>CM072063.1:1250000-2500000 GCA_036785405.1 Coenonympha arcania | reverse complement strand
TATTTTGGAAGGGATTATAGCCTTATATTAATAAGACCAAAATAAGATTTGACTTAGTTCAGCGTCCATACGTATCAAATGCTTTCCTGAATTTAAATCCAACGTTATATAATATTATGGGTAGGTACCTACTTGAAAGTAGATAGGTACTTAGTTACGCAGTTTATCTTATTAAAATAACAATGTTATTCATGAATTTTCTCTAACCAAAGATGTAGAGAGTAATTGTTTTTCTAACAAAAGCTGGAAATATGTAGGGACTTCTATATCCGTGACTTTTAAAAATTTATAATGGTGGCTTTTTTTTACGCCATTGTAACTAAATTTTTCATATATTTAAAAAGATGTCTTGATTTATTAATTTATTTATTTATAATTTTTCAGAACGACAATTTGCTCTTGTTATTTACTCGTTAATATGCGTATAGGCTTACGATAATGATCTCATACACGTTTTACCTAATAAAAACTGTTTCTTTTTCGTTGCGATCTAATAAAAACGATTTAATTGTACATCAGGTGCAGTTTTGTGCGTAATCACATCCTTATATTACCTATTATAATATAGGTAATATTATATATGACTCAGAAATACTTAAGTAAGTATAAAGTAAGAATAAGATCTTCAATAATTAATTGATATTCTTAAAGTAAGGTAACGCATAAAATATTAAAATATATCCAATAATTTTAGATTAGTGACGTATATATTTAGCATTAAATAAGGCATTTTATAATGATCATTATTACATACTTAACTATTTTTCTGTTTATAGGTATATGCAGGAAGTAGCACAGGAAATAATAAATTAATGGTTTATAATATAATTGATATACTATTACCACTATTACTGAGACTACGATCTGCGGGGCTAGACAAAGTAACAGTCGTTTAGCGTTCACGACAGTAGATAAAAATGTATGGACAAACCACGTGACTGTTGAAAAACCACGTGACCTTAAAGAGGAAAACACGCTTTTTTTGAAAATCGACTACGACAATTTGAACGCTCCCTTTCGTACCTACTCGCAGACGTTGTAGATAACCTTTAGCATACTTCGCATGACAATTGACAGCCGACAGTGAACAACGCTAAGCATTATGTAGATTCTGCTTTCATTTGTTTTCATTCGTCACGTGGTTTGTCCATACATTTTTATCTACTGCCGTGAACGCTAAACGACTGTTACTTTGTCTCGCCCCGCTGATTATAATAGTGTAGGTATTTAATTTTATTTATATCATTTGACTAATTAACTAAAAAAACTATTCATTTGACAACCAATGTTTGACAAAATTTTAAATGCTCACATGAACATGAAACTAATTTTCCAAACTATTGATAATATGATACACCCTCGAATAATAATAAAACATGTGATAAAAGTATTCTTTAGCATGGGTACGAATGTTAAAAACTTTATTACTAAGAAACCTTTTTGAACTGCACACATTTGGTGGTTTTAGGAAATTGAATTTTTGGTCAAAAACCAAAGGAGATTGACCGAAAATGGGCTATATTGCGTCACTCTGCGTCTGAAGCACGTATGCATGAAAAATCTTCTTTCAAATTATAATATTACATGTATTTTTTTTAATGATGTGCGAACCGGGGTTTAAAAGTATTATAAAAATAAAAGTAATTAAACGTTTCGACACAAGCGGAACCGCCATAATAGAGTCTGGAAACGTCACAGCCACTACCACTCGGCGAATGATACCAGTTTTTTATAAACCCACTTTTTAAGGGAAAACTAGGATACAATAATACAGGAAATAGATCGAATAATAAAAACCGAAACAAGGCAAGCTTTTTGCACACAAATATCAATTTAGTACCGTACACGTTCGGGGGTGGCGCTTCAAATCGGTACAAAAAAGGAACTGTCAGATGTATAGAATAATTAATCCAGAGATAGGACTCAGTGACTGATCTCTATTACATGGATCGATGATTATCAAAGTAAAAATGATTTTTGCCATTCTGGCGCTGATGGTTACGTACCTAACCTGGCGCGACCGTCCATGGAACTAATTTAAAATGACATTCGAAACGACGGTCACTACCGACAAATGTCAATTTAGTACCACGGACGTTCGAGGGTGGCGCTTCAAATCGGTACAAATAGGAACTGTCAGATAAATAGAACTGTATAGAATGATTAATCATTAGAATAGAGATCAGATCAGTGATCTATACAGATTAGAACTGCACCACCTGTTCAAATAATTATTTTCATAGCTGTATATTGAAAAGTAAGGAATGCTTCACCAAACATTTTAATTGCGACAAACAATAGCACTTGCAACACCACAGAGTACATCACATTTATTGTGTTAATTGATATTTTCATGTGCAGCTAATCGTGACAAAATCCTACATGGCTTAAACCCTATGCATTAGTTTATTTAAAATTATTAATTATAATACTGTTTTAGTGTACAATAAAGCATATTTTACTTTTACTTTTTACTTTAATACTGTAACCTATTTCCATTACACCTTTGACTCGTAATTATTGAAACGATTCTAATGTTATCTGCCACGGCGGCGCCACCGTCGAAACTAGGGTAAAACCTTACTCGTAAGTAGAAACACTGGTTTAAATGTCATCAAGACATCAACTCGTGTCTCGATTGTCTATGTCGCCAAAGAAACTACAAGATTAAAAAAAATCATTCAGATGAATCATACATATTTATGATTAATTATTATTGTTTTAAACGATTGAACAGGCTATGCCTATATAATACATAACACAGAAAATACACACGAATGAATAGGCTGTATGGTCTCCGACCTTTGCCTGTCCCGAAAGGGACGAATGGATTAACAGAACAGAACTGTCTATGTCGATAATCGTCACTTCGTATCTAATCGCAAAACCATTGGAAAAGTAATTTACATGGAAAACTTGGAAAACCCAGTGTTTTATTAACTTATTTTCTGGACGGTGATTAATGTGATCAGTGTTGTCGCTTGCTTAGTTTCACTCCGACTAAAGCGATCCTCTGTGAAAACTAACAAGTGTTTGTGCGTGTTGACTGTTGAGAAATGGACTCCTATTCTACGCAATAATCTAAATGAGATATAGACTCTAATACGCAATAACAATGTCGTCAGCGTCGTCTCGAGGAGTTAGGCCTGGCAGTGTATCACGCCGGTGCATTAACTGAACCAGCTAGTAGGTACATTCTCTGGATGAATTATTATCACATTCAGCACTTAATGTATTGAACTCCTGGATCGCACCGCGTTCAGTAAGTATTGTGTACTATTATATACCTAACACAGGCATATTTAATTCCTTCTGCTAACTTAACTCATTGTAGTGTCAGGCCCCTGACACTCAGTACAACAGGCCTAAACACCTACACTACTACTAGAACGCTGGCCCTACTCGCATACGCTTTCCATTTCTATGTGTGAGTAATGTCATTGTAGCCCGTAGGGCTGACAAAACTCGACCTGTATGTGACAATGCGACTGATGGACGATGCCTTGGTAAAAACTGGCAGCCTGCTGTAAAACATTTCATTTAAACTAACAAGAATAATTGGTAGTTAAGTTATGGCTGCTAAATGGACAAAATATAATAAAACATTACATTTTGATACATTAAGCTTTTATGCTCTTGGTGAACGGGCCGTTTCTCACATAACAAAAAATCATTGTGTATTATATATACACAATGATTTATGAGAACTCATGTTTTGCAGCCATAGAAGAAGGTGGACCAGATGTAACATTTCATAAGACTACATCTCAGCTCGAGCTTTAATTTAGAATTGCAGAAGGTCTTCTAGGAAGTGTATTCCAACTGGATGCTTATTCAAATTCAAACATTTTGTTGCAGATAACAGATGGAGGCATCTTATGTGATGCATGCTTTACATTGATTCCTCGTACAACTTCTGAAGACCAGACCACACCTATACCAGACTTTGGACATCACAAGTTTGCTTTGGTTGATAGACAATTATGTACATACCCATATAATAAACAATTTAAATCACCTAACCGCTTTTTTTATCAAGTACGTACCTACCTAAGTATTCCTTCATAACAGAAAATTCCTCCTTCTCGAGACTTAGCCAATGATAGCTTGGACCTTGGAATCTGTTCTTGATGCTGCCAGCAGATAGGCCATTTATTTAGGTAGGTACTTACCTATCTACCTCCCTATAACCATAGTATATTGCAGAACACAATTATATTTTTCTTTATATAAATTGTATCTCAAACTATATTTGTTTGTTTATCAAGCAGTTAAGTACCTAAATAAGTAGCTAAGCAAGGAGTTGGAATATTAACTATTTTCTCTCTTAAGGTTCTGCCAACGTTAGCTTGGAGCCTGGGAACCTCTTTTTGATGTTAGCAGGCCACAGGTTTATACCTATATTTTAAAACACTACCTACTGTTTAAAAATAAATAGGTAAACCGTATTTTTATCAAGTACCTCGATACTACTGACCTATCTTGTTTTATAGTACTAACGTAATATATGTGTAGGTAGGCCCTAGGAATAATTAAGTATATCTATATGCATCATCCAGGGTTCCACGGTAATAACGAGGTCGCTTTAAATAAAATAATCCCTATGAGCAACTTATAGTGCGCGAGAACTACTAACCTAACCTCAAAATACCTAAAAAAAAGAAAATTAGATTACTACGAATTCCCGGTTTATATCTCACTGATTTTTTTTTTACATATTATTGGGAATATTTCTAATGTTTTACCGATGATTTCATTAAGACGCAAGTATAGCCCATTTTTCATACAAGAAAAGGCATTGTCCTTTTGTAGGCTGGTTAGCAAATGAAAGTGATCAGTTAGTCAAAATGATATATTTGGCCCATATGATATTTGAAAAATAAATAGTTTGTCAAAAGTGGTTTGTCTGATCAAAGTAGAAAACTTAGTGTATACATATATTACTATGCACATTACATAATAATATAAATACCAATCCACAAACCTATTATTGGCCTTAAGCTGTCACGGTACAATTCGAACAAACAAGTTCTAGTTCGGTCAATGCACATTATATCGTGTACCTTATACCTATGTATGTCGTGGCCAGATCTAGGAACGAGTTGAAATTGATAATGAATTAAGATTGATAATTCTAACTTCCTTATTTCACATACCTATAAGCATAACTTACACATAAGACAAGTCAGTAAGTTGCTAAATAGTCTATAATGATAACTACATTTCCGTGGCTTAAAACTTAGTTTACGAGAGTTCCAATTCACTTTCAATCTTTTCCAGTTACTTAAGCTTTGAGGGACTCATTATAAGCTTTATTATTTTGAGGAAGCTTTGATCTTGGATTCGTTTTATAATTAGCACAAATAACTCTCTTCTGCAGCACAAAATATAGCATCGATATCAGCAGCACTACCCCATAATAAGATACCATATTATGACAATATAATGCTGACTGACTGACTGGCTGAAAATAACTAAAATGTAGGGTATAGGGTAGGCTAGGATTTTTGAAAAATTCAAGCCTCCAAATAATTCTGATCAAAAGCGGTTACAAAAATTTTGAAACCGAAATTTATCATTTTCGGCATTAAGGTCACACGGTGGGTGGGTATTTTTTCACCTCACGTAGCCAAATATAACCGTTCCAATGTGCATTTGATTATATTTTCCTTATACAAACATATTATCAAGGTCTACGCTACTACACGGTATGCTAATCAGATCTTCCTCGAATTGACTAACAAAATAATAACAACAAAGAAGTTAAGTTTTGTGACTTAAAATAGCGTATTAGGTAACCTTGGTAAAGTCATTTAATTTATTGTCTGTTTATTGTCTCTTTATATTATCATCATGTTAAGTGTGTAGGTTACCTATAGATAGATAGATAGATAGAAGAGTGACCAACACGTCTGTGTTTAAAACACTTCTAAAGTATTTCAAATATTTATATGTGTTTTGTAGGTATACCTAAGTGCAACGTTTGATTGAGTACGTGATTAATGATTATTATTTGTTAATATTATATTATTTTAATACACTTATACCTTCATTGTAAAACATAAAAGTCTTGGAGAATTACTACGTTTTAACACGTATATGTTGTAAAATGCTGTCTTAGTTATCTTTGACGCTATCTATACTTATATAGACCTACCTCATTTTAATAGAACTCTTTGTTAATTACCCTTTGAGAAATTATTCATGCCTATCTTATATATTCCTTATATTATATTATTACTTTTACCATCAAAAATATTTTTATATATCCTATTTGTAATCATCTTTCAGTAGTTATTATTTACTGTGTCATTTCAAGCTTCAAAAAATTGGTTGTCTGTAAAGTCGGTTTACTGACGATAGTTGAACGTGACAACTCTCACTTGCACTTTAAGCCTTACGTGGAACGCGTCAGAGCGAGGTAACGCGAGCGAGGTAACGCCGGTAACACCGGATGAGTCATGTTTTTTTGTGCGTGCAGCCGGCTCTATCGATTTATAAGACGTTGTCACGTCAAAAACTAACTTAATTTAAACTAATTAGACAGGTGTAGAAAACAGCTGTCCTTTTCACCTGCAGAGAAAAATTATTCAAATCCAGACGCAAAAGATATAATAATTGACCTGTGAAGAAATGACAAACTTTCCACATTTGCAAAGAAATGTACTAACTCAATTCTCAAGAACCAAAAAAAAAACTCTTTAGCTTTATAATATTATTTTTTAGATTTACCTGTTTCGATGAATTATAGTAGAACAAATTCAGTGTTATCTTGCTAACTATGGACTTCCGTTAAGTAACGCCTGATTCTATCCAATATTATAGTCTATAGGTTGACTAACTTCAACATTTTAACCTTTTATAATGCATCTGCCTAACCTTGTTTAAATGTTAATCGGTAACATTTTTGTATTTATGTTTTCATGGCTATTGCGTGTAAGGTCCACTGTTTTTAAATACCCTAAAACAATACAACATAAGTACAAAGTGAATATATTAGTAGGTAACACTTTATTTGCATCGTATTTACGGAAGTACGAAATAAAATACAAGCAAGCCCAATTTAACAATGACTGCCTATAAAGAGAGCAATAATTATTATAATTAGACCGACGGCCACGCTGTGATTGCAACCGCAATGAGAGTTGTGCGATATCATTTATGATTTTGATGAATCAGAATATTTCCACAACGCTGCAATTTTCTATTTTTACCAAAATATCAGCGGGGCTAGACAAAGTCACAAGCGTTTGGCGTTAACGCTAGTCGACAAAAATGTATGGACAAAACAAATGACTGTAGAAAAACCACGATAATAATTACTAAACACGCTGTGTTTGAATAATTAACTACGCTAACTTGAACGCTCGCTGGCGTTCTCGCGGACCTTGTAGATAACTTTAGCGTACTTCGCTTGACAATTGACAGCCGACAGTATCAAACACAGCGTGTTTAGTAATTATTATCGTGGTTTTTCTACAGTCATTTGTTTTGTCCATACATTTTTGTCGACTAGCGTTAACGCCAAACGCTTGTGACTTTGTCTAGCCCCGCTGATCGCTCTTTCATCCATCCCTTCTTTGGTCTTCCTCTACTTCTTCGTCCCTCTACATGCTTACTCATATTTTTTTTGTAACATGATTTTCATTCGTCCGCATAACATGCACGTACAATGCTAACCTATTACTTCTCATCGCTCTTTCATGAAATCCATCCATTCTCAATTTGGTCTTCCTCTACTTCTTTTTCCGTCTACATGCTATTACATACTCATCAATCGTTTGGTGATTTTGACCCCTTCGCATTATAATATGCCCGTAGCACGCTAAACTGTTACTCCTCTTCGCTCTTTTATGAGATCCATCCATCCCTTCTTTGGTCTTCCTCTACTTCTTCGTCCCTCTACATGCTTACTCATAATTTTTTGTAACATGATTTTCATTCGTCCGCATTACATGCACGTACAATGCTAACCTTTTACTTCACATCGCTCCTTCATGAAATCCTTCCATTCTCAATTTGGTCTTCCTCTACTTCTTTTTCCGTCTACATGCTATTACATACTCATCAATCGTTTGGTGATTTTGACCCCTTCGCATTAAGTATAATATGACCGTAGCACGCTAAACTGTTACTCCTCATCGCTCTTTCGTGAGATCCATCCATCCCTTCTTTGGTCTTCCTCTACGTCTTCGTCCCTCTACATGATTACTCATCATTCTTTTGGTAACTTGATTTTCTTCCCTACGCATAACATGCCCGTACCACGCTAACCTGTCGCCTCAACTTGTCTCACTGACGAAATTTTAAAACTTCCTCTTACATACTTCATTCCACATTCATTTCGTAAATTAAAAGTAGCTTTACATCAGTGGCACCTCAATTAAACTGGTGACTAAAAACACGACACAGCAGTCAATTTAAGAGTAGATATGGTATGACGATAGGTTGAGACTTGACACAGCTGATAGTTTGTTGCGTTATGCGTATACCTATTAAAATTAATGTTAATTGGATAGGATTATGTTAATTGTATTGAACTATGTATACCTTTTAATTAATGACAAAAGTGAAGTAACAATAACAGATCTGCCCGCCAAATTCAAACTTTTTTTCGCCATTTGTAAGCCTTACTGTACTTTATTAATTAACATTTGTACACGTACTTCGCCGAAATTAATATTTCGTTGAAAAACTTCTGGCAATAATTTTATGACCTAAGTACATAACTTTCGGCAACTATGATTAACTCCACGTTACTTTCTAATACCTTCATAAAACCATCATGATAATTAAGTCTGGTTGCTTTAAAATTACTATGTAGAGCCATCAGCTATTTCGTAGGCAATCAAGGACTTGCTGAGCTTGAAAATGTTCTTTTGCCATTTAGAGCTACCGAATGTGGATAGTAAATTTCATAACAAGTTAATAATTTAAAACATAAAAAAATGGACTGCCCTGTGATAAAACGACTCTTTCCAAAAAAATATAGCTATATGTTACTCGGACTGAAATAAGGATACTAACGATACCCCATACGTCCAAATCCCTTCAGTCGTTCAGAAGATTTTTTTAACGGTCGTCTCTTTGACTTTGCTCTATAAGCATTCCGTGGCAGGCAATTCATACAAGTGCGCCTCGTTACCCGGCTCTGATTGATCGTGAGCACAACAATAGGGTATGGACGAGTAGTATGTACGCAAATCAATAAACGCATCGCGTTGATTGCATCGCATTGACTTCTTTTTACCAGCAGTAGAGTTAGTACAAGTTTTGGTACAAATTTCGAGTCGACTCGATTCGAATAAGCGGATCGTATTTCTCCATGCATCTACAGCCAGCGCCAAGCAGACGCATTGTGTACCTACTATGGTTTCGGCGGTTGTGGGAAAGTACAAAAACCTGTATTAAACCTACTAACTAGCACTAATTAGGGCATGAAGGAGTAACAAACACACACACACAGAGACAGAACAGAGGTTTGTGAATTTAAAAGTTTGTTGGATTAATAGCCTAAATTCCTTTAATTGTTAGCGTATTCCTCTCCCTTGTTGTTGTGTGCTATAAAAAGGCGTTAATAAAAAAACAATGTATTCTTGTGTTTTGCACGCTGGTAAAATAAACTTGCTCGTGCTCGTGGCTTTAGTTTCAAAGCTTATTAAATCGGCTTTATATGAAATGCAAAAGAACCTCTTTCAAAAGGCATTTAAAACGGTATTTGTTGCCTACGAAATCCAGGTCACAACCTCGTAGAGTTCGAATTGCAGTGGAAACTGGAAATGCGGCTGTAACTCAATATTGACTGCGGCGAACAAAAGAATAATGATTGTGCTTTTTATAAGTAGAATGCACTTTTATCTCGATTAATAATTAAGAACTTATATACCTAACTACCACCGAAGAAGGCCGAATGACAGTTTACAGGGGGACGGAGCAGCCGCGTTCACACTGATTTACTTAAGAGCGTTTATGCGGCACGGTGTGAATCGCCTTTCGCTCCATACAAAAAAGGAATTCCGTTCCCGCTGACGCAATTTTGCGCGGAAAATGGTATTACAAAAAAATTTATAGTAAAATAAATATACAACTTATTAAAATAGTAAATAACCAGTGACATTGAATATTAATTGAATTAAATTACTATAATTTAGAAATAACAAAATATCTGGGATTTTATCCTAAAATAATACGTTTAATTTATCGAAAATTGCTAAAAATGGCACTTTTCGGTTTATGGTTTTTGAAAGAAAATCTAGGAAAATCGTGGTTTTTTTTGAGAAACTTTTTAGTAAATGTTATTAATTTTCTAAATATGTCATTGTTATAAGTTTGTGTTAAGAAACATGGCAAATATCTTGCATCTGCGTAGAGCGTCGACCGCTATTTTAGCAAACAGCCTATACAAAAACTGTTCTAGTGAGAAAGTTATACACATATTTTAAAATATTTTTGAGACAAGTTTTAGATTATGAAATGCCAAATAACATGAATTCAATTATCTAATATAATTGAACACATAACTATTTTATGTTCCTTCGAAAATCGTAAATTTTGACTCAAGCATAATACTAACGCATGAACCGCCTTAAATTCGGCGAAATTATTACTTTACCCGATTATTAGAAGGCCTAAAAATATAACTCTCAATCAAAGTTATTGTAATTTTATGTACTTTTTTGTGTGCAAGAATTCATTAAAAAGCTTGCGCCGTTTTGCAGACAATTTTGAAAGTATGACAAAATTAGATACTTTTTCGGTTTTTTTTTCTGAAAGAGGGTTTGAGAAAATTCATTTTGTTGTCAGTACCGATTGTTCACAAAACCCTAATTTTCCGTTACATATTTTTCTGTAAGGATACGATGATTAGTTATTTAAACAATTTGACTTAAATATCATAAAAAAGAGCCAGTTTGCCATCTCTTCAAGCCTTAAGAGCCCATCTAAACATTTTACGTAAACCTTCTTCATACATGGAAAAGTATAGAGTCATCTGTCATACGCCATAATATGGCGGAAACCGTCCCTATGGAAACGTACGTAAGGACTAATAAGAAGTATAGTGATCTGTGACGTGGACCACGGTCCATAAACAATACTGCGGTCGGCTTACTACTGACGTCGTTGGTGTCAAAACAAACATTTTTGACACCAATAAACTAGCGACATTTCTTGCGCGGTTCGCCGGGTCCTGTGTACCTATATACCTATGTCTATTCAAACTATTCAAACAGCTCTAATCTTATGCTACTTTTTGAGCCCGTTCCCGTCATAATAAACACACGTTTTTGTGAATATCTGTTATCAAAAATTGTTTTAAAGACATAATAATTTATCATGTTATCTTATCTAATCCTCATTATATTTATGATACTTATTATCATACGGAAGCAGTCAAGAAAAACAAAATAAACCAGCCTTATCATCTCATTTTAGTGCAGGCGACCATTTTATCGAACAACTGATAAAAAATAATTCTATCTCAGTGAGACAAATCTCAAAGAGTTTTGTATTTTTTAATTGACAGCTGAAAATGAGTGAAATATTGTGATAATAAAGAAACAACCGATTCCACATATTGTATTAAATTTTACGTAGTAAAGTATAGAAATTATTTATAATGGTTGATGATTAAACGAATTTACCTTAGGTGAAGTTTTATCATAATTGCATGAATCCTAATCAGAAGACGTTTAGGTTTTCTAGTAGGTAAAGTAAGTTTACTGGTATACCTACGTATTTTCATTTTTTTACTACTTATAACATAAAATTGCTTAATTCTTCATGTACTGGTTTTTATTATTTATAAATATGTTATAATTTTTCATACTTTATTCTTATAAAGTATGAAAAATTATAACATATTTATGAAAAATTATAACATAGGTAGTAATCTTGTATTATAACAATGACATTTTTGAAAAGAGCAAGTGCCGAGTTTCTTGCCAGTTCTTCTCGGTGCAAACCTGCTTTCCGAACCTGGCGGTAGAGTTTTGACTTTTCATAAGAGCCAGCTTATGTGAAAATAAATATTTTCACTTTCATTTTCATTTATCTTTGCAGTGGAATTTATAGTTATCGGTCTTCTTATCGATTACTATTACCTACCCACTTTACAATAATAAGCTGATAATCCTAAGGTCAAGATCCATAGAATTTATCGTCATTTTATTATAATTTCCATTTTACCCAACAACGTGTTCGTGCGAGTGACAAGTACAAACATAAATAAATTGTAAAGCTTTTGCTCGACTGTGGGATCAAGGGCCGTATACAGAAGGCAGTAGTCCTGGAGACGGCACACATTGGCAGGACGTTTCTGCCTCTAGAGCCCTGAGAGACTAGATCTATCGGCTGTAGGCATAGATATATAAATACTAAGGATGACGGATCAGCTCTAAAAAGTGTCCGAACCGAAAGAGAGATAAAACGCGAAAAGGGAGACAATCGCATTATAGCTAGTGCAAGTAAAATTAGGCTGTATAGTAATGGTTTAAGACATAAATTACAATGTTTTAGTTTGTTTATAA
This sequence comes from Coenonympha arcania, assembly GCA_036785405.1. Taxonomy (NCBI): domain Eukaryota; kingdom Metazoa; phylum Arthropoda; class Insecta; order Lepidoptera; family Nymphalidae; genus Coenonympha; species Coenonympha arcania. The sequence goes on along the minus strand of CM072063.1, from coordinate 2,487,473 downwards.
AAATCAAAATACACATACGAGTAGGACCCTCGTTTATAGGTATAAAGGTTTTCTCGGGACACCTTTTTCGTGAATTTTATATTACACCCATAGAGAGTCGATGACGGCAGGGCTTTAAGGTCCAAAAAGCCCTGCTGCGGATAGGTGTAGTTCGTTGGATAATATTATTTTTTATGAAATTTTTTGAAAGAATGATAGCATTTCAACCCTATGAATTACAAGGGTGGATTTTGCGGTCATTTCTTCATAATATGTAAATTGTGCTCAAAAAAAATTCTCTACATACCTTCCCTTATATTATATTTATTATTTATCGTATTCATCCCTTATTTATAGGTATAAAATAGCACCGAGGAATAATAATATAAAATAACAAGGAAATGTCTGTTCACCGAAATCACAACATTATCTCTAACTATACGTAATACTGTAGATACGTTATTGTTCAAGAAAATAAGCGGATTTTCCCAATGCACTTAGATAATACGTAACCACCTCGAATAACATAATTCAAAGCTTAAGCAAAACCTAAGAAGCCAGTCTTCAGCCAATCACGCGATTCGATTGACATGATGAAAATCTTACTCAGTATTTTATTTATTATCCATGTAAATTATTCTTTTGTATACGCAAGAAATGATTTTAAAAATGAATTGTCGAATATTAAAACTGGTAAGTTTGTCATAAAAAATATACTGTTTTGAGTTTTCTGCTTTCCCATTTCGCCATTTAAGGCCGTCTTTCATCTCAGAAAATTTTTTACTATTTTTCACCATTGATGATCAAACTCATTCAAGTAATCCAAATTGTACACAAAACAATAAACATCGCGTTCCGAGTCAGATTTATTTATGTTACTATAATTATTATTATGTAATCAACTTAAATTGGTAATAAAATTATATTACAAACCTTCGCATAGCAAGTAAAAACATTATTATTCATTATATTATATTAACGTATGTCATTTTTATTCACAGGTATTTTACCGGACAGAACAAATAGAATAGAAGATATCTATCTACGTTTTTATAATGGGTAAGCGATTTTCATTTTTAAGGCTGAAAAAGATTCCGACGAATTGAGAACCTCCTCGTTTTTTTTGAAGTCGGTTAAAAAATAGACACATTATTATTGATAACCTGGACATGGCGGACGGCGCGAAAGAATGTAGCCAGTTTACCGGTGCCAAAAATGCTTGTTTTGTCACCAGCAGCAAGGTAGTTCGTCAGCAACCACCTACTTATAGGTATAATTTTGACAGATGGCGTTAATGTTTGCTTGTAGGAAAAAGGTTTACGTAAATCGTTCGTGTTCCCATATTCTTGGACAGTTCGGTGGGCTGAAATTATTATCATTACTTACACGTAGGTACGAGTATGCTATCATAATACAGTGGTTATCCATTTTATTTTTCAGAAGTTCTTTTGAAGAATACGTGGACTTCCCATTGCATCAGGCTTGTCGACTGTTAGAGATCAAAGGCTTTGACAATAACAACCCCACAGTCCTATACATCCACGGCTTTATCGAGACTGCTCAACAAGAAAGCGTTCAGGTAGGTACCAATAAATTAAGAATCACTATCCATTCTATACTATAGAATTGTCATAAGTGGGAGGATTTTTTTCGGACTTATCTGCCTAAGTTCAAGGCATACCCCATGCAATAAAAAAAGAATTATTACATGTATATATAGGATCAACTTCATGGTATATATACTCTTTCCAATAAAAAAGTATGATCAAAATTAAACTACTCTGTAAATAGTACATAAAAAATATACATGTCGACTTGAGAACCTCCTCCATTTTTTTCGTAGGTTCAGTTAAAAATATACATAATTTAGCTATTCTAAAATAATACAAAAAAAATCTAATGTCTGAACCGTGACACCGACTCTAAACTGTAGAGTCACATAATAAGCAATGAAGAAAATTGAGGAAAACAATCATGCAAACATATAAATTACTGTGTTTGTCCCGCAGGTCATGGTGAGCGCGTACTTGGAAGCTCGGCCTGACACTAATGTCATACTATTAGACTGGTCTAACATGTCTCATGGCTCGTATTTGGTCAATGCTGCTAGAAATACAAAGAAGGTCGGTACTTTATCTATTTACTGGCTGTTGCGCGCGGCTTCCCATTATAATGTATCAATCCTAAAAGATAGACCCTTTGAGCCCGATGCGTTGGTCGGGTCAAATCCGCATCACACTCGACTCAAAATTCCACGATGCTCTTAGTACACGTCGCAACCACTAGAGCAACATGGCGCGACATCGTCCTGAAGAAAGTCGTCGGTGGAAGGGGTCACGACCCTCAGTTGGTAGTGAGGATTCTGTAGTGATACGACGCAGAGAGAAAAAACCGCATTTTTTTTAGAATCTTTAAAGAAGATTATTTCCTTCATAGTTCAAAGGTATAATTATTGCGTAACTTCAACCGTTAACGCAACACAAAGAAGCTTTAAAGACAGTTAGTGAGTTGCACAAACAAAAATCACTCGTAAAATACAAAAGGGTTGGTAGTATAAATAAAGCAAACAGATGATTTTATAACACAAGGGTAAACAGTGTTTATGTGGCTAAAGGATAGATATGATGTTCATTTTTTTCAATGATCTTTCCAGGTAGGAGCTGCTGCAGCGGAACATTTGAACAAACTCATAGAAGCAGGCCTATCGATAGACAAAATTCAAGTTATAGGACACTCCCTTGGCAGCCACGTCGCCGGGTACCTCGCAAGGGATCTCAGAACCAAATACAACAAAACTGTTAAAAGGTATGCCTACCTATTTTTAAAAATACACTTGGTACAAGTCCCATTAATTTCCCACGCGTAAAACGGCAAAAAATAAATAAATAAAAAATATAGATGCCAATTTTTAGGCTCATGACGGAACTGTATACCTACCTAGTTACGCGGTAAAAATATAAGTACAAGTTTTATAAATTGAAACTAGCATTTTAATTTACTTATTTAATTTATTAATTGTTGTTAAAAGCACTCACTTAGATTTTTTAATTTTTCCCGGTATTAATTACTAGTTATCTTATTGTAAGGTTCGTTGTTTATCTCTAAATACTATTTACATCTACCTATTCAATTTCATAAATGTGGCTTAGAACGAACCTACACTACATGCTACGTCAATTACTATCAAGGACAAAAATAACCACATAAAATGGATACTGTAATTTTATGACAGCGATTATTTTATGCTACGATAGAGTTCTGTACTGATAAGTAGTATAATTTACCTCAATTATCTAAATGCGTCTGAAGGCTTTAACCGGGGTTAGGTAAATATTTTACAAACTAGCAATTGTACACCATCAAGAGTATCAGTATAAGAAGGTTCTTATATCGTTAATATAAGGATATTACGCTCCTAAAGGCTCGCTAGTTCAAGCCGAATTATTAAGCCGAATTATTAAGCCGAATTATTCAAGCCGAATTATTACATTACCAACTCGAATTTAATGAAACTTGAAACCCTTCAAACGAGATAAATTTAGATAGAAGAAGTAAATCCAATTTTATCTGCTTTTATAGACTGACCGCCCTCGATCCAGCCTTCCCAGCGTTTTACCCGGACGGTGTCGTGATGGATCACGTGACGGACAAGGACGCAGATTTCGTTGACGTCATCCACACAGACGCAGGGGGCTACGGCGCCCCAGTGCGCACGGGCACCGCGGACTTCTGGCCCAACGGGGGCAAGAGCATCCAGCCGGGGTGTCCGAGGTTTGCGCCCATCCCGCTGTCCGATGATAGTAAGTATCAGCCTGCTCTAAATTATCCAGAATGCATCGTGATGGATCACGTGACGGACAAAGACGCAGAGTTCGTTGACGTCATCCACATGGACACAGGGGGCTATGGCGCTTCAGTGCGCACGGGTATCACAGACTTCTGGCCCAACGGGGGCAAGAGCATCCAGCCGGGGTGTCCGAGGTTTGCGCCCATCCCGCTGTCCGATGATAGTAAGTATCAGCCTGCTCTAAATTATCCAGAATGCATCGTGATGGATCACGTGACGGACAAAGACGCAGAGTTCGTTGACGTCATCCACATGGACACAGGGGGCTATGGCGCTTCAGTGCGCACGGGTATCACAGACTTCTGGCCCAACGGGGGCAAGAGCATCCAGCCGGGGTGTCCGAGGTTTGCGCCCATCCCGCTGTCCGATGATAGTAAGTATCAGCCTGCTATGTACCCAGATCGCATCGTGATGGTTCACTTAACGGACAAAGACGCAGGGTTTGTTGACGTCATCCACACGGCCGCAGGGGGCTGCGGCGCCCCAGTGCGCACGGGCACCGCGGTCTTCTGGCCCAACGGGGGCAAGAGCATCCAGCCGGGGGTCCGAGGTCCGAGGCCCATCCCCCTGCCCTATGATAGTAAGTATCAGTCTGCTATATACCGCATGGTGATTGATCACATGGCAGACAAGGACGCAGGGTTCGCTGACTTCATCCACATGGCTACGAAGCTCCAATGCGCACGGGCACCGCGGACTTCTGCACACACTTTGGCACAAGCATCCAGGCGGGGTTGCCCGAGGTTTGGGCCCATACCACTGTCTGATAGTAAACAACAGTCTATCCATTTTACCTGGACGCCGTAGCGTTGAGATAAATAACAATAATGCGGAGTTCGATAACGTTATCCACATTTATTTATTTATTTATTTAACTTTTTAAAGTAAGATGTTGACAAGGGCACCGGATACTAAAGTCTTCACGTGTCTGTACTATACTAATCTCTATATTAATTGTAAAAATATTTGTTAATGCATGCGGTTCTGTTTACTGCATTTATAAATGAATCACATTAATATTATTAAAGCAAATGTCTGTTAGTATACTTATGGCTCCGTCACACCTCAATTAATTTTTATGTATAGAAATGGTTCCTTCTGGTTTCGAAAAATATCAATAAGACTGAGGTGCGCAAAAAAAATATTATGAGACCTATAATATTGTGAATATCAACATTTTTTATTCACAGATTTATGCAGTCACTGGAGATCCTGGCGGTTTTACGCGGAGTCAATACGGAACCCTGAGGCTTTCCCAGCGTCCCCAGCTGACTCCTATCACAAGTTTAGGGAAAACCAAACACCAGAAGTTGGGATGGTCTACATGGGTGCTAACTGCGACACCAAGTAAGGATTCTATTTTTGGATAACATTATCCATACTCTTGGATAACATTATCCATACACTTGGATAACATTATCCAGGATAACAATGTGATAATGAAAATCAAAAGCGGCAGGGAGACGAAACAATAAAAGAAGGCCAAACTACTAGCCTTGTTACGTATAGATTACTAGAAAACCCGGCGAACTCCGTTTCGCCACCAGATGGCTTTCCCGCTAAAAAGATTTTCCCGCTTTTCTGTTGAAATTTTTCCTGAATTCTCTTTGCTATGAACCTCACGGAGCCCGAGACCTTTCCAACGAATGCAAAACCGTGGAAAACCCGACTTATTTTTATATATTAGATGTTACTACGATCGCTAACGCTTTCGAACACCATCCTACCTACACAGTAGTTAGTAGTACGATACGTCATTCGTATATAAATAATGGTTTTGTGAAGGAATCGAAAATAATAATTAAATACATATCAACGATTGGAAAAATAGAATTTTTGGCAAGTTTGCTTATGATGATGTTAGGTTACATGTCATCAGAGTTGGCTACATCATTTCATAATCCGAAAATAAAAAGCCGAATGGTTTAAAAAACCAAAATTCTTAATGACAGATAATAAAAAAACCTTACATCTAAGAGATGCACCATCTAAGGTTTGATTTGACTTTCTCTTCTGCCCATTGAAATTTCTAATTACATTCTCTTTGTATGTTTCAGTGCTCGAGGCTCTTACTATTTAACGACGAATGCGGAATATCCATTCGGCACAGGCATGGGTGGAATATATCCTAAAAACAAAAATATTAAGAACAAAAATTAACTTAATGTGTCATTGACGCAAAGGAGAACTTTTTAAGAAGAACTACTTACGTACTTAATAAGACTATCGTATTTGGTTATGATAGTCTCAAAAAAGTGATATGTATTAAATAAGAATAAAATTATTACTTTTACTTTAACATAGGGTTTTCAAGTATTTATAACCGCTTGATGCCGAATATTTCTTCTTAATATGTGAAAAAGACATTTCAGGAGTTGAAACGTACCTGCTTAATATGTAAGTTTAAGTAGAAGTTACTTAAGTAGTTTAGGGAACAAACTGTAAAATATGTTGTTGGACAAATTAGATTTTTTCTTGACAATTTCAGCCATTTCACAATAGTTTAAAGATAGCTTTTAAGATAAGCGCTCATTCGTTAGATAGAAATTAATTATCGTGTAATGTTTCTGCAGATGTTTTTGACGTGATAACGATTATTAGATTGATGAACACCAGCAGCACTCATGAAAAATAGTACCGTTCCGCGTAACGTTCCACCAAGCGATAGAGAGGCACGATAAAAATTACATAAACCAATGACTATGATTATGATTATTATTTTTTTAATCATAATCATACAAACATAAAGTAATGATTATGACGTTATCACGTAAATCTATCGTCCGTAAACCGACTTTACAGACAAACAATTTTTTTTTCTCAAAATTTCGACCATGATTTATTAGTTTTTGAAATAATTAACTAAATATTTGAACATAATTAACTTATTCTAACTAAAGCTCAAGCTTTTGAGGAAAGAACTTAGGGATGTTTGTTCCCTACCATAATTATTTCAAAATTAATAAATTGCAAAATCACTTACGTAAGTAGGTATTATATAATGGATCTAATTGCGTTACAAATAATCTCATCTAATTATTATTATCTATCTGCCTATTAGGAAATTTAAATCAAAATGTTGTTATTTATGTATACACGAGTCTCATAAAAAGTAAAATATTTAGTGGATTTAATACACGTAATAAATACCAAATAGACGATTTTTTAAATTATACCTTATTATCTATTAGAAAATAAAACATTTTTTAGATAAGTAAAAATTAATTATCCAATGTCCATTGTCATCGAGCTTAGCACCGAGTTACCGAAATTAAAGCGTTGTGGAGACCTATTGCATTGTAAATATTAGATGTTAAAAAAATAAAGTTATATGATGTATGCAGCTATTTCAGTGGTGGGGGAAAAAAATCGTGATCTTGAAATTATTTTTCGAGCGCGTCAGATTTTTATACAGACTCTTTAATCTTGATTTGCTTGTCGTCCTTACTTCATAATCTGCGAATTATGTCAACCGTGTCAAAAATAAAATTTTCAAACCGGCAGATTAAGAAAACTCCTCAGAATAATTGTCAGGACGAAAAGTACATCAAGATGAAGCGTCTGTATAAAAATCTGACGTGCTCGAGTATACTTTCAAGGGCAGACTTTTTTCAAAATTTTGGAAACCTGTATAAACTTTCCCCACCGCTGAAATAGCAAATATCACATAACCTTTTTCATTTTAGCACCTAATCTTTACAATACAATAGATTCTCATGACGCTCGGGTAACTACCAATTTAGAATCGTGGGCCCCCCTACCATTAAGTGCCTACGTTAACTGAGATGTTAACAATTGTCAGCAATTGCATCAATTAATCCATGGCTAATCAAGACAGATGTCATATAAGCCTAAAATGAAATCAAAGTACTTAATGCCACAATAATAATAATTTATTTCGCAGTTAGGATGCATTAATTGTTTGCCATCAATACATTTCCGTCGTAATCCTGCGCAGTTTGTTTGCTATGGCCGTATCATATTGTGGTCGTGCGTAGCTTGCGTGTGCGACGCAATGGGATCACACTTTCATACACAGGAAATTTTTTATAGTCACAAAATCATTGTTATGCAGTACCTAAATAGATACACAATCAATTTAGCACTTATTACCCGTATTCTTTAAGTTAAAGAAAAATCATAATTTGGTTGATGCAAAATATTTATATTGATGCAAAAATTTGTTTTTGATATGAAACAACACAATTCGGTACCAAAAATCTCAACGCACGATTGAAGAACAAATAAATATCAACAAGCACTTTCGCATTTATAATACGTAATTAATGATTAAAAAATTGGTGACAACAACGAACTAAATTGTATTAACATTATTGTTAAGTTCTTTGTTGTAAGATTTTATACAAAATAAACTGACCAAAATTGACTCTTATTTTCATTAATCTACTAAAGACCAATTCCAAAAACATTTTTATCACTTAAGTTTTTAACAAATAATTCCGTTAAATTGTTAACAGCCCATTCACTCATGTTACTATGATCGATAAGTCTTCCTATCATCACGTTTTGCGAAGTATCGGTGTTTTCATCTTCATGTAATAGTTTTATATGTATATAGGGCTTCACTTCTTCTGTTATCAAATAAAAGCAATACATCAACACTCCGGTCAGTAGAAATCTGTAAAGAGAACTTTATTTAAACACAATTCCGTGTCGAGAGGAATGTCGTAGTATCCCATGTGACAACATCTCTCTGATCATTTGGTATTGCAGTAATTAGTGGTATAGTAACTAAACCTAGTTTATCTAGTGGTTACTTTACTGCAAATCGGGAGGTTCTGAGTTTGATTTCAGGGTCGGGTCAGTACGTAATAGTATTGGGATTTTCTGCCGAGAAATTCTTAATACCACCAGGTCGAAGCTACGGAGAGCAAGCTTAACTGTAGATCCCGAACCTGATTTTCTCGGATCGGGTAAGTACCTACTGCCGTCCCATCAAACTAAGAAAGAGGCATTATTATAAATTAGCAGTGTGGATTAGCATGTGGATAGCATTTGATGTGGATAGAGGTATAATTCTAACTGAATTTTTATATCACCTTATTTCTGAATTGGCTTCCAATATAGAGCTCATTAATTTCTATTGAAAATCATTATCGTTATTCTTTACTCATCGCTGCTGACTGACAAATGATTGCGGGTGTCGTCTATCAATGAGAGGGCTGGTATATATACTTATAGTTTTTGAAAGCCACTGGGGAATGTATTCATGCATCCCAGCCTACAGTGCATTCAGTTATGCCCAGAAAATGTCGGAAACATTGTCAGGGAGGCCAAAATAAGGCGTTGTCTGCTTACTTGATATAGAAAGCTGCGACTAACCCTTTTTAATCTTTACAATCTGGAGTTTAGTTCAAAATCATATCAGTGAATAATTATTATAGGTATTCATAGTGGTTTTAGATATTTTATATAAATAGATATTTTAGATATTTAGATAATTTATAGAATTACTCACAAACAAGGCTTAGGCAAATTAGTACGTAAGCTATTCGACATATTCGACAAACTCTGCACTGAAATTACCATTTGTTAAGTTTAGCAGGGGCTTATCAATCAAACCCGTAATGTTTTCCGTTACTTGTTGTCCGTTACTAGAGTTATTAATGACCTCCTTTACAAACATTATCGTCCAAAACGCTGAGAAAACTAGTGCTCCCAAAACGAGGATACTGAAAAGTATGAAATACTGTACAATACCAACCTACCTCAGCGAGCCATGGAGAAAGCTATGCTCGGAGCATCTCTACGCGATGAAATCCGATATTAAGAGATCCGTAAATGAACTAAAGTCACCGACAAAGCTTAACGTATCGCGATTCGTAAAGCTGCCCCTAGATTGTGTAAGAAAAACGTATTTATCGTTATCGTAGTTGTTTACAAGATCTGCCTGCTCATTGGTTCCCTGTTTTACGTCAGCTAATCGGGGGCAGAATTCGCTAACGATTACGCTAAGGATGAAGACGTTTTTCTTACGCAATCAGACCTCCGTTTAGAGAATTTTCCTTAGCCTCGCTCAGCGTCTCAGTGCTGAAAATGGCTTATTGGAGGGAGGTTTTGTACATACATATATCTAGATACAAAACAAATTAAAACAATAAATAACAGGTAGTACTTACAATCCCGCTGCCATGTTCAAAAAATATCTTCTTCGCTTACTAGTACTTATTATAAAGTACCTAACCGTCGCAACCTCAAGAAATCTAGAAGGGGATCAGTCCTTAACAAAGGTTCAGTACAGACTGGAACGTTAGAAAACAAACAGCATTGTGTTGAATAACGTAACTGTAGCTGTATTTTGAATCAATGATACAATAAGGATTTCAAATGCTTGTTGATTCAATTGACGTCATATATTTTAAAGAAACATTTCAAAACACGTAAGCTAATTCAAAACAGAAAATATTTATTGTCCTCTCCTTAGCCTCATGACTTATCTACCATCGTTGTAGAAACCCTCATTCCTTGTGAAATTCAAAAATTAATAATTGCATGAGCGCTCGACATTTACTTATTATTACTAATACTTACCTACAGATATTAACATTACCGTTTTGGAATTGTTTAGGTCACTTTCATCCCAACAAAGCTTTTACAGCCGCTGCCAGTAAAACTGCTAGGTATCTCTAGATTCTGGATTGTGTTAATTTTATATAACTTACATTATCTGTGATCGTGTAGTAATAATAAGAAAACGTTGTATTTACATCCCCCACACAACACACTCACTCTAGTCTTTACACAAATCAAGTGCCAATGTTGCGGTTGCCGATTATCATTCTTCTACTAAGTCTAACTCTAAATATACGATTATATAGGTACTTAAATCGTTTAACCATAAATTAATTTAGATTTAAAAGTGTATTCCTCTACATTTCATCTTGATTATTGCGGCACTTTCATATTAGCTTTCAAACTTTCAGCAATTGCCAGAGAAATTAATCGGCTCTGTTCATATCATAATTCTAGCGGGTATGCTGTTTTTAAATATTTATAATATATTCTTTTTTTGTTACAAACTCTGATCTAGTAGTCATTAAGAGCGTCCTGGTCTTCTTTTACATCCCCCCAATTGTCATATACATCACTCGCTTCTCTACGCAGTTTACGCTTATCCTCAGTCGTAGTTAAAACTGTAGTAGTAGTTCTTGTTTCTCTTGTAGTAGTCTTTGTTCTATGAGATTTATAACGTTCAGGAGTTGTGAAAATAGTGGTGGTGGTAGGAGTGGTGATTGTGACTCCTTGAGGTTTTTCACTCTCCATTTGATAGTATTTGATACCGTAGAGCACAATAAAGGCAATGCTGCTGATTATTAACACGCTAGAATAGGAGAAATATCAGTATTAATTTATTTCATGTTTTGTTATTAATTTCGTTACTTTTTAACAATACGTATTATGCATGTATTTTAATTTCATAAAAAGCTGTATGCTTACTTACAAACCAAGTGCCATGTTTAAATGATAAAGTTACAAAGTTACCCATATGTAAAATGTTAAAAATTTGCCATAAGTACTTATTACCACGTACTTATAATGAGAAATACCAAGTGGTCATCCGTTTACATTTTACTTACCTTTATAACCTGCTTTGCTTAACATAAAGCTAAGTACACATTGTACAAGAGAGCCCCCGGTGCGTTCGTATAAGATCCCGGAGGCTTCCAACATTTGCTGAGGAACTAGATGATTTTAGTTTTTATTTTACTCTATATACAAGTTAGTACTTGACTGCGAATTCACCTGATGTTAAGTGATGATGCAGCCTAAAATCGTACTAACTTGGAAGGGTAAGTAAATTTACCCCAACGGTTTCTACAAGCATCGCACCGGAACGCTAAATCGCTTGGCGGTGCGTCTTTGCTAGTAGGGTGGTAACTAGCCACGGCCAACGCCTCCCACCAGATCAGACCTGAGCCAATTTAGAAATTATAAAATTCCAAAGTGGCCCGTGGCGGGAATCTCGAATCCGAGCGCGCCGCCACTGCGCCAGGGAGGTCGTCAAAAATGCCACGTTATCCAACTTACTAACATTTTGGATATCTAATTAAATGGAGATTCCCTCTCCGCCCGCGTCCGTGCCAATAAAAAGTTACAGTCACATCACAGTCCACAGAATTTAATTTAAATGTCGCTAATATTATAGATATTTTGGATGCCCCCAGCAGCTAAATACTTGTACACACAATTTATGTAATAACTGATAGCCCATTGAAACCTGTATGTCTGAATGAAAATTCACCACAATGTTCTGAAAACTAACGCCAAGCGCCAACTTGGTTATGGGTACCTCGTGCCTTCGTATTAACAACGTTCGTTTTCGTTTAAAGACGTGAAACCAGAAATTATATTTGAGTTAGAATTTGAGATAGCTCAGTTGTGGGACATACAAAGGTTGACACGACCTAGACATTACTATTTTAATTAATTAGCAGTCGCTCATAGCCTTGATTTTGCTGCACGTTTTTAATTAAATTAAATTAAATTAGGCTTCGTCTCAAAATCCTATAACCCTTTCTAGGGATAGAAACGACGTATAATTACAGATATGTAGGTATATCATTCTAAATCCAGTAGAAGGCGCGAGTTAGATTCTCTCCATGGGCCTTATTTGGAATTTTATAATTTCTATATTGGTTCAGGTCTGGCCTGGTGCGAGGTTTCGGTCGTGGCTAGTTACCCCTCTATCAGCAAAGACGCACTGCTAAACTATTTAGCGTTCCGGTGCAATGCTATGTGGAAACCTTTAGGGGTGAGATTACTTACCCCTTCCATGTTCATACGATAATCTCTTCGGCTGCATTATCACTTACCATCAGGTGAGTTCGCAGCCAAATAGAGTGTAAAGAATAATATTTTACTAGTAAGTTAAATTAGCAGTCGCCGATAGCCGCGATTTTGCCACGCATTTTCTTCGGAATTTTTCTGTCTTAAAATTTAATGACCGACTCTAAAGATATGAATACTTAATTATGATAGACGTATACTTAGCAGTGGCGTAGCGTGTGATTTCGCCGCCCGGGTCCGAACCTAAATATGCCGCCCCCTTTATTTTCAGGCTTCCGTACCTTAAGGGTAAAACGGGACTCTGTTACTAAAAAAATGGAAAATTCTTTCCAAAAAACCAACTTTAAATGACTCATGTTCACCAATTCGAAAGAATTTTCCATTTAATTTTTTACTTTTTAGTGGAAAACAACAAATGCGCAAGGCATTGGAAAAAAATGCCCAAATCGCTTGAAGTGTGCTTCTAAAATCTGAAGAGTTCCCTCAATTTCTCTGAGATTACATTATCAGATCCTGACTTGACGACTACAGTCATCACTTGATGACAGCAAATGCAAAACTAGCAAAATTTGAAGAGTTCCGTCAATTTCTCCAGGATCTAATCATTAGATCAAATCCCCCTTTGAAAAAAAGAATTTTCTAAATTGGTCCACGCGTCTTCGAGTAATCGGGGAACATACATAAAAAAAAGATTCCGACGAAATGAGAACCTCCTCCTTTTTTTTTGAGGTCGGTTAAAAAACAGAATAAAATAGGTATTTAATGGGGCTCCTGTCTAACAAACGTTACTTTTTTTTTATTGTGATATTGATAACGGTAACAGGTAGACGCTTCAAATGTTTAGGCTATATTTAATTATTATATTCACTTTAAAAATAAAAATAAAAAATTTAAAAACACAACTACCCTGATATTAAACGAACTAAAAAGTATTGAATTGAAGAATTGTTGTCATGGAAACTCACGAAAAAAAGTTATTTTTGTATGTACATCCTACCTATATAAATGTGTGTGAAGTATACATTGAACTGTGAACATATATTATATATTCGATTACTCTCTGATATCTTCATTTTGATACCCATATTTGTGTTAATTAAAGAAAATATTTTGTTTTCCACTTATTTAAATGGCGCCTCACATTCGCCATATTGATTTTTTCCAAAAAACTATAGCCTATGTTACTCGGGAGGATGTATGGATTCCAACAATACCCCGTATGTCGAAATTTGTTCAGCCGTTCAGAAGTTATGGTGGAATAAAAAAACTCACAAACATACATACATACGTACATGAACCCTTAAAACATTACACTCCTTTTTTTGGGCAGTCGTGTAATAAATACCTATACATTAAACAGAAAAAGCAAAGTGAGGTTTGATCTCGGTTTGAGCAAATAATAACGACGGTCGCACCGCTGCGCTTTTCGTACAATATTGTTTCACGCTTTTAAGGGTGGGGAAAAAGCATGGAGTACTTTTTACAGGCTGAAATTGCAATAGTTGAATTTCCAACGTCGCAGTATCCTTGAACCTTTTTTTTTTTTTTTTTACCCACAGGAAATGCCTGACGCATACCCCTCCCTCAGGGGACACGGAGGGGTTATGTGGGGCTTGCACCCACTAAAACCTGTGCTTTGCCACGACGGACCTCGTTGGCGGGAGTACGGGATGCACTTGCGTATTCACCGCGCTCCCGCCAGGCCTCGACCCGCCACCGAAGCGGCAGGTCCCGCCGCTGCTGCCGGCAGCCTGGCCGCTGCCGACCCTCCTGGGAGGCGCGTCCCGAACAGGTCGCGCCACCACCTCGGCCTGTCGGTGGAATTCGGGTGACGGACGCCAGAACCCCTTACGTACGTCACCCGCAGGCCGGCACCGGTCGCCGAAGGAAGGTGTTCGCACCCCAGCAACCAGCGCGTCTCCTGCGAGAGGGATGTGCCGCCGTAAATATCCCTCTCGACGAGCGTTCCCGCCCACTTCGGTGATTTTTTTACGAGGTTGTCTTCCTCGTAGTGCCCCGAAGGGACTTGTGGGCGTTTCCGCCCCCGCCTGTAAATTTTAATGAGGTTTTCTTCCTCCTCCGGGGTTGGTGTAGACGTTTCGACACTGTGCCCTCTGCTGGGACTCAGAAGGACACGCGAAGAAACGTCACCTATCCGCCGGGCCAAGCTATTCGCCGTCGGTTATCAACCGACGTTACCAGGGAGCACCGGCCCGTGCGCTACAGAGGGGCATCGTAGCACTCGGGCACTCGTGGAGGTTGCTTGGCGAGCCCCCCAGTATCCTTGAACCTAACTTATTGTTAAAATCAAGCAAAAAAACCTCGAAAATTTAACTTTTTTTACGTTTTAACTTAATTTTGTTTTGTTATTAATATTTGTTGATTTGTTATCTACCTATAGCATATTTTAAATTTTCAAGTATGGTTCATGAGATAGAGCTCAGTGACAAACAGAAATTTTGCCGAAAAGCAGATGTTAGAGCGGATGTTTATATACTTGACAAAATATATCAGCAGACGCGAGCGAAGCGAGCGAAAAAATTTTTTAAGTTTTCTCAGAATAAGTCCGTGTTTTTTTTCCGTATGCCGCCCGTTCGTATTCGGCCGCCCGGGGCGTCCGCCCCCCCCCCCCCCCCCCCCCGCCCCCCCCATGCTACGCCACTGATACTTAGTATATTTTTACTTTTATTAAAATAGTATTCAATACATAGATTAATTGACATAAGGTAATTATGTTCAGTGTGTGAACTCAGCATAACCCCAGAGAAAAAAACAATGGCTCGTTTTCAAAGAATACCTAAGGAAAACAATCCCATAGGAAATTCAGCACTTTTGTAAACTCAAGTCTCGGATCCGCGTATGATGCTTGATGGTGGTAGGTAATCGCTTTTGTTGATAACTTTTCCTACATAATAATATTAAATCTTGTACTGAAGATGGGTCACGAAAATCATATGAGCTTATGCCTACTAGCATATTGAAACGAGAATCTTATATTAGACTATCTGATCCAGCAAACGTTGTTTTGCCATTAAGAATATTAAAAAAAAAGATAACAATCTGGTCTCATACCCATCGATCATGAACAGAAAATTTCATAACAATCGGTCCAGACGTTTCGGCGGAGTTTGGTTACAAGGATTGGCGAGAGAATTTTATATATTATAAGATTAATATTAATTGGCATAGAGGATTCGCCCAAGACATAGTAGGTACTCCGTACTTGACTTATTCTTAATATCATTATTATTAATTATTCTTAAATTCAAAGAGCGTAAACCGTTAAAGTAAGTATTAAGTAGTGTTTAAGAAAACTCCACCGCCTGTCGACTGCACACCAAACGCCGGGTCTGTCTCTGTTTCTGACATCCTCAATAAATACTTCGCTGTCCAATAAGCGCCGAAAGCCAATACCCCTGTTATTATTATGCTAAAAACATAATAAATCATGGAATTAGAAAATCAATTTAAAATACCTGACACGTCTTTGGTACTTAAGGTATTATACGTGAAGAGAAAGTTGGTAGTTTTAGCATTTAAGAAATGTAAAATTTGACATAGATTCATATTTAAAACAGAAGAAAGAATGAGTGCAGAAAGCCAAAATAAATTTAACGGATCAAAGTTCGACCAATGTGCGAGCTGTACTTCTACTCACAATCCTAAAGGCATCGTCAATATTGTTTTATGTGGACACTTGCGGTTGTTTGCTTGTATTTTGCGGTTCTTCACAATATGACAAGGTATACCATTACTTTGACAATAATTTTACAAAATTACCATTTAATTTTACACTTAACCATAAACCTCACAATATGCTACATCACATTTGGAATGAACATTGTGCGCAATCAAATTTTGCATTAAAAACGATTATTCTAAATTTTGGTGTCCATGAATTCAGGAGTTATGTAGGTATGCAATGGCATACCTGACAATGGTCAGTCAGAGCAGATCCAATGAAAATTTGCCTAAATAAACTAGGGTCGAATATACTCAGTCGTGTTACAGCATCTTATAGAATTGAATGTAAAGAAGGCTATGATTGATTTAAACAATGTTTCGTATAATATTATTTAATAAACAGTTGAGTTGTCGCTATAACAAACGTGCACTGTCTATAAATAAATAAAAAACTGCACTACTGTATTGACTAGAATTAAAGAGGCCTCTCAATCTCAAAAGCAGTTGAAGCATATAATAATAACATGTTAATTAATATAATTAATCAGAGATAATATTCAATACAAAATCAGCAAACGTTAACAAAGCGGCTAGCATCATCAGCACTCCAATGCTGAAGTATATTTTGTCGAACGATAAGCGTACTTGCGGTGGATCCATGTTCAGACTTATACTTACTCTTGACCGTCTTCGTTTCTTCAGTTTTTTGCTTTCACAAACAACCTACGAAAAAACTATGTTGTATTGAAGAATGTATTTCCTCTCGCTTATATCTTTCTCTTTCTAGATGTTTTCCCGTATTCCCTGTGATGTTACAACAAACCTTAGGTATTCCCACTTTTTGCATCAAGATTTAAAAAAAGTAATCTACTTATTTAAAAAAGTACTGATTCATTCATTTATTTCATGCACTCTGTGACTCATCATAGCCCAGTTCTAACCCTCGGATCTAACTGAAGCGTAAACCACATTGGTCTAAGAACTGAAGCTGAAATTCTGCCACAATTGCATTGAAATTACTGATTCGGTTAGTAGCGCACTGTAGCCAAAGAAATAAGTGGACATAATGAGACTTAACAACTGCTAGACGGATTTTTTATTATCACAATAGAGGCCTGGAATACCCTCCCAGGCAGTGTCTTTCCTGCCACTTACAATCCGGATGCCTTCTAATAAAGAGTGAATAGGCATCGTCTAGGCAAGCGCGTTCCACCTTAGACTGTAACATCACTTTCCATCAGGTATGATCACAGTCAAGCGCTAGCCTACGCATCTTACATGGTCAGGCATATAAAACGAAACCTCACGAATGTTAACGTAAGGTACAGAAACCCCAGTGCGCAAAAATAGCCAGTTAATCAATAGATTTCCTGAAATTTTAACTCACCAGCATAGTACCAGTAACGCCCAGCAAGACCCATCCAGCAAACAAGTAATAGCTGTGAGTGAAGGCATCTAGTCTATCATCCACGATCGCAGATATTATTAACGCTATCGGGATCAGTGTCTGCGACCATATAGCACCCCCTACGAGGGTCTGCTCATCGCGATTCTTGGGCCTGGAGTCCATTCCTGCGCCGGCCCACAACCCCGCAGCAGCTATAACGAAACCCAAACCGCATAGCTTTAAAATAACACTTGCTATATTCATAGTTCCACACTACTATTTAGGTTCGTCTTTTGATAACTTTGGAGCTGGATATTGTTTATATTTCAACGCGTTCATTGGGAGTCAGGGAATATATTTAGATAATTCAAATTAACCCCTGTTAAATTCTGATATTAAATTATTTTGTATTGAGCAACTTGACGGGTATTATTCAAGGTCTACTGACAAAGTTATCAACAGTGTCAATTTCTGATATATTCTCAGCTCAACACAGATCGGAGAAGTAGGTAAGTTTAGTGGTTTTAAGTTCAAGATACCAATCAAAATAAAAAAAAGGCTAGTGTTTTTGTTTTTATTCTTAAATCTACAATCTCAGTAGAACCAAGGAATATTAGCCGTGGAAAGTGGCGATGCCGAATCCAATAGGAGTTCAAAGTTCCAATAAACTTATCATGGATTCCGCTGTGGAGAAAGTTGTTCTGGTTTTTTGCCACTGAATAATAAACGATACTAATATATTATGTAACTCTCTAACTCTGTAGAGAGGTAAACCTACTAAATAAGCTTAATAGTACGCCGACCCGAGTTATTGTCTTAACTTAGAGTTAAAACTTAAAACGCTAGCTCAGGGTAAATTTGTCAAAAATGTCGGATGAGAGACCAGAGTAACATTCTCAACACTACCAAAATCAACATTCTGGTTTAAAAATGTAAATATTTAACCCACCGTTTCGCGCAAGCGGACCTTGTGGAAACGCATTTTCGTTTTTTTTTACCATGCATAATGACTACCAATTAAACATAAAGAGGATTCATTTAAATAAAACCATGATTAATTTCATGCCAAATTGAACACAATAATTATGTTCCTGTAAGTTTAATACTTGTAATATTCATTCGCATGAAACCAAGTCCTATACGAGTCGTATTTTAGGCAAAAAAACATACAAAATGTTGAAGGATTTAACTGGAATAACATATCTTTGGGCACTTCTTATGTTTCATAATTTTAACTTCTGTCTGTCTAACACTCCAGAAAATAATTACGTAAGTGTGTAAATTCAATTCATTAATAATAATTTGGTACAAGCGTCTGGTGACCCGAGAGCTGGCGCTTATTTAGCTCAACGGCTAAGTTTAGCCATACAAAGAGGTAATAGCGCCAGCGTCTTGGGCACTATGCCCATAAATGATCAGTTGGATAGTGTATATATTTTGTAAATATTCAAATTTTACGTAATTATTGTTAATTTAATTTTAATTTTCTATTATATATATTTGTTAATTACCTCATAACTGTATGTCGAGTTGGAGTTTTTCTTTACAGAATAGCCAAGCCTCTTTTTAATCCGTACTTAAGTGTTTATGACTTTATGTGATTTTGCTGGTTCGTTTGTTTGTTTGTCCTTCAATCACGACACAACCCCAATTTTATCAATTTCTCTTTATATCTAATTTCTTTTTCGCAGGGTGAATTCATACTCAAGTTGAATGATTTGAAAGTGTGTAAAGGACCGAAACGAAATGATTGTACGGAAATGACAGCGAGATTAGAGAACGGCACACACTTGTTGATAGACGTACAAGTTAAGGAGAACGTTATCGCAACAAGGGTAGTTAAAATTTTATAATTACTTTAATTTAATACTGCTGGCTGTGTGGCAAGACCTTAAAACTCAAGCTAAGAACAATGGCGACGTTATACCCTAGACCTCGGTATGGGAGCCCTCCTTAAAGATGCGTTTACAATGTTTAAATATTAGAGTTTTTCAGTATACCTTTTGTGGCTAAAGAATTTTTTTATTTATTTAATTTAAAATGAATATTACATGTTCAACTTAATACTGTGAATATTTTAAGCATCTATCTATTATGAGTTGTTATCAATATTGAGCAAAAACGAGCAAAAAAATCACGTTTGTTGTATGGAAGCCCTCTTTTGTTATAGCGGCAATAGAAATACATCATCTGTGAAAATTTCAAATGTCTAACTATCACGGTTCAAGAGATGCATTCTGGTGACAGACGAACGGACGGACGGATGGCGAAGTCCCCTAATAGGGTCCCGTTTTTACCTTTTGGGTACGAAACCCTAAAATAATAGTTGCTAGTCTGCTGCATATGAAAAAAAATCTTTAAAAATGTGAATAAAGAAAAAAATCTTTAAAAAAATCTTTGAAAAAGAGTGAAGAGCGTTCATGCGGCACGGTGTGAATCGCGTTTCGCTCCATACAAAAAAGGAATTCGTTGGCGCTGACGCAATTTTGCGTCGATTATGGTATTACAAAAAAAATTATAGTAAAATAAATATACAACTTATTAAAATAGTAAATAACCAGTGACATTGAATATTAATTGAATTAAATTACTATAATTCAGAAATAACAAAATATCTTGGATTTTATCCTAAAATAATACGTTAAATTTATCGAAAAATGCTAAAAATGGCACTTTTCGGTTTATGGCTTTTGAATGAAAATCTAGGAAAATCGTGTTTTTCTTTTGAGACACTTTTTAGTAAATGTTATTAATTTTCTAAATTGTCATTGTTATAAGTTTGTGTTAAGAAACATGGCAAATATCTTGCAACTGCGTAGAGCGTCGACCGCTATTTTAGCAAACAGCCTTAGATACAAAAACTGTTCTAGTGAGAAAGTTATACACATATTTTAAAATATTTTTGAGACAAGTTCTAGATTATGAAATGCCAAATAATATGGATTCAATTATCTAATCTTTAATTGAACACATAACTATTTTATGTTCCTTCGGAAATCGTAAATTTTGACTCAAGCATAATACTAACGCATGAACCGCAAGTGTAATCTTCTAGGTAAGCGCGCTCCATCTTCGGCTTTTCATCAGATGAAATTGTGGTCAAATCGGAAACCTATATAGAATTAAAAAAAGCGTCTAAACAGCGTCAGTTGTATTGTTATCGTTATCACAGGGTAAAGTGGAGGCAATAATGAACAGTACACCTTTATTGAGGCTGCAGATGAAGAACCCTTGCGACCATCTCTTCATGAAGCCGCTTCTGCAACAAATATTAAACGCTACGCAAAACTGCGAGTTCAAAAAGGTAATTTAGCTGTTGCCTGCTAAGGTGTTGTGTTTTTTAATGTATTGTATCGCACTCAGTTACTCTATATCCGAGACCTTTTTAATGCGCACTTTGCTCAGAAGAAGTGTAAATGTACGTCGACAACAACGATGGTCGTGAACTGGTTTCTGATACCAGCTCCTAGATTTTGTAATAAAAACGTATTCATCGTAATCGTAAACAAATTTTGCCCGCTGTTGTGTCGCTAATTTACGTCAGCCAATCGGAGGCAGAATTTGCTAACGATTACGATAACGATGAATACGTTTTTCTTACGCAATCAGACCCCTGGTTGAATTGAGACCACTGCAGTGTTAGATGTCCTCCGTGAAGCAGGAAATTGGGAGAAGGAGTGAGGAGACATTCATAAGAAGTGTAATTTGATATTTTGAAGGCAAGGCGAAATTACTGGGCATAATAAGGTTCAATAATGAAAATCATACTGGACCGAGCCTTGGATATGTAATTGGATCGAATTTTTATATTTTATAGATCTTAGATTCTGCGATGTGTTGTTTTATTTTATCAAATAATTATACTCTTTCCATTCGTTTATTTTCTCTTTGACACATGAAACCACATGAAAGAGACAAATAGCAATAGCGAAGGACCAGAGAGAGATAAAGGTAAAGACGTGGTCTCTTCCTGGTCCCTCGCTATTGTTATATTTGTTTCATGTGTCAAAGAGAAAATAAACGAATGGAATTATAGAGACATTTATTTCCTTGCTTTAAGGGCCAATATAATTTGAATATCGATATCGAAGCAGTGGCCCAGAAGTACTACGGTGGTATGTTCTTATATGGAAACATGACCTTTAAATCTATATTCTACAATGAAAAATGCAACTTTTCCTGTGTTAATCTAGAAGTCTCATTTTCACCTAAAAAGAAAACTAAGTAATTCATCTGTTAAGGTTTGTTAACCTTAGTTTATTAATCTGTAATAAGGATTTCAATAAAAACACAATGATATTTTTTGTTTAATAAATAAATTTTTAATTTAATCCTTATCAATTAAATTTTGTTAACCCATTGGTTTGGTTTTCTTACTATTTAGATTTTTTTTACAAATTAAACAATTTTTTGTACATAAATTATTATAAATAAAACATTTTTATCAACACACTTTTTTACACGTTATGCTTTGTATATCAACAATATAGTTTATTCGCTTTAAGAAAATCGAGATTCATCATTTTCCACTGGATTTCCGGTCCCCCAACAAGTCAAATTTTAACCGAATTTGTGACATTTTTGTCTTTAAACTAATTGAGACATGGAATTTACAGTAGGGCTAAGTTCTAAAACACTAATTTATGAGAAAACTGTTGAGTACCTATTTAAGAATAATAACGTATGGCATTTGCATAAAACGTCATCTATGAAAATCACTAAAATTAGGGTATAAGAGCTTTGTTATTTCCACGCCTCAATATATCTTTCAGATTATAAATTGGGTAAAGGTTTTGAAATCGGTCGCCTTGAATATTTCTGAAGACATAAAATATTTGAAGTTGCGATTACCGTAAACTACTTCAGATAGGTATTAGGTAGTCCAGACGAATTCCTTTACTAACTGGAAATTCAAATATTATTGTGAAAATTTACGTATAAAAATGCCTTAGCGATTTCGTTAATCGAATGGACAATTTAATTCTTGATCTATCCGAACACAGTACATTCCTCGGGACCTGCAAATATAAATAGAAGTTTAGATACTATTACTATATTAAACCTAATCAATAAAAAAATTCAAGTAAATATTCATTCAAAGATTTTTTTCACGCTAAGAAAATATGCCAAATATATTATGTGGTGATTTTTGCAAAGGTCTTATTCAATATTATTCTCGTTTACACAAAAATATAATTTTCAAATAAATTGTCCTTCATATTTGAATCACCTTTGTAGAGAACTCGAGAACAAAATAATTAATTGAAAAATCGGTTCAGATCCCATCTTCCATAGTTGGCTGACGGGGGTTTAAATCACAGGCACTTATGACTTTCGGAGTTAAACACGTGTTTGTGGAAAATAAGTAAAATATTACTTTCTTAAGCTGAAATAAAAACATATTTTTTTGTTGACCCATTAGAGCTGCTTGTCAATTATATTATATACTAGCTTATACCCGCGGCTTCGCCCGCGTCATTTATGGAAAAGATAAATATTGAAAAATAAACTGCGCTGGATTAAAAACGACAGACGTAAGAATTGTTTAAGACCCTGGCAATTTATAAGTACCATATTATATGGCAAGAAACCTGTGAACGCAAAATTAAAAGGAGTGGTCTTTTACAGATACAGAATACTTGCTAATAATCTGTCACAAAATATGAGCATTTTATGACCCCTTTACAGAGCTGAGTATATTCTGTCCAAATTGTCTAAAAACATTCATTCAGACGAAAACAGTGTGAGTATTGGAACTTATTTTTAATACCTATTTACACTTTTCAGTGTCGATTTACACTTTTCAGTGTCGATTACACTTTTCAGTGTCGATAGAGTCTCGAGTATTTATGAACTATTTACAGTTTACAGATTTACAGATAACAAATTACAGATTACAGAACTGAGTATATTCTGTCCAAATTGTCTAAAAACATTTATTCAGGCGAAAACAGTGTGAGTATTGGAACTTATTTTTAATACCTATTTACACTTTTCAGTGTCGATTTACACTTTTCAGTGTCGATTACACTTTTCAGTGTCGATAGTGTCTCGAGTATTTATGAACTATTTACAGTTTACAGATTTACAGATTACGGATTGACGGTTTGAGAGCTATGACGGTTTTGAGAGCTATGTATGGAGTTTTCAGTATTTACAAACTATTTACCGTTTCGAGTTTATGGAGTCTAAGGTTTAACATATATTGTGAGTTGTACGGTTTTGAGAGCTACTGGAGTTTTGAATATTTATAACCTATTTACCGTTTCGAGTCTATGGAGTCTGGGGTTCAACATATTTTGTGAGTATTACGGTTTTGAGAGCTACATATGGAGTTTTGAATATTTATAACCTATTTACCGTTTCGAGTCTATGGAGTCTAGGGTTCAACATATATTGTGAGTATAGTTACGTATACGAATGTTGTAAAACAGTGAAAAATTTCACTTTTAATGCAATCCCACAGGAATAGGCTTGTTTTTCTGGGATAAAAAGTAGCCTATGTCACTCTCCGGGTCTTGTACTATATCTGTGCAAAAAAATCAGATCGATCCGTTGCGTGGCTGCGACGTGATTGAGGGACAAACAAACCAACAAACCAACAAACTCACATTCACATTTATATATTAGTAGGGATTTACCGTTTCGAGTCTATGGAGTCTAGGGTTCAACATATATTGTGAGTATAGTTACGTATACGAATGTTGTAAAACAGTGAAAAATTTCACTTTTAATGCAATCCCACAGGAATAGGCTTGTTTTTCTGGGATAAAAAGTAGCCTATGTCACTCTCCGGGTCTTGTACTATATCTGTGCAAAAAAATCAGATCGATCCGTTGCGTGGCTGCGACGTGATTGAGGGACAAACAAACCAACAAACCAACAAACTCACATTCACATTTATATATTAGTAGGGATTACCGTTTCGAGTCTATGGAGTCTGGGGTTCAACATATTTTGTGAGTATTACGGTTTTGAGAGCTACATATGGAGTTTTGAATATTTATAACCTATTTACCGTTTCGAGTCTATGGAGTCTAGGGTTCAACATATATTGTGAGTATAGTTACGTATACGAATGTTGTAAAACAGTGAAAAATTTCACTTTTAATGCAATCCCACAGGAATAGGCTTGTTTTTCTGGGATAAAAAGTAGCCTATGTCACTCTCCGGGTCTTGTACTATATCTGTGCAAAAAAATCAGATCGATCCGTTGCGTGGCTGCGACGTGATTGAGGGACAAACAAACCAACAAACCAACAAACTCACATTCACATTTATATATTAGTAGGGATAGGGATTTACAGTTTACAGATTTACCGTTTCGAGTCTATGGAGTCTAGGGTTCAACATATATTGTGAGTATAGTTACGTATACGAATGTTGTAAAACAGTGAAAAATTTCACTTTTAATGCAATCCCACAGGAATAGGCTTGTTTTTCTGGGATAAAAAGTAGCCTATGTCACTCTCCGGGTCTTGTACTATATCTGTGCAAAAAAATCAGATCGATCCGTTGCGTGGCTGCGACGTGATTGAGGGACAAACAAACCAACAAACCAACAAACTCACATTCACATTTATATATTAGTAGGGATAGGGATTTACAGTTTACAGATTTACAGATTACGGATTGACGGTTTGAGAGCTATGACGGTTTTGAGAGCTATGTATGGAGTTTTCAGTATTTACAAACTATTTACCGTTTCGAGTTTATGGAGTCTAAGGTTTAACATATATTGTGAGTTGTACGGTTTTGAGAGCTACTGGAGTTTTGAATATTTATAACCTATTTACCGTTTCGAGTCTATGGAGTCTGGGGTTCAACATATTTTGTGAGTATTACGGTTTTGAGAGCTACATATGGAGTTTTGAATATTTATAACCTATTTACCGTTTCGAGTCTATGGAGTCTAGGGTTCAACATATATTGTGAGTATAGTTACGTATACGAATGTTGTAAAACAGTGAAAAATTTCACTTTTAATGCAATCCCACAGGAATAGGCTTGTTTTTCTGGGATAAAAAGTAGCCTATGTCACTCTCCGGGTCTTGTACTATATCTGTGCAAAAAAATCAGATCGATCCGTTGCGTGGCTGCGACGTGATTGAGGGACAAACAAACCAACAAACCAACAAACTCACATTCACATTTATATATTAGTAGGGATTACCGTTTCGAGTCTATGGAGTCTAGGGTTCAACATATATTGTGAGTATAGTTACGTATACGAATGTTGTAAAACAGTGAAAAATTTCACTTTTAATGCAATCCCACAGGAATAGGCTTGTTTTTCTGGGATAAAAAGTAGCCTATGTCACTCTCCGGGTCTTGTACTATATCTGTGCAAAAAAATCAGATCGATCCGTTGCGTGGCTGCGACGTGATTGAGGGACAAACAAACCAACAAACCAACAAACTCACATTCACATTTATATATTAGTAGGGATAGGGATTTACAGTTTACAGATTTACAGATTACGGATTGACGGTTTGAGAGCTATGACGGTTTTGAGAGCTATGTATGGAGTTTTCAGTATTTACAAACTATTTACCGTTTCGAGTTTATGGAGTCTAAGGTTTAACATATATTGTGAGTTGTACGGTTTTGAGAGCTACTGGAGTTTTGAATATTTATAACCTATTTACCGTTTCGAGTCTATGGAGTCTGGGGTTCAACATATTTTGTGAGTATTACGGTTTTGAGAGCTACATATGGAGTTTTGAATATTTATAACCTATTTACCGTTTCGAGTCTATGGAGTCTAGGGTTCAACATATATTGTGAGTATAGTTACGTATACGAATGTTGTAAAACAGTGAAAAATTTCACTTTTAATGCAATCCCACAGGAATAGGCTTGTTTTTCTGGGATAAAAAGTAGCCTATGTCACTCTCCGGGTCTTGTACTATATCTGTGCAAAAAAATCAGATCGATCCGTTGCGTGGCTGCGACGTGATTGAGGGACAAACAAACCAACAAACCAACAAACTCACATTCACATTTATATATTAGTAGGGATTTACCGTTTCGAGTCTATGGAGTCTGGGGTTCAACATATTTTGTGAGTATTACGGTTTTGAGAGCTACATATGGAGTTTTGAATATTTATAACCTATTTACCGTTTCGAGTCTATGGAGTCTAGGGTTCAACATATATTGTGAGTATAGTTACGTATACGAATGTTGTAAAACAGTGAAAAATTTCACTTTTAATGCAATCCCACAGGAATAGGCTTGTTTTTCTGGGATAAAAAGTAGCCTATGTCACTCTCCGGGTCTTGTACTATATCTGTGCAAAAAAATCAGATCGATCCGTTGCGTGGCTGCGACGTGATTGAGGGACAAACAAACCAACAAACCAACAAACTCACATTCACATTTATATATTAGTAGGGATTTACAGTTTACAGATTTACAGATAACAAATTACAGATTACAGAACTGAGTATATTCTGTCCAAATTGTCTAAAAACATTTATTCAGGCGAAAACAGTGTGAGTATTGGAACTTATTTTTAATACCTATTTACACTTTTCAGTGTCGATTTACACTTTTCAGTGTCGATTACACTTTTCAGTGTCGATAGTGTCTCGAGTATTTATGAACTATTTACAGTTTACAGATTTACAGATTACGGATTGACGGTTTGAGAGCTATGACGGTTTTGAGAGCTATGTATGGAGTTTTCAGTATTTACAAACTATTTACCGTTTCGAGTTTATGGAGTCTAAGGTTTAACATATATTGTGAGTTGTACGGTTTTGAGAGCTACTGGAGTTTTGAATATTTATAACCTATTTACCGTTTCGAGTCTATGGAGTCTGGGGTTCAACATATTTTGTGAGTATTACGGTTTTGAGAGCTACATATGGAGTTTTGAATATTTATAACCTATTTACCGTTTCGAGTCTATGGAGTCTAGGGTTCAACATATATTGTGAGTATAGTTACGTATACGAATGTTGTAAAACAGTGAAAAATTTCACTTTTAATGCAATCCCACAGGAATAGGCTTGTTTTTCTGGGATAAAAAGTAGCCTATGTCACTCTCCGGGTCTTGTACTATATCTGTGCAAAAAAATCAGATCGATCCGTTGCGTGGCTGCGACGTGATTGAGGGACAAACAAACCAACAAACCAACAAACTCACATTCACATTTATATATTAGTAGGGATTACCGTTTCGAGTCTATGGAGTCTGGGGTTCAACATATTTTGTGAGTATTACGGTTTTGAGAGCTACATATGGAGTTTTGAATATTTATAACCTATTTACCGTTTCGAGTCTATGGAGTCTAGGGTTCAACATATATTGTGAGTATAGTTACGTATACGAATGTTGTAAAACAGTGAAAAATTTCACTTTTAATGCAATCCCACAGGAATAGGCTTGTTTTTCTGGGATAAAAAGTAGCCTATGTCACTCTCCGGGTCTTGTACTATATCTGTGCAAAAAAATCAGATCGATCCGTTGCGTGGCTGCGACGTGATTGAGGGACAAACAAACCAACAAACCAACAAACTCACATTCACATTTATATATTAGTAGGGATTTACCGTTTCGAGTCTATGGAGTCTAGGGTTCAACATATATTGTGAGTATAGTTACGTATACGAATGTTGCAAAACAGTGAAAAATTTCACTTTTAATGCAATCCCACAGGAATAGGCTTGTTTTTCTGGGATAAAAAGTAGCCTATGTCACTCTCCGGGTCTTGTACTATATCTGTGCAAAAAAATCAGATCGATCCGTTGCGTGGCTGCGACGTGATTGAGGGACAAACAAACCAACAAACCAACAAACTCACATTCACATTTATATATTAGTAGGGATTTACCGTTTCGAGTCTATGGAGTCTAGGGTTCAACATATATTGTGAGTATAGTTACGTATACGAATGTTGTAAAACAGTGAAAAATTTCACTTTTAATGCAATCCCACAGGAATAGGCTTGTTTTTCTGGGATAAAAAGTAGCCTATGTCACTCTCCGGGTCTTGTACTATATCTGTGCAAAAAAATCAGATCGATCCGTTGCGTGGCTGCGACGTGATTGAGGGACAAACAAACCAACAAACCAACAAACTCACATTCACATTTATATATTAGTAGGGATTTACAGTTTACAGATTTACAGATAACAAATTACAGATTACAGAACTGAGTATATTCTGTCCAAATTGTCTAAAAACATTTATTCAGGCGAAAACAGTGTGAGTATTGGAACTTATTTTTAATACCTATTTACACTTTTCAGTGTCGATTTACACTTTTCAGTGTCGATTACACTTTTCAGTGTCGATAGTGTCTCGAGTATTTATGAACTATTTACAGTTTACAGATTTACAGATTACGGATTGACGGTTTGAGAGCTATGACGGTTTTGAGAGCTATGTATGGAGTTTTCAGTATTTACAAACTATTTACCGTTTCGAGTTTATGGAGTCTAAGGTTTAACATATATTGTGAGTTGTACGGTTTTGAGAGCTACTGGAGTTTTGAATATTTATAACCTATTTACCGTTTCGAGTCTATGGAGTCTGGGGTTCAACATATTTTGTGAGTATTACGGTTTTGAGAGCTACATATGGAGTTTTGAATATTTATAACCTATTTACCGTTTCGAGTCTATGGAGTCTAGGGTTCAACATATATTGTGAGTATAGTTACGTATACGAATGTTGTAAAACAGTGAAAAATTTCACTTTTAATGCAATCCCACAGGAATAGGCTTGTTTTTCTGGGATAAAAAGTAGCCTATGTCACTCTCCGGGTCTTGTACTATATCTGTGCAAAAAAATCAGATCGATCCGTTGCGTGGCTGCGACGTGATTGAGGGACAAACAAACCAACAAACCAACAAACTCACATTCACATTTATATATTAGTAGGGATTTACCGTTTCGAGTCTATGGAGTCTAGGGTTCAACATATATTGTGAGTATAGTTACGTATACGAATGTTGTAAAACAGTGAAAAATTTCACTTTTAATGCAATCCCACAGGAATAGGCTTGTTTTTCTGGGATAAAAAGTAGCCTATGTCACTCTCCGGGTCTTGTACTATATCTGTGCAAAAAAATCAGATCGATCCGTTGCGTGGCTGCGACGTGATTGAGGGACAAACAAACCAACAAACCAACAAACTCACATTCACATTTATATATTAGTAGGGATTTACAGTTTACAGATTTACAGATAACAAATTACAGATTACAGAACTGAGTATATTCTGTCCAAATTGTCTAAAAACATTTATTCAGGCGAAAACAGTGTGAGTATTGGAACTTATTTTTAATACCTATTTACACTTTTCAGTGTCGATTTACACTTTTCAGTGTCGATTACACTTTTCAGTGTCGATAGTGTCTCGAGTATTTATGAACTATTTACAGTTTACAGATTTACAGATTACGGATTGACGGTTTGAGAGCTATGACGGTTTTGAGAGCTATGTATGGAGTTTTCAGTATTTACAAACTATTTACCGTTTCGAGTTTATGGAGTCTAAGGTTTAACATATATTGTGAGTTGTACGGTTTTGAGAGCTACTGGAGTTTTGAATATTTATAACCTATTTACCGTTTCGAGTCTATGGAGTCTGGGGTTCAACATATTTTGTGAGTATTACGGTTTTGAGAGCTACATATGGAGTTTTGAATATTTATAACCTATTTACCGTTTCGAGTCTATGGAGTCTAGGGTTCAACATATATTGTGAGTATAGTTACGTATACGAATGTTGTAAAACAGTGAAAAATTTCACTTTTAATGCAATCCCACAGGAATAGGCTTGTTTTTCTGGGATAAAAAGTAGCCTATGTCACTCTCCGGGTCTTGTACTATATCTGTGCAAAAAAATCAGATCGATCCGTTGCGTGGCTGCGACGTGATTGAGGGACAAACAAACCAACAAACCAACAAACTCACATTCACATTTATATATTAGTAGGGATTACCGTTTCGAGTCTATGGAGTCTGGGGTTCAACATATTTTGTGAGTATTACGGTTTTGAGAGCTACATATGGAGTTTTGAATATTTATAACCTATTTACCGTTTCGAGTCTATGGAGTCTAGGGTTCAACATATATTGTGAGTATAGTTACGTATACGAATGTTGTAAAACAGTGAAAAATTTCACTTTTAATGCAATCCCACAGGAATAGGCTTGTTTTTCTGGGATAAAAAGTAGCCTATGTCACTCTCCGGGTCTTGTACTATATCTGTGCAAAAAAATCAGATCGATCCGTTGCGTGGCTGCGACGTGATTGAGGGACAAACAAACCAACAAACCAACAAACTCACATTCACATTTATATATTAGTAGGGATTTACCGTTTCGAGTCTATGGAGTCTGGGGTTCAACATATTTTGTGAGTATTACGGTTTTGAGAGCTACATATGGAGTTTTGAATATTTATAACCTATTTACCGTTTCGAGTCTATGGAGTCTAGGGTTCAACATATATTGTGAGTATAGTTACGTATACGAATGTTGTAAAACAGTGAAAAATTTCACTTTTAATGCAATCCCACAGGAATAGGCTTGTTTTTCTGGGATAAAAAGTAGCCTATGTCACTCTCCGGGTCTTGTACTATATCTGTGCAAAAAAATCAGATCGATCCGTTGCGTGGCTGCGACGTGATTGAGGGACAAACAAACCAACAAACCAACAAACTCACATTCACATTTATATATTAGTAGGGATTTACCGTTTCGAGTCTATGGAGTCTAGGGTTCAACATATATTGTGAGTATAGTTACGTATACGAATGTTGTAAAACAGTGAAAAATTTCACTTTTAATGCAATCCCACAGGAATAGGCTTGTTTTTCTGGGATAAAAAGTAGCCTATGTCACTCTCCGGGTCTTGTACTATATCTGTGCAAAAAAATCAGATCGATCCGTTGCGTGGCTGCGACGTGATTGAGGGACAAACAAACCAACAAACCAACAAACTCACATTCACATTTATATATTAGTAGGGATTTACAGTTTACAGATTTACAGATAACAAATTACAGATTACAGAACTGAGTATATTCTGTCCAAATTGTCTAAAAACATTTATTCAGGCGAAAACAGTGTGAGTATTGGAACTTATTTTTAATACCTATTTACACTTTTCAGTGTCGATTTACACTTTTCAGTGTCGATTACACTTTTCAGTGTCGATAGTGTCTCGAGTATTTATGAACTATTTACAGTTTACAGATTTACAGATTACGGATTGACGGTTTGAGAGCTATGACGGTTTTGAGAGCTATGTATGGAGTTTTCAGTATTTACAAACTATTTACCGTTTCGAGTTTATGGAGTCTAAGGTTTAACATATATTGTGAGTTGTACGGTTTTGAGAGCTACTGGAGTTTTGAATATTTATAACCTATTTACCGTTTCGAGTCTATGGAGTCTGGGGTTCAACATATTTTGTGAGTATTACGGTTTTGAGAGCTACATATGGAGTTTTGAATATTTATAACCTATTTACCGTTTCGAGTCTATGGAGTCTAGGGTTCAACATATATTGTGAGTATAGTTACGTATACGAATGTTGTAAAACAGTGAAAAATTTCACTTTTAATGCAATCCCACAGGAATAGGCTTGTTTTTCTGGGATAAAAAGTAGCCTATGTCACTCTCCGGGTCTTGTACTATATCTGTGCAAAAAAATCAGATCGATCCGTTGCGTGGCTGCGACGTGATTGAGGGACAAACAAACCAACAAACCAACAAACTCACATTCACATTTATATATTAGTAGGGATTACCGTTTCGAGTCTATGGAGTCTGGGGTTCAACATATTTTGTGAGTATTACGGTTTTGAGAGCTACATATGGAGTTTTGAATATTTATAACCTATTTACCGTTTCGAGTCTATGGAGTCTAGGGTTCAACATATATTGTGAGTATAGTTACGTATACGAATGTTGTAAAACAGTGAAAAATTTCACTTTTAATGCAATCCCACAGGAATAGGCTTGTTTTTCTGGGATAAAAAGTAGCCTATGTCACTCTCCGGGTCTTGTACTATATCTGTGCAAAAAAATCAGATCGATCCGTTGCGTGGCTGCGACGTGATTGAGGGACAAACAAACCAACAAACCAACAAACTCACATTCACATTTATATATTAGTAGGGATTTACCGTTTCGAGTCTATGGAGTCTAGGGTTCAACATATATTGTGAGTATAGTTACGTATACGAATGTTGCAAAACAGTGAAAAATTTCACTTTTAATGCAATCCCACAGGAATAGGCTTGTTTTTCTGGGATAAAAAGTAGCCTATGTCACTCTCCGGGTCTTGTACTATATCTGTGCAAAAAAATCAGATCGATCCGTTGCGTGGCTGCGACGTGATTGAGGGACAAACAAACCAACAAACCAACAAACTCACATTCACATTTATATATTAGTAGGGATTTACCGTTTCGAGTCTATGGAGTCTAGGGTTCAACATATATTGTGAGTATAGTTACGTATACGAATGTTGTAAAACAGTGAAAAATTTCACTTTTAATGCAATCCCACAGGAATAGGCTTGTTTTTCTGGGATAAAAAGTAGCCTATGTCACTCTCCGGGTCTTGTACTATATCTGTGCAAAAAAATCAGATCGATCCGTTGCGTGGCTGCGACGTGATTGAGGGACAAACAAACCAACAAACCAACAAACTCACATTCACATTTATATATTAGTAGGGATTTACAGTTTACAGATTTACAGATAACAAATTACAGATTACAGAACTGAGTATATTCTGTCCAAATTGTCTAAAAACATTTATTCAGGCGAAAACAGTGTGAGTATTGGAACTTATTTTTAATACCTATTTACACTTTTCAGTGTCGATTTACACTTTTCAGTGTCGATTACACTTTTCAGTGTCGATAGTGTCTCGAGTATTTATGAACTATTTACAGTTTACAGATTTACAGATTACGGATTGACGGTTTGAGAGCTATGACGGTTTTGAGAGCTATGTATGGAGTTTTCAGTATTTACAAACTATTTACCGTTTCGAGTTTATGGAGTCTAAGGTTTAACATATATTGTGAGTTGTACGGTTTTGAGAGCTACTGGAGTTTTGAATATTTATAACCTATTTACCGTTTCGAGTCTATGGAGTCTGGGGTTCAACATATTTTGTGAGTATTACGGTTTTGAGAGCTACATATGGAGTTTTGAATATTTATAACCTATTTACCGTTTCGAGTCTATGGAGTCTAGGGTTCAACATATATTGTGAGTATAGTTACGTATACGAATGTTGTAAAACAGTGAAAAATTTCACTTTTAATGCAATCCCACAGGAATAGGCTTGTTTTTCTGGGATAAAAAGTAGCCTATGTCACTCTCCGGGTCTTGTACTATATCTGTGCAAAAAAATCAGATCGATCCGTTGCGTGGCTGCGACGTGATTGAGGGACAAACAAACCAACAAACCAACAAACTCACATTCACATTTATATATTAGTAGGGATTACCGTTTCGAGTCTATGGAGTCTGGGGTTCAACATATTTTGTGAGTATTACGGTTTTGAGAGCTACATATGGAGTTTTGAATATTTATAACCTATTTACCGTTTCGAGTCTATGGAGTCTAGGGTTCAACATATATTGTGAGTATAGTTACGTATACGAATGTTGTAAAACAGTGAAAAATTTCACTTTTAATGCAATCCCACAGGAATAGGCTTGTTTTTCTGGGATAAAAAGTAGCCTATGTCACTCTCCGGGTCTTGTACTATATCTGTGCAAAAAAATCAGATCGATCCGTTGCGTGGCTGCGACGTGATTGAGGGACAAACAAACCAACAAACCAACAAACTCACATTCACATTTATATATTAGTAGGGATTTACCGTTTCGAGTCTATGGAGTCTGGGGTTCAACATATTTTGTGAGTATTACGGTTTTGAGAGCTACATATGGAGTTTTGAATATTTATAACCTATTTACCGTTTCGAGTCTATGGAGTCTAGGGTTTAACATATATTGTGAGTATAGTTACGTATACGTATGTTGTGAAACAGTGAAAAATTTCACTTTTAATGCAATCCCACAGGAATAGGCTTGTTTTTCTGGGATAAAAAGTAGCCTATGTCACTCTCTTATGTCTTGTACTATATCTGTGCAAAAAAATCAGATCGATCCGTTGCGTGGCTGCGACGTGATTGAGGGACAAACAAACCAACAAACCAACAAACTCACATTCACATTTATATATTAGTAGGGATTTACCGTTTCGAGTCTATGGAGTCCGGGGTTCAACATATTTTGTGAGTATTACGGTTTTGAGAGCTACATATGGAGTTTTGAATATTTATAACCTATTTACCGTTTCGAGTCTATGGAGTCTAGGGTTCAACATATATTGTGAGTATAGTTACGTATACGTATGTTGTGAAACAGTGAAAAATTTCACTTTTAATGCAATCCCACAGGAATAGGCTTGTTTTTCTGGGATAAAAAGTAGCCTATGTCACTCTCTTATGTCTTGTACTATATCTGTGCAAAAAAATCAGATCGATCCGTTGCGTGGCTGCGACGTGATTGAGGGACAAACAAACCAACAAACTCACATTCACATTTATATATTATTAGGGATTTACCGTTTCGAGTCTATGGAGTCTGGGGTTCAACATATTTTGTGAGTATTACGGTTTTGAGAGCTACATATGGAGTTTTGAATATTTATAACCTATTTACCGTTTCGAGTCTATGGAGTCTAGGGTTCAACATATATTGTGAGTATAGTTACGTATACGTATGTTGTGAAACAGTGAAAAATTTCACTTTTAATGCAATCCCACAGGAATAGGCTTGTTTTTCTGGGATAAAAAGTAGCCTATGTCACTCTCCGGGTCTTGTACTATATCTGTGCAAAAAAATCAGATCGATCCGTTGCGTGGCTGCGACGTGATTGAGGGACAAACAAACCAACAAACCAACAAACTCACATTCACATTTATATATTAGTAGGGATTTCAATCCACGATGACGCGCCCCACTCTGTCAAACTCCATACGAATCGATTGAAACACAAGCGATTTTGACAGAGTGGGGCGCGTCTTCGTGGATTGAAATATTTATAGACCTGTGTGAATAATTAGGATTTTCATTAGCTTACGACTCAGGGATATCGTCGTCCACTCGGACCAGCCGGCGGTCGTTCCTCAGGCCCCAGTGGCCTTCCTTGGGGCACGTGGCGTCGCAAGGCACGCCGGTCAACTTAATACGCCGCCGAACAGCCGCCGCGAAGTAGCACGAGCTCATGAAGTGGCTGCATCGGGCGATACCTGAGCATTGAAGACTTTTTGTAACTACTTGTAACGGTCCTCTGTGTAGAGACTGCAAGAAGGAGGATGAAACCCCGGCTCACCCCGGAGCTACCAAGATACGCGTGGTGACGCACGTGCTACTAAATCGAGGTTTGGATTATCAAATAGACATGTACTCAGGACTTTGCGGTGTAATACCAGGTATGTTTCATATAAAATATCAATTAAATATGAAAATCAAACGAAAATCTTCGGAGATGGTGGAAGAAATACCTACACCGGGAACAGAAAATCCTCCGCAGGTGATATACACCTAGTATATTACCTAGTCAATAGTACAAGCTAAGGATGGAAAAGTTATACATATAATCAACCTATAATTATAGGTATAACTGTACGTCGTCATTACGTAACATCATAATTCATATCGTTTTAATTAAGTATCACTTATACTTACACAGAAAACCGTGATATTTGTCATTAAAAGCACGTATCTATTCCACCTTACTTTATACCTATCTTAATTCTTCGCAAGTATGTTCAATTTCAATTTCAATTTCAATTTATTTATTTGCTGATATAGGTACATAATGATGGTACATAATACAATACAATTAGTTCACGCTATATCATACCATATTATTGGCATGCAAATTTATAAACAACAAAAAACAAATAAAATTATCAGTTTCCAAAATATTATGATTAGGTCAATATTTAAGAAAAAAAAAATCATTAGTATTAAAGATTACAATAAAATGTCGAACATAAAAAAGAAAAATTGTTAAAGTAATTAAATAGTAGTAATTGTTAAAGTAATTGTTAAGTAATTGTAAAGTAATTTAATTTAAAATTAATTAGAAAGTCACAATATTTAAAACTAAATTAATTAATATTTCTATTTATATTTCTATTATTCTAAGAATTCTTTTATATCGTAAATTGCTCTTTCAATAAGGAACTGTTGAAGTTTGGTTTTTAAGCTCACTGCTGTACAATCTCTTATCTCTTTTGGTAATTTATTGTATATTTTAACAGCCATCACGCAAATGCTTTTATCAAAGTATGAGGTATTATGAAGGGGATAACGGAATTTATCTTTACAGCGTTCTCGATTACGCCTTTCGAATAGATTTTCATTATTTTTTAAAAACAATACCAATTCTAATATATACAGCGACGGTACAGTCAAAAGTTTAAGATTTTTGAAGTATGGCTTGCAGCTTACTCTTCTTTTAATTCCGCATATCGCTCTAATGCATTTTTTCTGCGCAATAAATACCCTGTTAATATAACTCGAATTTCCCCAAAAAGCTATTCCATATCTTATAATTGAAGCCGCCTGTGCATGATATGCTACTAATAATGTTCGTTGGTCAACTTTTTTGGCCAACATGCGCAGCGCAAAAGAAAGTTGACTGAGTCTTGAGCAAACATAGTCTATGTGAGACTTCCATGTTAAAAATTCGTCAAGTTGTAACCCTAAAAATTTTGTTTCACGTGTAATGTCAATTTTTTTGTCCAAGTAGCCAATATTTAAATTGTAATTAGTTTTACGCCTTATATTTTGAAATGTTATGACCTTCGTCTTAGTAAAGTTAAGAGTAAGGGAATTATCATCCAACCATGCTATAATATCCGATAAACTTTTATTTATTTCCATCTCGTGTTCTTTAATATTTTTATTTACATAAATGACTGTGCAATCATCTGCGAATAACACCATTGGATGATTTGTTGCTTGTGGAAGGTCATTAATATACAAAAGAAAGAGAAGTGGTCCTAGTACACTTCCTTGCGGCACGCCGCAAGTGACCTTTTGGGCTTTTGAATAATATTTAGTTTCAACCCGTGTTTTTTCATTAATCCTGTCTATTTGCGTTACCTGCAACCTATTCTCAAGATATGATTTTATAAGGTTAAATGCATTTCCTCTAACTCCATAGTTATTTAATTTTTTAAGTAGTATATAATGACTGACATTATCGAAAGCCTTAGTTAAATCCATAAACAAAGCTGATACAATTAATTTATTATCTACATTTATCATTACATTACGCATAAAGTTATATATAGCGGTATTTATGGTCTTTGATTTCCTAAACCCCATTTGATTGGTGCAGAAAATGTCAAATTTTTCGAAGAATGTGTAAAAGTTATTATAAATAATTTTCTCGATTATTTTAGAGAATACTGGAATTAAAGCCACCGGTCGGTAGCATGAGACATCAGCTCTATCTGATTTCTTAAACAATGGCTTAATAATAGATACTTTTAGTTTTTCTGGAAATACCCCTTTTTCTAAGCATAGATTTATTATGTAAGATAATACAGGTGCTATCTCATAACAGACATACTTTATAACCTTGGTACAAATATCATCGTATCCAGTGCTGTTCGTGTTTTTTAGGTTCTTTACAACTGTTATTATATCAGTATCATTTACTGGAAATAAATAAACTGAGTTACTGATCCTAAGATGTGTGTGTTTAATATTTTGTTGATTATTTTTATGTTATCTTCGAGTGTCAATGTTACAGTAAAAGGTGTAATGAGTGATCATCCTAGGTTATTCCAGTACCTCTGTAACTGTACTGTTTAGTTAGGTACCTGGTGCAACCAAAAATTTTGTCGGCGTATTGATGTCTAGGTTTGTCTGATATAATAATGATTAATCTTTAATGACGTAGGTGATCAAAGTATTGATGGAAATAAGTTTTTAGTTGCATTTTTATGTAGAATTTTTCTTAATCACGACAAACATGACCTGCCCACTGCCACTTCAGCTTGGTTGCAATGATTTGGGCTTTGTCAATGATCTCATCATTTCGGACCTCCTAACATAACTCCATGGCCCATTAATCATTATGAATAGAATCCCTTATTGATAAGGTCGATCCAAGAAATGCTATCTTTAACATACTTGTTAGTTACAAAACGCCAAACTGATACTACACTGATAAGGTTGGTTTTTGTCAGTAACATGACAACGATACATTTATTGTTTTAGGGTAATGCATTTTTCAGTTCAAGTTTAAATTGATAAAAGTTTTTTGTACCCGAACTCAAAGATAAACTAATGACCTTATGGTTTAATCTGTTTAAAGTCAATCATGTTTATTTTAAACTCAGTTACAAGCTAACAAACTAAAAATAATGACAAAAGTATTCAACTTCAAATGTATTCAAGAGCGATTTCTTTTTAAAATTTACAACACGAGTATTATATTATCTGTGACGTAAGGCTCCGAAGATCCTTATTCGATTTGAGCCGTTTTTAAAAATTCGTCAGGTCTCAATTCTCGTCAGCATCTCTTTTTTTATTATTAACCCCCGACGCAAAAGGGGTGTTATAAGTTTAACGTGTCTGTGTATCTGTGTATCTGTCTGTGGTATCGTAGCTCCCAAACGGATGGACCGATTTTCATAAGGTTTATTTTGTGTCATAGATAATTTTATCCCGAGTGTTCTTAGCCATGTTTCATGAAAATCTGTTCAGCCGTTTGAAGATTATCAGCTATTTTCTAGTTGATGAGGGAATCTGACTAGCTTCTTTAATATTACTTACACCGATTTCTTCGTGAATATCTCTGGCCGGAGTCTAGACCGATTTGCTTTGCATGATTCTTTTCTTAATCGTTTATTTATGGTCATTATAGCCATACCTACGTCGCAATCGATTTAATGATTATAAAAAAAAATACTTTAGCTGAAAATAATGTGTGCGGTGTGAAAAAAAAAGTTTTTTTATTTGATATAATATTATTTCGCTAAAAATAGTTAAATTACATTCCCTGAGGTAGGTAAGTACCTATTATATTATTACATAATAGGCTAGTTATTTACCGACCTTGCACTTAATAATATACTTGTAACATAAGTGCCTAATAGGACAAAGGCCTAGCCTATACATATAACTTATCTATACTAATAGGTAGGTACTATTAAGAAGTAACGTTTGTGAATTTGTAAATTGTGACGTTGTAAGGGGTAATCTCTGGATCTACTGAATATTTCTACAGACGCTTTACAAAACTGAATAGTGGTATTATCATTCGTCCGCATCAAGAATCGATCACGTGGTTTATCGTGGTAATTTTTACAGGGTTATATAAAAAAAATCAAATCGCTCTCTGCCTGTAGTTCTTTACATTAAAACTAACAGCTATTGTTCGACGATTGCCGATTATATAGAAGAGAGATCAATAAATAAGCATAATATTATTATCATTTAAAATTGATAATGAATATGCTACGTAAGTAGAAACAACACGAAAATACTACAGCGATATGAGAATGACAAGCGTAAAACAGTTATCCACATTGTAATCTGATGTCCAATTATGTACCTAGGTAAATAGAAATTACGAGAAATCACCTATAATCTACACTGTGTAGGTATTATCATGCAGTCGACATAATATTATTAATTCTCCGGGTTAAAAAGGTTGTAGTGTGTTTACAAATGTTGGAATTGCACAACATTTAAAAATTGCTTACCAATAATTAATGTTAAAAAACTGTAGACATGCAGCTTTGATGCACCAGAAAGCTTGCAAATCCTACGTTATATGCATGCCCATACGGAGGCGCCGAACAGGTGCCGCCATTGACACAGAAATCCGTATATCTGGTCACTCTTCCCAAGGAATCCAGCATTTGTGTGCACAATTTGGACTACGTACCTACGCGTCATCTCTCCCGCCTACCGAGGCGAAACACATGGGAGGTTAAAGACACCAAAGGCCGCGTAGGATATAATCTGGAAATTCAACCTGCCCCTAGCATGGGCTGGGGTTAAAATCGTGTTTCCCCAATTCTATCCTCTGACAGGGGAGAAAATTATTACTGCCATAGCATCGCCAAAGGGAAAGGGCGAAAATCACTGTTTTGCCATTTCAAGTAGACACCCTTTGGGCCTAATCATGAGGTCAGAAAGTTTTGACATTTTTAGGAGATTTTAAACTTCAGTTGCTATTATTGCGGGTGAATTTTATCCCTGACATAACCAAGGGGGTTTTATCTCCACCTATGTGCTTACGCTCTTGGGTATTATAAAAACGTAGAAGAGGATATTCTTTCCCCGGGGAGAAATATGTATCGAAGGCGTCAAAGGCTTGGATTGGCTTTCGAAGGCGTCAAAGGCTTGGATTGGCTTTCGAAGGCGTCAAAGGCTTGGATTGGCTTACTCACGCATCGCATTGATGGCCCTTCACCCTGAAGGTTGGAATCTTTCGCCGTTGACGCAGAAATCCGCATGTCCTATATGGCCGCTCTCTCCTAGGAACCCGGCGTTTTATATGCACCACTCGGACGACGTACGTGTCGTGTCTCCCGAGACGGAACAGATGGGACTTGTAGGTACTATATGGGCACCAAATGCCGTAAGATATTAGCCTGAAAATGCAACTAAGCCAAGGAAGTCGTCAAATGTTTCGGTTGGCTTTACTCACGCATCGCATGGCCCCTGCTCCCAAATTGCAATCTTCCGCCATTGACGCAGAAGTCCGCGTGCTCAATCTATCCGCTCTCCCCAAGGAACCCGGCGTTTGTGTGCAGCACTTGAACGACGTACGCGTCG
This sequence comes from Coenonympha arcania, assembly GCA_036785405.1. NCBI lineage: Eukaryota > Metazoa > Arthropoda > Insecta > Lepidoptera > Nymphalidae > Coenonympha > Coenonympha arcania. The sequence goes on along the minus strand of CM072063.1, from coordinate 2,445,896 downwards.
TCTCAGCCGCGAGGCAGAACAGAGGGGAACCGTAGGTACTACATGGGCACTAAAGGCCAGGGAAGTCGTCAAAGCTTTGGGTTGGGTTTACTTACGCATCGCATGGCCCCTGCATCCAGGTTGCAATCTTCCGCCGTTGACGCAGAAGTCCGCATGCCCTATCTGTCCGCTCTCCCCAAGGAACCCGGCGTTTGTGTGCACCACTTGCACGACGTACGCGTCGTCTCTCCCGAGACGGAACAGATGGGAACCGTACATGGACACCAGAGGCCGTGCAGGATCTAATCCTGGAAATTAACGAGAAAGTTTTTGTATTAGTTTACACAACTGAAACCCACAAATGACTGAAAATGTTACAATAACTTATCACCAACTTATTCTAATTACTCTACAAGTACAAGTCTTTACAAGTCTAGCGCCAAGAATACCGGCTGCGTTTCCACGCTAATGATTTTCCACGCTTTTTTGATTTTTCCTCTATTTAGGGAGTTTTTCGTTATACTCGTATTAATTGTTTATTGATAGCGTTGTTCACCTAATCGAGGGATCCAAAAGCATAGAAGGCGCAGTTTCTTTGCACCAAATTCAAAAAAGTTAAAGGCTCTTGCCAGCTATGATTGACCGCAGCCACATTGACCAACCAAACAAGCGGATTGAGACCGCATGTGAGTTGTGACCAGTTTATACTGCGGTAGGTAAATATAGATTTCAACACACCATAAAATATCTAAACAGAAGAAATATTTGTATGATAGAAATATTTCTATCATTCACTAGTCTGAGCGAATTAAATATCACTCTATTCCTTTAATAGAGTGATATTTAATTCGCTCAGACGACCATCGTGACGAAACGTTCGTAGATTTCGTACATGTACGGAAGTTCTGTCCACCTCTGGATATAATCAATGATCATGTAAAGATTTCTAAACATTCATAAGGTTTCCAATATTAATTGCCTCCAATTAATCAGCTTTGATGAACTGTAAGATATCAATTAATATTGCTAAAAATATTGGTGTAAAACACAAATTGCTTTAGCTCAAGCGTAAACAATGTGTTCTGAACTTCTGACAGTCGCGTCTAGCAGGCACCAACCTATTTTTATCCCACTGGATGTCGTCATAGGAATACATTTACATTTGATATTCATTCACGAACGTTTTGACGCGTTTGTTCCCTCCACGTTTCGGCTTCACCGACAAATTGACAACAATTTAATGCTAGGCCGGTTTTAACAATTCCGGTATATGATTTTACCAATATATCTAGGTAATCGGTGAAAAAAATTACACACTTTCCGCACTTATATCAAAATGTGAGTAAGAAGTTACTTATAGTTTTTTAATTTTCTTAAACATCGTTATGATTCAATCAATAATAAGTAGGTACTTACCTAAATAATTTTGGAAACAATCTTTCATTAAATTCAAAGATTGTTGATTAATTTGGTTGGTTAGGCCTAGGCTAATAGAAGATAAGTAAGATAACATATAATATTAATTACAACAGCTAATCCTCAATAGATACTATAAATACAACATGTTTCCAAGCGGTGTACAGACCGGTCGCTGGATAAACAGGATGAATAAGACAATTGTATAACAAAACGAACATTCATAGTCATGGAAATATTCGTGCAAATATAAACCTTATGTACTAGCAGTAAAACCTAAAATTAAAACTATTTCAGAAGTACACACTACGACTAATGTTGGTACCGCAAATAAAGGCATACAAATAGGTACCTAGCAACTTCGTGGTACAAGCTAACTGCCAATTCACATACTGTAGTCTGTACACACCCTATTGTGTGTTGTCGTGTGTTATCAACAACTTCAGTGTTATTCCATAGTGCGATACAAAACTGAAACACATATCTTGTGAGACCGCGTCCAGTAGCACTCGTGTGATATATCTTAAATCCTCTCAAGATGGTGAAAGTTGAAGTAAAATACACCAAGGTAAGCAATAGAGGACTTGTATTTTGTTTATTGAATTGACTTTTATCCTATCTTCGGTATTAACGGACTTAATTCATGTATCTGCTGAGATTAAATTTTACGTACATTTTGCAGTAAACAAATTAAAATAAGCCGGCTGTAGATCGGATTTCAGAAAACCAGTCTGGCATTCTGCAGCGTTAGCATTTTCATTAAAGTTTGTTTGATTCGATTTTAGATAAATTTACGTTGTTCTAAATAAATTCAAAAAAATTAAGTAATACTCAGGTACTTATAAACTAATTTAATCACAAGACTTAAGTAATACATTTTTGACACTTGTGTTTAAATTTATTTAAATAAATATACCTTAAACTTTGAATTTGCTTCAAACATCTGAGGGTAAGGTTTTAAATTAATTACTACCTTATATTTTTCCAATTAATATTTATTTGGAGAGAAAATAATTTTCAAAAATAACTGAAAATTTGTTTGGGCCAAATTATTATAAATTTCTTTACTAACGTTACTTGTTTTAACAAATATTACAATAGGGAATCAAAATGAATCATTTTAATGTAACTAAAGCTAAACGGTCAAAAGTATTCAAATCTGTCGTAAACTGTAACCCTGACATTGTATTACCGATAATACCGTTATACGATAAAACCGTTTTATTTAACAATTTTTATCTTATTACGACTAGGTATGAACATATTATATAAACAAGATAAAAATATTTCATAACTACGCTATCGCTAAATTATTATGTAACAGGCATAAAAATGATGTATCAATGCTTATAATTTCTTAGTCTCTATCTATTTGCATCAAGAATTATGACTTTCAAATGATAAAAATTGAAAAAAAACCGGCCAAGTGCGAGTCGGACTCGCTTACCGAGGGTTCCGTACTCAAGAAGTACTGAAGCAAAACAATCAGGCATACTAATGTAGATGTAACACGACCAAAACTGTAACGACCAAAGATGTAAAACGGTAATAATTACCTTTGATAATGAACCGCAAAACTAACTTTGTTTGTAGAGGTTTATTGTTAATATCAAAAAAACTATGCTAGTTAGAGCATTGGCTATAGTTTTCCTGTAAAATATACGTAAATTCCTATTGACCATAATTATTTGAGATTTTTCGATTAGTAAACTCCGGAGATAAGGGGGGGAGGGAACGGTATTTTTTAGACATTTTCCCCGATAAATCAAAAACTATCATGACTAAAAATAATCAAAAATCGGTTTTAGAATTTACAAAGTGAACCCTTTCATATGATACCCCACACAGTACAGTTATCTCACTTTTAAATTTCAACCCTCCGATTTTCCCTCCTTTTTAAATAAGAACAAAAATAATCCACTAATATACACAAATATTCCAAATTTCATATCGATAGCTCCGGTAGTTACTGAAATAATCGAGTGTGACGGACAGACAGACGGACAGACAGACGGAGAAAGTCGCACCATAAGGGTTCCATTTTACCATTTTGGTACGGAACCCTAAAAAACGTAATCGAGCATCTCTCTTTTTCCGGGAATCGTACGATAATCATGATTTGTGGAACTATTTACAAATAAATTCCATCACATCAACACATTTCACATTTACCATCCATGTTTTAGTCACTTAGAAAGTATTGAATTAAGTAATTTTAAAACATCGGAAACGTTTTTAATGACTACCAATCATACCTTGTACTTGTAATCATTCCTTGTTCTTGTATTTGCTAATTTGTGTAAACTTCTCAGTTGTTCATCAACAACGAGTGGGTGGACGCAGTCAGCAAGAAGACTTTCCCGACCATCAACCCGCAAGATGAGACTGTCATCACACAAGTCGCTGAAGGAGACAAGGTAAAACTTGATCACATACTCGACACTCATACATAAGAAACTATCAACGCACAAGGCGCTGAAGAGGACAAGGTAAAACTGGAACACATACTCGACACTCATACATAAGAAACTATCAACGCACAAGTCGCTGAAGGGGACAAGGTAAAACTGGAACACATACTCGACACTCATACACAAGAAAATATCAACACACAAGTTGCTGAAGGGGATAAGATAAAACTTGAACACATACTTGACACTCATACACAAGAAACTATCAACACACAAGTTGCTTAAGGGGACTAGATAAAACTTGAACACATACTCGACACTCATACACAAGAAACTATCATCGCACAAGTCGCTGAAGGAGACAAGGTAAAACTTGAACACATACTCGACACTCATACACAAGAAACTATCAACACACAAGTTTGCTGAAGGGGACTAGATAAAACTTGATCACATACTCGACACTCATACACAAGAAACTATCATCGCACAAGTCGCTGAAGGGGACAAGGTAAAACTTGAACATATCATTGACACTCATTCACAAGAAACTATCATCGCACAAGTCGCTGAACGGGACTAGGTAAAACTTGAACACACACTCGACACTCATACACAAGAAACTATTAACGCACAAGTAGCTGAAGCGGACAAGGTAAAATTGGAACATATAATCGACACTCATACACAAGAAACTATTAACGCACAAGGACAAGGTAAAATTGGAACATATAATCGACACTCATACACAAGAAACTATCAACGCACAAGTCGCTGAAGGGGACAAGGTAAAACTTGAACACGTACCCGACACTCATACACAATAGTAATCCAGAAAACGGTTTATCTATGCGGATCAGCAGGCCTATTCGGTTACGCTCAAACTCGATATGGAGCTTGATTCAGGCGAACCGTTGTCGAGACATTTTTTCGAGACCAACACTACGGAGAGGGACATTATAATGTGTATTATGAACACACGTCATCACCAAACACTTATTATTATGCACACGTTTGAGTCGTCAACAAAGGCATTCACGCATACCTACTTGCGCTAAATATGTACATTTTAAAACCAAAGTTAAAACATGTATCTCGAAAAAAATTGTAACGATTTAAAAAATATAGTCTCTCTATAGCCAGGTCATCTCCAGTGTTTTTATAAAAAGTAAAAAACAAAACTCCGCAATTGGTGTAGACTGTAGAGTTATGACAATAATACGAGTATCACTACCATTTCAATTTGAACTAGGCGATCCTGGTGGACCACCCCACTATTTTGTACATTTTATCAACGCCCGTAAGTCTTTCTCTAATATTTAAAGTTCTCGTGCAAAATTTTATTGCCTACTCCTCCGAAACGGCTCGACCGTTTGTTATGAAATTTTCTGCTATTTCTTTATATCTCTAATAGCAAAACAACGTCTGCCGGGTCAGCTAGTCAATTTATAATAACGAGACACCATGATTCCTCTAGGCGGACATCGACAAAGCTGTAGAAGCCGCCGTGAAAGCCTTTCACCGCTACTCCGAATGGCGCCTCCTAGATGCGTCCGCGAGAGGCAGATTACTCCTCAAGTTAGCAGACCTCGTGGAGAGAGACGCCAAGTATCTCGGCGAGCTCGAAACCTTGGACAACGGCAAACCCGTTGCCCAAGCCACCGGTGAAGCACAGTGGTCTGCTCAAATCCTAAGATATTATGCTGGAAAAGCTGACAAAATCTTGGGGAACACTATTCCAGCTGGTGAGTATCTCTAGATTATTATGATGAGTAGACTATGAATTCAGTATGATTGATGTAACTGACGTAAAAGACATTCTTATGGATTATGGTGATAACTTCAGTTTTACAATGTTTTTATGTCCTATTAAGGGCTGATTTTTCAATTGTCACATAAACTGTCTGAGAAATAAATTTGAAACATATAACAACCAACAAAAACAAAGAAAAGCAAATAACAATGGAACGACTAACGATCATTTTCCAATTGGCTTAAATTGTCTATTTCCTTTGACACTAATAATGCTGCTTGTTCAACAATAAGAGCATCCCTAGTGATATTAAAAGCAGTTTTAATAGCTTAACTTTTCGGATACAGATGGTGAAGTGCTTACAATGACGCTCAAGGAACCAGTAGGAGTTTGTGGCCAGATTTTACCATGGAACTACCCGATCCCAATGTTCGTTTGGAAGATCGCTCCTGCTCTGGCTGCTGGTATGTGGTACTCTTTACTGATCATTATATTGTGTAAAAAGTAGTATTAAAACTGTGTACGGGTTCTATTATTGTAAATTTTTAGTGCATAAAAGAATCTCTATTAATATTGATAAATGCAGCGGCTGACGAGAGCCATATCGATGTTGAATAAAAATAAAAACCATCCGTAATTACCTACTTCTTCAATCAAGACCAATCTAACGACACCTTAAATCCACCAAAAAATGAGACAAATAAATATATACTCGTATGCATAGTATCGGCAGTTCAATCCACGAAGACGAACAGTCCACATTCCTTCTTCACTCCTTACGAATCGAATGAAACATATTAAGCAATTGTGAAGGAGTGGGGTGCGTCTTCGTGGATGAACTACCTAAACTAGAACCATAAATGTCAAATCAACAGGTTGCACATTGGTCCTGAAACCGGCAGAGCAGACACCCCTTACAGCTCTGGCAATGGCAGCTCTGGTCAAGGAAGCTGGATTCCCAGCAGGTGTCGTCAACGTCGTACCTGGTTACGGCCCAACTGCTGGCGCTGCTCTGACAAACCACCCGAAAGTAGACAAAATGGCCTTCACTGGATCTACTGAAGTATGTGTCTTTATCATAAAAATCATGTTATTTACTTTCATACTATGTATGCCGCTTTGTGTTACGGGCATATCTCAACTCAAAACGGAAATGACAATGGGCGGTGCGGTGCACAATGCACATGGCTTGTACGACCGTTGGGGACCCAACGTGCTGGAATGGCGGCCACGCATCGAAAAGCGCATTGTCATGAGACCCCATTGTTGGTGGACGGATGACAATCGACATAAAGAAAGTTGCGAGGAGTGGAAGGTGCCAGAGTTCTGGTTTTAGGATTTGTTTTTTAATATGCTGACCTGTTTTAGGTTGGACGCATTATCATGAAAGGCGCTGCGGATGTCAATCTTAAACGCGTCACTCTCGAGCTGGGAGGAAAGAGCCCTCTGGTCGTCTTCAATGATGCAGATGGTAGGTTTTTTTACTGATATACTCTTCATACATTCCAAAACATGCATGGCTTATGGTTATGACGCGAGAGATGGATTGTTGACTCAGCTGGTCTTAATCAAATTCTGATATCATATATTTTCATCATCACACTAAAATTGTAAAAATGAAAGTGAATATGAAAATATGCTAAAATGTCTGAACTAATTTAATTGAAATTTGCAATGCGGATAGTTTAATTTAACGTTGAATTAACACCTTTAAAATTTTATCACGGACAAATCCATGTTGACCCCGTGGTTAACATGGATTTACGTAAACCCGAAGTTCACGTGGTTCATTCACCAAGGATAGGCAATCATACACTTTACGATTATATTTTTTTTTTCATAGTTGAACAAGCGGCTGAAATCGCCCACCGAGCTTGCTTTGCCAACGCTGGACAGTGCTGTGTTGCTGGCACAAGGACATACGTACAGTCTGGCATTTACGACAAATTCGTAGCCAAAGCTGCCGAAATTGCCAAGAACAGAAAAGTTGGCAACTCCTGGGAAGACGTTCAACAGGGCCCACAGGTAGGCACCAAAAACAAAACATCTCATAGACTAGATTCCTGTTATATTCTTGTATCGGACATATACCATACTTCCTATCGTCAGTTAGAACAGACCGTGTGTGGGCTTGGATTGGCTCAACAAATATCTATTGGGACTTCTGCATATAACAGCAGAATATGATACGTATAACAATTTGTGAGGTGCTCCTGGATCAATAATCAGGCGCGATAGGGGCTAGACAAAGTAACAGTCGTTTGGCGTTAACGACAGTAGACAAAAATGTATGGACAAACCACGTGACTGTAGAAATACCACGTGACCGAATAGAGGAAAACACGCTGTGTTTGATAATCGACTATACGACAATTTGAATGCTCCCTGGCATTCTCGCGGACCTTGTAGATAACTTTAGCGTAGTTCGCATGACAATTGACAGCCAACAGTGAACAACGCTAAGCATAAAGTAGATTCTGCTTTCATTTGTTTTCATTCGTCACGTAGTTTGTCCATACATTTTTATCCACTGTCGTGAACGCTACACGACTGTTACGTTGTCTAGCCCCGCTGGTTCATATCCCGTTGAGTACCTATGACAATTTTAATATTCAAAATTTCCTAAGTATGTGAAACACTCTAATAAAATTATGATGAATTCATGTGTATATGTTATAGATCGACTCTGAGATGTTCACCAAAGTGTTGGGCTACATCGCCGCGGGGAAGAAGGAAGGCGCCAAGTGCGTCGCCGGCGGTGACAGGCTCGGCACCAAAGGATTCTACGTGCAACCAACTGTGTTCGCTGACGTCAAGGATGACATGAAAATTGCCAGAGAAGAGGTAATATTGAGTGGCCAATTTATTTCGTCATACCTAGTATTAGGCTGCGTGATTACCAAAGATGCAATAGTTTGTGTCAAACGCATCAATAGAACCACTTGATTTTCATAAACAAGTGGAAAATTAAAAAATTTTAAAACACCCACGACTTTTGCAGACTTGTAATTGAAAAAGGATTAAATATTTTTTTTTAAACTCCCCGACTAAAGGAAAGTAAGAACTAAGAACCTATCAGTATAATTACAAATCCAAGAAAAACCGCCGGAGCTGCTGTGTCCTGCCTGTGACGGTCGATGGTGCTGTTTACCAGTTGATGACTAATTCAATTTCTTGATACTTCTCATATACCTACCGGCAGTTTATCAATGCTTACTAATTTCATTAATTGATATTGGAAACGAAAATAGCAATGGCAGCTCCGACGGATTTTCTTGGATTTGTAATTATACTGATAGGTTCTTAGTTCTTACTTTCCTTTAGTCGGGGAGTTTTAAAAAAAATATTTAATCCTTTTTCAATTACAAGTCTGCAAAAGTCGTGGGTGTTTTAAAATTTTTTAATTTTCCACTTGTTTTATAGTTTTTCAATTAATATATTAATGTAATTTAAAAGATTTTATTATTAAAAAATTAAAATTAATCTTCAAACTAGCCATTAACTCCTCTATGCAGCGTCTGAAGGCATCAACTAACCCTAGATGTATGTACATACATCTAGGGTTAGATGTACTATGTACATCTAAAGGTTTGGGCCTAGTTAAAACATACGAATCCCTGTTTACTAGACTGTTTACACAATACGTGTTTAATAGAAAGATAACACATTAAACACAGGGAATTTCTCTAATAAAGTAAGAAAAACTGAGCGAGGTGCGGCTGGCGCCGCCCCTCGGAGGCTGACGCCCTGGGCCATGGCCCTCTTGCCGGGTAAATGCGCCATATTCATTCATTAATCCTCGCCACCAAGCCTAATGTGTTAGAATAGTTTAACCAAATCAAATGAGCCTAAACTCGAGGTATTTACTAGTTACCATTAATATGCATCGCTAATCAGCCCCATTGCATCGTCAGACCCTCGTCACCAAATTTAATGTTTGAGACTAGTTCAAACAAACCCAATCACTAACACAAGGAATTTACTAGAAATATATTAAAACAGAGAATTTCCCTTCCAAGTCATACAGATACGTTTATTGTGGCGCCCTCTGCTGTTCAATCACAAGAACAATTATCTATAAACCATTGGCAATGACTCACTAGTATTTTGTACAAAACTGTATCCAACTGTACAACTGTATTGGGAACATTCGTTTGCACTGTAAATGTTTTTTTATGGCGCCCCCTGGTGATCGATGTTCGTAACAACTATCTAAGAACCATTGCCAATGAATACCAAACATTATACAGAAAACTGCATCTAAATCGGTCAAGCCGTTTTTGAAATAAATGGGAACATTCGTTTGCAATATAAATGTTTTTATGGCGCCCCCTGGTGATCGATGTTCATAACAACTATCTAAGAACCATCGCCAATGAATACCAAACATTATGCAGAAAACTGCATCTAAATCGGTCAAGCCGTTTTTGAAATAAATGGGAACATTCGTTGGCAATATAAATGTATTTTATGGCGCCCCCTGGTGATCGATGTTCGTAACAACTATCTAAGAACCATTGCCGCTGAACACCAAACATTATACAGAAAACCGCATCTAAATCGGTCAAGCCGTCTTTGAAATAAATGGGAACATTGATGTGCACAAACGAACACACAAACAAACAAACAAACAAACAAACAAACAAACAAACAAACAAAAATATTTTTGCATTATTGGTTTTTGTGAACAATTTAACATACAATCAAACATAAAATATTTTTAATAGAGTAATGTACAAACGGTCTCTCACCGTAAACGCATATACCCGTACTCCGTTCCGTCGTGGGTAATGAACTGGCGCGGTTGACCCTAAACGTAGTACCTCTCTAGTGGACAAGCTTTATTATTTTAGTTGTTGTATTTGTTGTTTAAGTATTTAGCTACCGATAACCAATTAAACTACTATGTTTAAGCATATTATGGTAATATATTTTACCCAAGGGATTTGATACTCAAGTTTTTCTATATATCTACTATAAACACCTGTGGGCTGGTTCTGTTCAATTCAATGTGTTAGTCAATAACTCAGCGACTAACAAAACGGAGGTAAAAATCTCATTTTTTTATTCACTATGCTCAAGTTACCAATTGGGTTGGTATGCTTTCATGTCCACATACCATGATTGTAGGTGACTTGTGTATGGTAAATACAAAAAGACTTTTGCCTCCGTCTTGTTATTAACTAACACATTTTAATTATTCAAAATCAGCCCTCTGGACTAGAAATAAAATTAGTTTTAGAGACCACTGATAAAATAATTGATACAATTTTTTTAAATCTAAAACTATTTATTTTCTTTTCAAGATCTTCGGACCTGTGCAGAGCATCCTAAAGTTCGAGACATTCGAAGAGGTCATCGACCGCGCCAACGACTCCAACTATGGACTGGGCGCCGGAGTAATAACCAATGACGTCGCAACGGCTCTTGCTTTCATCAGACACATTCGTGCTGGCTCTGTTTGGTAAGCACCTACCAGATGTTTAGTGATACGCCTTCCTATGTCAGATAAAGCACGTCCTATGACGTTGCATTGCAACACTTCACACTACACACACATAAACACTGCACTGCGCTTGTCATCAGTACCCAAGTCTTATTTTGCGTCAGTTTAAATACACTGCCCTTCGAAATGCATGACTGTTTCATGATAGAAACTGACACTGTGGAAGAACCTACCTACCTGGACGAACAAAAAGAGTCCTGCCACCTGTAACTTAAAAATACCTAAATTGAAGTTTTGTGAGTTCTTCCTTTCGGTCTGTAAAAAACTTATTCGCACTTTTTCCAAGCTATATGGTCGGCACAACAAGTATTTTTCTTCTATTCCCTCCTATCAGCTCCTATCACATAATTGATCCGTCTCTTCTTTAGTCTTACTCCACATGCATATTCATCATTCTTTTAGAAATGTAAAATATTTCTTTTACCACTTGTAAATCCTAAAAAACCTAAGTTAGAAGTTCGTGAGTCGTGACTACAGTTCCTTTCTGCCAGTTCCAGACCTTTCTGCCAGTAATAAACAAAATTAATCAAAATTTGGTTCAAATAAGCTATAAAGTGTTTTCTATTATTGCTTCACACTGTAGATAAAACTGGTATGGAATCTTCGGTGCTCAAGTTAAATGCTCTTGGTAATTTTAACGTGTCGTTGTTAATTTCGGACCATACGTATAATGGTATTAATTTGTGAATTTCAGGGTAAACACCTACGAGGTCGTCGCGCCACAAACACCATTTGGAGGATTCCGGGAGTCCGGAATTGGTCGTGAATTGTAAGTCCAAATTTAGTTTAGTCTGTTCGGGGACGCAGCAAATAATAATTTAAGACATATCTACCTATTCTGTATCTGAGCCTATTTTCGAGGGGTTTACTAAAAAGTACAAATGTTGCACAGTCCATCTCTAGGGTGCATCATCAGATATTTATCACCAAAAGATATGCGTAGGTACCTATTGTACTGAAATCCTTAAACTAAACATCAACGATTCTGCCCGAGAAATTCAAAGTTTTTGTGGGTTTATTGAAATGTGTACGCTCATTAGACAATATCATCTTCACTCGTTTATATCAAAACCTTTGCTTAATTAAAAATGTCCATCATAGGAAATTAGTAGGAGTATCGAGTTAGAAGTGAGTAGGTAACTCGCAAATCTCGGACTAATTTCTTTAGCTGGACACTTTCAAGCAAAGGTTTAATAAAAACACGTTAAGATCATACCGGCATTCCCGCAATTTGACTGCAATAAGCCTTATATTTCTTGTTAGCTTACAAATAGAGAACGACCAAAAAAAAAATTGAATTTCACGGGCACAACTTTAGTAGGTACGCTCATCGCTGTCCAAAATGTATAAAAATGCTCACCAACGAACAAGCATGCAAGCATGGATATATGCGATCAGCGTTAAAATTCTCAACTACCTAAATTATACTAATACTATTACAAAATATCTACAAACTGGTATAATTATTATTTTTCAGGGGAGAAGATGGCATCTTGCAATACTTGGAGAACAAAACTGTCTCATTCAGCCTGCCTAAGAAGCCACGCGTTTAAACAATGTGAAACTGAACGGACCAACTAATAAACATAATTATTTAACTTTTTTATAAAATGATCCCAACTCGACAAACTGTATTTTGATTGAATCAAAATAAATATTTTTTGTAATTAAAATATTCTGTTATTTTTTCTCCTATCAAAAGATAAACCTAAAATAGTAGATTATTATGATGGCATTTTATACATAAAAATTGCGTCTTCATTTGCGTTTATTCCAGTTACTCATTTTAGTAAGCACCAAAAATGCACCTTCGAGCACCGTACCCGATTTTAAAGAAAGGTAGGTAACCGATTTTCAAATACCATTTCATATCTTTTTCACCCCCTTATGTATACGTGAATCCCCAATGATGGGATTTTGTAATTTTTTTTATGTATTAGGTCCTTACATATGAAATTGGCGTTTTGTCGTACTGGCCACTTTGATCTCAAATATCTCTTCTTTGGTTTGGAGTTCCAATTTCAAATTTATACAGCTATTTACTCATGCTTTTGTGTTTTGAAAATCGTAATTCATTTGTTTTTTTCTCTTTTGGTTTTTTTTTGCGCCACTCTGTTTACAAAATGGAAAACTTGAAATATCGCGTTATTTACGAGTACAAGTTCCATCGTGGCACCAGTGCTGCAGAAACGGCTCGAAGGATTAATGATGTGTACGGCGAGGGTGTCGCAAAAGAAAACACAGTCTGTTTTTGGTTCCAACGTTTTCGTTCTGGAAATTTCGACCTGCAGAACAAGCCCCGTGGACGGCCGGAGACCAAAGTTGACAATGAAGAATTGAAGGTTATTGTGGAAGCGGATCCATCGCAAACCACGTCCGAGCTAGCTGCAGGCTGCGGTGTTAGTGATAAAACTGTTTTAGTTCACTTGAAGCAAATTGGGAAGGTGAAAAAGTTTGAAAGGTGGGTACCTCATGAATTGAGTGCAGCAAACCGACAAACGCGCGTAGACTGCTGTGTTACATTACTCAACCGGCACAGTAATGAAGGGATTTTAAATCGAATCATTACCTGTGATGAAAAATGGATCATGTATGATAATCGGAAACGCTCATCGCAATGGTTGAACCCTGGCGAACCAGCCAAATCCTGCCCCAAACGAAAATTGACTCAAAAAAAATTACTTGTGATCGTTTGGTGGACTAGCGCCGGCGTCGTTCACTACAGCTTTCTTAAATCTGGCCAGACGATTACGGCGGATATCTATTGTCAGCAACTGCAATCCATGATGGAAAAGCTAGCTGCTAAACAACCGAGGCTGGTCAATCGTTCTAGGCCACTGCTGCTTCAGGACAACGCTAGACCACACACTGCACAACAGACGGCTACCAAATTAGAGGAGCTTTAATTAGAATGCCTAAGACATCCACCTTACTCCCCGGACCTTGCTCCAACAGATTACCATTTTTTTCGAAATTTGGATAACTTCTTACAAGGGAAAAAATTTAACTCCGATGAGGCAGTCCAAAGCGCTTTCAAAGATTTTATTGATTCCCGTCCGAATGGCTTTTTTAGTAAAGGGATCAATGAACTACCTATAAGGTGGCAAAAGTGCATAGATAGCAATGGTACATACTTTGATTAAATATATACATATATAATATTTAAAAAAAATCGACTTTATGTTCCTCCCATACAAAACGCCAATTTCATATGTAAGGACCTAATATTTCTAACAATTTTAAAGTTTAAGACATCAAGACTTAAAGTTTAGAAGAAACCCAACATACTTATTTATTGAGAAATTGCATCAATATAGACACGCTCTCAATATAGGGAAGCAAGAGGTATCCACATAAGTTCGTGTGCTCCTGCTGTCCTGCGGCATAGGATATTCAGAAAATTGTCACTGCTTGCTAGAACATAACAATTTTAGGAGGTGACTTACTAGGAGTAAATCGCTCCTGCCACAAATATCTGTGTGGCGGCTGCAAACGATGCCTTACGATGTGATGCCTATCAAAACAACCAAATGAGCTGTAGGTAGTTTAGTTTTTGTTCAGATAGGTTTTTTTCTAATTTCTACGTGCTCGCCTTCAATAAAAAGTAAAAAAGCTGAGAGAGGTTCGATTGCACCACCTCGGATCCCTTTAGGCCCTAGGATTACCTGGCCAGAGTAAAATGATGATGATGAGTAAGGGTGATCCAGATATTTTGTTTTTTTACTGTTATTTTTTGTAACGGAAGAGCTGGGACTTTCTAACACAGGGGCAATTTTTCCATCTTATTATTTTGTAATTTAATCTAAGGTGCAACTGCAATAAACAATTTTTGATTTTTTGATTTGAGATATTTTTAAGGGCAAAGGCAAGGAGATATTTTTAAGGGATTTGAGATATTTTTAAGGGCAAGGGCGTTTGAAGGTCAAACGAAATTTTGCATAAAACAACTATCTACACTGTTTGAAACCTCAGTTTCAAACCGCCGGTTTGAAACCGTGTATCACATGCTTTAGTACGCCATCTGACTTCGACAACGACTTACGACGCCTAATATGTAGCTAACTTCAGAATTATTTTTCACTCAGCGGAGTGAAGTCTCCGTAGAATGGTTTTCACACTTCAGTTCGCACTTCAATCTTTATTGATTTTTTGAGCGAGCTAAAGACGACGTGTCACGTGTTTATATTTTTATTACAACCGGCACAGTTCATAAACAAAAAATATGGTTAAAGTCGACGTTAAATACACAAAGGTGGGTGAGATTTTGTATTTTAGTAATTTATAGCTTTGAATCATAAATGAAGGCCAGATAGTTACGAGTATTTTGGGCTATTTATAAATTGTTATGGAATTAAGGTGAATTAAACAGGTTTCTCTGCTAAATTCAAATTTTATTTGGCTATTTTATAGGCTTATGGCTTATTAAAATTGCGTAAATAGCTAGTTTGTACTTAAGTGTTATAAAATAACAGGGATTACAGAAAATGACCATTTTATCATTATAAGTATAGCCCGAGTATCGAGTTTGAAGGATATCCTAAGGATATCACAATTCTCGGAGTAATTTCTTTTACTTTTTCAATCGCCAGATCAACTATCTGAAGAATAGAAACATATGCCATACAAAATCTGTCAAAATGTCATATTTATTCCTTAAGCCTCCGCCACACACTGCTCCTCGCGCTGCCGCGTAGCACGTCCTCGCTCTGCCGCGTAGTTGCCCTCTGTGGCCACACACTACTCTACTCGCGCGATTATAGCGACGCTCCGCACTAGGTCATTCGCCCTTGCTACGCGCGAGCTATGCGCGAGGACGTAGCGCGAGGCGTAGTATCGCTGCCACACGACGTCTCTGCCTACTTCCTACGCTACTTGCTATGCCTCTCGGGCAGTGTGTGGCAGGGGGGTTAGTTAACGTGTATCTGGGGATTGAAAAATCGGCCCAAAGTAGGTGACACTCAAGCAAAAGTTTTCATTTTCACATAAACATCAAGAATCAAGATGATTCCGCAATTTTGCTAGTTTAAGCCTACAGTGGGTTATTAGCATACTGCAAATACTTAGTATTGGGATTTTGCGGTTGATAGTCTGTAACTAGCAAATATTATATCGATGGTAGTAGTTCGTCGGACCCGGTGGTACCTACCTAATACCTATTTATCTCTGAGTAGGTAGGTATAATCCGTTCGCAGAATCTTTCCTGATGACTTCCCCTCTCACTTCATACTACCGCGGCCGGCATGGATCTGATAACGGACGAGCGCGGGTCGCGGTAGTATGAAGTGGGAAGGGAAGTCATCGGCAAAGCTTCTGCGAACGGGCGTAACGGTTTTTATTAAGGCAGGTATCAGTGATAGAAGTGTGAGCTACAATAACGTACACCTAATAATAATACGCACAAGTTTGTGCCCAATATGATTCGTTCTAGATGCCAATTGACCCAATTAAACTCTTATTTTTATTTAAATACCTAGGTAGGTAGTTAAAGCTATCATTGGTCATTGAAAAATAACACATATTTTACAAGTGTCGCTTTTAAATAATGTAACACAGGCTTGAGGCTATATTCGCCGCAATATCTCGCTGCACGATGGGCAATAGATTAGTTGACTCTATGACTTCGGCACTTGTTTCATTATTTAGTTGTTCATCAACAACGACTGGGTGGACGCCGTCAGCAAGAAGACCTTCGCCACTATCAACCCTCAAGATGAGACCGTCATCGCAGAGGTCGCTGAAGGAGACAAGGTAGGGATACCATGTGATATGACCATTTTCCACTTTTCCCCCTGGTCATGTGCGGGTTGACGAACTTCACACACCTCCGAAAATATTCCGGTGAACTCTAAGGCGTGGAGAGGTTTTCTTTCACCGTTAAGTAATATCCAATTTCCACAAACGCAAATAACCCCGATATACAATTCCCTGTGACGAAAGACAGAAGTCTAAAAACTATCACTGTTTTAAAAGATTATAGATAGACTTATTAATAAAAATTTGATTTCAAATAAAAAATAACCCCCAGTACACTTGTCATTAATTAATGATTGATACTGGTACGCATGAAGCACAACCATACGCTAAAAATGCCTTACATCATTTTAGAAAAGAGCTGATTACTCTTACACTGCTAGACCTATTTTACCCAAACATAGCTAAGGACCACTTAGCTATGTTTGGGTAAAACACAAGGAAACTGACTTTCAAATAAAAAATTCGCATCGAAATCGGTCCATCCGTACGAGAGCTAGAATGCTACAGACAGACAGACATCGACGGAAATACCCCTAACACCCCTATTCGCGCATCGGGGGTTAAAAATAATAATTATTCCCAAAATGATTTTAAAGGCTGATGTCGACATCGCAGTGGCGGCTGCAAAAAAGGCGTTCCACCGTTATTCCCCATGGCGTACCATGGACGCCTCCCAAAGAGGGCTGTTAATGCTGAAATTGGCCGACCTCATAGAATCCCAAGCGAGATATTTAGCTGAACTAGAAACACTAGACTGTGGGAAACCAGTCAAAACGGCCGAAGAGGAAGTGCATTACTCCGCAAGCGTAATAAGATATTACGCCGGAAAAGCTGACAAAATTTTGGGGAACACGATTCCTGCTGGTAAGGCCGTTATATTTAACTTTGATGTTGTCATTTGGAAATAACCACCCGCTTAAACAACTACCTGATTCAAACCGAATAAATCTTGTGTCTGCAAGGTGCACCAATTGGACAAGCCCAAAATGGGCCAAATTGACTGAATTATTGCCATCTACAGATGTAATTCCAACAGCAATAAATGTTGTTAAGCTTGTAAGCTATTACAGTATTCTCCATTTTACAGAAATACTTGTCACGATCTCCAAATTCTAAGAAACTATGTTTTTATCTTAGAATGCCACAATGCTCATGCTTCTCCGTGATTTCTGCAATTATGCAACAAGCATTTATTTCCATTTTCAGATGGCGAAGTTTTGTCTATGACTTTCAAGGAGCCAGTGGGGGTTTGCGCTCAAATCATACCATGGAACTATCCTATTCCTATGTTATCTTGGAAGATTGCTCCGGCTCTAGCTGCGGGTACGTACTTTTTCATTTACATTGAAAAAACATTATTTAGCGACCTGCAGTATAGTACTTACATAAAGATGACATAAGTATTACCATATAAATCTATAATTTATTCAGAACTTCGATTAAGCAGTTGTGGGGAGATGGTATAGGTAATAGGCACAGATTACTTAGGTATATTGTATATCATTTTTTGTGACGATAGGAAATTTGCTCTTGAGATATCCAGACTCCCGTGGAAGGCATGAGTTATGTGGTCTTTTTACCCACTAAAATCCCCCCGATGACCTACTTCTACGCATATTGAGAAGCTCCAGGTTCTCTGATGAAAACACCGGTGCCTCTCATTGGGGACAACACCCAGTAAGCTCGTATCGGAGTCTCTTCGTCGGGACTATTATATGACGGGTACCTACTTGAGGGCGGCAGTGGTAGCCCGCCTACCCGTCGGCGTCTCGTTGGTTTCCGTGAGAATAATGTATAACTAAAATTTACGCGGGAAAAACCGCGGTATCTTCTAGTAACTGAATAAATAAAAACATACAAGCATCTTAAACTTTTATAGGATGAATCCATATCATAATATGCTATCCAATCATATCATATCATGTCATATCCATATCATATCATATCTATATCATATCATGCTATATCCATAATATTATCATAATATACTCTGTGGTTTTTTCAGTGTTTTTTAGATTAAGTTTCTTGATTGTATGCACTTTAAAAATATATCTCTTTCATCTTTCTTTACACATTTTATAGGCTGCACAGTGATAGTGAAGCCAGCAGAACAGACTCCACTGACGGCGCTGGCGGTGGCCGCTCTTATCAAGGAGGCGGGATTCCCTCCAGGCGTCGTGAACATCGTCCCAGGATACGGCCCTACTGCTGGTGCCGCGTTGACCCAACACCCTGATGTCGATAAAGTGGCATTTACAGGTTCCACAGAGGTTAATATTCTTATTCCTCAGCACTTAGACCGACACCGTATACTTGACGTACTAGCGCTTTATTTTCTCGTTTCTGCGAGGTTTTGCTTCCTTCTTCCGGGGTATTCCAGACTTTAGCGATGCGTGTTTGTTACTAAGGTATACAGAACATCCCCCGACCTCTGTCTTCCCCACCACCTGTGTAGTGTGTAGCTCCAATCAAGATTAAATGCATTTTCTAAATATGGAGCCGGCGGAGATCTCATCAGAAATTGTAATCAATCAAGTGCCAATTCTGGAGTTCAACATCTGATACATTAAACTCATACGGTCAACTTGATACGAGCCTTTATACTCTGTTAATATAAGCCTGTAATTTGGAGCCTGTTTTGTTCTAATTACATCTGTGTCTAATTACCATACTCACTTTGACATATCTACCTATTGATATTTGACTTCATTGGCTTTAACTCACACTTTGGGCCAATCACATATATTACATGCACTGTTTTCCAGGTCGGTAAACTGATCCTAGGTGCGGCGCCGGCTGTTAACCTCAAACGGGTGACCTTAGAATTGGGTGGCAAGAGCCCTCTGGTGGTATTCGACGATGCTAATGGTGAGTACAAAAGGAAATTTAAATTGAGAATCGTTTTGCTGACTGAACCTACCTACATCTGGCCACCTGGCTTCTGTTTTTAATAGATCTCCGTTGGTTTGCTTAATGTGATTTATGCGTATGAAATGTGTCCCCCAAATAGATGATAATTTATTTATAAGTTCCGTATCTATAAAATTGCAAAAGATTATTATTGCACAGGATTTTTAAATGCGTAGATACGAATAAGTGCCTCGCGATTCAAGAGCAACAATCCTTGCATAAACTAATTATAGATATGTTTTATAATCGTTCAAAGCCACATATTATGATTTGTATAATCATAAACCAAATAATTTTAAAATGTGTGTACGTACGATAAAGTTAGTTAACACATTTTGTGATAAACTCTCTCAGCTATTCATTATTTTTAAGTACCTACTTATCTTATCAGAGAGAAAGTAAGAAATTATTGTAATTATAAACTTTGGACTTTGCTTCCCCTTATCATTTTCATACAGAACAATTTTCTCGAGTAAGCCACGATATCGGTGGCTTATAAAACAACAATTAAATACTTGACTTGACTAGTAAATTAAAAATATATATATTATCTAGATATACTTGACGTCAACATCTAGCATTAGTGAACACGTCAGAGGTCAAATAAAAATTTTCTATGAAACTTTGTTTCTAATACCTTCTGTGCCTCCCGATTCAGAACCTTCGATATCTTAAATTTTCGATTTCGAGATCGATACTTATTTATTATTTAAAGTGCGCGCACTATAACTCTAAAAATAGAATTTTGTAATGCTCACTCTAATCTTATCGATCGATATTGTTTTCGCAGGCTTCTAAATGCCCTGCAGGCTCTTAATCCAGTCTTTAGTGATTTGGCTGCTGGTAAGGACAGGCCAGGTTCACTTATCACGTGACCGAAGAAACTACAGGTAGCCGTCTCAACATACTAATTTCAGACGGCCGCCGCGCGCCGGCTAGGTTACACGCGTTAGTTCTTGTACGGTCTATTTCACGCGCTGCGTGCACTGCGCCCGTTTTCGAGGCAACCTTGTACGTCGAAAGAAATAAAGTTACGCGGTAGAAAGACCACAGACTAGATGCATAGCGGAGGCGGAGCCAGGTGCTATTGCGAACTGAATTGCACTTTTTTATGTCAGCGCTAGAGTCGCTATTTCTTTAAATCATCTTGCGGAGTGAACCTTCTGTACCGTTAGGAACTATTATGTATTTCGTGGTAAGGAATCAATGATGCTGATGATATGTTTTGTCAATCAGTGGAGAAGGCGGCTCAGATAGCGCACGCGGCGGCCTTCGCGAACGGCGGGCAGTGCTGCTGCGCCGGCACGCGGACCTTCGTGCAGAATGGCATCTACGATCAGTTCGTTGCGAAAGCCGCAGAGATCGCGAAGAGCAGGTCCGTGGGGAACCCCTTTGACGACGTGGAGCAGGGACCGCAGGTACATATAAATTAACCTACTACTATTTAATATTTACTATTTAATATATATCTAATAATATATATTTAATATCTAAAATTTAAAAACCCCTGACCACAACAATCCACCATTTTGTGATGGCGGCCATCTTGGATTTGAAATTTGTCTACTAGCCAAACATTTTCATTTGATACCCTTATTGAGGAAATTGTGAAAAACATGTATAGGTACTTAATACTTATGTAATTCACCATTTATGGTGGCGACCATCTTGGATATGAAATGTATCACAGTGTATTGTATTATATCAGTAATGATATGATATCACTATTGAGGGAGTTGGGAAAAAGAATGTTTAATCCGCCGTCACTTTGTGGCGCCGGCCACATTGAACTGATTTTCATTAAACAAAGCTAAGAACACTAAACAATTAAAATCGGTTCATCGGTTCGGGATGTGGTTCGGGAGTTACGATGCCACAGACAGCCACATACAAACAGATTTAACTCGTCATTTTTGCATCTAAGTTAATAAAGAAGTATGTAATTTTTGTCATCAATCCTTAACCATTGAAGAGTTCCTTCATGCAAAAACAGTTAAAAATAAAACGATATGTTGATATGTACCTACAGAACAGAAACGATCTTTTTGTATTGCTCCACTATTATAGTTTGTCAGTCAATTTACTATTGCTTTGCTGCATACCTAAAGCCAACACCTGTTTCTAAAGCCTTTTAATTCACTTATTACCAAAGTTATGGTTTTCAAATTCAAATTGAAAATATCTTTATTTCGCATATCTAGGCCTAACGTACAGGCTCTTGTAAAACGTCAATATGATATTTGTCGCATATGTATGGTGATAACTACAAAGTTTACTAAGTTCAAACGCACCCTGCAATGAGAAGAAGCCCACGACAAATTCTGCCGGGTTTTCTTTTCAGATCGATAAAGAGATGTACACCAAAGTCCTGGGCTACATCGAGGCTGGCAAAAAGAACGGTGCCAGGTGCATAGCTGGAGGAGAAAAACTGGGAGACACGGGCTATTACATCGAACCAACCGTCTTTGCGGATGTTGAAGATGACATGAAGATTGCCAGAGAAGAGGTTTGACTTCACACTAACTAATAAACGTGGAATAGGGGTAGAACATAGAGATCCAAGAGGCCGCACGGGACTTAAAAAGTGCGGCAATAAATACTCTCTCTGTCAAAGTTACAAAGCATACCCGAGTTACGATTCGTTACAAATTTTTTCACACACACTAGCATCCGCGCACCATACATTTTTCAAATTGACACACTCGCACTACAAGAGAAAGTTGCCGCACTCATGGAGTTGTCCTTGTTAGGTTTGGCTCTATTTCTATAAGCACGGTCGCGGAGCACGAAGAATTTCGTACATTAACCTGTTACTACCTGTCTCTGTCACTCCCGCGTCAAAATAATGCGGTCACGCTCGCACAGGGCGGGGTCATTGCATCTGTGCGAGCGTGACTGCATTATTTTGACGCGGGAGTGACAGAGACAGGTAGTAACAGGTTAATGTACGAAATTCTTCGTGCTCCGCGACCGTGCTTTAGTCGGAGCGCCAACGACGCGAAACCTTTTTAACCGACTTCAAAAAAAAGGAGGATGTTCTCAATTCGTCGGAATATTTTTTTATGTATGTTTCCCGATTACTCGAAGATGCGAGGATGCGTTTTTACACTATAAAAGTTAGTACTTGACTACGATCTCACCTGATGGTAAGTGATGAAACAGCCTAAGATGTTATCGTACTAATTTGGAAGGGTAAGTAAATTTACCCCAACCCAAATTTATTAAATTATTAAATTAAAGACCCAAAATACGGGACATTTAAATTTGAAAGTAAATGTCTTTATGGTTTTTAAATAAAAACTTATTCAAAATCGCCTAAATACGGCTTCTATACGCTGTTAACTTATCGGTTACAGATATTCGGGCCAGTGCAAAGCATATTGAAGTTCTATACGTTGGAGGAGGTGGTGGACCGCGCCAACGATACCAACTACGGGCTCGGCGCTGGCGTCATCACCAACGACATCACTCTAGCGCTGAGCTTCGCCAAATACGTGAAGGCTGGCTCAGTATGGTATGTTATAAATTAATCTTCGACGTAAAAACAAATAATTGGTTGTGTAAAGTCGGTTTAAGGACGATAGATTTACGTGATAACGTCATAATCATAATCGTAACCGTAATCATAATCGTAATAGTAATCGCAATCGTTATCATAATCGTAACCGTAATCGTAATTATAATCAGAATCATAGTCATAATCATAATCATTATTTTTTGTAATTTTTATCGTGCCTCTCTATCGCTTGGTAACGTTACGCGGAATGTTACGCGGAACGGTACACTTTTTCATGAGTACTGCTGGTGTTCGATTTATTAAACGTTATCACGTCAATAATAAAAAAAGGTCGTGAGTGTCGTCGAACCCTCGGTAGAACCGAAGGGGTAGAAAACCTATAAAAACACCTTTAAAAAATATATTATTTTACTCTTTCAACCTATTTTTGACTAAAAATTAAAATCGAAAAAATCACCCTAATCTTCAATGCCGCCGCTTATCAGCGTCAGTCCATAGATGGCACTGACTGTAAATGTATGAAGAAATTCGGTTCGTTTGTTCGAAGCGTGTCGACTCGTATACAAAAACCTGCACTAACCCTACGGCTCCGACGAAGGACTGGAGTTTATTTAAAACTAAACCGCTATTAATCAACTTCGTACATTTTTCAGGAAGGAGTCTATATCATGTACCTAAAACGTGTTATTCTGTTAAATTAATATTTGTCGTACAATATTTCAGGATAAACACATACGACCACGTTACGAGTCAAACTCCGTTCGGAGGATTCAAGGATTCAGGGATCGGTAGAGAATTGTAAGTAGTGGCAGTGTTCATTTTAGCCTTATTATATTCTTACGAGTATGTATAGTTATTAGGATTGTAATTTTAAACACTATAATATTTATTTTTCAGGGGAGAAGACGGTATTAACCAATACCTCGAGACCAAGACTATTACGTTGGCTCTTCCTAAAATTCCACAAGATCTTTAATAGAAAAAAATATATAGAATTCTCTATAATTTTTATCTAATAGGCATAGTATATCCTGTCGAAGTTATAAGTGCCATAAAGTGATGATGTATTGTCAAAACAGAACATAATTTCTATTTTTGGATGAACACTATTATATTAGGTATGTGTTTTATTCCCTGTTTATTTATTTCATAAAAGGTGCTTACTCGTGAACTATCAAAACAAAAGTTGCTGGTCAGGCAATCAAGTTTTTTATAGTTGGCTGTCATTAAACCATATAAGACCTATAGTTTATGGCCCAGTTTAGAGAGGGTTATTGTTTAATGACAGCCACAAACATGCAATTTGAAATGTCCATGAACTCATAACAGAGCGCGGTAACTGTTATAGGCTTGTTAATTAGATATTTTGCATACCTACAGACACGTGAAATCCATATGGCGCGTCCGCACGCTTGCCGAACCTCAACAAACCAGCACAAATTTATACGTGTGGACAGAGAGTTTGTCTAGGTTTGTGTGGGTTTGCAAGCGCTTGTGACCAATCCAGTGTCGGGTGCACATAAGTGCAATACCTATTTTTCTCTCTCATTATCCGATGGGACGACAGCTCCGACACGACCGGAGAGAAATCACGTGCAGGATCGCAGGCGCCAATTTACAAACTTTGGGCTAGTAACAATTTCCTAATATAAAACCCCAATTACTTAATTTTATTGACCCGACCGGGGAATCGAACTCAGACTACTAGACCAACAAGGCAGTTAAAAGTTAAACTATATCTAAGTATCGAACCATAAATGAGAATAGCTCATAGGACCAATGGACATTGGGGAGCCAAGGTGCCGGAATGGCGGTCACGCACCGTGAAGCACAGAGTCGGTAAACCTCTCACGACGTGGACGGACGACATAAAGAAAGTCACGGGGAGTCGCTGGCGCCAGGCGACGCAAGATCGTGGCCACTTCAGGACCAAGATCGCTTCACTTCGATTGGTTCACTTCAGGTGATCGTGGTCGCCTCGGTCAATTCAGGATGCCTACGTCCAGCCATGGACGTCCATCGGCTGAAACGACGACGATCCTGTACTGTACGATGGGTACCGTACCGAACAGACATCCACATACCTATAATCTTGTACTGCTTCTCGGTGAGGTGGTTGGACATCATGCCGCACACGTGCGCGCCCAGCGAGTGGCCCACGCACGTGATGCGCCGAGCCCGCGCGCCGGCCTGCGTGATGCGCGAGTACAGCTGCGCCGTGCACTGTGCTGCTAGTCTGAAACCGATATGAAGGGATCACGAAAGAGTCGAGGGCTCATGCTAGCCCAGAGGGGTTAGGACAGATTTTTGAACGAAGTTCGAGTCGACTCTTATCGCACAAACGAATAGAATTCCTCTATACATTTACAGCCAGCGCCATCATTTGAGCCACATGTCAGCGACTGTCCAAAGATGGCGCTGGCTGGAATCGCAGGGCTCATGCTAGCCCAGAGGGGTTAGGACAGATTTTTGTACGAAGTTCGAGTCGACTCTTATCGCACAAACGAATAGAATTCCTCCATACATTTACAGCCAGCGCCATCATTTGAGCCACATGTCAGCGACTGTCCAAAGATAGCGCTGGCTGGAGTTGCATGACTCATGCTAGCCCAGAGGGGTTAGTACAGATTTTTGTACGAATTTCGAGTCGATTCTTAGCGCACAAACGAATAGAAATCCTCCATACATTTACAGCCAGCGCCATCATTTGAGCCACATGTCAGCGACTGTCCAAAGAATACAAAGAATCGGAGGAATTCGATTCATTTGTGCGACGCGTGTCGACTCGAAATGCGAAAATAAACCTGTACTAACTCCTCAGCCCCCATTTTGAAACGCTCGATATTCGATTTCGAGACCTATAGAGTGTGCTGCGCGTAACTGGGGGCACTGGGGTTGCGCTCTATACAAGGTTAATTAATGAAAAATATCAAAAAGCTCTCTGTCTTGTAGTTCCTATCATTAAAACTAATAACTCTTTACAAAAATCCGTATGAAATTCTTTTGTATGAAAATAAAAAAAATAATTTATTTTCATACAAAAGAAAAATTAATAAATCGTGAGTGTCATTAGTCATTACACTGTACAATGAAATACATGTGGTATCTAAATAATACATTTAGGTGTTAAATAATGCTTGCTCGTCTACAAAGATGATGGACAATTGGACAAGTGCACACAGATTTTTACTTTGGTTTTAAATTTAATAAATAAAAAGAATATTACAAAACAATTTCAGTCTCTTCTATAGTCTGAAAATAAAAAAACTCTATTTCACTTCTAGTTGAGCTTTGAAAAATGAAAATGAAAATGAAAAATCTTTATTTTCACATAGGCCCAATTAATAGGCTCTTATGAAAAGTCAAAACTCTACCGCCAGGTTCGGAAAGCAGGTTTGCACCGAGAAGAACTGGCAAGAAACTCGGCACTTGCTCTTTTCAAAAAAAATGTCATTATATACAATTTCTTAAATAATATCAATAATTAATACATAATTTTTAAGATATCTCGTGAAGAGATGGAAATATATCCCTATCATTCCAACAATTCTTGTCATTGAAAAATTCTTCAATAGTATAGTAACCCCGACTTATTAGATGTTTTTTGACAGTGACTTTAAACCTGTGTAAAGGTAAGTCCAAAACCTCTCCAAAACAGACTTCGGGATCATATTGTAGAAGCGTACACTCAACCCCACAAAGGACTTCTGTACTTTACGTAAACGGTGTGGTACTACAACTAACTTGTGTCCGCCATTTCTAATTGGACGGTTACTTACATCTATACGTTGCTTATAATTATTAATGTTTTGACGTACAAAGAGTAAGCAATTATAAATATATTGAGATGCCACTGTAAGAACACCTATTTCTTTAAATTTTTGGCGAAGAGATTCGCGTGGCTTCATTTTGTATATAGATCTAATTGCTCTCTTTTGCAATACAAATATAGTTTGAATCTCAGCAGCTTTGCCCCATAATAGAATACCATAGGACATAACACTGTGGAAATAGGCATAATAGACAAGCCTGGCTGTATCAATGTCTGTTAACTGCCTAATTTTTCTCACAGCATAGGCAGCTGAACTAAGTTTACCTGCCAGAGTCTCAACATGAGCGCCCCATTGTAGTTTATCGTCTAAGGTTACCCCCAGAAATACTGTAGAGTTTTCTATTTTTAGTGTTTCACCATTCACAATCACCTTTTTGTTGGTAGCTACGTTTTTTACGTTTGGTAGTGCGAACTCAATACACTTAGTCTTTTTTGAGTTTAAAAGTAAATTGTTAACAGTGGACCAATGCGATACATGCGCGATAGCATAATTTACGTCGTCAAGGTTGTCTTTACCTCTATCAGTCTTAAAAACCAAAGAAGTGTCATCAGCAAACAATACTATCTCGCAAATACCGTTTACATGGTGCGGCAAATCATTTATGTACACTAAAAATAGAAAACTTTCGATGTAACATCATAATATTATTATTATATAAATATTATAGTATTAAAAAACCACATTTTTTATCAAAAACCGCGATTTCATGGTAAACTCGCTAAGTGCCTCCGAGATCTCGGTCAAATAACAACCGTTATCAATAAAAAAATCTTACTTTCTTCGAATTACCTAAGTAGATAGTGTGAAAATAATATTATGAATTTTTTTTATTATTTTGTGAAGTTCAGTGATAAAATCTTCTGCTTTAACACAGGAAAATTGAAAATAAAAAAAATATCATTTTAATTGTTTTTAAATCAACTCTTATTATTTTTAAGACGATACACTTTTAACTCAGTTTGGGATAAAGCTTATACAAATAAATTTTTGAAAGCTCACTTATAGAAAACCTGTATAACTGAGCAATGTGTGAGGTTATATAGGTTCAGTGAAGCTACTTACTTTGTATTAGATAAAGCTGAGAGATAGCATGGAAATCTCGTGAGAGGCGACCAGTCAACCATAAACACGTTGTAGTCTTTGCGCGATAGGTAAGCTGTAAATATAAAACAAAACATATTATAAAATATCATAATATTAATAAAAACGTGAGCCTGTTAGTAATTTCTTTAATCGTGTAGTAAACTAGGTAAGTATAGGGTTTTCAACCGACTTTAACAAAGGAGGAGGTTCCTTCAATTCGACTGTATGTTTTTTGTTGTTTGTTACCTCATAACTTTTGATTGGGTGAATCGATTTTGATGATTCTCTTTTTATTAGAAAGCTGGCGCTTCCATTGTGGTCCCATTTCAATTTAGGCCAGTTCTGATAATGGTACGTATATGTGTCCATGCGAAACCATATGTCTTAAATTTTGCGGCAACAGAAATATATCATCTGTGAAAATTTCAAGTCAGTAAGCTATTACGGTTCAAGAGATACAGCCTGGTGACAGACGGACGGACGGACAGCGAAGTCTAATAATAGGGTCTCGTTTTTACCCTTTGGGTACGGAGCCATAAGAGCGGTTTGGATTTAAATTAGCTATAGGTACGGGATTGCATACATCCCTGGTCATTATCTTTTGCGGCGATCGGTTAATAGTACGGGATAATCATGGGCCGGATAATCGAGGTTTTACTGTAGCCTTAGAAAAACCCCACTTACCATCTCGTAGGTAGCTCATTGGTGTTTTGGCATGGGTGCCATTGAAGCCGTGGATGATGAGCACGTTCTTCCTGGAGGGTTTCCAGCCGTGAGGCAGCAGCCGGTCCGTCCGGCGCACGTCGACCAACTGGTTGACCGGGTATTCCCTGCTCACGGGATACTATTGTACGTAAATAGGTTATTAAAATGTACATTCGATAAGCAAGTAGTTCAATCACGAAAACGCGCCCCTAACCTAACTAACTCCTTACGAACAGCAATGAGATGTTTAATAGAAGAATAGTGTATTTACAATATAAAATTGAAACGAAAACCTTCGTGTAGAAAGGTATAAAATGATCGAATGTTAAATAAATTTGAGCAAATCTTGGTGCAAAGTAGCCCCATTTTACGGTATTAGGAGAATATAAAACGAAACATTCATAGAAGCTGTAGGTATTGTTTTGTTCCTCTCTGTATTAAAAAAGCATAATATCATTTAAGCGACAAAAGAAGGACATACTTATCTAAAGGAGTTGTTGAATTATATTATAAAAATAGGTATAAAACACAACACTCATACCTAAATAATACTGATTTGTCGCCTTTAATAATTAATTAAGTAGTAGCAAACATCAATTCTAAAAAAGTCTCTTCGCCGGGGGAAAAATTGTTTCTCAAAAAAATATAAACTCCTTACGCATTAATTTCCTGACTGATCCTTACGATCTTTTTTTTAGTTTTATCTTATAGTTGATTTATATAATTGATTTTTACTATTTCTATTATTTTTAATAAATTTAGTTTCTTTGTTTCTTTTCTTTTTTTCCTTGAACATTATTATAGCGATCGTGAAGGAGTGGGGCGCTTTTCGTGGATTGAACTATCTCGAAATTATTTTGTCACGTACTAGGTACCTATCAGATGAAATTGCAATGAAGTAGGTACTTTCTAACTTGTAGTGCATAAAAACCCACTGCAATATCCCAATCACAGCGCTACTTGTACCTACCAAGTAAAAAATACGTAATATCCAGTGCACCTAATGTAGTTTTCATAACTGGTAAGTAAAGAAAGTAACAGTACCTAACAAGTTCACGGCAATCCGATAAGAGTAGCAACTTGCGTCCATTGAACATTCATCTACTCTCAATTATTTCATTCACTTGTTTTATTTGTAACAGTCAATGTCTCAATTACAAGACAATCACGGTTATGTAAGTAGATAGGAAAAAGTTTTAGTTTTTCCTTTTCGATTGCATGATCATTGATCAAATTTCTCCGTCGGTATACCTACTGGTAATATTTTGTAAAAAAAATGGTAAAGTTTATATATGGATGAAACTTTTTCATTTTAAGGATAGGTAGATTGTAGTCCTGGACTAAGTCTACTGGAATAAAACCTAACCTTTCGGAAGTTAACTGAAAAACTGATGAATTTCTAAAAAAATACTAGCTTTTGCCCGCGGCTCCGCCCGTGTTAAATTCGATTTTTTACTAATCCCGAGAAAAAAATTAATTTCCTTTTCAATGACCTTTACACCTACTTTCAGGAAAGATCGTCAAAGTTAATATTACTGTTGAAAATTAGGGTTTTTTAAGTATCCCACGGGAACTATAGATTTTCCCGGGATAAAAAGTAGCCTATGTTTTAATCCGGGTTATCAGCTACCTATGTTCCAAATTTCAGCCAAATCGGTTCAGCATTTGCGGCGTGAATGAGTAACAAACACATACACACACACACACACACACACACACACACACACACACACACACACACACACACACACACACACACACACACACACTTACACAGAAACTTTCGCCTTTATAATATTAGTGTGAAGTGTGATTATGTAGATGAGTGCAATCTTGACAACAAACTGGTTCACCAGACCAAAAAAGTCGGCGGAAGTCCATTTCGTTCGCACAAGATAGGTGATATGATTTATATTGTAGGTACCTAACTGTTTGAGTAAACCTACAGTTGTTGCCCGCGGCTCCTCCTGCGTGAATTTCGGCCTTTCACAAATCCCGTGGGGACCATATTCGGTATTCGGAGTTGGGCAGTTGACTAAATTTTTTTATCTTATCAGAAATATTTAAAAGCTTGTACATTTTTTGTTATTTGATCGATTAATTAATTTTTTTACAAACTTATTTGTTCATAATTCTAGTTCCAAAAATAAATGAAAACAATCAATATTGTGTTCATTCAAGATGTAATCTGTCCCAATATTTAATTGCAGTCCAATCGGTTCAGTAGTTGAATTGTGAAGAAGTAACAAACAAACATAAATACCAACTTTTGCATTTATAATTTTAGTATGACTCTTGAAGTTAGCACCTATAAAATGATATTTATGAATACTTACGGCGTGTAGAGATAGAAATTGATTTCACTGTCCGGGCAGCGCCACTCTCGTTTCATCACGCATCGGAAGTAACGGAAATCTACCATCGGCATTACGTTTCCATCCGATTGGGGAGCTGAGGAAAAACAGGTGATTCTTAATGATTGTTGTCTTTCAATGAATCCTACAAAAGAGCTTCTCATAGGCCACGGAGGACGGGGGGACTATGAGAATTGAGAAGATCTTTTGTAGGATAATCCTGGTATGGCCAGAGGAAGGCATTCGCATTAAGAACATCTCAGGGAGGCAACTCACGTGATGTTTTCACACACTGAGTGATGTGAATCAAGAAAAAAAAAATTAATACTTAAAAAATTAACTTTAAATCATAAAATAAACACATTTTAGAGTGTAAAATTGAATGTATTTCAATATAAGAAATACAATCCTTAAACCTTATCGCGCAAAGTGATTTTAATTTCACGATTCTCGACCATTTTGCTTTTTGAACAACATTAAATTTTTCGCTCTATGTCAATAGTCGTAAAATATTTTTTTCAGTGTTCGCAAAAAGTTTTGGTTTCAATATCGTCTACTTAAATAAATGCCATAAACATTTTAACCATTTCACTTCACGAAATATAGTCGACGCGTTACGTGAATCGCCTACCTGACCATCAAATGCTCTCCATGCAAACAATCTTATATAAAAGAGAGTTACCACTCACTCACTGACTAATCACGATATCTCAGGAAGTATAAAGCCTACAACCTTGAAATTTGAAAGGTAGGTTCTTTGTAATGGGTAGGTGTCAGCTAAGAAACGATTTTGAGAAACTACCCCTCTAAGGGGGTGAAATAGGGGTTGGAAGTTTATATGAAAGTCCCGTGTTTTTGAAGTTAGAGACGTGAAAATCGTCATTTAGGTTATCAGCTTCAGATATTAAAAATTTGTATAAGTCGTTTTGGAAAATTCCCCTTTAAGGGTGGTTAAATAGGGGATGAAAGTTTTTGTTCCCGCAGAAGTAGTGAAAAACCTAAATTCACGCGAGCGGAGCCGCGGGCAACAGCTAGTATTTAAATATGTTGAACAATGGTTTTCAAATTCAGTTGCTAACTTGCTAGTATTGACTCGAACATACTAAGTAGGAACATAAATATTATACAATTGTACAAAGAAGAGTGGCCAAATGTAGTAAGTATCAAGGTCACAGAGCAAGGAATGACTTTTATGACAAAGGTGGTATCAAGTTTCTCGTGAACCAAAACCAAAACATTCAAAAAAAAAATAGTGTTTTTTTAAGAACCATTGCCACTAGGAATTCGTTTTTCATATCCGGAATTTAATTTTGCATAAAAAAAAGTTATGCTCATTTCCTGTCATACTTACCTTCATATTTTATTGAGATAGTAGGTTTATTTGCCTCTAACTTTAAATCCGGATGTTAATTTAAAAAATAATAATTGTAGTAGTTAATTTGGAGATCGTAGTCTATAAAAATTAAAGTTTGGATTGGAATCAGCTTGGTACGGGATTCCATACATCATACGTCCATTTTCAATATTTTTGGAAAATTAAAAAAAGAACTTGTAGATGGCTAGCCATTTTAGAAAAATCTACATTAGGTACTAGAGAGATTTCTTCCTCGTGGTTTAACTAATTAGACTAGAAGATCGCGGAGACGTCATTCCTCGATACAGTTCTTATCTCTTTGTGGCTTGTACTTTATACCGTATCTAAGTCTATGAAATGGTTTGGAAATTTTACCTACGATAGATAAACAAATTCGTCAATTGAAGCACCGATGCGTGAAATTGTTGTAGGTACCCACCTATAATCAAATCTGATATCGAATTACGTCAGAATTGATATTACCAAATTAAGATAAAAATAAGATATTACCTAACCATCTAGGTAATATATTTTTTTTACAAAAGAGATCTAGACTTTTACTCGAAGTCAATATTACCTTAGAGATAACTGACATTGCGGTGGTCCCTATACTCGTCATCCATATTAGGTATATCAATAGTTTATCGACAAGAGTCCTGTCACCAATAAGTAGCTATATTTCTTAGAGATTTTGATCAAAGGTTAATTTGATATCAGATTGTGGTGATCCCTTTCTCTATCCTTTTTATTTCATTTCAAGCCTTTTTAGTATCGAGAAAATTAGCGTTACTTAGGAAATTAAAATCCAGGTAAACAAAATATGTTGGATATCTTGTTCACTAAGGATAGGGTTAAGTATGCATTGCATTTCATAAATTACCGTTAATAGACGATTTTTCACACAAGACGGTCAATCAAAATGACAATAGTCTACTGCGTCTTATCGCTTTGTTTTTCACAATAGGTAGCTACCGTAGGACTGTAGGTAATAACTGCTAACAGCAAACGCAACAGTCTTTGTCTAGATTTACGACTAATCTAACTAGTGCATAGGCACCTGCTGTATATAGGTACCTACGTATTGTAGCAAACAATCTAACGTCTGCTTTCACCTGTTTCTCTTGGTCAATAATAACTGCCATAATATGGCAGATTACCTATTATTAATATTTAATAACGGCAGATAAAGAGTTCGGCCTTCTGGTCGACCTGTATTCGAAATCAAACGAGCTCAGCATATCTGATTTTTCGAAGCTAAATGCGTTTGTAACAAAATAGGTACCATATTTTAAAGATGAAGAAAAACATCGTGAAAAACGTGAAGATCCTTAATTCCTTAATTTTCTCGAAATAGTAAAAATTCTACGAACGTTATGTATCCACGTATAGACTGCAATAATTGGTCCAAATAATGGACTGTAAAGTGTAGACCTACAACCTAACTTTTCTAATTCAGAACCCTAGGCCATATTATGATATCGTCGTCGTCATTTCAGTCGCTGGACGTCCACTGCTGGACATAGGCCTCCTGCAATGACCGCCAAACACTACGATCTTACGCCGCCTGGAGTCAGCGACTCTCCGCGACTTTCTTTATTTCGTCCGTGCATCTGGTGGTGGTGTGCCTACACTGCGCTTCCCGGTGCGTGGCCGCCATTCCAGCACCTTGGGTCCCCAACGTCCATCGGTCCTACGAGCTATATTATGACATAATATCTGCGATTGTCGATAAATCTGTCGATCGCTCAAACAGAACTTCTTCTTAGTCTTTCGCGGTTTCTGTTATTTGGGGGTTGGTTCTCCTCACATTTTTGCGCCAAGTCGTGCGGTCTTGAGTTATCGGTTTGAGGTCTCCCTTTATATTAGACCACCAGGTCGAAGGCCTCTTTACGATTTTCTCATCAGGTAGGTACGTTTATAAAGCAATTTGTGCTACGTGGTATTTTCCATTTGAGTCTTATGGCTTGTGGCTAAGTCTGCAAGTCCCAGGTTCAACAATGGATTGACATTACTTATTAGCACTTCTTTTGACCATAAGAATTGTCTGAAAATTGATGGGAATCGAACCTAGAGCCCCCGCAAGTCACGTAGAGAAATCGCCAAAATGAAAGTGAATCCTGATGTATAACTACTTAATAGTCTCAATCTAACGCTTACGATTAACCCGAATCGCTTGAACTTGATAGAAAGTAAAACTAAAGTTTTTAACGTATCTTTTATCTTTAGCCGACCGCGTTAATTTTATGTTTTAAAAGTAAGATGGTTCTTTTGATTTATTTTCAAAAAACAGTATGATTTTGGTAAAGAAGATAATATCGAAAATGTGAACTTAGATGAAGACTACAGAAACCACCTTCAATCGTACCTACGAAGAACGAGATAGTATCTAGAAAAGCGAGAAATTAGATATTTTTCTAGATAGTTTTTATGAATTTGAGTGGTCGCCTTCCATTAAGATGAAAGTTCGGTGTGAAGTTAATTGTTCTAAAATCTCGTGCAGCGCTCAGCACTATTTTTAATCCATCATAATTTATTTCTACGGGTCTTTGTCACGCCATGGGAGCATGGCATCTATTCTTTTACCAGTATTTTCACTTTTACTTTACTGTCGTTGAAATTTCAGTTTTAGATTTACTAGATAGCCTGGCAAACGTGTGGCGTATTCTGATAGATAGTCTTTATTATAATTTGCCATTTACCAATACAGAAACTCTCACGAATGAAAGCACTATAAATTACTTACTACTATTATCAAAATTGCTTATTGGATATAAACAGTAGATAATATTAGTGGTTAGGTACGTATATCGTGTTGGATGGGTAACTAGGTACCTACCTAGGAAGATCAAGAAAATTATTTTGGCTTGGCTTTAGTGGCGCTAGCGTGGAGGCTTCGGCAGAGGCTGGTTACCACTCCACCGCCAAGCGATTGAGTGTTATGGTACAATGCTCTGAAGCAACCGAATATTCTCATTTGTCACTTTGGTACCTAGGTACCTACTTACGTGTTAATTAGGTGAGATCGCAATTAAGATCTAAATAAAACCACAAGAAGTAAGTATTTTGCATAGGTATAAAATATTACTGTCTACAAGTGAGTTGAAGATTTTTAACCCAGTTATGATTTTTTTTAAACCGGTTCTCGTGCTTAAATTAAGCTGACCTAAGATCTGCCATCTGCCAGACATACGCCATTAATACCGCCGCAGACACAGTTAAGACGGTTTTTTATTAGGCGGTTGGACTAATTGTCGTACCAGAATCAACCTGAAGTTTACCTAACGAAGTTACGAGTGAAGGAGACAATGGGGACTTTTTCTCCAGCCAGAGCATGGAACTGCTTGTGGTCTAAACATCTTATCTACCTACTTAGGAACTTATCAAAAACGATCAATCGATCAATCAATCTTGTCGTGAACTAAAGCACTAGCCATATTTTGGAGAACACTAGATACCTATACTTGTTTCTAGCTATGGTTTATTGAAGAAAATATCATTAGCCACTTGAACCAGCGTATCAGGGCGTTTTCTAGTATATTCATAAATGAAAAATATTTGTATGATACATAACTCTGTTAACATATGTAGAAATCTTAGCTTAGGTGAAATATCTACCGAAGGTCTGGGTACCCTGACCTGAACTTGCGAAATTTTAAAGAGTTATAAATTGCAAAATTTAATTAAAATAATAATTATAGGTAAATATTAGAAAGTAATGAGTATAGTAGATCCTCACCACTTAGGTATATAAATTAAGACGCGTTATTATATCTAGATACCTACCTACTGGTAATACTGTAGCGGAACGCCAAAATCGTTTGGCGGTAAATTATATGGCGGTCTTTGCCTCTTAGGTTGTATACCACTACAACTAAAAAAGGCCCGATCAGGGAATCATATACCCACAGGTAACAGGTCCTCTCAGCCCCTGGATTGTGTAAGACAAACGTATTCATCTTTATCGTAATCGTTTACAAATGGCCCGCTGATTACTTCCCTTATTTACGACAGCCAATCGGAGGGCACAATTTGTAAACGATTACTTACGAGTGAAAAGTTCTGAGCCTAGGCCATTAAAAGTCTAGATAAAAATCTAAATAAAATTTATTTTTCAATATAGTCCCCCTGGACTTCAATGCACCTTTGACATCTTTTATAGAGGGCTTGTATTCCTGATAAAAAGTAACTCGCGTCTTTGGCTAGAAAATGTTCATTTACGGCCGCCTCCATCTCTTCATCATCCCCAAATCTTCGTCCCCGTAGGTCTTTTTTCAAATTTTTAAATAAAAAATAATCACTAGGTGCCAGATCTGGACTATAGGGAGGGTGGTTCACTTCATCGAAGCCAGTTTCTCGCAAGGCTTGCCTCGCAATGCGCGCCGTGTGAGCCGGCGCGTTGTCTTGCAAAAACAAAATTCCTTTGCTGATTTTGCATCTTCTTTTTTCAACAATGGCTTCGCGAACTTTTTTTAAAAGTCCAGAATAATACTCTGCATTCATTGTAGTTTTTTTTTGGAAGGTAATCTAGGAGCAAAACTCCTTCGCAATCCCAAAAAATGGTGGCCATGAGTTTGGAAGCCGATTTTTCCACCTTGAACTTCTTCGGCGGCTTTTCCCCCTTCTCTATCCACTGCATTGACTCCTGTTTTGATTCTGGGTCATATTGTCGGATCCACGTTTCATCAACGGTGACAATACGAGTGCAAATTTCCTCCAAATTATCCTTGCACAAGTCTAAAAATTCTTCGGAAGTTTCAACGCGCCGCTGCTTGTCAAGTGGCGTGAGCATTTTTGGCACCCAACGCGCACTGACTTTATTCATGTGCAAATGATTGTGCATAATGTCTCCAACTCGTTCCTTACTGACGCCCAGCTCGTCTGCTATCTGCCACAATTTTATTCGGCGATCGTCCAGTACAATTTTTTTTACTTTTTCGATGTTTTCATCAGTGACTGCGGTGTTCGGCCGTCCCGAGCGGGGGTCATCTTCCAGAGTCTCTCTGCCTTGTTGGAATAGGCGTGTCCATCGTTTAACCGTAGCTGACGACGGCCCAGATTCCCCGTAAACACTAGAAGTCTCTTCAAAAATTTCTTTTGCTGTTTTCCCCTTTTTTACGAGGAATTTGATGACGGCGCGATGCTCAATCTTCGTTAATTGTAGCGATGACTCAGACATGGTGATGTTTACGGTTCAATTACTCAAAGCGTAATGAAGCTAATGACGTGAAACTTCGCTTATATAGTGGGCAGATGTCGCTCAAGCAGTGACCTACCGGATGAGTAAATAGTACGACTGCAAGTACCTTAGGCTCAGAACTTTTCAGCCGCCCTGGTACGATAACGACGAAAAGATTTTTGCTACGCAATCAGACCCCTGATCTCTCTTCCTATCTTAGACAAAACAAATAGAAGGAAGTATTGGTATTGGTCCTAGATACTAGGCTATTAGGAAGCTTACTTATAGATTTTTTATTTGCTGCCTGAGTTTGTCGTGAGTTTCTTCTCAGTACAGAGCTGGCAGAACCCCTCGAAAGCTTAGTTTCGCAAAGAGACTTAAGATAGGCCGGATAAGAGCATGCAAAAAATAAATATTTTTTTATCTTACGTTATACCCGTCTCCATTAAAATGAAAAAAAAATACCAGCTTAGTAGGGGTAGACCTATAACTTTTATTTAGTCATATTAGTGGCAAGACTCTACTAAACCGGCAATCTATCTATAGGTACCTAATAAAGGTACCTACCTAGAATATAAGTAGGTATAAGCCTGGTATAAGGTATAGGAGGTATGAATAATTTTAACTTACAGTTATTTCAAACTGAACGAACTTACCAAAGTCTGCAATTACAAAAAATACACTTATCAACTTAAAACATGTCGAAATCATCGTGTCACCAAATTCACGCACTTTTGTACCAATCACAGGTAACGGATTGTTCTTATTTTATTTATTACTGTTAACGCTATAAAAACATCCTGGTAACTTTTTTATTGATACAGTTGCATGTAATTCGAGTCATTTTCCCTAGAACCACAGAGCGGCACTGCATTATTTGACTGCTTGGTGGACTCATGGAGTTTATCGGAGGGGCTTGATTCTTGAGAAAGGTGCACGGACTTTTCACATTCACTTTACGTAGAAGGTAGAAACTTGTGTCTGCGTAGACGTGTCGTTTAAAGCCCTATTTTGTTTTATTTTTGTCGTTCCTATGAAAACGTAATAGCATTAGCCAGTAGGCAGCATTGAGTAAGAATGTCACAGAAAAAATAACTAAGCAAATTACCATCTTAAATTTAGTTTTCAGCGTTTTTGGAAATAATTATTGAACACAAAAAAGTTCATTAAAAATCCATTATAGCTTCCGATAAAAAAATGGAGATTTTTGGGAAAAAAAATCTAAGTTTTTTCCAGTCGCGTTTCTGCCTATAAACCATAACGAATTTAGATTAAAGACCCAAATACTCTTCTTAGTTCTTAGGTATAACGTTTTTAAAGAAAGTAATTTTCTTTTCAATTTTTAACCTGCAAGTCACCAAAAATAACCATTTTAGCCCGTTAAGATATAAATAATATAAGCCTACGATGTATAAATAATTAAGTAGCCAACAAAGTATTAGGTATTTCGAAAAACGAGCCGATGTATAATTTAGCCCACTAATAATGCGAAAAACTAAATTGAATTTTCGCGCCCGGATGTTACCCATCTTAGGAATAGATGTTTTTAAAAATTGCTATCTAATATATCAATGATTTCTATAGAAGATAGGAGTCATTGATCTATATCTGTACCTATAGAGAGAGCTGCAAGGCCAGAGCTAGGCTAACATTTTGTTCATGAAATATGGCTTGAAATATGGCTTTGGGTGATAACGTTTTACCCCCGAATGTTTACCAAATTGGATATTTTTGGTACCTAGGTATCATTAGATGCAGTACACCTTAATCCAAAAATATTAAAGTACGAGCCTCTTTGTGATAAAAATTAGCCGGCTGTGTTATTCATGGGTACCTATTTCATTCCGCATCCACCTGTTTCCAGACACAGTTTAAAGATATTCTGTATTCTGGTCTAGTTGCCGTCATAAGAAATGCCTACCTATTCTTTTGATTCGATTAGAAGATTGGAACGAAATTTCAAAACTCTATGAGAATGACAGTTGTCTGCGCAGAAGTCACGTGATCAATTTACCCGTTTGTATATGTGTCATCCTCGTACATGTTTGAATTTCGTTTCATTTCATATTTTCATTGCATCCAGCGATTCGAATCGAATCACAATATTTCATAATATGGCTAAACGGGCCGCGAGTAGGTTACATCCAATACATCCATTCCAAGAATTTAAGACTTTTTAGGATTCACCAGTTTAGGATTTGGTTTGGGTTGATCCTAATAAAATACTGTTTAGCGCGGACAAATGTTTATAATGCAAGTTACACAGCTTAACGAATTGGGAGCTAAAGCGCCGCGCTAGTGTGTCTCGTGTGAGACGAGAGATGATACTAATGTTTGGCGCCGGGATAGACGCCAAGCGCCTAGCGGGACGCCTGCTCCTACATTTAAAATTCCCGCGTGAGGGAAATTGTGGGGAACGTTTTGTAGATTGTTTGGCCAAGTTGCCAGAGTAATAGATATCCGCCACAACTTTATAATATGGTTTTCATGTTAATGTCGTTCCTTAAGAGTGCCTACTTAAGTAGGTAGGTACGAGTACTTATGTGTGCTGCGGGTGCCCTACGCTTAACACGTGTTCGTGAGAGTGAAATTATATTAATTT
Source organism: Coenonympha arcania (assembly GCA_036785405.1). NCBI lineage: Eukaryota > Metazoa > Arthropoda > Insecta > Lepidoptera > Nymphalidae > Coenonympha > Coenonympha arcania. The sequence goes on along the minus strand of CM072063.1, from coordinate 2,405,543 downwards.
TAAAATCTGAAGCTAGATAAGTATGTGCAGGATGCGCCACCTCGTGAAATATATGTATCTAACTATCTAATAATAGTAACAACTGTAGGTAAACAACGAATGACGCAATATTTTGACGCGATTTAACTCAGTGCTCAGTGTTCACTAACTCTAATCATGCTCTATATTTTATCATTGACCGCACGCATTGATCACTGTCGTCTGCCAATATCATTGTTGAATTTTGTGCACCTATGATAGGATTTACCTAGTCCAATCAATGTGATTATAATTCATCAAAGTGGAAACCACATACCTATTAGTGTAGGTAAGTTCCAAATAATAAGAATTATAAACTTTATTAATTTATTTATTTGTAATATTAAAAAGCATCTGACTAGTCGTACTACTAACGACTTACTTATCCACCAAAAACGAGAGCAACAGGTTTTTCAGGAGCAAGTTCAATTCAATTTTAATAAGGTTATTAACCATCTATGCCTATCTAAGCTTACAGCAGTTACAGTTTGTAAATTGTACAATGGTTGCACAGCCTATAAAAATAAAAATGCTGAATACTGATAGTCTGATTACGTAAGTAATATTTTAATATAGTCGGTGCTGTTATCACATGGATATCTTTAATCTGTGATCACATGGTTATGTACCTATTTTTATTAATATCGTCAGTTGTCACTTGTCATGAGATGTCACGAGTGAGCGTTAAACTGACAATGACAGAGGAGTTTTAAGTGTTGCCAGAAGCATATACAAAGCTCCTGCTTAATTTTTTTTCAATGATTCTAAATTTCCTGCATTATAAATTTTTTAACTTAATAAGTATAATATTATTATTAAAAACTCTGAATGGATTATTTTAATAACTACAATTAATCTACAAGAGTACCTTTATGTAAGTATATAGTAATTTTGAAACAAATTTGCTACCTATATAAATTAGTATAATTAAATATACTGCAGTACTTACAATGATATTATATATAAAATTACCTCTGTACTGAAAATAATTATAAATTGAAACAAATATTAATTTAACTTTTCAGGAAAGATTGATTAATGATATTAATTGCCATGGACCCTAATTTTCACGCAACAGGTAATTATAAAAGAATTATTAAATATAATGTAGCACACATTATATTTAATAAATTTTTGTTTGTTTATTAAATCAGCTTTATAAGCTTTTGTGTAATATAAAATTTGAAGGTAAATAACATATTATATTACTTTTTTCTCATAAAGTTTATGGCTTGTCACTATAATTATATGACAGATATTTACTATTATACAAGGTGAAAAAGGTAAGCATAACTGAACAATAAAAAAGGCATAAAGAGTCATCATCGCCATTATTGATGACAGTGTTACAAGCGTGCAAGGGGACCCGTTCTGCTACATAATCAGTTACAATGAACCACATTCGAAATATCTATAAGATTTTCTTTTCTAACAAATAATTTTATTGCTGTTAACAATATAATTATTGTTTCAAAATAATTATAATGATGAAAAACACGCAGTTACTCACGGAATAAAATAATTTCGGTTTGAATTTTCTCTTACTAACAACTTAGGTATTTGTCCCTCCATAGGTAATATTTATTTTACAAATAATTATTTTTTTCACAGATGAATATAATCAAAATAAAGAAAAATCGCTTTTGTAAGTACTTATTAAAAATTTAAATATAAATATTCAAATATGTCTTGTGGCTTCACTCAGGTGAACTGTAGTAACTTAGAACTGGTACTGGTGGTAAATTGTTTTTTTAAATTCCCTTTTCTAAAAGGGAATTTAAAAAAACAATTTACCACCGTTGTTGTTGTTGTTGTTGGCCGCCCAGGCCACGCCTAGGTACTAATTAAGCCGTGCGTTAATAGATCAGTCAGTTTCATATGTATTATCTATGGTCAGTTTTTTATTCGACACTCAGTCAGTCACCTTGCCTTTTTATAATAATATGTACAGATATTTTTAATTAAGAAAATCTCTTTAAAATACTTTATCTATTTTTTAGATGGTGGCATAAATTTTGCTTGCGATGTCATCAAGCCGATCAAACACCATCTCGAGAGCCAGTATGGTGGGGAAAATTATTTCCTTTTCCATTATTTTCAACTTTCAGACAGTCCGCTCAACAGCTTTGCATTATAATTTTTTGTAAGTACATTTACACTATAGGCCATTCATCTAATAAATCTAAATATATATAAATCTCGTGTCACAATGTTTGTCCACGATGGACTCCTAAACTACTGAACCGATTTCGTTCAAACTTCGTGAATATCTGTCATTTGGTCCAACTTAAAAGATAGAATAGTTTTTATCCCACGTGGACCGAAGTCGCGGGCATCAGCTAGTAAAATTATAATAATTTTAAACTGTTCTCGTTATAGTCGGGTTTGACATTTGACAACACTACTATAACCGATGGTGTTTACAATATTATGCTTTTTAGTAGATGAAGTTATTTTGCGTTTATCAAGATGACCTCCTGTGTTACAGTTCTTCTCACATGGGGCATACTGTATGCTGAACTTGGTGAACCTTTAAGTCTTAATGGAGAACTATTGAGTATGACGATTTTAGTCATCGCTGCGTACTTAATTGGCTGGATCTGGCTGAAAGTCACAACATTACCAGCTTTAATAGGCATGCTACTTACTGGTATACTTTTCCAGAATCTACATTTAGTGCAAATGACAGATACTTATCGAAAGCTGAACCAAGATCTAAGGTAAAAAATGCATTAGCTTTACCTTTTCTTTATTCAGTTGAGCATCGTATTTCAAATCGTTAGTTATTAAATTATTACTTATAAATCGTTGTTTAATGAGGAATAGAGGAATATCAACCCAATAAATTATAAAAAGGGACAGAATAACTACCATTTTCTACGCTATCGTCTGCGTTATGATACCTTCTGTAAACGAGAGATTCCTCTTCTTGGCATTCTAGCTCTACTAAATTGCTTTCACGTGGCCCCTTTTTTTGATCGGGTTATAAATTATAATATCTTTATAGTGCTGTTTTTCTTATAGGAATATATTCATATTAATGCTATATTTATAGTAATGTTCTAGGAAAGTCGCACTGGTCATTATATTGATGAGAGCTGGGTTAGGTCTTAATGCAGGTGTCCTCAAGAAACACTACGTTGCTGTATTACAACTTGGACTGCTCCCATGGTTGGTCGAATGTATAGCCATCAGCGTAACATCGCATTATTTGTTGAGTTTACCATGGATATGGGGTAAGATTTCTCAATATAGCATTTTGAATTGTAATATCAACCTTTATTCTTCTTTGTGGCCCTCACGGCCAATTCCAATGCCATTTACACCCGTTGATAACCATAATATATAGCCTAGAGATATAAAATGAGTATACACACTAGTTTATTTTTAGATTTGATACAATGCTGGGACGTAAGCATATTAACCAATAGGCAATAACTGAGTTCTGTTTCAGGATTCCTCTTGGGTTCCATGATCGCGTCAGTATCACCTGCTGTGGTGGTTCCTTGTTTGTTTAGACTAAGAGACGAGGGCTATGGCGTTGCTAAGGGAATACCAACACTGTTGTTAGCAGCAGCTGCTATTGATGATTCTGTCAGCGTTGCGGTTTTTGCAATAATTCTAAATGCAATGTTTTCAACTGGCTCTGCTACTTTCAATATAATTAAGGTTTGTACAAGAGTACCTCTTATTGTATATAAAAGATAGAGACCTCATCATTCTTTTATAAAAAAATGTTATCTACTTACATGTATTAAAACTGAAATTTTAATGATCGATACATATAAACCAAGTCATTAACCGAAAAGTTGCCCCGTGACATAATATTCGCGTTCTATATTCTAGATACATAATATTCTATTATTTGAACGTATACCATTTGATAACCGTTAATAATACGATAGTTTGTATAGCTCTTTTTACTTTTTACGTACTTTTCAGGGTCCACTGTCAATCTTAGCTGGTGTGGTTATTGGTTCATTCTGGGGTGCTTTTGCGTCTAGTGTACCAGAAAAAGGAGATACTTACGTTACCCCACTTAGATTTTTAATTTTATTCTTAGGAGGATTGTTTTCACTGTTTATTTCAAATCTTATTGGATGGAGTGGTGCAGGTATTTTTATCTTATTTATTTATTACTCAAGGTCGTTAGGAATAGTATTTCAATTAAGGTTAAATTTTTCAGGACCACTAGCAATCGTGTCGTCTGGTTTTGTTGCCGCCTTTTACTGGGAGAAGGAAGGATGGCCTATTAACAAAAACCCTGTTAGTAATCTTTTCAGGATTTTGTGGATATTTTTTGAACCAATTCTATTCGCCTTTACAGGAGCCCAAATTACGGTATGATTATTATGATTTCTTACGGCGCCTACATTACTTTTCACTTATTATTTGGAAATAATTTCTTTGTATGTACTTTTTTCAGCTTAGTGCTTTAGATCCTCAAGTTATTTCAATGGGAGCAATATGTCTTGCATCGAGCCTAGTGTTACGTGTCATCGCAACCTTTTTAGTTAGTTTTGGATGTGGTCTTAATAATAAAGAGAAACTCTTTATTGGCCTCACTTGGTTGGCAAAAGCCACAGTACAGGTATTTGTAATCCTTCCGAGTCGTTCACTATTTTATTAATTTTATAACTAAATATTGCAAAATATTGGTACCGTAAATGAATGTGCTAATAATTTTGACAACAACTTCTTGACTACATAACATACGATTTATTTTAGGCAGCACTAGGACCGGCAGCATTAGATTTGGTCACGAACGGGCAGACAGCTGGTGGGTCTCTAGAAGAGGAAGAAGGTTATGCTAAAACCATTCTTGCTGTTAGTGTTCTAAGTGTGGTAATATCAGCGCCTTTGGGAGCCATCCTCATAGCGCTAACGGGGCCTCGTCTACTTAGCCGTAACTGTAAGTTTTAATACCTACCCAAACAAACCATCCTTAGTTTTGCTCGCATTAATTTAAACTTAACTGTTTTTTTCTGCAGCAACTAAAGATGTGCGTGTGGCAGATGAAATTATTCAAGACTGGACAGATGCCAATACTGCTTTATGATCCGGATATTTTGTGAACTAAGTGCAAATGTAATAATATATTTACGCATAATTTAAAAAGTACCCAAAAGCTTCATTATGTACCTATACCTAACACTAAACTTCCTCCTGCGACCAATTTTGTTTTCTGAAAAACTTCCTAGAAATGGGAAATGCAAATACATTTTTTTTATATGGCAATACTTTATATGGCTACGAAAGTTGGAAACGTGCGCCAATCAACCTGCCAAGACCATGGCCAACTCAGAGTGGCCAACACAGCCAATAAACCAACGATGTCAAATGTTTTGACGTGACTTTGACAGTCCATGCCGTCGGTTTTAGTTTTTTTTTATGTTTACCGTCAACCGTGTTTACAAAAGAATCAACTTCTCACAGCAATTTTTAAAAACACTTTAGTGGGATAAGTTCATAAAATGTCTATTATAGTTATAGCAATAGCATCGGAAAGTGGTGTACCAATATTTTCCAAAAAAGCGGGAAATAATGATAACGTAAGAACTCAGAATTTACTTTTACATGTTTTTTAATTTAGGTACTCTTTTAAATTCAATTTCCTTACATTTATAATTAAACCATAAGTGATTTCTTTTCTCGAGTATGTAAGTATATAATGTAGAATGAATTTTCCAAATTATTATTCAAGTACGAATTTCAAACTTATTTACAATTTTTTTCAAATTAGATTCAGTTTTCGACCATAGCATCTCTACATGGAATTAATATGTTCACAAAATGTCACAACTTGCAAATGATCAACACACTAGTTGATAATGGAACTATACTATGGAAGGAATATTGTAAAAGGTAAATTAAATTCATAAATCACTTTAAACTTTCTTGTAATCTTCAGCATTATACTTCCAAAGGGCTAGAATCCTAGGCTTGGACCCCTGTCTGACTTTTTGTAGTTTTGTCCTGATGCAGAACTAAATAGTGGCCAGTACAGAAAAATTAAACATTGTCGACAAACCTGTAGGTATGCCAAGAGATTGTCATAAGGGCCTCAAAGGTGTGTGAAATCCTGTCAACTGTACATTGCCAGAGAGGTGACATAAGGCCAAACATCTCTCCTTATCCTAGGTGTTGTTAGAAGGAGAGGGGGCTAGTGCTTACATCACAGCCATTATCAAGTCTGTGCATAATTTGATTACTTTGTAAATCAAGCCACTGGCTAATTAAGGATACTGTTTTCTAGAGTTGATTGACAACCACCGATAAGAAACCTGAGGATCTTCTTCTTCTTTTTCCCCTGGGACTTTTCCGCGAGTAAGCGATATTTCGCCCGTTGCGCGTGAAGTCATTGATGCGGATCCTCGCCGGATCACTCCAGCCAGCCGAGCTCACTCCAGAATCCGATGAGGCCTCCCAGGTCGCACAGGATCTTCTTTCTTTCTTTCTTTCTGCTCCTGGGACTTTTCCGCGATTGGCCGAAATCTCTTTGTCCGTTGCGCGAGGAGTCGCCGAAGTGGGTCCTCGCCGGATCACTCCAGCCAGCCGAGCTCACTCCAGAATCCGACGAGGCCTCCCAGGTTTTCGTACAAGCAATCAGTAGCACCATCTGTCAAAATTGTATTGGTAGCCGCTGAGCGAAATACAGGGTGATCTTACTGCTGGTGATAAAGCAAGCATTTTTAAAACCAGTAAACTGGCGACATGTTTTCATACCGTCCGCCGTGCCCAGAGATTATGTTTATTTCGACAAGAAATCTTTATATCCACAGTGTTACATTAATTGGAATAGCCACAGGAGGGCTAGAATGTGACTTGGAGCTCCTGCTGTCTTGTATTCACGACGTCATGGTATTTTGCATCGGCAAGAAGGAATTGGAAAACTTGAAGAATTTGGACCAAATTAAGAGGGATTTGAGACAGTGTTACCCGATATTGGACTATCTATTGGAGTCTCTGGATACAAATACTGTTCCTCGGTCAACAATAGTGTTGGATTTTATTCAGAGCTTCCTGTGCCCGCAGGCGCAGCAATTGCAGGTGATGATTTTGTGCGCCCTCAATTCATACAAGCAGTACGGTGGTCCAAGTTCCAAAGTTGTATAAAAAAATATCCTAAATGCTCTTAGATGTTGGAGTTCCCGACTTTTGCTATCTAAGACATGTATGTAATTATTATGTTCAATATTAATTGTCTGAGACGTTATTTTTATTGTTAGGAACTTTAGTAGTCTGTTTTTTTAGACAGAAAATGCCTAACACATACCCTATTGTCAGTAAAAATGAAGGGGTTATGTGAGGTTTGCACCCACTAAAAATGTCTATTTTCATGATGGATCTACTGGCGGGAATACGGGATTCACTATTGTAATCACTGCGCTCCCGTCAGGTCTTGATCAGCTTAGTAGCAGATCCCATCAAAACTTAGTTGCCTGGGAGTGTTTAGGTCTTCATTTAAGACTGTAGTTACTACCCTAATACCAATTCAAGTCAACTGTTGAGTGAAGTAACTTATAATCTTTTTTGTTTTAATTTACAAGCAAGTGCTAGACAACTACGCACTGAGTGTGACAGGAAGATGGGCATGTCTGACAATACATGGTCACTTGGTAGCGACCAGCTCAGACTTCTGTGAACTGGATCCAAGAGAGACCAGGCTGCTGTTGTTGCTGGCGGCGGCACAAGATGGAGCTCCTCTGAGGGATACCTTGGTGTATCTGCCACAAATGAGCCCTAATGTAAGTATTGCCGCAAGGCTATAATCAGCTTTTTGGAGTATTGGCAGACATCATGTGGGCAGAAGACAAAAAGAGACTCAAGAAACAAAATTCAAACCCCTAAAATTAAAGTTGTACAGCCATTAGTGTTCAAGAATGCTATATTAACAAGCCAGCCATGTCTAACAGAAATCGCTGGAGTCTGGACACTTTTAACTTAGCCGTTCTCTTTAACAGCACGCGATAGAGGAAGCCGCATATTTCCGCGTCAATCAATCGCGAAGCCACCGCGTTCAAAGCTTTTTTTCCCCGATTGATGTCGGTTTTTTGTTCCACAATGAAGGGTTCACCGTGAATCGCGCGGGAATGTGGAGACGCCTTTACACAATTCTTAGCCCAAATACCAAATACTATCATAAACAAGCTCAATACTCGTTTTGGAAATATATAAAATACTCTGTATCGCCTCATCTTTCTAAAACTGAGCCTTCAATTGCTTATCAGATATGAATAGCAGGTACCTAATGTACATTTCAGGTGGCATTCAGAGCAGTAACATGCAAACTGCTGGCCGACGTGTACGTCCTCGTGATTTGCGGCGCGACGCCCGCGCTCTCCGAGATAGACGAGCTGGTGCTGCGATGCTGGGAGGGCTACGCGCAGCTCATAAAGGAGGCCAAGCTCGTGTACCCGAGGAACTTCCCTTTGAGCGTCACTTTTGATGCAGCTTTGTTGGGGTAATAGACAGTACATTTCAATATAAGTGCGGAAAGTATGTCATTTCTTTACGAGTCTCGGTTTGTTGACACAAGCCGTAGGCGCGTGTCAACAATAGAGACGAGTGGAAATGATAATTCCGCACGTGCATTGAACAACATTTTTAACACATTTGCGAAAATACGTAAAGTTGGGGCCAAGGCCAATTTACCATGAATACAGACCACTCACGCACAAAAAAAAAATATCAATCAAATCAAATAGGTAGGTAGGTATCAAATCCGAGACTCGGATATTACTATCCGACTCGGATTTGATACCGTCATCCGACCCGAGACTGATCGTATACTACTTGACTATGACTGATCACTTGTAGTCTCACTAGTTGGTCCCCCCTCGACCTGTCCGGGCTCGTTCCTCTATGGGCCCGGGAACTTAGCCCTCGTCGGGACAGGCAAGGGGCCGTAACAACTAGTGCGGAAAAGAATAACTTTGCGCACGCTAAACATTCATGGAAAAGTCCACTATTTGAGCAAATGTGTTAAAAAACATATTTTTTAAGCTAAGGCGTAACTGAAGGCTGTTTTTACTGTATGTAGGCTGTTTATATTCACTGATTGCATTCGACGTTATGTGCCTTTGAAGGAACGAAATATCGCTATCATACTTAAGTGGTGATAAATATCACCACATAAGTGGTACAGAAAAACATCATAGCAACGAAATATACCATGCGTGTCACACTTAAATGGTGCAGGAAACTTCTTGAAGGACCTGTATTTCAAGAAATGCTCAAGGAATGTCAAGCCTGCCAACCTCCGCTTGGGCAGCGTGGTTAGCTAGGGCCAAACCTTTCTAATTTTTAGTGAAAAAAGTATTTTAAATCAAATGAAGCTGATTCCAAATACCAGGTGAAATTGTTGAGAAAAGTTCTGTGAAATTCACATCACAATTTTTCTCAGAAGCTTCCTTAGTTTAGGAGTAAGAAGTTCCCAGAGAATTATTGATTGTTTAGACAACGAGCAGTCTCCGAAAATGTCAACCCTCCAGGAGGAAATTTCCCTATTGTTCCCTCGTAGCCCAAGTGGTGGACGTGAATTTCCAGGGTTAGATAATTATAGATATTTCAATCCACGAAGACGCGCCCCGCTCTATCAAAACGACTGTCTGACAGAATGGGGCGTATCGACAACCCTCCACCACCCATGGCCCAATCAACCTCGCGGTTATGGGGGCCGAAACGCGGGAGGGCGCCCGTTTGGTACTTGCTCTTGACGTGTTCCCGGGGCGCCTTCTTGTCTCCCTACAAGTTGTTTCCTCTCGCTCCTTGTCCCTATGAACTTGCACTCTCCCCATTCTGGGGCAGGACGATACAAAATACGGACTCGCCGCGCCGTCGCTGTCCACAGCATAAATTTTCTGTGTCACTCCAAGTGGGGCTCGTCATCGTGGATTGAAATATCTGTAATACTTTTGAAATTTCCAGATTGCTTGTGATAAATGTGGCCAAGCGTCGCTGCGTGTTCTCCCGCCATCTACACGCGAACCAAAAGAGCAGAGGAATGTCCGGCGTACACAGGATCGATATCCTCAGAACGTTCTACATCACCACCGCTAGAGACCTGGCTCCGGAACTGAGAGTTACGGAAGGGGATGAGAAAGGTAGTACCTACATATTTACATCCCTAAGGACCGGTTTCCACTAAAGCGGAGCTGTGTTTGAGTATTTAATCAGATTTCGTCATTTTGATATCTCCGAAACTGAGGAGAGAGGAGATGTCCAAATGACGACATCTGATTGGTTACTCAAACACAGCTCCGCTCCTCTCCGCTTTGGTGGAAACTGGACCTGATGCTTGCCTTTTAAAGCTTCCGTGTCTCAAACATAACAGTAAACAAAATTGGCTTGTTCCATTCGGTCCATTGTGTCAGTCTATCCAATACTTTTATGGCCATTGTTCTCGCGAGAAGCACACGTATTCTGTGAAAAATGATAGCTAGCATATACTCGTATTCTTTATAATGTCTCGTATTCTTTGTATGTACTCGTATTGTTTATAATGTTACTAACACAATAATATGATCCTCTGTTGGTCGAAATAAAGAATTTTTATTTATTTATTTATTTATTCATCGAAGGTTTGCAACGAAAATGTTATTTTTGTTTCGTAGCTATCCTTCAATGGATAAAAAATATGCTATCATTCTTTGATAGGCGAGTTACAGAATATGTGCGCAGGTAGGGATAACAAGTGGATATAAATACAAAGATCTATTACATACATCCCTTGGAAGTTGGGAGAACTAAAAAATGCTCTTTTGCATCTCTGTCTTCGAGAAAAGATTAAATAGGCGTTTTCTATGCTAGTGCGATTTTAATAATATCAATTCGTCAGATAGTTTACATGTCTAAATATCTCTGGTTTAGTCTAAAGGCTTTGGCCGTGGCTACTTACCACCCTACCAGCAAAGAACCGCCAAGCGATTTAATTGAACGTTCCGGCGTGATTCGGTGTAGAAATCTGTTAATCTGTTAAGGGTGGGTTACTTACCCCTTCTCAGTTAGTACGATAACATCTTCGAATGCATCATCACTTACCATCAGTGTGCCACTTAAAAGTTTTTTAAAAATAAGTTCACAATGAGGAGTTACTGCCGATTTGTATGGGATTGGAACAATTCACAAATGTTGTCACTAGATGTCGCTACAACAATCATACACAAATCCGCGTTTACTCACTTTCGAGCTTCGACTAGGTTAAATCTCGGAATAGACGTACAGAGATCGCAGTTACTTAAGTACTTGTAGAGATTTAAAAAAAGTCTTCGAGGCAAAGCCACAGAGTGTTTTTTTAGTGGAAACAGCTGTAGATGTATTTTTTGAATTTTGCAGATACTATGGAGGGCAGGGTCAGTGAGACCTACTGGAGTTCGGAGTACCACAAGTGCCATGCACAGAGATCTGGCAGTTTGTTGTGTTGTGCTTTGTACGCGCCCTCTGTGCCGACGCATACCATGAGGTACCTATTTATGTTATTTATAGCTGACCCGCCAAATGTTGTTTTGCCATAAGGGATATAATAGCTTACCACCTCCTCTCAGACCAACCGAACATACACAGAAAATTTCACAGCAATCGGTCAAGCCGTTTTGGAGGAGTTTGGTAACAAAAATTGGCACGAAAATTTAATAATAGATAGATTGAACTGTCCAGATGCTAAGGATGGGGTCAGTGAGACTCTACTGCAGGAGTAACAAGTGTCAAAAATTTAGTCGATAGTTAGTTGTCTGCTTTGTATGCGCTAACAAATTCATCTAAAAAGCCAAATTGCAGTTATTTAATATCTTTAGCTCAGAATAGTTGACTTACAAGGCTACAACCAACAAATAAAGGCCTCACTCACTCACTGTCAGTAGTCAGTAGTCAGTACACATTAGAACAGCAAAGTCTTAATTCCCTCCTATAGTTTTGACATTCATTCTAAACATGGGTGTTCTTTGCAGATTATTGACCACTCAGATCCTTCAGGACTTGTCTACAAACAAAGAGATTTATTGGTGACAAAAATGATAAACACCAGAAATAAGAATAAACCCCAGAAATGTTGTTTCTTCATGAAAGTTTTCATGAAGCATCAAATCAGTGTGAAAATTGGTTTCGGTCTACACTAAAACTATGTGCGCTGGAATGCTTGAATACAAAAGCTCTATAATTTAAGTCTTCGAAGTTATTTTATTTTTATTGTAATAATCCGTCCAAAATGTGATTTATATTTAAATAAAAGACATGCATTTTTTAATTTAAATATTTTTTATTACCAGGACATTCCAAAACCACTGCACTGGCTATAATATCTAGTAGTGCAATTTTTATAAGTCACTAAAAAGGCAATTTGACTATCACCTAATTATATTAAGAGCCAGTTGATCAATATTACATAATTATATGAACATCAATAAGGCGAATCGATCTTTTTACACGTACGAAGTTTGATTGTCAATTTATTGCTATGATAAAATAGACATAATTATACCCTTGATAGGGCGAACGACACGAAAACATGTCGCCAGTTTATCGGTGCCAAAAATGCTTGTTTTGTCACCAACAGTAAGGCAACGCTGTAGTTTGCTCAGTAGCCAGCTTTAGAATATTGACAGATGCCGCTACTGTTTGATTGTACGAAAAATGTTTACGTAATTCGTTCGGATGCCCATATTCTGAGGTCTCTTATCTGTGAATAGTATTCACAAACATTACTATGCTCATTCTATCTTTATTTTTTTTAATGTAAAAAGGCCCGGTTGTTTCAACTAACTTTAACGGGTGTGTAATCGTTAAAAATGGCGGTCAGGAGCCGTAGACTGTATTTCCGCGCAGACAACCGTGTGTTAACCAAGCGTTAAACCATGTTTTTCTACAAGTTAGTACTTACTTGACTGCAATCTTACCCGATGGTAGGTAAGTGATGATGCAGTCGAAGATGTTATAACTTGGAAGGGATAAGCAACCCATGACGGTTTCTACACAGCATCGCGCCGTAACGTTAAATCGCTTAACGGTGCGTCTTCACTGATAAGATGGTAAGTATATTCTATTAGGTTAGAATTTGTAGTTACAAGCCTCCCATAAGACCAGACCGGAGCCAATTAAGAAAGTGGCCCGTGGCGAAAATGGATCTCGATCACCCAAAGATCGTGAAATTGCGAAAGCCTTTAGACATAATAATTATACCCAATAGTCTTATGTTCAATGAATACGGTCCGTTAAAATGAGTTGAATCAACTCGGCCTCAGTCCGCCTTTATAACAAACGTCCTTCAACGTAATTATATTCATACGGCCGATTGACTTACAGTTTTACAGTTTAGTATTTACTCTGTTAGATGATAAAAATATAAATAAAATTATTTAAATCATCACAAGATCATGTTGGATCAAACATTATCTTGTGATGATTTAAATAAAATTGTTGCTTTCGCAAATTTTTTTGAGCTGTTTATCGCAAAACTACCTTAGTAGCTATATTTCCTGATGATATGATATCGAACCTGATTAAGTGAGAACTATTTGTACTAGAGTATTTGCCAGTTCCCGTCATTTTCTCCCTCCTAACACTGAAACTCGGATTAGTGAGAAACCTCTATAAGAGAAAAAGAGATCTTGACACCTTGAGCTCTCACTTAACCAGGCTTGACTGTGTACAATATAAGAATAGAGAGAGAACCAGCGCGTGCCAGACCTTCGTTATTTTATAAAAGCTGAAAGTTTCTCTACATATTGTCTTCGACACTGGGAAGAATGTTTGTTTGGACGTTTGTTTGGATCATGGTGGCTTTGGGAGATAACAAGGCGTGATTTCTAATACTTATTCTAAAGAAAATATTAAAAAAATTAGACTTTATTCTTTAACGTAAGATTTTTTACACATTTATTACTTGTTATCTCTCAAAGCGACCATGATCCAAGCAAACGTCCAAACAAACATTCTTCCGAGTTTTGAGGACAATACGCAGAGAAACTTTCAGCTTTTATAAAATAAAGTAGGTCTGGCACGCGCTGGTTCTTAGTCTAGAACTTTTGTAATAACAAAATGTCAAGAAAATTTGCACAAAGCACTACTTGACTATTGCCATAAATATAAATACATGCATTTAAAATTAAATCATAAATTTGATTTACACGATTTTCAGAATTACCATATTAAAAAATCATTGCAACTGTATCAATAATACTAAAATAAAAATAAATATTTATTTTGAGTTTTAGGTATGTGTCGTTGATAGGCTAAGAATGGTGTATGTATGTATAAATTGATAAAATTGCACCTATATTAATATCATGAACGTTTAAAACGAACATTATCACATTTCCAAAGAAAGCAAGCAGACTTAAAACATTAAAAAGTATCACAATCCTTTGCATTCGTGAAATGACACTAAATAAATGCAATGCTCCACACTATAAAATCCACACAAAAAACTTTGTAAGTTTCATTCAAAACGCAATTTAGAAACTTACACCACAAAGGCATGATAATTTTAAACAGGGTTTACTCTTATTTACGTTTACAGCTATATATTCCTTTTTTCTAACAAAAGCTGAAAAGTTGAGCTTGAAACTGATAATTTAAATATGTTTTGTAGGTTTTGTAACTCCATGTTGGAGATTACTCCATGCAAGATTATATAAATATATAATCTTGCATGGAGTAATCTCCAACATGGAGTAAAAAATTTCAATACTTCATAATTTGCAATACTAAATAGTATTGCAAATTATGAAGAGTTATTGGCAACATAAAACCAAGTACAATAATGTATAGAAATCTCATGTACATACGTTTATACAAAAATGTATAGAAAATAAATTTATTGGTAATATTATGTCGCCGGGATATTGTTAAACCAAACCACAATATTAAAATTTCACTAGTGAACTTATTATTACGCGAAATAACTTTGACAATCCGTTTTAAACAGGTTTCATTTCTGTTACATTATATAAGTATTTCAATCCACGATGACGCGCCCCACTCTGTCAAACTCCATACGAATCGAATAACATAATGAATAAGCGATTGAATATTGCTTGGATTGAAATATCTATAATTCTACTCGACTCAAGAGTCCAATTCAGTAAATTAAAATTGAAATTGTTACCGCGCTCTGTTAAAAAAAAATCGGTTCAAGAAACTATTAAGGTAAAACTTTACATCTGATAAATAATTTTTCCCTGAGTAGTTTCAGCCAGGGAAGCCAATTTAAACAACGATTTAAACAGCCAACTACACAGGCACTGCCTAATCCAATTCAGTCTGAATTTTCTTTCAGATATTCATAGTAGAGTATCAAAATCTAAAAGATCACAATCTAAGTTTAAGCAGTATTGATATTTGTTTGGAGTAGGTACTTTGCACACAATTAATATACTGTTATGGCTAAGTAATGCAGTATTATAATTAGGTATAGCCGGCTAGAACTAAGTGTGCTAATCAAATTCAAATTTTATTCTGGAATTTGTAAGCTAATAACACAATATACATAAAATACACAAACAAATCGGGGGAGGGTAGAGCATTCATATGTTTGTAATAATGCCATTTGTTAAAAGCAATAAATTATTTATTTATTTATTTAATCAAAATATATCATAATAAAGTCAAACTCGATGCTCGAACTAAAAATGGAAACTTTCAAATTAAGATATATATCAATACAAATATTTAAAGATGATACTGCCATTCACTCAAGCCTTAATAAAAATTTGAATTTTCGTTGCAGACTCATTTAGTTCACCTGAAATTAGGTTCAATTTGTATAAATTTTTGAAAATAAGACTGTACACTAAGAAATTACATCAGGGTCCTAGTATAAGACACACAGTCTGTTCAAATGAGAACAACCATCTAAGCTGCTACATGATATCTATCACCTATCTAAAGTCCGGTCGCGGAATAGGAAGAATTTCGTACATTAACCTGTTACTACCTGTCTCTGTCACTCCCGCGTCAAAATAATGCGTCACGCTCGCACAGGACGGCGGTCATTGCATCTGTGCGAGCGTGACCGCATTATTTTGACGCGGGAGTGACAGAGACAGGTAGTAACAGGTTAATGTACGAAATTCTTCCTATTCCGCGACCGGACTTTATCACCTACAAAGTATAAGCCAAGTTCTCTCCTCACTTAGTTCTAGCCGGCTAAACCACATCTGCACTTAGGCATTTAGCCACAACACATCTATAATTATCTACTATCATCTACAATGTCTTTTGGTATACGAATACTCGTACTGGAATCACTACTTAAAGCCGCCGAGCACTCTACACTGTGGTTGTTTGATTTTGCACTTCAACTGTTGTATTAGGTCGAATATTTTCAACGAAGGTCCCACTTTCATTTCTAACAGTTCGATGATTTCGTCTTTGGACAGCTGCAGCATCATGGGTCCGGTGATGTGGCTGAAGTTGATGCAGTAGGGTTGGCAGTCGTTCACCGTGAGGAACTTGGCCACGTCTGATGTACTCCAGTTCTCCGGGTCCACAGAGTTGAGGACATCCATCGGCACACTTGCGTTGACTAGTCTGGGTATCACTTTATCGTCCTCACTCTGCACGGGGTTCTCCGGAGATGATGGATTGATGTTTTGGCTTGTAACGTTGCTCGCTTGGCTTGAATCCTGCGACGTGTCGGTGGGGGTACTCTGAAAATTTATTCTTAATGTGATGATTGAATATTTTTATTTTAATGACTGTATGTATGACCCAGGGAAATTAATTGGATTTTTCTGTAATGTGTCCCTGGTTATGTAATTTAATAAATAAATAAAATAGAAAATATTTTGTAATAGGGTTTGCGGGCTAAACCATGTGGATTTTCAAAATAAAAAGCGACGTCGGTTACGATTTATTTGGACATACAGGATAATAAGTAATCCATGACGTAAAGTTACCTCTTTTCTCAGCTAAATCAACATCAGTTGTGGTTGTAACGTGAAAAATAATAAACATATATACAGACACTCACATGCAAAAATTAACTTTTATAATAAAATTGGTCAAGCGCGAGTTGCGCGCTTAAGGTTCTACACTATGGTAAGTGTTATTATCTCGCTGCAGACTCGGTCATAAATCATTCGAGTGTTTCGCTTTCGTTTTTCTGCAGTAATGCACAACTCAACAAAGAACAACAAAAGCGAAACACTCGAATGATTTATGACCGAGTCTGCAGCGAGATAATAACACTACTATAGTTGCCTTCTGCAAGTTAGCTTTGTGTAAAAATAGGTTTGGGATACTAAGGCTTTATAATTAAATATTATTTAAACACTTCTGCTCACCAATTTTAAAAATGAACAAATTAATCACATTTGTAATAATATGTGAGCCGCCTTACATATTCTGAAGTTCTATCACAGTTGAAGAGATACACCCTGGTGACAGACAGACAATGGAGTCTTGGTAATAGGGTTCCGTTTTTTACCTTTTGGGTACGGAAACCTAACAATATGCTTCTATGGGATATGATCCTATGAACCCTGGTAAAAATCTTGATATACGCCTGTGGGAGAATACTTACCGCAACATCCTGGCTAACATCTGTAAGTCTTTCCTCAGGTGGTTCCGGCTTAGCCGCAAGGTCGGTTTCCATTTTATCACTAGCAGTCTGGTCTTCGGCGCGAGGTTCCGCGTCCGGAGACACCTCGGAGACACTGGTCGGTGGTGAGAGACTCTTTGTGTCTCCCATGTCCGAGTTTTGAGAGCTCTCCTCAGTTGTGTTTGGGGGCTGAGCCGATACTTTGGTAGCTGGAAGGGGAAACAAAAGAAGTGTGTCAAATAGTCAGACTTTTAATACACTGTAATAGAAACACTTTGTTGTCTTAAATAATTATATACATAATACATATTCAGTGGTTTTTGAAGTGAATTTCTGAGATGAGAGAAAACCATTGAACTCGCGAAACGGTTACCGTTACCGACACATCTGTCGGTATCTATAGTGTAATCTATTGATATCCATATTGTCAGTTTTGCAGTTTGTTAGCACTTTTTTTAACTGGGGTAGTCTTAAAGCACCCAGGGATATATTTATAAGGATATTCTTTTGCATTTTTGGGAAAACTGTTTTGGCATATTTAATTTTTTGGTCAAGCGTGACTTGTCTACAGAAATAAACCAAAAGGACTAAAAACTATTCCGTCTCATGCAACGAATATCTCATTTCATAAAGAAAAAATCCTGCCAACGGAAGTTGGTCAAATCAAATAAAAATTTATGTATTGACATAAGAACTAAGAGAGTTTTCAACTTTCAAGTCTTCATTTCTAGAGATTCTTCTTCCTCTTGTTAGATAACTGCACATTTGTTAATAATTTATACCAATATCAACAGAGGCCATCAGAAGCTAAGAATGGTTAGTAACTACTAAGGACTTGTTCAAGGCTCAGGGTCACTCAGCGACCGATGGAGAGAGCTTGCGCGATCGAATCAGAAATGAAGAGATCCGCAAAAGGACCAAAGTAACCGACATAGCTAAACGTGTCGCAAAGCTGAAGTGGCAATGGGCGGGGCACATAGCTCGCAGGACCGATGGACGTTGGGGACCCAAGGTGCTGGAATGGCGGCCACGCACCGGGAAGCGCAGTGTCGGTCGACCCCCCACCAGGTGGACGGACGACATTAAGAGGGTTGCGGGGAGTCGCTGGCGCCAGGCGGCGCAAGATCGTGGTGTTTGGCGGTCATTTCAGGAAGCCTATGTCCAGCAGTGGACGTCCATGGGCCGAAACGACGAAGGTTTTTTTTTTTTGAGACCGTTTTGGGACCACAAACTAAACCATTTTGTTCACACTCACCCTGTCTCCGCTTACGTCGATATGTTCTAGGCGCAGGTCGCCGCACGACCCGGGGCGGCGGCTGCAGCGGCCCCTCCAGGCGATGCCCTACGGCGCGACACCAGCCCACCGGGTACACGTCCGTGCTGTGCGCCCACAGCCACTGGTCGTACTCAGAGCCCCAGCCGTCGAAATGAACCTATGCATATACCTCATTTAGAGCCTAAACGATTTTGAATAATACATAACAGTCTAGGATAAAAATTTACAGACTAGTAATATTGGCAATTGTCCCGCGGCATTCTCTTATTTGCGAGGAAAAATTATAAAAAACTGATTACAACCACTTAATTTGCGCCGTGAGGGCTAGCATAAGCGCCACAAAAAAAATTATAGAGGATAAAACATGAACCTACATCTATGACTGTAGCTCTTGATTTATGAAACCTTTTAATATTTTTTATGCGGCGACATCCCTCCCTCATGGTGGCGTTGATCCTGCAAAATCTCAAAATCTTTTTTTTTTTATATAAATGATAGGCTTGCGCTTGACCACAATCAAGTCTGATGAACAGAAATGATGAGGTCTAGGATGGAGCGCGCTTGCCTAGAAAATGCCTATTCACTCTTCTCTTGAAGGCACCCAGATTGTATTTGGCTGGGAACACGGAAGCTGGAAGGATGTTCCACACCTTAGCGGTTCGTATCAGAAACGTAGAAGAAAAGCGTTTCGTCCGAGTACGCTGGACATCAACCACATAAGGATGCCAAAATCGCCTGTTGGCCGCGACGCTGCCCGTGCGCGTGAGGTAGTCCTCCCAGCTGAACTGCTCTGCTGTCGAGCGACGTACCTTCAGCAAGTCTGCGACAACCCGCGCGACAGTCGCGACGCACACCAGCCTCGGGTCCATGAGGTCGGCGCACTCCAGCCGCATGCCCGCCACGAAGCCGTGCGACACCACGTGGCCGCGCGCCGCGAACAGCGCCCTGTTGGCCGCGACGCTGCCCGTGCGCATGAGGTAGTCCTCCCAGCTGAACTGCTCTGCTGTCGAGCGACGTACCTTCAGCAAGTCTGCGACAACCCGCGCGACAGTCGCGACGCACACCAGCCTCGGGTCCATGAGGTCGGCGCACTCCAGCCGCATGCCCGCCACGAAGCCGTGCGACACCACGTGGCCGCGCGCCGCGAACAGCGCCCTGTTGGCCGCGACGCTGCCCGTGCGCGTGAGGTAGTCCTCCCAGCTGAACTGCTCTGCTGTCGAGCGACGTACCTTCAGCAAGTCTGCGACAACCCGCGCGACAGTCGCGACGCACACCAGCCTCGGGTCCATGAGGTCGGCGCACTCCAGCCGCATGCCCGCCACGAAGCCGTGCGACACCACGTGGCCGCGCGCCGCGAACAGCGCCCTGTTGGCCGCGACGCTGCCCGTGCGCGTGAGGTAGTCCTCCCAGCTGAACTGCTCTGCTGTCGAGCGACGTACCTTCAGCAAGTCTGCGACAACCCGCGCGACAGTCGCGACGCACACCAGCCTCGGGTCCATGAGGTCGGCGCACTCCAGCCGCATGCCCGCCACGAAGCCGTGCGACACCACGTGGCCGCGCGCCGCGAACAGCGCCCTGTTGGCCGCGACGCTGCCCGTGCGCGTGAGGTAGTCCTCCCAGCTGAACTGCTCTGCTGTCGAGCGACGTACCTTCAGCAAGTCTGCGACAACCCGCGCGACAGTCGCGACGCACACCAGCCTCGGGTCCATGAGGTCGGCGCACTCCAGCCGCATGCCCGCCACGAAGCCGTGCGACACCACGTGGCCGCGCGCCGCGAACAGCGCCCTGTTGGCCGCGACGCTGCCCGTGCGCGTGAGGTAGTCCTCCCAGCTGAACTGCTCTGCTGTCGAGCGACGTACCTTCAGCAAGTCTGCGACAACCCGCGCGACAGTCGCGACGCACACCAGCCTCGGGTCCATGAGGTCGGCGCACTCCAGCCGCATGCCCGCCACGAAGCCGTGCGACACCACGTGGCCGCGCGCCGCGAACAGCGCCCTGTTGGCCGCGACGCTGCCCGTGCGCGTGAGGTAGTCCTCCCAGCTGAACTGCTCTGCTGTCGAGCGACGTACCTTCAGCAAGTCTGCGACAACCCGCGCGACAGTCGCGACGCACACCAGCCTCGGGTCCATGAGGTCGGCGCACTCCAGCCGCATGCCCGCCACGAAGCCGTGCGACACCACGTGGCCGCGCGCCGCGAACAGCGCCCTGTTGGCCGCGACGCTGCCCGTGCGCGTGAGGTAGTCCTCCCAGTTGAACTGTTCCGGTGTGAACCTGTTTACCACAATAATTATAAGACTTGACGTGTCCACGGTACATGAGAATTTAATAGGTTTCTGTAACACAGACCAAAACTTGGTAAAACAATGTGGTAAAAATGGTAGGCATGTGGTCAAATTATGGCGGTATTCCGATCCCATTAGAATCGGTGTTAACTTTTACACAACCAATTGTGAAAAATATGTCCAAAAACCTCCCATTAGCCTTTCTTAAACCGGAACTAGAATTTTAGTTGAACCGCCAAGTGTCGTTAAAATTTTGTGAAAATGCAGATAACGATGAACGAACGAACTAAAAACGATGAAATTCGAAACTTCATCTCATTTGGATGAATCTGATTAAGTCGGTTTTAACTAACATTTAAAACATCATTACGACTTTTAAAAAGAACATACCCAATAGGCGGAACCAGCGATATGTTATTCGCCAGCGCGAATCCGACGGGGAATATGCACGGCGACCGCTGGTGGTAGCAGAACCAGTCCGCGCCCGACGCGTCTGCGGGATAGCAGTCTATCCTGATCATCATGTATCCCTCGTTCAGGATCTGCATCACCGTGGCGGCGCACACCGCGGACAGGTTCAGGGGGTCTATCGCTTCTAGCTTCATGCCCTTCGTGAATAGGGGAGGCTCGTTTGTGGGGTACTTGTAAAACATGTCCGGAATCGTGTCGCTGGGTATTAACCTTCCCGCTGCCACTCTAGAAAGTTATAAAAGAGGTTTTTAATACATTTGCTCAAAAAGTTAACATTTCCATGTGTGTTTAGCGTGCGCAAAGTTATTCTTCTCCGCACTAGTGCTTTTGTGTTTTCCTCCTACGCGGCACCGAAGCGGGCGCACCAGGAGCGCATGAACACGAACACGGCATGCAAACACGGAGCAGGCAAACACGTAAAACCAATTTTTTTTTCGCAAATGTATTAAAAAACGTCGTTCAATGCACGTGCGGAATTGTCATTTTTACTCGTCCTTATAGTTGACCCTCGCCTTCGGCTTGGGTCAACAAACCGGGACTCGTAAAGAAATGACAAACTTTCCGCACTTATATCGAAATGTACTATTTTTTCAGAGGACAGCAGTAAACAGCTAACACTGTGAGCGATAATAAAAGAGAAATACATTGCTAGTCGGATCTCTGTTGCACTCACGGGCTTTACGTTAGACCAGAGAATACATTATATTATATTCCCTAGTCCCAATCTAAATTTGATCATTATTATTTTTTTCTTGGTTTTTATTGAGAAGCCAAAGTTTCACTAAACTCAGCAGTTTTCAAATTATCAACTGTTGAGCAGTAGTAAACAGTTACCACTGTGAGGCAATAAAAAAAGAGAAACACATTGCTTGTTGGATCTCTGTTGCACTCACAGGCTTTATGTTAGACCAGGGAATACATTACATAATTATTATACATATTCCATAGTCCCAATCTAAATGTGATCATTATTTATTTTTTATTGGCTTAATTAAAAGTCAAAGTCTCACCAAAATCGTTTTAGCAGTTTTCAAATTAGCAACTGCTGAGTATGTGAATTTGAAGCTTAGTTTAACTTACAATAATTTAGATTGTCACTTGTTAAGACTTGTTAATTTAGTTTTCGTTTACTCAATAAGAATCAGATTAAATATTTTTTAATACATTTGCTCAAAAAGTTGACATTTCCATGTGTGTTTAGCGTGCGCAAAGTTATTCTTTTCCGCACTAGTGCTTTTGTGTTTTCCTCCTACGCGGCACCGGAGCGGGCGTACCAGGAGCGCATAAACACGAACACGTTATGCAAACACGGAGCAGGCAAACAAGTAAAACCAATGTTTTTTTTTTCGCAAATGTATTAAAAAACGTCGTTCAATGCACGTGCGGAATTGTCATCTTTACTCGTCCTTATAGTTGACCCTCGCCTTCGGCTTGGGTCAACAAACCGGGACTCGTAAAGAAATGACAAACTTTCCGCACTTATATTGAAATGTACTATTTCATGTAATTTTCTATCGTAAGACATTTTATTAGTGATTAGTTTGGCGCTACCTCTGGCAGTAGCTTTGCGGCGCGTCCAGTGGATGTCCCACTCGGAAGGCCCAGCCCACCGGGTGTATGAGCGGCGAGTCCTCGTGGCACCAGAAACCGTTGTCTTCCGGCGAACTGTCGTAGTATTTAACGTGTAACCGCTTGCCTATTATTTCGCAGACACTTGCTACCTGTAATACAAACAATAATGAAAAAGGAGAATAACCATAAAGGTAGTATCAAGTTTTCTCTTGAACCAAAACCAAAATAGTCTAAAAAAATAAAATAGCAGGACAGATTAATTTGTTTTGCTATAATCCGCTACTTCAAAAGATTCTGTATGCGAATCGTACCACCGTACCGTATCGCGACTACAAAATGCGAAATCGTAGAGATCTCTACGATTTCGCATTGTGAAGTCAACATCTCCTGAGGATGTCCCGGTTCGGGACGAAACGTGCGTCGAAGAAAGTGTTGGAAAATTGTGTGTAGCGTTTCATGTGGGCAGTATTCCTGCATATTGTACCATACAGAATCTTTTCAAGTAGCGGATATTTATTGACTGAATAAATAAAATAGCGTTTTTTAAGAACTATTGGCACCAGGAATTTGTTTTTCATATCTGGAATTTAATTTTGCATATAAAACGTTACTTTCTTTACCATGCCACATTTCGTGTCATACTGATTTTACTAAGAAGCACAACTTGTTAGATTCCCTATAACTTTAGAATTCGGATGTTAATTAAAAGGTACTAATTGTATGAGTTAATGTGGAGTCCATAGTCTATAAATAACCTGTCAAGTGCGAGTCGGACTCGCGCACTGAGGGTTCCGTACTTCAACCGGAGGAATAAAACCATAAAAACCACTTTTCTTATCGAACCGCAAAACTAACTTTGTTTTTAGAGGTTTTATTGTAAATATCAAAAAACTACTTATTAGATCTCGTTCAAACCAATTTTCGGTGGAAGTTTGCATGTACATCATATATTTTTTTTAGTTTTATCATACTCTTATTTTAGAAGTTACAGGGGGGGGACACACATTTTACCACTTTGGAAGTGTCTCTCGCGCAAGCTATTCATTTTAGAAAAAAATGATATTAGAAACCTTAGTATCATTTTTGAAGACCTATCCATAGACCCCACACATATGGGTTTGATGAAAAAAAATTTTTTGAGTTTCAGTTCTAAGTATGGGGCACCCCCAAAATTTATTACTTTTTTTAAAATTTTGTGTGAAAACCTTAATGCGGTTCACAGAATACATCTACTTACCAAGTTTCAACAGTATAGCTCTTATAGTTTCGGAAAAAAGTGGCTGTGACATACGGACGGACAGACGGACAGACGGACAGACAGACATGACGAATTTATAAGGGTTCCGTTTTTTGCCATTCGGCTACGGAACCCTAAAAACAAAGTTTGGATTTGATTCAGCTTGACACGGGATTCCATACATCCATGGTCATTCTTTGGATGAAGAACTACTCAATGTATGATTGCAAAGTAAACTTATTTCAAGTAATTAATAAATAAACTATGTTTAAAGGTCATTTATTTTAAATTTTCATACTTTTTATCTTATTTATTTACGCCCAAAGTTGTCACATAATTAATGGTAAAATATGAATTTTTTTGGGGCTCGTAACTTTAAAATCAATATATTTTAATTTTCTTTTAAATATCAATAAACCTAGATAACAATGAGACAAGACGATATAATGCTTAGATTCGGGCCTATCATTTAAATAATTTAGTAATCACCACTTTACGTTTGTATGAAGAAAGTACCGTCAGGTGCCACAATGAACTAGTACTTCTGCTGTACTAGCGGAAAATCGTTTTTACAGTAACGTTAAATAAGGCCCTTTTTTATACAAACAGGGGCCTACCTTGCCTTATAAGTAAAAAAGCTGTATATCACTCACGCATATACACTCTTTATGCTTTGCAGTCAAACTTTGAAGTCGATTGTTTTACCTTGACTTGTGAAATTCTGTTCTTATCGACCACCTCCATAACTGAACCAATGGAAAACCTCGATACAAGACTATCATTCAACTTAGTATAAAAGTTTGCGGGCAACGTCCGAGCACCAGTCAACTGTTTTACGAGGAACCTGAGAACAAAGAAAAAAAAATTCGATATTGCACATCTTTTTTACAGCCCTCGATAAGTTCAAGTGGCTGTTAAACGAAAGCTCAATCATGCATGCAGCTCAATGGATTATTTAATTGAATCAAATCCTTGAGAGTGATAGTGAACTGCTGTGATTATACTATATCAATTAAGTTTTAAGAGACAAAAATATGGGTAACGTATTTCAAGACATCTAATTATCCTAGAATGGAGGACATGTGAAATATGAATACATCCAATTAAGTTCTCAGAAATGATCACAGATATACCCAGAGCAGAAAGAACAGTCAACTTGAATCTAACTAAAGTAAATAAATTAAGATAAATATCTTACTTTTTCCAATCTGTGTATTTATCCTCTATACTCCTCGGTGGTATCAGAGGCTTGCCGCGCGTCGCACACCAGCCCACCGGATGCACTTCTGAACAGCAGAGATTGACCCAGAAATCCTTGGAGTCATCGCTGCCGAAACCTTCGTAGCGCAGGAGGCCCATGTATCCTTTTACCTTGATTGCAAAGAAAATTAAATGTAAACTAACTGGATACTTCCCTTCAGTGGGGTGATGCCATTATAATTTCACAAAATCCTTTGGTATTCTATTTATAAACTAGCCTTTTATAGGTAGTTTAATATACGAAGATGCGCCTCACTACTTCACGGTCGCTGATTTTTATGCGATTCGTAAGGAGTTAGGAAGGAGAGGGGCTCATCTTTAACTACCTATAAGGGTCTCGAATAATTCTATCTATTGTTCAATACCACATGCAAAGTATTCATACTGTAGTCTGTGAGATTGTCCCAAAAAAAAGCACTATACTAAGTTCTAAAAGCTGTAATAGCCCAGTGGTTAAAACTTCTGCCTCCTAACAGACTCTACCTTCTGTTAGGAGGCAGAAGTTTTTGGTTCAAATCTCAAACTTTGGTTTTTGTCTCTCTTTGGCTATACTAATACAACAGAGAATTAGAACTATGCAATTTTTTACTTTGATTAAAAGTGTCATAAACTTTTTGTTGTACAAAATTCTTGCTGATTATTATTTAAACATCCAAAATTCAAATAGAAAAGGCGGTGGCTCTGTCTGAGTGCATTATTTTGTCACAACTCCTGATGGAACCATGAATTTTCCTTTCCCAATCTACTTTCAAGAAAGTACTAATAGATTGCTATGCTATAAGAAATTTCAGTTCTTCACTAAACAATGGAATTTTTCAGGATATAAAATGGATTTTTTTTTCCAAAATACTAATTTCAAATGCCACTACAAAGAGTGAAATATTTTTTAATGTACACCAATTAGAAGTCAGGCAATGTTTCGATCAAACACCATTCAAAGCCGAACCGGTTCAGTACTCGCAACGTGATTGAGAGACAAACATCTAAATTGAGAGACAAACTCACCAACTTTTACACTAACAATATTAATAATAGGATTTAATTGTAAATGTATTTTTAATATTTAAATGTACTTACCTTTAAAACAGTTGCCACCCAGAAGTAATCACCAAGTTTCTCTGAATAATTCTCACAATCAGTATTTTTGACCTCAACCTTCATGCCCTCAAACGTGTTGTCCCACATTTCGTGCAACGGCGCATGCTTGAACAGGCTGACTGGTGCAGCGAGGAACTCACAGCCAAACAGCTCATCCTTCCATTCATAGCTGTTTGCTACCTGAGCTGTTTGCTTTATCGGTCCTGCCTGAAGAAATGTTTTATATAACACATACATATAAACACAATATTACATTGTTGCTGCCAGATATTTGTCACTTGTGTGGATTGTAACAATTTTTTTTATTCATGTTACATAACCTTAATTCACTTGATTAGGATGTAAAAATTCAAATTCCCTTAGTTTAAAATAATGTTTGTATTTGCGTTGTTGTTTTCTGGGTTGGTGCATAGAAAATTGGTGCAGCTCTGCGGCTGAACTAAGTCTCTGTCCTGAAATATCATAATGTCTCTAATCAATCTTTCATTTTGGCATCAAGTTCTATATGAACTTACACTTCCAGTGTAACTGAAGAAAAGATAGGATTATGACTTAGTTTCTATGTGTAAATCTGCTTAATACCAAAGTAGAGACATTGAAGAAATCATGTTACTTGTATACTTCTTGTTATAGCAGGAACTCAAATAAATTATATTATATCAATAGATCAAAAGACATATACCCTGGACAGGGCGGACGGCGCGAAAAATGTTGCAAGTTTATTGTGATAAAAATGCTTGTTTTGACTCTAACAGTAAGGCCACCTGTAGTATGCTCAGCAACCACCTATAGAATTTTGACAATGTCGCTCACATAATCTTTCTAACTATATTGCACAGGAAAATAATAATTATTGCAGTTTGTGTATCATGTGACGTTCTAACCTCTAAGGAGTTAGTCATATTCAAAAAACCGGGCAAGTGCGAGTCGGACTCGCGCACCGAGGGTTCCGTACTCAAGTAGTACTGAAGCAAAACAATCAGGCATACTAATGTAGATGTAACACGACCAAAACTGTAACGACCAAAGATGTAAAACGGTAATAATTACCTTTGTTAATGAACCGCAAAACTAACTTTGTTTGTAGAGGTTTATTGTTAATATCAAAAAAACTATGCTAGTTAGAGCATTGGCTGTAGTTTTCCTGTAAAATATACGTAAATTCCTATTGACCATAATTATTTGAGATTTTTCGATTGGTAAACTCCGGAGATAAGGGGGGGGAACGGTATTTTTTTAGACATTTTCCCCGATAAATCAAAAACTATCATGACTAAAAATAATTAAAAATCGGTTTTAGAATGTACAAAGTAAACCCTTTCATATGATACCCCACACAGTACAGTTATCTCACTTTTAAATTTCAACCCTCCGATTTTCCCCCCTTTTTAAATAAGAACAAAAATAATTTCCATTTTTTTTTATTCCAGTGTCATTGGGCCACTAATATACACAACTATTCCAAATTTCATAACGATAGCTCCAGTAGTTACTGAAATAATCGAGTGTGACGGACAGACAGACCGACAGACAGAAAGTCGCACCATAAGGGTTCCATTTTACCATTTTGGTACGGAACCCTAAAAATGAAATGTAGCTACTGCCAAATTTCAACCAATCTACTAGTGGATTGAGCTGTGAGAAATAGATCAGTCAGTCAGTCTTTTCCTTTTATGCATTCATACATTTGTACCTGCAACTCATTGAAAGTAGCCTGCCAGTGTTGCAACTGAGGCAGCGGCTCCAAAGGGATCAGCCCAGCCATGTGTTCAGCCCCCTCCATCAGCCTGAACCGCCAGTTGCAGTACCGTCGTATGTTACTCCGACTAGAGTGGCATCGCAGCGAACAGAACTTGCTATTGCGAGGGTAGAACTGCCCGCGCCTACCAATTCTGCCACAGTACTCACATAGTGCTGGAAAAGTATATCAAAGTAGTAGTAGTTTACTGAATAATAAAAATTCTACTAATAATATGGATGCATGTTTGGGATGGTAGACGTTTTCTAGTAAAACAGATTTTAATGAAATTATACATCCTTGCTAATGTTGTTATAAACGCGAAAGTTTGTGTATGAATGTGTCAATAGATGTTCGTTACTTTTTCACGGAAAAGCTACTGAACCGGTTTGGATGAAATTTGGTATATAGATAGCTTATAACTTGGATTTACAGGCTATATATCCTTTATCCCTAAAAAATCCATCGTTCTCGCGTCATCATCAAATCATGGTTAGAAAAACCTGAAATACACACAAGCTTTTTATAACCTGAATTAACCCTTCGAGTCATAGAATTTCAACTGTCACTTTTTGCGCTGTTCCTATTTCGCAGCTCGCCACTTCGCGCCGAAGTACATTTGTGCCATTTTTCAAAGAAATGCATATAAAAAAATATCTAGACCACCTATCATGATTCTGTAAACGGTAATAGCTTTCTAAATAATTTGTCTTTATGAAAGTTGGATATACAGAAGCTATAGACGTAAATGAACGATATAAAAACGGAAAGAATGCGACACTGATCGTAATTTTTTAGAATCATATAGAATCATATTTGCACGATAAAACTAATCTTATTTTTATTGGAATTGCACAGGAAGGCATAAAGAAAGTCTTTTTATTGCATTTCAGTAAAGATCAAGTCTAATTCTATACAAATATAAAATAAAATAAACACAGAAAACCCGCGCAGAAATGGCGCGGATTCAAATGACGTTTTATAATAATTTTTATTTCGAACTTGACGTTTTTACTGTTGCAGTGTAAAGATTCTTTATTATTTTACTCTATGATCCAAAGTTGTTTAAACAAATATGAACTCTATCTATTAGAAAACACAGGTTATAATGGTCTGGACCGGCCGACCAGCCGGCTGGTTCGCGCGCGCGAGGCGTTTTCGTTTGTTTCAATGGTTGGCCAGCCGGCTGGGTCGCGCGTACAAATAGGTTAACACAGGCTACTAGTTACTACTACTTATCCTACAAGAATTTAAACACAGAGATGAAGTCTAGACAAACACACTAAAATAGGTACACTCCAGGCTTAATCAGCTGCAAAAGTGGAAACCACAACTTCCATACAATAGAATGTCGCGCTCCTGCTTCCATGACATCATGATATTTAATGACATGCATTTTTTGTTATTCATTTCAATGCTGTTACTGCTTAATTTATCGAACCGTATACGAATAACTGAAAGTAATGTAAGTATAGCCAAACAATCTATTTGAAATTCAACATTAGACAGAGTAGCGACAGCCAAACAATAACTCACCGAAACTATCTTTTTCCAGTGGAATTATAGATAAATCGTCAACAATGTTTGTTTCATCAGATATATCAGGTACTATACGTGAAGACGGTTCACTGGCGGCATTGTAAAAAGCCATATTTAGATGCTACCAGGTGAAGAACGACGGCGACCACAATGGTTGTAAACACTGCAATATTGATCATGACTTCACTTCGCTGATAAGAGTTTGTACAAAAAGTTTTAGATATAACGCTATTTTTAAGATATTTAA
Organism: Coenonympha arcania; assembly: GCA_036785405.1. NCBI lineage: Eukaryota > Metazoa > Arthropoda > Insecta > Lepidoptera > Nymphalidae > Coenonympha > Coenonympha arcania. The sequence goes on along the minus strand of CM072063.1, from coordinate 2,375,266 downwards.
TGTGTTCTAGTCTTATTCACAGAACATTAATACTTTCTTTTTAGTAAAAACTAAAAATCCATGCAAAAAAGTAAAAAGCGCCCATGCAGTCACCGAATATCCACAGACCACAGACCACAACAATTACAAATAACCATCCAATAACTTTCTCACCAGTGTGACCGTTTCAAAATTGGGGAATCTGCCAAACACTGGCAAAAAATCTGCTAACTCGATTCCTGAACTGTATAAGTACTTTACAAGTAAAATTACTGGACAAGCAGTAATTAGTTTTGACTTCGGAAAATCCCTGTTCTGTATAATGAATCAGAATAGCCTACCAACTCTTCGTAATAAAAAATTACAAATTACAATGTATCCCTACAATAGGCAAAAATTATGTTATTAAATGTTGCCAAATACATTAGACAAATGAAATTAGAATCTGCTTTAAATAATAGAATAAAAAATATATTCCGATAATAAAATATCATTGGTGAATTTAGGTACCTAAGCTAAATCTCAAGATATGAGTCATTACGTAACATCGTGTACTAATTGCATCACCCGCCCCACGTCCCGCAGACCATCAGGAGGGTCAAGTTTACAGCGGTTATACCAGTCAATACTCAATATAAAGTTATTCCTTGCTCTGTAACCTATATATTTGATTGTACGAAAAAGGTCTACGTATAGGATGTCCATATCCTGAAGTTTCATATCGGTGGTAACGACGTTTTAAACAATTTTTTTTTATAAGAAAAGTTTATTTTTTTCTTTTAGCGCATTATAAAAGCTTTGTTTAAAAACTTTTTTATTTTTTATCCTACACTGACTTGTCATGGTATTATTTAAAAAATTCTTTTAAATATTGGATTTCTGAGACAGGGAACATTTCTGTGAATTCATTTCAAAACGTTTTTGACGTACAATATTGTTCTTCTCGAGTATGCTCGAGTAGGTATTCTGTACTTAATAGCTCTATGAGGTATTCGTTGTTTGTGGTATGTAAATCACCGGTTTGGGATTATCACATTGACGCAACATTGACGTGCATTGAATAGACTATGGAGCGGACTTTACGAACTAAACTACCAAATCCACACGGAATCGCTAGTACATATTATGCCTAAAGCACAGAATATACAGAAATTTCAATCTCTTGTCTATGGTTCATTATCCACTGCTGGTTTAATGAGTGAAACCAAAAAAATATTTTATAGGAAACTCTCAATGGATAGAGAGTGAATGTCAAAACAAAGTCAAAGCTCATTTGAGTTTTTTTGCAATTTGCATTTACAATATTTTCTTTTGAGACAGAGAGTAGTACATAGAGTAATTTGTATATATAGGGAATAGAGACCTCACTTCCGGCCATAAAATGGAAATGCTCAACTAGCGCCCCTATACTTGTAAGTTGGAACTAACCTTAACCATGTGTATAACCATATAATATTATAGTACAGTACGTAGCTATATGCGTAGCAGTTACACATATATACCTAATTATTAAATCTTCATTGTATTCATACTTTTAAATAAAACAACGCTATAATTATAATCATTTATTCCAATATTTACAAAAAAGTATACATGATAACAATTTTTTCTCTTATTTAATTTTATAACAATTTTAACACGTTTAAAATATAAAAAAATGTAGTCCACCGATTGCGGAGCGGGCCCAAGCCACCGATGGTCAGGGCTCCACAGTTAGGAACCTCCTCACAATGCGTGCCGTCTCCAGGACCACTGCTTTTTGTATACGGCCCTTGATCCAACAGCCGAGCAAAAGCTTCTTGAGATGTTGGTCGAAGCTTTTCGCTATAAGACCGTTGACTGAAACGACTATCGGAACAATAATCGTTGAGTCCACATTCCACATGGCGGTAATCTCATGAGCAAGGTCTAAGTACTTTGATAATTTTTCCTTCTCCGCTTTCACGAGATTCTCATCATGTGGAATAGTGATATAAACAATTATTGCACGGCGCACCCATCGGTCGACTATCTCAGGTCTATTGGCAGCAATATACCTGACAGTATATTATGTGTATTCTTTGTTACATTTAAGTTACAGTAAGTGTGTAAATAAATAATACACTAAAATTATTTTTTTTTTTTAGAAATTTCAAAGGCTTTTAGATGAAATTTGTCACTGACGTCATATTCTTTTATCTTTCCTGCCATTATTTTATTTATATTTTTACAATAATTGAATATCATAAATCTAATCATTAAATTGATTAAATAATCAACATTTTTTTCTTTGTGCAAACTGCAGACAGAAAATAAATCAAAGTTGACCAACGTGAATATTATAGTTTTAACAAACTCGTGAAGTATTCTTTTGTCGATATGCTTTTTTATGACTTCATGGATCACCCTTTTTGTATTAGTTAAGATTTGATGTAAATCTCTGCTGGGATAGCAAAGCCAACGTTTTCCTTCATATTCTCTTAACTTAATAAAATAGCTTTGGTCTTCCGCTATAAGTTTTGATGCGCATATATTGCAACCCTTGAATATTTTACTTTTCAGTTTTTTTAAAAAATAACCATTTACATATTCAAGGGGTGCAATTATGGTAGGATCTTTTTCAAGTTCTTCGATATCCAAAAATGACAAGTTGAGGAATTCCGAAAAATCCAGATTTTCAGGTGACATGGCTTCGTTATTTTTTGTTATTAATAAAATATGAAGTGCTTCGCAAAAGTCCCCTTCACAATTTTTGCCTCGGATGTGGTCACTGTTCAGGTTATTAACCAAAAGAGTGGCAAAAGAACTTTCGAATTGGTCACAAGTTGGGTTGTTATTGCGGCACCCGTGACTTCTTACGGCACCAAAAAAATTTTCCAAGGGGTCTTGGTTTAGGTGCCGCATCCAAACCGACGTCACATTGTAATCGTTTTCCAGTTTAGACAGTAATATTTCTATACCTTCCAGTGTCCACACCCAATTGTTTATAGTGGGGACAGTTGCATCCACTTTCCCAGCAGGATTTACAAATCTCATTGATTTAAATATTTTGATTCCTTCCTTCCATTTTTTGTGGTGCTCTGATGATGGAGTTACAGGACCCAATAACGGTTTAGCTTTACTATTCTCTTTATAGCTTCCATTTACGGAGTCAAAAATATCGTCCATGAAACGCAGAAAGGAGGCAGTTTCTGCACATTCAGGTGGTAGAACACCAACACCTGAAAAAGAAAAGGGTTTGTTATTATAATATTTTGAGTTATTTTGTAATAGTTTGTGTCGGCCCATTCTCCCTGGTTTTGGCGACTATGCCACTTTTCCAGTAGTTTTTTTTTTTACTGATAAAAAATATATTATAAAAATATATATTGTAGATATTTATTATGAAATTCAGGACATCAAAACATGATCAGTTAAACCTGCCTCTATCATAAAAATATTTAAAAAAACCGGCCAAGTGGCAGTCGGACTCGCTTAAGGAGGGTTCCGTACTACTACAGAAGGAATAAAGCCATATGAATCTCTTATCTTAATATGAATAAAATAAAATATTAAACTTACCTGAAAAACCTCCCATACTGGTTGAAACAGTTCTACTGAAAACTTGGGCAGCATGTTTAACTTTCATTTTGTTCAATTTTTCAGGATTAATGTTGCTCTCGGTTAACTTGGTAACCATTCTTATACCCTCATAAATGGGAGTTTTGTCATACAATAGTTGCAAATGTTCCCATTTAGCCGTTCGGATTGTATTGTTCATTTCATATTTTAGATTTTTGGTCATAAAGTTATTCCTCATACCTTTCAAGAGGTGTGGAGGATCATACAGAGGTATTATTTCATTATTATTTATCAATATGATTTTTTCTTTTGGAGTTTCACCTCTCCTTAAAAAGGTAGCTCTGGTCTCTTCTAACAATAATTTTATCGCTTGGCGATTGTTTGTTCCTTGGTCACAAATAGTGGCCACTACATTAAATCCTGCTTCTTGGCATTTGTGCAGTATCCATTTCAGCTGTTTCGCCAATTCTGGCCCTTTTGTAGCATGGGCTGAAAAAGTGTAGGCAAGTACTTGTTGAAAATTATACATCAACCCTCGCAACATGAAAACTTGTGCGTGGTTTGCGAACTCAGGTATTCTACATTCACCATCATCTACAAATCCTGTTATTATTTTTTTCCTCTCGTTATATGTTAAGCCAGGTTTGAGAGAAATTTCATCAAATATAAGAATCGCAAGCTTTTTGTCATCAGTCATTGACTCCGTTTTTTGTTTTAGTTGAGCAAAAAGATTTTCATTTATACCTGGATGTAAGTTTGTTTTTTGAAGGACTCTAATCAGTGTCTGTGGAGCTGGTAACGTAAAAATTTTTCTTAAAAATCTATATCCTTTAGGACTCTGTTTCATGATGGCCAGGCAGGTTATTTTTTCTTCTTGTGTGAAGCGTCGACCTCTCAGTTTTTTCTTATTTTCCCGCCATTGAATATGCATAAGAAACTTTGCTGCTGTAGAGCAATTTTCGATTGTGTCCAAAATTTTAGCATCACTTGCAAATTTCTTGGCAGCTTTTAATTCAGCTGACTGCCTCTTTGCTTTACTTTTGTATTTGCATAAACTAACTTTGGCTGCAATAATTTTTTTATGCAGTTCAATTTCAGAATCCGTCATTTGTTTCTTTCTGCTCCTTCCGACTCCCTGTTTTTGCCTGGTTACTTCTTTATCTGCAAAACAGTATTCGATTTTACAATGAATAATTATATAGTTTGACATGTGGAGAAATGAGGAGACCTGTAGCCGAACTCGTGTCACTGATATGTGACTTAATTATACTCATTGTTACAAAGTGTTTATGGGGGCTCCATAAACATTGGGACTAATGAATGTTGCAGACTTTTTTGAATTGAGAATGTCATGGGATGCTGCTGGATTGAAGTAGCCCAAGACCCTGTAGGTTCAATATCCCTTCAGGAGGCTCTATTTCCAGTAGTGGATATCTGCCATAGTACCATAAAAATTATATGTATTATTTTGGTTACAATAAAACTTACCATTTTTTTTAGAAACATCTTTTTCAATTGCTGTGGAATGGGTAGACTGTAATTTCCCAGCAATTTCGATACCCATATCCTCAACCAATGGATCTAAAAACATAAGAAAAATGTAACAAATCTTCAAATAGACTGGTTAATAAATTTAAGGCAAAAAATATAAAATACAATAAGGCAATAAGTATAAAATACCAACCAATATTTTCTTTTTCCAAGGTATCTTTCGGCACACCAATTTTCATATATGAAGTGGAGAAATTTTGACAATCTAAATCTGGAATAGAAAAAAATTAACTTATGAAAATTAATATAAAAAAAAATTGATTTCTATGCAAGAACCATAATATAACTTCATTAATGATTCATTTGTAAGTTGAGTCCAAGTCAAAAATCATTTCCCTAACTTGGAAGTAAAACAATTCTTTACTTATGACATATAGACAATTACTTTCAACGCTGCCTGTTGCACCCACCAACATATTCGTAAGAGCAAGGAGGACAAAAATAAAAACTGTCTTGGGCATCACATTGCCCGCCTGCTTGCCTAAGGCCTGCTAAAGTCAAAATTTATTTAGATTTTCGCAAACAGTAGACTCAATAAACATTGTAAGACTATGGCGATGAGAATTGCTCAAATAAGAGTGATATACCTTCATATTTTTTTACAAAAACTGCTCATAAATCTTTATTTACGTAATATTTATTCATGATAGCTCCAATTCTTCTTCAGTATCTGCTTGTGTTACCGTTCTGGGACCAATATGAGGTGAATGGGGATTTTTGAGCAAAGTTTCTATCAAAAACATATTGCTGTGATACTAGTTATTTGCACAATTATCATTATGTGTAAGGCTATTATGTGTAATTTGGATACCATTTCCAAAAAACTAAACCAAATTTGACTTTGGAGAGCTATTTTACTTATTTACCCAACCACCTTTAGACTAACAGAGATAAGAGATAAGTACCTGTGGATATTGGCATGTTATCTGTCTGCAAGAGGTTCAATGGTCTTCTTTCACTAAATGTAGATGTTGATGGTCTTGCTATGTCATCAAACTGTTTGAGTTTCCTAAGGCCTACATCAGTAGTTGTATAGCTTGGCAGGGTTAATGGTCCTAAAATAAAAAATAAAAAGAAGGTGCATAACATTTACAACAAGTCATAAAAACCAGCCAAGTGCGAGTGTGACTCGCCCACCAAGGGTTCTTTAACATTATCTATAAAAACGGCAAAAAAATCACATTTGTTTTGCTTTTGTGATTCAGTAGCAATATAACCCTACTTATATTAAGCAAAAACAAGCAAACAAATCACATTTGTCGTATAATATTTCTTAATTCCGTGTTTTAATATTTGCTGTTATAGCGGCAACAGAAATACATCATCTGTGAAAATTTATACTGTTTATATGTATTGTGTTGATGTACAATCATCAAAATCATTAGTTGGTGTCATCAATAATTAGTTGGTAAAAACAATAAGTTGGTAAGAATATATAACAAAATAACAACAATCATCAAAATATCTTGATTTCTTTCTCTCTTGATCTCGAGATTTGATGATTGTTGCATGTTTATGCAACATCTGAACTGTGACAAAGTATAGTTACAAACCTGGAATATGTAATGTTGGTACAGCTATATTGCTAATTTTGTTGCTGCGACACAAATACTTGTTTTCAAAGTGTCGACGACAAACACGTCGGTACTTGAATATATGCTCATTTTCTAAGCCAATGGTATCACCATCAACTGCGTATAGCCAATGGTTGAACCTCTCACGTTCTTTAGCTGGATTTGGGAAACGATGCAGTGGTTGCTTCACACCAGCTAAAATTATTAAAAATGATTATTTTTTTTAGACCTTAGTAGCTAAGTATAGTAGCCAGGATTTTTATGACAGTTATAGTTAATTCCCGTAGTACAAAAAAGCATAGACAAGAAAACATTTGATGATGGTGATGAGCATAAATGTTTTTCAGTTTCTGGATGTTTTCTATATATATATATATTATAAGTATTAATGTATATTATAGATATTTATCAGTTCACAAGCTTTCGCATACTTTGGGACTAGATTGCAGTGTGAGTAATGTCCGTATATATTTATGTATTTATTTTAAAAAAAAAGCGAAGTAACTTGAGACCTCACTTCGCTCAGTTAATACTGTAGCATGAAAAACTAGGAAAAGTTCAAAATAAAGTTTAGTTGCACTTATTTTGTTCTACTTTAGCACCATTACGTTATGTTAGTTAGGGTTAGTTTGACTAGGTACTTTGTATCACTTACAGCGAAGGAAGTTAAAATATTTGCCATATTTAACTGTAGCTCCAAAATACATTAAACATAATAAATAGGAGACTAAGCACATACCTTCACTGCCCTCACACCCGGGAACACAACAATGTTTATCCGATGCCATTATTTATTACAACTATAGGCATTTAGCTTTATCACAATTTTCATCACAATATAAATTAAAAACTACAAAATTTGAGTCCTGTCTCTAACTATAAAATACCTAATAAAAGAGTTCTGTCTCAATTACTTTACAAAATACTTTAGGAGTCCTGTCTCAAATTGGTAAACACACAGTGCACAAAAGTTAAAGCGTTGTTCAATTATTATCACAAAATATTAAAACGAATCAAAACGAATGCCATCAGGCCACTGGACATTTTATGAATTAACACCAGAGTCTTGTCTCGATTTCATCAATCCTTTCACAAAATACCACACATTCCGTCTTCGTTTTTATTTTGGAACAATCGGCCATTTTGTGAATACGATGTTGCTAGTTAGATTACATAAAAATATTACTAATTATTATTTCATAATATTCCGATTCATAGATTTTAAAAATGTCGTACTACCTTAAATAACATGAATGATAATGATTTTATATTTGGTCTTTTTCTTCTCCTTTACAATTAATTGCCTTTTAAGTTAAAACAAATTTACATTGCCAATTAATATACTACCAAAATCAGCAGTTTTTTTGTGCTGGTATATCTTATAAAATTATACGTAGCGCCATCTAGTGACGCTCATGAAATCACTAAGCATCGCTACTGCCGCCTAGGCTTGAAAGTTGGAACTGACCAATTATAATACTGCTAAATCTAAACGTACATTCCGTTTTACTAAATATAAGGAACTTTGTGAACTTTATCATTTGCAGTATAATATCTTAAGGATTTCCCTGTTCTAACGAATAAGTGGAGGCACCCTGGAGTAGTATATTCCTTGTTTTGAGAGTAGAGAGTACATGAGTATTGTGTTCGTGCTGTGATTTTCTTTCAAAATTCAAGTTTCAACACAAAACAGCTATCGTGGACTGAAATAATCAGAAACTATACTGTTGCAATATATTGTGAGTCCTAAAATTATAATTTTGCATCCATTGATTGTAGCCTTCTAAAACTTAAGCTATAAACATATGTCGAACTCCATACTGAAATGTGCCTGAAATATTTTTCGTAGCTATGAATTCAACTCGCTTTTGATTTTATTTGTTTGGGGGTTTGTTCATGCAGTACTTGTTCTTATTTTAAATACCTACTACTTACATAAAGTTTATTATTGCGAAATAAATATAAACGATTTCATCATTTTATTTTGTGCATTTTTTATGTAGGTAGGTATATTTGTCTGTTTACATTTACTGTTTACATTTACAAATGGATGCTACTCCTTCATCCTTGATGATCATTCAGCAGTGACACTAATAATCCATAACTAACAGAAAAGTTGAAACAATGGTCTTTTCATCTGAACTAACTTTTATGTATCTGCTGTGTAGTGCTAGCATAGCTATTTATTGCCTTTATTTTGTTTCAGAACTTCTGATAACTACAATTATTAAAAATGGGCAGAGGTAAGTTCATTTATTTACTGAATGTTTAATACCTCTTTGTTTAGGTAATGGTGCAATGTGGCAATAGAGCTTAATATATTATCGACTTAAAAAAAAAATTCTAAAGCTATCCTTTACCTGAATATATGCATAAAATTAATAATGCCATCCATTTTGCAAGACAATGCGGCTCTACAACTGAACAATCATCAATTTTCTAACAGTCGTAAGTTGATGATGTGTGTGTAAGTAAAGGCTAGCCTCTACATAGCTATTCCAGTTCAAATAAAATACCTATATTGCATACAAATAAAATATAGTACTTTGCTCATACTTAGCTCATACTCATAATCAACTGTATTTATATTATCTACCATTAATTTTTATATTCTACTAAATTTTGCCTATGGCTGAGTCTTAGGCCTGGTGGATTTTAATATTTAACAAATACAATGGAATTACGCTATTCCCATTTCCTAGTAAAGCTATATAGCTATAGAAAATGTCTGTTTCTTTAAAATCCCGATGTTACCATGGACTTTTGGCCCGTCTTGCCTTACCATACCATACCTGTGCAAACCTGTTTGTACCCATGTATCAATTTAGAATGTGCAGTTTAAAATTTACCAGATGGAGCCTGTGACTGAAGCCTCTTTTGTTGTTTATGGCAATATTCCTGTTTCAGTTTTAGTGATGCATGCTTTGGCATAAGTCATGACGGTAGAAACTCGAGTAAACGGACTAATTGGTGTTAGGCATTAGATTACATATCAACAAAAGACCAAGAGCCTGATTGCGTCAGAAAAACGTAATCATCCTTATTGTAATCATTTGCAAATTCTGCCTCCTGCAAATTTTGGCTGCGTAAATCGGGGAACCAATTAGTGGGAAGAATTTGTAAACAATTGCGATAACAATGTACATGTTATTCTTATACGTTCTAGGGCAGACATCAGAGAGCTGATATTTGTTGTACACTTTTTTATTTCAAATCGGTTGGTAGTCCAGATAATCGCAGATCCATATAACTGAGGGCAGGATACTTGAGTTTCTACTGTATAATATGGCATAGTTAATATGTGAACTGTATAAAAATTTTAAAATAATTTGCTGTTTGTGTTACTTTTAAAGGTGGGAAGAAAAAAAATAAACAGGGTGAGAAGGTTGATCTAGGTCTGGGTTCACTATCTCTAGAGGCAGGTGAGTCCTCAGCATCAGCACAAGGTGCTCCCTCAGCATCCGGAGCAGCAGGAGTTAGTGCTGGAGGTGGCTCAGTCTTAGATGGAGGAAAAAAGAAGGAAGGTGAATCAGCCCAACAAACTGAACCCTCCACATCCCAAGCATCAGGTGACACTAAGAAAGATGATACAAAAGTGGAAAAGGTACCACCAAAAGTCGAATCTGTACCTGAGAAAATAGAAGAAGAAGAGAGTGCAGGACTAGGTTTAGGACTAGGTGGAGGAAAGAAGAAAAGACCTAAAAAGAAGCCTGCTGCTGCAGCTGCTACGACACCCGCAGCTCCAACACCAGCTGCTCCAGGGGTTACTACACCTGCATTTGCGCCTGGACCAACTGCACCTGCTAAACCACCAGCATCTCAGGCACCTGGACCGCCGCCAGGATTTACAACGCCACAACCGGCTGGTTGGGGAGCCAGAGGAAGGGGAGCCCCAAGCTTAGCCCCACCTCAACAAACTTTTCCCACTGCCTTTCCTCAACAACCTCCACATCAACAAACTTTTCCCACTGCCTTTCCTCAACAACCTCCACATCAACAAACTTTTCCCACTGCCTTTCCTCAACAACCTCCACATCAACAAACTTTTCCCACTGCCTTTCCTCAACAACCTCCACATCAACAAACTTTTCCCACTGCCTTTCCTCAACAACCTCCACATCAACAAACTTTTCCCACTGCCTTTCCTCAACAACCTCCATATCAACAAACTTTTCCCACTGCCTATCCTCAACAACCTCCACCTCAACCACGTGTCCAAACTCCTGCACCGGTCTTTGTCCCACCGCCAGTATCTTCAGGAAGGGGGAGAGGTGGAAGTCCCACTGATACAAAAATATCAGTGGTAAGCTCAACACCGCCTGTGCAGCCTGCCAAGCAGACAGCAGTGGCATGTCGGTTCCAAATACCTGCCAAAGTGCCACCATCTGGCAGGGCGCCGGCATTCGCAACCAAAGTCATCACCAATTATTTGGAGATGACCATTCAACCTATCAAAGTGGTAAGTGTATCCATATTAAACACTATCACTTGCTTTTCCTATCCTCTATTATTGCTTGGTATGGATCTTTTCCACAAACAAAGCTAGTTTCGTACCTTGTTTATAAAAATGGTTCTTGCTATTTTAATTTTTCTGTAGTACGGAAGTTAGAGCCATCAATGTGCAACTCTGACTCGCACATGGGCCGTTGTATTGATTATTCAAAATAGCTGTAGATTTCAAAACTTATGGTCAGTCTTTCATTGTGCATTATGATTTCAGAACCGTTACGATGTGACAATCACACCGGATCGACCAAAGAAACTATTGCCCAAGGCCTTCAATGCTGCTAAGGCCAAAAAGTTCCCGAAGCAATTCATAGCATTTGATCAGCGGAAAAATTGCTACTCACTAATTCCACTATGGCAAGGCAGTGACGAGAGGATCAGTATCAGTGTCAGTAAATTCCATTCAAATTAAGTGATATCAAGTTTGTTCTTAGGCCCATTATTATTATAAGATACCTTCATAATTGTGTTCTTCATTGAAATATTTTTTTAATTCCAGGTAGAAATTCTAGATGACAATGATGCCAAAATGGCTTTCGAAATAAGCTTAAAAAAGACTGGCATTGTTGATTTAGGCACCATCATTAAGTATGTATCATTTTGGCTATATTTAGTACCAGATGATGAGCACAGTATTCACCTGATGCTATAAGTAAACCGCTATAAACATGACCCTCCTGATGGTCTGCGAGACGCGGGGTGGGTGATGCGATTGGCTATAACGATACGTCAGTGCTGCCCGCAGACAACGACAGACTTGCTGATTGGTTGAGTGGCTCCCGCCCCGCGTCCCGCAGACCATCAGGACAGTCAAGTTTATGGCGGTTTACCTATTAACACCTGAGCCATGTCAATGAATCCCACAGCTTTGCATTTCAATATCATACAACACTCTGACATCAGTTTTTACACAACTTCCTCAAAAAAAGGAGTGTATTGTTTTTAGGGTTTTTAGGGTATGTGAGTTTATTAAGGGTCGATTTTTCAATCGCCAGATATACTATCTGAGGAATAAATTTGAAACATATGCCATAACAAAATCTGTCAAAAAGTCATAATATCTATTCTTTATTTAACGTTTATCTGGCGATCTGAAAAATCGGCCCCAAGTCTAATTTTGCACAGTATTCATATAGCTTACAGTGGCCCTTAAAATAGAAACATTGATATTATTATTTAACTGCATAAACATATGCAAGTGATTTTAGCGGCCTGCAGTTTACTTTAAACTAAAGAAAACTACGTTCAAAGGAGAATGACCGCAGGTGGTATCATGTTTTCCCATGAACTAAAACCAAAATACTCTAGGAAAATAAAAATGTGTTTTTTAAGAATATACATTTTTAGTAAACTAAACAACAATTTTTCAGTCACATGAAGAATTTAGGCAGTTCCTTAAACACACCCATGGAGGCAATCCAATGTGTTGATGTCATTCTGCAGCAAGGGACTTTGGAGAGCTATGTGAAAGTAAGTAGAACATTCCTATACGATTTAAATTATTTATTATATTTATTGTGAAACTTGGTGTACATAGATCTTAGATTTTTAAGTTCAAACAAGCTCTACCTTGCGGCATTCAAAAACCTATTATAATAGGTTACAATAATAAATGTAATATCACCTAACAACTATTTATTTAGTATGATATTATGTAATTATAGGAGAAACAATATGCAGTGACCTCTTAATTAAATAGAAGAAAAAAAGAAAAATCAATTACTTTTAATTACTAACAAAATCATCTAACGAAGCCCTCTCGTCATAATATAATGTCTCATCTTCTTAATATATATAAATCACGTGTCACGTTGTTTGTCCGCGATGGACTCCTAAACTACTGAACCGATTTAGTTCAAACTTCGTGAATATCTGTCATTTGGTCCAACTTATAATATGTCGAGAATAAATCACCGAGGCGCTTGTGTAAAGTTAAAAAAGTCGTCAAAGTTATAATATTGATCAGTTATTACATAATTATAACACAAGTTATATCTTACTTTGGGGTTAGTTTACAACATGTGTAATGTCCTAATATTAGACATATATACCCTGGACAGGGCGCGAAAAAATGTTGCCAGTTTATAGGTCCCAAAAATGCTTGTTTTGTCACCAACAGTAAGGCCACGGTGTGGTTCCCTCAGTGGCCACCTATATAGCATTTGGACAAATGGCGCTATTGTTTGCTTATACGGAAAAGGTTTACGTAAACCGTTTGGATGCCCATAACCTGTGGTTTCTTATCGTTTCTTATCCTAATATATTTATTTATCTACGCTCATTGCTTAAAGTTCGAATTATAAAATCGAAATGTGTCAAATAATTACCTACTTTATTCACAGACTTCTATAATTATTAAAAAGTTATTCATAATAACATCGCTCTACTATGGAAATATTTAAAGAAAGTTGTATAATATCCATAACGATACACGGCTCTGGACTCCTGTATTTGTATCTGGGGTTTTGAAGGAATTGATTACAGTACCGCTATCGGCAATACAACGGTTAGCGGTTACTTCGATTATTCACGACTTATTATTCACGACTTTCGATTATTCACGGTAACTTCGATTATTCACGACGCAGATAAAATGGTTATCAAAAAGTGTGCATCGTGTGGCAAAAACATTACGAGAAAATCCCCAGGTCTCGAATGCAGCAGGTGTTGCAAAGAAGTCCACGCGGATCCTTCGTGCACCAAACTCTCGAACAAGCAGCTGAATACCTTAAAAAATGCTACAGGTATCGAGTGGAGTTGTGAGGAATGCCTACAAAACGTGACTCGCAGGTCGTCGTTCATTATCCCTGATGATGACGCTGAGGAGGACTCGGACTCTGGGCGTGCCCTGCACTCAAAATCCATCATCGACACACAAAAGCTGGTCCAGGATATCAGTCGGGAACTCAAAAAAACATTCCGAGAAGAAATTTCTCAACTGGAATCATCTTTAGAGTTTCTACATGATCAGCTCAATAATATGGAACAATCGATGAAAGCCCAAGATACCAAAATCAAAACCCTTGAGCACAAAAACCTTGACTTATATAACAAAAACAAACACCTGGAGCTTCGCGTTGCGGTTCTGGAACAAGGCGCGAGGCAAACCGAACAAAATGCGCTGTCAGCGTCGCTTGAAATCGCCGGTTTGCCTGACTTTCCTCCCGTAGAACTCGACAACGTAATTACCGCGGTAGCATCTAAATTAGACGAAGACAAAAGTGAAATACAGTCGACTCAACGTTTGTCTAGTGGCAAGGATAAACCATGCACCATTCTATTAGAATTTAAGTCGAAAATTACTCGAAACAAATGGATTGCAGCTAGTAAGGGAAAAAGTATCTCAGTCGCACAGGTGTTGCCTAACGTCAATAAAGAAAAAGCTGAAGATCGTGTGTTTGTGAGAGAAGCGCTAACGAAACACGTTAAAACCTTACTTTACAATGCTAAACTAAAACTACGCAACTCTTTCCAATTTGTATGGTGCAAAGACGGGAAGGTTTGTGCAAGGAAAACAAACAACAGCAAAATCTTTTACATTCGTTGTCTTCAAGACATTGACCTAGTTTTAAGGGAAACTGCAATTTAATTTTTTAAGGATAGGTACTTACCTGACGTTTCTTTATTTACTTATATATATACTTAAATTATTTAGATTTTTGTTTTTTGTCTTTGTCAAAGCATGTCTAAAGTTAAAGAAATTTTTGATTGCAAATCAATTAATTATTTCTTTCAGCATATACCAAGTCACAGTAAACTTAACTTTTCTTGTCTGCACATAAATATTAGATCCCTTATTAAAAATTTTACAAAACTGTTGCAAGTAATCCACAGCTGTAGTTTTCCATTGGACGTTATAATAGTCACGGAAGCTGGAATCTCTGACAATATCGTTCATTTGTATAATATAACTGGCTATAGCATGTACTCAAGACTGCGAATAAACAAGAAAGGGGGCGGTATTATTGTTTATACCAATAACTCAATAAAATTCACACCCGTCCTATATAAAAGTAACACATTTGAAAACCTTACAGGGATTCTTAAACTTCAAGGTCACGATCAGGACGCAGTCTTGTGTGCAGTTTATAGACCGCCGTCTTCAAACAAAATTATCTTTGTAAAGGAACTAAGTAAGTATGTCTCACATTTTGATCACAAAAACAATGTTCTTCTCATCGGCGACACCAATTTCGACCTAAAAAACATATCATCATACACAGATTCATATCTTGACACAATGAGTGAAGCCGGATTAATGTGCGGAATCACGACATACACTAGAATAGAACCGAGAGTTGATCGAGTAACAAAATCATGTATAGATCACATTTTTGCGCGATTCCCCACATTACAACCGTACTCCGCTGCGCTGGATGTCGTACTGGCGGACCATCGCGCTATTGTGTTCGCGTGCGCTTGCGACGCCGTGCCTTCTCCCAGCAATGTACAGGTTGTTTCAAAATCGTACGTTGATCACAAGGTTTTATTTAATGAACTAGATAAAGTTGACTGGGCGCAAACTAATACAATGAATTGCCCTAATCAAATTCTTAAATTTATTACTGATTCGCATGCGGAAGCTTGTGCCGCGGCTAGTAAAAATTGCACCCATAAACAACGGACTAAACAATTGAGGGCTCCGTGGATTGACTGTAACGTATTAGAACTTTGTGATAGAAGGGATAAACTGTTTCGTTTGTGGAAAAAGAATCCTAATGATGCCAAACTTAGGTTAGACTATATAAAGTCGCGAAATAAAGCTAATAAAGTACTAGATGACCGGCGGAATTCATATTATTTTAAACGGATAAATACCAGCTATAACAACTCTAAAAAAATCTATAAAATAATAAATGAGATGATGGGTCGTGTATCGTTATCTATTGATGATTCAATTTTAAAAGCCTTTGAAGCACAGGGATTGTCCAGCAAGGCCATTGCTGACGGCTTTGCAAACGAGTTCGACTTGGCTGTTAAGTCTATAATTCCCACCTGCACTAACAAGTTATTGGATCCTTGTTTATATACAAAGTCCCAAAACTCATCCATTTTATTTCAGAAAGCGTCAAGCACTAAAATATCTAAGATTATTAAAAACTTAAATTTAAACAAAGCACCGGGGTCAGACGGCATCAAGGTTAGCCACATTAGAGCGGTTTGTGATAAGATTTCTTTGGCTATAGCAAATCTAACTAACAGTAGTGTTAGAAGCGGCGTCTACCCAGACAGTTTAAAAAAAGGATGTGTGCGACCAGTTCTTAAAAAAGGGAAACGTAATGATTTCTCTAATTATCGACCCATCACGCTTTTATCGTCGGTAGACAAAATTGTGGAAAAATTTATCTGCGAACAGATTCACACGTTTTATAAGAATAACGAAGTCATTTACCACAATCAATATGGGTTTCAGCAGGGAAAGGGAACAATTGATCTTCTGTCAAAATTCACTGACCAAGTTAATGAATACCTTAACCAAAAAAAGCACGTCCTTGCATTGTTTATTGACTTTTCGCGCGCCTTCGACACTCTGAACCACAATCTATTGCAAAGTAAATTAGAGACATGTGGAATTCGAGGTCCGTTGCTCGCTTGGTGCACTGACTATCTCCGTAATCGTACGTTCAGTGTGCGGATTGGTAACGCTGTCAGCGACACCCATGCGGCTAGTGAAGGCACGGCTCAGGGCTCCGTCCTTGGCCCGTTGCACTTTTTGTCGTATGTGAACGACATGAGAAACTGTATTCAGCATTGTACATGTTATCAATTCGCGGATGACACTTGCATCATCTTCGCTGACCGGGATCCTAATAAGATCTGTGACACATTGCAGAGGGACTTCAACACCCTGACCATGTGGTGCCACGATGCGGGTTTAGTTCTTAATGTTAAAAAAACCAAATTGATTCACATTAGATCACCATATCTAAAATTTACTCCCTTTAAAAAAATTATAGCTCACGATCATGCCTGTTTACACAGTGTTAATTTTAACTGTTGTAATTGCCCTTTCATTGAGCAAGTCGACCGATACACCTATCTCGGTCTCACTATCGACTGTAAATTCAATTGGAGTTTGCACATAGACTATGTTTGTAACAAACTAAGGCAATTTCTGGCTAATATAACTATCTTGAAACGACGGATTCCATTTAAAATCAGATTAATGTTATATAACTCGCTTGCTCTTACTTATGTGCAATATGGTCTCAGTAGTTATGGTCGTACTTATAAAACTTACCTAAATAACATTTATAAGCTACAGTTCAGAATTTTAAAAACTATTGTATCCAGTTCCATTAAATGTAAATACGAAGGCGATGAACTAAAGCTATTTAAACATTGTAAAACGTTACCCGTTCAGGAACAGTTTAAATACACGTTGCTAAAGGAGGAGTTCTTCAATGAGAAGATACTCCGGAAAAAAGAACATCCTGTACGGACGCGAGCGATGACGGCTAACCGGCTGATCACTACGCGCGCTAACAATACGTACGGCGAGCGAACCACCGCGTACTTGGTTCCGCGTTTCATGAACGAACTACCTCCAACCCTCATACAAAAAATTGACATTAAAAACATCAAGTTGAAATTGAAAGAGCACTTTTTAACAAAGTTAGATACATGATTATATTTTGTCTCATACTTGCTTGGTTCTTTACATAATACGTTATATACCTACTGTATAATTTATTTATGTAACTATTTACATAATCGTTGTTGATATAGGCACTGAGGACAAACCTCTGTGGTTTTTTGCAGTGTCCTTTAGATTAAGTTCTTGGATTGTATGTTTTTAGTTGATAATAAAAAAAAAAATAAAAAAAAAATAAATACAATTATTATCTGGGGTAGGTAATATTTTTTATGTAATATTTTTTTAAGTGAATCCACAGACAACATATAGTTGGTAGTCATTGCCGAGAGTATAGATGGGCCATGATTGACCATAGACAACAACACAATGTCTAACGTTCCGCGTAACGTTCCACCTGGGCCTGTGATTATGATTATGATTACGGTTACGATTACGATTACGACTACGATTACGATTACGATTACGATAACGACTACGATTATGACGTTATCTCGTAAATCTATCGTCCGTAAACCGACTTTACAGACAACTAATTTTTTTTGTTACTTAGTTCAAAACTTTGCGCTGAAAAATGTCTAGTAGTGAAACCTACTAAAGAAAATTTCACTCCACCTGACATCTTAGTAGTTGCAATGATTTACGACAAAAGTTAGCAAGATTTATGATTTGGATTTATGATAATAATATGAGCGTAGATAAAGTAGTGTATGAAACTCTACATAATTAGGTATTAAAACACTCGTGTGATACTATTAAAAAACTCGCCTGCGGCTCGTTTTTTAAACTCACACTCGTATTTTAATACCCCCCATTATGTAACCGTTACATAATTATGTAACGGTTACATAATGGGGGGTATTAAAACACGAGTGTGAGTTTAAAAAACGAGCCGCAGGCGAGTTTTTTAATAGTATCACACGAGTGTTTTAATACCTAATTATGTAGAGTTTCATACACTACTTTATCTACGCTCATATTATTATCATAAATCCAAATCATAAAATCTTGCTAACGTTTGTCGTAAATCATTGCAACTACTAAGATGTCAGGTGGAGTGAAATTTTCTTTAGTAGGTTTCACTGCTAGACATTTTTCAGCGCAAAGTTTTGACTAAGTAACAAAAAAAATCGTTATCGTAATCGTAATCGTAATCGTAGTCATAATCGTAACCGTAATCACAGGCCCAGGTGGAACGTTACGCGGAACGTGTTTAACGTGTAAAATTGTGTTGTTGTCTATGGTCAATCATGGCCCATCCATACTCTCGGCAATGACTACCAACTATATGTTGTCTGTGGATCCAATTAAAAAAATATTACATAAAAATATTACCCCAGATACAAATACAGGAGTCCAGAGCCGTGTATCGTTATGGATTTTATACAACTTTCTTTAAATATTTCCATAGTAGAGCGATGTTATTATGAATAACTTTTTAATAATTATAGAAGTCTGTGAATAAAGTAGGTAATTATTTGACACATTTCGATTTCATAATTCGAACTTTAAGCAATGAGCGTAGATAAACTACTATTATAATTTATTTCCAGGCGGGCCGACAATTTTTCAAACGACCGAGGAATCCGATAGATTTGAGCACTGGTCTGGAAATGTGGACCGGCCTTTTCCAGTCTGCTATATTTACATCACGAGCGTTTATTAATATTGATGGTATGTTATAATTTTACTTTTCAACAATTTGCAAGTAATATTTAGTCACACAAATATTATACAAACATTACACAAATATTATGATGACCGAATGGCGTAGTGGTAACGAATCTGCCGTCTGCGTCGGAGGTCCTGGGTTCGATTCCCACTTCTGGTAAATGTTTGTGTGATGTTTGAGAGCATGAATGTTTCCCACTGTCTGAGTGTTTTTCAAAATATAATATTTAAGTATATTAGTATATATAAATATATTTATCATTTGTTTTGTACCCATAACACAATCTATCGCTTACTTTGAGGCTAGATTGCGATGTGTGTTATATTTATTTATTTATTGTAGAGGCTAGTGTTTGTATGTTTCATACTCCTTCACGCCGCAATTAACAAAACGCTGAGAGAAGTGACATCCTAATATGGTTGATATCCGGCTTACTGTTGATATTCTGATACGAACCGCTAAGGTGTGGAACACCCAGCTTCCGTGCTCCCATCGAAGTATAATCTGGGTGCCTTCAAGAGTAGAGTGAATAGGCATTTTGTAGGCAAGCGCGGGCAACTTCATAAGGCATGATTGTAGGCAAGCGCACGCCTATCCATAATAATAAAAAAAAGATTCCGACGAATTGAGAACCTCCTCCTTTTTTATTGAAGTCGGTTAAAAACATACTTCATCATCATCGTCAACTTTGCTAAAATTCAGAATGGAAAAAATTACACCATGGATTAACAGCGGGGCTAGACAAAGTCACAGTCGTTTGGCGTTAACGCTAGTCGACAAAAATGTATGGACAAAACAAATGACTGTAGAAAACCCACGATAATAATTACTAAACACGCTATGTTTGATACTGTCGGCTGTCAATTGTCAAGCGAAGTACGCTAAAGTTATCTACAACGTCCGCGAGAACGCCAGCGAGCGTTCAAGTTGTCGTAGTCAATTATCAAAAACAGCGTGTTTAGTACTATTATTATCGTGGTTTTTCTACAGTCATTTGTTTTGTCCATACATTTTTGTCGACTAGCGTTAACGCCAAACGACTGTGACTTTGCCTAGCCCCGCAGATGGACCTGTTTTATAGGGTTCCATAAAAGAAAAAAAAACAGAACCTTTATAGGATTAAATTTGTTGTATGTCTGTATGTCATAACAATATATGTACATATACTCTGCACAGGGCGGACGTCGCGAACCAATGTCGCCAGTTTATCGGTGCCCAAAATGCTTAATTTGTCACCAACAGTACGGCCACGCTGTATTCCGCTCAGCAGCCACCTATAGAATTTTGACAGATACCGTTACTTTTTGCTTGTACGAAAAAGGTTTTCGTAAATCGTTCGAATGCCCTTATCCTGAGTTTTCTTATCAGTGGTCATAACCCTTTATTTTGTATATATATATTGATATGGTATTGACATATAATGTATCATTGCAGTGGCTCACAAGGGCTTCCCGCGGCAGCAGAGCCTAATCGACGCATTGCAGAACGATTTCAGGCTGAATCCGAGACAGCCTCTGGATCGACAGAAGGGCGTTGATGCGTTCCTGCATTTTATTAAGGGCTTGAGGGTGAGTTATCTGTGGAACATGGACCCCTAATTTCTGATAAGTATATATTATGTATATTTAGTTAACTATAATCTGGCGATTGAAAAATCAGCCCTCAATCACATAATATAAAAAAAAGAAATTTGTATTATAGTAGAGTTATTATCTCGCTGCAGACTCGGTCATAAATCATTCGAGTGTTTCGCTTTTGTTGTTCTTTGTTGAGTTGTGCATTACTGCAGAACAACAAAAGCGAAACACTCGAATGATTTATGACCGAGTCTGCAGCGGGATGATAACACTACTATACATAGTGATGAAGTCGCTATTTATTTGAATCATTTTGCGGAGTTAAATCTTTGTATGGTAAAGTACTATTATGGTATTCGTATTAGATCCCGGAGGCTTCCACTAAAACCTTTAGTGCGTTAAAATCCCACATAATCCAATTGGGTATCTCAGTGGAAATTTCCTCCTAGGCTCCTCGTAATAAAATAATATTGACGACCGAATGGCGTAGCGGTAGCGAACCTGCCGTTTGCGTCGGAGGTCGTGGGTTCGATTCCCACTACTGATAAATGTTTGTGTGATGAGCATGAATGTTTTCCAGTGTCTGGGTGTTTTTCAATATATTATATCTAAGTATATTAGTATGTATATATATTTATCAGTTATCTAGTACCCATAACACAAGCTATCGCTTATTTTGGGGCTAGATTGCGTGTGTGTAATGTCCTATCGTTTGTTTTATCGTGCCTCTCTATCGCTTGTTGCGCGCTCTCGCTTGCACGCTCAGGCTCAGGTGGGACGCTACGCGCAACGGTACTATTTTTCATGCGCGTTGCTAGTGTTCATTAATTTATTAAACGTTATCTTTTTTTTTATACTATATAGTCTAGCTCTTGACTGTGATCACACCTGATGGAAAGTGATGATACAGTCTAAGGTGGAACGCGCTTGCCTAGAAGATGCCTATTCACTCTTGATTTGAAGGCATCCGGGTTGTAAGTGGCAGGAAAGACCTGGGAAGGCCTGGGAGTGTATTCCAGGCCTTTGCAGTGCGTACCAGGAACGAGGAATCAAACCGCTTCGTACGCGTCTTTGGTACGTCGACTATGTATGGGTGGAAGCCTTTACGATGCCTTGCCGTTCTATGGTAGAAAGGTGACGGGGGAACCAAATTAAAAAGTTCTTGTGCACACTCTCTGAAATATATTCTATAGAACACCGACAGACGGGCAACCTTATCACGTCAAAAAGGTTCTATAATGGTATTCTGTGGTGCAGGTAAAAGCAAACATCGGCGGGGCCGGCGTGAAACGACGCGAGTTTATCTGTAACGGGATAGCGGACCCTCCCAGCAGGATCACTTTCCAGCTGACCGACGCTGCCGGGAAGCCCATTAAGGAAATTACCGTCGCCAAGTATTTTGAAACTGAAAAGAAATGCAGGTAAAGTACATTGGTATATAGTAGTGTTATTATAGTGCTGCAGACTCGGTCATAAATCATTCGAGTGTTTTGCTTTTGTTATTCTGCAGTATTTCGCTTTTTACCCACGACGGAACGGAGTACGGGTATATGCGTTTAGGGGGAGAGACCGTTTGTACATTACTTTATTAATGAGATGTTATGTTTGTTTGTATGTTAAATTGTTCACAAAAACCAATAATGCAAAAATATTTTTGTTTGTTTGTTTGTGCACATCAATGTTCCCATTTATTTTAAAAACGGCTTGACCGATTTAGATGCGGTTTTCTGTATAATGTTTGGTGTTCAGCGGCAATGGTTCTTAGATAGTTGTTACGAACATCGATCACCAGGGGGCGCCATAAAATACATTTATATTGCAAACAAATGTTCCCATTTATTTCAAAAACGGCTTGACCGATTTAGATGCAGTTTTCTGTATAATGTTTGGTATTCATTGGCGATGGTTCTTAGATAGTTGTTACGAACATCGATCATCAGGGGGCGCCATAAAAACATTTACAGTGCAAACGAATGTTCTCAATTATTACAAAAACGACTGAACCGATTTGGATACAGTTTTGTATAAAATATTAGTGAGTCATTGGCAATGGTTCGTAGATAATTGTTCTTGTGATTGAACAGCAGGGGGCGCCACAATAAACGTCTCTATGTCTTGGAAGGGATGATGCCTTCAAACGCTGCTAGAGGAGCTAATGGCTAGTTTGAAGATTAATTTTAATTTTTTAATAAAAATATAATTTAAATTACATTAATATACTAATCGAAAAACTCTAAAACAAGTGGAAAATTAAAACATTTTAAAACACCCACCGCTTTTGCAGACTTGTAATTGAAAAAGGATTAAATAATTTTTTTGAAACTCCCCGACTAAAGAAAAGTAAGAACTAAGAACCTATCAGTATAATTACAAATCCAAGAAAATCCGTCGGAGCTGCCATTGCTATTTTCGTTTCCAATATCAATTATTGTAATTAGTAAGTATTAATAAACTGCAGGTATATGAGAAGTATCAAGAAATTTAATTAGTCATCAACTGGTAAACAGCACCATCAACACCGTCACAGGCAAAACACAGCAGCTCCGGCGGATTTTCTTGGATTTGTAATTATACTGATAGGTTCTTAGTTCTTACTTTCCTTTAGTCGGGGAGTTTCAAAAAAATTATTTAATCCTTTTTCAATTACAAGTCTGCAAAAGTCGTGAATGTTTTAAATTTTTTTAATTTTCCACATGTGTTATGCTGTAATGCACAACTCAACAAAGAAAAACAAAGCGAGAAAAAAATGTATATGGCAAAACAACGTTTGCCGGGTCAGCTAGTATCACAATATAAAGACGATAATAAAAAGTAATTGTATGATTTGTTTTCCAGGCTTCGCTTCCCAGACTTAAACTGTATGTGGGTGGGGCCCAGAGACAAAAAGATTTACTATCCCATGGAACTTTTGGAGGTAGTCTATGGCCAGGTAAGAACTTTGAAAGTAACTTTTCACTCCACATACTTCATGTACCTTCGTCACGTTTCTACCAAAGAACCGCTTTCGGAACCCCGGTTTACACGGTTATAAAAAATACCAAATCGCTCTCAGCCTGTATTTGCGTACATTAAAGCTAACAACTTTTGTTCTACGGCTTTTATTTTTTGATATTTTGAGAAATATCAAATATTCAATATCTTACAGAGATACTCTTACACATTTCTGATACGGACTGCTAATGTGTGGACTGTGATGCACCCTTCCATGCCATCTATAATCTAAGTGCCAAACCAAGTGCGAAAATAAAAGTCTAGTAAATATCAGTATAGACCTCCTACGCGCATTGAAGCGATTTCGGATTCGAATGGGAGGCCTCAGGTTCGATTCCTGCTACGGGCCATTTTAAAACTTATTAATTTCTATATTTGCTCAAGTCTGGTCTAGTAGGAGGCTTCACACGTGGCTAGATGCACGGCCGAGTGATTAAGCGGCCTGACGCGATGCTGTGTAGAAACCGATAGGGGTGACTTTACTTGCCCCTATATATAAGTTCGTAGATCGCAGTCTTCTAACTTGTAGAGCTTACGCACTTGTACGAACCTAGAACTGAATTTATTAGTTTTTCGCTAATATTGGGCTAATTATACATCATAGGTATAAGGCAATGAGTTTTGCGAGCATGCCGTTTATGAATCTACATGTTAAATCAAAAATACGCTTTTAGTTCATATTACCAGCAAAGAAGCACCGCTAAGCGATTTAGTGTTCCGGTGCGATGCTTGTAGAAACCGTTGGGGTAAATTTACTTACCCTTCCAAGTTAGTACGATAACATGCAGGCCTTATAGTTGCTAAAAAACTAAATAAAATTCAGGGCATCTGGAAAAGATCCTCATTTGTAGCGATAAGATGTCCTTGTGCATGTCCTCTCTATGTTTGTGTTTTTTATGTCTTTATACAGAATAAATAAATAAATAAAATTTCAACTCCGTTCGGCTAAACTAGTGTTGCCCAAATGCAAGAACAAGACGAGACTCAGCCAGTCTTGGTCTTGGTCTTGCGCCAGTACATGTTGTCTTGGTCTTGGTCTTGGTCTTGCACTCCCAGTCTTGGTCTTGGTCTTGTTCTTGCAGCAAGAGTCTCGCAAGTCTCGCAATTACCTATTAGCCTATTGCTGGTCCCGAACTCGTACACTCTCCGAAACGACACTCAGTCTTAATTCTCTTAATAGCCACAACTACCTCCTATAGTAGTGTTATTATCTCGCTGCAGACTCGGTCATAAATCATTCGAGTGTTTCGCTTTTGTTGTTCTGCAGTAATGCACAACTCAACAAAGAACAACAAAAGCGAAACCCTCGAATGATATATGACCGAGTCTGCAGCGAGTTAATAACACTACTATAGCGCAGTGACGCGCGCCCGGATTGAAATGGGAGGTCATGGTTACTTACCATCGGATGAGATCACAGTCAAGTACTTACTTGTAGTGTGTAAAAAAAAAACGAAGGTCGGCCCGCGAAATTCAAATTTTATATTTGTTTTTTTGTCGCAGAGGGTGCGATTTCACGTTAACTGCAAGACGCAAGAGTCTTGCAGGCTTAGTCTTGTTCTTGCACAAATCTTGCACTGCCAGTCTTGTTCTTGGTCTTGCTAAAATAAGGCAGTCTTGGTCTTGGTCTTGGTCTTGCAAAAATGCAAGAACAAGACCAAGACTGCAAGACCAAGACTGATTTTGGGCAACACTAGGCTAAACACCTTAAATAATTGTTGTTTGTAGGCGCTAAACAAACAGCTAAACGAGAGACAGCTTTCGACGATGGTCCGCGAGGCAGCCACACCGCCCAGTGACCGGCTCAACAAAATCAAGGAAGTCATCGGTGACGTAAGTAACACTCAATCCCTTTCTTGACCCACTGTAGCAGTTTTATCATTTTTTTTTATTATTTATTTCAATAGATGCGCAATTGTTTCTTAAAAACTAATATCCCGCTAAACTGGTTAACAGTTTGTTGGCGAGTTAGCGCTCTTATTCCTAACCTTAACAAACTAAGCATCTCATCTCATCTCAAGAACTCCACAACCTTGTGCCTCCTTCACCTTTCTACCATAGAACCGCGAGACGTCGAGAGAAGTGGCATCCTTATGTGGTTGATGTCCAGCGTACTCGTACGAAACGCTTTTCTTCTACGTTTCTGATACGAACCGCTAAGGTGTGGAACACCCTTCCAGCTTCCGTGTTCCCAGCCAAATACAATCTGGGTGCCTTCAAAAGAAGAGTGAATAGGCATTTTCTAGGCAAGCGCGCTCCATCCTAGACCTCATCATTTCTGTTCATCAGACTTGATTGTAGTCAAGCGCAAGCCTATCAATTATAAAAAAAAAAAAAAAAAAAAAAAATCAACGTCTTAGCTAACTACTTTTACAATTTAATTTAACTATTTGGACAGGGGACTCTTTTTAGGGTTCCGTAGCCAAATGGCAAAAACGGAACCCTTATAGATTCGTCATGTCTGTCTGTCTGTCCGTCTGTCCGTCCGTATGTCACAGCCACTTTTTTCCGAAAGGACTTTTGATGACCTCCCGGGCGCAGAGGCGGCGCGCTCGGATTCGAGTGGGAGGTCGCGAGTTCGATTCCCGCCACGGGGCATTTTGGAATTTTATAATTTCTAAAGTGGCTCAGGTCTGGTCTGGTGGGAGGCTTTGGCCGTGGTTAGTTACCACACTACAAGCAAAGACACACTGTCAAGCGATTTAGCGTTCCGGTATGATGCTTGTAGAAACCGTTGGGGTAAATTAACTTACCCGTTCAAGTTAATACGATAACATCTTAGGCTGCATCATCACATACCATCAGATGAGATCGCAGTCAAGTACTAACTTGTATATAGAGTAAAAAAAAACTTATATTGTTGAAACTTGGTAAGTAGATGTATTCCGTGAACCGCAATAAGATTTTCACACAAAAATAGGAAAAAAAAACAACAAATTTTGGGGTTAACCCATACTTAGAACTGAAACTCCAAAATATTTTGTATAGGGTATCTATGGATAGGTCTTCAAAAATGATATTGAGGTTTCGTTCGGGTAATAATTACAGATGAAATACTCCGAGAACCCGTGCTTCAAGCACTTCAAGATGGAGATTGATAATAAATTTTTCCAAGTGGACGCGAAGATTCTTCAAGCGCCCAAGATCGACGTAGGAAGCGGAAGGCCTATTGAGCCGAGGTATTTATCCTAAATCCTAATCACTCATTAGACAAACTCACTATCACTTTCACGTATTATACTATTTCCATTAGTTAATTTTCTCTTTGACACATGAAACAGATATAGCAATAGCGAGGGACCAGAAACACCACTTTACCTATCTCTCTCTGGTCCCTCGCTATAGCTATGTCTGTTTCATGTGATTTCATATTGTATCAAATAGAAAATAAAGTGAGTTTGTTTGTCCAATCACGCCAGAACGGATCAACGTGATTTTGACAAAGCCGCGGGCGTCCGCTAGTTATTTTAGTATTATTTTATAGTGTTGCCTATACTCTGACTTTTAATTCGGTGCACTAAACGTTTCGTATTTTAATAAATCTTATTAGTCCTATATTTCACCAAAATATCTAAAAATATTATAACATGGGAGGAGTTACTTTCCAACCAAAATAATATGTATGTGAAATACTTTATATACAATGTGCCCCAGGGCTAAGTGACCGCCCAGAGTTAGTTTATCGAAGAATAACTTTAAACTTGAGCTCTAACCCGTGTAGTTTTTTTAAGGTTTTTTTTTGTTTTTTTTTACAGAGATGTACGACTTGTTACGCTTTTTTTTAATTATTACTTTTGTTTTTACAGTTTATGATATTTGTTCTAAAGAACGCACATAACTCCGTAAAAACTCACATAACTCCGTAAAAACACACATAACTCTCTAAGAACGCACACAACTCCGTAAAATCCACACATAACTCCGTAAAAACCCACATAACTCCATAAAAACCACATATAATTCCGTAAAGAACACACAACTCCGTAAAACACCCATACATCTGTAAAAACACAACTCCGTAAAAAATACATATAACTCCGTAAAGAACGCACATAACTTAAAAAAACACAACTCCGTAAAGTCAGAATCCCGGAGGGGAGAGTCAGAATAATAGCCAATGGGCTATCACTGCTTGTAGATTTTTTATATTTTCATTTCATTTTGCTATGTTACAACATATAACTAAAGCTATTTGCATGATATAAACGATTACGATTATGATTACAACAGGAGGGGAGTGTGGCAAGCCAATCGTTTCCTGAGGGCGGGCGCGCTGGAGTCCTGGGGATTCATTGTAGTAGATGCCATAGACGCTAACTCTTGCAACGTCGACAACATGATTTCAATGGTAAGTGCTGCTGCTGATGATGATGAAGGCGGTGATGGAGATGATGATGATGATTATGATGATATTATTTGAAATCTATACAAATACAGCCTAATTCAAAATAGTAACTTTCGTATTACTGATTACACAAATCGAATGCCCTATCGATATCGATATTGCACATGATAAATTTTGTATCCCATACAGGTTTTGTGATCAAAATTTATACAAGAGTAAAGTGGCATAGAAACTTTTAATGCCATGCCACCAGGTCAAATTTTACATGTTTTGAATGGCAGTATTTAACACGAAATCTTAGTTCTGTCACGGAATACATAATAGCACCTAACGGTACAGAAGGTTCACTCCGCAAGATTATTTAAAGAAATAGCGACTGTAGCGCTGACACAAAAAGTGCAATTCAGTTCGCAAAAATGTTGTCGTCTTAACGGCTACCTGTAGTTGTCTCGATTACGTGACAAGTGACCTGCTTCTTTTTCTTTGTGCAATCTTATTCTTTGTGCAATAATATTGTTGGATTAATGGGTGTCAAATGAAAGAGTTTGATGTGAAGAAAGAACACCTATGTCTAAAAGGTTGTTGTAAAATTATGTAATTTATTTTTCTTACAGATAACGCGTATAGGCAGCCAAATGGGTATGGCGGTGAACCCGCCAGCCTTCACGAAGCTCAACGTCACTCAGATGGAGCTCAGGAACGTGCTGCTCACTGCGCAAGAGAAGAAGCTCAACTTTATGTTCATCATAGTCTCTGCGAGGGACAAGGACGCTTATCATAAGGTGAGTATCCAAAAGGGCATGGCGGTCAACCCACCCTCATTCACCGATCAACGTCACGCAGATGAAGCTCAGGAACGCAATGCTCACCGCGCAAGAGAAGAAGCTCAACTTTATGTTCATCATAGTCTCTGCGAGGGACAAGGACGCTTATCATAAGGTGAGTTTCCAACTGGGCATGGCGGTCAACTCGCCCGCCTTCACGAAGCTCAACGTCACACAGATGGAGCTCAGGGGCCGTACCACCGTGTCTTATAGCAGTATTATTGTAATATTGTTTTAAAATTTTCATACTGGCATTGTATGAAAATGTCAAAACAATATTACAATAATACTGCTATATGACACGGTGGTACGGCCCCAGGGAACGTGCTGCTCACCGCGCAAAAGAGGAAGCTTAACTTTATGTTCATCATCGTGTCTGCGAGGGACAAGGACGCTTATCATAAGGTGAGTTTCCAAATGGGCCAGTCGCCAGCTTTTTCAAGTTCCCGTACCCCAACACTAAAACGATGCCTTTATTATAGACGTTGTTTGCCCGCAATAAACAGCTCTTATTACCAGCATCCCGAGTAAAAATGTAACAGTCATCAATGAACCGTATTAATGTCAAAACGTGGATTTTTGTCAATCAAAACCAATGAAAACCGTAAGAGATGAGATGTATCAGTGCACGACGGACCAATTGCTTAGGCAGGATAAGAGAGGTATCAAGTTGAAAGTAACAAATGCTAACGCCGTTTGGTACAGCAACCGTGATCGGGACGTCACCGATATCGAGTTGATTTCTGCGGGGCTAGACAAAGTAGCAGTCGTTTAGCGTTCACGACAGTAGATAAAATGTATGGACAAAACAAGTGACTGTAGAAAAACCACGCGACCGTATAGAGGAAAACGCTTTTTTTGAAAATCGACTACGACAATTTGAATGCTCCCTGGCGTTCTCGCAGACCTTGTAGATAACTTTACCGTACTTCGCATGACAATTGACAGCCGACAGTCAACAACGCTAAGCATAAAGTAGATTCTGCCTTCATTTGTTTTCATTCGTCACGTGGTTTGTCCATACATTTTTATCTACTGTCGTGAATGCTAAACGACTGTTACTTTGTCTAGCCCCGCTGTATTCAAGATGACGTGACGGATGCGGAGACAAACGGTATTTGAAGGTGTCAAAAAAGTCAAGCCTTGCGTCACGCTAATCAAAAGGTGCATCATTTATGGCGTTAAATCGCGGTTCGCAAACTCAAAACTATTGTTATGCAATTGATTATTATATTATAAAGATAACTAGCTGACCCGGCAAACGTTGTTTTGCCATATAAATTTTTTCTCAGGGACTTTAGGGACGTAAAAAATAGATAACAACCCGCTCCCAGACCTACAGATCATACACTGAAAAATTCATAACAATCGGTCGAGCCGTTTCGGAGGAGTTTGGTAACAAAGAAAAGCGAGAGAATTTCATATATTAGAGAAAGATAATTTGACAGCTCTCAAAACAGTATTATTATTTTATTTGAATTGCCCTATCTTTAGGCTTTTCAAATGAGATATTTTGTTAACTAATATTCCGTGTTTCAGGTTAAAAGGAAGGCCGAGTTGGAGGTGGGCATTTTGACACAGTGCATCAAGGAGATGACGGCGAGTCGGCGTATGAACGAACAGACTGTTCGCAATATTTTATTAAAGGTACCTACCTAATACCTATTAGTCTACTATTTGCGAAATACTAAATACAATTTGAATTTCGCGGCCTGTTAGGGCCCAAACGCCTTAAATAAATTTTTACTTCGACAAGGTTTCATCTTTCACCGCTCATGATCATTTGCAGGTGAACTCCAAGCTCATGGGGGTGAACCAAGGCCTGGACGGCCGCAGCTTGCCGCTGTGCCTGAAGAACGGTGGGGTTATGGTGGTGGGCGCTGACGTCACACATCCTTCCCCGGATCAGGTAAAGATTTTTACCCTTCATAAGGGAAATCCTTATGGATCTTATCGGTAGTTCCTCACTCTTACCACCGAATACAATAATAGTACCTAACGGTACGGAAGGTACACTCCGCGAGAAGATTTAAAGAAATAGCGACCCTAGTGCTCACACAAAAAAGTGCAATTCATCATCGCAACATCGCCTGGCTCCGCCTGCGCTATGCATCTAAAGTTGTGCTCTCTTTCTATCGCGTAATTTTAATTCTTTCGATGTACTAAGGTTGCCTCGAAATCGGGCACACGCAGCGCGTGAAATAGACCGTACAAGAACTAACGCGTGCAACCAAGCCGGCGCACGGCAGCCGTCTGAAATCGGTCCGTCGTGACGGCTACTTGTAGCGGTCTTGATCACATGACATGTGAGCGTGGCCTGTGGGGCTAGACAAAGTAACAGTCGTTTAGCGTTGACGACAGTAGATAAAAATGTCTGGACAAACCACGTGACTGTAGAAAAACCACGTGACCGTACACTACTACAATGATTTCATACCTTCTTACAGATGGCTGTTCCGAGTATAGCTGCCGTGACAGCTTCAATTGACCCAAAATGCTTCCAGTATAATATTGAGATGAGCATCCAGACACCAAAGGTAACTAATAGTATATTTCAATATCAGTGCGGAAAATATGTCATTTCTTTACGTGTCTCGGTTTGTTGACACGCGCCTACGGCTTGTGTCAACAATAGAGACGAGTGGAAATGACAATTCCGCACGTGCATTGAACGACATTTTTTAACATGCGAAAATACATAAAGTTGGGGCTAAGGCCAATTTACCATGAATACAGACCACTCACGCACAAAAAAAAATAAACAAAAAAGTGGACAAGAACTGTCTAAGGTCAACTGATGCACTCTGTGACCTGAGTTATGAAAGTCCTAATAATTTACAAAAAAGTAACTCAGAAACAAATAACAATGAAACTTTGTTGAAAAATTATATTTTTATTTCAGATTTAACAGTTTAAAAAGTTACGTCCTTTAATTCAAGTATTAATAGTGTTTACGCTATAAAATAGTCATTTAATACAAACATAGTGTACTATAAACTTTTTGATTAAAACCTCCGTGCAGAAGGAAAACAAAAAGTACGCACGCTAAACATACACGGAAAAGTCCACTATTTGAGCAAATGTGTTAAAAATATCTTTTTCACTATTTCTTGTGCAAAAAAAAGTATTTTCGGCTATTAACAAACCAGGAAAAAATAATATACAAATAATGTTAACTTCTAAAATATTAGTGTAGAAGTAGAAGTAAGTAGATAAACATAAAGTCAAAGTCAAAATTATTTTATTTCACATAGGCCTAACGTACAGGCTCTTGTAAAACTTCCATATATTTGTCGCATATGTATGGTGACAACTACAAGTCGACTTAAAACTAAGTTTACGAGGGTTCGAACCCGCCCTGTACTAAGAAGAAGCCCGCAACAAACTCAGACAGGTTTTGTTTTTGTTATCACCATTTCGCAATGGCTCTTAAAATCAAAATTGACTTAGTATAATTGCAGCAGTTCAGTGACTCCCAAGCATTTGCGTCATGTAAATAATCCTTAGTACTATTGTAAGGTTTTATTATTATTTACCTTGACTTCTATTTTTCAGCACGAGATAATTGTGGATTTCGAAAACATGATGTTCGACCACCTGAAGATTTACAGGGCCCACAATCAAAACGCTCTCCCGCGCAAGATATTTGTCTTCCGAGACGGAGTGTCTGAGGGACAGTTTGCTCAGGTATTGCAGCTGTTTACTGTTGTTTTGTCTTTCATTGCATTAGGTGTTACTTGCGGAAGCAAATGATAAATAAATCGATTAATTGTGTGTGTCCTCAACAATATGTCAAAATATATAATGTGTAGTGTGTGTCTCTTTCTCGCTCTGTGTGTTTTTGTGTGTGTGTCTGTGTGTCTCTGCGCGCGCGCGCGTGTGTGTGTGTGTGTGTGTGTGTGTGTGTGTGTGTGTGTGTGTGTGTGTGTGTGTGTGTGTGAGAGAGAGACTGTGTGTGCGCGTGTGTGTGCGCGTGTGTGTGTGTGACTGTGTCTCTGTGCGTGTGTGTGTGTGTGTGACTGTGTGTGTGAGAGAGACTGTGTGTGTGACTGTTTGTGTGTGTGTGTCTCTGTTTGTGTGTGTGTGTGTGTGTGTGTGTGCCTGTGTGTGTCTCTGTGTGTGTGTGTGTGTGTGTCTGTGTGCATGTGCCTCTGCGTGTGTGTCTGTGTGTGTCAAAAATACTTTGGATTGCATTCACATATTTTTTTAACCGTGATAGATTGAACATAAAACGATGCTATACGAACGCAATTTGCCAAAGTTGACTGATCACTGTGCACCTTAGGGGGGTTTACTTAAGTCTGATTATTTCTGATCGACTATTTTGTGAGTACTTCGGTTCACTTTATTGGGCCTCACTATGTGCTCGTGTTGGTAGGTGATGAACAGCGAGCTGGTGGCCGTGCAGCGAGCCTACGCGCGCCACGACCGCGTCAACAAGCCAGAGATACTGTTCCTGCTCGTGCAGAAGAGGCATCACACGCGGTAACTGCACTGGTTCATTAAACTAACATTACGCGCGATATTAAGCTGACCCAAAATGGCGGCCGTATGCGCGTGCACACTCTTAAATAAATATCTGGGTGACCGAGCTTTGCTACTCACCAATAGATGGCAGCAGGAGTTTACTGTAATAGTTTTACTTTATCGCCAATAGATGTCAGATATAGATTTATATATATTTTTTTGGTAAATACGACATTTTCTAAAAATGAAGCCTAGCTAGATCAATTCATCGCCCCCAAAACCCCTTTTATACTAAATTTCATGAAAATCGTTCGAGCTATTTCCGAGATTCAGATTATATAGAAATATATATATATATAAACTAGTTCTTCGCGTGGGGGCGCGGCCCGCTAAAGCGGACCGCGTAACTGCTTGTAGCAATTTACGTGGTCGCTCATACTCGGATTTAGCAAAAATTAGTAGGTAGGTACCCAATCGCCATACAATTTAGTATGAAAAAAAAAATTCCGCCATTTTGAATTTTTTTCTTGTCACTTAATAGATATCCCCATTTCGATCATCTTTTGCTATGAAACCACTTTTCCAACTGTCATACCCTCCGAGATAGAGACCAACAAAATTTGTATGGCGGCCATGTTTTTTTCGCCATTTTGAATTTTTTTTCAGCTCATTGGTAATTGGACGAGGTTTCAAATGACATTTGGTCGAGCACCCCCCACCTATCTCCAATACCTTTAGCGTGCTCTTCACCCGTCTCCAAGATCCTCAATCATCAGCTCTCTCAATACTGTCCCCGAAAGAAATAGTTTTCCTCTTTACGAAAGTGTTTGTGAAAAAAAAAATTTTCATACAAAATTTTACAGGAGAAAATTTTGCGAAAATCTCGGCCGCCATCTTGTTTTTCCAAAATTTTCCATTTTTTCTATTAATCGTTTACTAAAATCTACAATCGTTGCGAGTTTGAACGAAATCGGTCGGAATACAAAAAAGTTACAGAAGTCACGTCGGCCGCCATCTTGTTTTTCGGAAATGTCAGATTTTTCCCATACTCGAATCCCCCACCCGAACACATCCCCCATACATCATTATATCGTTTTCCGTCTCCTTCTGGGAGAACAATTGTATCAATCAGTCAGTGAGTGAGTCAGTGGTAATCGAGCTATATATAGTATAACTAGTTTTTCGCGTGGGGGCGCGGCCCGCTAAAGCGGACCGCGTAACTGCTTGTAGCAATTTACGTGGTCGCTCATACTCGGATTTAGCAAAAATTAGTAGGTACCTAGGTACCCAATCGCCATACAATTTAGTATGAAAAATAAAATCCGCCATTTTGAATTTTTTTCTTTTCAATAAATAGACCTCTTCATCCAGATCATGTTTTGCTAAGAAGCCACTTTTCTATCGTTCATACATTCTGAGATAGACCCCGTCGAAATTTGTATGGCGGCCATGTTTTTTTCGCCATTTTGAATTTTTTTTTAGCTCATTGGTATTTGGACGAGGTTTTGAATGACATTTGGTCGAGCACTCCCAACCTATCTTTTACACCTGAAGCGGGCTCTTCACGCGTCTCCGAAACCCTCAATCATCAGCTCTCTCCATTCTATCCCCGAAAGAAATAATTTTCCTCTTTACGAAAGTGTTTGTGAAAAAAAATTTTTTCATACAAAATTTTACAGGAGAGAGTTTTGCGAAAATATCGGCCGCCATTTTGTTTTCCAAAATTTTTCCACATTTTCTGTTAATCTTTTACCAAATCCTACATTTCTTGCGAGTTTGAACGAAATTGATTGGAAAACAAAAAAGTTACAGAAATCACGTCGGCCGCCATCTTGTTTTTCGGAAAGGTTATATTTTCCCCCTACTCGAATCCCGTACCCAAACACATCCTCCATACATCATTATATCGTTTTCCGTCTCCTTCTAGGTCTCTTCCATACATTTTTTATGAAAAAAAATTCCGTCATTTTGAATTTTTTTTCTTGTCACTAAATAGATATCCCCATTTCGATCATCTTTTGCTATGAAACCACTTTTCCAACTGTCATACCCTCCGAGATATAGACCAACAAAATTTGTATGGCGGCCATGTTTTTTCCGCCATTTTGAATTTTTTTTCAGCTCATTGGTAATTGGACGAGGTTTCAAATGACATTTGGTCGAGCACCCCCCACCTATCTCCAATACCTTTAGCGTGCTCTTCACCCGTCTCCAAGATCCTCAATCATCAGCTCTCTCCATACTGTCCCCGAAAGAAATAGTTCTCCTCTTTACGAAAGTGTTTGTGAAAAAAAATTTTTTCATACAAAATTTTACAGGAGAAAATTTTGCGAAAATCTCGGCCGCCATCTTGTTTTTCCAAAATTTTCCATTTTTTCTAGTAATCGTTTACTAATATCTACAAACGTTGCGAGTTTGAACGAAATCGGTCGGAAAACAAAAAAGTTACAGAAATCACGTCGGCCGCCATCTTGTTTTTCGGAAATGTCAGATTTTTCCCATACTCGAATCCCCCACCCGAACACATCCCCCATACATCATTATATCGTTTTCAGTCTCCTTCTGGGAGAACAATTGTATATGTCAGTCAGTCAGTGGTAATCGAGCTATATATATTATAACTAGTTTTTCGCGTGGGGGCGCGGCCCGCTAAAGCGGACCGCGTAACTGCTTGTAGCAATTTACGTGGTCGGTCTTACTCGGATTTAGCAAAACTTAGTAGGTAGGTACCCAATCGCCATACAATTTAGTATGAAAAAAAAATTCCGCCATTTTGAATTTTTTTCTTGTCACTAAATAGATATCCCCATTTCGATCATCTTTTGCTGTGAAACCACTTTTCCAACTGTCATACCCTCCGAGATAGAGACCAACAAAATTTGTATGGCGGCCATGTTTCTTCCGCCATTTTGAATTTTTTTTCAGCTCATTGGTAATTGGACGAGGTTTCAAATGACATTTGGTCGAGCACCCCCCACCTATCTCCAATACCTTTAGCGTGCTCTTCACCCGTCTCCAAGATCCTCAATCATCAGCTCTCTCCATACTGTCCCCGAAAGAAACAGTTCTCCTCTTTACGAAAGTGTTTGTGAAAAAAAATTTTTTCATACAAAATTTTACAGGAGAAAATTTTGCGAAAATCTCGGCCGCCATTTTGTTTTTCCAAAATTTTCCATTTTTTCTATTAATCGTTTACTAATATCTACAATCGTTGCGAGTTTGAACGAAATCGGTCGGAAAACAAAAAAGTTACAGAAATCACGTCGGCCGCCATCTTGTTTTTCTGAAATGTCATAATTTTTCCCTACTCGAATCCCGCACCCGAACACATCCTCCATACATCATTATATCGTTTTCAATCTCCTTCTGGGAGAACAATTATGTCAATGAGTGAGTCAGTGAGTCAGTGGTAATCGAGCTATATATATTATAAAACTAGTTTTTCGCGTGGTGGCGCGGCCCGCTAAAGCGGACCGCGTAACTGCTTGTAGCAATTTACGTGGTCGCTTTTATTCGGATTTAGCAAAAACTTTGGATTTTCTTATAGGTACCCAATCGCCATACAATTTAGTATTAAAAAAAATATTCCGCCATTTTGAATTTTTCTCTTCAATAAATATAACTCTTCGTCCTGATCATCTCTTGCTAAGAAACAACTTTTCTATCTTTCATACTTTCGGAGATAGACACCCACGAAATTTGTATGGCGGCCATATTTTTTACGCCATTTTGAATTTTTTTTAGCGCATTGGCAATTGCACGAGGTTTCGAATGACATTTGGTCGAGCACCCCCCAACTATCTCCAATACCCTGGCTGAGCCCTTCACCCGTCTCCGAAATCCTCAATCATCAGCTCTCTCCATTCTATCCCCGAAAGAAATATTTTTTTTCTTTACGAAAATGTTTGTGAAAAAAAAAATTTTCATACAAAATTTTACAGGAGAGAATTTTGCGAAAATATCGGCCGCCATTTTGTTTTCCCAAATTTTTCCACATTTTCTGTTAATCGTTTACTAAGTCATATATTCCTTGCGAGTTTGAATGAAATTGGTTGGAAAACAAAAAAGTTACAGAAATCACGTCGGCCGCCATCTTGTTTTTCGGAAATGTTATATTTTCCCCCTACTCGAATCCCGTACCCAAACACATCCCATAAACATCATATTATCGTTTTCCGTCTCCTTCTAGGTCTCTTCCATACATTTTTTATGAAAAAAAAATTCCGCCATTTTGAATTTTTTTTCTGGTCACTAAATATATATCCCCATTTTGATCATCTTTTGCTATGAAAGCACTTTTTCAGCTGTCATACCCTCCGAGATAAAGACCAACAAAATTTGTATGGCGGCCATGTTTTTTCCGCCATTTTGAATTTTTTTTCAGCTCATTGGTAATTGGACGAGGTTTCAATTGACATTTGGTCGAGCACCCCCCACCTATCTATAATACCTTTAGCGTGCTCTTCACCCGTCTCCAAGATCCTCAATCATCAGCTCTCTCCATACTGTCCCCGAAAGAAATAGTTCTCCTCTTTACGAAAGTGTTTGTGAAAAACAAAATTTTCATACAAAATTTTACAGGAGAAAATTTTGCGAAAATCTCGGCCGCCATCTTGTTTTTACAAAATTTTCCATTTTTTCTATTAATCGTTTACTAATATCTACAATCGTTGCGAGTTTGAACGAAATCGGTCGGAATACAAAAAAGTTACAGAAATGACGTCGGCCGCCATCTTGTTTTTCGGAAATGTCAGATTTTTCCCATACTCGAATCCTCCACCCGAACACATCCCCCATACATCATTATATCGTTTTCAGTCTCCTTCTGGGAGAACAATTGTATATGTCAGTCAGTGAGTCAGTCAGTGGTAATCGAGCTATATATAGTATAACTAGTTTTTCGCGTGGGGGCGCGGCCCGCTAAAGCGGACCGCGTAACTGCTTGTAGCAATTTACGTGGTCGGTCATACTCGGATTTAGCAAAAATTAGTAGGTAGGTACCCAATCGCCATACATTTTTTATGAAAAAAAAATCCGCCATTTTGAATTTTTTTTTCTTGTCACTAAATAGATATCCCCATTTCGATCATCTTTTGCTATGAAAACACTTTTCCAACTGTCATACCCTCCGAGATAGAGACCAACAAAATTTGTATGGCGGCCATGTTTTTTCCGCCATTTTGAATTTTTTTTCAGCTCATTGGTAATTGGACGAGGTTTCAAATGACATTTGGTCGAGCACCCCCCACCTATCTCCAATACCTTTAGCGTGCTCTTCACCCGTCTCCAAGATCCTCAATCATCAGCTCTCTCCATACTGTCCCCGAAAGAAATAGTTCTCCTCTTTACGAAAGTGTTTGTGAAAAAAAATTTTTTCATACAAAATTTTACAGGAGAAAATTTTGCGAAAATCTCGGCCGCCATCTTGTTTTTACAAAATTTTCCATTTTTTCTATTAATCGTTTACTAATATCTACAATCGTTGCGAGTTTGAAAGAAATCGGTCGGAATACAAAAAAGTTACAGAAATGACGTCGGCCGCCATCTTGTTTTTCGGAAATGTCAGATTTTTCCCATACTCGAATCCTCCACCCGAACACATCCCCCATACATCATTATATCGTTTTCAGTCTCCTTCTGGGAGAACAATTGTATATGTCAGTCAGTGAGTCAGTCAGTGGTAATCGAGCTATATATAGTATAACTAGTTTTTCGCGTGGAGGCGCGGCCCGCTAAAGCGGACCGCGTAACTGCTTGTAGCAATTTACGTGGTCGCTCATACTCGGATTTAGCAAAAATTAGTAGGTAGGTACTCAATCGCCATACAATTTAGTATGAAAAAAGAATCCGCCATTTTGAATTTTTTTTCTTGTCACTAAATAGATATCCCCATTTCGATCATCTTTTGCTATGAAACCACTTTTCCAACTGTCATACCCTCCGAGATAGAGACCAACAAAATTTGTATGGCGGCCATGTTTTTTCCGCCATTTTGAATTTTTTTTCAGCTCATTGGTAATTGGACGAGGTTTCGAATGATATTTGGTCGAGCACCCCCCACCTATCTCCAATACCTTTAGCGTGCTCTTCACCCGTCTCCAAGATCCTCAATCATCAGCTCTCTCCATACTGTCCCCGAAAGAAATAGTCCTCCTCTTCACGAAAGTGTTTGTGAAAAAAAATTTTTTCATACAAAATTTTACAGGAGAAAATTTTGCGAAAATCTCGGCCGCCATCTTGTTTTTCCAAAATTTTCCATTTTTTCTATTAATCGTTTACTATTATCTACAATCGTTGCGAGTTTGAACCAAATCGGTCGGAAAACAAAAAAGTTACAGAAATGACGTCGGCCGCCATCTTGTTTTTCGGAAATGTCAGATTTTTCCCATACTCGAATCCTCCACCCGAACACATCCCCCATACATCATTATATCGTTTTCAGTCTCCTTCTGGGAGAACAATTGTATATGTCAGTCAGTGAGTCAGTCAGTGGTAATCGAGCTATATATAGTATAAAATAATATTTCCCATTCCAAAAATGACAGATTTTTATAACAAATGTGTTAGACAAAAGAGAGATATTGACTTATTTAATAACAGTTACCCTGAATTTAGACGTAAAATATTAGATTTATTTGCCGGTAGACATTTGAATTGAAATAAAATAACATTGACATCTGAATTTGACAAATTTGTAATATATAAATCGACATCCTATCTTGAATTATGATTAATTTTAATTTTAAAATAATATTTTTAGAGTATTGAATCATTTTATAATATTTTTAATTTTGTATTCTGTTTTAAATAATTATTTCATTATATAACAATAATAGAATGTATTATGATAACTAAAGCGCATGTTGTGATGGCCTATAATAGGTTGAGCATTTACCATGAATTTTTGTGAATTGTAATATCTATTGTATGAAATGTAATGTATCAACTGTTGGCTATCCTAATGATAAATAAAAAATAAAAAATAAAAGTTACAGAAATCACGTCGGCCGCCATCTTGTTTTTCGGAAATGTCAGATTTTTCCCATACTCGAATCCCCCACCCGAACACATCCCCCATACATCATTATATCGTTTCAGTCTCCTTCTGGGAGAACAATTATGTCAATCAGTCAGTGAGTGAGTGGTAATCGAGCTATATATATTATAACTAGTTTTTCGCGTGGGGGCGCGGCCCGCTAAAGCGGACCGCGTAACTGCTTGTAGCAATTTACGTGGTCGCTCATATTCGGATTTAGCAAAAACTTTGGATTTTCTTACAGGTACCCAATCGCCATACAATTTAGTATTAAAAAAATATTCCGCCATTTTGAATTTTTTTCTCTTCAATAAATATAACTCTTCGTCCTGATCATCTCTTGCTAAAAAACAACTTTTCTATCTTTCATACTTTCGGAGATAGACACCCACGAAATTTGTATGGCGGCCATATTTTTTACGCCATTTTGAAATTTTTTTTAGCGCATTGGCAATTGCACGAGGTTTCGAATGACATTTGGTCGAGCATCCCCCACCTATCTCCAATACCCTGGCTGAGCCCTTCACCCGTCTCCGAAATCATCAATCATCAGCTCTCTCCATTCTATCCCCGAAAGAAATATTTTTTTTCTTTACGAAAATGTTTGTGAAAAAAAAAATTTTCATACAAAATTTTACAGGAGAGAATTTTGCGAAAATATCGGCCGCCATTTTGTTTTCCCAAATTTTTCCACATTTTCTGTTAATCGTTTACTAAGTCCTAAATTCCTTGCGAGTTTGAATGAAATTGGTTGGAAAACAAAAAAGTTACAGAAATCACGTCGGCCGCCATCTTGTTTTTCGGAAATGTTATATTTTCCCCCTACTCGAATCCCGTACCCAAACACATCCCATAAACATCATATTATCGTTTTCCGTCTCCTTCTAGGTCTCTGCCATACATTTTTTATGAAAAAAAAATTCCGCCATTTTGAATTTTTTTTCTGGTCACTAAATAGATATCCCCATTTCGATCATCTTTTGCTATGAAAGCACTTTTCCAGCTGTCATACCCTCCGAGACAGAGACCAACAAAATTTGTATGGCGGCCATGTTTTTTCCGCCATTTTGAATTTTTTTTCAGCTCATTGGTAATTGGACGAGGTTTCAAATGACATTTGGTCGAGCACCCCCCACCTATCTCCAATACCTTTAGCGTGCTCTTCACCCGTCTCCAAGATCCTCAATCATCAGCTCTCTCCATACTGTCCCCGAAAGAAATATTTCTCCTCTTTACGAAAGTGTTTGTGAAAAACAAAATTTTCATACAAAATTTTACAGGAGAAAATTTTGCGAAAATCTCGGCCGCCATCTTGTTTTTACAAAATTTTCCATTTTTTCTATTAATCGTTTACTAATATCTACAATCGTTGCGAGTTTGAACGAAATCGGTCGGAATACAAAAAAGTTACAGAAATGACGTCGGCCGCCATCTTGTTTTTCGGAAATGTCAGATTTTTCCCATAC
This sequence comes from Coenonympha arcania, assembly GCA_036785405.1. NCBI lineage: Eukaryota > Metazoa > Arthropoda > Insecta > Lepidoptera > Nymphalidae > Coenonympha > Coenonympha arcania. The sequence goes on along the minus strand of CM072063.1, from coordinate 2,333,143 downwards.
TCGAATCCTCCACCCGAACACATCCCCCATACATCATTATATCGTTTTCAGTCTCCTTCTGGGAGAACAATTGTATATGTCAGTCAGTGAGTCAGTCAGTGGTAATCGAGCTATATATAGTATAAAATAATATAATAACTAGTTTTTCGCGTGGCGGCGCGGCCCGCTAAAGCGGACCGCGTACCTGCTTGTATCAATTTACGTGGTCGCTCATACTCAGATTTAGCAAAAATTAGTAGGTAGGTACCCAATCGCCATACAATGTAGTATGAAAAAAAATTTTCCGCAATTTTGAATTTTTGTTCTTTTCGATAAATACAACTCTTCGTCCTGATCATCTCTTGCTAAGAAACCACTTTTCTATCGTTCATACATTCTGAGATAGACATCGACGAAATTTGTATGGCGGCCATATTTTTTTCGCCATTTTGAAATTTTTTTCAGCGCATTGGCAATTGCACGAGATTTCGAATGACATTTGGTAGAACACCCCCCACCTATCTTCGATACCCTGGCTGAGCCCTTCGCCCGTCTCCAAGATCCTCAATCATCAGCTCTCTCCATACTGTCCCCGAAAGAAATAGCTCTCCTCTTTACGAAAGTGTTTGTGAAAAAAAATTATTTCATACAAAATTTTACAGGAGAAAATTTTGCGAAAATCTCGGCCGCCATCTTGTTTTTCCAAAATTTTCCATTTTTTCTATTAATCGTTTACTAATATCTACAATCGTTGCGAGTTTGAACGAAATCGGTCGGAAAACAAAAAAGTTACAGAAATCACGTCGGCCGCCATCTTGTTTTTCTGAAATGTCATAATTTTTCCCTACTCGACTCCCGCACCCGAACACATCCCCCATACATCATTATATCGTTTTCCGTCCCCTTCAAGGTCTGCCATACATTTTTTATGAAAAAAAATTCCGCCATTTTGAATTTTTTTTCTTGTCACTAAATAGATATCCCCATTTCGATCATATTTTGCTATGAAACCACTTTTCCAACTGTCATACCTTCCGAGATAGAGACCAACAAAATTTGTATGGCGGCCATGTTTTTTCCGCCATTTTGAATTTTTTTTCAGCTCATTGGTAATTGGACGAGGTTTCAAATGACATTTGGTCGAGCACCCCCCACCTATCTCCAATACCTTTAGCGTGCTCTTCATCCGTCTCCAAGATCCTCAATCATCAGCTCTCTCCATACTGTCCCCGAAAGAAATAGTTCTCCTCTTTACGAAAGTATTTGTGAAAAAAAAATTTTTCATACAAAATTTTACAGGAGAAAATTTTGCGAAAATCTCGGCCGCCATTTTGTTTTTCCAAAATTTACCATTTTTTCTATTAATCGTTTACTAATATCTACAATCGTTGCGAGTTTGAACGAAATCGGTCGGAAAACAAAAAAGTTACAGAAATCACGTCGGCCGCCATCTTGTTTTTCTGAAATGTCATAATTTTTCCCTACTCGACTCCCGCACCCGAACACATCCCCCATACATCATTATATCGTTTTCGGACTCCTTCTGGGAGAACAATTATGTCAATGAGTGAGTGAGTCAGTGAGTGGTAATCGAGCTATATATATTATAATAACTAGTTTTTCGCGTGGAGGCGCGGCCCGCTAAAGCGGACCGCGTAACTGCTTGTAGCAGTTTACGTGGTCGCTCATACTCGTACTTAGCAAAAACTTTGGATTTTCTTATAGTAGGTACCCAATCGCCATACAATTTAGTATGAAAAAAAAAATTTTTCCGCCATTTTGAATTTTTTTTCTTTTCAATAGATAGAACTCTTCGTCTTGATCATCTCTTGCTAAAAAACCACTTTTCTATCTTTCATACTTTCTGAGATAGACACCCACGAAATTTGTATGGCGGCCATCTTTTTTTCGCCATTTTGAATTTTTTTTCGGCGCATTGGCAATTGCACGAGGTTTCGAATGACATTTGGTCGAGCACCCCCAACCTATCTTCAATACCCTGGCTGAGCCCTGCACCCGTCTCCGAAATCCTCAATCATCAGCTCTCTCCATATTTTTCACCGAGTCATTTCTTGACTTCTATACGAAGCCACAAGTGAAAAAAAAAATTTTCATACAAAATTTAACAGGAGGACATTTTGGGGAAAATCTCGAAAACTACCCCAAATGTGGCAACACTGCTTTAATATTTCGATACTGCTCGTCGAGTTACACAATCGGTTCATACATGTCGACTTTCCGAAATGTTGCCAAGTGCCTCAAAAACACGATTAAAATATTCAAAAAAATTAAATGAATACAAAATGGCCGCCACCGCATTTCACAGAAATATTTTACATAGTTTAGTACTTTTCCTAGTAACTACAGGATATGCCGCTTCGTATAACATTTCAATTTTTCATCTCGCTCTTACCCTGGCGACATGATTGCCCCTGAAAAGTGACCATGTCGAAAATCACTTTTACTTTGATAAATTCCAATGTTGCCAGTGCCGGGCAACTAAAATACCCAAACGTCATTTGTACGAGTAAGACACGTGATCGCTCATACTCGGATTTCGCAAAAAGTCCGTATTTCGATTTTTTACTTTTTGGGGAAAATCTCGAAATTTCCCGAGAAATGGGGTAATTTTTTTTCCCCCACTCAATATTTCGAGTCTGTACTCACGATCGCCCCATGGAAGTCGAAACGCTCCGATGTTGCCAAGTGTGTGAAATTTGAATTTTAAAATTGCGTTTTTTCGTACCTCAGACTGATCGGCCGCCAGAACAGACGCCATCTTGGATTTTGAAAAATTACTCCTGTTCTGTCAAAATTCAGGATAATTGGGGGCGAAACAAGAAAAAATCATCATCCTCGAGTACCCCGTTTAGGATCTGTGGCGCCGCGGTTTGGGATCGAAAAATGAAAAATTTTAAAAAACCACAGCTCGGCCGCCATCTTGTTTTTTCAAAATTTTCCATTTTTTCTATTAATCGTTTACTAATATCTACAATCGTTGCGAGTTTGAACGAAATCGGTCGGAAAACAAAAAAGTTACAGAAATCACGTCGGCCGCCATCTTGTTTTTGGGAAATGTCAGATTTTTCCCATACTCGAATCCCCCACCCGAACACATCCCCCATACATCATTATATCGTTTTCAGTCTCCTTCTGGGAGAACAATTGTATCAATCAGTCAGTCAGTGAGTGGTAATCGAGCTATATATATTACTAGTTTTTCGCGTGGGGGCGCGGCCCGCTAAAGCGGACCGCGTACCTGCTTGTAGCAATTTACGTGGTCGATCATACTCGGATTTAGCAAAAATTAGTAGATAGGTACCCAATCGCCATACAATTTAGTATGAAAAAAAAATTCCGCCATTTTGAATTTTTTTTCTTTTCAATAAATAGACCTCTTCGTGCAGATCATGTTTTGCTAAGAAACCACTTTACTATCATTCATACATTCTGAGATAGACATCGACGAAATTTGTGTGGCGGCCATCTTTTTTTCGCCATTTTGAAATTTTATTTAGCGCATTGGCAATTGCACGAGGTTTCGAATGACATTTGGTCGAGCACCCCCCACCTATCTTCAATACCCTGGCCGTGCTCTTCACCCGTCTCCGAAATCCTCAATCATCAGCTCTCTCCATTCTATCCCCGAAAGAAATAATTTTCCTCTTTACGAAAGTGTTTGTGAAAAAAAAATTTTTCATACAAAATTTTACAGGAGAGAATTTTGCGAAAATATCGGCCGCCATTTTGTTTTCCCAAAATTTTCCACATTTTCTGTTAATCGTTTACCAAGTCCTACATTCCTTGCGAGTTTGAACAAAATTGATTGGAAAACAAAAAAGTTACAGAAATCACGTCGGCCGCCATCTTGTTTTTCGGAAATGTTATATTTTCCCCCTACTCGAATCCCGTACCCAAACAAATCTCCCATACATCATTGTATCGTTTTCCGTCTCCTTCTAGGTCTCTTCCATACATTTTCTATGAAAAAAGAAATCCGCCATTTTGAATTTTTTTTCTTGTCACTAAATAGATATCCCCATTTCGGTCATCTTTTGCTATGAAACCACTTTTCCAACTGTCATACCCTCCGAGATAGAGACCAACAAAATTTGTATGGCGGCCATGTTTTTTCCGCCATTTTGAATTTTTTTTCAGCTCATTGGTAATTGGACGAGGTTTCAAATGACATTTGGTCGAGCACCCCCCACCTATCTCCAATACCTTTAGCGTGCTCTTCACCCGTCTCCAAGATCCTCAATCATCAGCTCTCTCCATACTGTCCCCAAAAGAAATAGTTCTCCTCTTCACGAAAGTGTTTGTGAAAAAAAAAATTTTCATACAAAATTTTACAGGAGAAAATTTTGCGAAAATCTCGGCCGCCATCTTGTTTTTCCAAAATTTTCCATTTTTTATATTAATCGTTTACTAATGTCTACAATCGTTGCGAGTTTGAACGAAATCGGTCGGAAAACAAAAAAGTTACAGAAATCACGTCGGCCGCCATCTTGTTTTTCGGAAATGTCAGATTTTTCCCATACTCGAATCCCCCACCCGAACACATCCCCTATACATCATTATATCGTTTTCAGTCTCCTTCTGGGAGAACAATTGTGTATGTCAGTGAGTGAGTGAGTGGTAATCGAGCTATATATATTATAATAACTAGTTTTTCGCGTGGGGGCGCGGCCCGCTAAAGCGGACCGCGTAACTGCTTGTAGCAATATACGTGGTCGCTCATACTCGGCTTTAGCAAAAATTTGTAGGTAGGTACCCAATCGCCATACTTTTTTATGAAAAAAAAATTCCGCCATTTTGAATTTTTTTTCTTGTCACTAAATAGATATCCCCATTTCGATCATCTTTTGCTATGAAACCACTTTTCCAACTGTCATACCCTCCGAGATAGAGACCAACAAAATTTGTATGGCGGCCATGTTTTTTCCGCCATTTTGAATTTTTTTTCAGCTCATTGGTAATTGGACGAGGTTTCAAATGACATTTGGTCGAGCACCCCCCACATATCTCCAATACCTTTAGCGTGCTCTTCACCCGTCTCCAAGATCCTCAATCATCAGCTCTCTCCATACTGTCCCCGAAAGAAATAGTTCTCCTCTTCACGAAAGTGTTTGTGAAAAAAAATTTTTTCATACAAAATTTTACAGGAGAAAATTTTGCGAAAATCTCGGCCGCCATCTTGTTTTTCCAAAATTTTCCATTTTTTCCATTAATCGTTTACTAATATCTACAATCGTTGCGAGTTTGAACGAAATCGGTCCGAAAACAAAAAAGTTACAGAAATCACGTCGGCCGCCATCTTGTTTTTCGGAAATGTCGGATTTTTCCCATACTCGAATCCCCTACCCGAACACATCCCCCATACATCATTATATCGTTATCAGTCTCCTTCTGGGAGAACAATTGTGTCAATCAGTCAGTGAGTGAGTGGTAATCGAGCTATATATATTACTAGTTTTTCGCGTGGGGGCGCGGCCCGCTAAAGCGGACCGCGTAACTGCTTGTAGCAATTTACGTGGTCGCTCATACTCGGATTTAGCAAAAATTTGTAGGTATGTACCCAATTGCCATACAATTTAGTATGAAAAAAAAACCGCCATTTTGAATATTTTTTCTTGTCACTAAATAGATATCCCCATTTCGATCATCTTTTGCTATGAAACCACTTTTTCAACTGTCATACCCTCCGAGATAGAGACCAACAAAATTTGTATGGCGGCCATGTTTTTTCCGCCATTTTGAATTTTTTTTCAGCTCATTGGTAATTGGACGAGGTTTCAAATGACATTTGGTCGAGCACCCCCCACCTATCTCCAATACCTTTAGCGTGCTCTTCACCCGTCTCCAAGATCCTCATTCATCAGCTCTCTCCATACTGTCCCCGAAAGAAATAGTTCTCCTCTTTACGAAAGTGTTTGTGAAAAAAATTTTTTCATACAAAATTTTACAGGAGAAAATTTTGCGAAAATCTGGGCCGCCATCTTGTTTTTCCAAAATTTTCCACATTTTCTGTTAATCGTTTACCAAGTCCTACATTCCTTGCGAGTTTGAACGAAATTGATTGGAAAACAAAAAAGTTACAGAAAACACGTCGGCCGCCATTTTGTTTTTCGGAAATGTTATATTTTCCCCCTACTCGAATCCCGAACCCAAACACATCCCATAAACATCATATTATCGTTTTCCGTCTCCTTCTAGGTCTCTCCATACATTTTTTATGAAAAAAAAATTCCGCCATTTTGAATTTTTTTTCTTGTCACTTAATAGATATCCCCATTTCGATCGTCTTTTGCTATGAAACCACTTTTCCAACTGTCATACCCTCCGAGATAGAGACCAACAAAATTTGTATGGCGGCCATGTTTTTTCCGCCATTTTGAATTTTTTTTCAGGTCATTGGTAATTGGACGAGGTTTCAAATGACATTTGGTCGAGCACCCCCCACCTATCTCCAATACCTTTAGCGTGCTCTTCACCCGTCTCCAAGATCCTCATTCATCAGCTCTCTCCATACTGTCCCCGAAAGAAATAGTTCTCCTCTTTACGAAAGTGTTTGTGAAAAAAATTTTTTCATACAAAATTTTACAGGAGAAAATTTTGCGAAAATCTGGGCCGCCATCTTGTTTTTCCAAAATTTTCCACATTTTCTGTTAATCGTTTACCAAGTCCTACATTCCTTGCGAGTTTGAACGAAATTGATTGGAAAACAAAAAAGTTACAGAAAACACGTCGGCCGCCATTTTGTTTTTCGGAAATGTTATATTTTCCCCCTACTCGAATCCCGAACCCAAACACATCCCATAAACATCATATTATCGTTTTCCGTCTCCTTCTAGGTCTCTCCATACATTTTTTATGAAAAAAAAATTCCGCCATTTTGAATTTTTTTTCTTGTCACTTAATAGATATCCCCATTTCGATCGTCTTTTGCTATGAAACCACTTTTCCAACTGTCATACCCTCCGAGATAGAGACCAACAAAATTTGTATGGCGGCCATGTTTTTTCCGCCATTTTGAATTTTTTTTCAGCTCATTGGTAATTGGACGAGGTTTCAAATGACATTTGGTCGAGCACCCCCCACCTATCTCCAATACCTTTAGCGTGCTCTTCACCCGTCTCCAAGATCCTCAATCATCAGCTCTCTCCATACTGTCCCCGAAAGAAATAGTTCTCTTCTTTACGAAAGTGTTTGTGAAAAAAGTTTTTTCATACAAAATTTAACAGGAGAAAATTTTGCGAAAATCTCGGCCGCCATCTTGTTTTTCCAAAATTTTCCATTTTTTTTTGTTAATCGTTTACCAATTTTTGTAATGCTTGCAAGTTTGAACCAAATCGGTCGGAATACAAAAAAGTTACAGAAATCACGTCGGCCGCCATCTTGTTTTTTGGAAATGTCAGATTTTTCCCATACTCGACTCCCCCACCCAAACACATCCCCCATACATCATTATATCGTTTTCAGTCTCCTTCTGGGAGAACAATTGTATATGTCAGTCAGTGAGTCAGTGAGTCAGTGGTAATCGAGCTATATATAGTATAATAATAACTAGTTTTTCGCGTGGGGGCGCGGCCCGCTAAAGCGGACCGCGTAACTGCTTGTAGCAATTTACGTGGTCGCTCATACTCGGATTTAGCAAAAACTTTGGATTTTCTTATAGTAGGTCCCAATCGCCATACAATTTAGTATGAAAAAAAAAAATGTTCCACCATTTTCAATTTTTTGTCTTTTCAATAAATAGACCTCTTCGTCCTGATCATCTCTTGCTAAAAAACCACCTTTCTATCTTTCATACTTTCTGAGATAGACACCCACGAAATTTGTATGGCGGCCATCTTTTTTTCGCCATTTTGAAATTTTTTTCAGGGCATTGGCAATTGCACCAGGTTTTGAATGACATTTGGTCGAGCACTCCCCACCTATCTTTTACACCTGAAGCGGGCTCTTGACGCGTCTCCGAAATCCTTAATCATCAGCTCTCTCCATTCTATCCCCGAAAGAAATAATTTTCCTCTTTACGAAAGTGTTTGTGAAAAAAAAATTTTTTCATACAAAATTTTACAGGAGAGAATTTTGCGAAAATATCGGCCGCCATTTTGTTTTCCCAAATTTTTTAACATTTTCTGTTAATCGTTTACCAAGTCCTACATTCCTTGCGAGTTTGAACGAAATTGATTGGAAAACAAAAAAGTTACAGAAATCACGTCGGCCGCCATATTGTTTTTCGAAAATGTTGTGTTTTCCCCCTACTCGAATCCCGTACCCAAACACATCCCATAAACATCATATCATCGTTTTCCGTCTCCTTCTAGGTCTCTTCCATACATTTTTTATGAAAAAAAAATTCCGCCATTTTGAATTTTTTTTCTTGTCACTAAATAGATATCCCCATTTCGATCATCTTTTGCTATGAAACCACTTTTCCAACTGTCATACCCTCCGAGATAGAGACCAACAAAATTTGTATGGCGGCCATGTTTTTTCCGCCATTTTGAATTTTTTTTCAGCTCATTGGTAATTGGACGAGGTTTCAAATGACATTTGGTCCAGCACCCCCCACCTATCTCCAATACTTTTAGCGTGCTCTTCACCCGTCTCCGAGATCCTCAATCAGCAGCTCTCTCCATACTGTCCCCGAAAGAAATAGTTCTCCTCTTTACGAAAGAGTTTGTGAAAAAAAAATTTTTCATACAAAATTTTACAGGACAAAATTTTGCGAAAATCTCGGCCGCCATCTTGTTTTTCCAAAATTTTCCATTTTTTCTATTAATCGTTTACTAATATCTACAATCGTTGCGAGTTTGAACCAAATTGGTCGGAAAACAAAAAAGTTACAGAAATCACGTCGGCCGCCATCTTGTTTTTCGGAAATGTCAGATTTTTCCCATACTCGAATCCCCCACCCGAACACATCCCCCATACATCATTATATCGTTTTCAGTCTCCTTCTGGGAGAACAATTGTATATGTCAGTCAGTGAGTCAGTCAGTGGTAATCGAGCTATATATAGTATAACTAGTTTTTCGCGTGGAGGCGCGGCCCGCTAAAGCGGACCGCGTAACTGCTTGTAGCAATTTACGTGGTCGCTCATACTCGGATTTAGCAATAATTAGTAGGTAGGTACCCAATCGCCATACAATTTAGTATGAAAAAAAAATTCCGCAATTTTGAATTTTTTTTCTTGTCACTAAATAGATATCCCCATTTCGATCATCTTTTGCTATGAAACCACTTTTCTATCGTTCATACATTCTGAGATAGACATCGACGAAATTTGTATGGCGGCCATCTTTTTTTCGCCATTGTGAATTTTTTTTCAGCGCATTGGCAATTGCACGAGATTTCGAATGACATTTGGTCGAGCACCCCCCACCTATCTTCGATACCCTGGCTGAGCACTTCACCCGTCTCCGAAATCCTCAATCATCAGCTCTCTCCATACTGTCCCCGAAAGAAATAGTTTTCCTCTTTACGAAAGTGTTTGTGAAAAAAAAATTTTTCATACAAAATTTTACAGGAGAAAATTTTGCGAAAATCTCGGCCGCCATCTTGTTTTTCCAAAATTTTTCATTTTTTCTATTAATCGTTTACTAATATCTACAATCGTTGCGAGTTTAAACGAAATCGGTCGGAAAACAAAAAAGTTATAGAAATCACGTCGGCCGCCATCTTGTTTTTCTGAAATGTCTATCCATTTCCCTACTCGAATCCCGCACCCAAACACATCCTCCATACATCATTATATCGTTTTCAGTCTCCTTCTAGGTCTCTCCAACATTTTTTATGAAAAAAAAATTTCCGCCATTTTGAATTTTTTTTCTTGTCACTAAATAGATATCCCCATTTCAATCATCTTTTGCTATGAAACCACTTTTCCAACTGTCATACCCTCCGAGATAGAGACCAACAAAATTTGTATGGCGGCCATGTTTTTTCCGCCATTTTGAATTTTTTTTCAGCTCATTGGTAATTGGACGAGGTTTCAAATGACATTTGGTCGAGCACCTCCCACCTATCTCCAATACCTTTAGCGTGCTCTTCACCCGTCTCCAAGATCCTCAATCATCAGCTCTCTCCATACTGTCCCCGAAAGAAATAGTTCTCCTCTTTACGAAAGCGTTTGTGAAAAAAAAATTTTTCATACAAAATTTTACAGGAGAAAATTTTGCGAAAATCTCGGCCGCCATCTTGTTTTTCCAAAATTTTCCATTTTTTTTGTAAATCGTTTACCAACTTTTAAAATGCTTGCAAGTTTTAACGAAATCGGTCGGAATACAAAAAAGTTACAGAAATCACGTCGGCCGCCATCTTGTTTTTTGGAAATGTCAGATTTTTCCCATACTCGAATCCCCCACCCAAACACATCCCCTATACATCATTATATCGTTTTCAGTCTCCTTCTGGGAGAACAATTGTATATGTCAGTCAGTGAGTCAGTGAGTCAGTGGTAATCGAGCTATATATAGTATAACTAGTTTTTCGCGTGGAGGCGCGGCCCGCTAAAGCGGACCGCGTAACTGCTTGTAGCAATTTACGTGGTCGCTCATACTCGGATTTAGCAAAAATTAGTAGGTAGGTACTCAATCGCCATACAATTTAGTATGAAAAAAGAATCCGCCATTTTGAATTTTTTTTCTTGTCACTAAATAGATATCCCCATTTCGATCATCTTTTGCTATGAAACCACTTTTCCAACTGTCATACCCTCCGAGATAGAGACCAACAAAATTTGTATGGCGGCCATGTTTTTTCCGCCATTTTGAATTTTTTTTCAGCTCATTGGTAATTGGACGAGGTTTCGAATGATATTTGGTCGAGCACCCCCCACCTATCTCCAATACCTTTAGCGTGCTCTTCACCCGTCTCCAAGATCCTCAATCATCAGCTCTCTCCATACTGTCCCCGAAAGAAATAGTCCTCCTCTTCACGAAAGTGTTTGTGAAAAAAAATTTTTTCATACAAAATTTTACAGGAGAAAATTTTGCGAAAATCTCGGCCGCCATCTTGTTTTTCCAAAATTTTCCATTTTTTCTATTAATCGTTTACTATTATCTACAATCGTTGCGAGTTTGAACCAAATCGGTCGGAAAACAAAAAAGTTACAGAAATCACGTCGGCCGCCATCTTGTTTTTCGGAAATGTCAGATTTTTCCCATACTCGAATCCCCCACCCGAACACATCCCCCATACATCATTATATCGTTTCAGTCTCCTTCTGGGAGAACAATTGTATATGTCAGTCAGTGAGTCAGTCAGTGGTAATCGAGCTATATATAGTATAACTAGTTTTTCGCGTGGAGGCGCGGCCCGCTAAAGCGGACCGCGTAACTGCTTGTAGCAATTTACGTGGTCGCTCATACTCGGATTTAGCAATAATTAGTAGGTAGGTACCCAATCGCCATACAATTTAGTATGAAAAAAAAATTCCGCAATTTTGAATTTTTTTTCTTGTCACTAAATAGATATCCCCATTTCGATCATCTTTTGCTATGAAACCACTTTTCTATCGTTCATACATTCTGAGATAGACATCGACGAAATTTGTATGGCGGCCATCTTTTTTTCGCCATTGTGAATTTTTTTTCAGCGCATTGGCAATTGCACGAGATTTCGAATGACATTTGGTCGAGCACCCCCCACCTATCTTCGATACCCTGGCTGAGCACTTCACCCGTCTCCGAAATCCTCAATCATCAGCTCTCTCCATACTGTCCCCGAAAGAAATAGTTTTCCTCTTTACGAAAGTGTTTGTGAAAAAAAAATTTTTCATACAAAATTTTACAGGAGAAAATTTTGCGAAAATCTCGGCCGCCATCTTGTTTTTCCAAAATTTTTCATTTTTTCTATTAATCGTTTACTAATATCTACAATCGTTGCGAGTTTAAACGAAATCGGTCGGAAAACAAAAAAGTTATAGAAATCACGTCGGCCGCCATCTTGTTTTTCTGAAATGTCTATCCATTTCCCTACTCGAATCCCGCACCCAAACACATCCTCCATACATCATTATATCGTTTTCAGTCTCCTTCTAGGTCTCTCCAACATTTTTTATGAAAAAAAAATTTCCGCCATTTTGAATTTTTTTTCTTGTCACTAAATAGATATCCCCATTTCAATCATCTTTTGCTATGAAACCACTTTTCCAACTGTCATACCCTCCGAGATAGAGACCAACAAAATTTGTATGGCGGCCATGTTTTTTCCGCCATTTTGAATTTTTTTTCAGCTCATTGGTAATTGGACGAGGTTTCAAATGACATTTGGTCGAGCACCTCCCACCTATCTCCAATACCTTTAGCGTGCTCTTCACCCGTCTCCAAGATCCTCAATCATCAGCTCTCTCCATACTGTCCCCGAAAGAAATAGTTCTCCTCTTTACGAAAGCGTTTGTGAAAAAAAAATTTTTCATACAAAATTTTACAGGAGAAAATTTTGCGAAAATCTCGGCCGCCATCTTGTTTTTCCAAAATTTTCCATTTTTTTTGTAAATCGTTTACCAACTTTTAAAATGCTTGCAAGTTTTAACGAAATCGGTCGGAATACAAAAAAGTTACAGAAATCACGTCGGCCGCCATCTTGTTTTTTGGAAATGTCAGATTTTTCCCATACTCGAATCCCCCACCCAAACACATCCCCTATACATCATTATATCGTTTTCAGTCTCCTTCTGGGAGAACAATTGTATATGTCAGTCAGTGAGTCAGTGAGTCAGTGGTAATCGAGCTATATATAGTATAACTAGTTTTTCGCGTGGAGGCGCGGCCCGCTAAAGCGGACCGCGTAACTGCTTGTAGCAATTTACGTGGTCGCTCATACTCGGATTTAGCAAAAATTAGTAGGTAGGTACTCAATCGCCATACAATTTAGTATGAAAAAAGAATCCGCCATTTTGATTTTTTTTTCTTGTCACTAAATAGATATCCCCATTTCGATCATCTTTTGCTATGAAACCACTTTTCCAACTGTCATACCCTCCGAGATAGAGACCAACAACATTTGTATGGCGGCCATGTTTTTTCCGCCATTTTGAATTTGTTTTCAGCTCATTGGTAATTGGACGAGGTTTCCAATGACATTTGGTCGAGCACCCCCCACCTATCTCCAATACCTTCAGCGTGCTCTTCACCCGTCTCCAAGATCCTCAATCATCAGCTCTCTCCATACTGTCCCCGAAAGAAATAGTACTCCTCTTCACGAAAGTGTTTGTGAAAAAAAATTTTTTCATACAAAACTTTACAGGAGAAAATTTTGCGAAAATCTCGGCCGCCATTTTGTTTTTCCAAAAATTTCCATTTTTTCTCTTAATCGTTTACTTATATCTACAATCGTTGCGAGTTTGAACGAAATCGGTTGGAAAACAAAAAAGTTACAGAAATCACGTCGGCCGCCATCTTGTTTTTCGGAAATGTCAGATTTTTCCCATACTCGAATCCCCCACCCGAACACATCCCCCATACATCATTATATCGTTTTCAGTCTCCTTCTGGGAGAACAATTGTATCAATCAGTCAGTCAGTCAGTGAGTGGTAATTGAGCTATATATAGTATAATACAAGAATTGCTCGTTTAAAGGTATAGGATTAGGAAGATGATATCTTAAATGAAGAGGAAACAGATGTACTTTCGGTAACAATCTGAGTTCCGACCTAGAACAGGCTTGGAGAGCTATGTCTAAGGCTAAATCCAGGAACACATTTAAAAAAAAATCTATTCACGGCTCCTTTACAGGGTCGTGAAACGAGGGTCCAAAATTTGTACTACACATCCGATTTGGCTGAAATTTGGAATGGAGATAGATCATATTCGGGATTAACACTTGCTTCAATCTTGTTCCTGAATACGTAAAAGATGTGTGAGGCCTGCTTATACGCAATTGGCAGCGTTGTGGCCTGTGTGTTATGGGCTAGATCTTATAGGAGACCATCTATGGATTTGTCCAGGTTTGAGTCGGGTATTATAATTTTTTTTCTTTTTTCAGGTTCTTCATGGGAGATAAAAACCCCCAGAACGTTGAGCCGGGTACAGTTGTTGATACTCATATTGTGCACCCTAAGGAATTGGACTTTTATTTGGTATGTATACTAGATATATTTTAAATAATTGGCTGAAATAAAAATATTAAACTCTGACATGTCTAAATTGAGCCCTAGAATGATGCTACCAGAGTTGATTTTCTCCCTGTCCTGTCTTAAAATCAACTCTGGTAGGACGAAGGAATGAGGATTCTTTTGTTCACATTTGTTTAATATAGCTTTGATATTAGCGAAAATCAACTCTAAACGTAATATCGTTTTAAGGTTGAAAATTCTAAAGAAATTTGTGTCTAGCGGAGGTCCCCTGACTGCACATTTATTAAGCAAACGGCGCTACAATTTGTAACCTAAACCCACCTGGGTGTGTTAAGAGTGTCCTTTATAGAAATAATGAGCGGTATAGAAAAAACAAGATACAAAATATTGTTATTTATCAGGCAACATTTGTTTCAGGTGTCTCACCAAGCCATCAAGGGCACTGCGCGACCCACGCGCTACCACGCGGTGTGCAACGACGGCAACATCCCGTCCGACGAGGTGGAGCAGCTCACGTTCTACCTGTGCCACCTGTACTCGCGCTGCACCCGCTCCGTGTCCTACCCCACGCCGACCTACTACGCGCATCTGGCGTGCTTCCGCGCCAAGTCGCTCACTTTGTAAGTACCACGCGGTGCGCAACGACGGCAACATCCCGTCCGACGAGGTGGAGCAGCTCACGTTCTACCTGTGCCACCTGTACTCGCGCTGCACCCGCTCCGTGTCCTACCCCACGCCGACCTACTACGCGCATCTGGCGTGCTTCCGCGCCAAGTCGCTCACTTTGTAAGTACCACGCGGTGCGCAACGACGGCAACATCCCGTCCGACGAGGTGGAGCAGCTCACGTTCTACCTGTGCCACCTGTACTCGCGCTGCACCCGCTCCGTGTCCTACCCCACGCCGACCTACTACGCGCATCTGGCGTGCTTCCGCGCCAAGTCGCTCACTTTGTAAGTACCACGCGGTGCGCAACGACGGCAACATCCCGTCCGACGAGGTGGAGCAGCTCACGTTCTACCTGTGCCACCTGTACTCGCGCTGCACCCGCTCCGTGTCCTACCCCACGCCGACCTACTACGCGCATCTGGCGTGCTTCCGCGCCAAGTCGCTCACTTTGTAAGTACCACGCGGTGCGCAACGACGGCAACATCCCGTCCGACGAGGTGGAGCAGCTCACGTTCTACCTGTGCCACCTGTACTCGCGCTGCACCCGCTCCGTGTCCTACCCCACGCCGACCTACTACGCGCATCTGGCGTGCTTCCGCGCCAAGTCGCTCACTTTGTAAGTACCACGCGGTGCGCAACGACGGCAACATCCCGTCCGACGAGGTGGAGCAGCTCACGTTCTACCTGTGCCACCTGTACTCGCGCTGCACCCGCTCCGTGTCCTACCCCACGCCGACCTACTACGCGCATCTGGCGTGCTTCCGCGCCAAGTCGCTCACTTTGTAAGTACCACGCGGTGCGCAACGACGGCAACATCCCGTCCGACGAGGTGGAGCAGCTCACGTTCTACCTGTGCCACCTGTACTCGCGCTGCACCCGCTCCGTGTCCTACCCCACGCCGACCTACTACGCGCATCTGGCGTGCTTCCGCGCCAAGTCGCTCACTTTGTAAGTACCACGCGGTGCGCAACGACGGCAACATCCCGTCCGACGAGGTGGAGCAGCTCACGTTCTACCTGTGCCACCTGTACTCGCGCTGCACCCGCTCCGTGTCCTACCCCACGCCGACCTACTACGCGCATCTGGCGTGCTTCCGCGCCAAGTCGCTCACTTTGTAAGTACCACGCGGTGCGCAACGACGGCAACATCCCGTCCGACGAGGTGGAGCAGCTCACGTTCTACCTGTGCCACCTGTACTCGCGCTGCACCCGCTCCGTGTCCTACCCCACGCCGACCTACTACGCGCATCTGGCGTGCTTCCGCGCCAAGTCGCTCACTTTGTAAGTACCACGCGGTGCGCAACGACGGCAACATCCCGTCCGACGAGGTGGAGCAGCTCACGTTCTACCTGTGCCACCTGTACTCGCGCTGCACCCGCTCCGTGTCCTACCCCACGCCGACCTACTACGCGCATCTGGCGTGCTTCCGCGCCAAGTCGCTCACTTTGTAAGTACCACGCGGTGCGCAACGACGGCAACATCCCGTCCGACGAGGTGGAGCAGCTCACGTTCTACCTGTGCCACCTGTACTCGCGCTGCACCCGCTCCGTGTCCTACCCCACGCCGACCTACTACGCGCATCTGGCGTGCTTCCGCGCCAAGTCGCTCACTTTGTAAGTACCACGCGGTGCGCAACGACGGCAACATCCCGTCCGACGAGGTGGAGCAGCTCACGTTCTACCTGTGCCACCTGTACTCGCGCTGCACCCGCTCCGTGTCCTACCCCACGCCGACCTACTACGCGCATCTGGCGTGCTTCCGCGCCAAGTCGCTCACTTTGTAAGTACCACGCGGTGCGCAACGACGGCAACATCCCGTCCGACGAGGTGGAGCAGCTCACGTTCTACCTGTGCCACCTGTACTCGCGCTGCACCCGCTCCGTGTCCTACCCCACGCCGACCTACTACGCGCATCTGGCGTGCTTCCGCGCCAAGTCGCTCACTTTGTAAGTACCACGCGGTGCGCAACGACGGCAACATCCCGTCCGACGAGGTGGAGCAGCTCACGTTCTACCTGTGCCACCTGTACTCGCGCTGCACCCGCTCCGTGTCCTACCCCACGCCGACCTACTACGCGCATCTGGCGTGCTTCCGCGCCAAGTCGCTCACTTTGTAAGTACCACGCGGTGCGCAACGACGGCAACATCCCGTCCGACGAGGTGGAGCAGCTCACGTTCTACCTGTGCCACCTGTACTCGCGCTGCACCCGCTCCGTGTCCTACCCCACGCCGACCTACTACGCGCATCTGGCGTGCTTCCGCGCCAAGTCGCTCACTTTGTAAGTACCACGCGGTGCGCAACGACGGCAACATCCCGTCCGACGAGGTGGAGCAGCTCACGTTCTACCTGTGCCACCTGTACTCGCGCTGCACCCGCTCCGTGTCCTACCCCACGCCGACCTACTACGCGCATCTGGCGTGCTTCCGCGCCAAGTCGCTCACTTTGTAAGTACCACGCGGTGCGCAACGACGGCAACATCCCGTCCGACGAGGTGGAGCAGCTCACGTTCTACCTGTGCCACCTGTACTCGCGCTGCACCCGCTCCGTGTCCTACCCCACGCCGACCTACTACGCGCATCTGGCGTGCTTCCGCGCCAAGTCGCTCACTTTGTAAGTACCACGCGGTGCGCAACGACGGCAACATCCCGTCCGACGAGGTGGAGCAGCTCACGTTCTACCTGTGCCACCTGTACTCGCGCTGCACCCGCTCCGTGTCCTACCCCACGCCGACCTACTACGCGCATCTGGCGTGCTTCCGCGCCAAGTCGCTCACTTTGTAAGTACCACGCGGTGCGCAACGACGGCAACATCCCGTCCGACGAGGTGGAGCAGCTCACGTTCTACCTGTGCCACCTGTACTCGCGCTGCACCCGCTCCGTGTCCTACCCCACGCCGACCTACTACGCGCATCTGGCGTGCTTCCGCGCCAAGTCGCTCACTTTGTAAGTACCACGCGGTGCGCAACGACGGCAACATCCCGTCCGACGAGGTGGAGCAGCTCACGTTCTACCTGTGCCACCTGTACTCGCGCTGCACCCGCTCCGTGTCCTACCCCACGCCGACCTACTACGCGCATCTGGCGTGCTTCCGCGCCAAGTCGCTCACTTTGTAAGTACCACGCGGTGCGCAACGACGGCAACATCCCGTCCGACGAGGTGGAGCAGCTCACGTTCTACCTGTGCCACCTGTACTCGCGCTGCACCCGCTCCGTGTCCTACCCCACGCCGACCTACTACGCGCATCTGGCGTGCTTCCGCGCCAAGTCGCTCACTTTGTAAGTACCACGCGGTGCGCAACGACGGCAACATCCCGTCCGACGAGGTGGAGCAGCTCACGTTCTACCTGTGCCACCTGTACTCGCGCTGCACCCGCTCCGTGTCCTACCCCACGCCGACCTACTACGCGCATCTGGCGTGCTTCCGCGCCAAGTCGCTCACTTTGTAAGTACCACGCGGTGCGCAACGACGGCAACATCCCGTCCGACGAGGTGGAGCAGCTCACGTTCTACCTGTGCCACCTGTACTCGCGCTGCACCCGCTCCGTGTCCTACCCCACGCCGACCTACTACGCGCATCTGGCGTGCTTCCGCGCCAAGTCGCTCACTTTGTAAGTACCACGCGGTGCGCAACGACGGCAACATCCCGTCCGACGAGGTGGAGCAGCTCACGTTCTACCTGTGCCACCTGTACTCGCGCTGCACCCGCTCCGTGTCCTACCCCACGCCGACCTACTACGCGCATCTGGCGTGCTTCCGCGCCAAGTCGCTCACTTTGTAAGTACCACGCGGTGCGCAACGACGGCAACATCCCGTCCGACGAGGTGGAGCAGCTCACGTTCTACCTGTGCCACCTGTACTCGCGCTGCACCCGCTCCGTGTCCTACCCCACGCCGACCTACTACGCGCATCTGGCGTGCTTCCGCGCCAAGTCGCTCACTTTGTAAGTACCACGCGGTGCGCAACGACGGCAACATCCCGTCCGACGAGGTGGAGCAGCTCACGTTCTACCTGTGCCACCTGTACTCGCGCTGCACCCGCTCCGTGTCCTACCCCACGCCGACCTACTACGCGCATCTGGCGTGCTTCCGCGCCAAGTCGCTCACTTTGTAAGTACCACGCGGTGCGCAACGACGGCAACATCCCGTCCGACGAGGTGGAGCAGCTCACGTTCTACCTGTGCCACCTGTACTCGCGCTGCACCCGCTCCGTGTCCTACCCCACGCCGACCTACTACGCGCATCTGGCGTGCTTCCGCGCCAAGTCGCTCACTTTGTAAGTACCACGCGGTGCGCAACGACGGCAACATCCCGTCCGACGAGGTGGAGCAGCTCACGTTCTACCTGTGCCACCTGTACTCGCGCTGCACCCGCTCCGTGTCCTACCCCACGCCGACCTACTACGCGCATCTGGCGTGCTTCCGCGCCAAGTCGCTCACTTTGTAAGTACCACGCGGTGCGCAACGACGGCAACATCCCGTCCGACGAGGTGGAGCAGCTCACGTTCTACCTGTGCCACCTGTACTCGCGCTGCACCCGCTCCGTGTCCTACCCCACGCCGACCTACTACGCGCATCTGGCGTGCTTCCGCGCCAAGTCGCTCACTTTGTAAGTACCACGCGGTGCGCAACGACGGCAACATCCCGTCCGACGAGGTGGAGCAGCTCACGTTCTACCTGTGCCACCTGTACTCGCGCTGCACCCGCTCCGTGTCCTACCCCACGCCGACCTACTACGCGCATCTGGCGTGCTTCCGCGCCAAGTCGCTCACTTTGTAAGTACCACGCGGTGCGCAACGACGGCAACATCCCGTCCGACGAGGTGGAGCAGCTCACGTTCTACCTGTGCCACCTGTACTCGCGCTGCACCCGCTCCGTGTCCTACCCCACGCCGACCTACTACGCGCATCTGGCGTGCTTCCGCGCCAAGTCGCTCACTTTGTAAGTACCACGCGGTGCGCAACGACGGCAACATCCCGTCCGACGAGGTGGAGCAGCTCACGTTCTACCTGTGCCACCTGTACTCGCGCTGCACCCGCTCCGTGTCCTACCCCACGCCGACCTACTACGCGCATCTGGCGTGCTTCCGCGCCAAGTCGCTCACTTTGTAAGTACCACGCGGTGCGCAACGACGGCAACATCCCGTCCGACGAGGTGGAGCAGCTCACGTTCTACCTGTGCCACCTGTACTCGCGCTGCACCCGCTCCGTGTCCTACCCCACGCCGACCTACTACGCGCATCTGGCGTGCTTCCGCGCCAAGTCGCTCACTTTGTAAGTACCACGCGGTGCGCAACGACGGCAACATCCCGTCCGACGAGGTGGAGCAGCTCACGTTCTACCTGTGCCACCTGTACTCGCGCTGCACCCGCTCCGTGTCCTACCCCACGCCGACCTACTACGCGCATCTGGCGTGCTTCCGCGCCAAGTCGCTCACTTTGTAAGTACCACGCGGTGCGCAACGACGGCAACATCCCGTCCGACGAGGTGGAGCAGCTCACGTTCTACCTGTGCCACCTGTACTCGCGCTGCACCCGCTCCGTGTCCTACCCCACGCCGACCTACTACGCGCATCTGGCGTGCTTCCGCGCCAAGTCGCTCACTTTGTAAGTACCACGCGGTGCGCAACGACGGCAACATCCCGTCCGACGAGGTGGAGCAGCTCACGTTCTACCTGTGCCACCTGTACTCGCGCTGCACCCGCTCCGTGTCCTACCCCACGCCGACCTACTACGCGCATCTGGCGTGCTTCCGCGCCAAGTCGCTCACTTTGTAAGTACCACGCGGTGCGCAACGACGGCAACATCCCGTCCGACGAGGTGGAGCAGCTCACGTTCTACCTGTGCCACCTGTACTCGCGCTGCACCCGCTCCGTGTCCTACCCCACGCCGACCTACTACGCGCATCTGGCGTGCTTCCGCGCCAAGTCGCTCACTTTGTAAGTACCACGCGGTGCGCAACGACGGCAACATCCCGTCCGACGAGGTGGAGCAGCTCACGTTCTACCTGTGCCACCTGTACTCGCGCTGCACCCGCTCCGTGTCCTACCCCACGCCGACCTACTACGCGCATCTGGCGTGCTTCCGCGCCAAGTCGCTCACTTTGTAAGTACCACGCGGTGCGCAACGACGGCAACATCCCGTCCGACGAGGTGGAGCAGCTCACGTTCTACCTGTGCCACCTGTACTCGCGCTGCACCCGCTCCGTGTCCTACCCCACGCCGACCTACTACGCGCATCTGGCGTGCTTCCGCGCCAAGTCGCTCACTTTGTAAGTACCACGCGGTGCGCAACGACGGCAACATCCCGTCCGACGAGGTGGAGCAGCTCACGTTCTACCTGTGCCACCTGTACTCGCGCTGCACCCGCTCCGTGTCCTACCCCACGCCGACCTACTACGCGCATCTGGCGTGCTTCCGCGCCAAGTCGCTCACTTTGTAAGTACCACGCGGTGCGCAACGACGGCAACATCCCGTCCGACGAGGTGGAGCAGCTCACGTTCTACCTGTGCCACCTGTACTCGCGCTGCACCCGCTCCGTGTCCTACCCCACGCCGACCTACTACGCGCATCTGGCGTGCTTCCGCGCCAAGTCGCTCACTTTGTAAGTACCACGCGGTGCGCAACGACGGCAACATCCCGTCCGACGAGGTGGAGCAGCTCACGTTCTACCTGTGCCACCTGTACTCGCGCTGCACCCGCTCCGTGTCCTACCCCACGCCGACCTACTACGCGCATCTGGCGTGCTTCCGCGCCAAGTCGCTCACTTTGTAAGTACCACGCGGTGCGCAACGACGGCAACATCCCGTCCGACGAGGTGGAGCAGCTCACGTTCTACCTGTGCCACCTGTACTCGCGCTGCACCCGCTCCGTGTCCTACCCCACGCCGACCTACTACGCGCATCTGGCGTGCTTCCGCGCCAAGTCGCTCACTTTGTAAGTACCACGCGGTGCGCAACGACGGCAACATCCCGTCCGACGAGGTGGAGCAGCTCACGTTCTACCTGTGCCACCTGTACTCGCGCTGCACCCGCTCCGTGTCCTACCCCACGCCGACCTACTACGCGCATCTGGCGTGCTTCCGCGCCAAGTCGCTCACTTTGTAAGTACCACGCGGTGCGCAACGACGGCAACATCCCGTCCGACGAGGTGGAGCAGCTCACGTTCTACCTGTGCCACCTGTACTCGCGCTGCACCCGCTCCGTGTCCTACCCCACGCCGACCTACTACGCGCATCTGGCGTGCTTCCGCGCCAAGTCGCTCACTTTGTAAGTACCACGCGGTGCGCAACGACGGCAACATCCCGTCCGACGAGGTGGAGCAGCTCACGTTCTACCTGTGCCACCTGTACTCGCGCTGCACCCGCTCCGTGTCCTACCCCACGCCGACCTACTACGCGCATCTGGCGTGCTTCCGCGCCAAGTCGCTCACTTTGTAAGTACCACGCGGTGCGCAACGACGGCAACATCCCGTCCGACGAGGTGGAGCAGCTCACGTTCTACCTGTGCCACCTGTACTCGCGCTGCACCCGCTCCGTGTCCTACCCCACGCCGACCTACTACGCGCATCTGGCGTGCTTCCGCGCCAAGTCGCTCACTTTGTAAGTACCACGCGGTGCGCAACGACGGCAACATCCCGTCCGACGAGGTGGAGCAGCTCACGTTCTACCTGTGCCACCTGTACTCGCGCTGCACCCGCTCCGTGTCCTACCCCACGCCGACCTACTACGCGCATCTGGCGTGCTTCCGCGCCAAGTCGCTCACTTTGTAAGTACCACGCGGTGCGCAACGACGGCAACATCCCGTCCGACGAGGTGGAGCAGCTCACGTTCTACCTGTGCCACCTGTACTCGCGCTGCACCCGCTCCGTGTCCTACCCCACGCCGACCTACTACGCGCATCTGGCGTGCTTCCGCGCCAAGTCGCTCACTTTGTAAGTACCACGCGGTGCGCAACGACGGCAACATCCCGTCCGACGAGGTGGAGCAGCTCACGTTCTACCTGTGCCACCTGTACTCGCGCTGCACCCGCTCCGTGTCCTACCCCACGCCGACCTACTACGCGCATCTGGCGTGCTTCCGCGCCAAGTCGCTCACTTTGTAAGTACCACGCGGTGCGCAACGACGGCAACATCCCGTCCGACGAGGTGGAGCAGCTCACGTTCTACCTGTGCCACCTGTACTCGCGCTGCACCCGCTCCGTGTCCTACCCCACGCCGACCTACTACGCGCATCTGGCGTGCTTCCGCGCCAAGTCGCTCACTTTGTAAGTACCACGCGGTGCGCAACGACGGCAACATCCCGTCCGACGAGGTGGAGCAGCTCACGTTCTACCTGTGCCACCTGTACTCGCGCTGCACCCGCTCCGTGTCCTACCCCACGCCGACCTACTACGCGCATCTGGCGTGCTTCCGCGCCAAGTCGCTCACTTTGTAAGTACCACGCGGTGCGCAACGACGGCAACATCCCGTCCGACGAGGTGGAGCAGCTCACGTTCTACCTGTGCCACCTGTACTCGCGCTGCACCCGCTCCGTGTCCTACCCCACGCCGACCTACTACGCGCATCTGGCGTGCTTCCGCGCCAAGTCGCTCACTTTGTAAGTACCACGCGGTGCGCAACGACGGCAACATCCCGTCCGACGAGGTGGAGCAGCTCACGTTCTACCTGTGCCACCTGTACTCGCGCTGCACCCGCTCCGTGTCCTACCCCACGCCGACCTACTACGCGCATCTGGCGTGCTTCCGCGCCAAGTCGCTCACTTTGTAAGTACCACGCGGTGCGCAACGACGGCAACATCCCGTCCGACGAGGTGGAGCAGCTCACGTTCTACCTGTGCCACCTGTACTCGCGCTGCACCCGCTCCGTGTCCTACCCCACGCCGACCTACTACGCGCATCTGGCGTGCTTCCGCGCCAAGTCGCTCACTTTGTAAGTACCACGCGGTGCGCAACGACGGCAACATCCCGTCCGACGAGGTGGAGCAGCTCACGTTCTACCTGTGCCACCTGTACTCGCGCTGCACCCGCTCCGTGTCCTACCCCACGCCGACCTACTACGCGCATCTGGCGTGCTTCCGCGCCAAGTCGCTCACTTTGTAAGTACCACGCGGTGCGCAACGACGGCAACATCCCGTCCGACGAGGTGGAGCAGCTCACGTTCTACCTGTGCCACCTGTACTCGCGCTGCACCCGCTCCGTGTCCTACCCCACGCCGACCTACTACGCGCATCTGGCGTGCTTCCGCGCCAAGTCGCTCACTTTGTAAGTACCACGCGGTGCGCAACGACGGCAACATCCCGTCCGACGAGGTGGAGCAGCTCACGTTCTACCTGTGCCACCTGTACTCGCGCTGCACCCGCTCCGTGTCCTACCCCACGCCGACCTACTACGCGCATCTGGCGTGCTTCCGCGCCAAGTCGCTCACTTTGTAAGTACCACGCGGTGCGCAACGACGGCAACATCCCGTCCGACGAGGTGGAGCAGCTCACGTTCTACCTGTGCCACCTGTACTCGCGCTGCACCCGCTCCGTGTCCTACCCCACGCCGACCTACTACGCGCATCTGGCGTGCTTCCGCGCCAAGTCGCTCACTTTGTAAGTACCACGCGGTGCGCAACGACGGCAACATCCCGTCCGACGAGGTGGAGCAGCTCACGTTCTACCTGTGCCACCTGTACTCGCGCTGCACCCGCTCCGTGTCCTACCCCACGCCGACCTACTACGCGCATCTGGCGTGCTTCCGCGCCAAGTCGCTCACTTTGTAAGTACCACGCGGTGCGCAACGACGGCAACATCCCGTCCGACGAGGTGGAGCAGCTCACGTTCTACCTGTGCCACCTGTACTCGCGCTGCACCCGCTCCGTGTCCTACCCCACGCCGACCTACTACGCGCATCTGGCGTGCTTCCGCGCCAAGTCGCTCACTTTGTAAGTACCACGCGGTGCGCAACGACGGCAACATCCCGTCCGACGAGGTGGAGCAGCTCACGTTCTACCTGTGCCACCTGTACTCGCGCTGCACCCGCTCCGTGTCCTACCCCACGCCGACCTACTACGCGCATCTGGCGTGCTTCCGCGCCAAGTCGCTCACTTTGTAAGTACCACGCGGTGCGCAACGACGGCAACATCCCGTCCGACGAGGTGGAGCAGCTCACGTTCTACCTGTGCCACCTGTACTCGCGCTGCACCCGCTCCGTGTCCTACCCCACGCCGACCTACTACGCGCATCTGGCGTGCTTCCGCGCCAAGTCGCTCACTTTGTAAGTACCACGCGGTGCGCAACGACGGCAACATCCCGTCCGACGAGGTGGAGCAGCTCACGTTCTACCTGTGCCACCTGTACTCGCGCTGCACCCGCTCCGTGTCCTACCCCACGCCGACCTACTACGCGCATCTGGCGTGCTTCCGCGCCAAGTCGCTCACTTTGTAAGTACCACGCGGTGCGCAACGACGGCAACATCCCGTCCGACGAGGTGGAGCAGCTCACGTTCTACCTGTGCCACCTGTACTCGCGCTGCACCCGCTCCGTGTCCTACCCCACGCCGACCTACTACGCGCATCTGGCGTGCTTCCGCGCCAAGTCGCTCACTTTGTAAGTACCACGCGGTGCGCAACGACGGCAACATCCCGTCCGACGAGGTGGAGCAGCTCACGTTCTACCTGTGCCACCTGTACTCGCGCTGCACCCGCTCCGTGTCCTACCCCACGCCGACCTACTACGCGCATCTGGCGTGCTTCCGCGCCAAGTCGCTCACTTTGTAAGTACCACGCGGTGCGCAACGACGGCAACATCCCGTCCGACGAGGTGGAGCAGCTCACGTTCTACCTGTGCCACCTGTACTCGCGCTGCACCCGCTCCGTGTCCTACCCCACGCCGACCTACTACGCGCATCTGGCGTGCTTCCGCGCCAAGTCGCTCACTTTGTAAGTACCACGCGGTGCGCAACGACGGCAACATCCCGTCCGACGAGGTGGAGCAGCTCACGTTCTACCTGTGCCACCTGTACTCGCGCTGCACCCGCTCCGTGTCCTACCCCACGCCGACCTACTACGCGCATCTGGCGTGCTTCCGCGCCAAGTCGCTCACTTTGTAAGTACCACGCGGTGCGCAACGACGGCAACATCCCGTCCGACGAGGTGGAGCAGCTCACGTTCTACCTGTGCCACCTGTACTCGCGCTGCACCCGCTCCGTGTCCTACCCCACGCCGACCTACTACGCGCATCTGGCGTGCTTCCGCGCCAAGTCGCTCACTTTGTAAGTACCACGCGGTGCGCAACGACGGCAACATCCCGTCCGACGAGGTGGAGCAGCTCACGTTCTACCTGTGCCACCTGTACTCGCGCTGCACCCGCTCCGTGTCCTACCCCACGCCGACCTACTACGCGCATCTGGCGTGCTTCCGCGCCAAGTCGCTCACTTTGTAAGTACCACGCGGTGCGCAACGACGGCAACATCCCGTCCGACGAGGTGGAGCAGCTCACGTTCTACCTGTGCCACCTGTACTCGCGCTGCACCCGCTCCGTGTCCTACCCCACGCCGACCTACTACGCGCATCTGGCGTGCTTCCGCGCCAAGTCGCTCACTTTGTAAGTACCACGCGGTGCGCAACGACGGCAACATCCCGTCCGACGAGGTGGAGCAGCTCACGTTCTACCTGTGCCACCTGTACTCGCGCTGCACCCGCTCCGTGTCCTACCCCACGCCGACCTACTACGCGCATCTGGCGTGCTTCCGCGCCAAGTCGCTCACTTTGTAAGTACCACGCGGTGCGCAACGACGGCAACATCCCGTCCGACGAGGTGGAGCAGCTCACGTTCTACCTGTGCCACCTGTACTCGCGCTGCACCCGCTCCGTGTCCTACCCCACGCCGACCTACTACGCGCATCTGGCGTGCTTCCGCGCCAAGTCGCTCACTTTGTAAGTACCACGCGGTGCGCAACGACGGCAACATCCCGTCCGACGAGGTGGAGCAGCTCACGTTCTACCTGTGCCACCTGTACTCGCGCTGCACCCGCTCCGTGTCCTACCCCACGCCGACCTACTACGCGCATCTGGCGTGCTTCCGCGCCAAGTCGCTCACTTTGTAAGTACCACGCGGTGCGCAACGACGGCAACATCCCGTCCGACGAGGTGGAGCAGCTCACGTTCTACCTGTGCCACCTGTACTCGCGCTGCACCCGCTCCGTGTCCTACCCCACGCCGACCTACTACGCGCATCTGGCGTGCTTCCGCGCCAAGTCGCTCACTTTGTAAGTACCACGCGGTGCGCAACGACGGCAACATCCCGTCCGACGAGGTGGAGCAGCTCACGTTCTACCTGTGCCACCTGTACTCGCGCTGCACCCGCTCCGTGTCCTACCCCACGCCGACCTACTACGCGCATCTGGCGTGCTTCCGCGCCAAGTCGCTCACTTTGTAAGTACCACGCGGTGCGCAACGACGGCAACATCCCGTCCGACGAGGTGGAGCAGCTCACGTTCTACCTGTGCCACCTGTACTCGCGCTGCACCCGCTCCGTGTCCTACCCCACGCCGACCTACTACGCGCATCTGGCGTGCTTCCGCGCCAAGTCGCTCACTTTGTAAGTACCACGCGGTGCGCAACGACGGCAACATCCCGTCCGACGAGGTGGAGCAGCTCACGTTCTACCTGTGCCACCTGTACTCGCGCTGCACCCGCTCCGTGTCCTACCCCACGCCGACCTACTACGCGCATCTGGCGTGCTTCCGCGCCAAGTCGCTCACTTTGTAAGTACCACGCGGTGCGCAACGACGGCAACATCCCGTCCGACGAGGTGGAGCAGCTCACGTTCTACCTGTGCCACCTGTACTCGCGCTGCACCCGCTCCGTGTCCTACCCCACGCCGACCTACTACGCGCATCTGGCGTGCTTCCGCGCCAAGTCGCTCACTTTGTAAGTACCACGCGGTGCGCAACGACGGCAACATCCCGTCCGACGAGGTGGAGCAGCTCACGTTCTACCTGTGCCACCTGTACTCGCGCTGCACCCGCTCCGTGTCCTACCCCACGCCGACCTACTACGCGCATCTGGCGTGCTTCCGCGCCAAGTCGCTCACTTTGTAAGTACCACGCGGTGCGCAACGACGGCAACATCCCGTCCGACGAGGTGGAGCAGCTCACGTTCTACCTGTGCCACCTGTACTCGCGCTGCACCCGCTCCGTGTCCTACCCCACGCCGACCTACTACGCGCATCTGGCGTGCTTCCGCGCCAAGTCGCTCACTTTGTAAGTACCACGCGGTGCGCAACGACGGCAACATCCCGTCCGACGAGGTGGAGCAGCTCACGTTCTACCTGTGCCACCTGTACTCGCGCTGCACCCGCTCCGTGTCCTACCCCACGCCGACCTACTACGCGCATCTGGCGTGCTTCCGCGCCAAGTCGCTCACTTTGTAAGTACCACGCGGTGCGCAACGACGGCAACATCCCGTCCGACGAGGTGGAGCAGCTCACGTTCTACCTGTGCCACCTGTACTCGCGCTGCACCCGCTCCGTGTCCTACCCCACGCCGACCTACTACGCGCATCTGGCGTGCTTCCGCGCCAAGTCGCTCACTTTGTAAGTACCACGCGGTGCGCAACGACGGCAACATCCCGTCCGACGAGGTGGAGCAGCTCACGTTCTACCTGTGCCACCTGTACTCGCGCTGCACCCGCTCCGTGTCCTACCCCACGCCGACCTACTACGCGCATCTGGCGTGCTTCCGCGCCAAGTCGCTCACTTTGTAAGTACCACGCGGTGCGCAACGACGGCAACATCCCGTCCGACGAGGTGGAGCAGCTCACGTTCTACCTGTGCCACCTGTACTCGCGCTGCACCCGCTCCGTGTCCTACCCCACGCCGACCTACTACGCGCATGTGGCGTGCTTCCGCGCCAAGTCGCTCACTTTGTAAGTACCACGCGGTGCGCAACGACGGCAACATCCCGTCCGACGAGGTGGAGCAGCTCACGTTCTACCTGTGCCACCTGTACTCGCGCTGCACCCGCTCCGTGTCCTACCCCACGCCGACCTACTACGCGCATCTGGCGTGCTTCCGCGCCAAGTCGCTCACTTTGTAAGTACCACGCGGTGCGCAACGACGGCAACATCCCGTCCGACGAGGTGGAGCAGCTCACGTTCTACCTGTGCCACCTGTACTCGCGCTGCACCCGCTCCGTGTCCTACCCCACGCCGACCTACTACGCGCATCTGGCGTGCTTCCGCGCCAAGTCGCTCACTTTGTAAGTACCACGCGGTGCGCAACGACGGCAACATCCCGTCCGACGAGGTGGAGCAGCTCACGTTCTACCTGTGCCACCTGTACTCGCGCTGCACCCGCTCCGTGTCCTACCCCACGCCGACCTACTACGCGCATCTGGCGTGCTTCCGCGCCAAGTCGCTCACTTTGTAAGTACCACGCGGTGCGCAACGACGGCAACATCCCGTCCGACGAGGTGGAGCAGCTCACGTTCTACCTGTGCCACCTGTACTCGCGCTGCACCCGCTCCGTGTCCTACCCCACGCCGACCTACTACGCGCATCTGGCGTGCTTCCGCGCCAAGTCGCTCACTTTGTAAGTACCACGCGGTGCGCAACGACGGCAACATCCCGTCCGACGAGGTGGAGCAGCTCACGTTCTACCTGTGCCACCTGTACTCGCGCTGCACCCGCTCCGTGTCCTACCCCACGCCGACCTACTACGCGCATGTGGCGTGCTTCCGCGCCAAGTCGCTCACTTTGTAAGTACCACGCGGTGCGCAACGACGGCAACATCCCGTCCGACGAGGTGGAGCAGCTCACGTTCTACCTGTGCCACCTGTACTCGCGCTGCACCCGCTCCGTGTCCTACCCCACGCCGACCTACTACGCGCATGTGGCGTGCTTCCGCGCCAAGTCGCTCACTTTGTAAGTACCACGCGGTGCGCAACGACGGCAACATCCCGTCCGACGAGGTGGAGCAGCTCACGTTCTACCTGTGCCACCCGTACTCGCGCTGCACCCGCTCCGTGTCCTACCCCACGCCGACCTACTACGCGCATCTGGCGTGCTTCCGCGCCAAGTCGCTCACTTTGTAAGTCCGTACTTCCGTACTTTTGATCTCAGCCAGAAATAATCTCGTTCACAGCTGTCGGGACCGGCTGTCAGTCGATAAACGGCCTTAGAGAGAGAGACAGATATGGGTAAAGTGGTCTCTTTCTGGTCTCTCGCTATTGTCATATCTGTTTTAAGTGTCAAAGAGAAAATAAACGCATGGAATGAGTATAACACATGCATATCATGAGACCCATACTACCGACTTGCCCATAGTTCTTGTCTGCACAAAATAAAAAACTCAACTTATTTTGTTTTATTTTTTCAGCGGCGATCGTTTCGACAACGCAGTTTTGGACCGGCAACCGCAGCGGCTTCGGGTGTTGGATAAAATGCTGCAATGCAGCCGAATGTTCTTCGTTTAAGTCATGGGAAAAATTGCTTGATTATGAAATTTACATTTTTTTTATTTGTATGAAAAGTGATTTCTCCAGTCATTGTTATAATCGATTCATTATGTATGTCATATAATTATATTATTATGTTTTACAAATATTTTTTTTATCGTGTAAAATTTTAAAACTAGGAATGAAATAAAAAAAAATAAAAAAAAAATCCGACGAATTGAGAACCCCCTCCTTTTTTTTAAAGTCGGTTAAAAAACAAGGCAAAACTAATAAAATACCAAAAAAATATCCTTTAATAATTATTGTGTTTTTTGTCAGATTCAATCAATAAGTCTCTACTTTTATGTATAAATGTATTGTTTCAGGAATGACTCCTTTATTTTTATTTTGACTTGTAAGCTTTTCTTGCATATAACACTTGAAAAAAATTGACAGGAAAAAGATAATATTATATTAGAAAATAAACTTTTTTGACCAACTGGCGACATTTTTGTGTGGTTTGCAGGCTCCTGTTTTTATAATTATTATGTCTCTACTATTTTAATTATTGTGTCTATTTGTAAAACTAATAAAATACCAAAAAAAAAATGTGTCAAGTGTCTATTGTAGAAAAAGAATAGAAATAGAATCGATAAGGTAAAATGGCTACGGGTTCTGTACCTGCATCTTGTTTGTGTAAGAAAATCGTAATATTCATTCATAGTATCCGTAGCATATTCTGCCTCCTGATTGGCTGACAAAAATTTGTGCAGCGAATTCCAGCCAACCAGAGCAAGAGGTTTCGGCATTTTTGTAACAAAAATAAAATGATTATTTGCTTCTTAGGCTTATAAAATTATATTAATTTTTGACGTGACAACGTCTTATAAATCGATAGAGCCGGTTGCACGAACGAAAAAAACATGACTCATCCGGCGTTACCTCGCTCATGCGGCGTTACCGGCGTTACTTCGCGAGCGCGGAACGAGCGACAAAGAATACGTTGTCACGTTCAACTATCGTCAGTAAACCGACTTTACAGGCAACCAATTTTTTATTTTATTAATTGATATTTAACGTTTAAATTCTTTCCCCCTTTACAAATAAATCAGCACATATAAAAATATTGTTCTGGATTAACTTAAAAAAAATTCTTATTTTTTTTTACTCATCATGAATTATGAATTTTTTGCAGTAAAATCATGTAATAAATCAAAATAATTTCTGTATTTTTGGAATACTTGAATTAAAAAAAAAATCAATTAATGCTTCTTTACAGTAAAATATTGTCATAAGTAATTTAGTATAATTCAATTTCTGTATTTTTTAATATTATGTTCTTCATTAATCCGGAAATATACAGGTTTTTAAATGAATAATAATGTTATATGTAAGCTTTTTCTCAATAAATTGGTGTATTTATGTACCTACTATTGATTGTTTTATTTAAGACTTAACTTGTTCCCCTTTTGGGCACCGAAGTTCATTAATATTAAACCGACATCAGCTATAAACGTGGTCCAAAAATTTAGTGTTCAATCAGATGTCAGAAACCTTGTGATAAAGTGCAAAAATTTGCCTGGAATTCAAACCCCATCCTCTCGGTAGGTCTAGGTAGTAGATCTGAGCCACTGAGTAATATAAATATTTACCATTTATAATTTACCCCCCTTTTTAGATAAAAATGAAAACGATTTTCAATTTTTTGTGATTGCAAAACGTCGGGACACTATTATTTACCTACAACTATTCCTTCTATGAAAGAGTCGTGACTCCTGAGAGACGGATAGACAGAAGGACAACTAAGTGATCCTAGGGTTCCATTTTTCCTTTTGTGCTACGGAATCCTAAAAGACACACATACACGAATCCTAAAAGACACACATACACAATCAATTTTAAGACATTTTATCGTGTTTTACTTGACTCGCACTTGACCGGGTTTTTAATGCCAATTAGGTATTTAAATATAAGATTGCGTGTATACAGTCACGTAGGCAGCTAGATAGCTAGATATAGTTAGTGAAGCTAGACTTTCAATCACTCTAATAATAAGTATTGTTTTATGGATTTCCTTTTTATAATGAATTTCATTAGCAGGGCAGTAATAATTGTGTGCCCTTGCCATACTGATTAACTATGACGGGACAAGGTTTTGGTAGCAAGTTATGGACGTAGGTAAACCTACCTACGCACATTCTTCTATCCAACATTTCCCATGTTCTGTCTCACGAAATATGATATTGAATTATATTTTCTTGAGAGACAAATGGTAAATGGTAGATTGAAGAATTTTTCCGATTAAAATCCTTTACCACTATGCAATTAGGTACCGTTTCATTATACTTATTTAATATTAAGTAGGTACCTACATATGTTAAATTTTAGTGTCAGTTGTTAGTAGCAAAACTCTTCCGAAACGTAAGTATGACCGATTTTAATGACATTTGTGTAGATGTGTAGATCTCAGACCAATAATCACATAGACACAAGGCTAAAATAAAACAAAGTAAACGTATATCTTATTCAAGTTTCTAAATAGTATCAGTATTAGTGTGAGTGAGACAAAAATCAGGTGTCAGTTTTTATTTTTTTTGACATGTCACAAGGTCCAATAAGAGCAACTTACAATATGGTAAAACAACGTTTGCTGAGTCACCTAGACTTATCATAAAAATAACTAATCACATATTTTATTATGTAAAATTCTCGTGCCAATTTTTGTTACCCAACTCCTCCGAAACGGCTCGACCGATTGTTATGAAATTTTCTGTGTGTGTTCGGTGTGTTTGCGGTCGTAGTCTATTTTTTATATCCCTAATCGCAGAACAACGTTTGCTGGGTCAGCTTGTTACTTACATTAACAATGTAATAGCAATATCGTGTGTCATATCGCTTACCAATGTCCTAACAATTAAACATCAAGATACAGTCATATCGGTCATTATTTATTTTCAAAGGCCGGTGAATTCTAGTTCCTGCAGCCGTCGGAAGTGGGAGCAAGGTCTGTGGCACCGGGGCCTTCCTTCCGCGCATGATCTCGTTTTAATGCGTTTTGTACAAAACGTATCAATAATGCTCTAATTAACATATTGTATTTTTTAGTATTCCGGAAGGCAATTCTTAAGGCGTCGCGACGCACTGCAATGTACCGCGGCAATTAAGAGTATCATCTAGTCACAAGATAACTAACGCAAATAGGTAGGTGTTTCAAAAATGCTCTTATAGAGAGAGTTGCAACTGTCATGTTCAGAGCGAGGCCTACATTTTATTCTCGAAATATTGCTTCGGTGGTAACGTTTTTACCCACCCAAACGTTTACCAAATTCGACCATTTGGGTCTCATTATATTCAAGTAGGTACCCTTTAGTCTAGCCTAGTACCGAGTAGGTACGTTTTATTTTTTTAGTTTATTTAAATAAAAATAAAAAATACTCGAGGAAGTTTGTAGGTCAAAAATATGGATATTAATTAGATGCAAATAACAGAACCTTTCTTTAAAAGTAAACCGTGCAAGCATTGTATCTGCAACGGAGCGCGAGCGACGACCTATTATAAATCTATGATCTGCAACATGTCATAATAATCGGATATAGGTACTTCTTTGATATAAAGGTCTTATGGCTAACACAATAATTTTTCAACTGATCCAAAATTTTGGATACGGAACACTGATCACGGAAAACCGATTCTCTATTGATCGCACTTTTTGCTCTTGAAATGGCAATTGGCAGTAATTTTCATATCGTCGATGCGTAATAAACTTCCTAGTGGATGTGAGAAGGAATTCGCGATAATGTACCTACCTATGTCAGTTAATTACTTACTTTGTCGGGGTAAGTTACAATTATGATATAAAATAGATCAACATACCTAATTGTAAAATACAAGTACTAACTTACCTATATTATCATTCTGACATTGAGAGCATTATCTACTTGTGTGATGGATAATTTTTGTGAATTTAATTTAAGAGCAATTTATGTGGGAATTTTTATGTAACTAACTTGAAATAATTAGTAAAGACTTGATATTATAAGAAATTTTAAAAATAAATATTGCACACAATCTGAGTTTCCGTAACAAACCTTTAATAATTTTATACTTAATCGAACCTTCAGAAAACAACAGCAGCACTATATTTATAAGTTATTTTTTTCGTCTTTAAATATTGATTGACACGAATAATTTATCATTCAGCATTCATGGTTAAATGAATTTTGCGCATCAGTTACGAAACATTCATAGTTTTTTTACTTAGCCGGATAGTAGACCTTAGTGTGAATTCTTTGAATTTCATAATAAACCAAAAAAAAAAATGGTAATTTAGAAGAAATGTAGAGCTTAAAAACTATATTAGAATATATTGTAACATGATTACTGAACTGAATACAAAGCAGGAAAAATGGGAAGTACTTTCCTGAAATTCTTTTTATAGTCCCTTTAAAAAGTAAAATCGTTTCAGGTAGTACGGGCTCATTAAAAAAATAATGCTAATGCTTAAACAATATTTATTTTGGTCCTTTTTTAGGGTTTTTTTTCAGATTACTTTAAAACACATCTCATGTCGGTCTGTCGATTAATTGTGACGTGATAAAATGACAAAATATTGAAGAAATATAATTATAATCAAATCAGTTATATTTTAATTTATTAAATTAGAAATTGATACAATTTCTACTTTATGACTATGACTCATTTACAAAAATAAAAAATAAGTAAACTAAAACAAAAACTTATGCTAAAGACGCATCGAAGCCGAGGCAGCGAGGCATAGTAGGTACCTACCCAAAATGCTGGCTGGATGTCCAAACTTAACTTTGGCCAATGTAGCTGCCAGCTCTTGGATTCCCGGTAGACTCAATTACCCTTTACGATATTTCAGCGAAAAGGGAACGAGCCCCCGGGCCCCACGGTCCCAGGGTCTCAACTCCAAAAGGCGCAAATATGAAGCTTCCATCAAGAGCTTAGTTACTTTCTCATTTATCAAAGTATCAGCTGGTATGATTAAAATATGTAACAATCAAAACGATGGAGCACAGTCACGGTCGGAGTAAATAATCACGTTGCATTCCTTTCAATCAGAATCAACTGGGTTTTGAATTTTTGTTATAGTACCTATAACCACTCAGTGTTTTAACTTTATTTCGACATTACGTATTATATCCGTTGCAATGCGGTGGCGTAAGAACGATCGTGATAAGTATGCTAACTCAAGCGAGCCCAATGCACTTGGCCCCGTTGTCTATTGTAAGGTAATTATACCACCCATAACGCTATCATACGCAAACAAACAAAAACGTCCTCGAAGATTATGTAACGCCTAATATGATGTGGTTCAACTTTTCTGTTTCGTGTGTTTGTCTTCGGCCGTGGTAAGTAGTTACCCCTCCACCGGTAAAGACGTAATGCCATACGATTTAGCGTTCGCACGATGCTGTGTAGAAACTAGAAACCATTAGGATTTATTTACTTCTTTC
Organism: Coenonympha arcania; assembly: GCA_036785405.1. Taxonomy (NCBI): domain Eukaryota; kingdom Metazoa; phylum Arthropoda; class Insecta; order Lepidoptera; family Nymphalidae; genus Coenonympha; species Coenonympha arcania. Next base: position 2,297,525 of record CM072063.1, on the reverse strand, counting down.
AAGTTAGCACGATAAATCTTCGACTGCATCATCACTAACCATCAAGTGAGATCGCAGCTAAGAACTAACTTGTAGTACAGACTTGTAGTGTGTAAAAAAGTTTAATTGCAGTGGCGATCTACGGCAGACGGGCTATAGTAACATAGTCTCAACCATTTTTTATGTACCTCGCTGAATCCAGGTCTCCCTTTCGAATGAGATTTGGTCATAATCTAACAAGTTGCAGCAGGCGGCCTTTGAACCTACTTATATGTTTGAAAAAATTATGGAACACCACAATAATTATCAAAAAAGAAAAATACCGAGCAAAGCCAGGTGGCAGGTACTGTATAATTAGTCTCAGATTTAATTACGGATTGAGAACGGGCAAGAAAAAAATCTTTTTTGTGTTTAGTACAGCGGGAAGGAGTTGCAAACCTCTGGAAGATCTAATTAGGATGAAAAAGGCATCAAATAAAGCAGCAGTTGTAGATTTTTTTTAATTTTTGTTCCATACACGTACCAAAATCAAACTTCGAAAAGAAAAATCGAATAGGTAAGTCATAATATGGCTACAGCTAATATTATATTATGGTGCCGGAGGTCAACATTGATTTTGGGTCAATGTGCCAGCAAAGTAAACAAAAGGTCAAAGTTAAAACAATGCCTGAGCCCGGACAGATAACCAATTAACCATAAAACGTTTAACAGAAGCCGGAAGCCAAATGCATTATGCACCTGACCCAATACCTACATTCTATTTTTAGGTCAGGTTATACGATTCAATGCAAGCAAGATGAAGGTTTCACAAGTCTTCTCAAAAGAATAATCTGAGCAATACACTTTTTAGGGCTTCGTACCCACAACGTGCCTGTTATTAAGCCTCGTTTTTCCTTCCTATATCTCTCTGTTCTTCCTTATTTCTGGCAGCGGGCTGTATCTCCTGGCTGTATTGCCGTTATAATAAAAATGATAAACAATTAAACCCGCTGAATCTATGCGTCTCACTCTGTGGAGGTCAGAGATAAGCACTTCATCCAAACAGAGTGAAGGAGAGATTATCTGGAGTGGCAGAAGTGGGAAAGTCTCCGACAAACCTTGCGAATGGGGATTTATCTCGAACACGATACGGATTGGATCTGCGGTCATCCGAGGCAGATCATTGCTAATGGTACTTTCTGCCATTGTACACAATACGACAGGCTACCCTGCATGCCTGTTGCAGCATTTTGGACTGCCTATGTTTGAGGTGACGGTCACGAGAAGAAGAATAAGAAGAAAATAATTTTAAATTAAAAATGAAATAAGGCCATTTAAATAAGTTGTTTTTAGCTTTTGTGTTTATTTCTGGCTTTATCTATAGAATGGTAATAACAAAATATATGAGTGCATACAAGCTTGAAATTTGAAGTGGCTATCCTATTCCTATAATCCTTTCAGGAATACATAATACATAGCCCTAGTATAATCTTAGATAGGTAAGCGTAATAAATGGTCTCCAAAATACAGGATTCCTAGTTTGGAGACCGCTAGAAATAATTGTGTATGTATTCTCATTTTTGGTAAATAAAGATATTTTATTTATTATTTATTATTTATTTATTATTAATCCATATCAGATGCAGGTATATCCCAGGACCTGACGCACTGCACTGCGCTCGTCATGTTGAGTGTCACCATCACATACTCGTAAGTCGTAATGAGCCCTCCGTCCGTCGTAGACATAGTTATACCCTGGTAATTTCACCGGCTACAGTTGGAAGCCCACTGTATGCCCTGGTAATTTCACCGGCTACAGTTGGAAGCCCACTGTATGCCCTGGTAATTTCACCGGCTACAGTTGGAAGCCCACTGTATGCCCTGGTAATTTCACCGGCTACAGTTGGAAGCCCACTGTATGCCCTGGTAATTTCACCGGCTACAGTTGGAAGCCCACTGTATATGCCCTGGTAATTTCACCACTACAGTTGGAAGCCCACTGTATGCCCTGGTAATTTCACCACTACAGTTGCAAGCCCACTGTATGCCCTGGTAATTTCACCACTACAGTTGGAAGCCCACTGTATGCCCTGGTAATTTCACCACTACAGTTGGAAGCCCACTGTATGCCCTGGTGATTTCACCGGCTACAGTTGGAAGCCCACTGTAGCCGGTGAAATTACCAGGTCCAATATCTGGTACTTCGGTAGTATCGAGCCGGAGAGATTCTACAAAAACTTCGCAAGGGAAAATTTAAATCTGTGTTCCTTCAATAGCTTTGAGTCATATGTATAAAATATAATATGAGGGGGGATATTAAAGTGAAAATCTTTATTTTTCATATAGGTATAGGCCTAAATAATAGGCTCTTATGAAAAGTCAAAACTCTACCACCAGGTCTTGAAAGCAGGTTTGCACCGAGAAGTCATACCTTTTACCTTACCTAGTACTTACCTAGAATTTTAATAATGGTACTATGTTAGAAGTAAGAACAAGGAATATTTGGTCGATATTGTGTTTGTCTAGCGATGCGTTTTCGATCGTTGAACCATACACCGCTATTTGGGTCAATGCTGGCTCGGAGCTCATTCAAGTTCAATGTTGCGCGAAGGTTATAAAAAATGTTAGCTAATAATAATAATTAATTTTTAAGGTTTTTATGAATACTTATTCCGTGATGCCGTAAGCATAATGTGGATTAATTTGAAAGTATTTAAAAAAATATTTACGTTGCTAAAATGAATGAGTTTTTACTTTTTACCTTATTAATACAGAAATTTTTCTGTCAGCAGCCTGGCCTCATCCGACTCGACTTCAGAGGCGCGTAAGTGCAACATGGCACGGTTTTTGGAGTTGAAGCAACAGAACCGAATGCCTTTGTCACTGCGTCTGTCACCCGCTGGAACTCACGGAAGCCGAAGGTGGTTGTCGCGCTCTGACGCCAGCTTATGCAGTATGCGCATGCGCATAGAGATAATTATGTCTCTAAACTTTTGTCGCTCTTTTTTCTCTGTCTACAACATAATACTTATATCGGAAAAGCGAAAGAGAGCGACAAAAGGAGAGAGACATATATCTCTACGCACGCATCCTGGTGTCATCATGCAAGAGGAATGAGGCTGCAGGAATTTCCATCTTGAAAAATGCTGCCACCGACTGTTTTTACATTTATTAGTAATACATACAGTTTTGAGTAATTTATGTACCCAAATTTTCAAATTGAATTTTAGACTTGAGTGCGTTCTTACACGATGCAGTAAGTACGACTGCTTTACTATACATTACGTCTTTGTCATAGGTTTGGTTGAAGCGTAGACCAGACCTGAGCCGATTGAGGATTTATAAAATTGTAAATTTACTCTTGCCGGAACTTAGCTAAAACCATGCCATAACTAGGCCAAAGAGATTATCAAAACCTTGTTATAACTAGAAGGTCATGAGTGTTTGAGTATAATCATATCATGATATCTGCATCAATCTTTTAGCTCGCATTCTTAGCTGTCTTATTTTTAAGTCTAGTTCTAACTTACAGCCTTGCTGTGAAGACCTTAAACCAAACATAAAATTATAATTATACAGCGATTCTTAACTAAGGTAATCGTGTCCTAGACATGCGGAATATTTTAGCAATATTCTGTTAATTTCTTATACTTAAGTTTACTAACTGACAAAAATTTAACTTGTGACATGACATTGAACAACAATTTATTAAAATTGATAAAATATACGTTTATTTACATCGATTTAAAAAATTTCACTATACGAAATGTGCCTGCCCTGTTTTGTGAGGTTCTCGATTACCTATCTACCATTAAATTATTACCCATCTAAGTTATCGTAAGATGCGTAAGTAGGTAATAAATAAATTGTATGATAGGTCGAGTTATACCTATCTATCATTATATCAACAATTTAAGAGTAGGTACATTGTTAAACCAATAGTAAAATTGAAAGGTCCTCATTTGTCGGAAAATTTCAAAAAATGTAGAGAATGTACATGGATACTTAAACTACACGCCTACATGATATTGTATATATATTTAGGTATGTAGGTATATTGAATGGAAGCAGGCGTTATTTTGCGGAATGCGAAATCGTAGAGTCTACGATTTCGCATTGTGAAGTCAACATCTCCTGAGGATGTCCCGGTTCGGGACGAAACGTGCGTCGAAGAAAGTGTTGGAAAATTGTGTGTGGTGTTTCATGTGGGCAGTGTTCCTGCATATTGTACCATACAGAATCTTTTCAAGTAGCGGATTACAGCAAAACAAATTAATCTGTCCTGCTATGTAGGTATATGCGAAATCCTAGCAACTATACCTACATAATGTTATGAAATTCTATACAGGTTTTTGGCTACCTTGTCACATATTTACTTAAACATATTACATACCACTGTGATCGCAGACTACCCCGGAAGATTTTTTACATCATAATATGGAGGGCAGCGAAATTAAAATTTAAAATATCTTAAAGGTCAACCTCGTCGACAGTTTATATTATGCAGAAACAGAATATTTACATTTTAAACGCACATTTTAATTTAGCTACACAATTTGTATTATTATGTAATGGGTAATTTATTCAAGGTCATGTTATTAATTATATCATTCGCGAATCAATCAGCGACTAATTTTTGTAAACGGTTGTTCAATGTTCATGTTTAATTGTTCATGTTCAGTGGAAATTAAGCATTAATTGACGTTTAAAATCGATTGTTTAATAAAATAAATTGTTTTAGTAATGTAATGTTGACGTTCAAGTCTTTGACTGAATGCATGACTTTCTGGGTTCTTTTACTGGAGAACTTTGACTGAAAGAATTCAAGATTGCCAGGACAGAAACTGCCCGATAGGGCAAAGATAGAAATTAATTTTATTCACTGCGTTAGGGTTAAGAAATGTGTGGAATTAGAGTGGAATGTTTTAGGTTTACGCGATTGACCACAATCTCATCTAATGGAAAGTGACGGTGTGGTCGAAGATGGAGCGCGCTTACCTACAAGATGCCTATTCACTCTTTTCTTAAAGGTACCAAGGTCGTAAGTTGCGGGAAACACAGATTTCGGAAGAGCGTTCCAAACCTTAGCCATGCGTACCAAAAACGAAGAAGCGAACCGCTTTGTGCGTAAACAGATGACATTTCGGCAGAAGCGAGTTTGTAGTGAGCTGTTGATGTTGATAATTTTAGAGTATTTAAAATCCTACGTTCATCTGAACAGTATATTTCGCATGCTTTCAAGCATTGGGTGACGCTGTGTAGACCCTGAGGGCATTCACCTTCGATACCAGACGAGTGGTCACACGGAAGTGTGTAGTATAGTACCTGCCTCACATACAGTCGCATAAACTTGCCCAGAACTTGCCGAAAGAGATTTTTGTTCAATGATTATTAAAATTAACGTTGAAAAAATTAACTAAGAATAAAGAATGTTGAGTAATTCGCTATAATTAATCATTTTTTTCAATAGTAAATTTATTTCTTTAGTAAATTTATCACCTGATGGTAAGCGAACACCGCCGCCCATGGACATTTGCAGCACCAGAGTAAACTGCACATGCGTTGCTTTATTTATCCACCCCTTGAATAACGCCATGTCAGAGTTTTGAGGGAACACTGTTGCTGGTAGCTGGTTCCATAGTTTTCGTGTGCGTGCAGTTTTCTTGCATTTAGCGTGGTATTCCGTTTTTCAGATGACCCTTGTTCGGGGAGGCCTATGTGCGACGATTTCACCTGGTTAGGCTGCGTAGATAGTCTTTTTACCCCGCCACCTTACTCACTCACAACTATGATATTTTTGATGTAGGAAAATTAGACGCGTTGGACATATTTTTAAAATGGGAAAAAACCATCCAACTCTTGACACCGTTACCGTAACCGACACCTCACACTGTTACCGTAACCGACACCATACGTAATTTTTCATGTTTTAACTTTTGTCGGCTCTCCACGTAATTTTTTTTTTAAGTTGTCGGGAAGGTGCATACCTATTATTTATGAACAAAATATTTAACACTTAGCTACGAGTCGTTACGTCACTAGTAGGTATCTATCAACTATTTGTGGCAATAAAAATAATGAAAAAGGTGTGTTAGTGAATATAGAATAGAAATAATTTCCTACAGAATATTATTTGTTTTATTACCTCCTAAAAGCATAAATACTGTAATAATAATACATTTATTCAAAATAACAATATGCTTTTCATGATTAGGTATAAATAATCCTTAAGCACGTGGTGAGAGATTGCACCATATTTTATTAAAAGAATAAAGTAGTACGAAACATAAACATGAAAACATGTTCCAAAAATAGTGAAATTTAAATTTCCGTAAATAAAGCTACGTAACTTTTTGAGAATAACAAGTAACGGGTTATCGTTTTTTTATGAATGAAATTCTTAAAAACTTGTATGTATTTTATTTAAGCAAATTTTGCAAAGATATTTTTGAAAAACCAAATTATTGACTCATTTAAAAATTGTTTTCTTTTTTGTATAATTTATGTGTTTTGCAGAGTTAAAATATAAACAGTATCATTAATACAATATAAATATTACTACTATACTATAATAATATATTAATTCTACTCTACGAATCGTATAAACCGTTTACAAAATTATGAGCTCTACCAAGTTGGTAACCCACTTAATTGTAAATAACCTACCTACGCAGTTGATTAGAAAGCAAGCCTTCAAAAACACAAATCCTTCAAATATGCATTACAAAAGTATTAAATTATTTATTTTTTTGGGTTCTGTATCCCAAATGAGAAAAGGGAACCCTTATTGTGTCAATTTGCTGTCTGTCTTTCCGTATGTGGGCCACTTATGCCCTTTCTCCTCAAGAAAGGATAAAGCTATCAAGTAAAAATTCATAACAAATAGTCTATGGTCCCTTGAATGTAGAAAAAGTTCAAGCCTCAAATTAAACGTTACGGCGATTTAATTCGTTTACGAAAACTCAAGACCTATAGGGTGCTGCTCTTGGTCCGAAAATAATTAAATTTACAACGAAGTAAAATCATATTGTAGCAAAAGTTCAGGCAAATACAAAAGTTGTTTTTAGTCATAAAATTAAATACGAGCTCAAAAACACATAGATTACTTACTATTGAGAAAAATGATAATAATGGTCTCGATAGTACAGAACCCTCACTGCGGAAGACCAACTTGCGCTTGACCAATTTTTTGATAGACACATTCATTGGACGAGACATTTCCGTGTTGGGTTGTCCATAATATTACCTGCCCGGACCTCCGGATACTGGGGGATTTTATACTCCTCTATGAATTTACGGAACATGTTTTCATGCGATTGTATTAAAATTTACTTACTGGATATGGTAAAGAAATCTTCGTTTATCGTCATCGCTCAGTTCAAGTACAACTTCTGATTTCTCTTGGATCAGGCAGTCACTGAGTTTTAGAAACGTGGCGCGTAGTCAACTTAATATGCCCAAGATTCAAGAATGACTCTCATGTAAGTTTAATTTCTTTTAATTGTAATACGTAAATATGGACTTAAATTTTAGCGGTTAATGTTGTTTCATGTTTTAATCGCTACAGATCCAGCACATGTAAATATGCTCCGAGAGACGAATGAAAAATGGACAAAAATGGTTTCAGAATGGTATCCCAGGGATGGCGAAAGGACCCAAGGGCGACAAACGAAACGCTGGGAAGATGATTTTAAAAAATTCGTCGGCCCAGAATGGATAAGAATAGCGAGGGACAGAGAGCGATGGAAATCTTTAGACCGATCTTCGAATAAATCACAATTTGTAAAACCTCACAGGTTATTGAACTTAATGTAAAATTTAGTGTAAACAATTATTGTAAAAGCTAAATTTCTACTAGTAGACAGCAATAAAGGCTTACTTTATTTTATTTATATATTTTTATGAATTAACGTATCGGATACTACTTATGACGCTACCATGAACGTACGAGTATAATATATTCAGTGTGATACGAGTTAGGAAGTTGGAGGTTTTTAGAGTCTTGTGACCAAGACTGTTTATGACCTTACTAGCAAAGACGTATCACCAAGCATTTTAGTTATGATGCACAGAGGTAATCTGAGAATAATATGGGTATTTAATTTTTATATTTTTGGCTGCATTATCACAGTGCCTATACCTACTTATTCTACCAATGATCTTCAACAGTGTGATATTGCAGTCTATCAATTACTATTTAATAATGGATTCACCCAGGTTGACGTTCCGGTTTTTACAAATCCTACGTCCTTTGGACCTAAATATATCATCCACCCACTATTACTTCAGCTTCGCAACTCAACTCTCCACGCGTTTATTATGGTCACTAAGGAGCTAATGCCTCCGTCTATCCACAGTAAAAGTTCCCACTAGATTACCTAGAAAGCTACTTCCATTGTTTCATGTCTATTTTTGGAGAACCAATTTAGCAAACAATCACCTGTCTATCTGGTTTACACAACCAAGTAATGTTAGATTGATAGCATTGATTATACGTACGTGATTACATACGAGGGTCTTTACAGAGTCAAAATAAAATGCAACAGCATTTCAAGTTTGAAAATTGATGATGTGTCTACTGTCTATACGATGTATAGAGTGAAGAGTTGTGAACATTAACTATCTACTATGGTTGTGAACCGATGGGCGCAGAAAGCACAGAAAAGCATTAACATACTTCTCTGATCTGTGGCTGCATAATCCCAGATTAATTTTTGGTAAATAGATCCATTACTAAGTAGGCAGAAGTCCCGGGTTATGAGCGAGCCTGGACAGCCAAAGGAGGTTTCGCCTTTTGCTTATTCTTGTCTATTATAGACAGAAATCAAAGTTGCTAGTGCTTCGCAGGTCACGGCAGTGCATAAACAATAAATAAGTAAATAAAATGAAAATATGCTAATATTAGTAAGCATGATGTCGGAAAGACTTCCTTCGGCATAAACACAAGCAAAGTCACTCGGGGTAGTTCTTGGAACATCATAATGCGAAATATTATGTTACCGTTAACATGTATTGGGAAATGGGAAGAAGTTTTTATTTAACTTGTATTTTAATTAACAAAAGCCCACAGAACCGCACCCCCTTTCTATGGTAATCTCAAAATTAACCTTGTGAGCAATAAAAAAAGGTAAAGAAAGACGAAAACTTATTTTTGTTGAAACTTAATATAAACCTGCGTACCTACCAATATTTTGCTTGCGGTTAGCTATAATCTCCTTCTTCATTAGCAAATTAATTGTGTGCTTGTATCGTTTTCTTTATCAATTATAGTGTCCTTTAAGGAGGCGAAGGCAAATATACTTGAATTAAAGGTTTCCCCGAAGGGTGGGAATAAAGGAAATAATTACTTTACTAAAATAACATAAACATTTACATAAAAGTCTTTATTGCCCAATAATGAGGACAAGGAATTTATTTGCTTACAGTAAAAATAATGTATTGACATTGCAGATAATTTTATCACAATTACACTTTTTAAGAATCAAATTTTCCATGCTTGTCTACATAAACATTAATAACTGGGAACTATACCGAAAACAATTTCCTTTCTTTAACTGTATTTTTGATCCTACATAAATGTTGATATTGTTCTTAACAAATATTAAACATAGTCCCATACTTTTTTTTTCGAAGCGTTAGTGATCGTATAGAAAGAGAATCGATAATCGATAGGTAACATAGCTAGATGGGCAGGAAAGCGTTCTAAAACGCTTGATGATTGGTCTACTACAGCTGCACTTCTTATCTGCGCCACACCTAGAAACACTCTAAGGAAATATTTACAGTTCTGACGTATGAGAAAAAAAAACAATATTCTCCATAAAATAAACACAATTACATTATTTATCGAGCTAACACGATGTTAGAGCAAGGCAACGGAATCAATGAATTAATTAAGAATGCATACCCAGTTGATCCAACTGACAAGGTAGCCAGGAAATTAGCACTTTGAAAAATTTACTTTTTTCTCAGTACACCACAAGACGTTTACGTGAAGGTTACGTGGAGGCGGTGTAATGGTTCAAAATTCAACCTTCTATGAAGCTAAGCAGAGATAATAAGAACGATTGAGTTTTTGTAAGGAAAATATTAAAGATGATCTAAATTATACATCCTGGGACTCTTTCCAAAGAACACATGAACAAAAGAACGTAAAGACCTCCATACTATCTACCGCTACTATACTCTAATGATAACTGGAACTCCCAATTTTGACCTTCTGCATGGGGTGAAAGATCAATGTTTTTTTTTTATACTACAGGATGAATGTTTAAAAAAAAACTGCATAGTGCGTAATCACCTCTTTACTTAATAATTGAAAGTGGTGCTTTAACATTCATTGTTAAATTGTGAAACTAAAAAGATTTACGAGTATTTATTACTTAAAGTTAGTATCTATAAAAATAAATTTTTCACTAACGCAATAATTCGTAAATAGCTAAGTGGTTGAAATATCATTTTACATTTAGTACGTTGTCTGGGTCGCAGTGACCAGACACAATATGAGATAGCGGTCAATTAAGCAGAATAATAATGCATATAAAAAGTTTTTTTTTTAATAAAGAGAGTTTAGAGATATCGTACACCACCGTATTGCACCCGAAAATAAATGTTTATATTATTTTAAAAGTTACGTTTTAAAAGCGTACAAGTTTTTATTTTTTTTTCACCTATCCTATATTATGTTTGTTTGCCTTTAAAATCAAAGGTTTTGAAAAAGTTTTTGATCCACTTTCAGGTTTCTGTGAACCGGAACTTATGACTGCGATAATAAAATAATAATTGTCATTTTTTACATAGGTATTCGGTACCTACTAGCTTTTGCCCGCACCTCCACTCGCGTGAAGTTGGGTTTTTTACCAATCCTACGGGAACATTGGATTATTCCGGGATAAAAAGTAGACAGTGTTAATCTGCGTTATTCCATAAAGCCGAATCATTTTAGTAATAACGGCTTGAGGGAGTAATATTAAACATACATGCACAATATACGTGCACACATGCAAACTGTCGTTTTTATAATACTAGCGCGACTAACTTATTATAAAATACAGAGTTAGAAGTTGACCTTTTACAAAGCTTTCCCCACGTACCTTCCAAACGTAGAGTTCGTTGCATTGTTGCGACGTGAGCTGATAACAAGTACCTAATTAAAAAAATATTATCATAGTAAACTAACGCATCTTTCTATACTTAAATCATATTTTTAGTAGGTACCTACATAGATATGGATTGCAGACAAAGAATGTCACGGAAAGTTAACCTATTTATTAGGCAAATTAACACGTTAGTGCGAATTAGAAATAATTTTAATTGGTAATTTAGATAAAAAAATTAACAACGTGCAAAATAGATGCACGGTTTAAGAATTCAAGGAGAATTTTTTATTGCTATTTTGATAAAATAACATTAAAATATTCAAAATGCAAATGCAGTTTCTATGGAACCATCATAACTCCGAGCGCTACAAAGATAGAGTTTGCTCCAAATAAATTAATTAGAATTGCAATAACCGTCAATTATGGAGATAAGGGCTTGTTGCGTCCTTAGTTCGTAATCTTCACCGAGGGTTCACACGTGGTCGTTTCCACTAGGTACTCGGAGGTCGAACTCAGTCGCTGTCCTATATAACTCGATCGCGCCTCCGCGTCGGCTACTCGCATCCAAGCCTCCGTCAACACCTAAACAGAAAACGCCAGACGTAAAAAAAATACATAAACCACAATCGAATCCGTAAGGTCAGCAGTCAACAGTTTCCACATCCCTACGATCCGCTTTTCGTAGACACGTTCGTTTCGTGAGGTGCAGTGTACGTTACACCTACCACCGCTTGGTTTGCAGAACGGTGATTTTCCAGCAGTTAGTTCGGACGCAGCCGACGGACAGTGCGCAAGCGCCGGTCGATCACCACCCCGGTGTTTTGTGACAGTGACGACGTAACGTACTTCGACGGGCAACATGACTAAATTCGTCACATTTGTAAGTCACACATACATATGATTTTCATCATTCAATTAACCACAATAATTTTTATTTTTTAAGTAGTAAATTTTTCCACATTTTTTTTCAAATCTATGTAATCACTATTAGGATCTAATTATTACAAAATATTTTTAAAGGAAAAGTTTAATTGCTATGAATTATAAAATTATTAAATATAGTAGGTCCTTCTCCTGAATCAATCAATCATCCCTGAAATATCAACAAACTAGAAAAGATTTATAATCTTAATTATGATAAATTAACACATTATTATTACTCTAGAAAAAAGCTCATGATTATTGAATTAGTACGTAATTATAACTTAAGTATTGTTGCGGGAATCTTTGAGAAAACAGATTGCACGATCTCGAGTACATAATACCTAACTTAGTTATATCATTAAACAAAGACACTATTTTCGCTAAGAAGATGCTAACGTAATGTACTGGCGAAAACTTTAGTGTCACTTGTTATACAATATACATAAGTCGTAACTCAAACAAATATTATGATTGCGAGGGTTCTACTTATAAAAGTTCAACAGGTTATTTAAGTAAAGCATTCAAAGTTGCAAACACTCTGAACTGAAAACATAATATTATCTGGAATCATATTTATACATATTATGACAAAAAATATTACAATAATTGTTTTTATATGAAAGAGAAGTCGTCAAAATTAGCACATATTTATTTATCTTGAAATAATTAAGAATTAATGTTTTAGAAGATCAATAGGTATAATTAAAGTCATGTTATGAGGAAATCAGAATATTTTTTTTTGCCAAAAATATTCGACCAACAACTTTAAAACAATTTTTATTTTGTCCATCCATAATGCTTTCATCCATCCATAAACCTAATTAATGCTTCCGTAAATTAAATAGATAATTGATCTAGAGTACTAATAAAACTAGAACAATGATAAAAACTGTGTTACTAAGTAATTACCTATGCATAATAATTGTTTGAATTATGCATAGGTAACTAAGTTCCAAATATACTTAGGTTACATATTTCGCTGTACATAAAAACATAGTTTAGTTACTTGGAAGCATAAGTAAATTTTTTTTACACATTACCACAATTATGTCAAATAGAATTTGTATCGTATAAAGCCAAATTGAAACCAGTAGCAAATACTTTTAGTAAAACCATTGTTATGAAGGTGCAGTGAAATATGTACGGGGGAAATAATAGATCAGACGAACGTTCAAAACTCGTGACTTGTGAAGTTGTATCGGAACTGGTTATTTAGAGCGAATTTCTTAATTCTACCGCATAGACTAACTAATGTAGTCAAACGCTATATCCAATGTCTTCTGGTAAACATGCTTCTGTACAATGCCTGGGAATATTAGCAATCGAAATCGAACGTTCAATTTATGTGGTTTTTCCTAAAGCTTGTAATATCTAAACCTAGGAATTAAATAGTACTCGATGAATTACAATAAAATAGCTATCTATTGTATTTCAATTATACATCGGATTGACTTTTAAATCTTTAGATATTTATTACATTTTTTCAAATTTGAAATAATGGAAACCATCCTACCTATAAAGTAAAGTACATATTCTTTCATTTTATTAGTTGCTGTGTAAATCTCAATACACTTAACACATATATAACACAACATAATTACCGATTTTGCATATATTTTGTACCTATATCGACACGTAGTCGTAAAGTATCGACAATTATAATCTCTTTATCACTTCAAATAAGGAAGTTTAAGCTTATCAAAACATCAACAAAACTGCAAAGTTGTAATGGTAAATTACGGAAGTTTTAATTAGTATTAATAACAAAAACAGTTTTTAATGTTTCCTCTAAACAACCGAATTCAACGCCTTGAACATCAATGTTATAGTAAACCACGAATTAGGTACATACCTATTAAAAACTAGGTTGCGTAGTTCCGTAGTCCATTTTAAGTGTGAAAATCATTTTAAAAGTTATCCGATCTCCATCTGATGATCACCTCCTAAAAAATGGAGAAACTTTATACCTACATTAAATCTTTGTAACAAACGAGCCATCAGCAAGTTATGAATAAAACAAAAAAGAATCGTTGAAATTGGTCAAGTTTTGAAGGAAGAAAATCTGCTAATAGTAAAAAAGTGATCGAAAACAACACAAAAAAGATGTTTTTATCCTTGAAAACTTCAACATCCCGGATACGCATTTAAAATATGTGCCAAATTATTATTGGTTTCAAATTATTTTCGCCTATTTCGACTAGGCTATACAGTAGCTTGCTCTAATGTTCTATAGGTGAATGTAAACACTTTTCGTTAATGTTTCGACTTACCTACCGGTAGATAAGTCAATCTACAATCGAGGGCCAATCGATTGTATCGATACGTCTTATTATAAGGCTCGGTTAATCGATATAGATCTTGTGTCAAACAGTGGAGTTAACGTTTTCGACAAAATTTATCCTAGGTGTAGGAATATAATTTTTTTATGTAAAAACTTTACAAATAATAATAAAAAAGCTATTTTAACTGTGTTATGTTAAGTACTTTATAGTTACAGTTTTGTTTGCGATCTTCATTACTAAACTAATAACATTTATAAGTCGTAATATTGATTATTTTAAAATCGCGAAAGTCTATTTGCTTGTTGGCTTGTCCTTCAAACTACACAGCCGGTAGATACAGAACAGCGGCCTTCGTCTTGATTTTTGCATTTATATATTAAATGATTTTAAAGGTTTATAAAGTTACAAAGGTTTTGATTCATTTAAGTTTTAATTTACTTACTATAAACACATTTGAGTAAAGCAGTAAGAATTCACGCAAATGGGTACATTTTATGGATAAAAATCGGAGTCATCTATTTATGTTACATCAGTCGATTACAAAGATTGGCCTTTAATGCGCCTTCGAACATTCTTATTATTGAATAGATCAATCATGATAATATTATACTCGTACATATTGAAAACTTCACAACTACGAAACATAATGCAAGCAATAGAAATCCTCTCATATAACGAGTAGGTACGTCAATGCAATAGTCGATTTTATAAATAGTACCTAATTTGCAATTTTTGCGGGCTAGTTACGTTTTTCACCTTTCACGAAAACAATGTATTGTGTTTTGTTGGCGTAATAGTTCTAGTAGTAGGTGCTATTTATATTTCCTTGTACTTAATATATACCTACTGGTAAAATAACCTCTGGTTGTAGATACATTGTTTAGTCAATAAACAGCAACCGTTTCAGTTTTTGGGTTTGCATCTGTGAAAACCTTTTATTTGTAATACCCGTTATTTTCAGTTGTTTCAGTGTCGTTTACCGCGCCAATAGTATCACTTCATTTCACATCAAATGAAAAGCAAGCTATTAGATATATTCGGTTTTGATAGCAACGTAGCACAAATTATCTCTGGTGGAAAAACATCCTGTGTTTGATAATAGGATCGTAAAATGTGTCGGAAGAGATTTTACAGTTACAGAAATTAACATAGGTTACGTATGTTTTTAAACAAACATTGATTTAACTTTTCCAATCTTTTCACCGGACTAGGCACTGTTACTTTATTTCCTGATACATTAATTCATTTCTTGTAAACGTCTTGCACTAAATTACCAATTGTAATTTGTTTTTGCTTTATGCAACGCTTGCACCTAAAACTAAACCTATACTAACATGGAAAAGTTACCTAATTACCTACTGTAAAATCAGCTCAAATGTTGTATAGTTCTGTTCGAGTGAGATGCTAAGATAAATAAATTACCTCTTGTAGTTATCGTCGCATCACAGTTCACACTCGAACTTTATTGTAGTATGTATTATGTAAACCCATGACCCTAATGGTCTTCGCACGGAATGTTGTAATGAAGCAAGTAACCTTGACCTAAGTCTCTTGGTGAAGGAACTGACATACTGACTAACTGAAAAAAAATGAAAAATTAAGATGATAATAAGAAAGATGAAATGTTGTTCAGATTCCAGCATTATCAAAGTGTTACTATTATGATTTATTAATACGTGGTCTTGCAATAATTGAATCAAAATAGATATTCGCATTAAGGATTTTTGAAATATCACTTACATTTAATTAATTACAATTAACTTTTTACTTGAATGCTTACACGGAAAGAAGTGGGTCATATCACGATTTAACAGATATTGAAGGTACATTTATCAAACAAAGATGATTTATTACGGCCAAGGTGTAGTTTGGTTTAAAAACAATGACCACACGGTTCTCATAATTATCACAATCTTGTGGTTTAACTTTACACTCAGATAAGTAGGTAAATCATTTGATCCTGTAATTGAAATTAACTCGGTCGCATCAAATATTCACACCTGAATCATAAGGTTAATAGAGCATTATAAAGTCTCTAAAAAGAGAAGCAACGAAAGTATTTTGTTTAAGCAAGACAAATTAATTTGTTTTACTATAATCCGCTACTTGAAAATAATCTCTATTAGCAGGACAGATTAATTTGTTTTGCTATAATCCGCTACTTGAAAAGATTCTGTATGGTACAATATGCAGGAACACTGCCCACATGAAACACCACACACAATTTTCCAACACTTTCTTCGATGCACGTTTCGTCCCGACACCAGGGACATCCTCAGGAGATGTTGACTTCACAATGCGAAATCGTAGAGAATCTCTATGTCTAATATGCAGAAACACCATCCACATGAAATACCACATACAATTCTCCCCACACTTTTTTCGATGCACGTTTCGTTTCGATATGTTGACTTCATAATGCGAGATCCTATTTTGTTTTCTTTAAAATCCGGAAAGCAACAGGACTTATTTTGATCTTGGTAAAGAGACATTTCTGGAGGGATGTTAGGTAAACTTAAATGCACAAGGTAAGTCGTAAGCATTAGTCAGTGTAAATAATGATTGTTATGTAATGGTTTATCGTATTATGATGGTACTCGTCTCTGATATAACATTATGCAAAAAACGACCTTCGTGATTGCTTGTTGCAG
The DNA here is from genome assembly GCA_036785405.1 of Coenonympha arcania. NCBI lineage: Eukaryota > Metazoa > Arthropoda > Insecta > Lepidoptera > Nymphalidae > Coenonympha > Coenonympha arcania. The sequence goes on along the minus strand of CM072063.1, from coordinate 2,280,611 downwards.
GTGAACGACCTATTTTTCTTGTAATCGCTTGAAATATGGTTATAGAAGTTTTTATTCAAATAATACGTTAATTGATATCGTAAAAAATAAATAGGTATTTTGTTTTTATATAGGTCCAATAATAATAATTATTTAACACTTTCTTATAATAGTTTTTTGTTATTATAATTACTTAAACACTTACTGTTATAGTTTAAACCTTAAATAGCTTCTAAGCTTTATTGATTATTTTATATATTTAGGTTAGTCCTTACTTAACTCAATCAATCAATCAAATTATTTATTTAACTAAGTACTAGGTACTGGTCAGTAGAATTTCATCATCAGTAACAACTTGGTGACTTCTCCAAATTGTTGTAGAGTGTATCATCTATTCTCCAATGACTAGATCAAAACTTATGATATAATATTACACAAAGTAATAAACCAGTGGTATAGCTATAGATTCATACAATTTACTTGCACGTTTATGTCAAGTCATAAGGTCAATCTAGACATGCTAATATCTTTATGAAGCTGAAAATCTCGCGTGTTTATATTTCGTGCGTGCTTTGTCTGTCATCTGAATATCGCAGTGCCATTATTTTGGTCACAAAACGTAATGGTCGTCCCAAGGTCCCACAGTCGCATGCAGTGGTGTTACTTAATGACTCCATGACCGTTTTATATCTAACGCGATCTCAGATACGGCCTTTTATTTATTTTTTTATGTCATTCCAATTGTTAATGGATTTTTATGAAATAATGTAAAGAATAGGTACGCGTAATAGAATAATGTAATAACTGTTATTAGTATTTCCCAATCGGCTTAAATGAAAGAAACGCTCAATTAGGCTACAGTATAACGTGAATCTCGCTGTTCGTAGATTTCTAAGGCGAAGCAAAACTGTTAGAAAAGCTTGAATATAAAACGTTATTAAACTTTTTTTTTTTATTAGTGTTTCTTTATTTCCCATATTTTTCTCAACAAAACACATAGATATATGCTATAGTTATTTAAGAATGAAGTCTGAATATGAAAATAACAAAATACTACTTGCACGTAGAATCATTCCGATAAATACTTAAACAAATATTTTAACGCTAGCAGGTTTTACATTTTCCACGTAAGTAAGTAACGTGGGAAAGTGAAATGATTAAATGTAAAGAGCAAACGTGTTTCAAGCACTAAGTATTACAGATCACTATTACGCAAAATAAAAAAGAAGAGTAATTAATATGTAGCGGGGTGCTTTTATAAGTAAGACTTAATTACCTTCGTTTAAATCGAAAGTTTCTTTAGCAACATCTCCTACTAGTGATGTTCATTCAATGTAAATACTGGACATGTGCCAAAATTTAAGAATTGTTTGGCAATTTTAAAAAGAATATCTAAACCTATTTGGAGTGGTTTAACAATCTTAAAAAACAAATTGCTAAACACCTTCAATAATACAAACATTGTCACGTCCAATCAAGTGATCCGAGAAACTTCTTTGCTATATTTTCATATAGCAAAGAAGGAAAGGACCAGCAAAACGTTCACCCTGATGAATGTTGTTAAGTCGGTGTGTTAAGTGCATGGTCAGACACTGTGCATCTTTGGATTTTGCTTTGCAATGTCATAGTTCACACTGCACCACACTTAGCAGTTGTTAAGTTACCCGGTAGTTTCTCAGAAAAATGTTAGTGTTCTGAGAGAAGATGTTGATGATGATGAAGACGGTGCTTGATATCAAGCGCTTTGAGAATTGGACTTTTACTAAATATATAGGTATTTACACGCAGTACCGACCATGTCATTTTCGATTAGTGATATCAAAGTGCCGGAGGGATCTGCTTTAGCGCAGGGAAAGTGCACGATTGAAAGTGCATTCACCAAATACTCAAGATTATCAACGTATTTGTAGAAAGCGGTGTATTTAAGATTTATACGATTTACGATTACCAAATACCAAAGAACATACCGTGGTTATCATGTACCGCTTCCTCGTTTAACCTATTTTAGTTACGACACAGTTTAACTTTTTCTAAATTTTACGAACTTATTTGCTTTAGATGATGTAGCTTTCTACGAACTTAATGAATATTTTCGTAAGTTTCGTAAGCTGAATTTTACAAACAAAAACATTCCACAAAAATATCCCACTAAAGATATACTTAAATAGTGAACGTTTTTTACTTGTTTAAGTAAAAAAAATTCTTTAAATTAAATATACAAAGTTGAAAGACATATTATCTACAAAGTTGACAATTGCATGATTATCGCAATAAAAAATCTTATAAATAGGTATACTATGGATCACTCAATGAAATGTGCACGCATATTTCTCATATTGTTGGGTACAAAAATTAGTGAAAACGCCAAAGCGTATGCAATATTGAATGCAGATGAGCTATAACATATTTAATCCTCAAGGGAAGGTGATAACGAATAACCAATTTGCTTAAAACATTGTCACCTTTCTGTTTATCTAAAACCAACTAACACAACATTGTCATTGTTTTTATATTATCTACTTCCTTTCCGTAATTCTCATGCAAAGCCTTGGTCGTATAATATAGCAGTCAAGGCGAATATGAATGTGTGCCGGTTATTCAGATGATGTCAATACGATGGCCTTGCGTTATGCATACGTGCTTATAAAATTTGAATTATTTAATTTTCCGGAAGACTCGTTTCTTATTGTAAAAAACTGCGGATGTTCATTATCGCATTATCTTTTATGAGGGTTTAGTTACGAGTCCATAATTTACATAGTGTTTACAACTTTTTTGGTTCGAAACAAAAATTCTTGGACGCGATTCCAAAAAAGTTTTTGGAATTGGCACATCGCGTCAGAGATGTATCAGTCATTAAAAAACTGTATCACTTTCAAAACATAGGTTTTGACAAAAAACATTGATGCAGTTCTTTAATTATTTCTTTATTGATTGGAGGGCAGCGTAAACATGCTCGTTATCATCTAGAAAGTAAGTGGTTGTCGAAAAAACCATTATGAAAATTTAAATTTTTTTAAAGAAAAATTTAGTGAGAGCTTTGGTCTTGAAGATTACGGATAAAATGTCAAAGGGTAAATTGTGTATGGAAATGTTTGTCAAATTAGCTTCATTTAAGTCTAGATAGGCTGAAACGGATGTTTGTTTGAACTGTCCAACTTAATTTACCCAAACCAATTTAACCTAAACCAAGCCTAATGATTGAATAGATGTCAGCAAAGGTTCTAGCTTGGTTCTAGTAAGCCTTATCAGATATCTGCATGACTACTTATCGATTGGACATCTGCTAGTTAGCTTTCAAACTAAAGCTCAGTTACCGTTTAGTTGTTTATTGACAAGTGGAAAATTAAAAAATTTTAAAACACCCACGACTTTTGCAGACTTGTAATTGAAAAAGGATTAAATAATTTTTTTGAAACTCCCCGACTAAAGGAAAGTAAGAACTAAGAACCTATCAGTATAATTACAAATCCAAGAAAATCCGCCGGAGCTGCTGTGTTTTGCCTATGACGGTGTTGATGGTGCTGTTTACCAGTTGATGACTAATTCAATTTCTTGATACTTCTTATGTACCGGCAGTTTATCATTACTTACTAATTACATTAATTGATATTGGAAACGAAAATAGCAATGGCAGCTCCGACGGATTTTCTTGGATTTGTAATTATACTGATAGGTTCTTAGTTCTTACTTTCCTTTAGTCGGGGAGTTTCAAAAAAATTATTTAATCCTTTTTCAATTACAAGTCTGCAAAAGTCGTGGGTGTTTTAAAATTTTTTAATTTTCCACTTGTTTTATAGTTTTTCGATTAATATATTAATATAATTTAAATTATATTATTATTAAAAAATGAAAATTAATCTTCAAACTAGCCATTAGCTCCTCTAGCAGCGTTTGAAGGCATCATCCCTTCCAAGTCATAAAGAGACGTTTATTGTGGCGCCCCCTGCTGTTCAATCACAAGAACAATTATCTACGAACCATTGCCAATGACTCACTAATATTTTATACAAAACTGTATCCAAATCGATTCAGTCGTTTTTGAAATAATTGAGAACATTCGTTTTCTCTGTAAATGTTTTTTATGGCGCCCCCTGGTGATCGATGTTCGTAACAACTATCAAAGAACCATCGCCAATGAATACCAAACATTATACAGGAAACTGTATCTAAATCGGTCAAGCCGTTTTTGAAATAAATGGGAACATTCGTTTGCAATATAAATGTATTTTATGGCGCCCCCTGGTGATCGATGTTCGTAACAACTATCTAAGAACCATTGCCGCTGAACACCAAACATTATTCAGAAAATTGCATCTAAATCGGTCAAGCCGTTCTTGAAATAAATGGGAACATCGATGTGCACAAACGAACACACAAACAAACAAACAATAACACAAACAAACAAACAAAAATATTTTTGCATTATTGGTTTTTGTGAACAATTTAACATACAAACAAACATAAAATCTTTTTAATAGAGTAATGTACAAACGGTCTCTCACCCTAAACGCATATACCCGTACTCCGTTCCGTCGTGGGTAAAAATGACGCTGACAGGTTTCAAAACTAACCTAATTAACGGTTATATATCGCAACAATTTAACGCGTGATATCTCGATGCCTCACATTGACATTTAAATTTATCGCCACTCAATAAACTCGGTTATCAAATCGATTCTATACCCGATTTAAGGGATCAATTATATTGGCGATTGTAGAGTGGAAGCATTCGCTCCATTAATTTTAGTAATGTAAATGGATCATTAAATAGATTTCAATATAATCAAATTATTTGCTAAATATAGTATTTAGTAACATTTATTTACTAGTTTGTTTTCAATAATACTTATGCAAAAGAATTTAAAAATAGCCACACATAAATATTATGTATATTTATGTGTGGCTATTTTTAAATTCTTTACTTAGAAATGTCTAAAAATATCGTTATTGATGCATATCTTTCGTCAATAGTCAAAACTATTCTTCACTAAAAACACATGCAGGCGCGCTTTTTAATTTTCAAATTATCTACACTAATATTATAAAGAGGAAAGATTTGTATTTTTGTATTTTTGGAAGTTTGTATGTAACGAATAAACTCAAAAAGTACTGGACTGATTTTAATAATTCTTTTTTCATTAGAAAGCTACATTATCACTGAGTAACATAGGCTATATTTAGTACTAGATTACTATAGAAATCTTTAGAAATTCCTAATAAAACCAACCGAAGGTGTAAAAAAATTAGCCATAAAATGTCTTTCATCGCATACGCTGCAAAGAGTATTAATGATAGGACAAAAAAATGTTCGACAATATTATAGAATATATCAATATTTACAAAAAACTTCGCGAGACCATGTGTCTAACTATTGTTGTTATGTCACTATAACTACTTTTTTACATTTAACAAATTGATAGAAATCCCGATCAAAATCAGACCGGTGTTATCCATACCATTTATAAATTTTTATCCAAACAAATAATTTAATATTCAAGACTGTCTCAATACCTGATGATTACTTTTTGAATTATTGAAATCGGACATTCCATTCAAAAGATATCATGAAATTAAAATAAAAATACGTGCCGGCGGGGGTCCCGCGGCCGGTCAGCTCGCACATGTTCCGCGGATCCCGATGATACCAACTGATTTGCCCATATCTTTTAAAAGGTTACAGTTCCCTTTAAAAATATCCTTTGCCCTAAAAATAAATAAATCCCAGGGACAAATTCTTTCCATAGTTGGTATCGACTTAAGGAAAGAGTGCTTTTCCCACGGGCAATTGTATGTGGTACTCTCTCGAAAAGGATCTCCTGAAAATCAATACGTTTTGTTGCCAAACTACAAACTTGAAATTGCCAGCCTACAAACTTGAAATTTGAAAGGTAGGTTCTTTGTAATGGGTAGGTGTCAGCTAAGAAACGATTTTGAGAAACTACCCCTCTAAGGGGGTGAAATAGGGGTTGGAATTTTATATGAAAGTCCCGTGTTTTTGAAGTTAGAGACGTGAAAATCGTCATTTAGGTTATCAGCTTCAGATATTAAAAATTTGTATAAGTCGTTTTGGAAAATTCCCCTTTAAGGGTGGTAAAATAGGGGATGAAAGTTTTTATGTGAAAATTTTAATATTGTTACTGTTGACTTGAAATTTGAAAGGTAGGTTCTTTGTAATGGGTAGGTGTCAGCTAAGAAACGATTTTGAGAAACTACCCCTCTAAGGGGGTGAAATAGGGGTTGGAAGTTTATATGAAAGTCCCGTGTTTTTGAAGTTAGAGACGTGAAAATCGTCATTTAGGTTATCAGCTTCAGATATTAAAAATTTGTATAAGTCGTTTTGGAAAATTCCCCTTTAAGGGTGGTAAAATAGGGGATGAAAGTTTTTATGTGAAAATTTTAATATTGTTACTGTTGACTTGAAATTTGAAAGGAGGTTCTTTGTAATGGGTAGGTGTCAGCTATGAAACGATTTTGAGAAACTACCCCTCTAAGGGGGTGAAATAGGGGTTGGAATGTTTGTCTGTTACTCCTTCACGCTGCAACTACGAATCCGATTTAGCTGAAATTTGTAATGGAGATGGATTATTACCTGGATTAACACATTATGGTACTTTTTATCCCGGAAAAAGCGATGGTTCCCGCAGAAGTAGTGAAAAACTTAAATTCACGCGAGCGGAGCCGCGGGCAACAGCTAGTTTATTATATTATTGTTTGTTATAATGTAATTAGCTGTTATCGCTTCAATAATCTTTTAGTGGTTGAAAACTAGTCTTTGCATATTGCGATGACAAATGGCGACTTGAGCTCTCTTGGTCATTCTTATACGAAGTCTGAGTTTTTTTTTTAGTTTTTGTTTAATACCTAATTATTTACAACCCGGAGCACTAAATCACGAAGAAATATTATAAAATAGCCGGTATCACTCGCGGAAGACGGAAGTCAACGCGACCGGTCGGCGGTCGGCGGGCGCGCCGCATATGTGTACGAGTTAATATGCGCCTGCGCTTGCTTGCTTATGCCCATCGCAGACGAACGACTAAGGAGTTGGTAAATGATATAGTAACTACATTTCAATATAAGTGCGGAAAGTTTATCATTTCTAAACGAGTCCCGGTTCGTTGACCCAAGCTGAAGGCGCGGGTCAACTATAGGGACGAGTAGAAATGACAATTCCGCACGTGCATTGAACGACGTTTTTTAATACATTTGCAAAAGAATAACTTTCCGCACACAAAACACACATGGAAATGTCTACTTTTTGAGCAAATGTATTAAAAAAATAATATTTTCATGCAATGCAGAACAAGTATATTTCATACCAACTTGCCGATTGTACCGGTTTCTCGGAAAATATGAATATTGTGGGACAAAAAAGTGACTTACTAATCCAGGGTAGAGTCACGGAATGAACCAGGGTAGAGTGTCGGTTATCGCTTGCACTAGTACTGCAAGAGTACATCATGCCAACATAACAACTGTATAATATGTAACATAGTTTCAAAAAGTAAGATGTGCTCGCGATACGTTGAACGAATCAGTTTGAAAATCGACGAACCTTTTTTCCGTGACTATACAATTTATCTCCATTCCAAATACAGCCTAAACGTTTTAGTTGTTGTCGCGTAAAAGATAGCAAACATACACAAACACACGTACACTCTTTAATTTTTTTATTTATATGAAGAAGAATGATGTTATATGATATGATGATTTGTCCGATGCAGTGCGTCCTACAATTTCGCATTGCAACATCATGCGACAAACTGCACTGCGCTCATCATTTTGAGACATCAATTCTTAGATCTTATTATGTCCAATTTAAATTCATTCTCTACAACTGATTACTACTACTTTCAAATCTTTACCTAAATAGTTTTTTTCTAAATATTTTCCCGGATGAAAGTTCCTTTAGATACAAACCCAAACAAAAAAATTAATATAACAGTTACTGTGAATTATTGTAGATACAAAAGTACCCACCTAGTATTTCGCAGTTCTTACAGCTGTGTTAATAGGATCACAAATAAATAAGTATTATTGTATCAGACAATGGCGAGGTAGTGTATATTGAAATGTAGGTACCTAATTTGAAATTGGCAAACGCGTTTTAATACAAGTGGTCACTGTTGAAAAGAAGTTAATCAATATAAGAGTAAAACTAAATGCGTGCATAATTTTACTGTATCTTTTCGAGATATACTGACGAAATAAAATTGTAATAACCCTAGAACGTGAGAACTGCAATTTGAAAAGTTTTATGGTTTTCTAAAAAGTATTTTTTTTTGTTTTCGAAATTTGTGACTTCCAAAAAATTTATTACTTTTTAGAATTTGATTAATGCATTTTCACGTAATTTTTTCATTAATTACCCATTGTTTAAGCCTCTGATACGCAGTTATTTCCTTGATGATGGGAACATACATCATTACAAAGGAGAGGATTTACTGAATTTATTTTCGTCCTTTTCACTTATACGAATACGTAGGTAGGAGCGATATGCAGCTTTAATTATGAAATTTGTAAAAGTAAGATTTTGGAGTAATTCTTGGGTGAACTTTCCAACGAGAAAATTATATCCAATCGTGATTCTGTTTCACAGCAATTTAAGATTGAAAACCCAAAATACAAGACGTTTAAATTCAATACTTGTCTTTATAGTTCTTAACTACAGGTTAATAAAAATCGCTGATCGCCGTATCCGTCGGTAATAGAAGTTATAGACAAAATTGTCGCAAATCAGTCGCTTGTTTGCGTTGATAGGAGATTTTAATGTTTCGCCTAGTATGTGCTTGCTGGTCGGATAACCGGCGTAACTGATGCCCATTGATGGCAGATATAGCATGTGATATATCAGACGCTTTATGTAATATTGTTCATATGCCCAATTACACATATTATATCTAACATCTGTATTTATATTATACGAGTGTTTTTCATGGTGTGATATTTTTATAGTTAAACTAGCTGACCCGGCAAACGTTGTTTTCCCATTAGGTATATAAAATAAAATAGCTTATGACTTACTCTGAGACCTATTGAACATACACAGAGAATTTCATAACAATCGGGCGAGCCGTTTCGTAGGAATTTCGGTACAAACATGAGACACGAGAATTTTATATTAGAAGAAGATAATATGAAAAGAAAATGAAACACAAGTATTGCGAGGAAAAATGGTTACAGCTTAACGTAGAGAATAGAGACAGTTATAAGTAATTATATATTATATTTTTCAATAAATATAAAGTAGGAAATATCTTTGATGATATTATAGTACAATTTCATTTTAATAAGAAAATCAAGAGTAATTGATTTGTATCACTATAAACACTAAAAGTATTGTCAAACAATAGTATCAAATTGTAATTTTATCCCACCTATTAAATCCTATTGTTCAGAAATCAGATCGGTTTTGTCCAGATCCGTCACAGCTGCATTATTGAATGCCACAACAATGGGTCTAGTCAGATGCTGTCGACACGGTCAGTCAATATTTTTTTTTATCACTAAAAGAAAACGGCGGTTTTTTCACGCGGCTGCTAACTTAGGGGTCACTGCTTGACCTTCCAGCGCGATTAACAGTATGCAAGTTACAACTATTTTATAATCGATTGTATAGTTTAACTATGTAGTTCAAAATTACTTTGCCGCCTTACCCGTAATGGTTGGCAGCTTGAAATAACTTAGCGAGGTGCGGCAAAACTGGCGGAGCCTGGAAATGTTATTATAGTTTTGTTTGGACAACTATCAAAATTTTAAATAACAAATATCTTCTGAACATACGAGTTGACTTAGAAAGTCCTTAAGTACATGAGTAAGTAAACAATGGTGACTTCAATTTGCATCTAGATACCTAATAATACCAAACTGGAAACAATCCCGAACATCATATCTGCAGTGTGAATGTCGCTTTGTTGACACAGTTAGGGTTGCTAAAAATATTTATTCTAAATTAAATAATAAGTTTTGTATTGAGAATAAAACAAAATAATTGGGTCTTCTTATCTCCATTAATGTGTTTCTAGGATCAAGTAAAAAGGTTAGCGGCCGGCACGCTATACGAATTAATCTACACCTTGTATAGTATATCAAATCACGATAGTCCTAAAGCATTGTTCAAAAAGACACACATTCAAAGACGGTGATAACGGCGGTCCGTCAAACAGTCACAAATATTTCCTGTAAGGTCAGACAATTGTAGGTCACACGCAAACATCAGTACTGTGATCGTTTTAACATACTATTGTGTAATTTTCTCAATCGTTAACTGAATGGATAATAAGAACGTACATTTATCATCGATCTTGACCTTATCGAGGGAATTGCAGATTGGCTGAGCTGCTGTTTTCTTTGATTGTGCTTTCATTTCAATTTTCTTAATTTTATTGCATTTAAATAGTTTTTCTCACTATGCTAGAATAACATAAATATCTACTACTACTATGATATCTGAAGGGCTTTGATTTAATGATTAAAAGCGCATTTTGAAGATGCCATTTCCTTTTATATCTTTCTTCAATTTAAAACGTTAGTTAGTAGTTTTTTCCATTAAGTTTTCTGTTGTATAGATGGTTAGTCTTCAATCGTTTATTATTCAATTATATTACATGCAGCATTAACAAATACCTACTCTACCTACATTTAACGATATTACATCAGTCACATATGTATAAGAGAAAGAGTATGTTGTGAATAATAATAACATGACGTACACATATAAACACCTGCACAGTCTATAGTGTAGAAATTAGATTTGAGGTAGCTATTCTCTATAACAAGTTGCCATAATTGCACAAATATATTTGACTAAATTGTCGATTCCCATTGTTAATAATGTAATTTGTAAGATATCACTTGTATCAATACACGAATGTACGTATATTGATATTAATGAATATACTTATTTGATATGAAAACAATGCGAATATATAAAACCTTTGTTAATTTCCCTGTTTAAAATAATATAGAGACACATTCTAAAGATTTAAAACTATACCATTGTTATCAGAAATTCTTTATAGTGTCAGAATATGGTGTTCTGTGATACTGTTTACAGTGTTTGCGTAAGAATGTCGACGTGACATTTAACTGTGATATTGCCACGCAAACCACTTAGTATCTTTTTACAGCACAAGTGACTTATGCTAATGGCTGATAAGTTTTCATCTTAGAATCTTTCGCATTTTAATTGATCGTGATTGATCATGTCTCAATCCATGTTCAGTTTCATAACATCTACTTAATTTGAGGACTGTTATGAAGTCCAATTTAACTATTAGTTTCTACACTATAGTCGATTTCACAAATAGAACGTTATCGTTAAAGCTTAAACTACAGTGGGTGGTTAATAGCCTTAAACTTAATTAGTACACTACTAAGGGCGGATTGCCCAATGAGTAATAAATACCTTTTATCTACTTTTAGATTAGACCATGCAATGATCATTTATCACATATAACATTTTTAACAATTTATGATTTTATTGTAGTTCGAGCTATGTTTCAACGGTAATTGAATAAATTATTTGATTTTTAATTTTAAGTTAAAATAAGTACCTACCACCTTCAGATTTACAAGAGTTGATTAAACATAATATGCAGAAGTTATAGTTACAATGACTTAACAACTTATCAAATTGTCCTTTTGCCACTGATAGAAATACATTTTGCAGTGTAATTCACAACTACTTATTTAAACACGCATACAAAACTAGAATTACGGTACTTATCGAGTGGTGTATAAGAGTTATTATTGAGTAATTTTTCGTACCCACCAATTGAGTGTCATTTCGGTTCTCAGTCATCATATAATAATCTTATCCACACTTCAATCATTGCAAATTGTTTGTAAATATCGTCAATTATTAAAATAATTACACACGAACTTGACACAGTTACCCGGTTATGATTTACTAATCAGTTAGCCAATGAATTAATAAATGAGTTGCGTGCGAAACTGTAGCGAGGATTTACACTCCAGTGAAACTTTAATTAATATACATGATAGTTTAAAGCGATGAAAATAATTAATCGAGCCCGAAAATTTATTTTTATTTTTTGTAGCTATCATGGGAGCATATTTCACAGTTATGTATGTTTTAGCAGTAATTTAGAGTTTTGATCCCAAATTTTTTAAAGACAATTTAGATCTTTATAAACAACGCACGTATTTGTAATAGCTTTAGATTACGTTATCAGCTTTTCTTGTTGCATAATATAACTCAATATTTATTATAGTGTATTAACACAGTTTTGAAAAACAAAATGGTGCATTAGGTATATTATGTACCTACGGTACTTATTTATTAGTTATCGTGTCCTTACACTGTGTACCTACCTATCTGAAATTGTCTCTAACTTTGATTTGACCCTTGGATTTGAGTCCTAATTCAAAATCTAATCTTTCATGGCAGATCCAATACACTCAAATATTGGAATCTCATAAAACAAAAGTTCATTTAAACGATTACTGATGGTCCTTTTGCATGGTAAAAATTACTAAGAATGCGTATTTAAATTATCTACCTTACCCTACTTTAAATATACGCAATATCACTTCGAGCCCTTATTCCGACCACGTCCGTACGAATTGCAATGCATCCATTGTATATATGTACTCTAATTTCTCTAGAGTCTAAATCGTTGCACCATCTAAGTACTGTTTTATAGAATGCATATTATTGCAACGGATATTTTATGGCTTGTTTTCATTCACTGCTCTATAAATATTGGAAGTAAATTTATAGGTGCTCTCTGAAATAGGCCCGTAAACGAACAAAATGATATTTCAACATTTACTTTAGCGGAATTTGAGTTTGTTCATTGTATATTCATGTAATTTTCTTTCAGTTATTGGGATTTAGGCAAGGTACTGTTAATTGGTTATTCGATTGTTATTATGGTTAGGTTTATTAATTATCATCTTGTTAAGTTATAGCACAGACCAAAATCAAACGTAGGTACCAACTAGTGTTGCAAAAATATGATCTTATATGAGTGTTTGTATCAAAACTCCTTCGAAACGGCTTGACTGATTTTTATTATGTTTTTGTGTATGTTTTGTTATTTTTCAATCCTCTAGGTGCGAAATTAATTTATATGGACAAAGTATCATTGCCCGGTGAATTAATAATTATATCAGTAAATAAATTTACGATAGTTACGACTTTTAGATACTTATGCCTCGTGTATTCAATTAATTTATTTCAATATACGCTAATATTATGGTATTCTTTATCTGTCGTGGAATATAATTTCTAGTCTGTTTACCTTTCAGATAACTTTAATCAGTTAAAATAATAATACTTACGTAGCTATTTTATGCAGAAACAATTTGTTAGATAAAAAATAATTACAAGAACATTGAGCCCTGTAAGCCCCTTTACCTTTAGATTATAATATAACAATAAAGCGTTTATTTTTCTGATATTAATAATACATTAATTAATGATTGGTCTTAATAAATTTTTGTTTATTTTAATGTTGCGGAAAATATAACTATCTACTAATCATGCTAAAGAGTCGTGGGCGGAAAGCTCATCAAGCGTTATAGGTAAACCGCTATAAACTTGATCCTGTTGATGGTCTGCGGGACGCGGGGCGGGAGCGCTCAACCAATCAGCTAATCTGTCACTGTCCGCTCACTGCGCTGCTGTATCATTATCACCAATCGCATCACCCGCCCCGCGTCCCGCAGACCATCAGGAGGGTCAAGTTTGTAGCGGTTTACCTATAATAATGTGTGGCACATAAAACAATAGACGTGCATTGTGTACTTGTGTAGTGTCTCCGTTGCAACTTGCATCGTGCTTGTGTAATGTTCACACTTCATTTGGTTTCACCAGTAGGTACGTTTGGTTGCCGCGTGGTTTGCGACCACAGGAATGTACCTACGCCGTTTTATATTTTCGACACGGTGTTATTTTAAGCAGCTCTTTTTATACATATCGGTTCTCTTTCTACGACAGCTAAGGCTTTGTAGTTCATTTCCATAGACGTCATTCATTAATAGGCCGCGTAGTTACCTACAGCATCATGTCGGACGCGACCTATTATATTTATAAAAATTTGGAAATTACATTCGTTATTAATAAGTCACCTAACCTTTCGACCGGATATGTCAGTCCAATATATTGTCGAAATGGGGGACCGAAAGAAGAATGAACAAAGGTGGTATCAAGTTTTCTCATAAACCAAAATTAAAAATATTCAGCAGGAAAATAAAATAGTGTTTTTTGTGGTTTTTTTAAGAACCATTGACACTAGGAATTTGTTTTTCATATTTATTTTCATATCCGGAGTTGCACAAAAAAGTTACTTTCTTCTGTTGTACAAACTTGTGTATTTGCTATAACTTTGGAACCCGAATGTTAATTAAGAAATATATCTGCAGGACTTAATTGGCGACCGCGATAAAGTTTGGATTTGAATCAGCTTGGTACGCATTCCATACATCCATGGGCATTATCCTTTCGAAGCGACCTAGGTATCTAGACCATATTATGGGGTTCATAATATCGCCAGGTAAACTATCTGAGGTCATACAAAATCTGTCAAAACGTCAAATTTATTCGTTGGTTAACGATTATCTGGCGATTGAAAAATCGGCCCTATAACAGTTGAGTGATACCAAAAATGCATGCCCTACCATCCGCGTTGCAACCTTTAGGCAAGAATTTATTACCAGTGGTCCTATTGCAGTAAGTACCTATTATTTAAAGTGTATTTAAATGAAACGCTTGACCAGTCAAACGGGTCTATGACGTCGCGGCATATAATAGGTAGGCGCAGCACGTAGCTAACGTAATCGTCCTTGCGAGGATGTTGAGCTGGAGATTGTGTCTACTCTGAAGAATTTATGGGAACAATTAGGTAACACAACCTTGCTCCAGTATTGCGATGAACTACACGGATATCTCCATTGTGTCTAGCATTAGCTCCATATTGGGTAGGTTCTGAAATTAGGAATTTGGAATCAACGAAATTATCTTAGTAGTGTTAATAATCTCAAAGTGTGCCTATAATTGCCTGCCATGTAGGAAATACTACATAAGTGTTCAAAGATGTATGCATAGTGCACACACTCTTTAATTCCCTCACTTTCTTCATAGTAGCGACTTGCAATGTAGTACCTTCGGTGAAAGAGTTGAACCACTGTAATTTTTATGAAATTTCAATTCCCAAAAGATGTTTGTGCTCCTAAGTTTATGAAAAGGTACGCTTTTCAAAGACATTTTTGTAGTACGTATACTCTTACCTACAAGTATGTTATTGGTTGTGTTTCATCTTTTCATTGATATAGTTAACTCAATGTATCTTTTTAGCTTTTAGACGTAACGGTTTTGGTAACATTAAGGTAGGTAACCAACGGTAACTGAAACCACAGTGACAGTTACCAGCAGCAGCCTTAGGGCCAAAGCCATATGTCTAATAAAGTCAACAAAATTGAAAAGAAAAGATATGTGAATGAAATCCAGTCGAGAAATTGATCACGTGAGTTATTGAAGACACTGCAGTCATTCTCATGCATTTTTGAACATCGTTCCATATTTTTATGGAAGGAGAGATTGATAGGTTTCTATTATAATCATAGATAAGTAATAATGACAGTCTGCTGGCTGCAGACCTTGTTGAAAATCGATCCTAGAAACGTAAATATTCATCACACAATATAAAGTAAATGATTAATATGTATTCTTTATGCCATTTAGTATGAAACTAATTTGTATTCGAAAGCAATGTTATTATAAAGGCTGTTATCTCGTGTAATATTCAAACTGGCTCACTCGGAAACTGTCGGCAAGTTTGCGCTTAAATGCAGTCTAGGAAGTTTCAGATAGTATTGATAAAATCTCTTCAGTGCTAAAACAGGCTCTCTCACTTTGAGATACGATCTCTACTTCGGTACAGCTACAGAGGTATGAAAGGGTTGTTTATGTTAAAACTTAAAAAGTTAAATATTCCTAATATTTACCTCAGTATGAGAAGGTTATCTGCTTGAAGCTTATAATTACAATTTCTCATATTTAAGATAATTTCAGAAAAATCCAGCGGATGATGGAAATTAATGTAGTTATTACGAAAATAAATTATTTAGTATTCGTAAGTAACGTGTATATTTCAGTTTTTTAGTGCCAATAAAACCAATAATTTTCCGGGGATAAAAAGTAGCATATATACTTATACTTAATTTCTTATGAAACTTTTGAGATCTTCAGCTACTTATATGTACATAACTAATTTATTTCCATTGTACTTTTGAAAGTTCTGAAATATTTCAGAAGGGAAAGTTTGTAGGTAATAAAATTCATCTAAAAGGGAATTTTAAAAGGGCTAAGACAACAGCGTTGGAGTTTAGATTAAAATACATATTGCAAAATGTAGCAGACAAACTAGTTTATATTGAAATATTTATTATAAATGAATTCTAATATTATAATCAAAACCCATTATTCAAAAACGGGATCAAATTCGCCTACATTATGCATTATGCATAGCAGGTACCTACCAGTTTTGTGTTTTTTACCTACGATAGATAATCCCAAAAAAAGCTATAAGCCTTTAAAAAAGCTATAACTGTGTATAAGCCTATTCATATTTGTTTGGTATTTTTAGAATTAAATATGGTACTGACCAGGTATATAAATTACCTCCTAATTAATGTAGGATGTATTTTATAAAATAAAATAGTTTCCCTATAGCAGTTAGGTAGGTTTTGTAGTTTTACAAATACATGCTTATCCTTGACTTAGTTAAGGTTTCCAAGTACCTAGCTATTATACCTATATCAATTAGTATATACGAAATGATAACTGTGTTTAGTTCATTTTACGACTTTTAAGAGTTGAGAAATGCTTCGTAGGTACAATAAAATTACAGGGTACCTAAAACTAAAGTGTTGTCACAAGACACTAGACCTAGATAGTGGGAGTATTGAAATCTAGCGTGACGTAAACTGTTGTCGTATACATTTAGTGCTGTTCTTAAACGCTGCAAATTGCTACTGTTACTGCATTTTGTGTGATTTGGTTAGCGTTAAATCTAATCGCTACATAATCGATATATTATACAATGAATGTATTATTTATTAATGAATATAGTACATTTATAAAAAAAATTGAATACAAAGCCATAGATTTTTTGATAATAAGTATTTAATTTGTTATAAATTATTGATAAATGGATCCCCGAGTAATAGATACTGTGATGGTATAGGTATGCGAATGGACAGACAGACGGGCAGACAGACTGAGACAGGCGTACGGGCTTAAAAAACTAAGCCAGCTTCATAAAAAAAATCTTAGTGATTTTGGAAATTAGGTAGGTAGGTATTATAAACGAAATAAATAAAAAAAACATAAAATTCCATTTTAGTTTCCGATATAAAAAAATGGAGATTTTGAAGCAACTTTTGGGAAAACTATTTATCGAAAAAAAATTGTCCAATCGTGTCCAATTAATAAAAATAAAAATAAAATAAAAAATAAGAAAGCCTTTTATTTCTTGCATAAATTAAAGTAATACATCCTAGTTTATTTTAATGTGTTAGTTGGTTAATTTGCAATTATCGTGTCCTATTAAAGAGCCAAAATACAAAATGATGTTTGAAAGTAATTGACTTGATAATTTTTAGGTCGCTTAAAGTCGCTTAAATAACTTTTGGCTTGTTAACTGTTTACAAATAATTGGAGGTACCTACCTAGTTACACAAATAGGATCCAGTCCACACACAATAAAGGAATGGATCCCTTTTACGTAACTACGAGTACGTCCAACTCAACTGCAATGTACGTCCAATGGAACGTACCTACCTATGCTGTATAACTCGGTGTCTATCACAGAACGATAGCACTGGCATATATTTTGAATTTGTTGAAGTTTTGCTACGAAAATGTTTTTTTTATTCCATAGCAAACCATCAATGGATAAAAAACAGCCAGTGACTATCGTTCTTTGATAAGCACCGAGTTGCAGAATACGTGTGCACGCGAGCCCTACGCGCTTTACTAGTATGTGTGGAATTTCAGTTTCAAATGTGGATGACTAATAGTTAACCCACATGAGTTCACGAGCACCGCCTTCAGCGAACCTCCGCTGAGGTCACATATCAAGTTCACACAAACGCAAACCAGTCGCACATGTATGCAGCTGTTGCAAGTGCGTGTGACGTCACAGCTTCCGTGGTTTCCCGTTCACTATTGGCAAGAGTTTGCAAAATCGGCGTATTTGTGGAGCCTAGTAACAGTTTCAACGAGAGTAAACAAATCGCGGTTGTATTTGTTTATGTTTACTAAAGAACAAAATATGTTTTAACTTAGTTATTAAAATGGGCGCATGTATTGATGTGGGAAGATGCATATCCCAGCAAACCTCGCTTATCAAAGTCCTATCACACTCACCCACTTACTTATTTACTCAATTACTCACTCACACTACTTACACACTCACTCACTAAATCATCATCATCCACCCTTGGATCCACAAAGCTATATACAGAGTTATACTTATGATGTAGGTATAGAATAAGCAAGACTTTTTAGGATTCCCCCATCGCCCGGCTGAAAAAGGGGCAGCTTGAATTACTAGGATAACATGCTGTGGTAATTACTATCATAATATATATAATACGTGCTTAAATAATCCTAGGTATCAAACGTTTGAAAGTAAAATAGGTCCTCTGAAAGCTCATTGAAATTTTAATTTTTAGAAGTTGAAAGTTAAAAATTATTACAGCAGTTAAGCTTTTTGACGGAAATACGGTTTTTTGCTTTTACTGCAATCTGAAAACTGATGATAATTAAATAGAGAAATTGAGTTTAGTGTAACAGCTTTTAGTTTTTAGCAGAGATTTTTCAAATTTTTGCAAATAAAAATTGAATATTTAACATTTCAGCATTTATAAAATTATTACAAGTGCTTAGGTATTTGCATCTAGAATAAACATAAAATAAAAATGATTTCTTTCGTATTCGGAACAGATTTTTTGCTAATAGACCGAAGTAGGGTCAATGTTTGAGTTGTGGTTAATAATTCATAATAATTGGATTGGTTAATATATCCATAATAATTGGACACGAAAAAATATAATAAGTGGAGATTAGCAATAGTAACTCTTTTTATAGGGTCAACCTGAGTTAGATATACAAATAGCAAAAAAAATTCTGTACTCTCATTGTTGTGTATGTAGATATTTTTACAAGCTTTTATTTTACTTCCAATGTATGTTTTTCCGGGTGGAATCTTGCAAATATCTTCAACGGATTGAGCTAAAATTTTGTATACACGTTTAGTTTGGACAAGGTACTTACTATTATGATATTCTGTGGTTTGATGAGTTTATTTTAAATACAACATGGCGGAACACTCAAGATATTCCTACAATATGGGTAATTAAAGGATTTGTTGAGAGGAATGCAGATTTCACGTATAAAAGCTTGTATTTAAAAAATATATATTTGAAATGATAACTTATTTTTCTAAAGAATGACCTAAATAAATAATCCACTCGTAGAGTAAACTATACAGTTACTAAACAAATAAAAATGCCTAGGTATAGGTAACTATTTGCTAAAGTTGATTGAGAAACCAGCGTGATTGGACAGTGATCAATAGCTGGTAATATTTCATTATCCAGGATGTAGGTACCTGCTTAAGTGATTAATTTAAAAACTAAAAATCGGTCATTTAAAATTTTCGAGTAGTTTAACGTAACATGTACACACAAACGACGAGTGTTTCCGGCTTATACACTAAATATTAAGTATAACAAAATTATTCAGTGTTACAATAGTAGTGTACACTATTATAACACTTAATAATTTTGTTATAATAAAACAGTTAATAAAAATCATTCGTTTACTTAGGTAATTGATTAAATATTAAGTATATCTGAGTAGTTTATAGTGACGTTGTACCATTTTTTTATTTACACTCAACGAGTTAGTACTTACTTGACTGTGATCTACATTAGGTATTTATATGCACATAAAAAGGAGGTATATAAAAAAAAATAAAAAATGAAGACAAGGAATAAGAAAGCATTTGAGTAAAGCAGGAGTTGCAATATAGTCATTTTTATAATTCAGTAATTTTCTCATTAACAGCAAATATAATAAAAAGGAAACAGTTTATTGCTAAAGCTAACAAGAACTTGCTATAATAAGATCTATATAACAATGGCAGAACATAAGTAAAGTGAATGTACAGACAGCAATTAAATTGAAAGCGAACGAATTTGTACCTATATTTTGTAAGGTCGCGGAAGACTGGATGTTGTCATAATTACGTATGTTGATTGATATGTCATGTCTGCTTGTACTCATGTAGTACCTACTGATATCAGCTTAGCCCGTGAGATCAAGGAACTGTCGAAATCATATTATGTTAGTTAATGCAAGGTCTTCTTTGTTATATTTAATACCTACATCCGCAACTCGTATGCCCACATATTTTTTTAATTACTATAGATACAGATAAAATCATTGTAGAAATTAGAGCAAGTAACTTTGAACGTACTGTTTTAAGAACGAAGTTCCTTTTCGTACGCTACGGTGCAGAGGGCTAGGTGAAATTGGATTTTTTTTCGTCCGAAAATTCCAACACGAAGAAAATCCACGAAAATCGCATCAAATATAATATTGTACATGCTATTATTTTTTGTGTACCTTACTATAGCACGATCATCAATTTGCAAATATTAAATTTATTTACCATTTCTGAGAATTTTAAATTTCGAAACAATATATTTGGTTTACAAAGACTTCTAAGTTTATACCTGGCGTTCGAACCTATGCAGCATACTGAGAAGCTACGAATTTTGTTACTTGCATCTAATGAATGACTTCTCAAGTCGCTATTCACTCTTATAGTAACTACGAAAGAAAGTTCGTTACAACGGAGTGTTTCATGATAGTCGACATTCACGCATTCTTTTTTAACAAAGAAAAAAGCAAAAAGTTTTGGTCTGTTTTCTTCTGATCAAATTGTGGTTTACAACCAACCGCAACCATATTGGGCTACGGTTGCTAGTCTATACTGTCAACAAAACAATGCTATGCATAATATCTCAACTTTATCGCACCTAAACCTAAATCTCCTGTTGGCAAATGATGCAGCCGTTTATGTTATCGTAATAAATCTTTTAAATGTTATTACCTCTATCGCTTGCTAGTTGTACACAGCATCGCACTGAAACAGTTAATCGCTTTGTGGCCCGGCCCATCTTTGCCGATAGGGTGGTATCTAACAGATAAAACTAATCTATATTCTGTACACTTATCTGATGAAGCTAAAGAGTTTTATGTTTGTTTGTTCCTTTGTTTATATTAGGTTTCAGTTTTACTAAGCTTGGTATCCGTTCGGAACAGGAAGTAAATATGAGTACAAAAAAAATACCGAGTGTTATTAAATGTTGGCATAAGATTGGAATAAATCAATAAAACCCAAAGCGCTGGGACTCGAATCCGGATTTTCCTATTATTAACCTTTTTCTCTATTGTCCACAGGCGTTAGTAGTTTGCGCGTGCGCGCTGCTCGCGTCGGCTCAGTATAACAACTTCGGTTTCGGTTACGACAGCTATTTCGGTTCCCCGGGCTACAGCGGTCTCTCGGCCGCAGCCTCCAGGGATCCAAGGCACGATAGAGGTATAATTATAATACATACACTAACACAAAAACTACACTATTATTAACTTATTAGCTGAGGATATTTGGTATCTGATTCATGCAGGTAATTTGCCTGGGTAAAAGTTTACTTGACGGTCGATTAGCGCAGACTGTATTGGCCTTCTAAGCCGGAGGTCGTCGGTTCGAATCCCACTTGTGGAAAATGTTTGTGGGATTAACATAAATGTTTTCCTGTGGTGGGGTGAATTTCTATAATGGGTATATTATACGTATTTATGTAACACATTGATTGAATTTGAAAGCTCTCGTTCCAATATGCACACAATATTAGTACAGCTCTAGACACTTTTTTCTCTTTTTTGGTCAAAATTATTTGGAAAAAAATTTAACCAATTAATTTATGAATTAATTTTTTCTATAATAAAACAAACGTGTCAGCAGCTATTTGTAAAGTCACAAATCAAAATCAAAATTAATCAAATTAACAAATCGTGCATTACGTGATTATTTTGAAACATTTAAATAAAGTCTCCGCATTAATTAATTATAAATCTAGGTATTTAATTATTTTGATGATAGATCAGAGACGGTCTAACAATACTTTAATGGGTACTTAAACGTTGCGAGTAACAGGCGTAATGTATTGAGGTTGGAGAACAATAAAGTTTTATGATTATCTGTGATTATTCTAATTGGGTAATTGCGTAAATTTAACCTTATCATTAAACTGGATAATAAAAGTGCAGTGTAGATTAATCATTACGGACATGTCAGAAGCATTGGTGTTTTAGTGCAGATAAATAATATAAAAACTGGTTTGCACGAGCAAGTCGCCCTCGCACACAAGGGTTCAATTTAATTTTCTTTCTATTATCCGTTGAAAAAGCGCCTCGTATTTTAAGATCTTTAGTCTACCGTTTATTTATTCATTGCGGTTTCTCTAATTACATGCATCACCTATTAAATGAAGACTGAGCTAAAATAACTACAATATTGTTTGTTTCCTGTGAAACGCGAGATTTGGCTTACTCAAACTTAACTTAAAGCTATATAATAATCAATGACTTCTATGTATAATGCATGAATTAAGGTCTAATTTCGGCAACGGACATAGTGAATAGTAATGTAGTCTACACGTAGGTATGCAGAGCAGATTTACAACAATTAGATATCCTTATACAGAAACAACTTTGGCGGATATTAGCAAACTACCCGGGTGTGGTAGGCACTAGGCACTGGCCATACTAGCTCATGTTTCGCAGTAGGTACTGGCAACAAAAACAACAGCACTCCACTAATTGTTGGTAACGACATGTGTTCTCGTCATTACGACAGCAAACAGTGCAGGCAAATACTTACTTTCGACATCGCGTCGGTTTGCGGTTGGCCGTACTGCAGTTCGGGTGTTATTAAACGCTTTGTATGGGATTAAATGCATCGAAATAATATAGGATAACTGCTTTTTAGTAGATTTTGCTATTGCTCGGCATAATATGGAGAGACAATGTTTTTTTATTAAATATATAATAGGAATTACTCACGGCCACATGGATTTAATTTTTCCACAATTTTTTTTTTTTTAATAGAAGCAGACGTGGTACTGTTTGTGTACCACTCGGTCTTACTCTTGGTCTTTTACTATTGGCATCACAGACCAAGGAATTACCAAATACATAATAAATTTGCCAATTGTCAAAAGGCTATTGTAAACGCAGCTCGCAGTATAGTAATAAATTAATAATACAGAAAAGGGAACTTAAAATAAAATAAAAATGACCGAAAATAATGGTCTGGAGAGGAAAAATAAGACAGTTAAGTAATTAATAACTTTGTTGAAGCACTTCACAGGTTCCCCGATAACACTTTCCTACCAATCACAATTTAATTTTAGATTTAATTAAATCTCTTCGATAAAAAGTAATGGCAACTTATGAAAGTGATTGTACCTAATCAACATTCTCCATCTGTTAATCATCTCATTTCTAAAATTTTTATTTTCTGTTCGCGTTCAAATATATTTATTTTTACATACATAAACTATTATATGTTTTTAGGTATACAATCTAATATGACGTTTGATTTTTGCCATTTCGAGCTTTGAGCGTAGCATTTCCCAAAAATTTGCTCCTAAAATGAATGCAACGGCCCGTGTACAAAGTCAGTCATTGTTAGAAGGGTCCGGCGCTGTTTAATGACAGAATCATGCTCGGCCGAGCAAAAACCGTGGAGGACGCTGCACGAGTGTTTTGCACACGGGCTGTATCCCTCAATCAGAATTAATTGTGTGGGTCTGACGCGAAATGAAACGTAGATAATACCTATTATTTTTATACTTTATAAATTATTTATTTTTTAGTTTAAATGTTAATTAAGTTTTCTTTAAAAGTAGTTATAATATTGATATATAATAATAGAATAATATATTGTGTTGTTAACTTTATAAATAAAAAATAAATTTTTTGAAATAAAAGTTTTTTGTAAAATATTTTACGAATATAGTAATGCTTTGCACTATTGTTTTTGACCATACTTGTCCGTTGGTTCCTACTTAAAAAACGAATATTAGTTTATCAAGTTATAACGGGCCAAAGTTTAGAATATAAAGAAATCCAACCATTCAAAAAGCTGTATCCATTGATGTATGCTGTATTCATTAAAATATTCAAAAATAACCATTTCACGATGTTCTTAGCTGATTCCTTGAGAGTCGAGACCTACTCGTGCAAGTACCAAAATACACAGAATTTCTCATTCATTCTTCTCGAATTGGATATACAGGCCTTGATTATCGTGGTGGTAGAGTTTTGATTTTCTGAACTTGAAAGCTAGGCGTATGGGAAAAAATAAAGGTTCCGTTTTCATTGACACATTTATTCAAGATCTTAGAGAGAGACTTAGAGAGACTTATTTGCAAAAAAAGTTTCTTTTACTTATTCGAATGTTCGAATACGTAGCATTAGGTACTAGATTTCAGATTAATTTAACTTTGAAGATTTTATCGAGTCTTAGTGCTAAATTTCAACATTTGAAAAATTACTGCTTAATTGTTCTAAGAGATCTGTTTTAATTACAATTAGTTGTAATTGAGATAGTGTCGATTGTAGAGCAACACCGTTATCTTGTTTAGCAACATCCAGTCTAAAACAATACTTACAAAATTGTGTTACGAGATATCAATTAACTACTAGTATTTTGCGTGTCGTTAATAAGCTTCTATATAATTTATTAATAGTCAGTAAATAAAAATTTAAACATATTTAAATAGCGGTAACTATCTTAAGACTTAAAAACAATTCTGCTTATTAGTTATTTGATATTTCTAACACACCTTAATTATATCGTGTACCGTTCCAATTATTTATTAGTAGTGCGGTTTGAGTGGTTTTCGTTGATTTTTCATGATACTAGAGAAATCTATACAATATATAGGTACCCTTTCGAGTTAACAACAACATCAAACACCTCTATCTATTACTCAATTGCAACGTGATCAAAGGACAAACCGACAAAAAAAAACAACGCAGATGTAAATTTTGACATTTGGCTAGAGGTCTGATAGACTCATACGATTTATTTTTTCACATTGTATGTGTAGCAAAAACATCAGTACTGAAGCATTCATTTTAAAAGCCTCCTTGCTCTTTGTTCTATATTATATCATGTTCAGAGCAAAAAAAAAATCATTTTTTTCCTTCCTTGCATTTACATTATCTAGTTGTATAGTCGATTATTTTTTTTTCGATGAAGGGAATTCCTATGCGCAGTTCCATTGACTGTTTTTTGTCCTTTACACGGTCCTTGGGCGGCAATGATTGTTTATCTACAATGATTAATCAATTTTCCCATAAAGTTTAATTGAGTTTAAGGTTTGTATTGGGGTCAAAGAACTGACACGTGGAAGGATGTACTAGCTGCTAGTATGAACTAAGCAAATTTAAATCAGTAAATATAATTTTTGACACAAATTATACCTTTATAGGAGTGCATAGTTACTATATGAAATCAAAGTCATAGACCATTTTCCGATACCTTCGCTACCTAACTCAAACAATATATTGTATTGGTGTTAGTCTATTATTTTATTAAACATCACTGTCAGCCTGTAAATACCCGAGCTGATATGGCTTCTATTTGCGCCAGAGAGAGAGAGTAATGTAAAGCTGATAAAAAGTAACTGAAGTTTTTATTGAGAAACAAACTTCATCTCACATCTTGAAGGTCACGCGATAATTGCTTTTTAGGAAAAAAACCTACATTACCTTTTAACGTTAGATACTAAAACACCTTCAACAACCCCCGGCGCAGTCGTTTCACTGTCAGATACAAGCGGAATGTCCCTGGTTCGATTTCCCTCACAGGCCAGTTTGAGATTGCTTGGATGTAATAATGTCTAACTTGGTGTAAGTGTGAGCTGATAGGAAATGGGTTGGTTAATCCTTCCGACAACTTCCAAAAAGACGAACCAAGCGATTTAGTGTTCCATCTGGTTATACTCCTTGAGATCCGAGTTAGTTATATGAGGATGCAGTCAAGTAGTAAGGTAAACCGCTATAAACTTGACCCTCCTGATGACGCGGACGCGGGGCGGGTGATGCGATTGGCTATAACGATACGGCAGCGCTGTCAGCGGACAGTGACAGAATAGCTGATTGGTTGGGCGCTCCCGCCCCGTCTCCCGCAGACGATCAGGAGTGTCTAGTATATGTCTAGCGGTTTACCATAGTTTGTAATTGAAAAAAAAAACACCCCAATACCTTCCTACCCGGTGAAATTAACTTGACACAAATCACTAGGTTGAATCAAGAACAAGGGTGTATTATTGGCAACCTTTCTAAGACCGTGTCGAGAACAATGGAATTAGTCACATTTATTGATACTTTCGAACAGGATAACTGGAAATCTATCGAATATAAACCGAGACGAATAAAGCGGTCATTACCAGATTATTATGACTAATACGCGGTAATGGTAAAGCACAAAATATGTCTAGATATTATCTCCCTTTGCTGGCTCTATGTCTTTTACATTTCAATCAAAGTATTTACAGCGAATTCCTACCGCTTAGCAATATTACTTAAAATAACCGTATGTACAATAAATATTAATTTTATAAAATACGTAATTACTAATTACATTTATATTATGGTAATAATGTTTCTGTAATTCTGTTCCGTGTAGATATTCAGTAAAATTATCCCAATATGTCTACCGCTATAAAAGTATAGCTTAACGTTTGTTTGCCAGAAATATTTTTCTTTTCTAAATCTTGAAAATTATTCTGAAGCACGCATTAATTATAAGATATGCATACTATTACGTAACTTCTGTCTTTTTATAGAATCTGTATGGTTCTTTTCCTTAAAATTCATTAGTATGCATGATTTTAATAATTTTTATTTATTTATTCAAGAGTTCACGTGTACATTACGCTCTATTATAATGTATGCTACTCAGAACATATGACTCAAGGAAGTAGAGCAACGACCTTTCTTATGTTCACGGCCAGGTAGGTAGGTATAATTAATTTGTCTTGTAATTTAATCTTGAACTCATGAAAATTAATTCTCATTACAAGATTTTATAGATTTTAAAGTTATGGACATAATAATCACAATTCTTCTTAATCTTCATAATATTAAATGTCTGTAAGTTAAATCTATGCGAAATAAAGAATTTTAATGAAATTTAATTAATACTTGTAGAAAAAGTGTCAATATTAACCTTAACTCGATCATTACGTAATTAAATACAATGAAATAAAATTCAGTATGTCGACAAACGATAAGCCTCGAGAAGTAAAAGGAAACAGTTGTATATTTATAGAATTATAATTAATTACTAGTTGCTATGAGAACAGGCTTGCAATTCTACATTTTATAATATTGTTACAAAGTTAACGACTTTATAGCCCTAAGGACAGGGAATGGTCTTTAAGACCTTGATGACCTAATAAAATATTTTTTTTTAATAAAAAATATATATAATAGGTATAATGAGTAGGAAAGACTGATTTGTTTTAATCCGCTTCTTGAAAAGATTCTGTATGGTACAATATGCAGGAACACTGCCCACATGAAACACCACACACAATTTTCTCCGACGTACGTTTCGTCCCGACACCAGGAGATCCTCAGGAGATGTTGACTTCACAATGCGAAATCGTAGAGCGAATATATATAATGTTAAATAAATAAAAGTAAATACTAGGCTAAAAACTTTATTTAATTTTGACTTTAAAAAAGGGTAGGAGTAGATAATTGGAATATGTCGTTCTTTAAGTTTTATCGTGGATAATACGAGTATCTATAGTCTATAGACTCTATACCATTAACCATAGAAGACATAACTTGTAGCTCTGTAAATAAATAAAACAAATCTACGTCTGCACTTATAATTCTCTTAAGTCTGCATTATCTTCCCGTTGTATTAAAACTCGTTCAAATAATGAATCACGTTTACATCCGGCATTGTCAATTTTTTACAATAAAATTTGTTTCAACTCTCTGAAAACGTTTGCTGTTTTAATTCTTTGCATTACATTGACATTGCGATATTTTGAAATGAATGATTTGAAAAGGTTAAATTAAGCAATATTGTATACTCTGAACGTAAACTGTTGATAAGAAAAAAGTTGTAATTTCTGCCAGAATGATTTCAGACACGATGGACAAATAATGGTTCTGTACACACTTGCTGAGAATTTAGCTGCCAAAGTTTCGGTCACACTACCGTGACGTAGTTTTGGCTGATGTGACATTGAATAACATTGAGAGCATAGAGCCCAACTTTCGGTGACGTAAATTACGCAGGTGTGTCCCAACTGTAAAGTTTAATATGCTTGTCATTACAGTATAGCTACCGAGAAACAATTCTAGGACTGAAATTGTTTCGAGCGTGTGATATTGAATAGAGAAACAAGAAACAAAGGCTTACTGCCACACTTACTGTTTATGAATGAAGTGTTTCGAATTTTGATGCTTCATTACCGGTTTAGGAATTATAAAAACGACATAACATAGGTAAGTATTAGATTTCATAATTTCAGTTTCAAGGTAACGCTTCTAGGTTAGACACCTATAAGCAATGACGAAGTAAAGAGTTGAAATGCTTTTTGTATGGGATAAAAAGTGTAACAATAAATTATGTAAACACTTTTAAATCATACTCGAAGCAGTTTTTGTTGATTTTTATACTGACATATCTGATGAACTCTATGATAAAAAAGGCTGACCCTTTCTGATTTTCCCGGTACATGTTATGGTGTACGTATTGTTTAGATAAAAAGTATAAGTAAAAAGATACACTATGGCAAAATGGGTATTCAACAAGATGTAATCTTGAATTAAAATTCCAAGTATTCTTTTTATTAAAATACAAAATCCTCCTCGATATAAGTACCTAGGTACTAGGTAGGTATATTATTAGTGAGACTTACGAAATCTGTCATCCGGTTTCGAAAATTTTACATAATAAGAAAGTTTTTAACACATTTTCACTAAATGTACCGTCTTTAGTTAACGATTCAATTAATCGGTAATCGTGTTAATTAGGCACATGACGGAGAGAATTTAATTTTTTAATCAGCCATCAAAAATTTTATGTACAACTGCAGAATTATTATTAAGCAAAATCTTAATTTTTGTCATTTTCATTTGCTTAGTCATCCAGTGATCTAAGGAATTGATTTATTGTAGATCAACTTTCTTTTGATGTCAGATGGAAGGTTAAGACAGAATTCTTTATAATATTAACTTTAGAAAATATCCCATAGGTACATCTCATTTATGAACTGCTATTTAGTAGGGAGTTATACCCTATGTTTTGGTACCTAACTTTTAGCAAGTTTTTTTAACTGTACAAATGTTGCATTGACACATTGAGTTAACCACTATCATGCATACTACACAACAAAAAAAATATAATTAACACAAGGATTATAAATTTATTGTGTCGGCCTAAAATAAAATTCCAGAGAAACTAATAATGTGTAAAAATAGTTTAATGTGGACACAATAGACATCTTTCGTCTGACCAAATTTGGACTTCGGTGGACTTAAGACTGCACTCTTTTATTCCTCACTCTCATAGACCAATAAATACAAAGCCAAATTTTTAGCCAGTGCCGAATTTCATAACTCTGGCAGACAACTGTTGAACTAAAATTTAACCAGACTTTAAATGCCAACTATGACTTAAGTACAAAGTGCTATTTAATTATACTGTCCATGCAGCTCGGAAATGAAAATTATTATCTAGACATGTTTATATTGTATTAAACTAAAACGTGCTACACTGAAATTGAAGTGGGCAGTCTCACATAAATCAAAATTATAATACAGAACTAGTTCTGCAAGATTATAGATTATACTTTCAAACTTACACACGGAAACATAATAAAATCCTTAAATGGTCTACCTTTATAGTGATTTATAGTAATAAAGGATATCCTAGATTAATTATAATATTCATGCATCATCATCTCAGATCACTTAAAACACAGATCATCACTGATATCGTAAACTACTCGTAACAATAAATACATGAAATGTAAAGTTTTAGTCAGCAGAAAACGGTTACATAGTTTTTATTATTATTACATTGGAGTTGGAAATCCTGTCTTATGTATTAACTTCCAATGTAACCCTTCTTTCCTTTGAACTTAGAAAGCTCAAAGATCCCTGAAATTAGAAAGCTTAGCTTAGATAAAGATAATAAATCCGTTTTCCCTTTAACTTTTTAGGGTTCCGTACCCAAAGGTAAAAAAATCCGACCCTATTACTGAGATTTTCAGTTCGTTCGTCTGTCACCTGTAAGTGTATCTCTTGAATTGCGATAGTAACTTGAAATTTTCACAGTTGATGTATTTCCGTTACCGCTATAATAAATGATACTAAAAAATAGATTGAAATAAATATTAAAGGCACATAAAACAAACGTGATATTTCGCTCGTTTTTGGTCGATGATCCAGAACTCACAATACATCCCCTCTGGGTGTAATTGAGAGTTCTGGCTTCAGCATCATCACCTCGCTACGTTATATAGATAATGGTACGGAACCCTTCGTGTGCGACTTCAACGCGCACTTGGCCAATTATTTATTTTAGTTACCATAGGAATCACCCGAACAAAACAGTCGTTACTCAGTCCTGGGGGGCTATTCACGTTACGTGTCGGCTACATTACGTGACGTGATATGTTTAAAAAAGGTGATGGTATTTACGTACATAAGCAGACGATATTGAATTCAAAACATTTTTTGCGAACACTGAAAAATTGATTTTAATACAATTGACATAGAGCGTAAAATTGAATGTAGTGCACAACGCCATATTGGTCGACAGTTCCGAGATTGAAGTTACCAGAGCGCGTCAAAGTTGAGCATTGTATTTCCTATGATATTCAATTTTACACTCTAAGCCAATAGTTGTAAAGTTCATTTTTCAGTGTTGTTAATTTTTTTCTTTTTCTTGTATCACATCACTGAGTGTGTGAAAACGTTACGAGAATGTCATAGCAGGCGTTGAAATATAGGAAACACAAAACTTAATCCAATTTTCATTACTTTCCAGGACCAGTTCTGTTCCCCCCTTCGCCAGCTGGAGAACCAGAGCAATCTAGTGGTGTTGTCGTCGGCGCCTCTGGATTTGGCTTCCAGGCACCTGGCGCGCAAGGTAATTACGGGCGGTAGGCTGACTTAGAAAAAATGTATAGTCACAATTAATTGAACAAATGAATGAGACATCTACAAAAATCAAGAATCTGCTATCATTTTCACATACCCTTTTTAAATCCTTATCAATATCTTTTCTAATTTCTACTAGAAATATTATAATAGTCAAATTAATTCCGAGGTCATTCTGCTAATTTTGATTTTTTCCTTTACCTATTCCTATGTTTTTAAAATTTGTATTTTTTCTCGTAGACAATGCGTCTATTTGTGTTTTTGGCCCGGTTTCCACCAAAGCGGAGAGGAGCTGTGTTTGAGTAACCAATCAGATTTCGTCATTTTGACATCTCCCAAACTGAGGGAACAGGAGATGTGGAAATGACGAAATCCGATTAGTTACTGAAACACAGCTCCGCTCCACTCAGCTTTGATG
The DNA here is from genome assembly GCA_036785405.1 of Coenonympha arcania. Taxonomy (NCBI): domain Eukaryota; kingdom Metazoa; phylum Arthropoda; class Insecta; order Lepidoptera; family Nymphalidae; genus Coenonympha; species Coenonympha arcania. The sequence continues at coordinate 2,248,905 of CM072063.1, read as the reverse complement.
GAAACCGGGCCTTACAGTTTTCTTTTATTTTCTTTTCTTTCTGGATTTTTTTTATTTGTCTCATTCGTTTGTTTCAGCCAGTTTGTTGGTAATAGCATTTTTTTAACCTGCTCCTCATTAGGGGGCTGGTTATAGAATAGCATGAATTTAATTTATTTCCTCTAGTAAATTGTACATAAGGTGTGAAACGCTTAACTAGTTAAATGCATGTTTTGTTAATTTGCACTAATTTTATTTTCAAATACTTATACCTGACTTTTGTTTGTATTGTGTGTAAATAAAGAAAAGATTTAATCGGTTTGAATTTATAATTGGTTACACGGTTTGTAAAGGGAATTTTGTTTTTGCTCACGTTTTATAATGTTAAATAATGTTTAAGTATTATTGTTAGTTGTACAGCTGTAAATCAAATAATTGTAAATAAATTATTTATGACTTACAATAAAAAATTAGAAATGGTACCTGTTTCATTAGTGATCCTAATAAAATTACACATGTTTATAAACCTCAATCATCGTCCGTGAATTGAAGCACGCATTGTAAAATAATAGATACATTTGTGTATAAACATGTAAATAGTTTACATAAAAAATCATTATCTAAATAAAATATGTTATTTACAAAATGTTGATATGTCATTGATAAAAATAAAATGGTTATTGGTAGGAAATGAACCCCTTTGTTAGTGTAACTATAAAATAAGTTACGGTAAAAAAGAAAACAGCGAACTGACTTTTATAAAAGAAAAGTATTGACTGTGATACCTATACCTGTTTCATAAAATGAAACCCATACTTTGCAACCTAAAAATAATTAATTTTCATTATACTTTGTTATAACTCGGTTATGTGATGCAATAGTATGGATAACGTTTCAAAATTTAGGCCGGAACAAGGTTGGAGCGACGGAATCTGGTCGGAATTCTATACGTTACGAGATAGCGACAATTTCCTCATGAATCACTGGCCTGCAGTCAAATTGTATCCTAATCTAATGACAAGTAACGTTCCGGTAGCGGAGAAACGATAGTGTGACCTTCGTAATGCCGGATCAACGCATTATAAAACCTGTTTCCATTTACGTTTATGCATAGATATATAATACTTAGGATGACGGGTCAGCGCTAAAAAGTGTCCGAACCGAAAGAGAGATAAAACGCGAAAAGGGAGACAAATCGCACTATAGCTAGTTGCAAGTAAAATTAGGCTGTGTAATAATGGTTTAAGACAGTTTTGACTTTTCATAAGAGCTTATTAATCGGGCCTATGTGAAAATAAAGATTTTTCATTTTCATTTCATTTTCATTTTCATAAATAATTACAATGTTTTAGTTTGTTTATAAAAATACATATACCCTCGTTTATATATTGGTTTTCTCGGGGCACTTTTTTCGTGAATTTTGTATTACATCCGGGGTCCTTAGATAGTAAGTCAATGCGTTTATGCGTCCGCCTTTTTTTCGAAGCCAGCTCCTAACGACCTCCCTGGCGTAGTGGCGGCGCGCTCGGATTTGAGTGGGAGGTCGCGGGTTCGATTCCCGCCACGGGTCACTTTGGAATTTTATAATTTCTAAATTGGCTCAGATCTGGTCTGGTGGGAGGCTTTGGCCGTGGCTAGTTACCACCCTACCAGCAAAGACGCACCGCCATGCGATTTAGCGTTCCGGTGCGATGCTTGTAGAAACCGTTAGGGTAAATTTACTTATCCTTCCAAGTTAGTACGATAATATCAGCTGCATCATCACATACCATCAGGTGAGATCGCAGTCAAGTACTAACTTGTATAGAGTAAAAAAACCTGTTTATGCAGGGCTAGCATAAGATGCTATCACACGTATATTAGTTTAGTATTGACAAATGAGCTGTTATCAAGATGCGAACATGACTATTATGTACCGTGATACATGGTCTAACTGCTCTATTATGTCGTAAAGTCATAATTTATGGTAATTGTCGTGTTTTTGGTCTGATACTTTATGCTGTACAAAGTCATTATACAAAAGCCGGTATATCGAGATAAGAAATCAATTGAGCGATAATGCCCAACTGGCTGTTATGATATAATTTTTCGCTGCATTAGCTGAATGATTTTAACATTCATTTTATAATTAGGTGTAATGAATAAGCAATTTTTTTCTTAATTGATTCAGTATAGTGGAATGTTTAGGGGAGTATTAGTATTTAGTGATTATGTTTAAAATGCTTCTAAAGACTTCCGATGAAATATTATATGTAGCTTTGGTATATCAATAGCACAAGACTGCAGCACGGTTGGATATTTTTAATCTACTTCAAAAAAAAGGAAGAGGTTCTCAATTCGTCGGAATCTTTTTTATTTTTATTTTATATTAGCCTAGATATTCGAGCATATCATAATAAAGAGTAGCCGACTAGATCACTTAAACTGGCTATAATTTGATCAAATCCTTATCTGCCAAGATTAATTACTACTAAAGAATTTACTACTAAAGATTAATTGCTACTTATGTATATTAGTATAACATTTTAAGGAGGAATGTGCAGCGCCCCGACAAGCCGCCGAGGCTTAAGGGTGCCAAGCAAACAATGTGTAAATATGTATTTTTATTTTATTAAATAAATATATAAAATAATGGGACAATTTACGAACAGAGAACTAAGAAATTTTTCTGCTGTATAAATAACCAAAACCTATTAATAATAACTTCATCTACGCGAGTGTTAACTCGTTCGCCCTAACATTCAATTGGGGCCCTCTTAATCTCGTCAGACCCTTCGCAACACGGTCAAACGCATTTTAATTATGAAATTGACATTATCACAATGTTAGGTCTGCGCCCCACTCGCGACAAAACAAATTTGCCCCCATAGTCTGATAAGGCGCTGCCTTGGTATGAAGCTCGATGCCCTCCGCATTTCCCTCCATACAAAACCTAAGAAAATCGTCATTCGTCAGTACACTTAGTCATGAGCCTTAGTACCTACTGAAAAATACTACTTTAAATAGAAAGAGATTAACAAATATAGGTATTTATTGCCCTTTATATTATTTTTATCATACATTGGATAAGACTCATAAGAAGACTCAAAAGGACTAAGCCTTTTGAGTTAGTGTAAGTGTGCGTAAAAGTGAAGTGAAGTGCTGTGCTTAGTGCTAGTGCTAGTGCATCATCAAGGTCACGAGATCAAAGTGCCTACAATATTACAAAAGAGACTAAGATAAGTCACTGGACAGACTCTTAGATATAGGTTTTAATATCAGTTTAAGTTAAAATTAAGTTACTAATTAGCTTTTAGGCTAGATCGTAGCGATGCTAAAGTACCCTTAAGGGACTTTCGTGAGAGAAAAAAAAAATACATTGGATACTTTTCTCGTAGATAGGAACTCTATTTTCAAATTGCGCTCAGTTTAAATTTTTAATTTTTAGAAAAACTTCATATTCACCAACTATTTAATTACCTGAGTTAGGCCCGGTTTCCACCAAAGCGGAGCGGAGCTGTGTTTAACCTGTAATCAGATTTCGTCATTTTGATATCTTCGAAACTGAGGGGAGAGGAGATGTCGAAATGACGAAATCTGATTATTTACTCAAACAAAGCTCCACTCCGCTCCGCTTTGGTGGAAACCAGGCCTATATTTTGTAGTATCTAGGTAACTCTACTGGCGCATTCAGAATATAGATTCGAAAAGAAACGGTTCAGTTAGCAACTAGAAACTTGGTATTTGATATCTTATAATATTTTGGTCATATTATTAGGCCCGCTTTGGTGGAAACCGGGCCTTATGCTTACTATGCTCTTTGGTTGCGACTTGCGACTTTTTCGTCGCCAATGTAGATCAAGCGTTGGATCATTGACGCATACATTCTATTTAATAAAGAGTTTGGACTTATGAAATTAATAATTGGAGTCCCCGACAAACCCGCCTCAGCCATTTTTGGGCAGACCTTTTTGATATTTGTCTAATGCATATTTATATGTTTGCCTTCAAAAACGCGCGGTCCCGTGTGTGCGCTTTAAATGAATTCGTATCGGTAAAAGCCCGTGTTTTCGCTTGTATAAATAATATTTATATTGTATAGATACGCTTTAAAAAATAACGAAATATAAAACAGTAGAATGTGGCTGTAATTTTCAGGTTTATTTTTTATTTATTTTATTTAGTACCACAATATATATGTTACAAAAAGAATTAGAAAAGATGGTTGTGTACAAGGATGCACTTATCTCTATAAGAGATCTCTGCCAGTGACCCTAGCTAGTGGGAGAGGTGAAAGGGAAAAGGAGAATAGGTAATAACAATGATTGAAAGCTAAATATTATTATAACACAAAGGTTTGTGCTGCTTTAGTATTTTTACACATAACTAGCTAACCTGGCAAACGTTGTTTTGCCATTAGGGACATAATACTAGCTTACGACTTACTCTCAGACCTATGGACCATACACAGAATAGTTATTTGTTATGCAAGGGCGCAAAATGGATTTTTGGGCCGAGTGTCAAATTTGAATGCTGAGCGGCGAAGGATTCTAGGGTTGAACCCTGAGCGCAGCGAGGGGTTCAAAGAATAGAATCCTGAGCATAGCGAGGCATTCAAAGGACACGAGACCCAAAAAATTTGCGGCCGTACATAACACAAAATTTTTCATCTCACCACAGCGAGGAAAATTACTAGAAGAACACTTGGATCGGCATTGCTAGTATGTAAGATGTTGTCTTGAGTAATACTCTTCAATAACTTCACTCGCTTAATTAAATCCACCTTAAATCATCACTCATCTTATTACAAAACAGTAATGAATAAAAACAAAATATTATTATTTATCATGATTAGAAAAAAATGAGTAACTTTTTTTTCTACTTGTATTTTGGATGCGTTCAGAAATATCAATTTTTAAGAACCAACGATAATAGAAGATTAAAAAAAATAACAATAATTAGATAAACAATAAATAAATACCATGGATTTAATTAGATTTCCTTTATAATTATTAAAAAATAAAAAATAGGAGTTATTATTTTTATTGATATTCTAAGAAAATGTAAAAACAAAAAGTAATGACGTACACCTATACAAACTCAAATGTCGAACCTCGTTACTGACCGACTGACATTATTTAAAAAAAAAGAAGTCTTCAGTTTAATGGTGGCACCACACATGGCTATTTGTATTTGCCTATTTTTTATATTTGTCAAATAACTTCCATGTGTGGAGAGTATATTTGCCAAAATTATTGCCATATTTGCCTGTTTGGCAAATACAGCCAATAACATATTTGGCTCCATGAGGTCGAAACTTTTGGCAAATACGCGATCATCCAATCACAAATACAAATAGCCATGTGTGGTGCCACCATTAGACATTATTATAGACGCAATACGAGATTACGTCATGTTCGAATTTAGAAATGCTTTGCGGCCCTAGGGCGAGAAAGGATTTTCATACTACTTTCTCGCCCTAGGGCGGGAAAGGATTTTCATACTACTTTCTCGCCCTAGGGCGGGAAAGGATTTTCATACTACTTTCTCGCCCTAGGGAATATAATAGCATTTCCCGCCCGCATTTTGGGCATTAAAAATCTCCTTTCCGAGCGGGTGAGATGAAAAATTTAATAACAATCGTTTCGGTAGATTTTGGTAATAAAAATTGGCACGAGAATTTTATGTATTAGAAAGAGAAGATAAATGACGATGCAACTGAAGATGTGATCATACTAACCTTGAGGTTATATAACCCCTATCAGTTGCTACACAGCAGCACACCGGAATATGTTTTGGCCGTACTTGCAGGTAGGATGATAGTCAGTCGCGATTCATACCAGATAAGGCCTGATGTTATATGGCATCGCAGAGGATTTAAGCTCTATACTGATATTCATAGTCAATGTTTGAAGCCTCACAGTGCATGAAACACAATACATTCCCACAATATTAATTTACTGAATTTCGTCGTGTCTGGTGTAGACTAATATTGTGATAAATATGAACACGCACTTGTTTAAATAATATATTTTAATTTTTTATCAAATAGTACCTACAACTTGCCTTAAATAACTGTGTCGAAGAAGAGAAAAAGTAAAAAAAAAAGATTCCGACGAATTGAGAACCTCCTCCTTTTCATCTATAGTATCGGTTAAAAAGAGCGGAAAACGGACATAGATAATAATATAATTGTTACCATAGACATATTGCACGACTTATGGCTCTTGTCTATTTTCTAATTTTAATATTAAACACGGCGTAACTTACATATTGAATAAGAAAGACCTAGCCACGTAGGCTTAATTAAAAAAAAACGTAAAAGTGTGTTAATCACAAGTCAATCAAACACTTACGCGTTGTATGTAAGGTCATTGTGAATAACAAAACAATTACTTTACATTCTTATCAGTTTAATTGGTTCATGAATCTTATAAATATTGCGACAGATCAAAACAATACCTGCTACTAGACTCTAATAGACTAGATCTCTAGGCAACAGATAATTAATTACATATTATGGATGTTTTGTATATTACGTAGAATAAGTACCTACCCCAAAATTTAATTTTACCGTAGTACCAAGTTATTATTTTAACGACCTCCCTGGTCCTTAGAGCACTCGGATTTGAGAGGGAAGCGCCACAGGACAGTTTAGAATTTTATAATTATTAGGTAAATAGGTTCTGACGGTCTGGTCCGGTGGGAGGCTTCGGCCTTTGCTAGTTACCACGCTACCAGCAAAAACGTTCCGCCAAGTGATTTAGCGTTCCGGCGCTTTTTTGAAATCGTAAGGGGTTGCTTACCCCCTTCTAAGTTAGAACGATAACATCTTATACTGCCCCGTGACATAACAGTCGATAATTAACTTGCAGTGTATAAAATAAAATAATATTCTATTTCGAACATTACAACAAACTTTAGGAACATTCACGGCTGTCTACAATCATATAGAGATATAAAATATAGAAGTATTTTGGCATACTTATCTAACTTGCATGGATCATATTTTGGAGAGGGGAAAGACATCTATTAAAGGATGATATTTCTCATTTCCGATCATTATAAAATATTAATAAGCTTAAATGTGTGTTTGCTCCGTATAAAAGGTGGTGAAATTGCTTACAATCGCAGCTTTAAACTTCTGCCAAGTATACGTCAACTATAATATTTGTAGTTCTACGAAGATGACCATTTAGCTGTTTAGGCCAATGTCTACAAAACAAATGTCTTGATTTTAATCCCGTTGTGGACTGAGGTCGACGACAAATTGAATAGCTTTATACCTACTCCTTGTATTTGGCTGCAGATAACTAACCTTTTAGACTACTGAATAATGCATTTTGATTCCCGTTGAATGATACGAATTCGAACATTAAACTATGCATTTATTTCACGGACATAACCTCAAAAACTGCAATAAACAAGTTTAAAAATATATGAATCTATCGATAGTATAATTTTGGGACTCATTGATAAGTTTCATCTATTCTATAAGCTGTTTTATTAGGCGATTTGATTGGTATTAGTATAAGATGTTGGTGATACCATTTTCTTCCTTAAACCAAAGCTGAAAGTGGCTCCAAATTTTCTGGAAACGCATTGTATTGTATTGGACCGAAGGCAGTATAGCAAATCACTGCCTGGGTCACTCTGGATACTGAAGAAGTATTCAGAAAACTCACTAAAACATTTCGGGCCATCTTGCACATTGAATTTTGATGCTTCGAGTCCCAACGTACACTATCACATCTTTTCTGATATTATTGACTTAAATTAATATCATGTAAGATATCTAATAACAGGTAAGGTTCATCTGGTAACAGAAGTGCTGGCTCATTTTTGCGTAACGAATCAGCCCAGCTGTTGAAAGCGAAAATGCAGCCTCTTGACCATTTCACGCGGGCAGGATTTGTACAGTACTCAGAATAAGTTAGCGATATGTTTTATAATATATAATATTTAATAAATTGTAACATTTTCAATCTACGTTTTGTTCTGATTTACTAACATTTACCTACAACTATGAAATACCCCTTAGGTAGTCTCTTGATTCATAATTAAATACATTTTATTAGTAAATTAATTTTCTAATAAAATGTATTCAATTGGGCCAACTATTTGTAATTTTATGCCAATATTAAATTACTTGTCAACTACTAATTATTTATTTGCTAAGTGGTACTTGTATTCAAATGAGATAATCGTTATTACCTACTCAAGTCATGCAGTTGTTTGACCTACTGTAGATTTGTTTTTATAAAAAAAAAACAAGATTTGCATTTAATAACACTTTCGGCCACACTCAGAGACGTTTTAACTTACGACTTAACTTTAATTATCAATAAGCTCCTATGATTCCGTTGACAAATGTATGGTATTAAATGTTTATTTAGTTAAGTGACGTCTCTGAGTGCGGTCGTCATTTTCCATCTTAATAGTTGGTGCCTGCCTGGGATTTTATGTTAAACTACATAAATATTTATCATATTATTTAAATTTCACCGAAAGCTTTTGGTTCCTGGGTATATAAAGTAGGAGGGGTTTTCAATGTGAAAATCTAATTAGGGGCTGTCTAATTAATTTCATACTAATATAGTTGTTTCCGTTCTTTAGTTTTATTTATTTAAAGCAAGTCAGCTCGAAAGGAAATAAATGATACCTTATAAAATGAACGATTGATCTACAAAGGAACTGCTAATTTCACAGAGTTTGCTATCGCTGTGCAGGACTAGTTCATAGCATGGAATATTGTTGATAGAGCTGTTACTTTCCAGAGACCTTGTTTCAATCGGATCCGACGAGGACGCTATTATAAATATTACTTTATCATAGCATTGATCGAGGAACAAGAATTCCATAATACCTCAGTATAAATTATTCAAGTTTTACATTACCACCGCTAACAATGTTTGTTTAAACGCGTTTAGGGTGGGATAGCCTGTCCCATGTCGAATTTCACGCTTGTCGGGACGGAAATGCACAAAGTTTCCTTTTGTGGTGTTCCCGTAATAGCCGGAGAGCTGGTGGGAAAGATCAAATACGTCCTTGATAAAGGCTTAGTTAAAGATGTTACGTTTTGTATGAAATGTGATTTACTAACGACTTATACGAAAAGGAAAAAGATTTTGTGTAAAGCTGATTTTATTTTATTTATTCCCAGTTTTCTGAAGTCAATAAGCATTAGCCAAGTTTCGTGCCCGTTCTTCTCGAAGAACAGCTACCTGGACGTGGCGGTAGTCTTTACATTTCGTAAGTGCCTGATCATATCACTTAGACCAGTTATATAGATCGTAATAACATTTAAGGCCGTAATGCTACTCTGAAAATCAAAACTGAAACCGACATTTTTTATTATCATTTTTAAATTCCCGATTAGCTTCCATAATTTTTAAAAACTACAGGGCAAAATATACCTACAAGACAGGTTAACCATGCGGCAAAATGGCACCCCTATATAGGCCCTAAAATTGTTTATTTAGTGCCAAGACCGTTTATTTAGTTCGTTGTAAATTTGACAGATGGCACTTACTATCTCGATCGATGGTACTTTTTGCTTATATGAAAAAGGTTCCGTTAATTATTCTGATGTTTCCAGCCTTTCCTTATAAAATCTTTGGGGCTACCTCACCGATAAGAAACCCCAGGATATGGGCATCCGAACGATTTACGTTAACCTTTTTCGTACGAGCAAACAGTAGCGCCATCTGTCAAAATTCTATAGGTGGCTGCTGAGCGCACGTGGCCGTGGCCTTACTGTTGGTGACAAAACAAGCATTTTCGGCACGGATAAACTGGCGAAATTTTTTCGCGCCGTCTGCGTTAGTTTCACCTTAATTTCCCCACTATCTCCCGGCGTATAAGTTGATTTGTGACGGTGCAACCCTTCTGCTACCTCGGCGCCGCGGAGTCGAGACGCTACTTCCGTCTTGCTACTCTTTTGATACGCCGCGTCTGTAGCTTTGATATTATTGTGGTGCTTGGACACTTTGTGACACGCGAAATTTATTTCCAACTTTTCTTTTATCAAAGACAATAATACATTTTACTCAATTTTACGGTAGGTGTCTGCTATATTTTGTACCTAACTACTGCACCATTTTTACGTACTTAACTACTAGGTACTCCATTTTTCTAATTGTGTCGGAAACTAATGTATAATGATGTAAAGGTAATTTTTGTTTTATTGTGTCGGTAATAATAATATCTGAAAACGCTCAGAACGGATTTTTCTAGCATAGTTTTTTAGCAATTAGGTAAAACGTCGTTTTTCTGTTACATTCTTCCGCAATGCTGCCTGTTGCACTGTTGCCTGTGAGAAGGACAAAAATAAACTCAGTATATCCTCATAAGGGGTTGGCTTTCACTGGATACCAGAAACCGCGTGGTGTATAAAGGCATGTTCGTCAAATTCCGTCAGCGGAGATGTCGAAGAAACTCCGAAAAAGGCTTGAAGAAGACATACTTACTTGTGGAAAGTACGCAATGCAGAGTTCGACCCTACGCCCTTCAACCAGTCTCTGTTGGAATTATCAAAATTGGAATCTTCAATTATTAAGAACCTTGAACACCTCAGCAGTAACATAGACAGTAACTCTACATTAACTCTACATATCAGCGCTATCTATAAGGATTCATGCTATTCTTATCTTTTTACGATTAGCATCATAAGTTATTACCAACAAACTTGGGATTTACGTCAATTATGAACTTAACTTTATTGTTTGCATACGTAGTAATACTGCTCGGTAATATTTTGTTAATAATATGTATACGGTATAAAAAAACTTTCACTTATGAATTAAGATATAAGTACGAATAGGTATTATTATGAGGACTAAATATAAATTATAATTATTACCCTACTACACCCTAGCATGGTTTCTCACTCTTGACACCCTGTCTTTACATTAACAGAGTTTTTTTAGCTCTGTCTTTACATTAACACAGTTTTTTTAGCCCTGTCTTTACACTAACACAGTTTTTCGGGCCCTGTATTTACATTAACACAGTTTTTTAGCCTTGTCTTGATATTAACACAGTTTTTCTTAATTTCAGGCCCAGTAGTGCCAAGATATTACTACAGAGGGTTCTACGGCAGAAGATAAAAATACTAACAATAATATTTTAGACTTTAAATAAATGAAAACTATGTACCTAATTCCGTAATAGAGATGAATAAAATGTAAACCTCATACATGTACATATACGAACAATAGTACAAATTCTTACTTGTAAATAATGTGTAAAGCTGTGATAATGTGTGTGCATGCGGTAAAATATTTATTTAATATAACATAAAAATTACATACTATTTAAATGGGTAAATTACCAGATATTGATCATAATATTCATCAATTATACTATTGTAAAAGTTAAATTTTTAAAATGTGTGTATTGGAAGTTAAGTTATTGTACGATTGTGTTAACAGTTTCTAATGATATTCTGTAAATAATAAATTATATAAATAGCAAATATCCATTCTATAAATTTTTATTTCATAAAATAGGTCCCACGTTTTTGAAAATTTTAGGAATATGGACTAAATTGTGAGTAATAAAGCTTCGCAATGAACTTAGGTCATACCTAAGCGATTTGTTCATTTAACAAAAGTCTGCAGCGCGAAATCAAGTCAATTAAGCTTATGGGTAAGCTGCAGTTGCCTTACATAATATGTATGTAATAAATTCGTTTTTAATACAACAATAGTTGGTAGATAGAGATTGACACATACATATGCAACATCACATTAGACTACGACAGTTCAAAGGCGAATACTGATCTACCTATCTGGGGGCTCAAGATGCAAATGCGGGGTTCAAGTGACCGATTTTTACATAGATCAACTAATGAATACAGATATGGCGACGAGTTCCACGTGCTCGAAACACCAAAAAGAGTAAAGGTCTGAGAACAGTCATGAGTCAATCAACGCTATAATATACCTGCCTGTTTCGACAAACATACTAGGTGAATTTAAATTCTGAAAAGTAAAAAATTCTATATTTGGTAGCTTCTTTTCTTATAAACAAGACAGAAGAAGATACTATCAGCATAATATATTACGTTTCACTATCTAAGAGAGGCTATTTATTTTAAATTAGATTCTTTTTCGGGTAATGCCTCCTGCTTTGTATTCGATACGGCCATTATGCAGGAATCCGTCACCGCCACTGACTCGATAAAAACCTAAACCTCGGGTTGTCTTCAAAGAGAAAACGGTGCCTTTGGAAAATAAGAGATGAAATTTTGGAGACAAAATTCTTTTGATATTCAAATTGCTGATATACATTGGGTATACCTGAAGAAAATTAGAGGTAAATAAGGTTATTTTTTTGAACGAACGAACGCGATGGTACGTTAATTTACATGAATAAGTTTAATGATAGGTACAGCTCATTTAACATAATGAGTAGCCGTACGCTGGAATAAAATTTTATCAAAAAACAAGTTGTTTTTAGACCAAAAGCAAAATTTAGACCAAAAACAAAAAAATAGTTTAGTAAAGTATAATAAACATGTTTATCTACGCTCATTGCTTAAAGTTCGAATTATGAAATCAAAATGTGTCACATAATGACCTACTTTATTCACAGACTTCTATAATTATTAAAAAGTTGTTACTTATAACATCGATCTACTACGGAAATATTTCAAGAAAGTTGTATAATTTCCATAACGATACGCGGCTCTGGGTTCCTGTATTTTTATCTGGGGTAATATTTTTAAGGTAAGTGAATCCACGGACAAGTTAAGGTTGGTAGTCATTGCCGAGTGTATGGATGGGCCATGATTGACCATAAACAACAACAACAATGTCTATTGTCTATGGTTCTGCGTCACATTTGCAAAATTTTGGCGCCATACATACTAATTTTTAACATTTTAATGTGTTATTTTTGTTACTTAGTCAAAACTTTGCGCTGAAAAATGTCTAGCAGTGAAACCTACTAAAGAAAGTTTGACTCCACCTGACATTTTAGTAGTTGCAACAAAAATGAAACAAAGTGAATGATTACGACAAACGTTAGCAAGATTATATGGTTTGGATTTATGATAATAATATGAGCGTAGATAAAATAGTGTATGAAACTCTACATAATTAGGTATTAAAACACTCGTGTGATACTATTAAAAAACTCGCCTGCGGCTCGTTTTTTAAACTCACACTCATGTTTTAATACCCCCCATTATGCAACTGTTTCATAATAGTAGTTTATGTAACGGTTACATAATGGGGGGTATTAAAATACGAGTGTGAGTTTAAAAAACGAGCCGCAGGCGAGTTTTTTAATAGTATCACACGAGTGTTTTAATACCTAATTATGTAGAGTTTCATACACTACTTTATCTACGCTCATATTATTATCATAAATCCAAATCATAAAATCTTGCTAACTTTTGTCGTAAATCATTGCAACTACTAAGATGTCAGGTGGAGTGAAATTTTCTTTAGTAGGTTTCACTACTAGACATTTTTCAGCGCAAAGTTTTGACTAAGTAACTAAAAAAATTAGTTGTCTGTAAAGTCGGTTTACGGACGATAGATTTACGAGATAACGTCATAATCGTAATCGTAATCGTTATCGTAATCGTAGTCGTAATCGTAATCGTAATCGTAATCATTATCATAATCACAGGCCCAGGTTACGCGGAACGGTAGACATTGTGTTGTTGTCTATGGTCAATCATAGCCCATCTATACTCTCGGCAATGACTACCAACTATATGTTGTCTGTGGATTCACTTAAAAAAATATTACATAAAAAATATTACCTACCCCAGATAATAATTGTAATCGTTAACCGTTGTATTGCCGATAGCGGTACTGTAATCAATTCCTTCAAAACCCCAGATACAAATACAGGAGTCCAGAGCCGTGTATCGTTATGGATATTATACAACTTTCTTTAAATATTTCCATAGTAGAGCGATGTTATTATGAATAACTTTTTAATAATTATAGAAGTCTGTGAATAAAGTAGGTAATTATTTGACACATTTCGATTTTATAATTCGAACTTTAAGCAATGAGCGTAGATAAACTACTATTTATCAATCCGTCATGCTACATGAGTTGTTTATACATTGCGTATTGATTTTAATTATTATAAATTGCTATAAATGACTTAAATATTACGACTTTTTTATTGTTACTTATTTAAGAAACTTGAGTTTAACTATTTTTTTAATTTGAGTGCAAATGAAACAGTGTACATTTTTATTCCTTGTACTTATATTTGTTACATAAGTCGTTATTATCTCTATCTAATCATAGACGGATATAATATTAATATGAATTTAGATAGTAAGTATTTAAGACAAAGGCTTTACGGAAATCGCCCCATGGTCAAACTGTCAATAAAATAATTATAATAAAAATAATAATTAAAAGTAACATGTCGTAAATTTACTGTAATAAAAATATTATTATTAAAAATCGGGTGTTTTGCAAAAGTAGAAAAACCGAAGTAATGATACTACTGTACTATATTATGTAACCGAAGTACTACTGTACTATATTATGTACATATATATAGCACAAATAAATCGTTTACAGACACTGATAAGAAAACAGAATATGGGCATCCGAACTTTTTCGTACAAGAAAACAGTAGCGACATCTGTCAAAATTCTATAGGTGGCTGCTGAGCGAACTGCTGCGTGGCCTTCCTGTTGGTAGCAAAACAAGCTTTCTTAGCACCCATATACTGGCGACTATTTTTCGCACCGTCCGCCCTGTCCAGGGTAGGTACCTATATTATGTTTATCTTTACAGGTGAAGGCTGTAGGTACTATCCTTAAAGCATTAAGGGTATTTATCTATGGGAGTGGTGTACCTCCGTGAGGCCCATACTGCTAACCTGGGAGATATGTCTTGGGAGCGCTGTGGACCCCACGTGTTCGGGTTTAGCCCTGGTAAGGGGCTAAGGCCTACGTTCTGGCCTGAACAGTAGTGACACCACAGTGCTTTGCTATCAAACCCGCCGTGTCCTGTTATGCTTGAACGTGAATTGATGTCAGAAGCAGAACGTCCTTCTTTGTTAATTTCCTTAGCTCTGAAAACACTTAGTATAGGTACACAACTTTGAACAGACAACATTATAAATTAGGTTAATCTTTGCATGTTGTACAGTATTTCCACCTAAATATGACTGACAGCATGTTCTCACATTTTTTAGGAAAAGGTGCCTTTTTTTTGTAGTTTAATTCTTGTGGAGAATTGGTTATCGGATAAAGGTACCTGTTTACTTAAAACTTTTTTTTTTTCTAAAATTCTCTGAAGGATTTTGGGTTGTTTATTGGTAAACTGGGTCAAGGTTCAGAGCCTAATATAACTGTACCTTAAGTCTGAACTTCAGACTTAGGGTATAGTTTTTGAAAATTGAAAACTTTATAGATAGCTTCTATGCTAGTCTTCATCATCAGCGTTAGCCCATTTATATTGTGTTTTAAGCATTATTATTGACGACTTGAAGGAGAAAAATAAAGATGCTGCCTTATTGCCTACTGAAGGGTTTCCCTGCCACACTTTATGATTGGCTGAGAGTTGAGACCTCCAGCTTAACTTGTTCAACGATGTTTTGCGGGTATAAAATCTCGCTGGTTTTCTCATTGGTTAGGTTAATTTTATTTAGAAAAAAAATTGAACCTAGGATGTAATAAACCTTAGCCGAAAATGTTAACCAATAGATTAAGGACGCATTTGCAGCCAGTTTATTATCGAGGTATATATATATATAATTTTTTTATTAAATTTCAGCTGCACCAAAGAACTCCCGATGCAAATCGTGCGCAGTGCACAGCAACATGAAGCCTGCGTACGAGCTTTTACACGGCGAAGCAATATCTGAACGACTGAAGCTCCTTGCGTACCTCGACTGGATTCGAAGCATCCGATACGACCACGACCGTGGCTACAAGTACGAACCTTGGCGAAAACTCAGATGGTATATATGAATAAAACAAATTTTTAACCAAAAAAACGACTTCATCTGTCATCAAACTAGCCCTGAGCGCATTTTTTCCAACAAAAAAAGGATCAACGAAATCAATTGCCGTGATGTTATTCGTCCATTTATCTCGCACATACTGAATAAAAGACTTATATGGTATTGTCATGGATGTCATCGTCAGAACTGAAGCAAAAAATGAGAGTATATACCTATGGGAAGCATCACCTTTTTTGAAGTTTGGAGATATATTATAGTTACGAGTATTTCAAGGCAAAGAGTCGCTTTCACTATACACACCGATTTATATTACGTTAATAGGTGCTACTCGTATTTCAATATAGAAAGAAAGGTATGGGGAAATAAAAACTAGTCAAGTTAGTTTATTTCAAAAAATTATTAATGTAAGTAGCAATATTAGTAAAAATTTTTTGTAATACAATATTAATTATGATTTAGTTATCGAGCCATAAATTATTACCTATATTTAGAATACAACTTATTGAATGATAAATAAAACTCATAAGATATTAATTAAAGATAAATAAAAACAGACAATGATTACATTGTTTAAAAAAATAGCCAAGTGCGAGTTAGTAGGGCCAGTAGGTTGGTAATTTACCAAGAAGAAGGTCTCTATGAGAAAAAATTTTTATTTATACTACTTATATCACTAAAAGATAAGGGTTCATTTCTAGGCAGTTAAAATTTTTTATGGGAGGTACGTTAGCTGTAGGTCTAGTCAAAGAAAACTCTAAAACTTTTTTAGTGTTCCATGCTGAACACTTGGTGCCCTCCCACTCGCACTTAACTAGTTTTCCCATTTTCTTTATTGTTTTTAGTAAAAATTGATTTAAATATTTGAGATACTACTGTTATAAAACAATATTATTTAATTTATTGAAAAGAATAAACCTATACCAGGTTCCTTAATCCTTATCGGTGTGGAAAAATCATTTATATCCATAATTTTGAGACACATGTTCATTAAGAGTTTTTTGGATTTAGGTTAGAGTAAAGTTTAATACTACGATTTATAATTAATCGTCACAGAACTGAAAACAAATTAAGCAATAATAATTAATTTTTAAATACTTATTAGGTAAGTTATGATAGTAAAATTATATTAAAAAATATTGATTTGAACGATTTCTTCACAACTTTATCTGCTCAGTAAACAATAAAGAAATAATATTGTTATTTTAAGTAATAATAGTCTATAACTAGTAGGGCGCGTGGGGGCGCGGGCCACATGTGGCCCGCGTGCTGTCTTCCCGCCTATAAAAAATCCCTTTAAAAGTCCCCAAACATTTTCTATGAAAAAAAAAAAATGCCGCCATTTTGAATTTTTTTCTATTCATCCAATAGACCTCTTTATCCTGATCAACTCTTGTCAAAAAACCGTTCTTCCATCTTTTATACTCTTCGAGATATTGGCGAAATTAGTTTGGCGGCCATTTTGAATCCGCCATTTTGAAATTTTTTTCAGCTCACTGTCAATTGGATGTCGTTCCAAATGACATTTGGTCGAGCACCCCCCACCTATGTTCGATACCCTGGACGTGCTCTTCACCCGTCTCCGAAATCCTCAATCATCAGCTCTCTCCGTATTTTTCCTCCGAATGAATTTTTCTCTTGTATACGAAACGCATAGTGAAAAAAAAAATTTCCATACAAAATTGTTCAGGAGAGGTGATCAATGAGTCAGTCAGTGAATCAGCACGAGTAGCTATATATATAGTAATGTTTTGAGCTCTGTGCGTTTGTGACATTTATGAAGAAAACATCGTGAAAAAACTTGAATGTGTGAGAATTTCCAGCTAAAAAAGTCTATGAAACTTGTGAAAAAAGATTTCTGATAAAAGACCTGTGCTCTATTTATAGTCTGCCCATAGAGAACGGGTTATTTCCCTGAATATTGAGTATGAGGAATGAGGAAAGCACAGGGACAACATTTTGAAAGCAGTGTATAACTCGTTTGTAGAAGCTTTGCCGGTGACTTCCCCTCCCACTTCATACAACCGGAACACGCGCTCGTCTGATAACATGTCTGCGCGAGTGGCTGTCGAATGAAATGGGAGGGGGAGTCACCGGCAAAGCTTCTGCGAACGGGTAGTATGGAGGTTCCCCAGTCAGTGTTGCTACTTTGATACGCAATAGAGAACACCGTTTGAAGAAGAATAGGTATGCGGTGCTGATAGCGTCGTCTGTAAATATATAAATATACATAATATGTTATATTTAAGAATAAGAATAAGAAGGATAAGAAAAACTTTATTTCGCAAGAAAATTATGGCATATGTAACAAAACAATAAACCTTACGTACTAAAACGATGCCTGAAGATTCCTCCACTCGGGCAATAAAAACCAATAATTGCCCAAGTGACGGAAGCACCAGACACCGCCTGTCACATATTGTGGCACAACCCGGAAAAAGGCCCCAACTCAGCATGGGCTGTGTTTAAGCATGGGAGCACAAAGCGTTGATTTTCAGCCGGAGCCTTGGACTGGGTGACGCCACGAACTAAAAAAGAACAAAAAAAACGAAAAAAGTAAAATTAAAAAAGGAACGCATATGATGATGCATGTGAGAATTTAATGATATACTTATAATGTAAATAATTACGAGTATATAATATATATGGCAATACGTACATAAAAATAAAAATATTAAATATAATATAATTTATTTAATATACATTCCACTACAGGAAAGAGTACTCCGCCACATGATTTTGGAATTCTATCTGCTTAGAAAGGAGGAATTATTTGAGCCTTTGTTTGAAAACTATCTTACTCTTTGTATTTTTCCAACATTTAGTGGCGGAGTACGTGAATGAGCCTCTGAAGGCGGTGTGGTGCAGGGGGACTCGGAGCTGCTTGCGACAGCTCCGGCTACTCCTATCGCTGTCACTGACCCAGTTCAATTTTTTGATTAGGTACAAGGGCTTACCAAGCTTAAATAAACTGAACAGCACACTATTTATTATTACAGTATTTCTACACTTTATTTTATATTCGATCATTAATGGGAGGCTAATTGTTTTTTTCATAATAAAAATATTTATTAATTATAAAAGTTGTTATTTTTTACCTTTAGTTTATAAGCGTGCAATTCTCATGGTATTCATGTATTATTTATTTTTATTGACTGTCGTGTGTAATATACCTATATACATAGATAGATAAACACTTTATTGCAAACCTCTGAAAAAAAAAGAAAATACCTTACCTTTAAAATACCTTGAACGGAACTAGAATAGACTGAAAAATTAGGTGTATTACAATTACTCAAATTTTACTCGGACGATTTTCTGAATATTATAAAATTATAATAAAATTTAACACCACTTTTAACTCTACATACCTGTGCACCGGCCATACGATATCGTCATCAGAAATACCATGAAAGTAACGAGAAGGGATGCATAGGTACCACTTACTAACCTGTATGTGGTAGCTACCTATGCATCCCTGTTATGATGGATAACATATGCATAAAATAAAATATTATTTCTCATTATATTCCTCAAAGTAATAAAATTAAGTTATAGATAACGTTCTTACCTAATTGTATAAGTTTTACTTATGATTAGTAGGGACCTTTTATCTACTCATATTATTTTAAGGAATGTATTTACAGAAAAATAATTAATTCTAAAACATATTATAACTAAGCTCTAAGGTGAAATATATTTACAAAATGAATACACCGTCCAAATGCTCGCTTAATGGCATGGTGCCCAGAACACTGGCGCTATTGCCTCGCTGTACTATCTATTCTTAGCCGTTGAGCGAAGTAAGCTCTTTGGTCACCTGACGCGTGAACCAACTTTTTGGATATGATATTGACAAATTTTTTTGTGTCTTACCTAATTAATGAAAATGACACGTTATGTAGATAAACTACACAGCCAATTGTGTGTTATTTTGCTTGCAAAATAACTAAGTTATTGCAGTAAATTGTAATAAAAAGATCATGAAAAAGTAATAAAAGTCTTCAGATCAACTTTGCCATAAAAGTAAGATAAGGGGTTTGTACATCGTGAAACACTACATCGATAAACTTTTGAGTAGGTAAACTAGAAATATATAAATATTGACATAATAATATTTACACGTGTAAAAAATAATAAAATAAAATATGAAAAAGATGCCTGTTTTTTAGGGTTCCATAAAACAACAAGGAACCCTTACAATTTTGCCATGTCTGTCCGACTGTCCGTCTGTGGTTTTGCTTGTACCAGAAATTTGCAATTTGATAAAAATAGAACTCAAAATCAAAATATCTTTATTTCACATAGGCCTAACTTACAGGCTCTTGTAAAACTTTCATATGATATTATGTCGGGTAAGTATGGTGATAACTACAAGTCGTTATTAAAAAAACTAAGTTTACAAGGGTCCGAACACGCTCGGCACTGAGAAGAAGCCCACAACAAACTCAGCCGGGTTTCATTTTCTTTCGAGTTTCAGTTATCACCACTTCACAATGGCTCTTATAAACTAGCTAAACTAAAGCCATGGATATAACCCAAATTTTAAGTACCTAATTGTAAAGATTTATTATTAATATGAATCCAAATAAATTATGCTAGTTAGAGCGTTGGTTTTATTTTTCCTGTAAAATATACATAAATTTCTACTAGTCCATATTATTTAAAAAATTGTCTATTAGTAAACTTCGGAGTTACGTGTTTTAGAGATTTTGCTAATCAAAAACACATGCACAAAAATGTGTTTCATAATGCATAGGTAATGCGTTTTTTTTCGTAATAATAATATATAACCCCCTCCCTCCCTCGTTATCTCCCTTATACATTTTATACTTCTGATTTCCCCCCTTTTAAAATAAAAACCTTGTATATACATAAAAGACTTTGACTTCACTTCTTCAGTAGTACTGAATGCGGTAGCCGAGTCTGAGTAGGACTTGGCCGGTTTTTTTTATAGAATAACTTATGTACCAGTACCACCTACTCAATAGCGCACATAAAAACAAATGCGCGTTCAAAGAATTGAAAACTTTCAAAATTTTATCCTATAAGGAATATAGATCGAAAATAGTTTTTCTGAAATAAGAATTGAAAAAAAAACATGAATTATCTGAAGCGATTATTTATTCATTCATTTATTTACATTCTTCTTGACATTACTTCACCAAAGCAATTATTTTAATAACTTTAATTAATAGTTACCCCACTAATGTTACTACGTTATTGATACGTTACTGATGTTGTTACGTTATTGACAGCCCTGAAAAAGATATTATAGAAGTTATATTAGTAAAATTATAAAAAAAAAGAAAATAAAAAATCGATAAAGTATAAAATATTAATTATTATAAAGTATAAATTATTATTTTTATATTACTAGGCTCATATAAGCACCAATATAATTAATGTGCTCTTAGTTCGTTGAATAAATAATGAATTCTTACAAGAAAATCGCAAACAGTTGTCATAGCGGCGTCCATGGCTTCCTCAGGCGTTTCTACCGAGTCACCTGGGCGAACACATCATATTAAAAATTCACATTCAAACGATTTATTTCATATAGGCCTAACTTACAGGCACTTATGAATAGTTAGTAGAATATCAATGTATTCACCTATTTAATATTAGCGATATCTATTTAACTTATATTTATAAGCGATAAGAATCTCAACCTGGACGCTGTCCATACCTGGGTTGGCAAGCTTCATAAACATTTGAAAATCCGATTCAGGTTTTCCAAGATGTTTTCCTTCACGCTAGGCAAGTTATATAAATTAGCCATAAACGCACATAACTTCGAAAAGTCAATGGTTGAAGAGTATTCTAGCCTTCTACTACTAAAAAATGTGAAATTACCAATCTCTCCATCGGATGGTCCAGTCCGTGTGTACCAAAAACAAGGTTCTAAAATAGGATTAAATATTTAAATTGCAAAATTAACAAAAATTCCAAGAAGTGTTTAATTAACATATACATAATAGGTAGTACAAACAGTAGAAAATTGTATACCTTGGCAAATAAGTTAAAGTTTGTTAGTTATTCATAATAACATAAGTTAAGATAAGTTAGTAAATCACGAAGTTATATTCAAAGTGTTGATATTCATTTAATAAAATAGCAATTTACCTCCATCACAAGTCTCTGATGTATCTACCGAATCGGTCTTGACTGAAATGTTAATTGTAAAGGAATAATTGTATGTTATCATCTTCGCAAACTCCATGAAATTATTAATATTACTGATAATATGTTATGCTTTGATGGGCGATAGGCATGCTGTATGCTAAGTTAAATATTAATTATAGTAGCATTACAATTTTTTGCTATTTCGGCACAGATTGATCGGATTTTCTAAGAGGCTTGCTGGTCCTGCCCCTAGAATGCTTAAGAAAAATGTATTCATCGTTATCGTAATCTTTTACGAATTCTGCCCGCTGACACAGAACACTAAATAGTACAGGTACAGAAGGTCCACTCCGCACGATTATTTAAAGAAATAGCGACTCTAGCGCTGACACAAAAAGTGCAATTCAGTTCGCAGTAGCGCCTGGCCCCGCCCTCAAAATCGACACGTAACAAAACGCAATGTTGTGGTCTCTTTCTATCGCCTAACTTTATCTCTTACGACGTACTAGGGCTGTCGTAGTCAGACGGCGCGTAAAATAGACCGTACAGAACTAGCGCGTGCAACTCGGCCCGCGAGCGGCAACCATCTGAAATATTGAGGTCCGGACCCGTACTTGTAGCCGGGACGGCCACGTGATAAATAAGACTGGCCTGCGGCTGATTAATTCCCTGATTTACGCCAGCCAAACGTAAACGATTACGATACAGATGAATACTTTTTTCTTACGCAATTAGACCCTGATTGTGTAAGATAAACGTGTTCATCGAAATCGGAAACTTATTTTGTCCTTTGGCTGAATCCATTTGAGCCGTTCAGAAGTACCTTCTAAATTATCACTACCTAAATTATTCGCTGAGATTTGACTATTAATTAAATACTAATATTAATAAACTTACCAGTCTTCACACCTAAAATAATTAGGTACAGCAAGCAAAAAAGAAAACGTGTATATATTTCTCTATTGCCCATCTTAGTTAAGTTCTTTAGACCAAATGATTGATTACTGAGGTAATGTGGCTGTCACATTACCTTACCTAATGAATCATCATTACATGATATTATTATATCATTAAATTATTCGGTTTAAAATTTTATTACTACTCGATAAGTTTATTGTTAAATCGTGTACATTATAAAAAGTTGTTTTATTATTAGTTTAAGTATTAATAAAAAATAGAAATATAAAATTATCGTAATTATATTTTCAAAGTTTTATAAGGTTTATTTTTATAAGGACCCAAGGTGCTGGAATGGCGGCCACGCACCGGGAAGCGCAGTGTCGGTCGACCCCCCACCAGGTGGACGGACGACATTAAGAGGGTCGCGGGGAGTCGCTGGCGCCAGGCGGCGCAAGATCGTGGTGTTTGGCGGTCATTTCAGGAGGCCTATGCCCAGCAGTGGACGTCCATCGGCTGAAACGACGACGATAAGGTTTATTAATAATTATTATAATATTGCCTTTAAATACCTCAACCACGTCATAGTTGGATCACGATGCTAGGGGCTCGTTTCTCAGGCGTGGCTACAATTAACGAGTATAATCTGAGTTAGCGCGAGACGTTCGTTATTAGTCCGATTGAATTTCGGGTTTTCATTAATCCTACAGGACTTAAGAAGAAGAAACACTTTATTGCACCCAAACATTACAAAAAAGATGCACGAAACCAGGATAAAACAACAATGATATGCAAAGGCGGCCTTATCACAAAGCAATTCTTTCCAGGCAATCTTTTTGGCTATTGGATGGTAAAACGGAAAAGTGGAATAGGGCTAAAGATGATTAAATTAATACTAGGAATAAAAATGATAAACTAATAGACAATAGTACAACAATACATAAACAAAATAAATAAATACCTACTTTAAAAATAAAAACTAACATATTATACTTACATAATATATATTCGAATATATAACTAATGTTTTTTTCAGGCCAAAATTAGCCTGTGCGTATTATCTGGAGTATAATCTACCTCTATGCTAAATTTCAGTCAAATTGGTTCGGAAGCTGCGCTCTGAAGGAGTAGCAAATACACATATACGCAATCACATACAAGCCTTCGTCTTTATAACTCACTTTTTCACTATTTTCACTCCCATTGGACGATGGAACATGGCGATTGAGTGAGCTTACGCCGTACTTTGCAGTGCGCACTCATTGAAGTCATAAGTAAATAATTAAGTAAGTAGTAAGGTAGTATTATGGTATCCTATGGTAGGTGATATATATTATTAACTCGCGCACTGCCGTGGAATCGCCAGAGTAAGCATATTATTGAAGAAGCGCCGAGGTCGTACATTTGGCTTTAGTGGGTTTGCTCTCGTCTGTCAGTCCGTCTGTTAGAGTCCAATTACTTCTGAATGAGTGGAGACGCTTGGTGCAACAGAGCTCCCACAAATTTTATGAAAATAGTAGGAATTATTTAGACAATGAACGTGACCAACTTAAGAGTAGGCCACACTCTAATGTCATTACTTACAACTATATTGTCCGCATACGCTAACTTGTCCGCACTGCGCTCGCACTTTCAGTGCAAAGATAGGGTATATAAGTTAATTAGGGCGCACATAATTTAAACACTGCTTCATGAACTCAGTCACCGTAGCCGAAATCGGCAAGAGGTTACATATTATACTTCTGAATTAAAAAAAAAAAAACAGTTGTTTCAAACTCAGCAATACCATTATGTATGGTGGCGCCGCTAAGCTCTCGCTTACATATAAAAAAAACACTTGAGGGGTTTCCCGCAGATGTTTGCCATTAGAGAAACCCTCCAGACTCGTTGAAAACTTTATAAGTGTGTGCTAAATGGACTTGTTTCGCCATCTATTGGCATCTATCGAGGACCGCTACAGAAGTATTGAACCCGAATTACCAGCAGGTCACAAGCCAAGGAGCCGACGCCTTGGCCCCTTACGGGGCCTAGAAAACTAAATCTACTCTATTGAATGGAAGCAGGCGTTATTTTGCGAAAATCCATAATTAGCAGGACAGATGAATTTGTTTTGCTATAATCCGCTACTTGAAAAGATTCTGTATAGTGCAATATGCAGGAACACTGCCCACGTGAAACAACATACACAATTTTCCAACAGTTTCTTCGACGCACGTTTCGTCCCGACACCGGGACATCCTCAGGAGATGTTGACTTCACAATGCGAAATCGTAGAGATCGATTTTACTCTACGATTTCGCATTCATCTGCTCTGCTTTATCTACTGTGTTTGTGATGTGACTACTAGATTACAACTTGTCAAAAAGGAAATTCTGCCATTTGATTTAAAGATTTTTCTGTTTGATAGTAGCAATATAACCTAAAATAACCTGAACCTTTTGATAAGTAGGTACCATGGAGATAACATTTCTATGGAGATGGCATTTCATTAATTCTAATCTAAACTTGAGTGACACGCGACGCCATGATGAGCACCAAGATTTGTTGGCAAATGTTGATGTACTGACGTACCCTAGGTGACGCCATCTTATGCGCCATTCGACAGATTAAAAATAGTCACGCTTATTTTGTGGATGGGGCTTGTCCTTATTTGTTTCCTACAACAATCAACTTGAAAAATCCTAACATAGCTTAAAAATGAAACAGTGTGCACTGTGCATGTAATGTGTGCATATAACTATAAACCATACAACATTAATTTTAAAATATTTCTATGTAAATTTCTGTTCAATGATATTATAGGCAAACCGCAATAAACTTGACCCTCCTGATGGTCTGCGGGACGCGGGGCGGGTGATGCGATTGGCTATAACGATACGTCAGCGCGGCCGGCGGACAGTGACAGACTTGCTGATTGGTTGAGCGGCTCCCGCCCTGCGTTCCGCAGACCATAAGGAGGTACCTATATGCAGATCATGTTTGCAATATTTTTGTAAACTTTTGACATTGACTTTATTACTTTACTTCTATGAAGGTGGATTTTAAAAGATGATTTTTATATTTTCAATTGCAATAGTTTGAAAAGAGCAAGTGACGAGTTTCTTGCCAGTTCTTCTCGGTGCAAACTTGCCTTCCAAGCCTGGTGGTAGAGTTTTGACTTTTTATAAGAGCCTATTATTTAGATTTAAGTGAAAAATTAGCAGATTTGGATGTAATAAGTCGAAATAAAAAATGGCTTGGAATCCAAGAGTTACGGATACTTAGGTATATTATGGAGAATTAAGCTCGCACACGGCTCGTAAGCGTCGTCGCATACGACGAGAGCAGTACGAGCACGAACATTTTCAAACATGTCCGCAGACGAAGCGGTGTTGCTGCTGATCGTAGGAGGCGTAATTGTCACATTGTTATGCGTAGCGTCATAACGATACGCTTACGCTTACGAGCCGTGTGCGAACCATTATAGGGTCGTGTCGTATTAACTCCGTGTTTGACTCAGGATCTTAGTTTTTCTATTATATTCCGCCACAGCCATAATAGTATTTTAGTAATTTCCTATTAAATTTTTAGTTATTGTTTGTCATTGTAAATCTCTATATATGTTTAACTATTTGATGTAATTTAAGTTAAAGTTCGAACAGTTTTCCTACCCTTTGTAAAACTGAAGGGGGTTTGAAAATAAATAAAATAATAGCGTGTTTATGTTTTAATAATTTATTTTCACAAATTACAGATAGTTTTCAGCTTCAAAGTAGACGTTCCTTTGGAGGTTTTTCATTTTATCCTGTGTAAAATTAAAAAAAAATACAATTTGTTTTCAACACCGAAGCAGTTGTTGTTGACGGGATGGGAGATGTATGAAGTCAAACAGATTGCGGATTCAAAATTCTCTGATCTGTGTCCAAATTCATTTAAAAAAGTTGATGTAAGATAGATAGAACAAAGTTTAAATAAGCACCTAAAATTATATTTTCATGCGTGATTCCACCCATCGCTCGATAGATGGCGCTGTTTTCAGTTAGCTCGCGCTAACGAATACAGCATGCCAACTCTCTGTACATGATCGCATGCGTGCCCAGTCTGTTGACTAAGTAGTAAGAAAAACATTCATTCTAGATTTTATTCGTGACGGGTGACTAAATTGTCAGTCAATAAATCCATTTTTCACCTAAGCCCCTGCGTGATACTGTCCAAAAAGAAACATTGTTTCAAAACAAAATTATGAAGCCGATATGGTGTATTTTATGTGGGTAAGTTTCAATACCTCGCAATTGTTTAGCTATTGTCTTGAACACAAAACGTGATTTTTTCAACTGCGAAACTATACAAGAAAGAAGAGAAATTAAAGTAATAAATAAACAACATAAATATATAATTAAATAAAAAACATGAGCATACAGTCCGCTCTTTAATACATACTCCGCTTCGTTCTTCTTCTAGCCTCTGCATGGGCATTCGCCAGGCTTTGCTGGAGACTTTTGAGAATTTTGGGAATTTTGAGAATTTTGAGCACTTTGTGATGTGGATGGTGACGAATTGCTTCCTGATTCAGCGACATTGGTCGGAATCACTGTACAAGGCAAATAATAAAAAAATCAAACGTCGTGTTGTTGTGTGGTGGCAATGCATAAACAATTAGCTTGTTTCATTTTATTTGCACTAAAACTCTCTTGTTTGCCATTTGCCAGTTTACACAAATAGTTTAGGTCCAACTAAACTATTTGTGTAAACTGACTCCCAAGACACGGGTTTCTGCCTAGTTTGGGAATCAGGGAGTGTTTCGAATAATGTAACATTTTGTTTCGTGTGTCCAATAAATTTGTTTCATTTGTTTCATTCATTTTGGTAAAATTTTATGAGTGTGTTTGACTGGTTCCTATTATTCATCTACTTTTTATACCTGGAAAATCTATGGAAAATGTGTAATTTTTGGAAACTCTAATTTCACTAGAAACGATCAAAAGCCAGTCAAAAGCTAGTCGAGTCTCAGGCATGCTGTCTACCTTGCGATCAACGATGCATTATAAAAAGTGATATAAATAAAATTAATAGATGCTTCTAAAACGCCGAAGAGACCTGAAAACCGAACCACGGTTTTCAAGAAGGATGCTGGTTTAACCCATGCCTTATCACTGCATTTTTATAGCTGCTGAATTAATAATTATATTCACATTAAAATTTTATTACATACCAACAACATTAGTCCCTCCTTCGTTAGTCCTGGTGGTTTCACGGTTAGGTTTTATTCCTCCAAAAAATGGCACTAAAAATAAATTATACCATATTTAATTACATTACCCTTTCAAATCAAAATTGGTGAACCTCTGCTACTTTTTTATTCATACTTAATTGATGTACCTACTTAACAAAATAAGTTCTTGAGCTTAGTATCTGATGTGCACCGCTAAGGTTTGAATTCTCTTGCGACCTTTGTCTTTACCACCAATGTTCACCACTCTTGCTTTACCAATAATGTTTGAAACTTGAAATTAGAATACACATCTTCTAGGTGTGTGACCTATCTTCTGTCTTTTCATTGGATGTGATTATGACCAAATTAAAAAACAGTAATGAAGAAGAATTGAAAATTGTTTCTTTCAACGTCTTTTTGCAGGAATAGGTACGCCCTGCCTTCGCATTCTGTATATTTTGTTTTCTGTGTAAACAAAGGGTCACTGGTAGTCGAACGTGAGTAAGCAGCCTTTAAAAGGGTTAAAATCTTACCGGCTTAAAATCTTAATTTTAGAGCTATCGCCCACGACAGGACCACCAAAGGTGCCCAATTCTGGTCAGCAAGAAATTAAACATACTATTGCAATACTGAAACGCACCTATCTCTAAAAACTCATTGGACAACAAAGGATTTTTTCTTTTGTTTATGACCGACTTTTTATCGACCGAATGATTATCGAACCTACAAAAAAAAACAGTCATGGGCAGAGAGGTCCTTAAAAATGTATTATTAAAATGCCGACACTTAACATAACGTCTAAAATTTAAGGGCCACCGCCTAGTACCCATATCTGATTAATTGTTGGCCGATTTTATGTTGGCCGAAAATGACACGCACAGATTGCAAAATTGTTATTAATATTATTGTGTAGATTCGTCTGAAAATGGACTGAAAAAAACAAATTTTATTTCAAAATTAGGATAATTATCACTTACGAAAAGTACAGCTCCCTGAAACTATAAAATATGCCATAATAGCAGCAACGAAGTGCAATTTACCAACCATTTTAACTTTCTAATCGATCCTTTTCTAAACACATCTGAGCTATATTCAGGGTACTATTTATATTTATCCAACTACGGGTGTAAATATTTCGTGATCATGTTTTAGAAATAAATTATTATTTATTGACTCCACATAAAAGTTGAGTGATTTATTATTTTGCACGATCTTCTAATGAAAAGAATAATTTTAATTTCACGACAGAGAATTTAGTACCGTTGCACTAAGGTAATTGATGATTAATTGCTACTCATTTCACGATACACGTCTAGGTCATAAAATTATCCCTGGGTGTCACCGTTAACGATTGTGGTGGTTTTCTTACTACTTTAGGCATTATTTATGCAGATAAAACAACAAAACAAAATTAATAACAAAACTCACTATAAGCAACAACATAGCAGACAGCTAACTGAGCAAATCAAAATTGCGAAGTTGTTGCCATGTTGCCAGGCCACTGGGTGGCGAATGGTTTCTGATTGCAGTTCCTGTAGAGTCAAATAGTTTCTCGTATCATGTACAGCGGGGCTAGACAAAGTAACAGTCGTTTCGCGTTAGCGACAGTAGACAAAAATGTATGAACAAAACAATGACTATAGAAAAACCACGTGACTGTATAGGATAATCGACTACGACTATTTGAACGCTCCCTGGCGTTCTCGCACACCTTGTAGATATCTTTAGCGTACTTCGCCGATAATTGACAGCCGACAGTGAACAACGCTTAGCATAAAGTAGACTCTGCTTTCATTTGTTTTCATTCGTCACGTGGTTTGTCCATACATTTTTGTCTACTGTCGTTAACGCCAAACGACTGCTACTTTGTCTAGCCCCGCTGGGCTGTATCACGCGTTATCATGGAGCAATAATGGTGAAGCTCGATTCGTGAGTCGGAGCTGTTCCATTGCTAGTTTTGGAATCATTGTTAGAAGTTCGGTACGGTAGTCTTCTACCGTTATTGCTTGACCAGCCCCCCTATTCCGTATCTCAGTGAAGATCACTCAGTCGCCTTCAATGACATTTATTTTTTATCCATTGAAGGTTTTGCACAAAATATTATTTTCGTTCCACTTAACACTACAGTACACGCGCCTCTAAAACGTACATTAGTGCTCGCGCGGGCTACACTTGTAGCCCATTTTAAATTGAAATATTCTGAAATATAATCGTATGATTTTTAAATAAAACACGTTTATTATTATAAATGACATGTATTTAGAAAACCCAAATAAAAAAAGTATCTTCTCTTTCTTATAATTAAAAGAAAATTACAAAATTTCAGACTTCTCAAAAAATCACCTAATTTTACTGACTTGAGATCAATCAATTTTTGGTGTAGTTGTATGTGCACGCGCGGGCTACATACGTAGCCCAACAACTTTAAATCCTTATTTTTCGCACATGCGCGAGCGTCGAGTGCTCACGCCACACTGAACGCGTCGAGCAACAACCAATCGGAGCTTAGCTAGAGACTCGAAGTCAAATCGCGTGATTTCGCAAAGTTATGAACAAAAACAATACCCTGGGCTACTTATGTAGCCCGCGCGTGTACTCTAAACGTTAATAAAGCAGCAACTTATAGCGATCCATAGACAACAGTGATTATCACTGAGATGTAGAATAAGCGCCCTGGGCCCTTATTCTGCATCTCAGTGATAATCACTCAGTGGCCTTTATTGACATTTATTTTTTATCCATTGAAGGTTTTTATTAAAAAAATCCAAAATATTAATTTCGTTCCACTTAATAAGGCAGCAATGTATAGCGTACCATAGACAACAGTGATTATCACTGAGATGTAGAATAAGCGCCCTGATCTGAGAAACCTATAGTGAATAACACCATGCCGAGACTGCCCAACAGTTACCATTATAGATATTTCAATCCACGACGATGCGCCCCACTCTGTTAAAATTGCTTATGTTTAATTCGATTTGATAGTTTGACAGAGTGGGGCGCGCCATTCTGGATTGAAATATCTATACCTTTTTATTGGTAAACTTTGCTCTTGGACACTCGCTGCTTGGAAATTTTTTAAAAGAAGGGCTTATAGTTACGAGAAAAAAGTTTCATTCAAAAATCTTAAACCATTAAGATTCTATGTCAAGTCGAAGTCGTTTATTGCCCGTGGCCCCCCCAATAGTCCCCCTGGGGAACCACGGGTAATTTAAAAAAAAAAAAATTCCCATGGTACCCCTGCGAATCAAAAAATTGAAACACACTTACAAACCGTTTAAAGACTACCCTTTATGCTTAAATTGAAATAATTAATTAAAGTACAAAAGAAAACACGAAACTTAAACTAAAACTACAAATATATTTTAAGTTTCAACTTAAATGTTACGATGTAACTATTTGTAAGGGTACTGGACGAATAAATTATATTTATTCGTACATTTATTCAATTAAGAACTTGGAGGGGATGAGGAGGAGAGCAATAATATAAAATATTTACAGGTAATTAGGTTAAGGTTATTTTCCTTTTATGACCACACAGAAATCGGAGCCCCGCATAGCGGGGCCCCGCATAGCGGGGCTCCGTCGACAGGAACTTGGAGGGGGTGAGTGGGAGAATAATATAAAATATCTAAAGGGATTTATAATACAGATAGATAGATAACCCCAAATTGTACTGAACTAATTTTTTTTCAGAAAAACTACACATTTTCTCAGAAAAAAAAGGATATCAGGGGACAGGGGACACCCCTCCCCCTTACCTAAACCCGTAACCAAATTAATAATTATAAATTGTTCGTAATAATTAAGTTTTATTGTTGATTTTATATAAAAAGTAGTACATAATTTTTAAGTTGGAACTTAGTTCAGTACAATTTGGGGTTATCTATCTATCTCTATTATAAATCCCTTTAGATATTTTATATTATTATTCTCCCCCTCGCCCCCTCCAAGTTCCTGTCGACGGACTTCCTATTTCTGTGTGGTCATAAAAGGAAAATAACCTTAACCTAATTACCTATTAATATTTTATATTATTGCTCTCCTCCTCATCCCCTCCAAGTTCCAAGTCAAAAAAGTAACCTAAGTGCTAGATCATCATATAATGGACCTCTAATTCAAATTTTAGCCTAATCGTTTCAGTAGTTGCGGCGTAAGGGAGTTTTTCTCCCGCAGGAATTTTGGTTTTTCACACATCCCGCGGAAAATCATGAATTTTTTCGGGATAAAAAGTAGCCTATGTATTAAACCGGGATATGATCTACCTCTATCCCAAATTTCAGACAAATCGATTCAGAAATTGCGACGTGAAGGAGTATTTCCCCCGCGCGTATTTCTATTTTTTAAAAATTTCGCGGGAACCATAGATTTTTGTGGGATAAAAAGTAGTCTATTTATTAATACAGAATATAATTTAACTCTTGTTCAAATATCATCCAGTTCCGATCAGTAACTGCGGCGTGAAGGAGCATTTCTTCGTAATATCTTTGGACCCCCGTTTCACCCCCCTAGGAGGTAGTCTCGTTAGTAGGGGTGGAATTAAAAAATTGAGGAACTTTGTTATTTTTATTCAAAATCCTACTTACCGATTTTAATGAACATAACTTGAAAATTAACGGATTCCCATATATGTAAAATAAAATTCCTTATTTAACACCCTTAGCGGTAGAATTTCATAAAATCCTTTCTTAGTACACATCTAGGGTGTTAAGAAAATATTCCCTGAAAATTTTATGTTTCTACGTTCAACCGTTTGGGCAGTAGCTTGTCCAAAAGCCAGCCAGCCGGGACCAAGCGTTTTCTAGTTTCAACCCCCTTTTTAGAGAGTTAGGGGTGAAATTTCCAAAATCCCTCGAATACCCATTCTCTTATTTTTATTCAGAAGTCTATATACCAATTTTCATAAATCTAACTTGAAAAATGAAGGACTTTCATACAAACCTAAATCCCTTATTTAAGCCCCTTAGGGGTAGAATTTCAAAAAATCCTTTCTTAGCGAGCGGTTTGGGTTCACAAAGAATCTTCCCTGAAATTTTCAAGTCACTACGTTCAGCCGTTTGGGCTGTAGCTTGTCTGTCAGTCAGTCACTCAGGACAAAGCATTTTATAACCGACTTCGAAAAACAAAAGAAGGAGGAGGTTATCAATTCGGGCTGTATGTTTTTTTTTTATTATTTTTATCATTATTTTTTATTTGTATGTATGTTCACGAATTTCTCCGATAATACGCAACTGATTTTCATGGTTCTACATAAGATCGATAGGAACTAGTGTCGAATTGGTCCCATGTAATTTTTATCGAAATTGGTTGACTACTTTTTAAATTATCTTTAAAAATAGGGGAATTTTGTTGAAATTTTGCCAAATCGTATGTCAAATTAGAATAATTTATTATTTACTAATAAACAAATCATTGCTTAGCAACAACTGACGGGCCTGGACCCTTTCTGTATCTCAGTGATAATGACTGTGTGACCTTCAACGAGCTAATTTGACATATGTTTTTTATCTATTGAAGGTTCACCGCAAAATCTTTCTTTCGTTTCACATAATAAAGCAGCAATGTATAGGTACTCAGAATGTATAACGCACCATAGACAACAGAGAACATCACGCTATAACAGTCAGAGATACGGAATAGCCCAAAAAACAACGCATCAAATTACAAGTGCG
This sequence comes from Coenonympha arcania, assembly GCA_036785405.1. Taxonomy (NCBI): domain Eukaryota; kingdom Metazoa; phylum Arthropoda; class Insecta; order Lepidoptera; family Nymphalidae; genus Coenonympha; species Coenonympha arcania. The sequence goes on along the minus strand of CM072063.1, from coordinate 2,215,110 downwards.
GCAAGGCTATCTTGGTGCGTGGTCAAAATTGGAACTAACGCCGCTATCTTGTGACACTGTTCAATAGTTCGCTCCGTCGGTATATTTGTCAGTATGTTGCAAGTATTTTTTGTAGTTTTGGTTTATTATTAACAACTAAAATTGGAGAAAATTTTATTAGCTGGCTGCCATAGTTCCGTCATAGTCTACATGTCTTAATAGTCTACGATCTACATCATCTACATTTGTTCTCCGATTGTCCTCTTGACAATGTCATTCAAGTGCCAAGAGATCCTTGTCAGATGTTGTCAGACTATACTTTTTAATTCGCATGTATTGAGGTAAGATGTGAAAATAGGTATCCCTAAGATTTTATTTATATTATTATCAGCATAATATCATTAAAGGCACAGATTAAAAGGTGTATAAGCTTGTAATGGAAGTCGAAACTATTGTATAATTATTGATTTCTATTTTAAACGATTTCTAGCAAATAAGAAGCTTCTGTTCAGAAAACCCAAAACTTGTGTGTCTGTGACTTGACACTTTTTCTCAGGAACGGCCGATTCATGAAATACAACCCAAAGTAAGAGCTATCAAGTAGGTAGAAATTGACAAAAAATACAATTTTTTAATATAAGTAGACTAGCTGGCACTCCTATTGACTTTTGTATCCCTAATAGCAAACGTTTTGCCATTAGGGATACAAAAAAATTGCTAACGACCTATTCTCAGACCTATCGAATATACCCTGAAAAATCCAAAAATAGGTCGAGCCGTTTTGGATGTGTTTGTTGTTTATTCTGTATTCTGAGGTTACAAACACGGTGACACGAGACTTTTAAACAATTCAGATAAGTTCTATAGTTTCTTGGAAGTATTAAAATTCAACTTTCTGCTGAATCCAAGCTAGGAAAATAGCTTCCACTAAAAAGTAAAAAATAAAAATTCTTTAAAAAAAACCGACTTTAAATGCCACTACAAAGAGTGAAATAATTTTGATGTAGGTACACCAATTCGAAGTCGGACGATGTATGGTATAATCATAGTCCTTCACAATACCTACTCGATGTGCTTAGAAATGACGATATTATAGACAATCGTCCGACTTCGAATTGGTGTACCTACATCAAAATTATTTCACTCTTTGTAGTGGCATTTGAAGTCGGTTTTTTGAAAAGAATTTTTATTTTTTACTTTTTTATAGTTATAGATTAAGAGATATTTGTAGGTACCTACTAAGACTAATATAAAGTAATCTTGAAAGCCAATTCTAAAAATTCTTGCTCTAGTACATTGTCCTAGCCTGACATAAACGGGAGGATAAGGTACTTTAAGGAAAACTATGAAGCACCAAACAGGCAATTGTTGCATTTGTAAATCATACTTGTTGAGATATTGTAGTTCCGTTTTGGTGCAACAATTAATAGATTAAGAGCGTTCATGCGAAACGGCGTGCTTCGCGTTTCGTACCATACTAATAAGGTATTCGTTGGCGCTGACGCAATTTTGCGCCGATAATGGTATTACAAAATTTTTTTAGTAAAATAAATATACAACTTATTAAAATAGTAAATAACCAGTGACATTGAATATTAATTGTATTAAATTACTATTATTCAGAAATAACAAAATATCTTGGATTTTATCCTAAAATAATACCTTTAATTTATCGAAAAATGCTAAATTGACACTTTTCGGTTTATGGTTTTTGAATGAAAATCTAGGAAAATCGTGTTTTTTTTTAGAAAAAACATTATTATTATTATTTATATCTTTAACCGACATTATAATATTCGGCGCTTTGACCGAGCAATTCTTGTAATTGTTTGTGTGAATATTTTTCAGTGTCTGGATGTTTTTCAATATTATTGTATTTATGTATATTTACCCACGACGGAACGGAGTACGGGTATATGCGTTTAGGGTGAGAGACCGTTTGTACATTACTCTATTAAAAATATTTTATGTTTGATTGTATGTTAAATTGTTCACAAAAACCAATAATGCAAAAATATTTTTGTTTGTTTGTTTGTTTGTGTGTTCGTTTGTGCACATCAATGTTCCCATTTATTTCAAAGACGGCTTGACCGATTTAGATGCGGTTTTCTGTATAATGTTTGGTGTTCAGCGGCAATGGTTCTTAGATAGTTGTTACGAACATCGATCACCAGGGGGCGCCATAAAATACATTTATATTGCAAACGAATGTTCCCATTTATTTCAAAAACGGCTTGACCGATTTATATGCAGTTTTCTGTATAATGTTTGGTATTCATTGGCGATGGTTCTTAGATAGTTGTTACGAACATCGATCACCAGGGGGCGCCATAAAAAAACATTTACAGTGCAAACGAAAAATACTAGTGAGTCATTGCCAATGGTTTGTAGATAATTGTTCTTGTGATTGAACAGCAGAGGGTGCCACAATAAACGTATCTGTATAACTTGGAAGGGAAATTCTCTGTTTTAATATATTTCTAGTAAATTCCTTGTGTTAGTGATTGGGTTTGTTTGAACTAGTCTCAAACATTAAATTTGGTGACGAGGGTCTGACGATGCAACATGGGGCTGATTAGCGATGCATATTAATGGTAACTAGTGAATACCTCGAGTTTAGGCTCATTTGATTTGGTTAAACTATTCTAACACATTAGGCTTGGTGGCGAGGATTAATGAATGAATATGGCGCACTTACCCGGCAAGAGGGCCATGGCCCAGGGCGTCAGCCTCCGAGGAGCGGCGCCAGCCGCACCTCGCTCAGTTTTTCTTACTTTATTAGAGAAATTCCCTGTGTTTAATGTGTTATCTTTCTATTAAACACGTATTGTGTATACAGTCTAGTAAACAGGGATTCGTATGTTTTAACTAGGCCCAAACCTTTAGATGTACATAGTACATCTAACCCTAAATGTATGTACGTACATCTAGGGTTAGATGATGCCTTCAGACGCTGCATAGAAGAGTTAATGGCTAGTTTGAAGATTAATTTTAATTTTTTAATAATAACATCTTTTAAATTACATTAATATATTAATTGAAAACTATAAAACAAGTGGAAAATTAAAAAAATTTAAAACACCCACGACTTATGCAGACTTGTAATTGAAAAAGGATAAAATAATTTTTTTTTAAACTCCCCGACAAAAGGAAAGTAAGAACTAAGAACCTATAATATACAAATCCAAGAAAATCCGTCGTAGCTGCCATTGCTATTTTCGTTTCCAATATCAATTAATGAAATTAGTAAGCATTGATAAACTGCCGGTAGGTATTTGAGAAGTATCAAGAAATTGAATTAGTCATCAACTGGTAAACAGCACCATCGACCGTCACAGGCAGGACACAGCAGCTCCGGCGGATTTTCTTGGATTTGTACTGATACTGATAGGTTCTTAGTTCTTACTTTCCTTTAGTCGGGGAGTTTAAAAAAAAATTATTTTATCCTTTTTCAATGTTAGGGATTAACATAAACGGGGAATATCTGAACCATCTTCGCTTCGCTGATGATATAGTCATTTTAGCAGATAATCAACATCAGCTGTCACAAATGCTCGAAAATTTAGACTTACAAAGCAGAAAGTGTGGCTTGGAGATGAATCCTGAAAAAACTTGTATTATGTCAAATGGAGAGCAAGGTAAAGTCGTTATACATGGGAAAATTATCAAGTACGTAAATGACTACGTGTACTTGGGCCAGAGTATATCGTTTAAAGGACACTACAATGATGAAATAGACAGACGAATCAAAAAAGCTTGGACGTCCTACTGGTGTCTTAAACACATTTTTAAATCACAAATTGACATAAAACTGAAAAAGAAAGCAATGGACTCGGTTGTGACGCCAACTCTACTCTACGGCTGCCAGACATGGCAGATTACCAAAGAAAATATGCACAAGATTCAAGTAACCCAAAGAGCCATGGAAAGGAGCATGCTAGGCCTAAAACTTAAAGATAAAATAAAAAACGAGATCATTCGATCGAAAACCAAAATAATTGACGCGGCAAAGCTGGCATGCCTCCTTAAATGGCGTTGGGCTGGACATATTGCGAGAAGTACCGATGGAAGATGGACCGAAAAGTTACTTCATTGGTATCCTCGTGACAAGCGCAGACCGAGAGGTCGGCCGCGGCGGCGCTGGCGTGACGACCTAAACGAGACGGCAGGGATCACCTGGACGAGATTGGCGAGGGATAGACTTAAATGGAAAGAGATGGAGGAGGCCTTTGCCCGAAAATGGGCGTTCCAATAAAATAAATGCATTTTGACTACTTAATTACATATATATGTTGCATGAAATAATTATGAAAATTGACTTTTTAACATTTTGTAATTTCTATTATAATGTAACTGTATTATTATTGTTATTGTAATTGGAAATAAAAGGCTATTGTATTGTATTGTATTGTATTTTCAATTACAAGTAAGTCGTGGGTGTTTTAAAATTTTTTAATTTTCCACTTGTTATATGTGTGTATATTTAATCAGTTATCTTGTACCCATAACACAAGCTATCGTTTACTTTGGGGCTAGATTTCGATATGTGTAATGTCCTGATATATATTTATATTTGTTTTAGAAAATGTCGTCTTTACTAAAAAAATATTTATTATTCACCCAGCTATTTATTATTATAGAAGGTAAATATAGTAAGTAGCTGGGTAAAATATTGATTTTGTTCATGTACCTATTTCCTACTGTACATGTTCAATATAATGAAATGAAATGAATTTATTTGCTGAATATAGTGTACATCTTGGTTCTTAAACTAATAGAAGTCCTCACATATTCGACTGACACTTCAGTATGCAAATATTAATCATAACATCCTAACATTCATAAAAGTACTAAATGTTAGTGTGCTAATTATTTCTACGTTAGTAATCATAGTTCGAGTCATATTATTTTTATGTGCAAATTGCGATACTATATGATTTTTTTTTAATTTTAGGAAATAATATATTCTTTATTTGTGAGTCATGAATTCTGTAAGGGAGTAGAATGAATTTGAACACAGCCAATGAAAGAGACTCTTTTTCAGTTGTTTTGTTGGCTTATTTTTTAAAGACTCATCGAGCTTGTTATAAATTTTTATGCACGAAGCATATAGGGATTTTTCTGTTTGTTTCAATTTATACTTGGTGTGGCACAATCGCGAATAGTTATTTCTTTTATTGTAATTATCGTTTAAGAAACTTTTAAAATATTCCTTGTTATTTGAACAGTGCTATTTCGTAAATATATAAACATGGCAAGGTGAGAAGATTATGTTTTTTAAATATTGGCTTGCATGAGTCCATGGGCTCCATTAGAAACATACTCCTAATACATTTTTTCTGTGTTATAAACAATCTATTTAAATGACTAGAGTTCCCCCATATTACGATGCCGTAGCGCAACGCAGACACGACACAACCGTGGTAGGCTAAAAGTGCTGCTTCAAAAGATACTGTTTGCCGTAATCGTCGTAAAGGATATACAAATTTATTAACCTTAGCGCAAATGTTGTCTGTATGTATTTTCCAATCGCAATGCTCGTCAAAATATATACCTAAAAATCTAATATTTTGTACTATGTCAATTGGTTCATTATTATAGCAAATGTTTAATATATTGTTTTGTCCTCTTTTGGTTTTGAATTGCATGCATTTTGTTTTTTTTATATTAACTATAAGATTGAATTGAGATATATGAAAATAAATTATACTCTAATAGACCAGGGTAGCTTTAAAAATAATAAAAAAAGAAATTAAATAATAGTAGGATGAAACCCATTATAAAAGAAGGAGAATATTATAAAAATTAAAGGAAAAATAATTTACGGTCGATCCGAGTTCGGGAACAGGGGGGGAGGTGGGGTTAAAGTGTAAAAAATGGTTTTTCTTGATTTCCGGCAAAACTACAAGTCCTATGAAAAAAAATTAAATGGCAAAGTTGTAGGTAATAAAAAGATCTACAACTTTTGTATTTGCAATTTTTTCACATAACCTCAAAATTTAAGTGAAAAATTAAAAAAACCAAGTTTTTGGTTTTTTATTTATATCTTTTACAAAAAAAAAAATTTTTTTCAAGATATTTGGTGAAAACTTACCTTTTTATATTATCCCAAATACGCTGTAATTTATTTGACTAAAAATATTTATTTTTTTCACCTTATTTTGAATTAATATCGAAAAAGCACCCTCATTTTCAATCGAAAATTCACCCGTCAAAATATCAGCTTTTTTCAAAAAGTTGGTATGTTTTCTATTCGTTGAAATCTTTACTTTCCGATGGTGAAAAAAAAATATGTTACTTTAGTAAATCTTCTCAGAAAATGCAAAAAATCTAAAGAAGATTTGACAACTTTCTTCAAATATTGTAGATGTCTTATTAAATAATAATTTTATTAACTTATTTGTTTGTTAATTATTGAAGTATACTTTGATTTGCAATTTTTTTATCAATGTAACATGTAATCTTACGTTTTTCGAGTAATTAAAGTGTAAATTTTAATAAATAGCTCAAAATTGTTAAAAAACATTTTTCGAATTTGAGTTTTTTTCGAGAAGTTTTACTATAGTAACATATATTTTTTTTTTTCACCATCAGAAGGTAGAGATTTCAATGAATAGAAAACATACCAACTTTTTGAAAAAAGCTGATATTTTGACGGGTGAATTTTCGATTGAAAATGAGGGTGCTTTTTCGATATTAATTCAAAATAAGGTGAAAAAAATAAATATTTTTAGTCAAATAAATTACAGCGTATTTGGCATATAAAAAGGTAAGTTTTCACCAAATTTCGTGAAAAAAATTTTTTTTTTGTAAAAGACAAAAATAAAAAACCAAAAACTTGGTTTTTTGAATTTTTCACATAAATTTTGAGGTTATTTGAAAAAAATGAAAATACAAAAGTTATAGATCTTTTTATTACCTACAACTATGCAATTTAACTTTTTTTCATAGGACTTGTAGTTTTGCCGGAAATCAAGGAAAACCATTTTTTACACTTTAACCCCCCCTCCCCCCCCTGTTCCCGAACTCGGATCGACCGTAAACTATTTTTTCTTTAATTTTTATAATAATCTCCTCCTTTTGTAATGGGTTTCATCCTACTATTATTTTTTTATGTTTTAAAAATTATCGGCCCTGGTCTATATGTACTATAATGTTTTATATATGACGACCGAATGGCGTAGCGGCAGCGAGCCTGCCGTCTGCATCGGAGGTCGTGGGTTCGATTCTTACTACTGGTGAATGTTTGTGTGATGAGCATGATTGTTTTCCAGTGTCTGAGTATTTTTCAATATACCTATAATATTTCAGTATATTAGTATGTATATATATTTATCAGTTATCTAGTACCCATAACACAAGCTATCGCTTACTTTGGGGTTATAAATTATATTCGCTTACTTTATAGTTTTCTAGCTAGAGATAAATAAAAGAATCTGATGCTTGCTCATGATAATAATATTTAATAACAATTACATGTGATAACATAGTAATTGGCATGCTCAAGTCCTTTTAACAATAACGGCGTCGCGTCGGTCGGTGATCGGTCCACTGCGTTTAAAAGGATTCGGTCTCAAGGTCTTCTTTCTGAAAAAAAGATAAAATATATCGTTTGGTTAAAAATCATAAATTAGTTCAACTGGAGATGTGGCGGACTATAATTCTATTGGCATAAACTTCAATAGCAGCAGGCAATTGAAGTGTCCATCATTTTATATGTTTTCCAAGTAAAGTTGTTTAATCCCTCTTATTCTGGGAGGATACCAGTTTAATGACTTAGGAATTAAATTTGTAGTGCCAAATCAATTCGCATTTTAAGTAAGTTATATAATTAAATCAGCAATCATATTCGAATACCAATTATGCATAAACTGATGACAAAGTAAGGAGTAGCTTTGATCTATGATGTCTTACCTACCAAAACATATAATAAATTTAATTCCTTCTCCTGTCAGTTTGTTTTTCTATCATAAAATAACTAAAGCTATAAATCTTTAAGAACAGCTAACTAATATTAACATGATAAAGACTATTATTTAATTGGGCTTTTATAGTGCTTCTTGAAATTTTTTTCAACTAAAAATACTCTGCAGAATTTGAACCCGTGTGTCACCTTGTAATCACACCCTGAGCTTCTACTACTAGACTACAAGTGGCTTACCACTTAATGTGAATATTAACTACTACTCATATAACAGATACTTTTAAACGTATGAAAAAAATACCACCAAATAATGAGATAAGAATATTACCACGCGCTGAGCAGAAGCATCTGCGGTTATTTGCAAAGCGCTCTCGTTCTCGGCCTCTTCTAATCGATTCTCGACCTGTAATACGAATTTATCTTCCATGAAAAGTACCTACATCTGAGCAAATAAATGAATATAAATATTATGATAGTTCACCGATAGAATTTCATATTATAGCTCATATTCAGTATTATAGCTCCGCCCATAAGACTGAAGTTTTAGTTTCCACTTTTTTGTTTCTAGTTTAAAAGTTTAAGGAATTGTTTTATTAATTCTTGGAAAGATTATTATTTATATTCACCTTCTTCCGTAATGGTTACTTCTGGCAAAATTAAATATTCGCTCGGCTTCCTTTTGGGTGGTGATCTATAAATGATAATAGGTTTGCATTCGGGAATGCCAGGGCCACTAGGAGAGTTGCCAGAACCTCCTGGATTACTAGAAGGACTACTTGGAGAACCGCCTGGTCCAGAGGGATTGCCTGAAGAACCACCCGGCCCAGACGGACTGCCTGGTCCAGAGGGATTGCCTGAAGAACCACCCGGCCCAGACGGACTGCCTGGTCCAGAGGGATTGCTTGAAGAACCGCCCGGCCCAGACGGACTGCCTGGTCCAGAGGGATTGCTTGAAGAACCGCCCGGCCCAGACGGACTGCCTGGTCCAGAGGGATTGCTTGAAGAACCGCCCGGCCCAGAAGGACTGCCTGGTCCAGAGGGATTGCTTGAAGAACCGCCCGGCCCAGACGGGCTGCCTGGTCCAGAGGGACTGCCTGGCGAACCACCCGATCCAGATGGACCGCTTGGCGAGGATGATTTAGCTGTAACAGATGTTGATATTTTAAAATAACTTTATAATAAAAGCAAAATAATCGATAATAATAACTCTTAGTAAAGAATATTTATAGTGGACACTTACCAGAAGTATTTGCATTTGCGGAAGTTTCGCCGTTGCCTGTTGCTTTTCCTGTAAGTAAAATAATTATATTATATGAATCTCATTACCATACTATAATGCTAATGAAAGCTGTGATATTTTTTTATTGTGATATTATTTATTTTTTCCAAACCGATATAGCTGGTTATTATTTAGCTCGGTATCAGTGGGACGGCTTTAGAGCCTGCCTAGTTTTGATATAATTATATCAAAACACGCATTATAAAACCTTAAGGTTTTAGAATGCGTGTGTATAATTAAGTTTAAATTATACATTCATTACTAAACCGAGTTTCTAGTCAGTTTTTCTCGGTGCAAACCTGCCTTCCGAACCTGGCGGTAGAGTTTTGACTTTTCGTAAGAGCCTATATTTAGGCCTATGTAAAAAATTAGATTTATATCCTCTTTAATTTTCAAACATCCAGAAAAAGGATATTGTAATTTCAACAAAACTTAAAACGCCCCGAATATTCTGCGAGGATTCCATTTTTATATGATAGCGGGTAATATTGAAGTGACAAAAATTATTTTTAAGAAATTTTAAACATAAGGTCTTGGCATCATTACTAAAAAAATTCACGACTTATTTATCAGACTACATTTTTTGCATATCTTTAACCGTTTACGCAGCGCATGCAACGGTAGCTCTCCAAAATGATCAATTTGTTTAGATATAATTATATTACTTATTATAAAATATGTATTGAAAATACAATACCGCCTGCAATTGAACTAGCAGATCCATTTTCTGTATCGGCTGCAAGACAGGAAAGTAAAAAAGATTATATTCACATTCAAAATAAGTATTTGTCTTAGGGCCGATTTTTCAATCGTCAGATAAACTGATGAATCTGAGGAATTAATTTGAACCATACTCCATACAAAATCTGTCAAAACTTCAAATTTATTTGTTAGTTAATGATTATCTGGCGATTGAAAATTTGTTCCTTAATGAAGAAAGATCATGAAGCATGTCAAATTTCAAATGCGGTAGGTACTCAAATGATATGCCTACTTTTGGTTCTAGAAAACAGTAGACATATACCCTGGAAAGGGCGGACGGCGCAAAAGAATGTCACTAGTTTATCGGTGCCAAAATGCTTGTTTTGCCACCAACAGAAAGGCCACGCTGTAGTTCGCTCAGCAGCCACCTATAGAATTTTGACAGATGGCGTTACTGTTCGCTTGTACGAAAAAGGTTATCGTAAATCGTTCAGATGCTTATAACTTTTCATATCAATGTAGAAAACATAATTTTTTTATAAAAGAGGGACAGAGAAATAAGGGACAAAAAAAATATTTTTACCACTACGGGATTACTCCAGGGAACAGGGGTTGGTGATAATTAATATAATAATAAATAAATACATATATCAGGACATAACACACATGGCAATCTAGCCCTAACGTAAGCGATAACTTGTGTTATGGGTACTAGATAACTAAGAGTCAAAAAGTGTTTCGTAATGGAAGAAACTATTTTATATAATTATCTTGCAATATTTTTGTAGTAAAACAATGTTATAATGTTTTTTTTTATATATGACGTGTATCTGAATAAAATAGGTCAATATGAAACACACTTTGATTTCATAATCAGAAGTTTTAAGCCATATGAGCGTAGATAAAAGAAAGTATTAGTATTAATAAAAAGTATAAAGTATAAGCAAACCATTGGCGCCAGAGATTGCTTCTGAAGACCCGGCTGAAAGTAATTAATTATTCTTTAAAATCAAACATGTATAACAGTATAAAAGTGAAACAAAAATAACATCTGAAATTATTATAATAAATAGTACATCTACCGGAGAGTAGTGCATTTATAATAAATAACTTATAATGACTATCCACATGACATAATATGTACATCTCAAATTATCAAAACACATAAAAATAAAATTATAATCGCAAATAAATCCTTGAATTGTTAAGATATAGATACTGTACCGGACGGACTGCCAGGAGAACTGCCAGATCCTGGACTGCTAGATGAACCACCCGGCCCAGACGGGCTGCCTGGTCCAGAGGGATTGCTTGAAGAACCACCCGGCCCAGACGGGCTGCCTGGTCCAGAGGGATTGCTTGAAGTACCACCCGGCCCAGACGGGCTGCCTGGTCCAGAGGGATTGCTTGAAGTACCACCAGTCCCAGACGGGCTGCCTGGTCCAGAGGGATTGCTTGAAGAACCACCCGGCCCAGACGGGCTGCCTGGTCCAGAGGGATTGCTTGAAGTACCACCAGTCCCAGACGGGCTGCCTGGTCCAGAGGGATTGCTTGAAGTACCACCAGTCCCAGACGGGCTGCCTGGTCCAGAGGGATTGCTTGAAGTACCACCAGTCCCAGACGGGCTGCCTGGTCCAGAGGGATTGCTTGAAGTACCACCAGTCCCAGACGGGCTGCCTGGTCCAGAGGGATTGCTTGAAGTACCACCAGTCCCAGACGGGCTGCCTGGTCCAGAGGGATTGCTTGAAGTACCACCAGTCCCAGACGGGCTGCCTGGTCCAGAGGGATTGCTTGAAGTACCACCAGTCCCAGACGGGCTGCCTGGTGAGCTGCCAGATCCTGTATTGCTAGATGAACCGCCAGGGCTCGGCGAACCTCCGGAATTTTGACCACTAGGCTTATTTCCTGGTGATGTAGCTGTAAACGGTGAACGTTTTTAATTCTACTTATTCGTCTGCAGATCACGATGTCCCGAGTTCGATCCCCGGGTCGGGTAAATAAAATTCTTAGTACTAGCTTGGACTGCAGGTTATCATCACATCGGATTACGAAAGTAAGGATTAGAGAGTGCACCATTGTTTGCGCACACACTTAATGCATTACTATATATATAGCTACTCGTGCTGATTCACTGACTGACTCACTGATTGATCACCTCTCCTGAACAATTTTGTATGAAAAATTTTTTTTTCAATGACCGTTTCGTATATAAGGGAAAAATTCATTCGGAGGAAAAATACGGAGAGAGCTGATGATTGAGGATTTCGAAGACGGGTGAAGAGCACAGCCTAGGGGTATTGCAGATAGGTGGGGAGTGCTCGACCAAATGTCATTCGAAACGTCATCCAATTGGCAGTGAGTTGAAAAAAAATTCAAAATGGCGGATTCAAAATGGCCGCCAAACGAATTTCGCCGTTATCTCGGAAAGTATAAAAGATGAAAGAAAGGTTTCTTGACAAGAAGTGATCAGGGCCCGAGGGTCTATTCGATGGATGGAAAAAAAATTCAAAATGGCGGAATTTATTTTTTCTTAGGGAAATTTTGAAGGGGTTTTTTACGGGCGGGAAGACAGCACGCGGGCCACATGTGGCCCGCGCCCTCACGCACCCTACTAGTTAATATATATATAGCTACTCGTGCTGATTCACTCACTCATTGATCACCTCTCCTGAACAATTTTGTATGAAAAAAATTTTTTTGACGTATGCTGTCATATAGACGGGAAAAAATCATTAAGAACAAAAATATGGAGAGAGCTGATGGTTGAGGATTTCGGAGACGGATGAAGAGCACAGCCAGGGTATTAAAGATAGGTGGGGGGTGCTCGACCAAATGTCATTTGAAACGTCATCCAATTGGCAGTAAGCTGAAAAAAATTTCAAAATGGCGGATTCAAAATGGCCGCCATTCGTATTTCGTCGGTATCTCGGAAAGTACAAAAGATGGAAGAACGGTTTCTTGACAAGAAGTGATCAGGACCTGCAGGTCTATTCGATGGATAGAAAAAAAATTCAAAATGGCGGATTTTTTTTTGCCATAGAAAATGTATGCGGAATTTTGAAGGGGCTGAAAGTTGTAAGGTAAATAGGGCGGAAGACTGCACGCGGGCCACATGTGGCCCGCGCCCCCACGCACCCTACTAGTTAATATATATATAGCTGCTTGTGCTGATTCACTCACTCACTGACTGATTGATCACCTCTCCTGAACAATTTTGTATGAAAAATTTTTTTTTCAAGTATGGTGTCGTATAAAAGAAAAAAATTCATTCGGAGGAAAAATACGGAGAGAGCTGATGATTGAGGATTTCGAAGACGGGTGAAGAGCACAGCCAAGGGTATTGCAGATAGGTGTGGGGTGCTCGACCAAATGTCATTCGAAACGTCATCCAATTGGCAGTGAGCTGAAAAAAATTTCAAAATGGCGGATTCAAAATGGCCGCCATTTGAATTTCCTCGATATCTCGGAAAGTATAAAAGATGAAGGAACGGTTTCTTGACAAGAAGTGATCAGGACCCGAAGGTCTATTCGATGGATAGAAAAAAAATCCAACATCGCGGAAATTATTTTTTTCATACAAAATGAAAGGAGATTTTTCAAGGGATTTTTTTATAAGTAGGAGGGAAGACAGCACGCGGGCCACATGTGACCCGCGCCCCCACGCACCCTACTAGTTACTATATATATAGCTACTCGTGCTGATTCACTGACTCACTGATTGATCACCTCTCCTGAACAATTTTGTATGAAAAAATTTTTTTTCAATAACCATTTCGTATAGAAAGGAAAAATTCATTCGGAGTAAAAATACGGAGAGAGCTGATGATTGAGGATTTCGGAGACGGGTAAAGAGCACGGGCAGGGTATCGAAGCTAGGTGGGGGGTGCTCGACCAAATGTCATTCGAAACGTCATCCAATTGGCAGTGAGCAGAAAAAAAATTCTAAATGGCGGATTCAAAATGGCCGCCGTTCGAATTTTGTCGATATCTCGGAAAGTATAAAAGATGGAAGAACGGTTTCTTGACAAGAAGTGATCAGGACCCTAAGGTCTATTTGATGGAAAGAAAAAAAAATCAAAATGGCGGAATTTATTTTTTTCATAGAAAATGTATGTGGAATTTGAAGGGATTGTTTATGGGCGGGACGACAGCACGCGGGCCACATGTGGCCCGCGCCCCCACGCGCCCTACTAGTTACTATATATATAGCTGCTTGTGCTGATTCACTCACTGATTGATCACCTCTCCTGAACAAATTTGTTTGAAAAAAATTTTCTTGACGTATACTGTCATATACACGAGAAAAAATCATTAAGAACAAAAATATGGAGAGAGCTGATGAGTGAGGATTTCGGAGACAGGTGAAGAGCACAGCCAGGGTATCAAAGATAGGTGGGGGGTGCTCGACCAAATGTCATTTGAAATGTCATCCAATTGGCAGTGAGCTGGAAAAAATTTCAAAATGGCGGATTCAAAATGGCCGCCAAAAGAATTTCGCCGATATCTCGGAAAGTATAAAAGATGGAAGAACGGTTTCTTGACAAGAGTTGATCAGCACTCGAAGGTCTATTCGGTGAATAAAAAAAAATTCAAAATGGCGGAATTAATTTTTTTTTCATAGAAAATGTATGGCGAATCTGGAAGAGGCTAAAAGTCGGACGGCAAATAGGGGGGAAGACAGCCCGCGGGCCACATGTGGCCCGCGCCACCACGCGCCCTACTAGTTTTAATATATTCCGCTCTTCGGCAGATTGACCGCTGTGGCCGAATCGGTCTGGAGGACATTATTATTAATAAAATATGAAAAATTTAAATTGTGCAAAGACTGAAAAAATTTGAATTTAAACGAGGATTTTATCATCATTCATAAAGTAAGCGCTCTTAGTTTCTTCATCATGCTTGTTGCTAAAAATTGCAAAAACGTAAAAAATTAAAATTAACGTTCCTTACCGGTAGCAGTTCCACTTGAAGAAGATTTTCCATTGCCTGAGGATTGTGCTGTTGGAAAAATATTATAAGCTATCTTACTATTTATTCTATATTAAAGCCAAGCCATATTCAAATTTATATTCTACCGAATGTTGAAAATAATGAAGTTGTAAAAAAAAATTGAACGCACATTATTCATATTTTTAGAGGTTGTTTGTCTAAATAACCATTAGGTATAGGTTTGATTAAGCAATTTGATTTCTTTATGATAAAAAGAAAAAACTTATATTTCAAACACAGAAAAGAAGTTTTTTGATGACTTATGGGTTTTGTACACTAATTTTGTTGGAAAAATTACGATTGCGTAATATGTAACTTTATTATGCTAATAAAGCCTACCTGAACATAGTATGATATTGTTAAAAAAGCATTTAACAAATATTTACCAGTGGTGACTGCATTTGCTGTAGTAGATCCTTTTTCGTCAGTCTCAGCTGCAAAAATATAAATATAATGTTTTTATATAGACCATAGCATTAACTAAGTGCAATACTGCTTTCTGATTGTAGCGGTAGTTGTAGTGATATTTCGCAAAGTGAATAAATAAGTATATTGATTGGATTTCATTGAAATCATGACCATAAATATAAAATACTGTTACGTATATTTTTTAAATAAATTATTTAGTAAAAAGTTAAATCACTATCTTCCATTCCATTTTCTGACAATATGATCTTTAAATTGATTTAAAACATGATATTGATGTTTGCTAAGTACTTAGTGAGTTAATAAGTTATGGGATGTTTTTTTATGTTTCTTTTCATAAATCCGGTAATGAATACTACTACAATAATACTTACCACTGGCGCCAGATGTCGCCTCTGAAGATCCAGCTGTAATTATTTTAAATGTTAATCTTGCATAAAATATCATTGTATTTAAGTTTTGTTCTTTGAAAAAACAAACATCAATAAAAGACGCTTTTTACGTCAATTTATTCGCATTATTCACTGCAAACCCGTATAATATGAATCAATATCAGTATCTGGGGAGCCATTTTGCTATAATACCTATATGCAACATGCATGGTAACTGTTTTAAAATTCAAATATTAGTTTTGATCTGAACATACATACACAATATTGTAATGTTCATATAGCAAATCCATTTAATGCTTGTAATTTTACATACACAAACATAACGTTTGCGCCAGTCGCTCAGCGGAAGGCAGGGAATATGGATCTCTGATGGACGGGACTATTTGAATAATCCTGACACCTTTCTCTCGGTTCTTTTAAGTCCTCAAATTTTATTCTTTTACTTCTTGAACGCAACTTATTCACTTAATCAACTTATTAAACTCCCTTACCAATTTATTCTTAACCTATTTACAGAGCTCCGTATCCAATTTTTTCCTTAAAAATATAAATAAAATTATAGTCGCAAAAAAATCCTTAAATTGTTTAGATATAGATACTGTACCGGACGGACTGCCAGGTGAGCTGCCAGATCCTGGATTGCTAGATGAATCGCCAGGGCTAGACGGGCTGCCTGGTCCAGAGGGATTGCTTGAAGAACCACCCGGCCCAGACGGGCTGCCTGGTCCAGAGGGATTGCTTGAAGAACCACCCGGCCCAGACGGGCTGCCTGGTCCAGAGGGATTGCTTGAAGAACCTCCCGGCCCAGACGGGCTGCCTGGTCCAGAGGGATTGCTTGAAGAACCACCCGGCCCAGACGGGCTGCCTGGTCCAGAGGGATTGCTTGAAGAACCGCCCGGCCCAGACGGGCTGCCTGGTCCAGAGGGATTGCTTGATGAACCACCCGGCCCAGACGGGCTGCCTGGTCCAGAGGGATTGCTTGAAGAACCACCCGGCCCAGACGGGCTGCCTGGTCCAGAGGGATTGCTTGAAGAACCACCCGGCCCAGACGGGCTGCCTGGTCCAGAGGGATTGCTTGAAGAACCACCCGGCCCAGACGGGCTGCCTGGTCCAGAGGGATTGCTTGAAGAACCACCCGGCCCAGACGGGCTGCCTGGTCCAGAGGGATTGCTTGAAGAACCACCCGGCCCAGACGGGCTGCCTGGTCCAGAGGGATTGCTTGAAGAACCACCCGGCCCAGACGGGCTGCCTGGTCTAGAGGGATTGCTTGAAGAACCGCCAGGGCTCGGCGAACCTCCGGTATTTTGACCACTAGGCTTATTTCCTGGTGATGTAGCTGTAAACGGTGAACGTTTTTAATTCTACTTATTCGTCTGCAGATCACGATGTCCTGAGTTCGATCCCCGGGTCGGGTAAATAAAATTCTTAGTACTAGCTTGGACTGCAGCTCATCATCACATCGGATTACGAAAGAAAGGCTAAGAGAGTGTACCATTGTTTGCGCACACACTTAATGCATTTTAATATATTCCGCTCTTCGGCAGATTGACCGCTGTGGCCGAATCGGTCTTGAGGACATTATTATTAATAAAATATGAAAAATTTAAATTGTGCAATGACCGTATTTAATTTGAGTTTAAAAGAGGATTTTATCATCGTTCATAAAGTAAGCGCTCTTAGTTTCTTCAGCATGCTTGTTGCTCAAAATTGCAAAAATATAAAAAATTAAAATAAACGTTCCTTACCGGTAGCAGTTCCACTTGAAGAAGATTTTCCATTGCCTGAGGATTGTGCTGTTGGAAAAATATTATAAGCTATCTTACTATTTATTCAATATTATATCCAAGCCATATTCAAATTTATATTTTAACGAATGTTGAAAATAATGAAGTTGTAAAAAGAAATGGAACGCACATTATTCATATTTTTAGAGGTTGTTTGTCTAAATAACCATTATAGGTTTGATTAAGCAATTTGATTTCTTTATGATAAAAAGAAAAAACTTATATTTCAAACACAGAAAAGAAGTTTTTTGATGACTTATGGGTTTTGTACACTAATTTTGTTGGAAAAATAAAGATTGCGTAATATGTAACTTTATTATGCTAATAAAGCCTACCTGAAAATAGTATGATATTGTTAAAAAAGCATTTAACAAATATTTACCAGTGGTGACTGCATTTGCTGTAGTAGATCCTTTTTCGTCAGTCTCAGCTGCAAAAATATAAACATAATGTTTTAACTAAGTACAATACTGCTTTCTGATTGTAGCGGTAGAGTGATATTTCGCAAAGTGAAAAAATAAGTATATTGATTGGATTTCATTGAAATCATGACCATAAATATAAAATACTGTTAAGTATATTTTTTAAATAAATTATTTAGTAAAAAGTTAAATCACTATCTTCCATTCCATTTTCTGACAATATGATCTTTAAATTGATTTAAAACATGATATTGATGTTTGCTAAGTACTTAGTGAGTTAATAAGTTATGGGATGTTTTTCTGTTTCTTTTCATAAATCCGGTAATGAATACTACAACAATAATACTTACCACTGGCGCCAGATGTCGCCTCTGAAGATCCAGCTGTAATTATTTTAAATGTTAATCTTGCATAAAATATCATTGTATTTAAGTTTTGTTCTTTGAAAAAACAAACATCAATAAAAGACGCTTTTTACGTCAATTTATTCGCATTAATCACAGCAAACCCGTATAATATGAATCAATACCAGTATCTGGGGAGCCATTTTGCTATAATACCTATATGCACCATGCATGGTAACTGTTTTAAAATTCAAATATTAGTTTTGATCTGAACATACATACACAATATTGTAATGTTCATATAGCAAATCCATTTAATGCTTGTAATTTTACATACACAAACATAACGTTTGCGCCAGTCGCTCAGCGGAAGGCAGGGAATATGGATCTCTGATGGACGGGACTATTTGCATAATCTTGACACCTTTCTCTCGGTTCTTTTAAGTCCTCAAATTTTATTCTTTTACTTCTTGAACCCAACTTATTCACTTAATCAACTTATTAAACTCCCTTACCAATTTATTCTTAACCTATTTACAGAGCTCCGTATCCAATTTTTTCCTTAAAAATATAAATAAAATTATAGTCGCAAAAAAAATCCTTAAATTGTTTAGATATAGATACTGTACCGGAAGGACTGCCAGGTGAGCTGCCAGATCCTGGATTGCTAGATGAATCGCCAGGGCTAGACGGGCTGCCTGGTCCAGAGGGATTGCTTGAAGAACCACCCGGCCCAGACGGGCTGCCTGGTTCAGAGGGATTGCTTGAAGAACCACCCGGCCCAGACGGGCTGCCTGGTCCCGAGGGATTGCTTGAAGAACCTCCCGGCCCAGACGGGCTGCCTGGTCCAGAGGGATTGCTTGAAGAACCACCCGGCCCAGACGGGCTGCCTGGTCCAGAGGGATTGCTTGAAGAACCGCCCGGCCCAGACGGGCTGCCTGGTCCAGAGGGATTGCTTGAAGAACCACCCGGCCCAGACGGGCTGCCTGGTCCAGAGGGATTGCTTGAAGAACCACCCGGCCCAGACGGGCTGCCTGGTCCAGAGGGATTGCTTGAAGAACCGCCCGGCCCAGATGGGCTGCCTGGTCCAGAGGGATTGCTTGAAGAACCACCCGGCCCAGACGGGCTGCCTGGTCCAGAGGGATTGCTTGAAGAACCACCCGGCCCAGACGGGCTGCCTGGACTAGAGGGATTGCTTGAAGAACCACCCGGCCCAGACGGGCTGCCTGGTCCAGAGGGATTGCTTGAAGAACCGCCAGGGCTCGGCGAACCTCCGGAATTTTGACCACTAGGCTTATTTCCTGGTGATGTAGCTGTAAACGGTGAACGTTTTTAATTCTACTTATTCGTCTGCAGATCACGATGTCCTGAGTTCGATTCCCGGGTCGGGTAAATAAAATTCTTAGTACTAGCTTGGACTGCAGCTCATCATCACATCGGATTACGAAAGAAAGGCTTAGAGAGTGTACCATTGTTTGCGCACACACTTAATGCATTTTAATATATTCCGCTCTTCGGCAGATTGACCGCTGTGGCCGAATCGGTCTTGAGGACATTATTATTAATAAAATATGAAAAATTTAAATTGTGCAATGACCGTATTTAATTTGAGTTTAAAAGAGGATTTTATCATCATTCATAAAGCAAGCGCTCTTAGTTTCTTCATCATGCTTGTTGCTCAAAATTGCAAAAATATAAAAAATTAAAATAAACGTTCCTTACCGGTAGCAGTTCCACTTGAAGAAGATTTTCCATTGCCTGAGGATTGTGCTGTTGGAAAAATATTATAAGCTATCTTACTATTTATTCAATATTATATCCAAGCCATATTCAAATTTATATTTTAACGAATGTTGAAAATAATGAAGTTGTAAAAAGAAATGGAACGCACATAATTCATATTTTTAGAGGTTGTTTGTCTAAATAACCATTATAGGTTTGATTAAGCAATTTGATTTCTTTATGATAAAAAGAAAAAACTTATATTTCAAACACAGAAAAGAAGTTTTTTGATGACTTATGGGTTTTGTACACTAATTTTAATGGAAAAATAAAGATTGCGTAATATGTAACTTTATTATGCTAATAAAGCCTACATGAAAATAGTATGATATTATTAAAAAAGCATTTAAAAAATATTTACCAGTGGTGACTGCATTTGCTGTAGTAGATCCTTTTTCGTCAGTCTCAGCTGCAAAAATATAAACATAATGTTTTAACTAAGTACAATACTGCTTTCTGATTGTAGCGGTAGAGTGATATTTCGCAAAGTGAAAAAATAAGTATATTGATTGGATTTCATTGAAATCATGACCATAAATATAAAATACTGTTAAGTATATTTTTTAAATAAATTATTTAGTAAAAAGTTAAATCACTATCTTCCATTCCATTTTCTGACAATATGATCTTTAAATTGATTTAAAACATGATATTGATGTTTGCTAAGTACTTAGTGAGTTAATAAGTTATGGGATGTTTTTCTGTTTCTTTTCATAAATCCGGTAATGAATACTACTACAATAATACTTACCACTGGTGCCAGATGTCGCCTCTGAAGATCCAGCTGTAATTATTTTAAATGTTAATCTAAATATATAAAAGAAGACACTGACTGACTGACTGACTGACTGACATATCAACGCACAGCCCAAACCGCTGGGTCTAGAGACTTCAAATTTGGCACACAGGTTCCTTATGAGGTCTAGGGGTGCACTAAGAAAGGATTTTTCAAAATTCCCCCCCTAAAGGGGTGAAACGGGGCTCCAAAGTTCGTATTTTACCAAGCTTCAATACTCCTTCACGCCGCAACTACTGAACCGATTTGGCTCAAATTTTGAATGGAGATAAATTGCATCTTGGGTTAACACATAAGCTACTTCTCATCCCGGGAAAATCCATGGTTCCCGTGGGATTAGTAAAAAACCGAAATTCACGCGGAAAAAAATCTTCACGCCGGAAGTACACAACCGAGTTAGCTGAAATTTGGAATGGACATAGATGATATCCTGGGTTAATAAAAAAGCTACTTTTCATCCCGGAAAAATCCATGGTTTTTGCGGGAAATCTGAATAATTGATATTCACGCGTGAAAAATACTACTTTACGCTGCACTTACTGACCTGATATGACTGAAATTCGGAAAGGAGATAGATTTTATCCTGGATTGATAAATAGGCTACTTTTCATCGCGGAAAATTTCATGGTATATCAAAGAAGATACTGACTCACGCACTCACTGACATATCAACGCACAGCCCAAACCCCTGGGTCTAGAGACTTCAAATTTGGCACACAGATTCATTATAAGGTCTAGGGGTGCACTAAGAAAGGATTTTTCAAAATTCCCCCCTTAAGGGGTGAAACGGGGCTCCAAAGTTCGTATTTTACCAAGCTTCGATACTCCTTCACGCCGCAACTACTGAACCGATTTGGCTCAAATTTGGAATGGCGATAAATTGCATCTTGGGTTAACACATAAGCTACTTTTCATCCCGGGAAAATCCATGGTTCCCGTGGGATTAGTTAAAACCCGAAATTCACGCGAAAAAAAATCATCACGCCGCAAGTACAAGACGGATTTGGCTGAAATTTGGAATGGAGATAGATGATATCCTGGGTTAATAAAAAGGGTACTTCTTATCCCCGAAAAATCCGGGGTTTTCGCGGGAAAACTGAAAAATTGATATTCACGCGTGAAAAATACTACTTTACGCTGCACTTACTGACCTGATATGACTGAAATTCGGAAAGAAAATAGATTTTATCCTGGATTAATACATAGGCTACTTTTCATCCCGAAAAATTTCATGGTATATCAAAGCAGATACTGACTAACTCACTCACTGACATATCAACGCAAAGCCCAAACCGCTGGGTCTAGAGACTTCAAATTTGGCACACAGGTTCCTTATGAGGTCTAGGGGTGCACTAAGAAAAGATTTTTCAAAATTACTGCCCTAAAGGGGTGAAACGGGGCTTCAAAGTTCGTATTTTACCAAGCTTCGATACTCCTTCACGCAGCAACTACTGAACCGATTTGGCTCAAATTTAGAATGGCGATATATTGCATTTTAGGTTAACCCATAAGCTACTTTTCATCCCGGGAAAATCCATGGTTCCCGTGGGATTAGTTAAAAACCGAAATTCACGAGGAAAAAAATCATCAAGCCGCAAGGACAAGATCGATTTGGCTGAAATTTAGATTGGAGATAGATGATATCCTGGGTAAGTAAAAGCCCACTTTTTATCCCGGAAAAATCCATGGTTTTCGCGGGAAAACTGAAAAATTGATATTCACGCGTGAAAAATACTACTTTACGCTGCACTTACTGACCTGATATTACTGAAATTTGGAAAGGCGATAGATTTTATCCTGTATTAATACATAGGCTACTTTTCATCCCGGAAGATTTCATGGTATATCAAAGAAAATACTGACTCCACTCACTCACTGACATATCAACGCACAGCCCAAACCGCTGGGTCTAGAGACTTCAAATTTGGCACACAGGTTACCTATGAGGTTTTAGGGTGCATTAAGAAAGGATTTTTCAAAATTCCCCCCTTAAAGGGTGGAAACGGGGCTCCAAAGTTCGTATTTTATCAAGCTTCGATACTCCTTCACGCCGCAACTACTGAACCGATTTGGCTCAAATTTAGAATGGCGATATATTGCATTTTAGGTTAACCCATAAGCTACTTTTCATCCCGGGAAAATCCATGGTTCCCGTGGGATTAGTTAAAAACCGAAATTCACGAGGAAAAAAATCATCACGCCGCAAGTACAAGACGGATTTGGCTGAAATTTGGAATGGAGATAGATGATATCCTGGGTTAGTAAAAAGGGTACTTTTTATCCCGGAAAAATCCATGGTTCTTTCGGGAACAGTGAAAAACAGATATCCACCCGGGAAAAATATTCCTTCACGCTGTAATTGGTGAACTGATTTGGCTGAAAATTAGAATAGAGAAGGCTATTTTTTATCCCGGGAAAAACAATGGTTATTTCTGAATATTTGTTTTTCACTATTCCAGCGGGAGAAATACTCATTCACGCTGCAACTATTGAAAACTTTTGGCTGAAATTTAAAATGGAGATAGATTTCGCTCTAAATTAACACAAAAGTTAGGTACTTTTTATTCCGGAAAAACCGATGGTTCCCGTGAGAATAGGGAAAACTTAAATTTACGCGGGCGAAGCCGCGGGTATCTGCAAGTCTTCTAAATATATAAAAGAAGACACTGACTGACTGACTGACTGACATATCAACGCACAGCCCAAACCGCTGGGTCTAGAGACTTCAAATTTGGCACACAGGTTCCTTATGAGGTCTAGGGGTGCACTAAGAAAGGATTTTTCAAAATTCCCCCCCTAAAGGGGTGAAACGGGGCTCCAAAATTCGTATTTTACCAAGCTTCAATACTCCTTCACGCCGCAACTACTGAACCGATTTGGCTCAAATTTGGAGTGGAGATAAATTGCATCTTGGGTTAACACATTAGCTACTTTTCATCTCGAAAAAATCCATGGTTCCCGTGGGATTAGTTAAAAGCCGAAATTCACGCGGAAAAAATCTTCACGCCGGAAGTACAAGACCGATTTAGCTGAAATTTGGAATGGACATAGATGATATCCTGGGTTAATAAACAGGCTACTTTTCATCCCGGAAAAATCCATGGTTTTTGCGGGAAAACTGAAAAATTGATATTCACGCGTGAAAAATACTACTTTACGCTGCACTTACTGAACTGATATGACTGAAATTCGGCAAGGAGATAGATTTTATCCTGGATACATAGGATACTTCTCATCCCGGAAAATTTCATGGTTTCCATGATAATAGTGACAGATAATATGCCTTCATGCCGTAATTACTTAACTGATTTGGAATAGAGATAGATTATATCCTGGATTAATACTAAGGCCACTTTTTATCCCGGAAAAATCCATGGTTCCTTCGGGAACAGTGAAAAACACGCGGGAAAAATATTCCTTCACGCTGTAATTGGTGAACTGATTTGGCTGAAAATTAGAATAGAGAAAGCTATTTTTTATCCCGGGAAAATCAATGGTTATTTCTGAATATTTGTTTTTCACTATTCCAGCGGGAGAAATACTCATTCACGCTGTAACTATTGAAAACTTTTGGCTGAAAGTTAAAATGGAGATAGATTTCGCTCTAAATTAACACAAAAGTTAGGTACTTTTTATTCCGGAAAAACCGATGGTTCCCGTGAGAATAGGGAAAACTAAAATTTACGCGGGCGAAGCCGCGGGTATCTGCTAGTCTTGCATAAAATATCATTGTATTTAAGTTTTGTTCTTTGAAAAAACAAACATCAATAAAAGACGCTTTTTACGTCAATTTATTCGCATTATTCACAGCAAACCCGTATAATATAAATCAATACCAGTATCTGGGGAGCCATTTTGCTATAATACTTATATGCACCATGCATGGTAACTGTTTTAAAATTCAAATATTAGTTTTGATCTGAACATACATACACAATATTGTAATGTTCATATAGCAAATCCATTTAATGCTTGTAATTTTACATACACAAACATAACGTTTGCGCCAGTTGCTCAGCGGAAGGCAGGGAATATGGATCTCAGATGGACGGGACTATTTGCATAATCCTGACACCTTCCTCTCGGTTCTTTTAAGTCCTCAAATTTTATTCTTTTACTTCTTGAACCCAACTTATTCACTTAATCAACTTATTAAACTCCCTTACCAATTTATTCTTAACCTATTTACAGAGCTCCGTATCCAATTTTTTCCTTAAAAATATAAATAAAATTATAGTCGCAAATAAATCCTTAAATTGTTTAGATATAGATACTGTACCGGACGGACTGCCAGGTGAGCTGCCAGATCCTGGATTGCTAGATGAATCGCCAGGGCTAGACGGGCTGCCTGGTCCAGAGGGATTGCTTGAAGAACCACCCGGCCCAGACGGGCTGCCTGGTCCAGAGGGATTGCTTGAAGAACCACCCGGCCCAGACGGGCTGCCTGGTCCAGAGGGATTGCTTGAAGAACCTCCCGGCCCAGACGGGCTGCCTGGTCCAGAGGGATTGCTTGAAGAACCACCCGGCCCAGACGGGCTGCCTGGTCCAGAGGGATTGCTTGAAGAACCGCCCGGCCCAGACGGGCTGCCTGGTCCAGAGGGATTGCTTGATGAACCACCCGGCCCAGACGGGCTGCCTGGTCCAGAGGGATTGCTTGAAGAACCACCCGGCCCAGACGGGCTGCCTGGTCCAGAGAGATTGCTTGAAGAACCACCCGGCCCAGACGGGCTGCCTGGTCCAGAGGGATTGCTTGAAGAACCACCCGGCCCAGACGGGCTGCCTGGTCCAGAGGGATTGCTTGAAGAACCACCCGGCCCAGACGGACTGCCTGGTCCAGAGGGATTGCTTGATGAACCGCCAGGGCTCGGCGAACCTCCGGAATTTTGACCACTAGGCTTATTTCCTGGTGATGTAGCTGTAAACGGTGAACCTTTTTAATTCTACTTATTCGTCTGCAGATCACGATGTCCTGAGTTCGATCCCCGGGTCGGGTAAATAAAATTTTTAGTACTAGCTTGGACTGCAGGTCATCATCACATCGGATTACGAAAGAAAGGCTTAGAGAGTGTACCATTGTTTGCGCACACACTTAATGAATTTTAATATATTCCGCTCTTCGGCAGATTGACCGCTGTGGCCGAATCGGTCTGGAGGACATTATTATTAATAAAATATGAAAAATTTAAATTGTGCAATGACCGTATTTAATTTGAGTTTAAAAGAGGATTTTATCATCATTCATAAAGTAAGCGCTCTTAGTTTCTTCATCATGCTTGTTGCTCAAAATTGCAAAAATATAAAAAATTAAAATAAACGTTCCTTACCGGTAGCAGTTCCACTTGAAGTAGATTTTCCATTGCCTGAGGATTGTGCTGTTGGAAAAATATTATAAGCTATCTTACTATTTATTCAATATTATATCCAAGCCATATTCAAATTTATATTTTAACGAATGTTGAAAATAATGAAGTTGTAAAAAGAAATGGAACGCACATTATTCATATTTTTAGAGGTTGTTTGTCTAAATAACCATTATAGGTTTGATTAAGCAATTTGATTTCTTTATGATAAAAAGAAAAAACTTATATATCAAACACAGAAAAGAAGTTTTTTGATTACTTATGGGTTTTGTACACTAATTTAGTTGGAAAAATAAAGATTGCGTAATATGTAACTTTATTATGCTAATAAAGCCTACCTGAACATAGTATGATATTGTTAAAAAAGCATTTAACAAATATTTACCAGTGGTGACTGCATTTGCTGTAGTAGATCCTTTTTCGTCAGTCTCAGCTGCAAAAATATAAATATAATGTTTTATAAAGACCTAAGTGCAATACTGCTTTCTGATTGTAGCGGTAGAGTGATATTTCGCAAAGTGAAAAAATAAGTATACTGATTGGATTTCATTGAAATCATGACCATAAATATAAAATACTGTTAAGTGTATTTTTTAAATAAATTATTTAGTAAAAAGTTAAATCACTATCTTCCATTCCATTTTCTGACAATATGATCTTTAAATGGATTTAAAACATGATATTGATGTTTGCTAAGTACTTAGTGATTTAATAAGTTATGGGATGTTTTTTTATGTTTCTTTTCATAAATCCGGTAATGAATACTACTACAATAATACTTACCACTGGCGCCAGATGTCGCCTCTGAAGATCCAGCTGTAATTATTTTAAATGTAATCTTGCATAAAATATCATTGTATTTCAGTTTTGTTCTTTGAAAAAACAAACATCAATAAAAGACGCTTTTTACGTCAATTTATTCGCATTATTCACAGCAAACCCGTATAATATGAATCAATACCAGTATCTGGGGAGCCATTTTGCTATAATACCTATATGCACCATGCATGGTAACTGTTTTAAAATTCAAATATTAATTTTGATCTGAACATACATACACAATATTGTAATGTTCATATAGCAAATCCATTTAATGCTTGTAATTTTACATACACAAACATAACGTTTGCGCCAGTCGCTCAGCGGAAGGCAGGGAATATGGATCTCTGATGGACGGGACTATTTGCATAATCCTGACACCTTTCTCTCGGTTCTTTTAAGTCCTCAAATTTTATTCTTTTACTTCTTGAACCCAACTTATTCACTTAATCAACTTATTAAACTCCCTTACCAATTTATTCTTAACCTATTTACAGAGCTCCGTATCCAATTTTTTCCTTAAAAACATAAATAAAATTATAGTCGCAAAAAAAAATCCTTAAATTGTTTAGATATAGATACTGTACCGGACAGACTGCCAGGTGAGCTGCCAGATCCTGGATTGCTAGATGAATCGCCAGGGCTAGACGGGCTGCCTGGTCCAGAGGGATTGCTTGAAGAACCACCCGGCCCAGACGGGCTGCCTGGTCCAGAGGGATTGCTTGAAGAACCACCCGGCCCAGACGGGCTGCCTGGTCCAGAGGGATTGCTTGAAGAACCTCCCGGCCCAGACGGGCTGCCTGGTCCAGAGGGATTGCTTGAAGAACCACCCGGCCCAGACGGGCTGCCTGGTCCAGAGGGATTGCTTGAAGAACCGCCCGGCCCAGACGGGCTGCCTGGTCCAGAGGGATTGCTTGATGAACCACCCGGCCCAGACGGGCTGCCTGGTCCAGAGGGATTGCTTGAAGAACCACCCGGCCCAGACGGGCTGCCTGGTCCAGAGGGATTGCTTGAAGAACCACCCGGCCCAGACGGGCTGCCTGGTCCAGAGGGATTGCTTGAAGAACCACCCGGCCCAGACGGGCTGCCTGGTCCAGAGGGATTGCTTGAAGAACCACCCGGCCCAGACGGGCTGCCTGGTCCAGAGGGATTGCTTGAAGAACCGCCAGGGCTCGGCGAACCTCCGGAATTTTGACCACTAGGCTTATTTCCTGGTGATGTAGCTGTAAACGGTGAACGTTTTTAATTCTACTTATTCGTCTGCAGATCACGATGTCCTGAGTTCGATCCCCGGGTCGGGTAAATAAAATTCTTAGTACTAGCTTGGACTGCAGGTCATCATCACATCAGATTACGAAAGAAAGGCTTAGAGAGTGTACCATTGTTTGCGCACACACTTAATGCATTTAAATATATTCCGCTCTTCGGCAGATTGACCGCTGTGGCCGAATCGGTCTGGAGGACATTATTATTAATAAAATATGAAAAATTTAAATTGTGCAATGACCGTATTTAATTTGAGTTTAAAAGAGGATTTTATCATCATTCATAAAGTAAGCGCTCTTAGTTTCTTCATCATGCTTGTTGCTCAAAATTGCAAAAATATAAAAAATTAAAATAAACGTTCCTTACCGGTAGCAGTTCCACTTGAAGAAGATTTTCCATTGCCTGAGGATTGTGCTGTTGGAAAAATATTATAAGCTATCTTACTATTTATTCAATATTATATCCAAGCCATATTCAAATTTATATTTTAACGAATGTTGAAAATAATGAAGTTGTAAAAAGAAATGGAACGCATATTATTCATATTTTAAGAGGTTGTTTGTCTAAATAACCATTATAGGTTTGATTAAGCAATTTGATTTCTTTATGATAAAAAGAAAAAACTTATATTTCAAACACAGAAAAGAAGTTTTTTGATGACTTATGGGTTTTGTACACTAATTTTGTTGGAAAAATAAAGATTGCGTAATATGTAACTTTATTATGCTAATAAAGCCTACCTGAACATAGTATGATATTGTTAAAAAAGCATTTAACAAATATTTACCAGTGGTGACTGCATTTGCTGTAGTAGATCCTTTTTCGTCAGTCTCAGCTGCAAAAATATAAATATAATGTTTTATAAAGACCATAGCATTAACTAAAAGCAATACTGCTTTCTGATTGTAGCGGTAGAGTGATATTTCGCAAAGTGAAAAAATAAGTATATTGATTGGATTTCATTGAAATCATGACCATAAATATAAAATACTGTTAAGTATATTTTTTAAATAAATTATTTAGTAAAAAGTTAAATCACTATCTTCCATTCCATTTTCTGACAATATGATCTTTAAATGGATTTAAAACATGATATTGATGTTTGCTAAGTACTTAGTGAGTTAATAAGTTATGGGATGTTTTTTTATGTTTCTTTTCATAAATCCGGTAATGAATACTACTACAATAATACTTACCACTGGCGCCAGATGTCGCCTCTGAAGATCCAGCTGTAAATATTTTAAATGTTAATCTTGCATAAAATATCATTGTATTTAAGTTTTGTTCTTTGAAAAAACAAACATCGGTCGGCTCACATTAATGAAGTGAGCAGACAATTGCACTTTTCCCTCCATTCCTTACGAAGACTGCAGAATTTCTTGCCTTTGAGAACTAAAATATTGCTAGCTCATTCTCTTCTCCTTCCTCTTATCGATTATGCTGACGTTTGCTACTTGGATGCAACTGAGGAGCTACTCGATAAATTAGAACGACTCCAGAATTTGTGCATCCGTTTTATTTTCGGACTGCGCAAATTCGATCACATCTCAGAATTCCGATGTCAATTGAAGTGGCTCCGTATTCGCTTTCGCCGGAATGTTCATATTCTTACAATGCTCTTCAAAATTTTAAAATCGTCATCCCCTGTCTACTTGCGTGAGCGTTTTCAGGTCGCTCTTCCCCGAGTCAGACCAACGCGATCCTGTGTTGCAGTGAAAGCTCTGGAGGTGCCCTCGTATAACACCAGCTTCTACTCTAAATCATTTGCAGTGCTTGCAGCGCGACTGTGGAACTCGCTCCCAAGCCATATTCTCTGTGATAATCCTTCTATTAGTACATTCAAGGCTAGACTGAAACAGCATTATCTCTCGATCCAGGATTAATAATATTTAATTTTTGGTATATCAATGTATATGTTATATATATGTATTTATTTAGTTATGTATTTATATATATATTTATTATACGTATTTTTTATATATTATGTATTTCATTTTTATCACTAGTTATTTATATTGTTTATATATGTATATATATATATATATATCTTATATTTTATCAATAGTAATATACAATTTTCAGTACCTACTCAGCATTTCCAAACTTTATTTTTCCCACATTCAAGGGCTCCTGGAAGAAATCTCTCCAGTAGAGATAAGCTGTCTTTTGTGCACGTCTTTTCTTTGTATAATTATTTTTAGTTAAGTTTCTGGTACATAAATAAATAAAATAAATAAATAAATAAATAAACATCAATAAAAGACGCTTTTTACGTCAATTTATTCGCATTATTCACAGCAAACCCGTATAATATGAATCAATACCAGTATCTGGGGAGCCATTTTGCTATAATACCTATATGCACCATGCATGGTAACTGTTTTAAAATTCAAATATTAGTTTTGATCTGAACATACATACACAATATTGTAATGTTCATATAGCAAATCCATTTAATGCTTGTAATTTAACATACACAAACATAACGTTTGCGCCAGTCGCTCAGCGGAAGGCAGGGAATATGGATCTCTGTTGGACGGGACTATTTGCATAATCCTGACACCTTTCTCTCGGTTCTTTTAAGTCCTCAAATTTTATTCTTTTACTTCTTGAACCCAACTTATTCACTAAATCAACTTATTAAACTCCTTTACCAATTTATTCTTAACCTATTTACAGAGCTCCGTATCCAATTTTTTCCTTAAAAATATAAATAAAATTATAGTCGCAAAAAAAATCCTTAAATTGTTTAGATATAGATACTGTACCGGACGGACTGCCAGGTGAGCTGCCAGATCCTGGATTGCTAGATGAATCGCCAGGGCTAGACGGGCTGCCTGGTCCAGAGGGATTGCTTGAAGAACCACCCGGCCCAGACGGGCTGCCTGGTCCAGAGGGATTGCTTGAAGAACCACCCGGCTCAGACGGGCTGCCTGGTCCAGAGGGATTGCTTGAAGAACCACCCGGCCCAGACGGGCTGCCTGGTCCAGAGGGATTGCTTGAAGAACCACCCGGCCCAGACGGGCTGCCTGGTCCAGAGGGATTGCTTGAAGAACCGCCCGGCCCAGACGGGCTGCCTGGTCCAGAGGGATTGCTTGATGAACCACCCGGCCCAGACGGGCTGCCTGGTCCAGAGGGATTGCTTGAAGAACCACCCGGCCCAGACGGGCTGCCTGGTCCAGAGGGATTGCTTGAAGAACCACCCGGCCCAGACGGGCTGCCTGGTCCAGAGGGATTGCTTGAAGAACCACCCGGCCCAGACGGGCTGCCTGGTCCAGAGGGATTGCTTGAAGAACCACCCGGCCCAGACGGGCTGCCTGGTCCAGAGGGATTGCTTGAAGAACCGCCAGGGCTCGGCGAACCTCCGGAATTTTGACCACTAGGCTTATTTCCTGGTGATGTAGCTGTAAACGGTGAACGTTTTTAATTCTACTTATTCGTCTGCCGATCACGATGTCCTGAGTTCGATCCCCGGGTCGGGTAAATAAAATTCTTAGTACTAGCTTGGACTGCAGGTCATCATCACATCGGATTACGAAAGAAAGGCTTAGAGAGTGTGCCATTGTTTGCTCACACACTTAATGCATTTTAATATATTCCGCTCTTCGGCAGATTGACCGCTGTGGCCGAATCGGTCTTGAGGACATTATTATTAATAAAATATGAAAAATTTAAATTGTGCAATGACCATATTTAATTTGAGTTTAAAAGAGGATTTAACATCATTCATAAAGTAAGCGCTCTTAGTTTCTTCATCATGCTTGTTGCTCAAAATTGCAAAAATATAAAAAATTAAAATAAACGTTCCTTACCGGTAGCAGTTCCACTTGAAGAAGATTTTCCATTGCCTGAGGATTGTGCTGTTGGAAAAATATTATAAGCTATCTTACTATTTATTCAATATTATATCCAAGCCATATTCAAATTTATATTTTAACGAATGTTGAAAATAATGAAGTTGTAAAAAGAAATGGAACGCAAAATATTCATATTTTTAGAGGTTGTTTGTCTAAATAACCATTATAGGTTTGATTAAGCAATTTGATTTCTTTATGATAAAAAGAAAAAACTTATATTTCAAACACAGAAAAGAAGTATTTGATGACTTATGGGTTTTGTACACTAATTTTGTTGGAAAAATAAAGATTGCGTAATATGTAACTTTATTATGCTAATAAAGCCTACCTGAACATAGTATGATATTGTTAAAAAAGCATTTAACAAATATTTACCAGTGGTGACTGCATTTGCTGTAGTAGATCCTTTTTCGTCAGTCTCAGCTGCAAAAATATAAATATAATGTTTTTATATAGACCATAGCATTAAATAAGTGCAATACTGCTTTCTGATTGTAGCGGTAGAGTGATATTTCGCAAAGTGAAAAAATAAGTATATTGATTGGATTTCATTGAAATCATGACCACAAATATAAAATACTGTTAAGTATATTTTTTAAATAAATTATTTAGTAAAAAGTTAAATCACTATCTTCCATTCCATTTTCTGACAATATGATCTTTAAATTGATTTAAAACATGATATTGATGTTTGCTAAGTACTTAGTGAGTTAATAAGTTATGGGCTGTTTTTTTATGTTTCTTTTCATAAATCCGGTAATGAATACTACTACAATAATACTTACCACTGGCGCCAGATGTCGCCTCTGAAGATCCAGCTGTAATTATTTTAAATGTTAATCTGGCATAAAATATCATTGTATTTAAGTTTTGTTCTTTGAAAAAACAAACATCAATAAAAGACGCTTTTTACGTCAATTTATTCGCATTATTCACTGCAAACCCGTAAAATATGAATCAATACCAGTATCTGGGGAGCCATTTTGCTATAATACCTATATGCACCATGCATGGTAACTGTTTTAAAATTCAAATATTAGTTTTGATCTGAACATACATACACAATATTGTAATGTTCATATAGCAAATCCATTTAATGCTTGTAATTTTACATACACAAACATAACGTTTGCGCCAGTCGCTCAGCGGAAGGCAGGGAATATGGATCTCTGATGGACGGGACTATTTGCATAATCCTGACACCTTTCTCTCGGTTCTTTTAAGTCCTCAAATTTTATTCTTTTACTTCTTGAACCCAACTTATTCACTAAATCAACTTATTAAACTCCCTTACCAATTTATTCTTAACCTATTTACAGAGCTCCGTATCCAATTTTTTCCTTAAAAATATAAATAAAATTATAGTCGCAAAAAAAATCCTTAAATTGTTTAGATATAGATACTGTACCGGACGGACTGCCAGGTGAGCTGCCAGATCCTGGATTGCTAGATGAATCGCCAGGGCTAGACGGGCTGCCTGGTCCAGAGGGATTGCTTGAAGAACCACCCGGCCCAGACGGGCTGCCTGGTCCAGAGGGATTGCTTGAAGAACCACCCGGCCCAGACGGGCTGCCTGGTCCAGAGGGATTGCTTGAAGAACCTCCCGGCCCAGACGGGCTGCCTGGTCCAGAGGGATTGCTTGAAGAACCACCCGGCCCAGACGGGCTGCCTGGTCCAGAGGGATTGCTTGAAGAACCGCCCGGCCCAGACGGGCTGCCTGGTCCAGAGGGATTGCTTGATGAACCACCCGGCCCAGACGGGCTGCCTGGTCCAGAGGGATTGCTTGAAGAACCACCCGGCCCAGACGGGCTGCCTGGTCCAGAGGGATTGCTTGAAGAACCACCCGGCCCAGACGGGCTGCCTGGTCCAGAGGGATTGCTTGAAGAACCACCCGGCCCAGACGGGCTGCCTGGTCCAGAGGGATTGCTTGAAGAACCACCCGGCCCAGACGGGCTGCCTGGTCCAGAGGGATTGCTTGAAGAACCGCCAGGGCTCGGCGAACCTCCGGAATTTTGACCACTAGACTTATTTCCTGGTGATGTAGCTGTAAACGGTGAACGTTTTTAATTCTACTTATTCGTCTGCAGATCACGATGTCCTGAGTTCGATCCCCGGGTCGGGTAAATAAAATTCTTAGTACTAGCTTGGACTGCAGGTCATCATCACATCGGATTACGAAAGAAAGGCTTAGAGAGTGTACCATTGTTTGCGCACACACTTAATGCATTTTAATATATTCCGCTCTTCGGCAGATTGACCGCTGTGGCCGAATCGGTCTTGAGGACATTATTATTAATAAAATATGAAAAATTTAAATTGTGCAATGACCGTATTTAATTTGAGTTTAAAAGAGGATTTTATCATGATTCATAAAGTAAGCGCTCTTAGTTTCTTCATCATGCTTGTTGCTCAAAATTGCAAAAATATAAAAATTTAAAATAAACGTTCCTTACCGGTAGCAGTTCCACTTGAAGAAGATTTTCCATTGCCTGAGGATTGTGCTGTTGGAAAAATATTATAAGCTATCTTACTATTTATTCAACATTATATCCAAGCCATATTCAAATTTATATTTTAACGAATGTTGAAAATAATGAAGTTGTAAAAAGAAATGGAACGCACATTATTCATATTTTTAGAGGTTGTTTGTCTAAATAACCATTATAGGTTTGATTAAGCAATTTGATTTCTTTATGATAAAAAGAAAAAACTTATATTTCAAACACAGAAAAGAAGTTTTTTGATGACTTATGGGTTTTGTACACTAATTTTGTTGGAAAAATTACGATTGCGTAATATGTAACTTTATTATGCTAATAAAGCCTACCTGAACATAGTATGATATTGTTAAAAAAGCATTTAATAAATATTTACCAGTGGTGACTGCATTTGCTGTAGTAGATCCTTTTTCGTCAGTCTCAGCTGCAAAAATATAAATATAATGTTTTTATATAGACCATAGCATTAACTAAGTGCAATACTGCTTTCTGATTGTAGCGGTAGAGTGATATTTCGCAAAGTGAAAAAATAAGTATATTGATTGGATTTCATTGAAATCATGACCATAAATATAAAATACTGTTAAGTATATTTTTTAAATAAATTATTTAGTAAAAACTTAAATCACTATCTTCCATTCCATTTTCTGACAATATGATCTTTAAATTGATTTAAAACATGATATTGATGTTTGCTAAGTACTTAGTGAGTTAATAAGTTATGGGATGTTTTTCTGTTTCTTTTCATAAATCCGGTAATGAATACTACTACAATAATACTTACCACTGGCGCCAGATGTCGCCCCTGAAGATCCAGCTGTAATTATTTTAAATGTTAATCTTGCATAATATATCATTGTATTTAAGTTTTGTACCTTGAAAAAACAAACATCAATAAAAGACGCTTTTTACGTCAATTTATTCGCATTATTCACAGCAAACCCGTATAATATGAATCAATACCAGTATCTGGGGAGCCATTTTGCTATAATACCTATATGCACCATGCATGGTAACTGTTTCAAAATTCAAATATTAGTTTTGATCTGAACATACATACACAATATTGTAATGTTCATATAGCAAATCCATTTAATGCTTGTAATTTTACATACACAAACATAACGTTTGCGCCAGTCGCTCAGCGGAAGGCAGGGAATATGGATCTCTGATGGACGGGACTATTTGCATAATCCTGACACCTTTCTCTCGGTTCTTTTAAGTCCTCAAATTTTATTCTTTTACTTCTTGAACCCAACTTATTCACTTAATTAACTTATTAAACTCCCTTACCAATTTATTCTTAACCTATTTACAGAGCTCCGTATCCAATTTTTTCCTTAAAAATATAAATAAAATTATAGTCGCAAAAAAAATCCTTAAATTGTTTAGATATAGATACTGTACCGGACGGACTGCCAGGTGAGCTGCCAGATCCTGGATTGCTAGATGAATCGCCAGGGCTAGACGGGCTGCCTGGTCCAGAGGGATTGCTTGAAGAACCACCCGGCCCAGACGGGCTGCCTGGTCCAGAGGGATTGCTTGAAGAACCACCCGGCTCAGACGGGCTGCCTGGTCCAGAGGGATTGCTTGAAGAACCTCCCGGCCCAGACGGGCTGCCTGGTCCAGAGGGATTGCTTGAAGAACCACCCGGCCCAGACGGGCTGCCTGGTCCAGAGGGATTGCTTGAAGAACCGCCCGGCCCAGACGGGCTGCCTGGTCCAGAGGGATTGCTTGAAGAACCACCTGGCCCAGACGGGCTGCCTGGTCCAGAGGGATTGCTTGAAGAACCACCCGGCCCAGACGGGCTGCCTGGTCCAGAGGGATTGCTTGAAGAACCGCCAGGGCTCGGCGAACCTCCGGAATTTTGACCACTAGGCTTATTTCCTGGTGATGTAGCTGTAAACGGTGAACGTTTTTAATTCTACTTATTCGTCTGCAGATCACGATGTCCTGAGTTCGATCCCCGGGTCGGGTAAATAAAATTCTTAGTACTAGCTTGGACTGCAGGTCATCATCACATCGGATTACGAAAGAAAGGCTTAGAGAGTGTACCATTGTTTGCGCACACACTTAATGCATTTTAATATATTCCGCTCTTCGGCGGATTGACCGCTGTGGCCGAATCGGTCTGGAGGACATTATTATTAATAAAATATGAAAAATTTAAATTGTGCAATGACCGTATTTAATTTGAGTTTAAAAGAGGATTTTATCATCATTCATAAAGTAAGCGCTCTTAGTTTCTTCATCATGCTTGTTGCTCAAAATTGCAAAAATATAAAAAATTAAAATAAACGTTCCTTACCGGTAGCAGTTCCACTTGAGGAAGATTTTCCATTGCCTGAGGATTGTGCTGTTGGAAAAATATTATAAGCTATCTTACTATTTATTCAATATTATATCCAAGCCATATTCAAATTTATATTTTAACGAATGTTGAAAATAATGAAGTTGTAAAAAGAAATGGAACGCACATTATTCATATTTTTAGAGGTTGTTTGTCTAAATAACCATTATAGGTTTGATCAAGCAATTTGATTTCTTTATGATAAAAAGAAAAAACTTATATTTCAAACACAGAAAAGAAGTTTTTTGATGACTTATGGGTTTTGTACACTAATTTTGTTGGAAAAATAAAGATTGCGTAATATGTAACTTATTATGCTAATAAAGCCTACCTGAACATAGTATGATATTGTTAAAAAAGCATTTAACAAATATTTACCAGTGGTGACTGCATTTGCTGTAGTAGATCCTTTTTCGTTAGTCTCAGCTTCAAAAATATAAATATAATGTTTTTATATAGACCATAGCATTAACTAAGTGCAATACTGCTTTCTGATTGTAGCGGTAGAGTGATATTTCGCAAAGTGAAAAAATAAGTATATTGATTGGATTTCATTGAAATCATGACCATAAATATTAAATACTGTTAAGTATATTTTTTAAATAAATTATTTAGTAAAAAGTTAAATCACTATCTTCCATTCCATTTTCTGACAATATGATCTTTAAATTGATTTAAAACATGATATTGATGTTTGCTAAGTACTTAGTGAGTTAATAAGTTATGGGATGTTTTTTTATGTTTCTTTTCATAAATCCGGTAATGAATACTACTAAAATAATACTTACCACTGGCGCCAGATGTCGCCTCTGAAGATCCAGCTGTAATTATTTTAAATGTTAATCTTGCATAAAATATCATTGTATTTAAGTTTTGTTCTTTGAAAAAACAAACATCAATAAAAGACGCTTTTTACGTCAATTTATTTGCATTATTCACAGCAAACCCGTATAATATGAATCAATACCAGTATCTGGGGAGCCATTTTGCTATAATACCTATATGCACCATGCATGGTAACTGTTTTAAAATTCAAATATTAGTTTTGATCTGAACATACATACACAATATTGTAATGTTCATATAGCAAATCCATTTAATGCTTGTAATTTTACATACACAAACATAACGTTTGCGCCAGTCGCTCAGCGGAAGGCAGGGAATATGGATCTCTGATGGACGGGACTATTTGAATAATCCTGACACCTTTCTCTCGGTTCTTTTAAGTCCTCAAATTTTATTCTTTTACTTCTTGAACCCAACTTATTCACTTAATCAACTTATTAAACTCCCTTACCAATTTATTCTTAACCTATTTACAGAGCTCCGTATCCAATTTTTTCCTTAAAAACATAAATAAAATTATAGTCGCAAAAAAAAAATCCTTAAATTGTTTAGATATAGATACTGTACCGGACAGACTGCCAGGTGAGCTGCCAGATCCTGGATTGCTAGATGAATCGCCAGGGCTAGACGGGCTGCCTGGTCCAGAGGGATTGCTTGAAGAACCACCCGGCCCAGACGGGCTGCCTGGTCCAGAGGGATTGCTTGAAGAACCACCCGGCCCAGACGGGCTGCCTGGTCCAGAGGGATTGCTTGAAGAACCTCCCGGCCCAGACGGGCTGCCTGGTCCAGAGGGATTGCTTGAAGAACCACCCGGCCCAGACGGGCTGCCTGGTCCAGAGGGATTGCTTGAAGAACCGCCCGGCCCAGACGGGCTGCCTGGTCCAGAGGGATTGCTTGATGAACCACCCGGCCCAGACGGGCTGCCTGGTCCAGAGGGATTGCTTGAAGAACCACCCGGCCCAGACGGGCTGCCTGGTCCAGAGGGATTGCTTGAAGAACCACCCGGCCCAGACGGGCTGCCTGGTCCAGAGGGATTGCTTGAAGAACCACCCGGCCCAGACGGGCTGCCTGGTGAGCTGCCAGATCCTGAATTGCTAGATGAACCGCCAGAGCCAGACGGACTGCCAGGTGAACTGCCAGATCCTGGATTATTAGAGGCACCGCCAGGGCTAGATGGACTGCTAGGTGTTCCACCGGAATTTTGTCCAGGCGAATTTATTGATTGGGCTGTAAATGAATCAATTTAGTACATTTACACATAATATCGTGACATGCAGCCATAAACTGTTATTTTAGTATGTACGTATAATATCGTTGAAGTGAATACTTTTAAGTTCATATATTTGATGTTCTTAATTATGTTTCAGACACGATTTTAGTCAATTTATTAGCAAAACTAAATGAGATCATGTAAAATAATTCATAGTTTGGCTCATTGTACACTTACCAATAGCACTGGCG
Source organism: Coenonympha arcania (assembly GCA_036785405.1). NCBI lineage: Eukaryota > Metazoa > Arthropoda > Insecta > Lepidoptera > Nymphalidae > Coenonympha > Coenonympha arcania. The sequence goes on along the minus strand of CM072063.1, from coordinate 2,175,834 downwards.
ATTGCGCTCGCAGAAGATGAACCACCACCCATTGATTTTGCTGTTTCAGAAATGTAGCATTATTTTTTAAATTAATAAGTTCAGACACTTTTCAGGTACAATTTTTAGTTAATAAAATTTAATTTTTCATTAATATGCTTACGATTGCATTGGGCTATATTGAAAATATTTTGATGATGCGTAGTATATTAATTTACTTTATAATTTTCATAAATAACTCACTAATAGCTTGTGAATTGGCTGCCGAAGCCCCATCACCTTCGCTGATAGCTAAAACAGGTATTAATCATAAAGTTATCAGTTAACTATAATACCATTTAACATGCAATATTTTAATTATTTTTTAAGTTTTATAACTGAGCAAAAATTCTAAGAGTGAGAAGGTTTTTGCCATACATGACCACTCATGGTACTTGAGAGTTTGCGGGCTTCACGAAACTTTTAAAGAGCAACATAATAGAATTCATAGGCCTTGACATATCCAGCCAGGAGCTCTAGCCATATGACATCATTGATTACACGTATAAAGGATATGCACTAAGTGACGTCACGCATTTGCATTACGCTGCGCCCTGAAGCACCATTTTTAATTTGTCAAAACTGTAAAGTGGCGCTAATGTAAGCAACTGATAGCGCTATGTGCTGTCAGCGGTACCGAAATGTACGGATGATAACGACGCGCGACGCCATTTTTGAGAATTTTTTGGCCTCAACATACGTCACATATTTCCCGTCCTCTTACCGTAGAGTATTTCGTCATTGTATGGCATATTGTGACACGCAAAAAAGAAAGAGATTTATTGGAATTCAAAAATCTATGAAAATGGTCGGTAATTTGGTCACGTGACATTGGTTGGAAAGCGATGAATTAGCAATCTTGAAAAATGTAAGGATGAGACATATTTATAGCTAGAGCTGCAGAAGGCATATGCAATATGGCATATTAGCATACGCTTAAAAGATAAAAGTAGAACGCAATTGAAAATAATTAATTATAAAAATGCATGAAGTTACGTGATCAGAAATTTAGCGACCATTTTCATACACTTATGCATCTTTTTACCATATCCCAATATGCCATATGGCTAGAGCTGCAGATGTTTTCGTTCACCTCTCAGATATTATAATATACTAGCTGACCCGGCCACGCGTTGCTGTGGCTAAAGTTTTTGTTATATTAATAAATTAAAATTGCGACTATAATTTGAGATTTAAACTATCCTATCTCTCAAGTTGGACCAAATGACAGATATTCACGAAGTTTGAACTAAATCGGTTCAGTAGTTTAGGAGTCCATCCCGGACAAACATCGTGACACGAGATTTATATATATTAAAATAGAAGACAATTATGTATTAATGCCTTTTGTGGTTAAAAGTAATAAAATATTCTAAGCTCGACATGAAAAGCTAACAAAATGTTGCCACCCATTTAGTTCAATGAGCTTGACCGGTAAATCATTATCTTCCCTTCAAATTGGTTAAGGTCTGACTATTTATAAATTGATGTTTACTGAGTACTAATTAAGTTAGTAACTTAAAGAACGATCATTTTATGTTTCTGTTCATAAGTAATGAATACTATAATAATGCTTACCACTGGCGCTAGATGTCGCCGTTGAAGATCCAGCTGTAATTATTTTTAATTTAAATCTTTTATATATACTGAAATATACTTTAATTATGATCTTCGAAAACAAAACAACATTTGTAAAACTTGTTTTTTTACGTAATTTTATTCGTATTTTTCACAGCAATCCCTTATTTTAATCTACCAGTATCGTTGGAGTCATTATACGTAAATGCATCATAATTGATAACTATTTTAAAATTCAAATGTAAGTTTTGACCCAAACATACATACAAATATTGCAAGTTTTTTTTACATAGGTACGAAATAAGCACACAAATTGAAGTCCATTTAATGCTTGTAATTTTACTATAAAGCTTTCGGCAGTCGCTCAACGGAAGGCAGAGAATATGGATTTCCAGGGATTAATTGCATAATGACACCTTTCTCTTGGTTCTTTTAAGTCCATCACTTTTATTATTTTACTCCTGACCCCAGTTTTTGAAAACTGAAAGTGTATTTGATGAGTTCTCTACGAGTTACCTATTATTATCATTGACCACCTAAACGGCCAAACCACTGATCGTTTTTACCTTCGTTCCAGTCACACTTTTCTCTTCTCTGCTCTTATCAATTTACTCCTTCCCTAATCACAAAGCTTCGTATCCATATAGACAAAAATTATAAAAAGGTAACGTTTGTGAATTTGTGAGTTTGTGGGTTTGTGAGTTTGTGACGTTGTAAGGGATAATCTCTGGATCTACTCAACCGATTTTTCTCAAAAATCACCAATTTCACCAATAGAAATCTACGTTATTGTGGAGTGTCATAGGTTATAGTAATTTTCGAAATTAATTTCGCTTCTTTACTTAAACCTGAATAATGTAATCCAAGTTGTAAAAAAATTGCTTTCATCGCGTACGCTGCGGAAACTATTGAGGATAGAACAAAACAATGTACTACAATATTAAAGAACGTATCAAAATCTGCAAAAAAAGTCCGCCATAGCATATGCCTATCTCCTACGGATAACTAACAATAACTGCTTGTACTTACTGTTAAAATTGTGGAAAAAAAATATTTTTGTGAAGCTTATTTAGCCCATATTATGGTATTAATTTATATATTTATAAATATGTTTAGAATTTAATGAAATTTAATTACTCCTGTTTAAATACTCTATCTATACAATTTGAACAAATATCTTCAAAGATAATATCTTTGAAGATATTTGTGCAAAATAAAACCGTGAGACCGGCCAGGTGAAGTACAAGCATCGGCCGCCGCCCCGGCTGTTCCGTGGCGATATCTAAGACAGATCGGCTCCCTAAATAGGTAGGTAATAGGCTATTTGACAACAATGAAAATATACCTGAAATTGTGGTAAATCTCACTAATAACAACGTAAATAAGCATATTACACTTTATTTTAATCAAATATATGTATATTTATCAGCAAAATAAGAGTTTAATAATGTTATAATTTTTGATATTTTACCTGTGACAGGAACGCCCTGTGATTGGTTGCAACTCTGGTGACGTCACACTCGAAAATTTGCGGGAAAACAACAGCTTTTTGTACTGATTTTTCTGAGTGTTTTGTTTTGCGGGCGTTTTATTTTATCTTTTAGCTATTTAAAGAGTAATTTTCTGGTTAACTTTATAACTAAACATACTAAGGAAATAAATAATTAAGTATTTCAAATCGCAGAATGGAATCAAATTTTGTGCGAGCTGATAATAGCAACCTACCTAAGGTAGATGCTTTTATGGTTGCACTTTACTTTAAGAATAATGCTGATTATTATGGCGCGGAACTGAAAAACATAAAAACAGCAATGTAAGTACCTACCGCGTCGAACAAAATATTAGTCCTTCCTTTATTTATTATAATCATTATCTCATTTTAGTTTATGTTGACAAATACTCAGGAAGTTCATGGGAGTTCGGTTTATCATGGTTTTTCGGTTTAATTCAACAGCACCGATATTAGCAAGTGAAGACATACCTATTATGTTCCAATAAACATAATAAACTTGAGATAATAAACTTAAGAGATAACAGCTATGAATATATTATATTAGGTAGGTAAAATACACAAAGAGACTCTAAATGCTAGACCCATATTACCTAAATTGGGGTAGGTTTTAGATGTTAGGTTATATAACTTATTTTTAATAAGAACCGATATTATATTTAGCTTGAATATTAAATTAAAAGGTAATTATTAGGTAGGTACTTACATCAAAGTGATCTTCACACATAAAAACATTTGAATGCGATAAAAAGGCCTTTGGATCTCTTCGAGCTAACTGTAACCATTTTTTTCGCCTTTTATCTGGTACAGACACAAACACTTTTTGAGGGCAATTTATGGAGGTATTTGTACATAATGGTACTACACAGCATTTGTACACCATTCTTTCTGTTAAAATATATTAATTTTTATCAAATTTAAAGAAAAGCGAAGAAATTCAACTAAACTGTACGGTACTGTAGTCTGTTTACATGCGTTTGACAATGTGTGACGTCACGAGTCAGATGACAAGCGCCATTACAAAATTGGCGTTTTTGGCGCGGTTTTGAAAATTGAAACTTTAAAAGTGGTTTTTAAAGGGAATTACATTAAATTTCCGCGAAATATCAATGTAATGTGCTTAATAGGTAGTAATAAATTCTTTAAAATCATTTTCAAAATTTAGTCAAATAGCCTATTAACGCGGAACGGAGTCCGCGGGCACTGATAGTAGATTTATAAACGTCGTCATGTTCGTATCATTTTATTATTATACATATAAAAATAATATTAAAATAGCAAATAAATCCTTTAATTATTAAGTTATAGATACTGAACTTAAAAAAAAATTATGATCTTCAAATCACTTTAAAAAAAAGAAATATTAGTTTTAGGTAACTTACCAGACGGACTGCTAGGTGAGCTGCCAGATCCTGGATTGTTAGATGAACCGCCAGGGCTAGATGGATTGCCAGGTGAGCTGCCAGATCCTGGATTGTTAGATGAACCGCCAGGGCTAGATGGATTGCCAGGTGAGCTGCCAGATCCTGGATTGTTAGATGAACCGCCAGGGCTAGATGGATTGCCAGGTGAGCTGCCAGATCCTGGATTGCTAGATGAACCGCCAGGGCTAGATGGATTGCCAGGTGAGCTGCCAGATCCTGGATTGCTAGATGGACCGCCAGGGCCCGAAGGAGTGCCAGGTGTTCCACCAGAATTTTGTCCAGGCGAATTTATTGATTGGGCTGTAAATGAGTAAATTTTACACATTACACATAAAAATATAGTGACATGTGTATCCTGTGTATCCAGATAATATGTAGCCATAAACTATTATTTTAGTATGTACTTATAACAGCTACTCGTTGAAGTGAATTCTTTTAAGTGTATGTGATTTGATGTTCTTAATAATATGTTATGTGTTAGACACGATTCCTTGTTATTTATAGTCAATTTATTTGAAAAGCTAAATGAGATTATGTAAAACAATGCATAGTTCGTCTCGCGGTAAACTTACCAATAGCACTGGCGATTGCGCTCGCAGAAGATGAACCACCACCGATTGATTTTGCTGTTTCAAAAATATAGCATTATTTTTTTTGTAAAATTAAGTTAATAAGCTCACACATATTTCAGGTATATTTTTAGTTCATAAATTTAATTATTCATTTTATGCTTACGATTGCATCGGGTTACATTGAAAATTTAAATTTCATTCTTTTAATAATGCATAGTATATTTTCACTATATTAAGCTAGAATAAATTCTAATAATATTTAAAATAAGTAATTAACAAAATACTAATTTTAAATATTATGTTGTCTAAAAGCTATATTAAGTATTCTTGTATTATACACTACTCTTGAAATTACGCTACGTGTTCACAATTCAATAATTTATAACAGGCCTAATCATAGGAATTGAGAATAAGTCCTGATATTTTATCAAGAATGAATAAGGACCATCTGGCAAACACGTATATTACAATGTACCTACCCAAACAAAGTACCAACTTACTTGTAAGGAAAAAAGTGGTTAATTTTTGCATGACATTTTTATTTAAGTCCTACTCGTCTGATCAGATCGGGAATCTTGACACCTCAAAGATTAATATTAGAGATTGAATATGATGAAACGATGCTGAGGCATCAGGAATGCACAGACTTCCCAACGCCTCACCAAAAACAGCAGAGGCATTGTGTTCGTTTCATTTGAATGGTCCAAATAAATAGGTTATGTACCCAGAACCAATTTTTTTGGACTATTTCAATGAATGAATGAAAATAGAAAAGGAAAGTTTATCAAAGATAAATATTATGATTGATTTTATCCTTGTGTTACCTATAGCAGCTGCATTTGCGCTAGCAGGCCCACCGCCGAAACTTTCAGCTGCAATAAAATTTTATTGTAATCAGTTATTTTTTCAGAATGTAACCCAAACTAAGTGTTTATGGTTTTTAATAATAGACTTACCATTCGCTATTGCATTTGCTATAGCGTTTGAGAAACCTAAAACAAAAATAAATAGGATGTAAAGGTACTTCATAAAAGAAAACTTTAGAAATAGTTAAACACCTACCTAGTGTAGATTATGAAAATATTAAATTTTGTTTTGTTTTCACTATAAGCGCCTCTCATCCAGCAGATATTGTCAGTTTTCCCGGGATATAAAAGTGGCTTGCGTCTAATTGTTTCTACTAAGGACATAATTTTTATAATCCAACTAGTAGGTTCCAGAGAAAACACTTAAACAAAATGTAGTGAAAAAGGTATTAGGATATAGAACCAACGTATAAAAATAAAGAAAATACACGCATAATGCATTATACACATATTATATTCTACGTAATATGTTATTGTTGAGAAATAGGCCAAAATAATTTATTAATTAAGTGTATATATACAAGACCAATACTTACCCCCGCCTGCATTTCTTGCGAGTACCCCTAAAGGCGCAACTAGTAAGAATAATATTATTAGATGCTTTGCACCCATTTTCCTGGGTTCAAAGGACTGGCGTTTGTGCAAATTTGCAAGGTTTATATAGCAAAAAATCAATAAAAAACTTATAGATCTTTAATTAAAAAAACGTGATGGTAAAAATAAAATTTATCATTCAATTACTATTGTGAGTTAACATTATGTTTTATAAAATAAAAGGCGTCGTGATTTTCGTTTATATATTTTAATTAAAAAAAACTACGGGTCGTGACTTTCTAATAAAAATAATTATATATTTATGTCATACATAAAATGCTTCTTTCGATGGATATAAAATTTCTTTATCAACAAGTGGAAAATTAAAAAATTTTAAAACACCCACGACTTTTGCAGACTTGTAATTGAAAAAGGATTAAATAATTTTTTTGAAACTCCTCGACTAAAGGAAAGTAAGAACTAAGAACCTATCAGTATAATTACAAATCCAAGAAAATCCGTCGGAGCTGCCATTGCTATTTTCGTTTCTAATATCAATTAATGTAAGTAATTATTGATAAACTGCCGGTATATGAGAAGTATCAAGAAATTGAATTAGTCATCAACTGGTAAACAGCACCATCAACACCGTCATAGGCAAAACACAGCAGCTCCTGCGGATTTTCTTGGATTTGTAATTATACTGATAGGTTCTTAGTTCTTACTTTCCTTTAGTCGAGGAGTTTCAAAAAAATTATTTAATCCTTTTTCAATTACAAGTCTGCAAAAGTCGTGGGTGTTTTAAAATTTTTTAATTTTCCACTTGTTAGTTACTTAATTATAAATTATAAATTAATTTATACTCAAATTATAGGGAAGGAGGGAAGGGAGCGTAGCGTAAAGTGTCAGAGGTAGGAAATAGGTTTAAGATATTTCGTATGACCTTGTTGATTGGCCGAGCAGTAACTTCTCTCGGAGGTCGTTGGTTCGATTCCTGTCACAGGTTACTTTGGAATTTTGAGGCCTCCTCTAATCACCAAATTACCGGCAAAACTGACTGACGCGATACCGTTAGGGGTAATCCGGTACCGGTAGGGGGGGGGGGGGCAACGCACCCCTTAAGCACCCCTTCCAAGTTAGTACGATAACATCTTCGGCTTACCATCAAGAAATCGCAGTCAAACTAACTTGCAGTGTGTAAAAAACATCAATTAAAATAAAAACGTGATTGCCAAATTAAAAGAGATTCTATTACAAGTGTTTAACCTGTGCTGCTTTTCTTTTTCTATGTACGATATTTAAATAAATTCCTCCCTTCGGTGAATTAGTATTACGTCTTGGATTCAACGACAAATTTGCCGGCGTATTCTTGGACACTTCAACACGGAAATTGGACAGAAATTTCACCAGACCTATGCGACTCTGGATTTTGGCGAAGAGTTTACCTGAAACAATAACAACAAACATTTTACGGAATTAGTTGTTATCAATAATAATACAAATATTATCATTTAAAATGTAAATGCAAATATATTAAAACTCAGCAATCAGAGCTTTCTAGCAGAGATTTCATAAGCCACTCCATTTTTATTTTATATGCATTTTTTTCAGTCTTTTGCAGATAATATATTGCAAAAGACTGAAAATAAATGTGCTTATTGGGAGTTGAATCCCAGGCACGCTCGTCTGACATGAATTCGTACCTATAAACTTTAGTATTAGCACAGAACACTAAATAGGTACAGAAGGTCCACTCCGCACGATAATTTTAAAGAAAAAGATAAGCGCAACTCCAGCGCTGACACAAAAAGTGCAATTCAGTTCGCAATAGCGCCTGGCCCCGCCCTCAAAATCGACACGCAACAAACGCAATGTTGTGGTCTCTTTCTATCGCCTAACTTTATCTCTTACGACGTACTAGGGATGCCGAAGCCAGACGGCGCGAAAAATAGACCGTACAGAACTAGCGCGTGCAACTCGGCCCGCGAGCGGCAACCATCTGAAATATTGAGGTCCGGACCCCTACTTGTAGCCGGGACGGTCACGTGATAAGTGAGACTGGTCTGGTATTAGGTATACTATGTATCTAAATATCATTTACTTCGCGATAAATAGTATAATGAAGCTATCGTGAGAAAAACTGCATAAATGAAACATATCCGTAATGTTCTTAACGGTTCTTAGTCTGGGTGCTGGGCTAAGACCTCATCTTTCTTATTCTGAAAGGAGACCGTGACCAATAAATAATGTACCTAATCTTGAAATTCGGAGACAGCGACTTGTAAGTCAACGGAAAGCTAATAATTGATTGACTTACGAATAAAATAATTTACTTAACTTACTAAATCAGCCCAGAGAGGTCCACTGCTGCACATAGGGCTTTCCGAGAGCGCGCCTCCACACACGTTCCTCCGCCTTTCTCATGCACCCGCTACCAGCGACCTTTTTCAGGTCGTCGGTCCAGCGGGCGGGAGATCGTCCTACGCTGCGCTTACCGGTGCGCGGTCTCCACTCCAGAACACGTCTGCCAAAACGGCAGTCAGTTCTGCGACAGATATGGCCCGCCTACTGCCACTTCAGCTTGCTAATCCCTTGGGCTATGTCGGTTACCTGGGTTCTCCTACGGATGTCCTCGTTGCGGATCTTATCCTTCAGAGAAAATAATTTATGGTAGTAGTTCAAGCTACTTTTACGGTTAATCACATTACTACTTACCGATGCAGTGTCGCGGTCCATCGCCAAATGGAATATACGCACAAGGGTGTCTTTTACTAATATTCTCAGGGGAAAATCGCTCTGGATCAAATTGTTCGGGATTAGGATAATACTTTTCGTCGTGACTAATTCCTAATAGTGGCACCAATATGGTTATCCCCTTATCAATAGTAACTTTCGTTCCAGGTATATTATAATTTGATTTTGCACACCTTACTAAGTCCAGTACCGGATATTTTCTTAAAGTCTCATTGATAACTTTGTCCATATAAGACAGTTCACTGAGCATCTCATACGTTATCTTTCCATTGTGTCGTTCGAGCGCTTCATCAACTTCAGCGATTAATTGTTGCTGAATAGAAGGATTCTTTGCCAGTTCATACATCATGAACGCCGTAGTAGTTGCGTTGGTTTCGGATCCTCCTATATAAAAACTAAAAGCCTGAGCTGCGATTACATCGTCGGTAACTGTCACATATTCATCTACGCCAGTTTTCTTTGCAGTCGGTACTCGTTTGTTTCTCAGTTCCAAACTCAAATCTATAAAGTCATGTCTTGTGCTTGGCACCCCGTTCCTCGCTTTTATAACATCTCTTACGATTTTTATAAAGAAATTACGTAGGTCTTTGGAATATAACGAAATATTAAGTTTCTTCAACACACCCGGGTGTAGAAAATCTAATTCCGTTGTGATATGTCTTTTGAAAGCCAAGGCATCAATTTCATCGAGCTTTTTAAAAAGTGTGTCACTGTCTGCACTGATTTCGAGCCCGAAAGCGCAAGCGGCAATGGATTATATTGTAAACTTTTTAAACAACGAGTATATTTCTTGATCCTTCTGTATTTTCGTGATCCTCTTGACATGATCGACGAATGTAACACCTCTTTCACTGATTAAGGGAATCATGGTTTTTAATTTTCCTGTTGTAAATAATGGCGAAAATTGATTGCGTAGAGGTCTCCAAATGTCTGAGGTGGAATGAAAGAGATTAGCTCCCAAGCCATTCCTACTGAATTCAATGCCACGGTCTTCGAAAATTTCAAAATCTTTAATCAAGACGTTCTTAATTATATCTAAATCTCTTATTAGTAAGCTGCGTCTCGTCATCCTGAAGACACCAACTACTTTCTCGTTCGGATAGTCTTCATAAATTTGTTTGTTCACTTCCGCAGCGGTCGACATTCGCAGGACATACTTTTTATAGTTCCCAAAAACTGGCAATGGCTGCGGACCAGGAATATTTCTCGATTTACAATACTTAAAATTTCTTGTTAAATAATAGAAAGTTATATAACTAGTTATCGCGAAAAATATTGCGGTATAAAGAAAGAACATTTTGCGGTTGTCTTGTTTGATACAGTTAAATTAAATGAACGCACAGTGCGATGATCAGTAAGTTAATAAAGCATCAGCCTGCTACGTCACCAATGTTATACGAGCAAGGTTACCTGTTTAAGGACTAATAAACCAATTTTGATGTTTAAAAAAAGAACACCGTTAATTAAATTAATTGGACTAATGTAATCGAGGTTACAGTCATTATTTGCGATAGCACTTAAAAATAACAATGTTTGTTATATTTTGTGATAAAATATGTCAAATACTATTTTTATCTACCGAAAGAGGATTCAAGGATGGTGTTGCATCCTTATTAATTATGTTCTGTCGACTGTCATATTAAAGAATGCAATAGATTTATGCAAATAACTTCCAACATAAGCCTACGCTACAAATTTTAGATACATATTATCTTCTTAACCCATATACTAATCTTAAGGTTAAAATTGTAATTAAAAAACTGGTTTTTTATTTTATACATATTAAAATTAGTAAATTAATTAAAAAAACAGTCAAAATATTTATGTATATTTGATGCTGGATGGCGCAGCGGTAGTGGCCCTGCTCTCTGCATTGAAGATCATGAGTTCGATTGTCACAAAAAATTGCGTGATGAGCATGAATGTTATCCAGTGTCTGGGTATTTTGTACACTAAACATATTATCATATTCATGTATATTACAATTTACGAAAATATATCAGTTACCTACCTAGTCACAATAGCACACGCTATCGCTTACATTGAGATGTGGTACTGTCCTGATATAATAAAATTGGTCAAGTGCGAGTCGGGCTAGCGCACTGAGGGTTCCGCACTATCAAGACCAATTCTCAATAGTATTAAAGTAAACTAACCAGTAAACAACGCTGCCCACCAAATTCCGCGAGTTAAATACGTGCAACGCCATCTGTCATCAAAGTTAAACAAAATATTAGACTTGTTGAATATCAATTCAACACGTATTAAAAAAACTACTCACTAGATCTCGTTCAAACCAATTTTCGGTGGAAGTTTGCATGGTAATGTACATCATATATTTTTTTTAGTTTTATCATACTCTTATTTTAGAAGTTACAGGGGGACACACATTTTACCACTTTGGAAGTGTCTCTCGCGCAAGCTATTCATTTTAGGAAAAAATGATATAAGAAACCTTAGTATCATTTTTGAAGACCTATCCATAGATACCCCACACATATGGGTTTGATGAAAATAAAATTTTTGAGTTTCAGTTCTAAGTATAAGTAGTAAGGGCACCCCCAAAATTTATTACTTTTTTTTAAATTTTGTGTTCACAGAATACATCTACTTACCAAGTTTCAACAGTATAGCTCTTATAGTCTCGGAAAAAAGTGGCTGTGACATACGGACGGACGGACAGACAGACATGACGAATTTATAAGGGTTCCGTTTTTTGCCATTCGGCTACGGAACCCTAAAAAGAATTTTATATACATACTGTATTCGGGATCGCATCACGAGAGAAACTAACGAATCCCCAAAATAAATCGAAAATCGATGGCCATCTGGTATAAAAAGCCAAACTACCAATCAACCAACTAACCCAATATCTCTCGAATTTGTGTAACCAAACTCCTATGAAATGACTCGACCGATTGTTATGAAATTTTCGGTGGGTCTGAGACTAGGTCGTAAACTATATTTTATATCCCTATGGCAAAACAACGTTCGTCGGGTCAGCTAGTAATATGAGTAAAAAGTAAGTGTATGTTTGATGAAACGATTTAGCTAAAGTTTTTAGATATACGTAATAGAGATACGTAATTTTAGTACGGAAAAATCGTGGTTTTTGTAGGTTTGCTTAAAACAAAATTCTACACATAGAGCCCCGGGAATAAACTATTGTATAATATTGTAATAGTATGCCCCCAATCAGTGTCCTTCAGTTTACGTATTAGATACTTATATTGCTATCTGTTCCATTAAGAACATTTTGATGCTTAGTCCAATGTCATTCATTCTTTCGGCTTGTTCTTGAATTGGAAATATGATCCTATCCTAACGTTAACGTCTATTTTAATTTTATTATCTATGCATTTTTTAGGTTCCTGTGTTCTTGAATATTGTACCGTACAGAATCTTTTCAAGTAGCGGATTATAGCAAAACAAATTAATTTGTCCAGCTAATTATGGATTTCCGCAAAATAGCGCCTGCTTCCATTCAATATCCTATCAATCATCATAATGCATCCTTATACTTACCAGCAAGCTTATAGGTTTTAATAAATCGCATTTGCACAATATAAACCAACTAACTTAGTACGTACTTAGTTGGTTTATATCGTAGTGGGTTAGGAATTTACATTGTCATTTGACAATATCTACAAAAACAAACAAAAACACTTACCTACTACAAACAAAACCATGGGAAAAGTTATTTTATTGTTCTCTATATAGCTTAAAGGTGATCGTATTCTGCCAAATGGCAATGACAATCGATTAATTAACTACTTATTATTACTTATTGTACTACACATTGTGTCCTGCTAATTAAATAATACATTCAAGTATTTTATCAAAGCATACCTAACTTAGGAAGAACTGAGATTATGTTATCGGTTATCAAACCCAAATCCACACCCCACTTTTTACATACCACACCCCAACATCAATTAAAATTTTCTGCACTCCTTCTCCTCACAATTTTTCACTATGGCAAATCTCACACAACGTACCAAAGTTTTCTGCTTCTTATTAATTTATTGATATCAATAAAATCTTATTATCCTGCCGTTCAAACGCTAACAAAATTATAATTAAGAAATAATAGGGGTCATCTTATGCACGCTTGGGGCAAACACAATCGAACACACGCGGAAGCGACCCGGGATCAAACTGGGTGACCTCACGAGTCTGTGATCGCCTCACAATTTAAAGCCTTCGTGACCCGACATTTAAGACAAATATATATGCCCATCTTCGTTTTTTAGAATACCTCGCGTGCATTGAAAAAAAAACGTGCTTTATGAGTTATTGCATACTAATAACGGATGTAGGAACATAATATAATTGATCGTTAAGGTCACTTGGGATTTTTGATTTACTTAGGATTATTGATTAGTTTATCAAGTTAGCTATACTGGACTATAGATATTTCAATCCACGACAGCGCGCCCCATTCTGTCAAACTCCGTACGAATCGAAAGAAACATAAGCGATTTTGACAGAGTGGGGCGCGTGGTCGTGGATTGAAATATCCTATGCCGTATGCGGACTATCTTCTTCAGCGGGATGATTCTTGTTTAGAAAACCGTACATCGCACAAACAACGCTGGCAACTATGGCAACACAAACATCAACAGCCAATCGGTAACTGCGCTGTAAAAACGATGCAAATATTAACCAATCAGTGCCTACGCGGCTCGACCAAGGCAAACATTAGGCGAACGCACACGGCTCGTAAGCGCCGTATCGTTATGACGCTACGAATAACAATATGACAATTACACTCCCTACGATTCACTGCAACAACGCTTCGTCTGTGAACATGTTTGTAAATGTCCGTGCTCGTACTGCTCTCGTTATACGCGAGGATTACGCTACGTTTACGAGCCATGTGTGAAGGGGGGAATTGGTTAACCAATCACTTCGTCGATGCTGAAGGTATTTTTATTTACTCCAGCATCAAAAACTTCCAAATACCAGGCTGAATCGTTATGAACCCTATACCAGATGGCAGCGGAGATTTTGGGCACTGTGTTTGACCGATTCACGTCCCGCTCCGCTTCAGTCGAAACGCATAAAGTACGCATCCCTTGCCCTTGCCATCAAGGAAAATCCCTTGCCATGCGTTGACCACAATGCCTAATCATAGGCTGCTGTGCCAAACCAATGAGTCCAAAGACATTATGTCATCGCGTAAACATTAAAGCGCTTGACATTATCAAGCGCAAGTTACGGTCGATAAAAATAACCTGCCCGCACGATTTATTCGCATCTGAGGGCCGCGCCGTTCTAACTCTGTTACATTGACCCATCGTCAGTGGAAACGTACCTTAAGGGTACGTATCCCATTCCCTTGCCATCCCGGCAAAACCCTTGCTATGCCGTGACCATTATGCAGCAACCTTTGGTCAGGTTTCTTAGAGCCCTTCCAACTCTGGTACATTGACCTTTCTTCATACGAAACGTAGGTACTTAAGGATACGCATCCCTTGCCCTTGCCATCCCAGCGAATCCCTTGCCATGCCGTGACCGGTTTGCGACAGCCTTTAGTCATAAACTGCTGTGCCCTTTAGTAGATACTTCATCATTGCCTGTGTCAAACCAATAGTCCAATGACATTATGTCATCGCGTAAACATTAAAGCGCTTGACATTATCAAGCGCAAGTTACGGTCGATAAAAATCACCTGCTCGCACGATTTATTTGCATCTGAGAGCCCTTCCAACTCTGTTACATTGACCCGTCAACCGTAGGAGATAAAACGGCATTTACTTATTTGCTGAGTCGTGACAAATCGCGGATTGCGAAACGTTTTGCGAAACATCCCCAGCTTCTATTGAAGACGTCTCTTGACACTAATGTGTTGAGTGCTTTTGGAGCTTGAAAGCGTTTTTATCACATGTGCTGTCACCTTAACAATAATGTAAAACAATGTAATTATTTATGATTTTTTTAGGGTTCCGTACCCAAAGGGTAAAAAAGGAACCCTGTTAGCGAGACTTCGCTGTCCGTCCGTCTGTCCGTCCGTCCGTCTGTCTGTCACTTGAAACATACAGACTTGAAATTTTCACAGGTGATGTATTTCTGTTACCGCTATAACGAAAAATACTAAAAAAACAAATAAGAAACCTATATACTAGACATTATACAAATGCTCCCTTAATTAAGAGCTCCTCTACCTACAACAAACGTGTTTTTTTGCTTGTTTTTGCTCTATCCTATACCTTTTTTATTTCTTTATAATATGAATCTCGGAAACGGCTCGAACGATTGTCATGAAATTTAGTATACAAGGGGTTTTGGGGGCGATATTATTGATCTAGCTAGGATTCATTTTTAGAAAATGTCGTATTTACAAAAAAATATATATAAATCTATACCTGACATCTATTGGCGATAGAGTAAAACTATTACAGTAAACTCCTGATGCTATCTTTTGGTGAGTAGCTGTAATACTACCGAGCAAACCCAGATATTATTAATAACGGTAAAAAATGTTCATAATGGCGCTTCAAATGTTCACAGAGTTTTAATTATATATTTACTTGAAAAATAAGTACTTTAATTTAAAAAATAATATTTTGTTATAAAAACAACTCACGTGATTTTTTACTCGTTCCTTAACTTGAGGTTTTTTGGTTCCATTGATCTTGATGGTACGGAACCCTAAGTGCGCGAGCCCGACTCGCAATTGGCCGATTTTTATCACTTAGGCGCTCACCATTTTAAAATAATTAATTGTTGTCTCTTTTGTTCACAGGGCCCCATGAAGCGACTGTCATGCGCATAGCGGCACTGATTGCATTCGTGCAGGTAACGTATCAAACCTTAGGATATTCTAAAAAGTATTAATTTCTCTCTGCCTTTCAGATTTAAGGTCAAAAAATCTAGACAGTTAAAGGCAGCTGAAATTTTTGACTGATATAATTTTAAAAATCCGAAGTCGACACTCCAAACCTCTACTACTAGTGGCGATGGATCCACACTAATAATATGTCGCGGCCCAATCTTAAAACTAATCACCTCATGTTGTGGCCAATACCAACAGAACAATTGGGAACTCGTATTTTATGATCTTCCAAACACAGACATTGTTAAGAAACCCATTATGCACAAACACATCCTTTCCTTATCTCGGAACCAAAAACAGTTCAATGATAAAATAAAAAGCGACCTTGTCTACGGACTAATCCATAGGTCTGACATCTCCGGTTAAAGATTTACCTGTCTACATAAAAGTATCATCACACATTTCGGTTAGCTATTACATAACAATAGTTATACACCTTCTCAACTTGGAGCTCGGTGTCAAAGGTCAAAACATTATTATTCAATCCCATGAGTATTGTGCATAAATCCAACAAACGTCGGTAAATTCTAGGATTGCCAACAACAGATTAAAGTGTGAAATAAAATGATAAATCTGAATTTCATGCACCGTAACTGGTTCGAAATAGAGAAACGCGTACATACATTCACCAATGTGTACATAGTGAAAAACAGTAAAACAATTTTTTTAACATTTTCTTACTTTATCTGTAACACTTGATTATTCTTAATTATTCTCAAAATAAATACTTTTAAGGTACATCATTTTATTCTGGTTAAGTATGTATTCCACACTGAAACCCATAATTGTGCTTATAGAATTCCAGTGTAATGTTTATATTATTTTCTTGGATTACAAAAGTTGGCAACCCTAGCCATACCATAAAATAATAATTGCAAAGCGTTAGCCCATGAGATTATAAGGCTTACGTAATTTTATTTTTAAGGAAACCTATTGACTAATGAGTTGACTAATAAAACAATTTTCTTTTTTGATTAAGTAATTAAAAAAATAAAAGATAAAGATTAATTTAATGCAAACGTGAAATTAATTAACCTTAAAAGTAAAACTAATGATCTCACCATGGCGCAATGTTTCAAAGAAGACTATTAAAACCAAAAGGCCGTAGTTTTGTAAATAGAAGACATGAAATAACACATACCTACCTACAAACGCAAAGTCCTAAAAATGAAAATAATTTGACAAAACACTATCGTTCGGGTAGTCATGTACTTAGTTGTGTTCTATCACTATTTTATTACAGAAAAGCAAAAAAGTATTAGTGCAAAAAAACAAAAACTTTCCGCACTCTAAACACACGCACAAACTCTACTTTTTGGGCAAATAAGTATAATAAAGACATAATTCGAGACAAGTGGAAAATTAAAAAAATTTAAAACACCCACGACTTTTGCAGACTTGTAATTGAAAAAGGATTAAATAATTTTTTTGAAACTCCCCGACTAAAGGAAAGTAAGAACTAAGAACCTATCAGTATAATTACAAATCCAAGAAAATCCGCCGGAGCTGCTGTGTTTTGCCTATGACGGTGTTGATGGTGCTGTTTACCAGTTGATGACTCATTCAATTTCTTGATACTTCTCATATACCGGCAGTTTATTAATACTTACTTATTACATTAATTGATAATGGAAACGAAAATAGCAATGGCAGCTCCGACGGATTTTCTTGGATTTGTAATTATACTGATAGGTTCTTAGTTCTTACTTTCCTTTAGTCGGGGAGTTTCAAAAAAATTATTTAATCCTTTTTCAATTACAAGTCTGCAAAAGTCGTGGGTGTTTTAAATTTTTTTAATTTTCCACTTGTTTTATAGTTTTTCGAATAATTTATTAATGTAATTTAAATTATATTATTATTATAAAATTAAAATTAATCTTCAAACTAGCCATTAGCTCCTCTAGGAGTGTTTGAAGGCATCATCCCTTCCAAGTCATAAAGAGACGTTTATTGTGGCGCCCCCTGCTGTTCAATCACAAGAACAATTATCTACGAATCATTGCCAATGACTCACTAATATTTTATACAAAACTGGATCCAAATCGGTTCAGTCGTATTTGTAATAATTGAGAACATTCGTTTGTACTGTAAATGTTTTTTATGGCGCCCCCTGGTGATCGTTGTTCGTAACAACTATCTAAGAACCATCGCCAATGAATACCAAACATTACACAGAAAACTGCATCTAAATCGGTCAAGCCGTTTTTGAAATAAATGGGAACATTCGTTTGCAATATAAATGTATTTTATGGCGCCCCCTGGTGATCGATGTTCGTAACAACTATCTAAGAACCAATGCCGCTGAACACCAAACATTTTACAGGAAACCGCATCTAAATCGGTCAAGCCGTTTTTGAAATAAATGGGAACATTGATGTGCACACACAAACAAACAAACCAACAAACAAACACACAAAAATATTTTTGCATTATTGGTTTTTGTGAACAATTTAACATACAAACAAACATAAAATCTTTTTAACAGAGTAATGTACAAACGGTCTCTCACCCTAAACGCATATACCCGTACTCCGTTCCGTCGTGGGTAAAAATGACACGAAACGGGCTGGGTATGGCAAGAAAAAATTTTTTTTCATATTTTTTAATTACCTACGTGACAATGTTTAATTTGATGACAATTAATATTATAATATTTGATTTATTATAATAATATTAAAATTTAACAAAAAAATTATGGAAAAATATTTTGCGTAGGTACTTAATAAATACGTAATGTACGTATTTGCGGCTATGCATAATAGAACTTGTCACGAATTTGGAATTAATTTCCTTTCGTACATTCTTTTCCTAATAATATTATGTGAATGCAGCTTACTTAATATTTCTCAAAAATTCATAAGATATAAAATATTTTTATAAGTTTATTGTATTTTCATCGCTTGGATGTGTGATGATAAAGTTTGAAAATCTATTATAAACACGAGTACATCGTATTAGATACGTAGGAATTCTATACACCTTTACAGAAGTTTATGTAATGGGAAAACGTAAATTTCCATATTCAAGGGCTATTCCGAACTTTTCACACAAAACGAAAACGGTCGATGAAACAATGTTCTCTCAATATGCCTACGGAGGCTCGTAATATGAATGTAGACATCTTGGTTTTATAGCGTCTTCGGTGCGAAATCTCCTCAATATTATCCATTGTCTAAAGCACCGTCGTTCTCACTACCAAATGCTTACCTACTGAAAAAGAGACTTACGTTTTCAGATCTTTACCTACACCTATAACGCATTTTCGTTTATATGTCGATGCAAAGGTACTTTGCCATTGAAACAAAATAATGAAATATATTTTTTGACCGCAGTTCATTAATTTTAGCTGTCTACTCTACGTTTCTTAAGAATATATAACTCTTCAAAATATCACAGGGGCAAGGAAAATTCTAAGTTTTCTCTTCACTTGTACAGGATAAGGTTCCATATAGCTGTGGAATCCTAAAAACTATAACAACCATAATATGGCTATGAAATCAAACAGTAAAATAAATATCTACAAGTTTTAATAATGTTTACTGTTTTCCATGTCATGTATATGGTGCGATTACATTAGAATATGTTGACACTATTATTTATAAATCGTGCGCAGTAAGTTATAAAATTGATAAGAAGTGCTGCAAATCTGAAATAAAAAAAGTGATTATTGCATTTTGATTATCTCTACCGTTTTACAGTCCACAGCTGGGCACGGTTTGAACAATATTAATGCATAGCATGTGATATTTAGTAACTACAAATGCATATAGCTCAGAAAGTAATGATTTTTTCTGGTTGAAGCGCAGTCTAGAAAAGACCTATTGCTTTTTAACGGACATCAACAAATGCAGGAGGTTCTCAATTCGATGGGTATATATTTTTTTACATAATTATGATCATTGATCACGCAAACTTTTTACGGAGGAGTCCAATTTTTGAAAATCTTTTTTTTTTGTTCGAAAGTCCCATATTTTGGCTATGATATAACCTCAGATCGACAGAACTAAGTCCAAAATATGGACGTCGGTTGGTAATTTATTACGGAAAATGTTACTTGGCTTTTGAAAGCTCCCAGAATACAGACAGATAGTACTTGAACTAAGAACACGAAGGCTGGATGAGCGTTCCACTCTTTATCGATTCGTATCAGATAATCACCTACTTTTAAAAATTTAAAACCCTTATTTTGAATTTTCTTTTTGAAAGAAAAAGAAATGATTGTTTATTGTGTTGGTATTTCAAATAACTTACGCTGCTATAGCTGTTCATATTCATGACGATATATCCGTTTCCGGTCAACTGGAATGGCTTTTGGGTTCTTACCATGAACATCAACATCAACTTCTTCGCTTCAGGGCTGGCGTTTGACCAATCGCTGAAGTATATCGCTTCTGTGAGGTTCTTACTCTGTAAGTATTTATTCACATTTTCATTTGATACTATCGAGAACTCTATCTAATCCCGGGCGCATCATATTAATATAACTTACATGATCACTTAATACCTGTCCAAGTAAGCATTGGTTAAAAATTTCTATAAGCAGCGACATAAACATAAGAAAGTAACGTATCCGTTTATATGTGATGTCTATAACCTGTAAACAAAATATGTATCCTGACAGTATTCAATATAAACTGGTCATCATTAAAATACTTCAAAGTTAAAGAAATCAAGGCTCTGGAATAAATATATTATATTATTTAAAAATATTGTTTAAAACGAGCTTTTATACGACAATTTATCTGTATTCTAATATATTCAGCGAACCCATTTGATACCCATTTATCCGTATTACATTAAGTACACGTACGTACATTAAAATTACTAGACTGCCATCTTGGGTACTCCGCCATGTTAAATGAATGAAGAGAATGAAGAGAGAGAATGACGTCAAACTGCTGCATTTTCATCTGAATTAAACAGCTCAATCGGTTGAAGATATCTACTTTAAAATTGAGTCGCAAGATTCGAAAAAAAACAAAGTTACATGCATACTTTAAATAAATTAAATAAAAGCTTGTACTAAATAAAATCACTGTACCGTGAACGTAAAAGCTGTTAAACAAATGAATACGGCTCCAAGGGAGTAGTTTAGGAGCATTGCGTCACCCAAAACTTTATTCAGCTTAGACGATATTCTAAAAAAAGTTAACGGTTACGGTTATTGCAACTATAACTGTAAAAAAGTTAATCCAAAATTATTTTAAAAGCAAATATACTACGCCCAATAGTGCACTTACTTGGCTAAGAAGTTATGTCTCGCTATAATGATTTTCAATTTTCTTACAACAACTTGGTGAACCTCGTTAGCATCGCGTCTCTTATGTATTTTGAAGACATCGTCGGGACTCAAAATTCCTTCTAAACAGTTCCCGAGTATTCTTAATTCCATACAAATAAATCCTATGTAAGAAGCGTGGATTACATCCGATATAGCAAACACAGCTATAACGATGGCGGTCATGAAGCTTTCCCAAATGTATGCAGCTGCGAACCATTTGACTTTATCGAAAGGGTACCACGCGTCATAAGGGTATAAGCATTCACTAGTGACTCCATTCATTCTTTTCTCGTACAACATGAATAGGTATGGAAAAGAATCGACTATCAACGCCAATGGGAGAGTGTAGTATACCAGGAAGCGATTAATTGCCTTGACCAACCATTTGTAATTCTTCACAATTTTCTGATGATCTTTGGATTCAGATACTACGATGTTCCATATGTCATGTTGAAAGTGATGAAAAATCTCCTGATACAAGTCTCTGTATTCGTGAATTCTCATGTATTTTATAAAAGCCATTATTATCACACCCAGATTAGGTGCAACGTTGACTATTTCAAGCCAATCCTTACTGCCATCGGTGATAAGTGTTAAAGATAGCTGTATAATCGTACAAAGCATTAGTACACACGTAACATAATAACCAATCATTTGTGGTCTTGTCCTACCAATGAAAGGGCACAGAAATATTTTGGTGACTATTGTCTTTAAGAAGGATAACTCAAGTAAAATTTCATTTCTCAGGTCGTTGTTAGCCATAATGTCGTTAGGAGGTCTGCTAAACGAATGATCAATTGTCATGCTCATATCTACTAATTCACTTTAAAGTCCACATTGATGTTAATATAGGTGTAATTTAGCTTACCCTGTAATTTGCATGTGAGCTTAAAGAAGGGTTTAGTTGCTCGTTGGGATTTCTAAATAAACTAATAACAGAGAAAAGTTATTTTACCTTTTCCAGTAAATATACCTACAGTCTACTTATTTTACTATGTAGAGACTAAAAGAAATGCTGATAGGTATGTTTAATATGGAAGCAGGTTCCACGCACCTTTAAGAACATTATGGAAGAACTCTCAGAAGTGCAAGTTTCTTCGTGGTACTATGATAGTTATACTAGCTGACCGGGTAAACTTTGTTTCGTTCGAACGCGCGTCGTGCCGAATGTCGAACGTCAAAAATTTTCATAAAAATCAGTCAAGCCGTTTTGCAGGAGTTTGGTTACAAGCACTTGTGACACGAGAATGTTATATATACTATACCTACAACTACCACCCAGCTGCTAGCTGACCCAGCAAACGTTGTTTTGAATACAATCAGTCGAACCGTTTCGGAGAAGTTTGGTTACAAAAATTTTATAAATTTGAGATGTTTACTAAATAGTATCACGAAGAAACTTCACTCCTGAGGTCCGCATTCGTTTGCGAAAAGTCAAAGCGCAAATCTATGACTTAAACCCTGGATTTGTAAGTATAAAACTGATGTCTCAACTCTTGACTTCTAGGCTACCACTTTTTACCAGCATTAGTAGCAGCAATGTGCACCAAATCATATAGCAAAGTGATTCGTGTATTAGCTGTGTAAAACAAAGGTCATCCACCTTCCCAGAACGGTGTCTACTGCAATTTATTACAGTAATGCCGGCAATCTGTCGCTTACCCGGCGTCATAACTCAGCCAGCGATATAGCCTAAGTAAGCGATTATGCCTTGGAATAGCGATTTCGCCTTGTTTATCGTTATTGAGGTTTTCGTATGAACGTTTGAGTTAAGTTGAGCTATAAATGAAAGTGAAATAAGTAAAGGTTTATCACATTTGAATAGAACACCAATTATTTTTTCAGGTAACTTATTTTTTTGTATCTTTTTCACGGAAATTCAACGTTTGAGTAAGTAAAAAATGTAAAACATCGAAGAACGAAAACAAGGTAACGGTTAAACAGCCAAAATCATCTCTCTAACCAAGGAGACACATATAAGTGCTGATTAGAATATAGTAGTTACAGTTAGTAACTCTTTAGTATAATAGTTAGCATAAGTAATACTTTATATCTGTTATATGTTATTAATGAAAACCTGTGTTTAACCACATATCTAGCGAAAATCTATCGCCTAAGTTTCTGGAGCTCAACTTTCAGCACGAACTTACGCCGACGTAGTTTCAGCAGATGTGAAAAACATTTTCAGCGTTTTGTGACGAATTCTTATCTGAGGTGTATCTTGATACTAAGGTTACGAGGACTTTGTGTGAGATAGCTGAATAACGCGCTTTGTAACGTATAGGTTACCAAATATAATATAAATTTATGTAATTCTACAATAAGGAGAATTAGATAAATTAATATACAATGAATACATAGTTGTATAAAATACCATCATAATTGTTTTCATATACTTACCTAATTTGAATTCGCCATATTATATACAATTCTAATTATTAGCTTTTGCTAGCAGTTTTTCAGGCGTTTTTTTGCAAATGGATTTTTCCACAACAAAGAATATCTTACGGGATACGGAAAGAATCCAGAGTATAATTAAACTATTTCCATTAAGTAATATCATCGGGTTATATAAAGAGTACGTCTGTGTTTGAGCAAACGTTAATAATTAGTGTGCTAATTTCTTAGTTAATATAATAACACAAATCCAAAATTCTCGACAACGCATTCATATTGGCTAAAATCACTACGTGTAACCCATAATACTCCGAGGGTATACAGTATACAGTGAGCTTTATTAAAGTTTAAAGGTCCAACCCATTATTCATGAGGTCTCGGTTGATTCTCCACACGAGATAGTTGCAATAAATTGGGACGACTTTATTGGCTATTAAAATAAGTAATGAAAATGTTTCGTGCAGTGTACCGTTTCATTTTCTACGGTACGCGGCTGTGGTTGAAATATCTGAAAAAGGAAAAAGAAATTGTGCTTTATCGTTGTAGTGAGAACGAAATGAAAAGTATTGCTATGGCTTGGTATTGATACTAAAATATCCAATATTTATGCTGTTATACTTTTTTTTACTCTATACAAATAAGTACTTGACTGCGATCTCACCTGATAGTAAATGATGATGCAGCTTAAGATGTTATCGTAGGTACTAACTTGGAACGGTAAGTAAATTTACCCCAACGGTTTCTACCAGCATCGCACCGGAACGTTTAATCGCTTGGCGGTGCGTCTTTGCTGGTAGGGTGGTTAACTAGCCACGGCCGAAGCCTCCCACCAGACCAGACCTGAGCCAATTTTAAAATTATAAAATTCCAAAGTGGCCCGTAGCGGGAATCGAACCCGCGACCTCCCATTCGAATCCGAGCGCGCCACCACTGCGCGAGGGAGGTCGTCAAAACTACTACTATACTTTTATTGATATTAAAAAGATGTTATATGCATATATCCCTTTAAATTTGTTTAATGATAAATCAGTTTTGTTCCCATTCCAGGTTATTTGACATGAATAGATAATTCCTTATCAAATAAATTTTTCACACATTTTGTTATTAAGGTCCACGTGCAGGTTGATTTATCCACACAAATGTGTATAAATGCTTAAAAGGTTTGCAATTCTATCATTATTATTATTATACTTTAAATTATGGTTTTAACTGAGCATAATCTTTACTTTCAACCTATAATTCACTCAGATTACGTTACGCTAGACAAGTACTACTTTATTACATCGCATAACGTTTTTATGAAAAGTCGCAAAGTACTCTGTTCCCGCTGGTCTCATAATTGTTTTCCGCGTAAAATAAGTATTTTAAAAGCAACTTGATGTAATATTCCGTCTGCTTTGTATTTTTGAATTTAAACATTAATTATTACAGAACAAGTAAAATACGTCGTAGGAAGTAACAGCTCTTTGGAGCTCTTGCAAGCGATAAGTAGTTCCTTGCACTAATTAAAGCAGAAACTGAAACAAATGAGGGGCCTTCGGAAATAAACTAGTTGGGAAAGCTGTTAGGTATGTTCTTTCTTTCTGCCAAATTATTTGACCACTGGGTCCAAAAATTAAATTATTTTAGTTACTTTTATTAATCAGTGCACTTGCAAACTTACCAAGAGGTTCAAAGATGAATCGATTTAATAATATTTATCAAATTGGTTTCAGAATGTTTAGTTCCGTCCTTTATCTCAGTTTTAAATGTTTTAAAATTTCTTGTATTTAAAGTGTAGTATTAACATCTTTGTGACGTCCAATCGTGAGTTACTTAAGGCGTATTTCTACCTGTACGTCAACTGGTGATCGTGTTGCTTATTGTATTCGCACTACAGCGTAATACTTTTGAAGTAAACAACGTCGCAAATTAGATTTTGTTCTCTGTTTGTAGAATTAGTTGAGAATATGTAAAGACGCTCATAGCGACGGGGTGATTATTTAAATTTCCTCTTCTTTAATTCTGTTTTACCCGTTTTGTTCTGCACTTCACTACTTTTTAAAAGTGTTTCGTATTACATTGCACTATTTAACTTTGTTTTGTTTTGCTCTATAATATTTAATTTTTCTAAGTCTGAAATGCACTCAGGTTTATAAACATCGTTATGGTAAGTGCTACAGAAC
Organism: Coenonympha arcania; assembly: GCA_036785405.1. Lineage (NCBI taxonomy): Eukaryota > Metazoa > Arthropoda > Insecta > Lepidoptera > Nymphalidae > Coenonympha > Coenonympha arcania. Next base: position 2,149,897 of record CM072063.1, on the reverse strand, counting down.
TATGAATTTTCCTGAGATATAAAATGTAGCCTGTATGTTAATCCGGCTTATAAGCTATCTAAGTCCCAATTTTCAACAAAATTGGTTCAGCAGTAGCAACGTGTTTGAATTACAAACATACAATCTAACTTTCATTAATAGGATGAATTTTTACTTTAAAAACCTTTCCTTCACTAATGCGCTACGAAGTGTTACATCAGTCAGTCAGTTCAAATTGAACCGATTATTTTTATTTAGTAGGTACTTACCTAAGTAATTTTGTTTCATGTTTTAACCTTAAAAAATTACAAATACACTATGGCGGGATATGATAAAGTGGGACTTAAGTTCTTGTTTTAATCTAAAGACGAATTTTACACATAATATGGTAGGCAATTGTTAAACAATAAACAGGCCTGTCTCTAACAACGATTAAATCCAAAGATATTCCACTTAATTAAATACTAAATTAAGCCGATCCATTCACTCGCAATCCGTTGACTCCGAGGCACGCGGTGAATCCCGTATTTCCATCAAATTAAACAGCACCTTTGCGCAACTATTTATAAAGATTCCTGGGGGCGCTATTCAAGATGTGAAATTTGACGTATGAAACCTTCGGGCGGGTGAAAAACGCTCTTCCCGCTATTGTGAGGCGCTGAGTGAACATGTCTACCTCATAACCTTTCAGCTTATTATTCTATGAGACGTCTTCATTTTATGGGTCTCGAAGTTCAATAGAGCTGATTTTACCTCACTAGTGCAATAATTGTAAGATTACAGACATCACTCTTACAATTATTGCACTAGTACCACCACTGAATAATGTGATTGCGATCTCACATGATGGTACGTTAACAATGCAGCAAAGGTATTATTGTACTAAAGTCCTATCGGGTGCAGCACAGCATACCATAGGAACGCTAAATTCTTGAAGGCACGTCTTAGCTAGAGTGACCGGTAGGTAACCTCCCAGCAGACCAGGCTTACAACAAATTAGAAAGTATAAAATTAAAACTCACGCCGGGAAACGAAACCCGGAACTTACTACTGAAACACCCACTATGGCACATATTATGGGAACACTACGTGAGTGGGACTAACAAATTTTGCGTAAAAAGAAAAAAAAATTCAAGTCTGGAAGTAAAACTTCAAAATATGCTATTTAAACTTTTGTTTAAAACATAAAATTTCATATCTTTATACGTGAGAAGAATCGAAAAAAAACTCATCTCGAATCTTTAAGTTTTGTTGTAGCTACTACCGATAATTCCAACTATGTTTTCGATATCATGGAACCCATCACAGCGTGTGAATAAAGAATACTTACATACATATAAAGGGCTCAAACGCGAGTCGCGCCTTATATTTCCAATCTACTTAGATATCTCATGATACATTGGATGTGTTCTCGTATTCCCGTCCACGAAGGCATCGATACCAATGGAAGGCATGGAAGACCAGGATAAACTGGCCGTGTGAGGACAATCAGAATCGCGCACGAACGCATTTATAAAGATTCGGAACGCATTGTTTGAATGAATACAATTTGAAGACGAATGCGTTCTTGTATTCTCCAGTTTCAATAGACATTTGCACGCTTGATTCGATCTTAATGCGTGTAATATTTTGTGTGAATGAGTTGTAAGGGGATTTATTGAATCTCATTGTTTAAAATGTGAGAGTACATAATGGTATTTTCTGTATCTTTATCTGTTTAGGACAGAATTTTATCTGTATTACAATGGTTTTAATCTGTTGATTATTTATGTTACGAGTTTTTTACGAAATGATTTAGAAAAAATAAGTCCAGTATCTATCTCATTAGGATTTTAAATCTAAAAGATTTAAACTTAAATTCGGTTTCAGTCACTAGTTATCTACCATGGTCTTATTTGTTTCCTGGCCCAAGTGCATGCTAAATTGGGGCGAGAGAATATTAACGCACCTATATTCCAAAAATTCTTATTCTACGCTAAGTTTGGCCTACTTTGTAGCAATCGTAGATGACACGTAACTGAAGAGCTGACCATTTTTGCGCAACGAATCAGCCTAGCCATTCTTGACACGATTCTACTTGAGAAATACTCGTATAGTAACCAATAATAAGCTGTATGATTTTCAATACCTAAGTAAAAAAATTGGTTAAAAAAATATTATACTTACTTATTAAATTTCAGAAGGTATAAAGGTCCATAATCACAGATAATAGAATATATATTACATTTCAATATATTCAACCCCCACAACAAATAGGCAAAGGGAATGGCAAAGTACAAAAGCCATGCCTACATTAGCATCAAGTGGATGACATGCTCCCATCGGATTAATGCCATATTAGGCATGCGTCAAAGACCTCCAAGCGGCATCGTGGAGTGCCCTCATGTGTTTTACCTCCGAACAATACGCCAAATTATAAGCAATCGCTACTTCTGAGAGCATCTTGACCTATTTTGGTATTAAATTAGAATGAAGCTTTGTGGAAAATCAAGCCTTGCGAAACTTTGATAATAACAATTTTAGATTTATTATGTAGGTAGGCACCTACAGCGAAAACAGGTTTTGTAACAAACACATAGTTTTTTTCATATTCTTTACTTGGTGAAAACTTCTCCAAATTATTAGTTATATCAGGTTTATAGTAAAAAACTAGTGGAAATAAAAAAATCCTTCCAAGTTCCCTATATGATATACCAAGACATAAAATTTTAAAAGCATTGAAGAACTTTAAAATGATAGGCATCTTGGAAATAAAAATAAATAATAAAAAAATTAAAAAACACGACTGCCCTGTTTTAAAACGAACTAAAAAGTAAAAAACAAGTTATTTTAGTTCATCTGCATATTGACAAAGGGAAAAGTGGTCAAATTTCTCATTAATTAAAACAGATAAACTCATATTATGGCAGTCGGGGGACCTCTTAGAATAGAAGGTGTTCCTCAGAACGGTCCCCCGACTGCCATAATATGAGTTTATCTGTTTTAATTAATGAGAAATTTGACCACTTTTCCCTTTGTCAATATGCAGATGAACTAAAATAACTTGTTTTTTACTTTTTAGTTCGTTTTAAAACAGGGCAGTCGTGTTTTTTAATTTTTTAATTATTTATTTTTATTTTATACTTTTTAGTGATGGTCTACGGTCCTATGTAAAAGTATATTTTAAATATATATATATATATTCGGTTACTACTCTCTAATACCTTCATTTTGATACCCATATTGTGATAATTGAAGAAAACATTTTGATTTCCACTTTTGAAATTGGCGCCTCACGGTCGCCATATTAACTTTTTCCAAAAAAAATATAGCCTATGTTACCCGGAATAATGTAAGGATTCTAACGATACCCCATTTGTCCAAATCGGTTCAGCCATTCAAAAGTTATGGTGGAATAAAGAAACTCACATACATACATACATACATACATGAACCCTAAAAACATTACACTCCTTTTTTTGGGCAGTCGTGTAAAAATAGAAATGAATCTGTCTGCTCACGAGATTTCATATAAATAAATCATTTTCTTGTCATGTAAGGAAATTGTAAATCTTGAGATTTTGCAAAAGAGCAAGTAAGTAACGAGTTTTTGCCTTGCTTGCTCTTATCGGTGCGTACCTGTTCTATGAACTTGGTGGTAGAGTTTTGACTTTTCGTAAAACCCGTTATTGGTTAGGTTTATGTGAAAAAAATGTTCATTTTCTTTTTCATAAGTACACTAGAGCTGAAAACGATGATGACGTCGCAATTCATCTCAACAAAGTAGATTTAATGCCGGGATTAACTAAAAGCGAGGGACCGAGTCAATAAAGAAACTATTCGCGGCATGCCGTCAAAAAGCAATATAATAATTAATTGTTACAGCCACTATCCGCCGGTCGAGTCGGGCGGAGGGCGGGCAGAATTTATGGTGGAATTATTATTGAAAAGCTTCGTAGAGGGACAAATTGTGCGGTTGCTACAGACGACCACGAACGACTCTTTATAAACTACTTATATACAGAGCCGGTTTTCATATTTTGTTTTATTATTTACCTAAGTGGTTTCATAAAAACATAATATATTTATTAGAATGCTCATTACCTAATTACTTTATAAATAGATAAATATAAAAGAAATTACACTGCACTCCGGGAGTGCCGACAGAAGTGAAAACTTGATGAATTATGTGAATTGTCGGTTACGGTAACAGTGTGAGGTTTCGGTTACGGTAATGGTGTCGCAAGTTCAATCGTTTTTTTAATCTTAAATAATGTTCAACGCGCCTAAAGAAGTTTTCACTTCAAAAAATATACCTAAGCGTCAACATCTATTATAATTATAGATGTAATAAATTTCTATTGTAAATGTAATAGATGTCTTTTAAAGACATAATAGTGCCAATTCTCTTGCGCTAAACCTTAACTAATTAGCGCGTCTAAAAATAGTACCATCTTTTTCCATGGGGAGCATTTTGAAAAGGATAGAATTATTTTTAGATGCGTGAAATTAGTTTAGTTTATAGCAGCATTGACCGAATATTTTAAGCAAAAATGTACTGCGAGTGCACCTACATATTGTACAAATGTACACATATGCAGTTGTAGGTATACCTACGTCATAATCCCCGTTACCTATAACAACGTTACACGTGGCTACACCCTAATCAATGCTCGACAGAACAATAAGTGTGGTCATCCAGTATCCTTCTGGGATGAAATTCAATAAATGCGGGCGGACAAGGAACTTTTGAATCGCCGTCAGCGTCCGACGTCAAATTGAGGGGTACCCTTTTGTCCACTAAATTGCCTTATTTCGTATTTCTATTAAGAACTTCTGCAACTATCCGATAGATAATTACGTCTTTGTATTCTTTGGTTATCCTCTCCTTTGAAGAGTAACTTGAATTTGTTTTCTCTTTGATATCAAAACTAATTTCTCCTCTGTTTATTGAACTCTATTATATAAATATTATAGACTCTGTATTTTATAGATATTATAAATTATTATGATAAAGTTACCGAACTTATGTAGGTAAGAAATAAAATAATAATGAAACATTAATAAATTTCATTAATTATATTATTTTAAAAGTGTGTGACACATTTGTTTTGTATTAATACTAGTTGACCAGGCAAACGTTGCTTTGCCATATAAATTATTTCTCACTTAAGGGCATGAAAAATATTGTCTTATTCCGAGACCTCCGAAAATACACAAAAAAATATATAAAATTCGGTCAACCCCTTTCGGAGGAGGATATTTGTATTAAATAATAAAACTGCAGATGTCTAAATTCTAGAGATCGGCAGGATACCATTCTGTTCTGAAAACTTCGTAATGACAAAACTTTCCACAATGGGCAAGTAGCACATTTCCAGTCCAATTTATAATCACAAAACACAATCAGTGTTTCGTACGCTTTTCGGCCTTATTCATGCCGAGTCACCGCGCTAATCCATCTCCCTGCGATTTCCCTGAGGACTGCCGACATCGAGATATCTAATTACAATAAACCGATGCGGCCAATAATGGGTACGCACTATACTCGTACTGACGTATCCGAATTTACATAATGCTCCATGTTATGTTTACCTATTCAATGATTTACGCTTTAAATGGGTATTTCCACTAGGTATTTTATTTATTAGGTAGGTATTTCTTTTAAAGAATCTTCATATTTTATTAATTACGAAGGTAAATCTTTACTAGTGGTACTCCTCTTGCTGAGCTCTTTCGGGTAGGTACCTCCATGGAGTTTGTTACTCAGTAATATTGAGCAAGTAATGAAGTAAGTAATAATATAATTATATTAATATTACTGTGTCCCGGTTTGATGGGCACTGTAAGCCGACGTGATTACGGGGCAAACAGCAAAATGAGACCTAAGAACTTAATGCCTAAAGGGTGTTGCGCGCAATGCAGTGCGTCGTATGATATTGCAATGCAAAGTCGTGGGACGCCCTGGATGATCTGATATTGATACAGGGCAGGCTTATAACAGGCAGGTGAACATCTTTTTCGTCTTATCACTCTTTGTATTAAAAATAATCTAAAGGATGAGGAAATAAAATAACTCAAACTTCAACCTGCCACTAAAACGATCACGTCACATATAGTTGCCACTGCAACATTATATTGGCTTCTAATTTCAAATCATTGACGTAATATGACGAAAGATTCGCATTCTCTTCAGATTTCAGTAAATAACCTCGTCTTGTGTCAGGAGCCCTGGCTAATTTTTGCGCAACGACTCAGCCTAGCTGTTGTTGCCTACACAAAAATGCAGCCAGTATTCTTGGCACCATTCCACGAGGGCAAGACATTTACAGTAATTAGAATAAGCTATTATTGTAACAATAACCTTTTATTGTAACATTTGAATAACGAAATCTAATGGCTAACTAAGCATTAGCCATTTAAATCTGAGTAAAAAACATATCAGAATTTAAGGTACGATGAATACGTATTACGTAGGTTTTCTCTTTCATCAAACTTTCCAAACAATTCAGCCCAATCGTATTGTGAAATGGACGCCGAAAATGGGCAGCTCATTAATTAGTGTAACTATTCAAACGGCGAGTTTTAATTGGGCCCCTGTTAACAGGTAACTCTCTAATTAGGGCCCTGTGGCTATTGACTTGCTGCCGATTGTTGCTGACCATTGCAGACACACTGCTGTACAGAATATTGTAACTCATGTATAAATAATAATATAACTGACGATATATTTAGACAGTTTTTACAGACCTAATGTATTCATTGTAATTATCAATTATTATTCATACAAATATATTTTTGCCACACCAAAGTAAACACCAGTAAGACAAATAAACGAGAACAAACGCGATGCGGTTGTGTCGTTCAACTATTGAGTTCCTATGACTATCTTCCGGTTCCATCATGAGATCAGCTTCATGTTATAATAATTTTGACTTATTATCCTATTTATACATTCAAAATTCAAAATTTCAGCTCAATCAGTGAACTGGAAGTGGATCAAAATTAAACTTAACAATTTTTGATTACAGACAAACAAACAAATAAATGAACATCGGGATAGGTGAAACTAAATATAAGCTTGTAAACTAAAAGAGAAACAAGTCTTTATATTATTATCTGCTCCCAGATTGCTCGGACAGTGTTAGTGTGTTATACTAATCTGTGGTGTGTTAGAAAGAAGCAATACGGTGTCAATTCTTTTTTTTAAACGAGCGGAAATTTAAATTGTTATTATTTTGTTCGTTGTTGTGCCCATTCGTGTGTCAGACAAGTCACAGAATGAACATCGCCTCGCGAGGTGGGGTCGGTATGGTATTGTTATGGTATGGTTAATGGTATTTGATATAATCTGAAGGGTCTTCGCATATTCACTGGACATCGCACTCCTGTCTAATGAACAAGGGATCACTGTCAAACCTGCGGGAGCGATGCTAATTTTTTTTCGTTATTCAAGACTCAATAATTTAGAGGTCCTTTTAAGGGATTTATAGCATTTATATACATCGTAAACCTAAGCCAATTATATAAAACACAAGAAATGTCCACCATGTCATGTAGATTATAAAAAAATCATTACTACAATTTTTTGGGAAGCTGATTAAAAAACCTATTTTGATTCACTTACTAATTTAACGGGTTCTGATAAATATCAATTATACTAGTAATATCTATAAATTAAATCAGAAATAAATAAGCTAAGTAATGTAGGCCAAGCGAAGTAATTCAACACTGATTGTTTTTAAAATATATTGGTAACAAGTCCTTGATAGTCAAAGCCAAACCCCATTCAAATGCAACTGAAAAGATCGAAATGCATCCTCATAAGTTACTGACTCAAGAAGCCGCCTGCACAAAAGATGTAAGTATAAAGAAAGTATAATATTAAATGCAGCAATGCAATCAGAAAAGCCTTTGTATTCCATTTAGTTATAATACTAGGAATATTGCCCGGAATCGCTGGCAGCTGTATCTACTAAAGTTTTAATAGGAACTCCAACAAAGAAATTTATATCATCAAAGGAACTGTTCTCTGTTTTGAAGCCATTTGTATTTCCTTTTAATTAACTTACTCAAAGGATTTGCTTTTTAAATAAAGTACTGCACTCTATGGTCTTGTGTTCTGTAAATAGTGAGATTTTCTGGTATGCTTTGTTTGCTGAATTAAGTACACTTTGTATATTGTTTATCATAATCTTTTTACTGTTTTATGTCGAGTAGTACATTTGAGATGATGTCATACTATCTCACTCTGTGTTTGAAGTTATCTGAGATCTCACTTAAATTATTATACATGCGAAAGTTTTTATGTAAGTGTGTATGTCTGTTAGTACTTCACACCAAAACTACTGAACCGATTAGGCTGTTAATGGTGACAGATAATACACCCTGGGTTAATATAATAAATATGCTCTTTATTTTACCGAAAAAATCCATGGTTCAAGCAGGTTTCATAAAAAAACCTAATTTGCCCGCGCAGAGCCACGGGTAAACGGTGGAAATTTATAAAATCAGCAAGTAGTATCTGTATAAATTGAAACCAAAAAATTCTATTTACTTCTGTTTTCTTAAAATTTTCTTATTTTTCTTCCAAAATTGGAGTCTGAAAGTCTTGTTATACACGAAAAGCAATATTTTAAAATAATAGAAATTTTATCGTTTACAGATAATAACGTTTGCTACAAAGACTATCAAAAGATAGAAAAAACCTTTGATGTTTTACAAACGATTCGATTCTAACATGAAAACAATGAATCGAGCAGACTCGTCTGCAAAAACACTCGGCTATTGATCTTCTAAACTAAAGATTAACACTTCGTTCGTCACATATTCAAAAAGACATGCTATAATGAAGGCTAATGAGATTAAATTCGCCGCGAGAGGCGTTAGTGTAGACCGAATAATTCTCTAGATATGTCATATTCACTAAACACATGTACACAAATGCACGCACATAAATACAAACTTTGGCCTTTGTTATATGAATGACCACATTTCTTTTAACTGTGAGGGGAAAAAATATACTTGAAAATCTTTATAATGTTTGCCAAGTTGTACGAAGTTTGTAAATCACGTTTCAACATTTATTTTTGCTGTTATGTCTCTTCTGGATTTTTTAATTTAATTGACACTTAAGAATTTTGATAGTAACTTATAATTAGTTATCTTATTTCTTGTTACTGCTTCAGGAGTTTATGCGAAGTTACGATTTAAACCATATGTATTTAAGGGTAACATTTCTTAATTCCGAAAACATTTTACGGAGTAAATCTTGGCCGTCCCTTTTATTTTACATCAACACTTTCGATGCACATCTTCGCTGTATCGGAGCAATTTCGAGTCATTTGACGCAGCGCTCGTTGTGCGAGAAAATCACGGCGCTACATTTGCACATAGTGGAATTTGTTTCACATTATCTCTTGCTACTCCGGCGTCCCCGTCGTGCCGGGGTCTATGTTTCCTGCCGTGTTGACAAGTTTCTGCAAAGCAAAAGTGAATAGACGTCTCCTAGGCGGTGTATATTCATAGTGTTTTCATTTTTTAATTCCGAAAACATTTTCCGGAGTAAATCTTGGCCGTCTCTTCTATCTTGGATTTCTTACATCAACACTTTCGATGCACATCTTTTCTGTATCGGAACAATTTCGAGTCATTTGACGCAGCGCTCGTAGTGCGAGTAAATCACCGCGCTACATTTGCACCTGGTGCAATTTGTTTCACATTATCTCTCTCACTACCCCGGCGTCGCCGTCGTGCCAGCGTCCATGTTTCCTGCCGTGTACAATTTGCGAAGTTTCTGCAAAGGAAGAGTGAAGAGACGTCTCCTAGGCGGGCGTATTGCAACTTAGACCACTGCCAGAGAGTCACTGCCAGGCTGAATAATAATAATAATAAATTAATCTTGACTCAAGAATTTCAGTATTCACGGCCAATGTTAATGGTTAGTATTTCTCAGTCTTTATGTTTAAGAGTGAGGATTCAAGAATAAACACAAAAATAATATGGTTTTACTGATTTTCCTGTTAAAAACACTTAATGGTTCATGTTGATAGAACATGAAAATGGTATCTTTAAATTATTTATACATGGACTAAATAAAAGACTAATAAAATAGTTACTAGCTGACCCGGCAAACCTTGTTTTACCATATAAATTATTGGGAAATTATGGGTATACAAAAAGTTTACGTCCTGTTTTCAGACCTACCGAATATACTAACACAAAAAGTTTAATAAGAACAAAGAGGAGTCTTGTTACAATAACTGTGAAACGAGAATTTAATATATTAGGAGTACATGTTTAGGTATTTTTGTGTCGATATAGAAGTTGTTTGTCCCGGCGGCATCTGCACTAATGCATAGGTGCATTTGCACCTTGTGCAATTTTCAAGTATTTCACATCTACATTTCCCCCTTTCCTCCATGTTGCGACATTTCTTTATTTAAGAAAAAGTTTGTAAGTATTATCGATTTTTCATCGACGAAGGTGTATATACCTGCTCATATTATGTTCGATTTGAATTATGCTTAAATAAGTTTTTTGCCAATGCAAGCAAGCTTACTAGATATGTTTATACTAACATGAATTATTTATGTAATAACAAACGATTATAATTATAAATATTACAGTAAAAGATTAAAAATTAATAAAATTGATATAAAAATTTAAGCTAAAGCCTCATCGAAGCCAAGGCAGCGAGGCATTGAACCCAAAATGCTGGCAGCATTGCCCCTTTGGATAGCCAAACTTATTTTTTGGCCAAGGTAGCTGCCAGTTATAGTTATAGTTTATACTTATTTTAAGAGCAGTGACATATTTTATCTAGTAAATTAATTTATCTATTTTGTTTAAAAGTCATGTTCTAAAACATTGTAATTTATGTCTACAAATAAATTAAGACTAAAAATATTTACAAATAAAAAAAATGTCTACAAATAAATTAAGACTAAAAATTTATTTTGTTTATTCGTTATTTTCGAAGCAAAGTCGAAGAAGTCGAGAAGGGCTGGCAATGTATACTTTTTTTTGTTTTGTATGTATGTTAGCTTTTAACTCCTGGATTTCCCATTGCGTAACTAAAAAGCTGAAAAAGACCGAAGTAAACTGAAATAATGTATGATAATGACAAGAATCGTTCTTTTACATTTTTTTGGATTATTACTACCTAAGGCTGCTGATTTATTTGGGGTAAAGATGACGGATTTACTAAAAGGCTCATTGCAGTTTAGGGGTGTAATAGAAATGGCTATACAATAAACATTATGTAGGCAGGTATGTAAGAAGAAGAGAAGAGAACATACCCAAAAACAGTGTAGGTACATAGATCCCAATCAAAGAGGTTTATGATATTACCGGCAAAATTTACATCGTAAACACTAACAAGTTTCAAAGGGCCGAACTTCCCCAATAGTTCCTTTAAGGATTACCTTTTGTAAACTAAAATGGGACTCAATCATCATCTGGACGAGGATTACAGAACGGCGTAGGATTATAACTATGCCTTACTTATGCAACGAAGCAGTGTTTCCCAAAGTGCGTTAAGCGCATCTGGTGGCTAGGTGCCATAATTGGGCTAAAGTCCCCTCGTTTTTTAACAATAACTTTCAATTAAGTGGTCATCCCTGCTGATAACCCATCTGGTCGCCAAGTGTCATAATTAGGCTAAAGTCACAGGGCTTTTTAATAATAACTTTCCATTAAGTGTGTGATGACACAGTACCCACATTATGGGCAAGACGGAAGTAGGAAGGATAATAAAACCAGACGGTAGCCGTGCATATCAGAAACGAGGAAACGGTATGAGGAACGGTGTGTATCTATGATTTATATTAGTAGTAACTACTATATATAAGTTAAAAAAAGATATGATTCCATGCAGGACAATCTTTAGTTTTTGTATCTTTTAAGACAAGCATGACTTGTACCAGAACTTAGCTAGTCGTAGCTAGCTTCAACCAGCTACACTGTATCTCGTATGAACCGCTTAGTAATTTAACGCGCTTAGTAGCAATCATCTTATGAGTAAAACCACATGTTAAATCTGTGGTGAAACCATATCCAAGTTTGTCACTTACCATCCGGTAGGGTTGGTACAGGTTTTTGTACGAATTTCGAGTTGACTCGCATCGCACAAACGAATCGAATTCCTCCATACATTTACTGCCAGCGCCATCTATGGATAGTCGCTGACTGGCTGTCAATTGATGATGCTAGCTATAAATGTAACTAAACTTATCAATGTTTCAAAACCCTCACCGTTAATCAGAGTTTTGGAACCACTGCAATAGAGGCATCGCCTCGGGCGGTAAGATACCCCTTTGGTCCTCTTCAAATATTCCATATAATGATACGCTTTTAATTATTATTGCTGTAGCGGGCAAGTTGTTTGATGTATTGATTAAAACCGTGTTTGTGTTTAAATGCCATCCAGATAGCGGTTGCCGTCGCGTCAATGGGTACAGTAATCTCAGGGGGGAAATCCTTGTCACTTTTGTTGGCATGTACATTGTACAATGGTGGGCTGATTGTGTGGGGGTCAACGAGAGCTCTTCATACGTAGTGCCTTGACGAGTAGCACTAATTGAAATGACCACTTGTTCATAATTATTAAATGAGACTGTTGCGATAGTGATCGGAACGTCATCTGTGTCATCTACATTCATACATGAAGAGACAACACTCTGCAGTGTTCGATAGGAAAGAATGTGTGAAAGGGTATGCTTATAGGGAGAAAGAGTGCAATAATCTGTAATGTATAACGAGTGCAGCCTAATTTAGTCTTAAAAGTTCTGAGATATTATTAAAATATGGCAGTGTGTTTGTTTGTATTTAAATTCGATAGCGTAAAACTGTTAGATTTAAGAACAATATTGTTATAAGGCCTGCATAATTTATTATGCACGCACTAGATGAGGTTTCTATTGAGAAGTCTGTAAAATGAGGAATGTTGTCAGATTTCTCCAAACTTTAGCGGTAGCCTTTTAAAACACAAAAAACACGTTTTAATACGATAATTTATCAGTGAATTCTTGTGTTTGATAATTTTTGATTAAAAGTAATATCATGTCACAAATTATATCACGGTGCCCAATAAACAATCAGGTAGCGAGAGTTACATTGAAAAATTTCATATTAGTAACGTAAACACTGCAACATTGTCACATAAACATAACGACGGGTAACTTTACGAGGGCATAAACATAAAAAACTCGTCGCGCCCGCGGGCGAAAAATATGAAAATGCACCTAATACCGCGCTTGTATGGGAATAAAAGTTTTTCCATTTAGTTGGTACATCGTTGCTATTTCCCTATAGAAGTCATAAACATAATGGTTAGCGGGCAGCGGGAACTGTCCCCCCTTTTCCCCCCAAACCCTTCCTCATTCTCAGTGTAAAAGTTCAATTTTATTTCAGTCTTTTGCATGTCTGTACTGAGCGAGAAAAATGTTTCGGATCCTTCCATTAGCCGGTTTAAATTAGAGTTTTAATTTTTAAGAGCGCATCAGTCTTTAAAAAGTTAGCAACTGCGCTTTAAGCTTTCGAACTAACTGTCTACAATTACTATACTTTTTAAAGTGCTTAGAGTATACTTTTCGTTGATATAGGAACGAAATACCAAAGCTTTAAAGATAATAAAAAAATATAAAGACCTATAAGACGGTTTTTATTTTTGTCTTCCTCGATCCTTGTCTTACGAATACGTTGCTGGGTGCGACAAGCGATATTGCTAGAGAATATCACAGAAAACTGACGTTTTACCTCATTACAAAAACTAAATTAATTAGATGAAATTAAATAATTAAGGTAAGCGTCGCAAATATGCCTCTCTATTAGAGAGTTACATATTTGTCCCGTTTGCCGTGGAGACCCTGGAGCCATGGAGTCATAGTGCCAAAAAATTCATTCGAGAGCTTTCCCCGCGTTTAATAACCTCAACTGGTGACAGAAGGGCTGGCTCATTTTTTGTGCAACGTATCAGCCTAGCTGTTCAACGCGGAAATGCAGCCAGTATTCTTGCCACCATTCCACGCGGGCAAGACTTATATAGTAATTAGAATAAGCTAGTGATAAGTTTTATTGTAAATAAAAAAAAAATTAAATAAAAAAAATAGAAATTTTGGGGCAACTATTGGGCAAACTTACCATCAAGATTTTTTGCAATCGTTTTTATGCTTCTGAGAAAAATATTAGAGACCCTAAATATATAACGTTAAACTTTATAGTACTAAATTTTTTTTATATTTTTTAATCTGCAGGTCACTAATATCAATTAAAAAACCGCTTAGCTCGTAAAGAAAAGTTTCAATAAAGGTGAACGGATATAAAAATAGAATTAAATAAAGGAAGCATTTGTTTTCTCAATAGAGCCTTCATTGATTGTTTTGTAAAATGAGTTTCCCAGATGGGGTACGCGGTACGAAAACAATATTACGCTTAAGTAATATCCAAAGCAATTTTTAATAATTATGTTAGCATGCCCCAAATGTTCGGAACAGCGTTGTCTACCAGAGCGTGCTATTAAGGGCCCGAGAAGGTTTACTAAAGCCACGAGAGCAAATAAACTTGTTCCGAAACGCACGGTAATGAAAGTTCATTGGATTAAGCCGGGCTTATGTAAGGCCCCAATAATAATAATAAGCAAAAATGCACGTGGAACGAACCTCGCTTAAATAACTCACTCAATAACATCTAATTTAGGGATCTCCGGAATATACCCGGTCGCATTCCACATTCAGGCACCGCATAAAACGCGACTGAAGTTTATGTTATTCTCATTAAGCTAAATGCTATGGATGTTTAAAGAGAATTTTTAAAGCCGTTTGTGGTTTGGGGTTTTTTGTTCGGCACGGGAAATGCGAGCGAATAATATGGCAATATATCTCTAGGACTGCGGCTCTATAGGGAATTTATTTTGACCTTTTTATAGATGCAGTTTTCTTGTTGCAGGTTTGTAATCTTCTAATTGTTTCAACTTTCGATTTTGTTTTACAAATTTATCATTCATCTTTCCACAAGACTTTACTTTTTTGAACAGTTAACCTTCAATGCCATTCCTACGCGTTCACATTCAGTTTATCAGATAATTAAAGGTATAGTGAAATTTTCTTACATTATTTTGTAAATGGGAAGCTTATCGGTCTTTTATATTACACATAACTGCAACTGGACATAACATTATGAAAAGTTAGATTTGGCCACGGCGAGACGGGGTCAGCAATTTGGCAACTTCGTTAAAAGATGAATCCAAAGATTGGGCTGCGACACAATTGCATACTCTACCTTTTACCTTTGTATTATCCACATGGGTCTCCACAAGTTCTTCAAGACTTCAAAAACTGACACCTTCATACACCACCAAAAATATATACGTAAAAACAATAGCAGCATATGTTGTAAACGTAAACAATGATTTTCGGTAGCCGGATGCAAAGCAATCGAAAGTGAGAAATGTAAAAGACGTGGAACCATTCCGATCGGCACGGTCAATATCTCGAGTATCAGCTATTCATCAGAAACGTCTCGTTTCTTATATTTCTGTAAATATTTCAGCCGTTATTGCCGCTATCAACATAATGTTATGGGGCGGAATTTCACAGGATACAACAAACGTAAAACGACTCCGTTCTTTATCTATATTAATGCTCTATTGTTTACAATCGGCGCAAAGTTATTGCATACGCGTTCGCGTTATGTGAGACATATTTTCAATTCGTGGGGTGTTTTTGCGTTTTTGTATTAGCATTTGGAAATCATTATGCACGGTTTTCAACCGACTTAAAATGAAAGTATATCAGTTAATTCGACACTATTTAATATCGTTAGAACTGCAATATGAATATAAACATATTATGAAAATTTATAAGGTCTTCCGGAAATATACAAAATTTTATGGATATACAATAAATACCTAAAAATCTTTTAGATTAAATATGGAAATTTTTCTTTCATCAACCCTGGGACTGTTGCCTAGTTAGAGATTGCTGCGTTTATTATATTCATCTTGTTTTATTTCAGAAGCTAAGTCACCCATGTTGTCGATGATGTCTTTAAGTGTAGCCAAAAAGCCAAAGTATGCTTTGTGCTAATCAGACACTTCAGTGCATTTTATGATCTCTTCGGAGCATCAGCAGCTCTAGCCTACCTATGCATTTCTAGCAGCTCTACCTATGCATTTTTGAATTTCGTCCCGTTTACACTCCATCTATTCCATTCCGTTCATTCTTAAAAAAAATCCATCTATCGGATCGCAATATCATATGGTTAGAGATCCGGATGTACTCTGTGTATATCATGTTATAAAATATATTCTACACAATTATAGTACAGATTTAAAGATATTATTTAGGGTTTAGTAATCCAGAGACCGACGGGATGTTATGGACTGTAATATGAAAACATTTTAATACACCTACAACATTACCTACTCTCGTATTGTGGGTACTGGATACCTATTTAAATTTATTTTGAACAAAAGCAAAGTATTAATATAAATGCAAAGTAATATGAAATGAATCCCCAAAACAATTCCCATAAACCGAGGAAAAGTTGAAAAGTACTTTTAACGTATTCATTCACATTCTTCATTTGCTACCCTCATCAACCCTTATATTATCAAAACGCGTATTGTTTTCTGTATCTGTTTTCGTAGGCTCCGTGTTTCCGACGTCATCATACAGCCTCTTGAGATATAAAAGAACATTTCATGGCGCACACGAAAGGGTTATTCACAAAAGCTCTTTTTCAAAATACTTTTGGCAGGCATATGGCGTGTAATGAACCCCCGCTGTTATAAAGAAAGAACACACACAGCTTACGGGCCGAGGGCGGACCGGGGTAGAATAAAAATTAAAAATAGCCTTTTTGGATATTTGTCAAAACACCAATAGTCTGGCGGTGGTTTGGTTCATAGGTTTTGAAATCTCTAGTGGACAAAAAATATACAGATCTGTCACGAACAATTTTGTCAGTAAGTACGATTAGTCAAATTAATTCAAGACGATGCTACTTCTCTGGCGTCTTTCTACCACGAATATAACACAGTCTACGTTATCGTGATTAGTTTATGAGTGAATCGAGATATATTAGATTGTTTTCTATCTTCCGATTTAAATTTTAGTGGTCAGCCAAAAAATCTAAACCAAAATTCCTCAACCCCGGTTTGCCCCCGCCCCGGTCTTTGTATTTTTTATACATTATAAGCAGAACTTTGTGATGCCAGCTAATTATTGCGATTCTGTATTGCCTGTTTCGGTAGCCCATTTCCTTTGTACGCTTAGTAAAAATAGCGTCTCCTCTCACTTTGTAGTAACAAGTTAACAACAGAACAATGATACTTGACATTTCAGCGGCAATATCGCTATGTGTATTTATTACATCGAATACTATGCCTGAAAAGCACTATATATTTTGTTAAAATAAAAAAGTCTCAACTATTGATTAAAATCTGTCATTCATTTCATTACTTAAATTGACCAATTTAATACGTAACATCGATCACGTTTAGATATAATTTGAAAGTTTAACTTTTAAAATGTGCTTCATGTCTTTGAGCAGAGAAAAAAGGAACAGTTTTTAAGGTTCGGTATTCACAGGGTAAAATGGGACCCATTTACTAAGACTCACCTGTCCGTCTATCACCAGACTGTATCTCATGAACCGTGATAGTTAGACAGTAAAAAATTTCAAAGATTTAGCATTTCTGTTGCCGCTATAAGAAAAAATAATTAAAAATAGAATAAAAAAACAAAGGGGGCTCCCATATAACAAACATAATTTTTGTGTGTTTTTTTTTGTTTTTGGTGGGCAGAAATGTTTAGTTTTAATACTATTGACAATTATTCTTGATAATAATACAAATCCCTCAGTGTGCGAGCCCGACTCGCACATGATCATTTTTTCTCAAGTATAAATACAGTGAAGTAATTTTAACTTTCGCGAATATTTATCTTTTATAAGTGAAGTTATTCATGTATTAACAAAAAGATTCACTTTTCTTAGAGCTTTCACATCTTGGCAAGCACATTCAAGCGATTCTTTTTAAGATCGCTTATATAGGGCAATTCACACTACAGTAGAAGTGTTGCCTGAGTCTGTACTTTATTCTTATAGCTCATAATATTTTGTTTTCATCCCGATATGCTGAAATTGCACTTTATTCCTGAGGGATATTAAGCCGCCCGCCGCGCTCTTCCATACTTCTCTATACGAAATTGCCCGTTTCCTGTTTACCGTGGGTTTAACTTCCTTTATACGTTTATGTTGCGAATAAACAACTTTTATATATAGAAATGTTGTGGTATAAAAGTTACTTAAAGGAACTCTAAGTGTTGCTAAAGTTGTTGTAAGATGCAATTGTAATTTTTGTTTTAATGTATCGGTAATAATATCCTAAAACGCTTAGAACAGATTTTTGATAACTGGCTTAGTTTTTGAGTAATTAGGTAAAACGTCGTTTTCTGCTATATTCTTCCGCGACGCTGCATGTTGCACCTACCAAATCTCCGTGAGAGTGAGAAAGACAAAAATAAATTCAATAAATCCCCTTAATGTGGCGAGCTAGTGGGAAATTTTGACAGACGGGTTTGCTATCTTCTTATATATGAAAAAGGTTTCCATTAAATGTTCTGATGACCATAACCTCAGGTTCGTTATCGGTGCACTGAAATCAACTCTTACTAAACCTTCTCTTCCACCTAGTTCACCCTGGTTAAGCTAGGTCGGTAGCCAGCCTCGTCCTAGCCTCCCACTAGACCAGACTACAGACCTAAGAGTCAAATAAGACTGGAACAGTGATAAGTCTTCGACTTAATATTTTGTCAACGGGATTTTTTATTTAGAACCTAGAAAATAATTAAGTAACGGTTGATTTCAGTCTTCGATTTTGCAATTCGTACAAAGATTCCAACTGATTAAAAGTGTTCGGCCGCGAATTTTTATAAGAAGAGATAATCTTTTCAGATACAAACCTTGTTACAATCACGAGCCAAATGATTAAGTAGAATATAATTAGGATCGCAGAAGTTAAAATATGCTATATTTCGTACATTTCAAGATGTCTCAGGGCGGACGTCAGGTTATCGCCTAATTAGTCGGCCGACTACGCGCAATGCATGTTAACGAGTGACATTTGCATTCGTATTGCCCTCAGCCTCTGCCTTCTCTATTCTGTTTAGGAAGCGACTACATTCAGCTATTTCTGAAAAGTTCTAGAGTTTTACTTCAAAGGATATAAATTTTTTGAAATAGTTTTTATTTCTATTCAATTTTCAGATTCGTTGATACTAATTGAGTAAGTTACGTTGTTATTTGCCATACCTGTGAAGTTTTAAAAACTTTAAACTGTTCGTGTTCTCTTACTTTTCAGCGCTGAATGATAGCAGTCACTGAACTGCATTGGAGCAGTATGGATGATTGGATGGTGAACTCCTCATTTTTATACCGACTCACTTTTATACTGCGATAGTGAATACGGGTGGTGGATGGTAACCAACCGCGGGCGAAGTCTCCCACCAGACCAATGCGGGAAATTCAGTCGGTTCTTCTCACAAAGTCTTCAAAGTTTTGGAGAAGAAGACCAAACTGTGTGTTTCTGCTTGTATCTCACTCACATACTTGCGGTGTATGCAAACAAGATCAGCGAATTTAATGACATCCTTCCTTTTCATCTTTTGAAAGGATTATTGTACTCAGTGAGAAATATTCACAATGTCCACCAACAAATCAACCATGGGAATGAGTCGGAAAATGAGCGGACACGGATAATTGGCGTCCGGAATAAATTTGTGATGCCGTAACGCGATATTTTGATGAGCTGCCGTTCGTTCGTTTCAGCCGACGGGACGTCCACTGCTGGACAAAGGCCTCCTGCAATGATTTTCAGCCTGCACGGTCCTGCGCCACTCGCATCCAGCGCCTTTCCACGACTCTTTTAATGTCGTCAGTCCTTCTGGTCGGAGGTCTGCCAACACTTTCCCGTGCGGGGTCGCCATTTAAGCACGTGCTGGAAAGGATTATTGTACTCAGTAAGAAATATTCACAATGTCCACCAACAAATCAACGCGCAATGTAAGCCCGGCGCTACAAAAGGGTGGTTACAAAATCTGTCAAAATCACCACGTGATCGTTACACCAGGGAATGAGTCGGAAAATGAGCGCGCACGGATAATTGGCGTCCGGAATGAATTTGTGATGCCGTAACGCGATATTTTGATGAGCTGCCCCGCCTGTGACGTTGTTACGGAATACTTGATTACGGCTACCCGCGCGATGTAGGTAATATTGGTTCCTATAGCACTATATTTTCTCTCAGAATAAGATGAGTTTGGTTAGTAAGTAGAGAAAGAACAAATAGGAGGTGGATGGATTGTTTGTACGTTGTCAGATGATAGACAGAATGGAAGAAGACTCCATTACTGGTCTGTAAAACCCGGGAACTTTCACTCATTTATCCCGCAAAAATCAAGGAATCCCATGGGATTTGCAAAAAAACCGTAAGTACTTCACGTGGGCGGAGTCGTGGGCAACAGGTATATTTTAATAAAAGGGAAAGGTGACCGACTGATCTAGCAACACGGAGCTCAAAGACGTATCTGGCTGAAATTTGGTGAAGGTTCGTTCGTTCGTCTCAGCCGACGGACGTCCACTGCTGGACAAAGGTCTCCTGCAATGATTTTCAGCCCGTATGATCCTACGCCACTTGTATCCGGCGCCTTTCCGCGACTCTTTTAATGTTAGTCCGTCTGGTCATAGAGGTCTGCCAACACTGCGCTTTCAAGATCAACACTAGGACCGCGCTGCGCCCCTGCAAGACATACAAATAATTATTGTGTTACTTGATTAAATATTGAATGGAAGTGGCGTTATTTTGCGGAAAACCATAATTAGCACGACAGATTAAATTGTTTCGCTATAATCCGCTACTTGGAAAGAATCTGTATGGTCCTATGAAGGACGCCCACATGAAATACCACACACAATTCTTCCAACAATTTATTTGACGCACGTTTCGTCTCGACACCGGGACATCCTCAGGAGATGTCGACTTCACAATGCGAAATCGTAGAGCTCTACGATGTGTATGGTGTTTCATTTTGGCAAAAGAATTTGTATGATCCAATGTGCAGGAAGCATATTTGATCATACAAATTCTTTTCAGGTAGCGGATTATAGCAAAACAATTTAATCTGTCCTGTTACTTTATTAAGATTAATTTCTAAACCAATTGATTCCCTGTTTTTGGGCCCTCCTTGCTTGTAAGAAGTAACGCCAACCGGTATGGTGTAACTCTTAAATTATAAACATCCTGTCAAGTTAATGAGTAAAAAACAAAGAACTATACACTTAACTGGTATACCTACTCGTTTGGAATTCGAGTGGCAGTTACACGCAGTTAAATTAGTTCCTCAAGATTCTGAATGGGCTGGCAAAAGTTGGCGCCACTTTACTCTGTGAGGCGGCGTCTGAAGCGAGCATACATTAAAAAGTTTACCGACGACGACGCAATATGATAAAAAAGTCACCGAATGAATGGAGAAAAGCGAAAATTTTATGCAGTGACTTTATTAATGGTTTATTTTTTATATTTAGTACTAGGTTCTGCCCATGTCTTCGTCCACGCATTGGTTTTGAAAAAATGCTTCATGATTGGATTTTTCGGATTTGCACCCTGCAATTTTGTGAAAGGCTTTAGAAACCCTAAATAAAAAATAATTGGTAATTTGGATTGCTGTTTAATTACAGTAGAACGTATCTACTATTCAATAATTTTTTCTCACACGAAATAAAATATAGATACGATAAAAACTTCACAAAAAAAAAATGCAAATAACAAAACAGAAAAAAAGAAAACTGCGCAAAGGCCGCCTTATCGCATGCAGCGATCTCCTCCGGGCAACCCGGCAGGAATTAACGAGTCCATAAATAGATAGGCCAAATAAAAAAATACTTTATGTATCAACCTCGTTAGTACTCTCTTTTCTGCATGGTTGGTATCTACACCATGTTAGGTACGACTCTCAAGTTAGAACAATTAAAGTACTATTTAGGTTGAAATTTTAATTAATGCTAGTGTATTCAAGTCTAATTACAGTTCACGATAACATATTTGGCAATATGTAAATTTATTAGTAACTTGGAGGCAGTAAGGGCACTCCAACCAATATTGCCTATTTGAACTATTTCAAAGTAATTGCCTTACATGCTCTGTTATATTATAAGAGCCGAACCAATACCTAATCTACGTTCTCAAATACAGTATAATAGCTATTCGAAACAGCGAACCGACCAATTTCGGATGATCTTTGTTTATAACCTCAGTATTCAGGATTCTCAACTAAATGTATTGGTGAGTACATCTGAGAATGTTCAAGTTATATTGGTGAGTTTATAGTGCCGCGCACTTGTCAGTTAGCATAAGTAATTAAGTTACGCAGCAATGAAGGGGTCTCACGCTATCTCGAACAGATAATGATTTTATTCATCAATTGGTTTTGCTATTGACATTTAACCTAAATGTTGTATTAATTTGATAGTAAGTAACGAGTCTCGTAGAACTGCGTAGACTCGTAGCTCTACGCGAATTAGCTACGTAGCAAAATGAATGAACGTTGGATGTATTTATACTTGTGAAGTGAAAAAAAATCTGCATAATTGTGAGTTTCGTAATGTCTTCAAAGGTATGCGGACCTAATAGCCTATAGGTTTTTACCCTGAATGCGGTGGACTGCGAGAAAAAGTGTCGCCAGTTTATCGGTGCCAAAAATGATTGTTTTGACGCCGACAGCATCAGTAGTAAGCCAACCGCAGTATTGTCTACTAGCAGCAAGAACAGCCAACTAAAGTATTGTGAACCACGGTTCCCGCCACAGATCACAAAACATGTCTTTAGTATGCATGTTTCTATAGAGACGCCATATTGTGGCATATTAACCGCGTACAAGCCGTATTTAAGTGATTTTGAATGAAGTTTTACCTAAAAACTATAAAGACAATTAGTTCCAAATTTAAACGTCATGTATTTTGGGTCTTTAATCTAAAATCGCTTAGAAGCAGAAACACGATTGGATAAAATTTTCTCTATAGAAAGTTCTCCCAAAAGTTGCTCCAAAATCTCAGTTTTCCTGTTTTTTATCGGAAACTACAATGGGTGTAACAACTGTAATTTTTGTTTTAATGTGTCGGTAATAACAAAATCCAATAACTGGCTTAGTTTTTGAATAATAAGGTAAAAGGTCGTTTTTCTGTTATATTCTTCCGCGACGCTGCATGTCGCACCTATCAACGTATCCGTGAGAGTGAGAAAGACAAAAATAAATTCAATAAATCCCCTTTAGGCAGACGGCGCTACTATTTTCTTGTATGAAGAAGGTTTGCGTGAAATGTTCTGATGACCATATCCTCCGGTTCCTTATCGGTAGCCAGCATAACCCCATACGCACTTTGCCAGCGTGTTGGACTGTGACCAAACACGTCTCATTGTTAGAGGAGACCCGTCGTGCCCATTATAAAAGACTTAAAACGGGATTGATAGGCAAAAGATGATGACAATTTCTGTTTCTGCTTATTTTTACTAAATGTTATTTTTATTTTAGAGGAACTACATTACCAGCGGATGGTTTGAAATATATAGCCACGCACACAAAAAAGTTGGCGAAAGCTTGTACTTTTAAGTACAAATACAGAGCAAAAGAAAAAGTTAATACCCATCGTATCTTTTTTAATAATCTATTGTAAACACTCCCGTAAAACAGAAAAGCGCTCAAACGAGCCCAAGATTTGCATGTAATTATCATTTTTGATTCGCTCTTCTTTTGTGTAAATACACCCTTGGAAGTAAGCAGCGTAAATGACATAATGTGGCTAAAGATACGCTGAATTATTTATACGATAATACGTTCGTCGGTACCTCTTCGCCTCACCGTTTTAACGTTGAATTACGCTCCGATGAGTATTACTTTTGGGGATTTTTGTTGCTTAAATAAATTATTACATTTGAGTAAGAACATCTTTTAATGAATTTTGAACGGAGCGTAATACGATTTCCTATTTCGTTTTGTTGCTTCAAACATGAAAGGGAATTCGTTTTGGGGTATGTCAACGTCAATATTTTGCCTTTGAATGGGCAAATGTGTGGTATCTATATTAAAGAGTCATTTGATTATTAATTTGAATTTCCAAATAAGCATTGGTGCTTATTCTGTCACACAAAATCTCTGAAATAAACTAATTTAAAATAGCTATCCTTTTCAAACTGTTCCCTATGGAAAAGGGCAGCACTATTTTAAATTATTTTTGTTTATAGACTTTGCACAACAGAATCGACCTCATTGTTTACCTAATGAAATTTACATTTAAAGGATAAAGTGTGCGTAGCAATTACACATCAAAAATTTTAAACTAGTTTTTATGATACTGCTTCCTGACCTATCACGTAATTACAATTAATGAGACTGCTATCGCATTTGACGATCCATCGCAGGAGAATTCAACTTGATAAGGTATTATAACATCTTTTGTGTAAATACACACAAATCGGTACTATTGCTTTTGGCAGATACACCTTAAATCTAAAAATTTTAAAAGCCATCAAGTGCAGGGGTTTTACGTGAAAACCAATTTCGTCTTGATTTCAACGCCACACCGTTTCCGAGCAAACAATTTTCACGTCAAACACAATGTCGAATCGTTACAATAACTCGTGAGTTGAGACGTCAAGCTTTATCGACACACTCAAATTTTCCCTCAAAATTTGATGCAATTATTAATACAAATAATACTGCTAGAAGAAATTATTTTCCTTGTGACAGTACAAAATTAACCTAAAGTATAGCTGGTGATCATAGCTATATATCTGTCCCCCTACAAAATTAAAAAAAATCAGAATATGTCTTGTAGATGAGTGTAGATGTCTGTAGATGTGCGAGTTAGAATATTTTTTCTTAAAATTTAGGGCCTGTTTCACCACCTACTGATAATTGTCAAATAGTTTATTATCATAAGTTTTGAATTACTCATTTGACAGAAAGTGACATTAAACTAACGTTTTACTCTCCGACACTTAATTAGGAAAAAGTGGCGTAACAGACCCTATGGGAAACTGCTGCCACAAACGGGTTAGTCAACTTCTATATTATTGGATATTTTTGATTATTTCAACCTGGACTAGATCTTAACCTGGCTGACGTAAGTATCCCCTAAAGAAAGCTTTTAATTGCTAATAACATTTTGAATTGGATAATTTTTAGTATACGTTTAAGAATATCTGACAATGAAATCTCTACATCTTTTAACCTGGCTCACAAATAAACGAAGATGCATGCCCAGATTTTAGTAAGGAATAGTGTTGTGAAATAATGATAGAGGTAAAGGTGTAGGTAGTATGGAAATAATGGTTCCCCTTTGTTCTTACTGACTCACGTCAAACGGTAGATAAATCGTGTTTTCCTCGAAAGTCTGTGGACGTAACGCAAAAACTCTACTAAAAATTCAAATCGCGCGCTCTTCGTTAGGACTGCCCTTACCTGCGCTGCATATGTTACACTATCAGAGTAGATTTTACACAAAACTACATTCGCTTTGTTTATTTGTTGCTTGACGACGGACAAATTGAGTTTCCTTTGATTTTACAAGGGAGGAATTGTAAAAGCAAAAGCAAATTGCATTACCGAAGAGACAACTAAAGTTTAATACTGTTTCGCAAAGTAAAGATAATTTTATCGTTGTGTTGCTTTTTAAGTTCTTTCTTTATTTTAGTTTTATATCAATATTATATTGTGACTTTATCACTCAGTCACTCAAAAGCTTTTCTTTTCTTTAATATCATCTAAAAAAGCAGCAGAAATACTCATCTTGAAAATGTTTATCTCTTTTCGACTACACAGCATCATACTTCAGGCAATAAAAAAGTGCCATGTGTGAATTAGACTCACTCACCGTAATAGTAGAGAACTACTAACGAACTTAACTAACTAAACTTAACTAACTAACTTAACTAATTAACTTAACTAACTAACTTAACTTAACTAACTAACTTAACTTAACTAACTAACTTAACTTAACTAACTTAACTACTAACTTAGAGAACTACTAACTACTAATAATGTTGTTTGAAGTGGTTTCTTCATGGTATCACAAAACTATGCTAGTTGCGCATTAGTTTAATTTATCTTGTAAAATATATAACATAAACCCGTATTGCGGATAATTATTTCAGGTTTTTTTATATGAAAACTTTGGAGAAAATAGGAGGAATGTTTTAGACTTTTTCACAATATATCAAAAACTACTATGCAAGAAACTAAAATCTGTTTAAGAATTTGGTGCAGTCGGCTGTTGAAAAATAAGTTTATACTGTTATATTTTTATAAATACAAATATATCCCTAAAATATAGAAAACAGCGAATTATTGTGTCCAGGGGGCTGATTCTGTATTGTTCAGTTAGTTAGTTAGTAACCCTTACTGGGTTATTAACTAAGAAAACGGAGGCAAAAATCCTATTTTTGTATTCTTTTTGTTCAAGTTAGCAACTAGCTTGGTATGTTGACATGATACCATACCAACCTAGGTTGGTAACTTGTGCAAAAAGAATGCAAAAATATGGTTTTTGCCTCCGTTTTTTAGTTAACAACCCAGTGAGGGTTGCTATTTGCTAACTAACAAATTGAACGTTACAGAATCAGCCTACAGGTTTAATTTACTAAAGTGGTACAAAGAATGTTTGAGCCATTGTCTAATGTACGAGTACAGCTATCCTTCAGGACGTTATAAATCCAGAAAATTAGGGTTGGGTCTCATTTATATCATGAATATGTCCCCATTTATCCCGATTAGGACCGGAGACCTTTACATAGAGAACTTAAATCTTACTAACGACTTTCAAGGCCCGTACATCAAGTTTTAACAAGAAAGTTCATTACTTAGTAAAATTTGATACATTTAATATTATTACCAAAGACACAGTTTTAAAGATTCCCATCATTAACATAAAAGTCAGACTTTTAATTATAGTCCTAATATCCTTTAAGTTTCGAAACTAAAATCTCAGAAATCATGAAAGCTAGAATTTCAGTACAGTCGTATAGCATGAAAAATTTTATGAATTTGTGGAATCCCTTTCACATAAAAACCACGCTATTAAAATTTTCACAAAATAGGTGACCACAGCTTTCGCAGCCTTAAATGTAAGTAAATAACAAGCTGTTTTTGCTGGTAGTCGAAACATAAATCTGGATTTTTAACATAATTATTTTAAAAGTGAAATATTTTAATAAATAAAATACCACAATTCAATTTATCGTACAGACTGCAATTTTTTTGAAAGATCCGAGATGTTTAGAGGAATAAACAACTATTGGCGCATTATTAAAGGAAGAAAGGTCGTTAAAATCGAAATTATTAGCCGAAACGGTTTACAAATGGTGGGGTCGAAACATTTGCCCCAGCAACTATACAATATTCATGCTCCAATTATCCAAATTTATAACGTAACGTGCTTATTAAATTAACTTACCTGCCATTGTGACCTGTGAATTCTGAATACAGCTTTAATTTTCAGCAAAAGTTCCAAACTCTCGAATGTTATTAAATGTTCGATTTACATTTTATGTAAATTGTTAAATTATAGGAGTTAAACTCGTTTGTTATTACTATTCGATGACTATAGTTATCTGTAATATTATATTGGAGCTATAATGGTTTGAAATACTTATTTCTAGACTCGCAGGCGTCCTAATAAAATTAGAAGAATAAGAAGCTTGGTAGATAGGTTCCTACCTAGGCAATAAGTACCTTCATTATGATCAATAATTGGTCCGTCCCTAATATGGTTGGTATGGTCCTTGGTATGGTTGGCTACCGTAATCGAAAATACTTTTAAAAAAGTACTGGATCGTTTGACTGTTTAATATTATTAAAATAACATGGTGAAACATATTATGCTTCTATCAATAAATTACATTCTTCTCTTTGATTTTTCCTCCGAACACAAAACTAATGTAACATTCGATAGTGGACGTATATTCTATGAAAATAAATTTTTAATAACTCGTCTAGACCGAACATTCGCGGAGTTTCGCAAATGCTAAGTTTTCCTCTTAAACAGCACACGTTTTATTTCTTGTTTACTATAAGTGATCCAGTCTGTTTAAACTCAATCACATTTACCGCTATAGAGAGAAATAAAAATGAACTAACTCCATCGATATCTATATGCAATAGTAGTGATGGAGAAACATTGATACGATTATTTTTCCTTTCATTTGGTAAAATAAATTCATTAAAAATCATTATTTTATACGCTATCATAACATCAGGTGAATATATATAAAACCTTACAATGTGATAGTCTTTATTTAGATTAATTTTACAACATTAACTCCCTAAAAACAATCAATATAAAATAACCTAGGAGTATATGATTGAGCTAACACTTTTAGTTTGGATTACAATGTATGCTTAACTTAAATCCAACAAATCCAAATGTGTTTTTAAATCCAACATGGGGGAGCACCTAAAATGGCGGACTAGTTAGTAGATACACTTCTTCAAAATGGGTATTAAATAATATGATGGTTTGCTGAGAAGAATACGCATAGATTGATATATTATAAAAACTTCCTTTTTAATTATTAGTTTATTATATGTATATTAATTAAGAATATATTTTTAAATATAACTTATTTAAATCTATAATTAATATTTAATAAATTAATATTTAATTTATTCGTATTTCCTAAGATGATTAAGTTGAAATAAAATTCAACAATTATTTTCTGCTGTTTTAGCGTTTGATTACTCTATTTTTCACAGACATTAAAAGAAACCATAAAATGGAACTTGGTAAAGCAGAAGAATATTGTAATATCACGGACGTAAACAAAGAACGATGAACTTTTGAATGAACGTTGAGAAAACCGACTCATTGCAAAGTTCTGCGTAGTTGGACTCATTATTCCTCTAGACGGGGGTAAATATTTGTTAGACTAAGTTCAACCCGCAGGATTCTATTCACGTTGTGTTTTGCTTACCAATACTTAGCAATGGTTTAGTTTGGTGAATTGAGTAAGTTCGATTGAAAGGAACACTATTAATCACAATAATGTTATTATAAAGCCAAAAGTTTGAGTTTCACGTGTGTGCGCCGAAACTACTGTAGTGTTAGTATACAGGTTTTTGTAGAAATGGAGGAATCCGATCCGTTTATTCGAAGTGAGTCAACTCAAAATTTGTTCAAAAACCTAACCTATCCTAATCTTTTATAATCTATCATATTGTATAAAAAATCTTGTATTATAATAATGACATTTTTGAAAAGAGCAAGTGCCGAGTTTCTTGCCAGTTCTTCTTGGTGCAAACCTGCTTTCCGAACCTGGCGGTAGAGTTTTGACTTTTCATAAGAGCCTGTTATTTAGGCCTATGTGAAAATAAATATTTTCATTTTCATTTTAACACTATTTAACCGATTTCGCTGAAAAATGGCTTTGGTTAGTTCCACCAATGCTGATATAAGCTGTGCGTAGCATAATTAAATAGGTCTCATCCTCAGTACTTATATGGGTAGATACAATGATAGCTAGTCATAGACTTATTAAACCACTATTAATAATCACAACTTAACTCTAACAACCTGCGAGCGTAATACGAAAAGGGTACGGAAACAAAGTGGCCTTCCAATATTGCATCTCGGTTAAGACCCTTTCGCCAATTATTATAATTAACTATAAGAGGAAGTGACCTCTTGGGCTTTAGGCGAAGGGGAAAATAACTTTGTAATACCGCGGCCATTCGAGAAGATTGATAGTAACAAGACAACTGAATTAAGACTGTATCACACACTCGCAAAGTTTGCTATGCTCCTTAATTTTTAACCGACTTCAAAAAAAAGGAGGAGGTTCTCAATTCGTCGGAATCTTTTTTTATTTTTATTTTTTATGTATGTTCCCCGATTACTCGAAGATGCGTGGACCAATTTCAAAAATTCTTTTTTTGTTTGAAAGGGTATAGTTCACAGATGGTCCCATAGTCATCAAGTCAGGATCTGATGATGGGATCCTGGAGAAATCGAGGGAACTCTTCAAATTTTATAAGCACACTTGAAGTGATTTGGGTACTGTTTGAAAGAGTAATTTTTTCCAGGTAGGCTTATGGTCATCAAGTCGGGATCTGATGATGGGATCTTGGTAATATCGAGGGAACTCTTCAAATTTTGCTAGTATGCTTGAAGCGATTTAGGTATTTTTTATAGTTACTATTGCATTTCCTTGCAGTCATCAAGTAATGACTGTATTCATCAAGTCAGGATCTGATGATGGGATCTTGGAGAAATTGAGGGAACTCTTCAGATTTTAGAAGCATACTTCAAGCGATGTGGGCATTTTCAATTCTTTGCGCATTAGTTGATTTCCACTAAAAAGTATAAAATAAAATGGAAAATTCTTTCCAAAAAACCAACTTCAAATGCCACTACAAAGAATGAAATAATTTTCAATGTACACTAATTCGAAGTCGGGCAATGTTTCGTTCATTCACTAATAGTCCTTCGTATGGTCGATAATTTTGTCGTTTCTTTGCACATCAAGTTTAATAATAAGAAGGACTATTAATGATTGATCGAAACATTGCCCGACTTCGAATTGGTGTACATTGAAAATTATTTCATTCTTTGTAGTGGCATTTGAAGTTGGTTTTTTGGAAAGAATTTTCCATTTTATGTGAGGCATGTTGAATGGGATTAGTCTTTTGATGCATTATAGTTTATAGTTGCCAACTTTGAAGAGATCTGCCATGATGTATATATGCCTATTAAACAATCAATATTTATCATTCTTATGGGCCGATTTTTTAATCGCCAGATAAACTATCAGAGGAATAAATTTGAAACGTATGCCATACAAAATCTGTTAATAGGTCATATTAATTCCCCAGTTAACGTTTGTCTGACGATAGAAAAATCAGCCCTTAATGATTTAAGAAGTGAAAGAAAGAAAAAGACAAGTTGTGAAGAAGATAGAAGCGTGGAATAGAAGAAGGAAGCGTTTGATAAACGCTATCTTTATTTGGAGCCCTATTAATATTATGAACGTAACTGAATGAATTCTCGGATATCTAGAATTATTTTACCTACTGGTACCCTGGACTAACACTTAGACAATAAATACCAAGGCTATTTTTCTTCAAATTCTCGATTCCGGCGAGATTTGTAATAAACTAAAATCCACGTGGACAAAGCAGTTTCTACCTAAAAATTTTCGTAATATTTGTTGAAGCAGACTGCCTCATATAGGGTTGGCGGCGACGCAGAAAAAACTTATTTTACGATTTCCTTTGCGAAAAGTATCTCGGTATCGAACTGTTGGCTCGCGTAAAATCTATTATTTATGGCACTTGTTACAAGTTTTTAGGAAAAAGTCTGTAAAATATTATTATGCTGATATTATCACTTTGGGGGTGTTGGAATAATATAGTACATAGAAAGTAGGCTATAAAGTTTTCCTGTTTGTTTAAAAGCAGTTTACTTTGTGTATTATGTTTATATTTTAATTGTTTGGTTAATGAAAATAGGTAGGTAATTATTATTTTTTTATACTTCAACAGATTTACTTATTTAGGCCGCTTTCAGTAACAGTTATAAATAAATCAATTAAAACAAATTTAATTAGACGAAGTTATAGTCAAATGGTTCTTTCAGACATTTGACCCCTATAATTGGAGGTCGGAAATTCGAAAACTAAGCATCTACCTCTAGCTTTGCTTTTATGGAGCTTTATGCTTTTATGGAGATTCAATATCACTTGTTAAATTTGGTTATTCTAAGAAGATATCTGATCCCAGTTATAGTGGACCTGTGCCTTACAGATCTTCTATAAAATATTAATCGTTAAAATTACTCAACATAATGATTTACTTAAATCATGTAGGTAATAAAAGATAACGTAATTAATCAAAAATACAAACTCAAACTTGTCATACTATTTCTACTAACCTCGCAAAAAAATCACAAATTTCAAATAATTCACACCCTTTTCACGACTATGCAAATCGCAAATACGAAGCGAAACTTAAAGAGCTCTATAAGGTGTTTATAAGCTTCAGTATCGGAGCTTGTAAATTTTTCCCGAGCGTTTCTATCTCGACAAGCAAATAGCCAGCTATCAGGAGGCAAATTTTCCAAACGATATCTTCCCCGCCCGAGTTGACATTGTACGTGTTACTTTTAACAAAGGGCCAATCCATGTGAAATGACATAGGCTGACAGCATCCAAACGACCGTCGAACATTATCGCAAAATACCCTTAACTCGATTCGTTCATATAATATTCATGACATGGCGCAATCTTTCAAAAATTGACACCTTTTCGCCGGGGAGACCCTCTGGGGTGAACAAGTTTTTTGTATTCGACCCGGTGAATAAATTACGACTACACAATAGGTTTCGTGCTCGGCGATTCCGCTAATTCTTGATAAGATGGTCAGTAAAACGAAACGTGCTCATTTTACCCCTATAGATACTCTCTAAATCCGTATTCTCACGAATGCCCTAATCCTATCACCCTTTTAGATTAAATATTTTACTGCTTGTATTGTTTATAGGTGTTTATAAAAAAAACCCTCCGAAATGACTTGACCGATTCTTGTGAAATTTTTTGACTACGTTGGGTAGATCTGACGTCGTAATCTATTTTTCATTTCCTTAATGGTAAAACAACGTTTGCCAGATCAGTTAGTAATTAGTCCCTAGCACTTGGATTTGAGCAGGAGGTTGCGTGTATATGATTCATATCACGGGTCTCATTAATTATAAGTACTCCGGTTGGGTGGGAGGCTTCGGCCGTGGCTAGCTACCGCTCTACCAGACGCTCCGCATAGACATTTAGCGTTCAGCCGCGTTGCAATGTAGAGACCGTTGGTGGTTGCTTATACTTAATCTCTTCCAAATTAGTAGGTACGATAACATATTCGACTGCATCATAACTTACCAGCAAATGCGATCGCAGTCAAGTACTAACCTGTTGTGTATAAAAAATACCTTAAAATAGTAATTTAAGGGGGCTTATAATATGAGTACATCAAACTTCGGCGATTTAATATTGTTACATTTCCCGACCGCGGCGTTTTTAAAATAAGAAAGATTTTCTGTTTTTCGGTGCAGAAGAACACGATAGGTAAACATAGACCCAGTAGATAGGTAAAGTATGTCAAAATATTTGATGGAATCGTAAGAGCAATCCAAACAGAAATTACATCCCAATCAAACATTAAAACACGCAAGCGAGTCCATTACATTAGAGTTATTGGTCAACACTGGAAATTTTTAGAGGGTTGACCTATGTACACATTACTTAGTAATAAAGCTTTAAAACAAATAGCGTATTCCCGAGAGGGCGGGAGTGGAGAGGCGATCAAATAAGAGGTGAGGACCGTCCCACGTCACTCCCGACCAAGTAACTCGAGTTGATTGTTTGTACTACGGACATGGATTTTTCCACTTGATTGTCTGATTTGATTTACCCGAGAGCTCCTTAGAATGCCCACCAAATGGATTGCTTAAATGTGTGTGTGTTGGAAATAACAGATTAAATTACTATTTGCTCAAAATTTTTAAATCAAATATGTATACAATTTTCACATCTAATGGGTATGTTTAAAATATGTACACGCGGAACCTCGACATTAATCCAGTAGTCCAACCTCCATGTGGATGACAGTAGAGAGTTAAAAAAAAACAATAATTCATTAATTTTTTTTTTTATATTTCATGCAACAGTACAAAACAAAATGAATGTAGCAAGTTAATGACTAAGTAAGTGAAGGTTTATCAATTAGAATAAATGCAGACTAGACGAAGCATATTATAGTCCTTATATTTCAGCTGGAGAATATAATGTTAGGAAATAATAATGGTACGTGTTCAACTATAATATCATTCTACACATTGCCCATACAAGTTCTGAGTGGAAAATATCATCTGTCAAACAATCAGCAAACAATAATGTATTTATATTCGGCTGTCAACAATCCTCCCTCGGAAGCGTTTCCTGACAATCTCGCGGCGACAAGCGTTTCGAATCTCCGCCATTGTCCACTTGTCATTAAGTTTTTGTCTTGTCTCCCCTTCACCGACTTAAGAACTGCGGCTTACTGAGGAGTATATACTGATAATCGTGAAGGCGAACAAATGAACTCAATTTAACGTAATAAATTAAAAAATATTAGATACATTTTAAATGAGAGTGTATTATCAACCTTTTTATTACCTAAGCTTTTGACATAGTTGATGGGTAGTATCTCTTTGTAAGAAAGGGAAAAACAAAAATTTTGTCCAGTGACATTTTGATAACTTAAGTTGTATGGGTTTTCAACTAAGAAGAACTACTGCTCTACTATATTATTAACTAATTTATTGTACGTTTTTAAAAAACTGCTGAATCAAGTTCAGCATAAATATTTACAGCAGCGACGAGCTAACATCTATGCGCTGATTGGTTAATGCTTGCGTCATTTATGCAGCCATGGCGACAGTTGGCTGCTGATGATTGCATTGCTATGGTTACCGTCGATGGTTGGCCGATGTACAGTTTTAAATTTTTGAGAATCACACCCCTGATACTAAACATAGAATTAACAGAAACGCGGGATTTATAGCACATCAATAAGACAATATAGTTAAAATTAGATCTAAGAAAATGATTTGACTTTACAGCCTTGAAACATAATTGGTACACCTTACTTCTATAGATTAATACTAAAGCTATATTTTGGAGAGTGTGCTCAAGAACTCCACAACCTTGTGCCTCCTTCAACTTTCTACCATAGAACCGCGAGACGTCGAGAGAAGTGGCATCCTTATGTGGTTGATGTCCAGCGTACTCGTACGAAACGCTTTTCTTCTACGTTTCTGATACGAACCGCTAAGGTGTGGAACACCCCTCCAGCTTCCGTGTTCCCAGCCAAATACAATCTGGGTGCCTTCAAAAGAAGAGTGAATAGGCATTTTCTAGGCAAGCGCGCTCCATCCTAGACCTCATCATTTCTGTTCATCAGACTTGATTGTAGTCAAGCGCAAGCCTATCAATTATAAAAAAAAAGAAACCTAAAAATACTTGACGTTCATTAGAGCCGTGAGTAGCGTGTAGTTAACGACGAAGCAACACTAACGACAAATGGAGGCGGATTGACGTCACATTTATTTCAGTAGCATCCTGTTGGAGCGGAGATTTATTTATCTGTAACAAAACTAGGAAGCATTGTAATGGGACTTTATGGCGACCACCTTCCTGAAACAATATGATGGTAAAATGTCATTAGATATACATTATCAAAGTTGAATTTATGTCAGGGACTAAATTATCTAAAAATCTACAATCTCCGACGAACTCCCTGGCGCAGTGGCAGCGCGCTCGGATTCGAGTGGGAGGTCGCGGGTTCGATTCCCGCCACGGGCCACTTTGGAATTTATAATTTCTAAATTGGCTCAGGTCTGGTCTGGTGGGAGGCTAAGGCCGTGGCTAGTTACCACCCTACCAACAAAGACGCACCGCCAAGCGACTTAGCGTTCCGGTGCGATGCTAGTAAAAACCGTTGGGGTAAATTTACTTACCCTTCCAAGTTTGTACGATAGCATCTTAGGCTGCATCATCACTTACCATCAGGTGAGATCGCAGTCAAGTACTAACTTGTAAAGAGTAAAAAAAAAAATCTACGAGTATTATAACAATGTCTGCAAAAGCAGTGAATAATAAATAATTAAATAAGGGGAAAGCTTTTGTTTTCGGAAATAAAACTGTCAAGGAATAACTGGATAAAACTGTCTACACTATAATATAAGCTTCAACTTTACCAAATCCCACACTTCTTTACGAACGCAATAAATAAAATTGTGTGTTTCTCTTCATGGATGTTGAGCAGTGAAGTTAAAATTCACATACTCAGCAAAATGGCACCTATATAAAAAGCGACAACGTCATCATTTTCTTCAATCTTACACGGAGAAACGATTCTGAAGGCGATTGGAATTATCTCGTATTCGTGAAAAATGCTGACACAGCAGTTCTACACGGTATTTGGTTCTTGAGTGTAGAGATACTGGATGCGACTATAAAAACAAGGAAAAAGAGAAAAAAAAACCAGAAAAGATAATAATTCAATATACATAGTAACAATACAGTTTTGCACTTTTCATGTATCAAGTATATTTTAGTGTCATATATGAATGAGCACATAAAAGTGTGACATATTCTACTGCTAAGCAGTGATAACGTAGCATTACTGCTTATAAGAGGTTAAATACTGGTACAAGAGGTTAAATACTTTGAGCCTATATCTGAAAAAATACTGCGGAGCTTTTACTAAAATCTTCAATGCATTCAAGTTTTTATCTCTATAACATAGTATCTATAACTATTGTATGTGGGTGTACCCATGGTCACTCGTCGTAAGCGACAAATAAATATAGTGCTTGGCGTAAGTCAATAGGTCTACGTTCTTACGTTAGGTTTCTCTCACTGCAAACCTATGAGATGGATTGTATGAGATTCCTCTCTCATGTAATTTTTTAAGTGACATTCATTCCACGTATGATTTACTTGATTCAAATTTTTTTATGTTTATGGTTCTTGGTCATCATTCTTTAATGTTTTTGGGTAGATCTCGTTGCTATATGTCCGTGTACACCTACGTAGCCCACGCGCTCGCAATGATCGGCGCCGGGCGGACCGCTAACTCGATTACCTGGCACGAGACTCGCATTGTAATTGCATCACAACATACTATAATGTTGTCTATAATATGACCCCTGGTTTTATAGTAGAGCAGTACATATTATATATTTCTCAGGTATACAGTACAGAATGCAGATGAGCATTAGGGCTCATAAGTATTGTAAATGCGTTTATTTTTTTTTTGTGTATTCTTTCAATATCGATCGCAATTATTTACCTAAAGCATGGTGTCTTGCACGCGTGTTTTAATTATTATTGAGCATTGTCTTTTAATATTATAGGTATTAGGTACTACATCTTTAGGCCATTTGCTATCAGAAGACTATCGTATCTATATACGTTAAATTTCTTATAACGAAGATCGGCTTCTGTTGTCAAATAAAGTCTCAAGAAAGCCTTTCGTATTTATAATTATATTATGAGGATTGTCAAAACTCAACATAGCAAAAAAGTACTTCAAGCCTATTGGTGTGGAAGTCTCTAAATACCTCATTGTCGAAAACAATCATCTCACCCATTCCTGAGGCAAAGTGCTCTCTGTAAATAGCTGATAGATGGACAGAAAAGGATTTTTAATATCCTCTAAGATACCATTTATATAATAAACCTGAGTGTGAGTTACTGAAACGAAGTTAGTCGTGGGACACACTTACGTAGGTTCTTCACAGAGAGCTTGACATGTTGTTCAAAGCCGAAACTACGTCACAAGCTTCCATCAAGCTCCATTATGCGACATCGTTCGACGCCTTACGGTACTGAAAATTGATCTTTCGGTCCCTATACTTAGAGTTAGAATGCTGCAATATCGTGAAAGATTTAGCATCCAGAGTAAATATTGAGGATTTAAATATTGGCAGCATACTGGCGCAGACTAATAAAAAGGATATTAACATACAGAGCTAGCTCGATTAGTGAGCTAAGATAGCGACAGTTAAACAGCGATGATGGCGCCTGTAATGGCGTCTGTATATTCCGCCCTTATTATCTATTTACAACCCGCATTTTATTATTGGGGTTAAGATGGTACAGGGCATAAAAGCTGTACTACAGGAGCTGGGCGGGGCCAAGGGTGAGTGGGATCGGACGGTCGTTAAGGGATGTTTTTACGACCATCAAAAGATACTTTGTGAGATGGCATCCGGTAATTCTGCAGTAAGTACGTAATCTTGAGTATTCTCAAACGATCTCGCTGAGTTACGAGTTTAATCCGGGATGCTGTTTTTAAGTTTTCCTTTCATTAAAGTAATACCTACTTCTTATACCTTTAATAATATTTATGACATCCAAGCAAAATTATTTGAATGTAGTACTTATCTACCTGTTGTTTTGTATATTGGAATGTCAAAAATATTATTATTAAAGGTGTGTGAAGCTTGCTAATCCGTAATTTGACGGCGCGGTGGGCTAAGGATGCTACGTCTATTGTTTTCTATCTACGTGAAATTTTTATTTTCATAAATAAGTACTACGGACTACGGTACCCATGGAATTTCCTGAAATAAATTAGTCGATATTAGTAACGACTCTGTTTTGGAGTCTCTAAATTTAGTGCGTTTAAAAATCTACTATAACTTTCACTACGGGACATAATGATATCTCCATTCACAGGTGAATCAATTATATTTATCATAGTACTATTTACTGACTGAACAATATTCAGTATATCCATGATTCATAATATTAATTTACTTGTTGCAAGTACCTAGTTAGTGCTCTTATCCATCTAAGTGTAACTCCGCACTGCAGAAACTAAAAACTAAGCAATAAACACCGCCCAGCCTCTACAAGCAGTACTCGAGAGCAACTCAGAACTATACGAACAAGCACTTGTCAACTTAAACTACGTAATAACATGTTCTTTCTATAATTACTTTAATGTACAGTTATAGTCTTGTTACACTGTCGCACTATTTTCAAGAGGTATTAGGGCTAGACCGGCTATCTAGTAGCCAAAAAAGTACAAAATGTGTTTTTTTTATGTAAGAATAATAAACAATTTTCTGGAATTTAATTCTAAAGTACCTACTTAGTTGCATTTCATATCCTATAATAATATATTTGGACAATTAAAATAGTGTTTTTTTTTACCGGCTTAGGTAAAGTTTATTAGAATAAGTTACAAATAGAAAGCAGAATTTTCCTTTTACTAAATAATGATACAGCTGCTTTTTCGCACTGTTTACAATGAAATTCATAACAGTAAATTGACTGTTTTATTCGCTTTTTGCACGCTTTTGGTTTTATGTTTGTATATTGAGGTATGGTAAGTTTCCTGCCCAGTGATGATTTTTAAAAAGATGGGGATCTCAACACTTCTCTGTTACAAAAAGTCGCACATTTCATTTAAATATTTCCTAGAGATAATGCTGCAAGTATTTTTCTATAATGGATAAAATTGACGACTCAGAGAGCAGTTATTATGTTATATTGTCCTGTCTACTGATAATAATAGAAGAAGCAAATATCTTTAACCATTCACCATTAATTTGCAACTCTGTGAGCGCCAGTGGAGCTAAAGAGTTGTTCATTAAGACTAAACACCAGACTTGAGCACGTACAAGTACAACAGAGATCTGCGATTTGCAAACAATGGGAAATATTCAAATGACAGTTTTTATCGAGGTACCAGAGATAAAATGAAATATGTAGTATCGTACTCGTATTTCTGGAAAGGGTGACTGATTAACTGACTGATATATCTACACTGTCAGCTCAAATTACTTTACGGACCGGGTTGGGCATACAGAAAGCTACAACTGAATGGTGATGTAGGTACGTGTAGAAAGAATTTTTCAAAACGCGTAATACGGGGGCCAAATGAGTGAAGTCATATTGCTAAATGAAATATGTGTTTCGCAATGTATGTCATTTATTGTATATTTTATGTTTTTTTTATAGAGCCATTAAATGCACTATAATAAGCACAGTTTCGGTATATGTGGGTTAGGCAATTTTTGTCTATATAAAAAAGGTCTCATCACAAGTTGAGACTGAAATATAAGAGCATTCGAGCAATACTATAATAAGCAGTTCCAAGGGCTATTGTAATTTAATTATGTTTCAGTTTTTCGTAGAACCAACGGTCATCATCCGACATGTAGTGGAAACTATCTCCTTAGTAGCTAGCTTTTTATTGATATAAATATTAAACTCAGGTACACTGTAGGTGAATATCAATTAAAAAAACTGTAAACGACTCTTTTGTTAAACATCTCTTTTTCATAACATAAAACACAGAGCGTTTATGCGTCATGATTATTCACAAAACGTTTTTAATTAAACAAGTCCCGCCAGTCGTGGGAGCACATAAAATTTTACAACCCTTTAATAAGACGTAAAACTGCTATCCAGCTTCTGTTTTATACGAATATTAATGATTATAGACACCGCAGCATATTTTCGTGTGGTTTATGGTGTATAATTCGAGGTATTTTCGACGCAGCTGTTATAAATTATAATTAATTATTATCACCATTTATTCTCTCCTTTGGTAAATAATTTATTAGTATTTATCCGCAATATACTGCAGCACGGCTCATTTAGCAAGTACCTTTATTTAAACGCACTGCTGAGCAAAAGTCTCACTCCCTTTTCACTCACGGTCTACGACTGAACACAAATCTCGTCATGAGAGGAATTTTTCAATAACCCATCGTGTACTGAAAACATTTGCAGGCTCTTGCGCATGATAGTTTTCTCACGTTTTCCTTCATTATTAAGCAAGTGATGTTTTAGCTTCTATAAAAAATTGCAAATGCTCGTATGTCAAAGATAGGATATTGAAAAGATAGGTTAGGATTTGAAAACTTGAGGCACAATTTAGCTCCATTGGCTCATAACACTACTTGCAATCTTCTGCAGGTTGGAAAATTTTGTCATATAAAGAGAGCCTACCATAAAACAAACGTGTTTTTTTTTGCTCGTTTTGGCTCGATACTGATAGACGCTTGAAATATTTACAGAATATTTGGTTATGTATTTATTTACTTTCAAAATGAATAATAAAATTAAAATAAAACAAACACCTATATTTAAGGAGGGCTTCCATAAAACAAACGTATTTTTGCCGTTTTTAACAGACTTCAAAAAAAAAGAAGGTTC
The DNA here is from genome assembly GCA_036785405.1 of Coenonympha arcania. Taxonomy (NCBI): domain Eukaryota; kingdom Metazoa; phylum Arthropoda; class Insecta; order Lepidoptera; family Nymphalidae; genus Coenonympha; species Coenonympha arcania. The sequence goes on along the minus strand of CM072063.1, from coordinate 2,109,126 downwards.
TCAATTCGTCGGAATCTTTTTTTTATATATGTTCCCCGATTACTCGAAGATGCGTGGACCAATTTAAAAAAAATATTTTTTTGTTTGAAAGGGTATAGTTCACAGATGGTCCCATAGTCATCAAGTCAGGATCTGATGATGGGATCCTGGAGAAATCGAGGGAACTCTTCAAATTTTATAAGCACACTTGAAGTGATTTGGGTATTTTTTGAAAGAGTAATTTTTATAGATAAGGTTACGGTACGCTTCATGCACGAATCCGATTCGTACTTGGCCGATTATTTAAAAATACAATACCTCGTCATTATTTACCACAGACATAAATAAGTGTCTCTCATCGCAACTCTCCAGGGACGTTGACCAGTATAACGCAGATTAAATAGCGAGATGTATTGTTTGTCACCCTCTAGAACACTCAACCGACACCCCGTAACTTCGGCAATAAAACCAGCGAACCGGTTGAAGATAAATATTAAAATGTAGTGTCACTACACAATTCCGAAAAGAGTAATAAAAAGAAACAATAAAAAACGTAAAGTTAAGTACTTTTACGAGTATACGTCACAGTTTGGACAATTTGTCTGAACAATTGGGACAAGAGTTTTCTATAAGATAGGTATTATACCTTCCCATGGATTTGCTATGGCTACAGATTAGAAAAGACAGCAAGAGAGAAGGAATTTAAGACAGATTCATCAATTAATTTTGGGTTGCAAATATTTCAATCTAAATACTATTTCTTTTTATTGAGTTAGATATTATTTCACCGTGAAACATGGATCAAAAAAAAATCTCCGATACATTTCAACCCGGTAACCTAAATTTTCTTATCAAGTAGGTAATAGGTACAGGGGCTGGCCCCATTTTTTGCGCAACGAATTTGCCGAGCTGTTCAGCTAGAAAATATAGCGGTTCTTAAACACAACCCGTAGACGACGTAGGTATACCTACATTTTACCTACTTATAAAAAAATCTAAGTCTTTCAAATACTTCACTAATTGTATTTTAAAAATTGTATCGGTAAAATTCCATATAATAATGTCGTATACTTACATTTAAAAGGATAGGGACGTGTTTCACTAAATAAGTTGCATACCTACCAAATGGGACATTGTAATAATCCCACGGGTCACCTTTAAAATGATCTACATACATTTTGTGATAAACACCAGTCCTTAGTTTTTGGCCATTAGCATCTACAAACTAAGTGAAACTTGAATTATATGCGATTGTCTAGACATTCCATTGTAAGAAAAACAAATTAATTTCCCGCTATTGTAGTTTGTAGGTACGGTCGAAAAGTACTCTCTAGTGAATTTATGTGCTCTATTGAGTTATAGCGCAACGGTAAAAATGAGAAGCGAAAATTAACTAACGCATTCTGAATATCATTCCAAAAGTGCTTTTACTTTCATCAAATGGATTTGAAATGGATATCGTTTTTTTTCTTTTCTTTGTAAACAGTAATAAGATATAAATTTATTATTCAAGAACTTTTTTAGTAACAAGTACTTATTACAAAGCGAAGTAGGTAGGTATCGCAGCATTCATTTCACGGACATTTCAATAGAAAATGCAAATCAACCAAAACTTAAGTCTTTGTTTAGTGAGGATTTTAATCTAGCTTAGATTACTTAGGCTTTATGATTACGCAGATCAAAATTTGACTACGCAAATCTATAAATCCGTAAAAATATAAAAGATTTAGCAACTTTCATGCCAACAAGGAAAATGCTTGGAAAACGTAATTTTACTGCACATAAACAATGCGAAAACTACGTTGTAAGTATTTAGGTATTCTTTTAGTTGTTAAAGGAGGGGTGAACGGTGATAGCGTGCCAAAGGGATGAAGTAACAGATAAATACGAGTTGATTACGGCGCGAACGTGTCGTAAAATATCGTCAAACGCTCCACTTAGCGGGATTAAATCTAAATGTAGTGGCGCGATAGCTCTGTCGGATTTGTGGTTGCTACTCTGTCGACAAGTTCGAGACTTATTTTAATTTGAATGGGGGTAAATTTGCTGTTTGTTGTTGGATGTTTAAGAAAAAATATATATAAAGTAAGTGTTACAAGAGGAACATACCTCCACGATGCAGATAATGCTTTTTAGCGCATTTAATATAATTCATTGAAAAAAATACGGACCTTTTGTATATTTTTTTACCATACACTGTTTTACTACCGAACTATCCGAGTACTGTTTCATTGCAGCCCTTGAGCTGAAAAGGAGTTTGAATATATTTAGTTCTTTAACTAATTTAATCGGCAAAGAAAATAAACAGACCGTAATAGTATGCAAAGCTTAATCCATCATAATATATCTACAAGACCTTACAAGTAGGAGGAGGAGTAGGTACTGGAGTTCAAGCGAGTGCAGTTGAGTGAGATATCACCAAAATCTGCCCAAGACAATCTTTGCTTCGTTGGTTTCGTGACGAGGGATTGCTTTCACTATAAATATATTTGAGATTTAATTCTGGAGATCTTGCTTTAGGTTTGCGCCCAAGTCCCTGTTAATAAAAGTGAAATTTAGGATATTAGTTACTTATTCAAGCCTACTACTGAATCTATTTTGCTTAAAAGGAGATAGATTTTACCCTGGATGAATGCAAAATCTACTTTATTTCCCAGAAAGTCCAAGGTTCCCGCTGGATATGTTGAATTAAAATTTACGTGCGCAGGCCAATCACAGTATCAAATAAATGAAGCAATTAACATTTTTTTTATAATAATAGAAATTGGAAATTTGAAAAATGCTTGAATAAACTACTGAATCTTTCTTTGTTTGGATGTTTATTAATAATTTACGCTGCTGAACCAGTTTGGCTGATTTTGAAATGGTGCTTCAGGATAAGAACACTAAATCATATCAGTTATACCGTTTTTACATATTAAAAAAGGTGTTTTTAGCTCTTGATTAAATATTATATTTTTTCTGAGGCCATAAACCTGTCTGATACAACGCTAGTGGTAGCTACGATGTACCCGCTTTTAGCCAGTGCTTGGGTCCACTGGTTTATTTATCGGATAGGAAAGGAACCCTTTTGTTCGGACCACTTTTAATGGCCATGTTTTGGTCTGCGACTGTACGGACGCGCAATTTTAATTATTTTCGTCCAATTTACGAGTGGCCATTAAAGGAGAGGTCCCCAGCGACCCATTAGAGGTTCTGTTTGGACCGAGTCTTGTTGATAACTTTAGGCGGACGTTTTGTATGGGACAAGAATTAGTGTCTAATCGGGCTTGGGTTGGAGTAATGGGTTTTGTGATGCATGCGATATGGTCGTTGAATAGTTTAACGATGCTATTTCACTAACCACTATTTAATACGTAATTTATTGCCTCGTTACGGTCGTTCCCTCCTGGTCAAGACTGTGATGAGCTTTTTCAAAGTATTTCTAGTATCACGTGATAGAGCAATCGTATGAAGGAATTACTATTAGGAATTAGTATAGTCATATTTTCTAGTTTTACTTCACTTCACTGTCAAACTCAAGTATCAATGAAGGCTGAAGTAATATTTTTACAAAAAAACCGGCCAAGTGCGAGTTGGATTCGTGCACGAAATGTTTCATATATTATTATCTACAAAGCATCAAAGCAATCACGTTTGTTGTATCGGGGTGTTCTTAATATTTATTTTTTCTTATAATTGTAACAAAAATATAGCATCTGTGAAAATTTCGACTGTCATGTTTCTAGAGATACAGCCTGGTGACACAGGAACAAACGGACGGCGGTGTCTTAGTAAGGTCCCGGTTTTTACCTTTTGGGTAAGGAACCCTAAAAATAAACTTGTAGCTTCTAACAGTCACAAGAATCGAGCGTCTTTCGCACATGTGAAAAATGTTAACATGGAAAACCAATTAACGTTATCTTGTTTTGAGAAAAAGTTCTTGTTTTGAGAAAACTTTATATCGAGTTCAAATGAATCAGTCCTTAGCACGAAAATAAAATATACCAGCTATTGAAATGGATCCCATTGTACCGATAAAATATTATCACGTAAATTGAATTGAAACTTTGTTGCCACACCTAATTGTCATGATTTCCTAGGATCTTTTCCCCAGCTACTCATCTACCAATAAATCTCACATCAGAGACGATATCAAAATTACCTTAACATCTGCTTTAAATATTACCTGACCCGTGAAATTAATGAGAAACATGCTTTCTTCGCAGACAAAAGTAGATTAAATTTTATATAAATTAGATATATTGGAGTTTGGACCACTCCAGTTGATCCTCAATTCGGAGAAGCGACCCCTCTCTAATCTCACTTTCGCATCTGAAAAAGAATCAAATCCGTAGATAATAATCCTCTGAACACGAGCAGGCAGGTAAATAGCTATTACGCGCATCACCGGACCCGCCGAGAGATAAGGTTTGAAACTGTCACATGCTTGCCAATCATAGATTGAGGTCACTGAAACAGCGAAGATGGTAGCGAAGAGATTAGCTCTTTCTTTTTACTTATAGCGCAATCCTACTAGTTGAGTCCGCGTCAAAATTATTTCTTGTTAATGTCATTCCTTCCTTTGTGTATGATTTTCGACGTAAATATTTCTTGACGTAAACATTCCTTTAAAGCGTGTAGACTCTACTCTAATTCAGATGATGATGATAATGATTCAGAAAAGGTATGATGTAAAATTACTGTATTTGTTTTTGCAGCTAACATAGGTGATAAGATAGACCCCTCTAATATCCAAAGCTAAAGGATTAAAGAATTCGCTAGCTTCATAACCTATTAACGTAGGTACGAGTACTTAATTCACGGGATTTTGAATAATGTAATTGAAAACAATGCAACACAGCTAAGCTTTCACCGTGGCACGTAGATATAAGTTTTTCTACAAATCCTGCCGTAATCAGAGAAAATTTATTATTATCCATGGTAGGCATGGTATACATAAGCCATCATCATTCCAAATTCCATTGAAATCGGTTGTGCAGTTGTAATTTAAAGGACACCACAACTACAAATTATTATTGAACCGACTTGTATGTTTATACAAACAAACAACTTTTACACGATTAATATCAATCGGATTGCCCGCTAGACCTACCACTGTATCCTCAATTTTACTCTCAGAATTCCGCCCGTTCTCATGATTGATGCATCAGTCATCTTCGGTATATCCCTGACAGCTTCATTTTATGCCTTTCACTAAATAAATCCGTGCATGATTCTATGCTAATAGCCACCTGCTTACGTTATGATTGATGGTGTTCTTCTACAAGGTTTTCATAAATAATCCTTTCTTACATAGTCTCTTAAAAGTGCCAAAAAATTTACACTGAAATTTTCTTTTCAGATAATAAAATGCAGTAGGTATCGAATGCAGCGACTTTGCAAACAAGTGGACATTTTAAATCGAGTCTACCTAAATCGGATTTTGTCAACGTCGCGTCGCTATCTGGAATATTCAGTTGCAAATCGTTAAATCCTAAAGAGATTTTTTCATGCGAAATAATTTAACTTCGCAATGAAGCTCCTCTGAAAAATTAAAAGTCGTTTCCTTTCCCCGATAATTCTGCCCACTCACAAATGAGCGGTGACTCAAACTCTATTGAATTCGAGGGATTATTCATTTAAATGATACTTAAGAGACTGGCAATTACGGAGAAGTTTCTCTAATAACTTCACTTACAAATTGGCAAATAATTAAAATAATCATTGCCGGGTCTCCCTTTGGTGATTTAACAAAAAGGCAAGAGTAAAAAACTTTTCTGCGGCGTCTTGCCTATTTAAACATTCCCCATACACCGTTGCCTAAACATTCGTCCCGTAACTCTCAACTATACTCTTTACATTTTAGGGTCGAGATTGTCAATAGATACTTTTCTAAATAACGATCAAAGGAAAGTTTAATTTTGTGGCGATAATTGCGGTGAATCCCTAATTATTTTGAGGGTAAACTTTTGCCCGAGTTAATTTGCGAGTGGATCTTCAGTTCCGTTTTATGGACAGTTTTTGGTGACTTTCAATTTGCGTGGTTGAATGGAGCGCTCATTAAACTTGCAGAGCAACGATGACATCGCCGAAATGTACTGTATTTTAAACACAAAATGAATATAACCCGTCAATTTTCCGTCAAACAATGGGAGCTGGTTTGTGAACGGAATAAAATATGAATTTGTCGAGTAAATGTTATAGCTGCTTTGACTAAAACAAAATGGCAATTCTAAATCTTTGCAACGTCGGTAGGTACGTTTAAAACCAGGTTTGCGGAAAATATTTTGTTCAAAACAAGACAAACAACTGCGTAGTCTCCCCCGCTTCAGAGAGACGTATAACTGATATACAAATTTATATCACATTGGTGCTGAGCCCTTTTAGCGTTCCCCTCGCAAATCCCGTCGAGCATTTAGATGTAGGTATACCTAGGTTCGCTTTGGACCTAGGCATTACGGATGAAAGGGGAAAGGGAGAGAGGAAAAGGGGAAGTAATTATAGGGGGAAACATCAAGTATGTCAGGGGGAGAGTGTGTTGTAAGGACAAAAATATGAGGGTAGAACGCAGTGGAGGTAAGCGTGTCGCCTCGCATCAGTTCACTGTGTCACTGTTGATCTTTTGAAGACATAAGTATTTCATAGTTAGTGGGAATATATAGATCCTCATTTAGGCAGATGGGTTCCCTTCTTGTGACATGCCTCTGGCGTATTTTACACAAGTACATCCGGTTTATCGCAAGTCGTAGTGAAACCCACAACATAAACCCATATTAAAGCCTCATTATACCTACGTCATTATCGACAAAATATACAATCAGCTGATCAGCAGGGAAAATTTGGCCACGGCTGCGTTGTTATCACCCTACTGGCTAAGACGCACTACCAAGCGATTTATCGTTGTAGTGCCGCTGTATAGTAACCATTAAGGGTTACATAGTACCACTTTACATCTTCGACAGCATTGTCACTTAGCACCAGATGAGAATGCAGTCACATATCTACTTGTAGTGTGACAAAAAAGTCTATAAAAAGTATACATACCTTTCTGTTAATTGAATATAATATTATTCTACTAAACTACAGAGAAGTAAATATATTTTTTTGAACAAAAGCATCAGAACTTTTTATAGGAGAAACTGAAAGTTTTCATTCGCATAGAAAAAATGTAACTCTCTCTACCTCAATACAAGGTACATTCACATCAGGTTATACGAGTAGGAACTGTGTTACATAGAAATTGGATCAAAATGTTTGGGTGTGGCACGCAGCACTTGCATACCTAGTGTTGAAAGTATTCATCAGTTGATTGTAGCAGGCAGGGGAGAGCAGCACTGGCTGTTGCCAGGGGGTGGTCCGTCCCATCCGCACTGAACGTCTGTCGCGAATGGATGTGACATTGCATTAATTTGACTTCTTGCTTTTATTATGAGTTTAAAAAAAAGTATTCACACAACGGTAGAAATTAATAAACACGAAAAAAAATCGAAATCGCTAGCACGGGCAAAGTTGCTCAGTTTAGAACACAGAGTGTGCTCAGGAACTCCACAACCTTTCTACCACAGAACCGCAAGACGAGAAGTGGCATCATTACGTTTTTTTCCACGTTTCTGATGCGAACCGCTAAGGTGTGGAACATATTACTCTCTTTCATCTTCCCAGCCAAGGGTAATCGAGGTACCTTTAAGAAAAGAGTAGATAAGCATTTTCTGGGCAAGCGCGCTCCAACCTAGACGTTATCATTACTTTCCATCAGGCATGATAGAGCAAGACGCAGAGGCGCAATCCTGCTTACCAAATTTTTTTTTAAAAGCTATAGATTGACAAGTTACTAATTAAATCCATACATATAAAAAGACCTGCCTAGCTTAATAATCAAAGCACTTCCTAAACTAGGTACAGAAAGATGCTTGCGTGTTTTATTTTCTGCCTGGTCTACTTTAATGTAATTGCATTGTAGGTACAATTTCTTACATTTTGTTAGTTCAGTTATGACGTTAAAGATAGATTATGAAAATTAGACCAGAGTTGGTCAAATAATTAACTACAGTTAAGTGAAATATTACTATTATAATATCTCTTTTTGAAAATTGGATACCTAATCTGTTAAAAAGGGTAAACAGTTTTAAGTTTGATCTCTAAAAGAGGCTTAGTAACCTGTAGGCTTAGTATTGTCGTTTAATCTTTCTCATATTTGGCACCTCGAAAAAATTCTAGCTTCTGGATCGAGCGTAGGCGTCCTATAGGTATGATTTATCTGTAGATTAGGCTCGACCAGGGGATCTAAACGTTGCTAGGCTATGAGGGATTCCACCCCAAGGTCAAACATTATGTAGCTATGGTATACCGAATTTTGTCGAGGGGAGAGTATACGTACTTACTGGGCAATGAATTTGTTTTAATCGATTTACATTGGGGTGGTTTTGATGTTTGTAAATTAAAAAGGCACGTGTATAAAAGCTGAAATTGGAAGCTTGCACTCAATTTTAATCTAATATACGAAATTCTCGTGTTTTTAGTATTTGTACCACAACTCCTCCGAAACAGCTTGACCGACTTTCATAAACTTTTTTTAATATTCTACTTTATATGTAAACTATTTCTCATACCCATAAGTAAGGAATATTTAAAATGCCAAAATAAGGTTTTCTGGGTCTGCTTGTTATAACATAGCATAGCATATTTAGTACCTACCTATAGCTATGAATTATTTTGGTAATTAAAACTTAAGATTTTCTATTATTCCCGATTTGGAATTAGAGTTCCAAATATAAGTAAATATTAAAGTTTGCAAATATCGTTAAAAAGTATGAGTGTTTATAAATAATAATCTTCATAATGATAGCTTACAACTGCTATAAGAAATAAGTTACATTAGTTTTACATGAACATAGACGTTTGAAGCAAACACTAAAAATACGTGAAATAAAAAATAGAAGTCTTAACAAACTCTAGTCGAATAAACCAAGTCTCAAAAGTTTTGTTTTAAATCTAAAACGGAGACAAGATTGTTTTCAAGTCTGGCTAGTTAAAAGTTTACAGGCCTCGTATTTTGAGGGTCCTATTTAGAACTTTGGCATTTGTTAGCAGAACTTGGTGTGTAAAATAAATATGCAATTACATTTTGTAATGAACCACGAAAGATATTTAACATCGAGTTGTTGTGAAATCTGTATCTCTAGAATATTGTTGAGATTATTATTGTTTTCATTAAGTTTCCACGTGAATTTTATTATAGTCTTTAATCTATCCCTAGTAGAAGTATTACAAAACTACACACATTTACTTGTATAGCTTATTTCGTTCGATTAAATATCGCCAAATTATTGATGGTGCCGTAAGTCAAAGAAAGAGCTTGAGTACTTTTTCATAAACGCTGTTTCCTACAAAACAGTGTTAGGTATACCACAGAATAACGAAGACACTAAGTATAGGTAAACTTACTGTCTGATCTGTGAGGTAGGTATATAAAGGACGTTTATTATCAGCGTTAGTACTATCCGCGTAGGACCAACAAAAATCTCTTCCTATCAAATGCCAGAAATTCTTAAAATACTTCATCGAAAAAAAGGCGTGAGTGACGTCGGTAGAAACAAGGTTTCACCCATCGCTCAGATGGCGTTGTCTTCAGGTAGCTCGCGCTAACGTGTTCAATACCAAATGTATTATAGGCGATTGCATGCATGCCCATTCTGTTGACTAGTAAGAGAAACTTTTATTCTAGATGTTCAAAGATTTTCTTCGTGACGTCTTTCGCTTAGCCCCCTGCGCGATACGCCTCGCGTCTCCCTCGATGAAACCTTATACACTACTTACATACAATCAGATTCATTTCAGTTTTCAACATACCCAAAGGGACAGCCCGCAGTGCGCTGACCTTAAATTATTAATTAACCCGTCGCCGCATTGGGATTCATTGGATTGCAGGGAGGTGAAAAAAATAAATCACGTAATGAAATCAGAGCCACCCCGCGGTCGACAAACGGTTGCCGTTCTCGATCGAGTGTTTTGCGAGGCGTGAAATCGTCGTTAATATCTATCCCTATGATATACCTAACGGGATATCCATATACTATTCAATAGGATTGTGAGTTGTGATGGACTAGAAACATTTGTAAGTACTTTGGTTAAAAAATATTCGATAGAATTATATAATTCGGTCAATTCGTTCGCGAAGAGATAATAATAATTATAAATTGGTCAAGTGCCAAACGGGCTCGCGCACTGAGGGTTCTATACAATCAAGACACATTCTCAATAGTATTAAAAAAAACTAAACACCTGTCCAACAAATTCAAAAAGAGCAAAATATCATTTTTTTTTAATTGCATATAATATAACTAAATAGTCCGTGACGTAAACATATGAAGCGTATATATGTTACCGTTATCAATATCGGGCAAAAACAAGCAAAAAAACCTTAAATAATTATTGATAGGGTCCCATTTTCAATAACAGTTTTTAGGGTACCGAAACCTAATTATATTACTATTATACCTATTGATTTCAAAATTCAAGATCCAAATTCTTTGTTTTATATCTTACTTAATTTTTCTATATAAAATACCTTCGGTTTCAACGCGCCTTGCCACTGAGAAGAAGCCCACAACAAACTCGGCTGGATATTCGTTTTTGTAACCACCATTTAACAAAAAGGAATATTAACAGGCTAGAAATAATCAATTCACTATCACTCTCCAGGGTTTGTGACGTTTGTGTATTAATTCTTTAAATTATAGTAAGCCTTATTGATGAGTTTGATTTCCTTGTCTGTAAGATACACGATTTGATAACTTTTTATAAAATCTTACATTATAGACACGTAAAACATTTGCTTATTTATTTATATTACTTTATGCTATGTAACACAAGTTTATGTATTGTTTTAGTTTTATTGAATTATGTATAGTGTAGGAATTTTCTATAAATCTCTCATCAAATCATCGAAAAAAAACATTGTAACAAAACAATAAACGTATCTCATGTTTCATTGTGAATTCCAATCAAATAATTCCCTGTAACATTATTTTATTTCTAAAAACGCATTCTATTTCAAATTAAGTTCCGATTTATTTTATCTAAAAGTGTCACTCCAAATTTGAATCACTTTTTTAAAATTGTTTTAGCTCTTACCAAATTACGGCCCGACAGCGCCAATTGTACGAGTTATTTACGACTTCAATAAAGTGAACCTTAAAATTGTTAATGAAAAGGTATTAAAACAAGCGCACCCCTCGTAAATAAAACGGTGACAGTGTTCGCGAAAGAAAAATGCCACCCGGATTTGGACAAATTACGACACTCGCGGCCTTCTGCTGTAATCAGTCGCAGTTTGTAATTAAAAATTTACAAATACGAGTAAGTATATATTTTCTCATTTGTTTTGTGGGGCGCATAGAGCTGCGAATGCTCTAGGGCCCTTGCCCACGGCGACTTTTTGTAGCGATACAGTAGCGATACTGTCGCGCGTCCGCGTCGATACAATCGCGAAGCGGTCGCTAGCTCCGTGCCCTCGCCCACGGTCTCAGATTCAGTCGCGATGCAAACGCGCCACCCTTCCTCTGTTCTTAGCATAGCGCATTTGCATCGATACAGTCGCTATGCAGTGGTGCATTGCAAATGCGACTAACACGCGTTAGTAGTCATGCTGGCGTGCTGGTAAACGCGCGACAGGATCGCTACAAAAAGTCGCCGTGGACAAGGGCCCCTAAATTCGGTATATTTTTAAATATAATCGATATAAAAATTAATTAGCATTCAGCACCCCTCAGTTAATAATTCACATATCTTGTAAGCAGTAAATATATGATCGCTTTACCTTTTCAGGCTCGGTTGCTTGACTTGACTTAAACGGAAACCTTGTAGTTAAATATGGCAGCCTGACTCTTATGCCTTTCGAAATAAGTGTCAGACCGTTACATTTAACTTTATCGTTTCGGTTAAAGTCAAGTGAAGTAATCGAGCTTTAGAGAATTATTCTCATTTATTTCAACTTTAAAATGCCATCATATTATTACAATAATAGTTAAAATATGAGAGATTAAATAGCATAAACACCGAATTAATGATTTAAAACTTGTTTAAAACCAATAACATATTGGAAGAAATTTCACTGAAGAAAACTGTAATTTCTATATTTTATTTCGAAGAGAAATACTTTCTTTCAGTTGGTAGGAAAAGGTATGCCTACAAAGAAAAAATACTTATTGAAGTTTACTTAGATACTTGTAACGTAATTATAATATGGAGCTGGCTAGCCAAATTGTTCGTATAACTTTCCTTTTCATAAAATGCTTACCTCCGTTAATTTTATCTGTCGCATACCAGATGAAAAAGGAAAATCAAAATACCATAGAAGTTCGCGAAAGCACTGTAATTTTAGTCGAGGCACATTCCCTGTCCCCTTTAAAAAAAGGAAAGGAAAAACGTGAGTTGAATGTCCTGCTATGGCCGGACCGAGCTATGGACATAGAATATATTAGGTGTAGAGACAAGAAGGACTATGGGGAAAAATCACCTGCACACGAGTTTAAGAGTGTGTTTTTGTCTGAAAATTTGTCGTTAAGTATAACAGTAGGTCTAGTCAAATGACATATGGTGATACGATAAAAAGATGGAAATGGAACGAAATTCGAAAAATGTATTTGAAAATGATGGATAGTTTGATCATGTGAATTTCACGAAACCTCACACATTTTTTTAATTTCTTTCCATTTACATCTTTTTATTGGATCGCAATAACCGAGCTACATAACCACTAACACTATCCCCGATCATTTGTTTTTTAATTATTTTCAAAAAAAATTGTAGCAAACAAAAATTTTTGTGAAATGAAAAAGGTTTTCAGATATTCCTAAAACAGTACGAATGGCCCTATATTATAATAATCATCAGACTAGAAAAATAAACATCGCTTACATTTAAATGTGAAAGTTCAACAAAGATAAAAAATGAAGTTCTTATTTCTACACCTATTTTATTTCAGTGGCCTTTCATTTCTTGATGGTAAAACTTTTGATTGATATTTATAATGTGGTTTTCCGAAAATTGTTTTACAATAAACACAAATAAGATTACAATAAAGCAACATGGAATGGTGAAAATTTACGCCACAACTCTAAACTTCTTAGCCTTAGTATTCGTCTACGAAAATAATATCCTAATTGGCGCTTTGGGGTATTTTCTCAAGCAGCTGCGATGTTCGGCCTGAGCCTATTTCCAATTATTGCCACCATGAGTCTGGAATACATGATTAGTCGAATAAGTGAATTAGAAGAAATATATTTTGTGGGTACCTAATTACATTGTCTGAGACTCGATAATAATTATTTACGGAGTGAAGTATTGACCACATTTTTTTTACTCTATACAAGTTACTACTTGACTGCGATCTCACCTGATGGTAAGTGATGATGCAGCCTAAGATGTTATCGTACTAACCTGGAAGGTTAAGTTAATTTATCCCAACGGTTTCTACAAGCATCGCACCGGAACGCTAAATCGCATGGCAGTGCGTCTTTGCTGGTAGGGTGGTAACTAGCCACGGCCAAAGCCTCCCACCAGACCAGACCTGTGAGCTAATTTAGAAATTATAAAATTCCAAAGTGGCCCGTGGCGGGAATCGAACCCGCTACCGCCCACTCGAATCCGAGCGCGCCGCCATTGCGCCAGGGAGGTCATCAACATTGCTGTTACCCTCTTATTAATATTTTGTGGACGGTTTATAATATCTATCAATGCATTAGGACCGGTTTCCACAAAAGCTGCCATGAAATGAGAGGAGGCGAAAGGAGATGCGCTTCGAAGCTGTGTAGTAATTTTCATCAATGCGGAAGAATTAGCTGTGCGTAGCGGAGATGTGAGCCATGAGTAGCGTTAATCGAATGACTTTTTCGAGTGTGCGAGGCGCAAGGAGAAGGGTAATGAACCCGCGTCATTAAGTCTTTGATTTCAAAATAAAAATCAACATCTTAGCGCCAATTGCTACTTGTACGATATCTATCTCCAATGATATTTTTTACTATTTTTTTTGTCGTCAAGGTTGACAAACAGGCTTGAAAACATTGCAATGGATTTCAATGAAAACTTGAGGGAATAAAATTCAGCTTTTTTCGTGTATGCTCCTCAAATATAGGATCATGCAGTGTTAACAAGATAGTATTATGATAATCAAGATGGATATAAATACGTATAAAGTCGCGTTCATCTGCTAGTTTTATTTAAATTTAAATAGAAGCGATGAAAGTTTCGTTAGGGAAATATAAACTAAAGTCGTAAATACAGCACACCTTTGCTAACACAAAGGAAATTGCTTATTTTACGCCAAAGTGACTAACCGTTTCATCCGATCTCATTATCCATATTGAAGTTTCCACTTTTACGACGTCCTTAAAAGAGGTAAAGAGCTTTGATAAAACAGAAATAGTATGAAACAAAACTCGAATGATAAACAAACTCCTACATCGATATTCATTTAACATCGAGTGAAGCGGTTTGATTCCTCGTTCTTGATACGCTCTGCAAAGACCTGGAATACCCTGCCAGGCATTGTCATTTCTGCCACTTGCAATCCGGGCGCCTTCAATCAAGAGTGAATAGGCATCTACTAGGCAAGCGCGTTCCACCTTAGACTGTATCATCACTTTCCATCAGGTGTGATCACAGTCAAGTGCTAGCCTATATAGTTAAAAATATCACCATCAATTGTTACTTAAGTTATTCAAATGATTCATGATTTCTAACCGCTGCAAATATTGTAGTTTAATTGTAAATATGAAAACAAAAAAGACTGTAGTGCCAAGTTGCGATTATAGACGAATGTTGTCTGTTGCAACTGAAGGAAAGATACTGAACACTTACAGAATACGAGTATCTAAACTCACATCTCCGTGGGAACACTCAGGTGGAGTCTGGTTCCTCGACAACTTTGTACAAAACTTAGAAAGTTTAGTACCTCCCCAATCCAATTACATTGAGTGATTTCGTGTCGTTTGAAGGATTGAAGTTCAGTAAGTGTCCAAACTGTTCTTGATTATTTATTTTTTATTTTATATATATTTATTATGTATGCTTATTTATTTTCAGAAGTTTAATCGATGGAAATCTATAGCCAAATATTTCTGGTATTCGTGCTCAGTAGTCTGTAGTAGGTTTGCCATAAAAATTATTTTTGGGAAAATCCTGTTTAATTTTAATAAAAATCCACAGCCTGAATGAAGGAAACTATAGGTACAAAGATCTAATCTTGCGAATTTTTTAAACTTTTTATGGATATAAATTCATCTCAAATGGCAACCAAATCGGGTAACTAAATATGGCATGAAAGAGTAAGGCTAAACGTGCATATTTATGAAAATACAAACTTTTAAATTAAATAAGATAGGATCCGTTTTTTCCTCTAATTGTGTATAAAGCACGTATTTATCGTAATCCTAACAACAAGTCAACAATAAATTGAGCAATTACATTGGATAAATTCTTCAATTAGCTGACCACATTTTGCAACATGTTACGTTTGTACGTTTTTACATTAATTCCAATTTACCTTTACCTCAAACCGGGTTTGTATGGATGAACAAGTCCAAACAAGAGTTTAAATATGGAAACAAAATGAACTTTATTATTATTTTTATACGCCATTGTTACTTACAGCTGAGTGGAAACTTATGAATCATTTATTCTTTCCTCCGGCGTCGCAGATTAAGAAAACAATGGATGACTATCTATCAACAGGCAGTCCATTGAAGACAAAAGCTAGAGACGCTCCCTGTGAAGTGGAGCGTTTAATATTATATTTATCTTTAATTACTACACGAAAGAAAAAAAAAAGAATAAAGCCGATCCCGAAAATAATGACGCGATCCGCCGCAGAGGAAAAAGTGTGCGGGAAAACAAATAACGATTTTCTTTTGTTGGCTTATTATTCTCTAGAGTATTCATTACTCGTGCCTTGGAGTGGTCTTGCCGTCTGGGTGCGTTCTCTAGAGTATGGATTATCGTAAGCAGTCGCATTAGCAGAACAAACTTAATACATTTTCTATGTATTAAGTTTGTTCTATGTATTTAAGTGTGTTTTGATTTTCGCTACCATGGTTGCCACGCCAATGTTATAGGTGATCAGCCAACTATTTTAAAAAATATACCTACTTTCTTATAATTAGTATTTATCGGGTTATTTGCATTTATATATTTGCATCCAATTATATCTTGAAATGGTTTCTTTTGAAATTTTCAAAAAAAAACTGAAGTGATTCTTAATACAGTAGAGCAAAAATTGAACCCAGTATTTCGTAAATCGTGGCCTGCAGTTGAAAATATTATCCAATAAACCAACGAGGCAGTCTCATAAGTTCAGTGACCAGTTCAATCCAATCTTGAGATTATTCGATACAAAAGACCTATTGCATGACCTATTGTATACCTTCGAGGATTTGCAACTTCGCAATGTGAAAAGTTTAATGCGAAATTCTATTTCTGTTTATGTAGATTTCATTTTCAATGTGTTGATAAATTGTTTAATCTTATGTTTGTGTCTTAATCTTTGAATATATTAATAGTTTCGTGATACGATTTCAATGTTAATGCCAAACTTTTAATAAAGAAATATTACATTGATAAAATAAATTGTAAATCCTACGAATTACATTTGAAAAAGTAATTGAATCTTTTGCTTAAACAATCTTTTATGAAATATTGTTAATGTGAATTTTCTTAAGTTTGTGAGTTTGGATGTTTGTCACTCTATCAAGCCACAACCAATAAACCAATTTATCTGAAATTTGAATCGTTGTAGACTGTCATTAAATTTCGAAACAAGAATCGAGTCAGAAAGAGTACCTACGGGTAACTTTTTATGCCAACTGATTCTGTTCCTTATAAGAACAAAAGTGTAGATGTGAGGTTAAAAATGTTGAATACGAGATATACAACCTCATTGTTATCAATACCCCTAACTATGGAAACTAATTGACGTAAAACTTTTCGCACGTACGCCTTTCGAATTCAAATATTTTTGTAGCATCGCAAAAATTCCAGTTCGTACTTTTATAGTTTTCATTTCTTCCGCCTTTTAGAGGTAAAAATACAACTACGAGAGCATTGTAAGAGTATATTATGTTCGCTCCTTTGAGTATTTCCCCAAAGCACTCACAATGGCTGCGCCGATGTTTATCGCACGAGCGCCATCTAGCGACCGTCAATCGCATGGCGTTATATTAACGTTGCCGTTGCCGCTGTCACGCACAATATTACTTCCAAACTACTTTCGCGATTGGTGCTACTGACAGCGGTGTAACAAATAAGGACAAAGCTCTATCGTAACCTTGTTTCTCTGTTTAAACATTCCATACAATTGACAGATCATTTTTTGTGCCATTTTGACAATACCAATTGACATTAATTGTTGTTAGTGACCGTCGTTTTGACTGTCATTTTATTTCAGTTCCATGCACGCTCACGCGTAGGTATACTTAAACCATGAAGAGGAGGCTTGCATCTTCATATATTTAAGTATCTTCGAAAGAGTTTGTAATCGAACTGTTTGCATTCGAAATTGTAAATTGTAATGGAAGAGCGGTAAAAATCTCTTCAGAATTTACATAAACCATCTTTTCAGCCTCTTAGTAAGGCTGGAAGTATCATGATGCTTGTTGGTAACTGCATACCATTATTATCTACGTTAACATGAAACTTGGTTGAAAAAACGCAAATTGAACCAGTTGTAAACTACATAAAAAGTGCATAACCTGCACTATGCTAAAAAAATTCATGATTCAATTTAAAGCCACTTTTAGATAAAATTAAACCTATCGGCTGGACCAAACCTACCAATTTAATGTTTAAAGAAGGAACTCAACGCCTGCACTCGGACGTCGCCTTTATTTCCCCCGACTTTGAAAGATGATTGAACTTGATACTCGATAATAGCGATTTTTCACGCTCTTATACGAATATGAAAAGAGCTGAAATAAGATTTCTATCGGATTACATTGCGAATATCTGAAACGAATTTTACTATCAACGATAAACATACCTATATGATGGAATATTGAAACTGAAATACTGAGGTACTACTTGTACCTCAGTATTTCAGTTTCAATATTCCATATTACTGAATAACTGGATAATAGTACTCAGTAGAATTTAATAATAATATGATGAATTAATTTCTCATCCTCGAGATAGGTATATGGTTATGATCAATTTTGGTTTATTAGAAACACATGTACCTACTTAAGGCATAGGGTAACCAACGCCAACTGCATTATTTTTATTTTCTAGTGTTTTCAATCTTCTTCATATGTCAAGAATTCTATGTAAAACCTTATTAATGTGGGATTTTTTTATGACGCCGAGGAAATCGTACAATGCAGTCATATTTTTCAGTCATACTAAATACAAAGTCAAAAAATATTATTAAAATAATAATCCATCACTTATGGGTATTGTTTTATTTGCATTCACGAAATGGTTAAGGGGATTTATTGAATTTATTTTTGTCTTTGTCACTCTCACGGATACGTTGGTAAGCGCGACATGCAGCGTCGCGGAAGAATATAACAGAAAAACGACCTTTTACCTTATTACTCAAAAACTAAGCCAGTTATCGAAAATCGGTTTGTCAGCGTTTTTGGATATTGTTATTACCGAAACATTAAAACAAAAATTACAATTACATCCATTATAGTTTCCGATAAAAAACAGGAAAACTGAGATTTTGGACCAACTTTTGGGAAAAATATACTTTCTATCGAGAAAATTTCATCCAATCGTGTTTCTGCTTCTTAGCGATTTTAGAATAAAGACCCAAAGTACATGACGTTCAATTTTGGAAGTAATTGTCTTTATAGTTTTTACGTAAAACTGCATTCAAAATCATTGAAATACGGCTTGGCCGTTAATGTAACTTTCGTACAAGCTATATTTTCATTATCTGTTACAGACAAAATTTCGGTTTACGTTGGTATTAATTACATCAAAAGATTTAATGAACTCGTCTGGGAGAGTCAGCAGAATATATTGAAGCTCGGCGTTTTTCGAAATTTGCATCGCAAATTCAAGAGCAATTATAGAATTGATATTTCGAGTTTTGCGCTACGAAATCGCGTTATCCCTTCGTCTGAAATTTAAGACCTTTTTATATCCAGACTTTCAATATAGGTGCCAAAAATTCTATAACTAGTTGAACAGTAAACTTTATGATGATATTTCTAAAGCAAACAGTGGTGCAGAAAGTATTTGAAAACAAGTCAGTGTTTTTCCACGACTTTAAAGTCATAGCACCCAGGTATAATTCCGTCGATTCCTTTGATAACTGCAGATTATACACCTTTTATTTTATTTTATAGGAATTCTTCTCCTTAACAGAAAACCCGTATATCTTAAGGACAGTTCCTTCACAAACATTGAATTGACCACTCGTAAAATTACCCGTACATCTTAAGGACAGTTCCTTCTCAAACATAGAATTGACCACTCGTAAAATTATCTAAATACTCATCATTATACAAAAATTAAAACTTTCGCAATAATTAGGTTATCGCTCTACCAAAGGATCTATCGTTCTGTAGGATTAGTACGGGTTTTTGTACAAATTTCGAGTCGACATCATCGGCGGCATCTGGTAACGTATTCAAGTACTAATTTCTAGTGTGTAAAAAAGCAGAACCTATAAATAACATTCTCTTCTCTACGCATAATGAAAATTACTGAAGATAATCTCTTCAGACTTTTACTTTCAAAGTTACATTTTCTACATGGCATTTTGTTAAGTGTCATTACTGAGGACGCCTTGCGTAACCCTTACAGCAATTCATACAAATTGTTCGCTGGCGCAGAAATGGAACCCCATTGTGTCTCACGCAGTACTGAATAATCATTAAGTATTATTAGTGCAGAAAATCCCATATTAATGTAAATTAAGGCGGGATGAATGCGATTGTTTTGCGCTTTTGTCTGGCGTCTTTCACGCGTGGGTACGCTCTGGAATAACGAATTGTGTGTAATGAGATTTCGCTTTGTAATTTTCGAATTCCAGTTTTCAAATCATAAAACAAATATTTTACTGGATTTGCTACAGAAATAGCTAGCAACTTTTGATTCTTAGCTGCTTGCGTTGAACAGCTATAGATATTTCAATCCACGACTTCGCACCCCACTCTGTCAAAATCGCCTATGTTTCTTTCGATTCCTATGGAGTTTCACAGAGTGCGGCACGCCGTCGTGGATTGAAATATCTATATATTACTTGACTGTTAAATTTTATAAAATCAATACTCTTATACAAAAAATCTACTCTTGAAAATTTTGTACCATTTATCAGAATAAATTACTTACGTTATACGTAGAACTTTGACAAAGTTAAAGAAAGATTGAGGAAAGATGGCAATATATCTGGATCAGGGTTACCGCTGAAAAAAACCATTCTTTGTGAGGTGCAAATGCGGGCAAATGAATTTATTAAACTATGGCAGTATGGATTTATTTGTATGAATATTGTATACTAAATCTAATTACCATTAAAGGTTTCCTACCGTCTGGCGCAAGGCGGGCTTCTAGCCAAGTCAGCGTTAGCTAAATTCTAAACTCATATTAAACATAATATCATGAACCCTTGAGAAATGGTTCCGATGTGTGCGGAACAGACGAGATGTATGGGTGCATACTGCACGTGTTTTTAATTAATTATTATATACGGTAACAAGTAAGCGTTTGGCTTATTACGGTTAGGTAGTGAACAAAAACGCCTTTAATAGTTTTATAACCGTCACTTTTGATTGGGTTGTTTTAGAGTTTGGACTTTGGGTACCTTTGTAGGTACTATAGGTTTACACTATTTGGTATTATTTTCACCTTGATAGTTTGACCTGCTACTGAAAAAAAGCACCATAAGTCACGACCAGATAAAAAGACGGACTGAAAAGTTATCCTATAAGGTTTCATTTTCCTCATTTGAGGAATTTTTAAAATATGGTATTTGACAGAATATAACAGCGGTCGATAGCAGTTAAGGTGACTATATAAGAGCGAACCGCCCTAAAATTAAGGCTCGGTTGCATCAATAATAATCGACAGCTACGTAAGCGCAGTTAACGTGTGTACGGATAGGAGGCAGATGTCTGAAGAAACATTTGGCTATATATGGCATTTGGCTACGAATATAAATAACATTTTGAATCATTACCACATTTTAACTCTATTTGAAGATTTTGCTAAATGATTTTGATTTTCTAAACAAATAGTTGATAACCTTAATACGCTGCTAGGATTTACGCATACCTCGTTATTTTATAACTCCGAATTACGGCTTTTTTCTACAACAAAAATGTTTTCATGCATTTAGTTTTATTTTACAGTTTTTACTGACAACAGTTTTTACAGTATTCAAGTGGCGAAAGTCCGTCTGTTTGGCCGCATCTACTCCGGATTCCGGAACGTATAATTTGAGTAGAAAGGGTCAACGTCGCGTTTCGAATCTCAAGTGCTACGCGCCTCGTAGCTCGTAGAGGAAGCTACGAAAAGAAGGATGAAAATATTATTTTTATTTGGACATACTAGAGGCAATAGTCAGAGGACATCGACTTCGTCAGAAAAACTATATCTGTTTATTTTTGTTACTTTTAATTCCTTTTTAAAAGTACCTTACAGTGCGGATTAGAAAATCTAAACCTTGATAAAGTATTCCAAATATAAGCCAAAACTTAACGGGCTGTGCAAACCAAACTCAAGTTGTTACTTTTTCTTATATCGTCATCGTCTTTGGCGAAGGATGTCCACTGCTGAAGAGGCTGAAAGCGTTACTAAAATGGAATGAAATGGAATGAAGCCTATTAGATCCAGGAGAACCCTATTGCTCTCTTAATATTACGAGTTTTCAGTTGAATGTTCGCCATTTCAGAACCTCGGATCAGTAACATTAATTTTTCCTTAATCTAAAATAAACCGCTAAAATATTTCCTTTTTGTAAAAGGGGTACAATACCCTCTAATTAATCTCTACACGTTGGCAGCAAGTACCAGGGTGGCATAGCCAAGAAGGTATTATTTAGAAACAGCTGCTCAGCCTCGCTGACCGAAGTTAATTAGAAGCCTTTGCACCCAGGTCCGGTTGCGGTTTTAATAATATCCAGCGGGCGGGCGACTTAAGCTGAGAATTGATATACGTGTGGGTGAAATCCGCTACGCTAAACATTTATTTAGGGTGAGTTCGGGGCTAAATAAAACCTCATGTCATGAAGATACGTTTTCTTACTTAAATTCTACAATAAATATTTATATCTTATACATAGTGTATATATATACAATATGTATAAGATACAATCGTACAATTATATATATACATACAATCGTACAGTTGTATATAGTTTTAGTTTATTACTCTACAAGAGATTACTTTAATGAGAGTTACTAAAAACGTTTCAAGAACCTATTTCACGATAAAATATCTTTTAATAATAATAATTAAGATTCGCTCGTACCAACTACGTGAAGAGTAGTTAAAGATGTAGGTACCTACTCATTTGCAGTCATCGAACGCATACCGAATAGACTTCTAATGATAAGTACCTATATTAAGAATGTATATAGTCAGGTATATCGGAAAAAAATACCGTTCGGAAAGCATGTTTCAAAGTTCAAACCATATTGTTGACTAGGAACAGAAACTTTCATTTTAGATTTTCGAAGATTTTCGTAGATTTTCTTTGTTGCGTGATTTTCATTTTTTTATTGTGCAAGCGAGGCAAGAATATAATGTCAGTTTTAACTTATTTTCCTACTATGAATGAGTTATATGCACCGATATGAATTTGATGAGCCTCTGATCATTGTGCGTAAACCTTCTTCATACAAAAAAAATAGCGCCATCTGTCCAAATTTCCCGCTAATAAGACACAATATGGCGAAAACCGTCCCTGTGGAAACGCATGTGAGGACTAAATAAGAAGTATAGTTGTCTGTGGCGTGGACCGCGATCCATAAACAATACTGCGGTCGGCTTAATACTGACGCCATTGGTGTCTAAATAAACATTATTTTACACCAGTAAACTGGCAATTTTTTTGCGCATTTTGCCGGGTCATGTGTATACATAATCTATTGTTGTAAGCGTCTATTTTTTCTATTTTGTCGATGGTCGAGGGCGCCGCCGTAGCGCGAGTGTCAAACTCGGTTCGGTTATTAACAGCACGTCAGTTTGTAATTACGCGATCCAGTTATCACCTGCGGCTGACAGCTACATTTCTAAGACCATTTTATGTAGACTCCTCGCTGTCTTCATATAAATCATACCTACTCGTTACAGTCCTTATTTTAGATTATTTCAACCCCTTTTCACGACTCAAAATGCCAAAGATTCGGCCATATCCATCACGGCGGCCGAGTGCGGGTTGGCATGCATCACACATCTTTGAGAGCTTTATGGAGAACTCTCGGCAAATGCAGGTTTAATCAGGATGTTTTCTTCCACCGCTATAAGAGAGTGATATTTACTATCGGATATTTATTTATTTATTACACAATAAAAATCAATTAAGAAGTTAACTTCAAACTTTGACGACCGAATGGCGTAGCGACAGCGAACCTGCCGTCTGCGTCGGAGGTCCTGGGTTCGATTCCCACTACTGGTAAATGTTTTTTCATTCATGCTCATCACGTTCAGTATCTGGGTGTTTTTAAATAGGTATACAATATTCAAGTATATTAGTAGGTATGTATATTTAACAGTTATCTAGTACCCATAACACAAGCTATAGCTTACTTTGGGGCTCGATTGCGATATATTTGAAAAAAAATGAAAACTGATACCTAAAGATACCTAAAGGTACCTAAATATACCTAAGGTACCTAAAGATACCTAAAGGTAAGTATATAACCATTTATATCCTGGTTTAAAAAAAACGGATCCCGCAAGACGGCTAAATAATAACATAATACATAAAAACTGAAACAGAATTAAATAGACTCATTTGTTTATTTCTAAATTGTAGAGCAGAATAATTATATTACAGAACTTTAGTTTACCAAAATAAAAAAAATTTTTCGTCAGTCTGTAGTACTTACTAACGATGCGACACTTGAAATTCGGGGCGTGCAGTCGACCGGTCCTTTTTATCCAAATTATATAGTACGCCCGGACCAAATTGTCGGCGTACCTACTCTCGACTATTTCTAAAAATATATTCCGTAATAAAACCGTTCAATAACTTTACCGTAACATGTGGAAATGCCACTGGTTGTAAAATAAAGTAAAATCGTAACTATAGTAGGATGTACGGATAATCATCGAGAATTTCGAATATCGAACTTTTTCAAGGACGTGATGAAACTCTGTTAAAAAATCAGCTTCAATTCTAAGACTTGGGTAGAAGTGCGGAAATCTTAATAAAATATTAGGTCCTTACATATGAAATTGGCGTTTTGTATGGGAGGAACAGAAAGTCGATTTTTTTTAAATATAATATATATATTTAATCAAAGTATGTACCATTGCTATCTATGCACTTTTGCCACCTTATAGGTAGTTCATTGATCCCTTTACTAAAGAAGCCATTCGGACGGGAATCAATAAAATCTTTGAAAGCGCTTTGGACTGCCTCATCGGAGTTAAATTTTTTCCCTAGTAAGAAGTTATCCAAATTTCGAAAAAAATGGTAATCTGTTGGAGCAAGGTCCGGGGAGTAAGGTGGATGTCTTAGGCATTCCAATTGAAGCTCCTCTAATTTGGTAGCCGTCTGTTGTGCAGTGTGTGGTCTAGCGTTGTCCTGAAGCAGCAGTGGCCTAGAACGATTGACCAGCCTCGGTTGTTTAGCAGCTAGCTTTTCCATCATGGATTGCAGTTGCTGACAATAGATATCCGCCGTAATCGTCTGGCCAGATTTAAGAAAGCTGTAGTGAACGACGCTGGCGCTAGTCCACCAAACGCTCACAAGTAATTTTTTTTGAGTCAATTTTCGTTTGGGGCAGGATTTGGCTGGTACGCCAGGGTTCAACCATTGCGATGAGCGTTTCCGATTATCATACAGGATCCATTTTTCATCACAGGTAATGATTAGATTTAAAATCCCTTCATTACTATGCCGATTGAGTAATGTAACACAGCAGTCTACGCGCGTTTGTCGGTTTGCTGCACTCAATTCATGAGGTACCCACCTTTCAAGCTTTTTCACCTTCCCAATTTGCTTCAAGTGAACTAAAACAGTTTTATCACTAACACCGCAGCCTGCAGCTAGCTCGGACGTGGTTTGCGATGGATCCGCTTCCACAATAACCTTCAATTCTTCATTGTCAACTTTGGTCTCCGGCCGTCCACGGGGCTTGTTCTGCAGATCGAAATTTCCAGAACGAAAACGTTGGAACCAAAAACGCACTGTGTTTTCTTTTGCAACACCCTCGCCGTACACATCATTAATCCTTCGAGCCGTTTCTACAGCACTGGTGCCACGATGGAACTCGTACTCGTAAATAACGCGATATTTCAAGTTTTCCATTTTGTAAACAGAGTGGCGCAAAAAAAAAACCAAAAGAGAAAAAAACAAATGAATTACGATTTTCAAAACACAAAAGCATGAGTAAATAGCTGTATAAATTTGAAATTGGAATTTCTAACCAAAGAAGAGATATTTGAGATCAAAGTGGCCAGTACGACAAAACGCCAATTTCATATGTAAGGACCTAATATTATTAATTAAACAAGGTGATAAATAAAATATAACCAAAATCATAAATACTATGTGTTACATTTCACTGGAATTTTTAAGGTTATTATAAAATAGAAAACATTCACATCATATTTATTAAAGAAGTAACTACATTCTATGATGAGTGTATACTGTATAGTGATCGGACCATCAAGTATCACACTTAACAATAAATATACATTAGAAATGCAAAATCCAGCAAGCGACACTTGAACGCTGCATTCTTGATTTATTGCTGGTAAAATATACACTTGATAATGTGTCGTTAACGACAAAACAGCAGGTTTTACTGAATATTTTGTCTCCACAAACAATTACATTACTGTGATAATATTATAGAAAAAATTGCCAGTGTTAAAGGCAACCTTCCTAAACATTGTTCTTGCACATCGAAATTCAAGACTACAGGATTTTAAGCTTTTGTACAACTAACGCTTTACTAAAGCTTAAAATCACCACGAACAAACCAGGTTCAGTGCAAGACAGGCCAGGCTCTGGGGGGCGATTGTTAAAACGCTCGTAGCCGGTGCCCCAACGCCGCCAAGAGCCCTCCAAAAGTTAATAATTCCAAGCCCGTTGCCGCAGCGCTTGTCTGTAGGGTTAGTACGGGGTTTTGTACGAATTCTAAGTCGACTCGCATCACACTAACGAATCGAAATCTTCCATACATTTATAGTCAACGCCATCTAGCAGTACAACTTAGTCACGGTAATTTTTACAACTCGTACAGTTCTCACTTGATGCTAGCTGTCTTGTTGTGCGATGCGCTGGGACGAGGTATTTGTAAAATGTCCCTACGTTTCCCCTGTAAAATATGCTACTAGCGATTCCGATGTATCAGTCGAAAGTGCTAGAAGAAAAATATACCGACGCCTTACAAAGTATTCATCCGTCCGTTGCAAGAGACCGACTAAACCTGATGGTCATAAGCATCCAAAACTTTCCTGCAAAAGTACAACTCCCGGTCGGAAAATGCGTTGCCTCCTCGACAGAGAATGGCAGTCGGAGAACAAATGGCAAAAGCGTTCCAAATACTCCTTCGACAACCGGTACGACGAATTGAAGAGCCGCAGAGCGAGCGAACCTTGGCAGTGTGTGACGAAATTAATGGGTGCACAGAAAAATTGCAGGAAATCCAACACCAGCAACAGTATATGGCCAGATTAATTATCAACAGCAAAACATTTACAAGGCAGTGCTTGCAAATGTCGGTGTCTCAGAGACGTTGCGGCGCCAATACTGCAGGTCGCTCGATACATCGAAAGCATACTGCGAGACATAGAAGATCTATGGACAGTCACTGATATGCGGCTGTCAATACATGGCGCTGTTCTTAAATGTATGGTGGAATTCGATTCGTTTGTGCGATTCAAGTCGACTCGAAATTCGTACTAAAACCTGTACTAACTTCACTGATTCTACATTCATATTCATACTTATTTCGTTCCACGTACACGCTGCGGACTCGATTTTAAATTTTAATCCTCGAATTTAACAAGATACCTTTTCGATATTTACTCGTAACTTTCCAGCGTTGAATTTCTCGTAATGAATGCTCTGTCGATTATAATATTATTCGATCTGGAGTGCGAGCTTGGGGATTTAAAATGAATATTCCAGAGTCGTTCTTTTATCATATTCATAAATTAAACGAGATGAATTCTTGGATGAAACGTATTCACAATAAGGTTGATCGCACATTAGCAGGCATCACTTGAGACTGAGACGTTTGCACTTGTTGAGGTAATGTTAGTTTTTTTTTTTTTATTTAAAAGTGAACCTTCTGTATTCATAAAAAAATGTAAAAGTATATCGGTTTAACATCGCAGGTTACATAACACCGTCACCTTTTGTATATGACACAGGTAAAGCATATACAGATGAAGAGAGGAACAACTCACGCGGTGAAACGTTTAAGACGTTATAAGACGTCAGTATTATATGACGTTTCTAGGGAGCAACGGGCCAAGGCAAGGCTACTCGTCTTATTCCAGAGGATTCAATATCACTCAGTTACACCTGAGAAATTAGAGATGTTGTTATGTGCCAGGTATGGTCAACAGATATAGCTACCTATTTAATTTACTTACATTGAAAAAATAAAGAGCCAATCAACCACGTATACAAAAGTTGCTTGCCAACCTTAAATTAAAGTATAAACGCAGAACGTTAATATAAATGTCTAGAAGTTAATAAATGGATAGAATATTGAAAATACTAAAGCTCAATTATTGACTCTTTAATAACCTCTCCGTGCTTAACATTTAATGAAACGCTCCAAGCTCTGTGTTCATGCAATTTGAGGGTAGCAATCGAAAAAAATGTGAATTCAATATCAAAAGCAAATAGATGAAAAAAACGGCTTTTAGCGTACTGGGTATGAATACTCAAATAGTACGAAAAACGATTTTCTTTTTAAATGAAAGCAAATTCGATGCCATTCAATCTTTCTTCCACTAGCAATTAAGCGCGAATAAAAAGCTATGAATTGCAAATCTTTTAGATATTGAAAGTCCATATTGACATTGTTTTCAACACTGGTAAACTAACAGATGGAGTTTTAATAATACTTTTATTTGAATGAAAACAAGTCAATAAATTATTGCCTCAGATATCTTCATCTTTTTTTCAATTTATGTCTATTTATCATTGTAGCCAATAATACTTGCACCCAATGCTGCGGTTGCTTAATTTTAACTATGTCTTTTTCCTTGTTATGATCTGAATTTTGACCAAATCTCACAAACCTTTATGCTCACAACAAGCTTAAAAACAACTAAAACTTACAAATTATCTTATCTAGAATATACAGGTATAGATTCTTTATTCTTTATTCAAAGTGATCAATAATTACTTTTTCAGAATTATAAGTGGTTGATTCTTTTCTAAGAATTTTCACTAGAATTAAAATTATAGTAATGCAATGTGTATAACAAAAGATTAATGCTAAGTAAGTTGGCAGAGAGTATGTAAATTTTCAGGTTGGCACTCGAATAACACATGGCAGCGCTTTCAAACAACATCAATAACTCTTCGTCCGCACCATTGTTTCGACGCAGTCCATTCCAAACATACAAACTTTGCAGACGAATTTGATTTTGACGTAGGTATTTGGTCTCCTCCATGGCACGATGTACTCATAATACTATGTATTTAGTACATAAACCTCACTCTATCAATTCAGTCGCTAAACTTGTACTTATGTTTAGCTCATCAATAATAAAACATTGACATCATTTATGCATTTGTTCTTTGTTCCTATAAAATTATCCATCAATAGCATTGTTATGAATTATATCATTCCAGCATCGCATTCAGAAGATTCTGAGAATTGTTACAGTATTTTTCAGCATTTATGAGGTGTATATTTTGTGACTGTAAATGTTATTGTAGTGTTCAATGTTGATTACATCTACATAAACATAATTTCATAATTATTATTCTGATTGATAAAATATTCTGCTGCCTGAGTCAAGTGGAAAATAGCGTAACGTCACGACGTATAGAAATGGAACAAAATTCCAAAAAAAAATGCGAACTATCGCTATTTTGACACTTGGTGGCGCTCAGCTGAGCGTCTCTGAAAGTGAAATCGCATAGGGTCGATGTGCCGGTTTTCGGCCTTTTAGTGCTCCTATCAACTTCAGGACATCAGAAAAAAATGTTGCAGACATATTATAGTTGCACTCACTATCTTATATGAAAGCCAGTATAATCAATTTTATTTTTAAAAAACTGTTTTATGCTGGAAGTTATTAATTATTTTTATTTTAAATTTAATCTGGAAAAAAGCTAAAAATTCAGTTTTCGGCCACAAATTTTAGTTTTCGGCATGGGGTATTTCAGTTTTCGGCCACTGCATTGCGATGGATTTAAAATGAATTGGTAAGTCTAAAACTATATGAAATGATATGAAAACTTAATCATTATTTTCATAGTATATCCAAATATTATTAAAATGACAATCAACATAATACAATAAACTAAAATAAACAAAAAACCAGAAATACATCATTACCCACAAACAAGGCAGTGAAGAAATATTTCTTCCGCGTGAATTCCGTTTTTTTGCAAATCTCACGGGAGCCATGGATTCTTCCGGGGAAAAATAGAAAATTCTTGGAAAAAAAACGACTTTTGGAGTCATAATTTTAATGTACACCAATTCGATATCGGGTGATTGTCTATGATATTATCGTAGTTTTTCGCACATCGAATAGGTATTACGAAGAACTAAGATTTTACGAAACATGGCCCAACTTTCATTATTTCACCCATTGTAGTGGCATTTGGAGTTGATTTTTTGAAATAATTTTCTATTTTATTTTTACTTTTTAGTTGAAAATCACCTCTGTAGCTTAAATTGAGTACAGACTTGAATTTATTTACTTCCAAAAGACTAGCATAAACGTATAAATTAAATTTTGATGAATTTAGAACCACCCCCTTTATGAAATCGGTTTAAATATTGCTTTCTGGAAGCAAATGCACAAGTCAATGTAAAAAATACCAAAATCGCTGGAACTGTGCTTATTGCAACTGAAGAGTTTAATCAATTTCCCCGAGATCCCATCAGCAGATTCTGACTTCATGACTCTTGCCATTAAGTCAGCATCTGCAAGCAAATGCCATTAAAAATACCCAAATCCTTTCAAAAGTACTTGTAAAATTTGAAGAGTTCCCTCGATTTCACCAAGATTCCACGATCAGATTGTGACCTAATGACCATATAACAACCTGGAAAGCATATTCTTTCAAATAATACCCAAATCGCATCAAGTGAGCTTATAAAATTCTCTCAATTCTTAAAGAATTCCCTCAATTTCTTCAGGATCCCATCATCAGATCCTGACTTGAACATGAGACCATTTGGTAAGTATACCCTTTCAAACAAAAAAGTAATTTTCCAAATCAGTTCAGGCGTCTTTGAGTAATCGGGGAACATACATAAAAAAAAAGATTCGGACGAATTGTAAGCCTCCTCCGTTTTTGAAGTCCTTTAAAAAGTCGCCTATGTGTTTATCTAGGATATAATCTATTTCCATTCCAAATTTCTGCCAAATCAGTTCAGTAATTGCGGCATGAAGAACTATTTCTCCGGCGTGATTTCGACTTTCCACAAATTTCGCGGTAACCATGGATTTTTCCGGGACAAAAATTAGCCCATATGATAATCCAGAATACGATCTAACTTTATTTCACATTTCAGCCAAGTCGGTTCAGTAGTTGCGGTGTGAAGTAGTAGGTATTTCCCATACGTGAATTTTGTCTTGGATTTTCCGGGATAAAAATTAGCCTATGTGTTAGCCGGAACATAATCTAACTCCATGCTATATTTCTACCAAATCGGTTCTGTAGTTGCGGCGTGAAGGAGTATTTCCCCGCGGTGTTTCACATATCTCACGTGAACCATGGATTTTTTGGGAACAAAAAGTAGCCTTTGTGTTAATACAATCTATCTCCAATCCAAACAGTCGAATCAGTTCCGTCATGGTGCCTGAAGAATTAATTCCCGCGCGTGAATTTTGGATTTTCACAAACCTCGCGGAAAACATGGATATTTCCAGGATAAAAAGTAGCCTATGTGTTAGCCTTTACTTCAATTAATCGATCGGACAAGTGAAAGAAAATAAGAAAGGTACAATTGCCAAGTAGTAAATGAGTTGATGATCTTCGGACGCTTGAACGCTTGAAAATCATAATAGCTAAGAAGTAAGAATTATTTTAGCTTGTATCAGCTTGTAAACGTTGATTCGGCCCATTCTTTTGAGAGTTGGTTGTGATTTTACAAATAGACATAGTTAAAGACACACGTTTAAATTACTTACTTATAACTTTATACATCGTATGTTAAATAAAATAGCTGTAAATTTTAAAAAAATTAT
The DNA here is from genome assembly GCA_036785405.1 of Coenonympha arcania. Taxonomy (NCBI): domain Eukaryota; kingdom Metazoa; phylum Arthropoda; class Insecta; order Lepidoptera; family Nymphalidae; genus Coenonympha; species Coenonympha arcania. The sequence continues at coordinate 2,077,587 of CM072063.1, read as the reverse complement.
AACTTTGGCGTATGATGACCGAAATCTAAGGTGATATTTAATTTTTGGTCCCATGCTTTTCATACAATTTTAACTTATGCCGAAAACTGAAGTACCGTTTCATCTACCTTTTAATTTTCGGCCACCCCAAAATGGTCATCCCCGTTTATCCATATTTTTAATGATTACGACATAAACTGACGGCCGAAAACTAATGGCGTGAGTCTTCGCATTAAGTACATTATTAAAAGAAAGAATCGTGAGAAAAAATATTTCACCATTTGTAGAAAAGACATGAAAGTGTGGAAGACTTGATATTTCAGTTCTCGGCCCCTAGGCCGAAAACTAAAGTTTTGAAAAAAATTTAATGCTAGTTCCCGGCCCCCATCATTATTGTTGTTTTATACAAAATATCCCAAAAGTTATATTAGGAATATGTTACCAAGTTATTTTTGAAGTGCATTATATACTTATTAATACCATTTATTTAGAATAACTACACAAAGTTTACTTTGGAATGAAACGCGCGGCACTATTTTTTTTTTAATTTCTGCAGTTTGCGTTACCTCTAATCGTCGCCTCCAAAATGAACAAATTCTGTAAAATCACTCGAAGGTGTTTTCGGACCAAAAATGTTTTCATTTAGAAAGCAAACATTTTCAAATATCTGGATAAAGATTTTACTTGGAAATAGTATTTCTAAGTGATATTTTCTCAATTTTACGGCATCGTGTACGCGTAAAGGCCGAGAACTGAAGGTGGCCGGCGAACCGGCACATCGACCCTACATTTTTTAAATTTCGCGACGTAACGTTATATGTCACTTGGCTCAGGAGCCGTTATAATAACGTTAAATACTCATGATATTTACCTACATATTTAAATTAAAATATATTAAGTTACCGATTAGTCGATAGTCGATTATAATACTGTGTTAAACGTAAATCTCAATGTTAAGGTTCATTGTAAACTCTTGACTTTTGTCTCTTGTAAAATTATTATTCTCTCTTTTTACAAGTCTACATCTCTGCAAGTATTAGTTACGTCCACTGTCCAGTGTTTATTGTAAAATGGAAGTGTATTAATATTCTGGAAACAACGTGAACAAATCCTCGTCTACTCCATTGTTTAACCCGATTCTAAACATTGAAACTTTGCAGACGAATTGTATTGCCATACACCGCTCTAACTGCTACCTCTTGCATCCTTGCTTCTATGTATTTATTTGTTTTTGTTCCGATAGAAACATAAATTAATAATTATCATCGGAATATCATTTATGTCGGTTTGGCTCAGTGTCGGAAGTGCTCTTAAATGTAGAGATCCATAACCAGAGCAAAACTCTTAGAGTAAAACTTTAAGTTAGTTAGTTTACAATATATTCGCATTATTACCTACCATTGTCTTTGAACAACATCCAAACCATTGTTTCATCTCAAAATCATTTTCCATCTATTGAAATCTCCCAGACGGATTCGAATTGAACCTAATGTACCGTTATAATATAATATTTTATTCTCAATAGGTATTCAGAATAAAATATTACGGGTAGATGACCTTTTAAATATTTTGAGGTTTTCTTCTTGTAACATTGATTTTATAATTATAGGCCAATGGAAGCTGCATTATAACTATTAATTCGGTATTCAAGAGGAATGTAATTATACGCAGGGGTTTTTGACGACCTTTCTTTTTTGGGGTTTTGCATTCCGGCGCGATGCTGTGTAGAAACCGATAGGCGGGTGAGTTTACTTACCCTTTCCTAGTTAGTACGATAACATCTTCAGTTGCATCATCACTCACCATCAGGTGAAATCGCAGTAAAGTGCGAACTTGTATAGTATAAAACAGAAGGTTGACTTTCGGAGGAGTTTTAATCCCACATAACCCGTGCCTTCTAGGACGCCGAGTATCTTATGAGACGATCCCCTCCCCCCATTACAAAAAAAAGGTATTCAAGAGCCAGTCGATATTAAAATAAGCAACTTGGCATGCGTTAAGAAACGTCTAACAATTAAAAACACGAAATCGAAGCTAAGACCCTCCGTCACGGTCGAGAACGTACAAAATCACGAGGTGTGGATAATATTATTTATGAAATAGGATCAATAATTCTCTTATCCATTGTCATAAACGGCAGATTTAACAAAGAAGGGCACCGAACCAGTTTACGCCCCTCGCAATCCCTTTTCACGGTACAATACCTCCAAGACTAAGATCCCACGAGGGCCAGACTTAAGTTTGAGTACAAAGATTCAAGTCACACAGTGTTGGAGCCGGATGAACTCGCTCAAACAAGTGTTATAGAAAAGAGCGTGCCCGCCCGTGGCACGGCTTCCTACAGGGTGCAACATGAGGCATCCTTAAGGCTACACGCAACTAAGGTTCCATATTCATATTTGATGCTTTTGCAAACCAAAAGATACCGATATAGTTACCGTGTTTTCCCTTTTATCATAAGTAATTGAAAGTTTTCTATTTAGTAGGTACTACATTATAGAGCAAAAAGTGTTCTTTAAAAGACCGGCTCACCTACTGGAAAACACACTAGTTTTCCTCAACAAAACATAAGTCTGGCAGTCCAGAAATCTCCTTGTATCCCAAGATACTTCACTGAGAATTTTATTCTTGTTAATTAAGAATTGGTACAGATAACGAGATTATCTCACGGTATTTAATTGAAGATCAGTGTTTAAAGAAGCGTTTAACAACAAAGTGAGAATCACTTGTTAAAATACTGAGAGAAAATTTTATTTAAAGATAGATTTATTTGTGTCTATTTTTCTTTGTAAGGTAATTAAATTAAACTAAATCAACGAAAGTACATAAATAACTTTAAACAATCTTTAAGTGTTAATGCTACGGTAGATTTTATGATAACCAAAATTTTGTCCGCGGCTTCGTTCTTACATTGATGTGTCAGTGTCATACCGTTAATTGTGACGCAATGCAAAACCAAAGTATTTTAAATCACATTGGAGGTTAGCTCGTCATCAAAAATTAGTAACTCGATAACCAAGCCATCCTGGAGGTCTAGCCATATTACATTGCGTTACGATAAATGGAATGTATATAAAATAAAATGGAAAAGTATATAAAATGGCACGTAATTTACGTACTCAATCTAGCGATCACTTTCATACTTTTTTTGAATTTCGTTCTATTTCCAATTTCAATTCCATCTATCGTATCGCAATACGTCAAATTATGACTAGAGCTGATGCGTTTCGTTGTCTCACATCCCTGATAGCCTAAGCCAATATGCGATAATCCACCGCTGATTAACCAAAGGATAGCATTAATTAGCGAGCCAAGACCTTGCTAATTAGAGCCAGGCACAAGATAGGTGTTAAGCAAGAAGAGCCGTATTGATTCACTCTCGCTATCGCTTGAGGTCAGCTGCGCGCGGCTACACTGGGGCACTGGTGCACTCGGTGCATACCTAGTCCGTACCACGCGGTGCTGCAATGAACAGCCTGCTGGAACACAGGATACCGGCCTTTCGAAGGATACTTTTAGTTTATGTGGGATACACGCAGACTGGATCGCGGAAGTCCGTGAAACCCAACAATGGAAGTACTAGAGTGTGGTAGCACAAGACCAGTAATGCATTAGTGCTGTGTTCTTTAAGATGAATGTGACGTGATTTGGAACAAAACGATACCGGCCTTCCGATGGAAACTTTGAGTTTGTGTGGTATACACGCAGACTGGATCGCGGAAGTCCATGAAACTCAACGGGAAAAGTACTGGAGTGTGGTAATGCATAATGCCAGTAACCCATTAGTGCTGTGTTCTTTAGGATGTGATGTAATTTGGAAGACAAGGTTACCGCGGCCTTTCAATTTCGTTGGATGAATGGAGCAGGTAGGATGCAATGGTTCGTGTAATTCCGTGACATCCAACAGTGAAAGTACTGGAGTGTGGTAGTGCATATTACCATATAGATTTATTTTAGGTTGTAAAATGTACCAGGAACGCATAAGTGCTGTGGTTTTTAGGATGAGTGTGAGGTGATTTGGAACAAAATGATACCAGCCTTCCGATGGAAACTTTGAGTTTCAGACTGGATCACGGAAGTCCGTGAACCCTAACAGTGGAAGTACTAGAGTGTGGTAGAGCATAATACCAGAAACGTATTAGTGCTGTGTTCTTTAGGATGAATGTGTCGTGCTTTGTAAGACAAGGATACCGCGTCGTTGGACGTTGAACGGTACCGACCTTTGGATTTGGTTGGGTGAACGGAGCAGGTTGGATGGAATGGTTTGCGGAAGTCTTTGATACCCAACGGCAAAAGTGCTGGGTAGAGCATCATTCAATGTAAAGTATGGCAGTTGAATTTACTACCATTAAGATTTTGATGCTGAATGTTTCAAGTGAATGTAAGTGGCAAAAAACTCGAGTGCTCAAGCTTTAAGTGCTCGTAGACGGCAACTGTCGGGAAGAATGTTCATTTGGTAGAATAGAAAAGCAATCGAATTTACTCATTATTGCAACTTAAAAGTGATATTGTGTCCGTTCTAAGTGAAGTGTGAGAAAGAATGAAACGACCAAATGGACACACCAATGGATATCCCTTTACACCAGTACGCAGGGAAAATAGCCATCATTGAATAGGGCTGTATTTTCAAAAGGTATACCAGAATACTTAAATGGTACTCAAGATTGCTCAATGGTTAAACGAAGAAACAAGCCGAAGAAACAATAAGGTTTTCTACATATTATCGTAGATAAAAATATTCCACAAACCACCAATTTGGTACCATACAAATGATGAATAATTATAAAGTAACAGCTTAACTTTACTAATTAAGAGACTATGGGCTATATATGACATACCGTGTATACGGTAAAGGTTCTCAAAGGATGATGGAGTCCATCGTAAAATAGTAATTGTGAAAAGGAAGAGCTTGGGCGCTAAAGAGGTTCGTCTCCAGATTCTCCATCCTAAAAGTAAGTATTTCTTTCAATAAATAAATAATATTACAGAAAGTGAAACTTCTTAGATTTCGATCTCTACGAAATGATATTTTTACTACAAGAATACTGAACATATTTTTGATAACTGATTCAGAAATAATATAAGCTCATATCTATAAAATACGAACAAAATTTTATTTTCCAATTTAAATTCCCTCGATAAAATATCTAGTATCGTATCTTTGCCTTATCGTAAACTAAGTTACCTTTTTCGTTTACATGGACAAGAAAATATTTTGAAATAAAGTAAAAATACATTTTCAAAAACATTCAATTACTTTAATGATAAAAGAGGGGTTAGGGCGTAAACCACCACACTATCCAATCAGCAAGTTTCCGTACGATGATTTCAAATCGCGAAAAAGTTTTTTTTAAATTATGGAACTTCTCAAAAACGCACAAAATTTTGAAAAGTCTAAAGTTTGAACTTTGGACTTCCGAATATGAGATCTCTACCAAAGAAGATGATTTGGTTGAAAGTGCGATTCCAATGGGTTTTTTACTCCAAAATGACTCGATAAGTCTGAAATAAGATTTACGTAGGTACCGCTGAAAATCGGATAGAAAGTGGAAAGTAGAGGATTACAATACATAGACGCACAAGTGCACATTTCCAATAAGACGGGTTAAATCGAAAAACCTTTTTGCAGGAACAAATAGGCGGAAGTTTCATTTCGTTGCGGCTTTTTATTATATTAACACTTTTTCTGGCAACTGAAATGCGTCGTTTTGTTTGAAATTGTACCAAATATACTAATTACACAAAAGTATTTTAACTATTAACAACTCTAAAATAATATGCAATATATACCTACTATTAAAAAGAATAAAATTAGAAACCTGATTACAAGTATGTGAATATGAAAATTCATATGAAAAAAAAAATTGCTCATTTAGTTTTCGTGCGTTAGTGAGATGACACACTGCAACTCTTCACCGTGAGGCAATCTTTATTAATTTACCAATAAAGAGACTAACAAAAGCTTAAAAATAATGCAATTGGGTGATTCAAGAGCGAGAGTAAATTCATTTTATTTGTACCTTAATACTTATATCACCATCGCAGTTTGCCAAGTCTCGAAACCGTATTAAAGTCCCATTGGCGTAGACATCTTGAGAGTTTAATATTTTGCTGCAAAATGTGTGACGTCATCTCCCCTGCATTGCGCCACGCTGCAAACATTTGATACACACTTTGATGGGCTGATATCCAAGAAAATTTGCTTATTTACTCTCCAAAGCTTTCCCTCTGGGAAATGTTATGCTCGATCTGGAGTCGTTTCGTTCTCTTTATGGCAATATTTTTAAATTTTATCGGCATAATGCACAACTTTAAAGTAAAATATAAGCTTGCGATTGCACTGTAAATGAGAGCAGCCACAAGCAAATAATTTTGGACTGTTGCATATAAAAAGCTTATGATGTCGTCACCATTTTGTCACTTTTAAGGCTATCGTCTAGTGACTTAGCGCGGTGCGAATACATGTTTCCAGAAATGCTATCTATGCCCGAATGGAGAGAGTTGCAAGTCCAGCTAGGCCTATATTTTATTCCTGAAATATTTATTGATTTGTGTGACAATGTTTTCATTAGATTCAGTACACCTTAATCTAGTCTCGTATATTTTATTTTTCTAGTTTATTTAAATTAAAAAAATAAAAATACTGAAATAAGTTTTTAGGTCAAAAATGTGGGTATCTAGACTTACATAACTTTTAACATAAGCAATAGTACTTCATTGTTTCTGCAACATTGCTAGAAATATGAAAATTGGTCTACATTTCCGGGTAGGAAAACGTTATTCCTTTTTGTGTGAAAGCTTACAACTAGACGATGCTCTTAAGAGTGAATGGAAATTTCGCGTTTGAAAAAAAAGACATTATAATAATATAAGTGTGCAATTAAAATGAGTTTACTATTATATTTTTAAGTAGGTAAATACAAAGTACAAATGCCGAAGCCACGATAGGGTTTTAAATGTTCAACAAGAAGTTTTGATCCTTTAAAAGTTCTATAAATATTAAATAGCAGCAAAAGGTTCTTAGCCTCGGGAGTAATTCTTCAAGTAGTTTTTAAATAACGTTCAATAAATATTATTCAAGTAAAAATGTACACTTACATTGATTACGTACAAAATATAGAGTTATTTTTTATCTGAGGAATTCAGCTACTGAAAATGATAAGAAATATTATGTACCTGCAACTGAATGTCGGAATAAACTGGTCAAATATTGTAGCAAAGTAAATTGCAACAGCTTTTACTGGAAATGGTATATTCCCTGCAGTACACTTCACGTTCTATGTTTGCATGTCTGAAACGTCCTGTCATGCAATAACAGTGACTTGGTATGAATAACAAAGTGTAAATGTTTAAGCTGTCTTTTCAAATAATTTGGATTTAATTATCTTCTAAATCTACATTTGAATATTGTTCATGTATTACTTGCGGTTTAGTCTACCAGAATTTTTAGTTTTCAGCAATATACACACGCACACTCACACACATATACACACACACTCATATACTCACACACACGCACAAAAACACACACACACACTTTGCCTTTGCATATACAAATTAAAATCAGACACAATTCACTCAAATCACAAATTGGTGACATACGTATTTTCAATTTAATTCACTGAAATGGTAATAAAATCAAAAGATGTAATATGAGAATAACAGTTGTCTTTGATATAAGTCACGTGATGAATGACTGGCTCAGATATGTCAAAAACACACACACACACACACACACACACACACACACAGATCCACTCAGGGAAAACTAGGTTTTCTGTATAAAACATCTAACTGCCCTAACATATCGTCGGTGAAAAGTACTGTACATAACTAGTAATAGTAGTGAAATGTAATGTAGTTCCCATCGTAAATCAACCGAGATTATCTGAGGATGTCTTGGCCTTCGTATGAATAATTTATAACATTGTCTTGTTGGGTGTGGGTGCTTACCACAAGAATACATCAAGGTTTGAAATATTTTAAAAGACGAAAGGCGACAACGAGAGACTTTGCTGACTAAAGAAACAGAACAGTGACTTTTTAAATATTATCATTAGGTACTTCAATTCAACCTGCCATGGCAATTTCTATACTCTTGCTAACTTTACTATACGCTAATACTTTTACCTAATGGAATTGATTTCCTATTACAATAAGACTGCCTTTTCTGCATTACTTGATTTATTGTTATTTGTTCTCATGTCTCTCTGCATTAAAGTATTTACAACTTGCTGAAGTTCATCGAATACTATTCTATAATTCTAGAATCTATATTGCAAATTCCATCTGTTGGTAAAGGTGGAACTATTTTACTGGAAGAATGGACTGGTCCGAACTCTAATTACATGATTGTTACGTATCATGGACTAAAGGGCCTTATATAAATTGTAAAGATTCATTTTCGCTGTATAGAACTCTAAAAAGAAAATTTCATTAACTAACCAACCTTTATCTTGTCTCATCCGAGCCTTAAACGCATTTAAACCGTCTCTTTATTAAGATGACTTGGCATCATAAATTCTTGTTCAGCCCACAGAATAAAAAACACGATTTTTTTTATTAATCGCCATGATAAACGAGTGTAAAGTGCGGATTTATCTCTTGAAGCACGTGCTCCAAAGGCCGTTAGGTTCAATAGCGAATTTAGAATGTAAGCGTGAATTTATGGACATTGCCCGACTGATAAAAATTGTATTGCTCGCGGTTTATTTATAGGCGGTTCGTTTGTTTTTTTAGATGTTTATTTTACTCTGATTTGGTTATTCGAGAGGCCGGTGGAGAATGATTAGTCCATACAAACCGTAAACAAAATCATTTGAAAGAAGAATGACAAAATATGGTATCAAGTTTCCTTATGAAACAAAACCAAAAAATTCTAAGAAAATAAAATAGTGTTTCTTGAGAACCATTGACACTAGGAATTTATTTTTCATCTCACCCGCTCGGAAAGGAGATTTTTAATGCCCAAAATGCGGGCGGGAAATGCTATTATATTCCCTAGGGCGAGAAAGTACTATTAAAATCCTTTCCCGCCCTAGGGCGAGAAAGTAGTATGAAAATCCTTTCCCGCCCTAGGGCCGCAAAGCATTTCTAAATTCGAACATGACGTAATCTCGTATTGCGTCTATAATAATGTCTAATGGTGGCACCACACAAGGCTATTTGTATTTGTGATTGGATGATCGCGTATTTGCCAAAATTTTCGACCTCATGGAGCCAAATATGTTATTGGCTGTATTAGCCAAACAGGCAAATATGACAATAATTTTGGCCAATATACTCTCCACACATGGAAGTTATTTGACAAATATAAAAAATAGGCAAATACAAACAGCCATGTGTGGTGCCACCATTAAACTAAAGACTTCTTTTTTTTTAAATAATGTCAGTCGGTCAGTAACGAAGTTCGACCTTTGAGTTTGTATAGGTGTACATTACTTTTTGTTTTTACATTTTCTTAGAATATCAATAAGAATAATAACTCCTATTTTTTATTTTTTATTAAAATCTAAATCAAATAAAATCAAAGGAAAGGAAATCTAATTAAATCCATGGTTTTTATTTATTGTTTATCTAATTATTGTTATTTTTTTAATCTTCTATTATCGTTGGTTCTTAGAAATTGATATTTCTGAACGTATCCAAAATACAAGTAAAAAAAAAGTAACTCATTTTTTTTCTAATCGTGATAAATAATAATATTTTGTTTTTATTCATTACTGTTTTGTAATAAGATGAGTGATGATTTAAGGTGGATTTAATTAAGTGAGTGAAGTTATTGCAGAGTATTACTCAAGACAACATCTTACATACTAGCAATGCCGATCCAAGTGTTCTTCTAGTAATTTTCCTCGCTGTGGTGAGATGAAAAATTTTGTGTTATGTACGGCTGCAAATTTTTTTGGGTCTCGTGTCCTTTGAATGCCTCGCTATGCTCAGGATTCTATTCTTTGAACCCCTCGCTGCGCTCAGGGTTCAACCCTAGAATCCTTCGCCGCTCAGCATTCAAATTTGACACTCGGCCCAAAAATCCATTTTGCGCCCTTGCATAACAAATAACTATTTCATATCCGAAATGTAATTTTGCATATAAAAAGTTACGTTTTTGAATGTACATAGTACATTTTCTGTCATACATATTTTATTGAGAAGAGCAACTTGTTTATTTGCCTATAACTTTGGAATACGAATATTAATAAAAAAGTTGAAGTTCTAGATTAAAGTTTGGATTTTTATCAGCTTGGTACGGGATTCTGAGGGGATTCCATACATGCGTGGTGATTATCCTTTTATTAACATAATATTACCATCTTAATAAGTAATATTATTTTAGGTACCTACCTACATCGTTTTACCTCGTATATACTAAGGTACGAAATATTATTACTTAGCGACCGAAAAAATAATTTCAAATCTCACGAAAACAAATTTATTATTTTAATATTTCTTCATTTTCAGTCTGCAAAATGAAAAATGTAATAAATTTTGCTGCTCCACAATAAATCCCGGGAGGTTGTCTCTCAATTGCCGACAACAATTAAGCGGACGAACTATAATTGGGGAGTCCTAAAACTAACTTATCTCGTTTCGGCACGCGGTCGAGTGGTATTTTCAGGTTTTATAGGGATTTTCATTATTCCCTCAGTCTGTGGCGAGTACGATTGAAATTTTTCAAGTGGAAGAGAAAGACTAAAACAATGACATAGGCTTTATAGTTAATCTGGAAACGGCAGACATTCTTTAGTAATTTATTTGAACATACTTTGGTACCGCTGCAATCGTTTGCATGGAATCTATATATGAAGTATATCAAAATTTTCAACATAACTTGTTTACTTACAACAAAACAACAAACACTTTTTTTACAAAAATGTTAACAAAAAAAAAAAGAAATTATCCTTTTCAACTCATTTCAACGAATGTTTTTGTAAGTATAAGTATTTTTAGCTTCCAGCGTAATTAAACTATGACTTGCAACCTAGAGTTAAGTATATTTTTCTTGCTTCTATGAAATTAGAGTCGTGTGTCAATAAGTCTGATGATGCTAATGACGATCTAAATTCTAAGTCTTAAATTATCCTATTATTATAAATATTAAACATTCCAGGTTTGGATTTCTGTTAACTTCACTTCATAATATTACAGAACGCTGAGCTGAAAATCAGAAAGGATATAGCGTATATTCATTCCTTATCAAAAGGTTACTTTTTGCTTCAGTAAAATCAAAAATCCCTATGGACGAAGTTTAAGCAAAATCAAACATTCACATAATTCATAACCTAGACAGTCGCACATACTTTACACCTGTCTCATCCAGTAATAGCAAATCGCGCTGCCTCCATTACTAGGGGTCCTCGATAAATAAACTGTGGGGACACAGCTCTGCACTGCTGTCTACGATGCTGGCAATTGAAATTTTATCCCAGCTTTATACACGTCGTTACCAATAAAATGGTAGAAAATAAACAACTCCCCCTGCATCAGTGAGAGATGAAGACTTTACGTCGTAAGCTGCGCTGTTTATGAATATTGCCTTTACAAAATTATTACAGTGACGTCACGGATGATGAAAGTTATTTCTACATTTTTTTTTGTACGCAGCTCAGGTTTCTAGCCATTTTGAGCCTTAATAAGAATGGATGCATATCGTTTTTGTTATATTTTATCTACTGCTTTACATATATGATATATCAATCGAAAACCATATTTTATCTTCTAGGTCTCGCTTATTGGTTAAAAAGAAATAGAGAATATCTTATGTGGAATACCTCAGGTCTTATTTTATATGGAGCATTGTAAACATGAGTACTTTGTGCAGAACATATATTTCTAGAGAGGAGGTGTAACATATCCTTAGAAAAATATTCACAATAATATTTATTAAGAACGCTCGAGTGAGTCAGCTGGCTGGGGAATTAAGCAATTTTTAAACCTTTAGTATATGAATACACAAGATATTATTGAGTTTTAATCGGTTCAAACGTGTATTTAAAAATTATGCATTTCTGCGCAAGAACATACTTTTTTTTTAATAAAATTTCAAAGAAAAAATTCAAAGATGTTTCTGTTAAAAAGAATGCTTAATGCTTATTGCACATAGTAATAGAAATGAAGAGTGTTTCAACAAATCATTATGTAGTAGATATAAATTTGCAAGTCATATTTTTAATTTTATTTTAGATCAAAACACATTAATTGATAAATTAGGTTATTAGATAGATCCATTTCTGATCTCAGAAACCAACAAAAGTGTTTAAAACTCTATGAAAAGCACAACAAAACCATTGCCTACATTATTTTCTCTGAACAATACAGCTCAATTAAAAAATAGAGTGAAGTGTGAGATAAAAAATTCACCGTTAGAGTTGGAAGAAGTCAAAAATAATGAATTCCGATCGAACTACATTAAATAACCAGGGGATCTACCACCATCTCTTCAAGCAGTGCTACTTCATACAAACAGAGTATGAAAATGTCAAAACAGTTCTGCAAAATTACTTGCTTTAAGAGATGGTGGTACGTCCCTTGATATGAAAGTATTTCTCACATGTTATCATATCGGAGCTTTTCACTAATCACTATACGGTACGCATACAGATGAAAGATTTTTATCAATGCTTAGTGATAACATCAGCGTAGACCGCAAGGCTTTTAGGTGAAGTATTACAACGTTGAATGAGCTTGAACATCGCAGTTTGTATGTAAAGCCGACCCCTCATCGATGATGGAGTGTAGACTCATAATCAGTCGTAATGGATATTGGAGTGAGCTTGAAAATATTGCACAGAAAAAAATACAGTTGGTTGCGATATGAAAAGGGTCAAGTTTTGAATTTTTGGGACTTTAAAGACGGAAATCTGTGAGAAATTCATTGTGTGTTTTCTGATATGTAACTGTTAATTAAGACTAGCTATGAAAACTGGCCAAGTTTATTGGGAGATTAGGTTTTGCCCGCGGCTTCGTCCACTTGGAATTCGATTTTTTTACAAATTCCGATTATTATAAATAATTTTTATTTTATTTAGATTTTAGATCATTATTAATTCAAATCTGGGTCTCAGGAAGTTTGCTATAGCAATGTATAGATTTCAAAAGCAAAAGTCACTTAAAAATAGTCTATTAATCCAGAATATAGAAATATAAACTGTCTACACTCTACACTCCCAGATCGATTCAGCAGGTGTGTAGTGATTGAGTACCATACTATCAAACTACTACTATCATACTTTTACATTTATAATCGGTATATAAGATTTATACGTTATGAAATTTAAACATTTATGTATATGTAATAGAACTAAATTGTAGAGACGTATCTGTTAGTGAAAATATACAATGTGGTTCTCAGAACTTTGAGCGCCCACGCTGTCAGATATGTTACTTTTATAAGAAAGCATTTTTTTAGATATACTCGTATCTACAAAGAACCTACATTACAACTAGCGGCTAGGCAACTGAAACACATGATGCTGATGTTATTGACGTTAGATTTGATAGTATTTTATATTACGCTGTTATCAAGCGAGTAAACATTATTCCAGACATGAAGCCAAGAAAATCGGATAAAATTTCCATACGGAGTTTCCTATCGCAAGTCTATTATAGTGCATTGTGCGCATGATGTATGTTTTCCTTACATTTCGCGGGTGATTTCGCTGAAATTTGACTGGCGTAACTCGGAGGGGACCATTTCACATTAGAAATCAGGTGACACGGTGATGGATGTTGCTTATTTCGCTTAAATCCGACACATTCGGGAGAAAAATGATGTATTTTTAGATAAAGCCCCGCTGACTTATCTACTTTTTATGCGTAGAGTTCTACCTGAGTTTCAACAAAAACTACCTAATGTAATCTAATGTAGTAAGATATATACTCCATATAAAACCCAATGCACACTATGTTTAATACTGCATTGAAGAATGCGAACCGTCGTCAGTTAGAAGAAGACTTAGGATGTTATCAGATGATAACTAAAAATAATAAGCAACCGGTAACGCAATGATTTTCATCATAAACTACGTATATTGCCAAACTTATTTATTTACTTTAAAGCATCAACCATCACTTTATGGAAGATTAATAATAATATGAGGTTGGAATGAATAAAAATATAATATTGATTCACTCCGCAATATCAAACGAATCTTTACACTTCGCTACTTTACTCCGACACAAGAGCATCTTCCTAGGTACATTATAATATTGTCTTTATCGTAAATATAAAGGAAAGGTTGTCTGTGTACCTTACTGCAAAAAATCAAACTGTATTGTATTCTTAACACTGTCTAGAAACATCCCTATGAACGGTTTAGGTTGCACAGGTGTCAAACAAATCAGATACTTATATTGAGGAGCCTGGTAAAATAAATTGCTGAGTCAATGATATAATACTTACTCAAACAAGACCATAGTATAGAGAGTTGATAACTTATGAAATATTCTTTATAGATATGTCGGTGAAAACAAATAACGTAAGGGCAATCTCGTCGGAAAAACACCGATATTAACATCTATCACGCCATTATATGACTAACTGTTATTTTATGAGCATCTAATGGCCCGATAAGGATATTTTATTATTCCCTAATGGCTTATACCTGTCTTACAGCGTTACAGGAGCGATGCGTTATGCCCACGCATCGGAACACCAATTTCGCATAATGGATGTACGTCTTTATTGTCCATTTGGAAAAAGATAAAAAATTATATCTACCTCAGAATGTTATTGATTATCTTAATTGCGCTTAATAAATCAATTACACTTTGTGAGACTCGTAAAGATTTTCTGCATGTAATTCAAGTAAATAATCAAAATACTCTTTAAATAAATAATTTACTCTATGTGCAAGTCTGCGCCAATTTTGCGCAGAGTTGCACACGACAGAACACAGTGTAAACAGCTAGAGGAGGCCTTTGCCAATAGGCAATTCGAAACTCGAGACATTTTATAAGACATAATATTTTTATTCTATAGATCGTTTTGTAATTCTTTGACTTTATTGTATTTTATAGACATTATGCAACAATATTATACGACGGAATTTGTATGTGACATGTCTCAATAATTTCGGAATAAAGGCTATTTTTATTTTATTTAAGTACAACTACTTCCTAAATAAAATGGCCACTCTAACCAAAAAACACAACACGCACTTAAGTTGACTATATTTTAAGAGCATGAAATTCATTTCCTGATTCTCAACTACGCCTCAATACAGTCAATTCAAATATAGAATTTAAAAGGATATTTGATTTACTCTTTGGTGCATAAATAGCATAAATAGCAGCATAACACTAGCACTACCTCTTAGATCTATGTAGTAACTATAAGAATAATTTTATAAACCCTCGAATACGAGCACATCTCTACCCTGCCAGTGTCGCTCCTAGCGGTATAAACACAGAACAATCGCTGTAAATACCGCCCTATACAGGTACTGAGATAAAACGGGAGACGAGCCAGTATAGGCAAAATTATTCGAACATTCATTGCAACTTTATAAGCAGCGGGCAAAGGTCAGGCATTTATGGTATTCTCGCTTTAATTTGGGGGCTGTGAAATCCATTATTGTTCTCAAAAGTGTGTGATTGTTGGATATATTAGGCACACCAGTCTTATTTTGAGAGGATACCCTATCCCACAAGTGGACTGTGCAGTAATAGATTTGTGTGTCACCCGTCTACCCATTGCTTTTCGTCATTGAAAGTAAGTCAATTATAGACAATTTACTAAACGCTACGCAGACCACCCCATTCTTAAACCGCTTATATCCAGGAACACTAAACATTTTGTAGGTATAATTTTTTTGGTAACGTAATTAACAAACACGCAAAAAAAGTTTCAAATGGGACACTTACTAGAGCAAAAAAAGTGGGAAACAGCTATCCAAACGTGGCGGTATACAGTCTGTAATTTCAAAAGTGGCTGTTATAGTTAGTTCTATGTCACACAATAACCATTTTAATTAGAAATTTGTTATTCTTTAGTTATCATGGCTTTTACAACACTTGGTTCGGTGCTATTTGTATTAATTTTATGGAATCTACCATTAATTAATCTATTATTACCTACTCATACTGATTTATAATTGCCATTCTCTCTATAAAAAACTTTATTTTTTCACACTCACAATACAACACTCCCGTCAAGTTCGGGAAGCACGCAAGCAAACAGTAACGAGAAGAAATGGCAAGAAACTCGGCACTTGCTCTTTCATATTAATAACCGCTGTAAAAATTTGAGATTCAGAAAAAATAAAAAATAAAATCAGTTCCGCCTTACTCTAAAGTTTTCCCCTATACTCTTATGCAGACGCTATCGATTTTGTCTGTGTTAGGGGGACAGCCATGATAATCATATTATATCGTATTTTAAATATATTGCCGAGGGACCGCTCTGTTGTACAATTATACGTCGTATAACTATAGCCTGACCTTGAATCCCCAACCCCTTTACAATTAATATTCTGCTAGATGAAAGAAGGGGTACCTAAGTCAATTTATTGTAGTTTGACCATCTCTACCGAATAAAGATACTTTTATATTCTAGATATGTATTCAAGGTTGAGTTTGAAGTTGCTATCTTATTATTATTTGTATCATGGGTTTAAGTAGTAGAATACTAGCCAAGATGGCCGCCATCACAGAATGGCGAATTGTAGTGGTCGGGGGATTTTTATTTTTTAATTTATGCAGCCTATACTATAATATATTTATAGATGTATAATATACGAGTTTATATATGGTTTGGTCATTAATCGCAGCAAAACCAACCTCATGTTTATCGACAGAGCAGACAAAATTCAAAGAACTAACATATTGTGCGACTTGACCACGGTTCACGAATTTGTCTACTTGGGGTCACTTATAACTGCCTCCGGCGATTGCGAGAAGGAAGATGTAAGGAGGGCACAAATGGCCAAAGTAGCAGTCAAGCGACTTGAGAAATTATGGAAGAATCAAAACATCTATCGCACTACCAAGGTGAAACTAATGCGAACACTAATTTTCTCCATATTTCTATACGCTTCTGAAACTTGGACCCTTAAGTCTCGGATCCTCTCCAGGATTGACGCGTTCGAAATGTGGTGCTGGCGCAAAATGTTGGGTATCTCATGGACTGCGCATCGCACAAACGCGTCGATATTGGATGAGCTGAAGATACAGACCCGTCTGTCTACCATCTGCGCCCGCAAGCAGCTCTCTTTCTTCGGCCATCTGGCCAGGAAGAAACCCGACTGCATCGAGCGGCTAATTATATCTGGTCGCATGGAGGGCAAGCGAAGTAGGGGCAGAGCGCCAACCCGGTGGATAGACAACATCTGCAAGGCCACCGGCGTCAACATCCAAGGCTCTTGTAACAAGGCTCAAGACCGCACCACCTGGCGAGCCTTGATCATGAAGTTGGGCTCGTAGCCGGTCACGACCCTCAGTAATGAGGCAACGACTAAGAAGAAGAATATACGAGTATCAATTTATTATGTCGTCGATGCCTTTGAAGCAAGAGCGGCAAGAGTCATGAGTGTTAGTCGTCGACTGCATTTTGTATGAGCTCGCGAACGTTAGATTACCTTCCTTTAATTACTCTCAGAGTAAATACGGCGAAGCGGCGCGTGTGTAATCACGGTTAGTAATTAGCTAGTACACGCCGGATATACTCAAAGGGTACTTAGGGTGCTGTCGTAACTAAAGAAAGATTCTAAGATATATGATGCGATTTAATCTAAGTTTCAGTGATATTCTAAAGTGAATAGTAGTTTCAGTGATCTCTTTTAAAAATCTTTATTAGCATAAGGTAAACTCTTGACTATGCCACTCTGTAATTGTTATTAATAAATAATTTACATAAAGAATATTACATCCCGCTTATCAGTATATTACATCCAAACACAGAAATTGCCACGTGGGTCCTATACTCCTATTTCGACTAGAGCAAAAAAGTAATGGCTATGCTGAAGATTAGTAAATGTAAAATGTTCTGGTTTCTCTGCGTAATACTAAACTTAGATGGTTATTAATGTTAACTACTACTAGGCTACTATGTAAACTAACAAATACTGCTATACTACGTCACTACACGCAACAACATCTAGATATTATACTGTTTGCAGTGCTAGATATACTGTTTCCGTATCCAGTCCAGTGGTGTAGATACTTACTAAATAGAATTGTCCAAGTAACAGAGTGAAGCTTAGAAGCAGTAGAACTTTATTTAAGGCGCCCTAATATTATCCTTTTTGGTAGAATAATTTTACAAACTTTTTATGTATTAGTATCGCTTCAGTTTCGCTCACGGCCGTCTGACAATCGCCTTAAATTCGTTTAGCTATATCGCAAGAAAATCACCGCGTACAAGTCAAGAGCACATGTTAAGAAAGTTTGTTAATATTTAATGAAATCGTCGAGAATGGCGTTGATTTGTTACTTTACATTGAACGTTCAATTTTCACCCCACAACCGCCGACCGCTAATTCAATAATTTGACAAGCGTTATACATATTATATTATAGTGTTGACATACAATCTACGGGTGGCTGTGTTTTGGAAATGATTATAATTAATTAATGTAATTGATACCGTTTACACAACTGTACAAATACCATAATTAAAATAATTGAAATAATTGAAAGGTTTTCATTTTGAGTCAAATATACTACTAAATTTTATTATACTTTCATCCATTTTAAATTCAAACCAGTCAAAATACTTATAGACCTAGTTGATTAAATTGACGTTGAATTTTCCCTAAGTCTATTTCTTTTAATACAGAAAGAGACCTTTAACAAATATTTGTAGGATGAAAAAGAAGATGATTTGAGAAATTTTTAGCAAAAAAGCTTCACTTAAATAATTATCCTCCATTTTTAATGACGTTTTATATCATATCCTCTATTTTTTTCTGAGTCGTATTTTATTAATCGTCGCACTGTGTTTGGTCAAAGATAAACTGAACTGTTTGAACTTCATTTGCAGATAAGTTCATATTAAAGTAATCGTACGGAAAATTTTTGTAATAAGCTTTTTATAAGAATCTATGTTTTCAGGAGCGTGTAAGTTAGGCCTAACTGAAACACTTATTTTTTTTTTTTCATTTTCAGTAATATAGGATATATTACAAAGCAATATCATGTGTAGCTTAAGCCATTTGTCTGCGAAACCAACAAGAATAAAATAGTTTCAGTTATATTTAACTCTGTTAAATCCACATGCAAATTACATGTCTCCCTGATCGTTCAAAGGAGTAGGTAATGTATAAATTATACATTACCGCCGCGGATCCCGTCTTTAAGCGTGATTAAGGCGCGTTTAGACTGGCGCGCGAAATGAAATTAGCGTAAATCACATCACCGAGTAGGATTTACGATGTGCGCGGAATCCACGCGGAATCTAATCAGTGTACGAATTGCAGTGCAAGAGCAAGAGACGCTATATGGCCAGACGCATAAACCCTAATTATTAATAATATAAATGTGAAAGTTTGTGAATAATAATATCAGGATGTTACACACACATCCAGCCCCAAAGTAAGCGATAGCTTGTGTTATGGGTACTAGATAACTGATAATTAATATAAAATAAATAAAATAAATAAATAAAAAAGCCTTTATTACTACTACCAATTTTGCGTTTTTTTTTTTTTAGTTATCTCTTCTTTGCATGCATTAATATAAACCTTAAATTACAAAAATAATAATAAAATAACTATGCTATCTGGTCTATATGGTAGAAGTCGCCTTCTCGGCGTAGGCCTCCCCCAATTTCTTCCATGCCTCCCTATCTCTTGCTACCGTCATCCAGTTTGGTCCCACAATTTGATTGAAGATATCTCTTCTCCTTTGTCTTCCTTTCTTCCTTTTTCTGTTTCTTGGAATCCATTCTGTAAGACGTTTAGCCCATCTTATATCTTCCATCCTACATAGATGTCCTGCCCACTTCCATTTTAATAACCTTGTTCTTTTTGTTATGTCGTATAATTTTGTCTTTTCTCTTATGTCACAGTTTCTGACTCTATCTTTCAGTTTTATTCCTAATATACTTCTTTCCATTTTCCTTTGGCATATTGCTATATTAGCCTCGTCTTCTTTTTTAATAGACCATGTTTGACATCCATATGTCAGCGATGGCATAATTGCCGTCTCATAGAGTTTCTTCTTGATGTCAAGGCCAACTTCACTCTTCATGATCTCCTTTAGACTCCAGTATTTGTTCCACGCTATAGTAATTCTTCTTTGAATTTCGTTTCCTGATTGGCTTTCGAAAGAGACTGATTGTCCAAGATATATGTATTCCTTGACGAATTCGATTTTTCCGCTTTTCACGACGACATCTTGAATTTTCCCATTTGTCAGTATTTTCGTTTTCGCAGCATTAAGCGTCAACCCAACTCTTTCACTTTGTTCTTCAAATTCTTTTATCATATTCTCGAGCTCTTCTGCGGTGTCAGAGAAAATAACGATATCGTCTGCAAAGCGCAAGTGGCTTAGGTATTGCCCATCAATTCTGATTCCCCTTCCTGACCAATCTAGTTGTCGAAATACATTTTCGAGTACTGAGGCAAATATCTGTGGTGATAATGGATCTCCCTGTCGTACGCCTTTTCTAACAGGGAACTCTTCACCTTCTTTTTCCAATTTAATCTTGGCAGTACCTTTTGAGTATATGCTGTGGATTAGTCGAACGTAGTTAGTGCTGACACCTTGTTCTAGAAGTGCCTCGCAGATAGCATCATGCTTAAGGGAGTCAAAAGCTTTGGTAAAATCTATGAAGCATAAATACATGGTTATGCCATATTCATTGGCTTTTTCTATTATTTGCGTTACAGTCTGAAGATGGTCTATTGTTGAAAAATTTTTGCGAAAACCTGCTTGTTCCGGTGGTTGGTGTTCGTCTAAAGTTTTGAGAATTCTCCTCAGGATTATCTTTGAGAAAATTTTGTATACATTTGACATCAGACTTATTGGTCTATAATTATTTAAATCTTTTCTATCGCCCTTTTTGTGTAGTAGTATGATTTTTGATTTTGACCATTGCTTAGGAGTTATTCCAGTTCTCAGAATGTTGTTAAATAATGTCTTCAAGGGATTCTGTAGAATTTCCAGGAGTGATTTTAATACCTCGTTTGTAACGTTGTCTTCTCCTGGTGATTTATCATTTTTCTGTGTCCTAATCGCATGCTCTATTTCTGAGCCTAAGATGCTTTGCGGAGGTTCCTGATTGTAAGCATTCTGTAGTCTAATTTTAATTTGTGATGACAATATTTCTTCTGATGAGTATAGATCTGCATAGAATTTTGTTGCTTCTTTTATAATGTCATGTCGGGTATTCAATATGTTACCGCTTTTGCTTTTAATATTAGCTGTCCATTCCGATGTTTCTCTAAGCTCTTTGAGGGCTTTTCGCAGAGCTCCCTTTTTCTCAATAAACCTTATGAACACTTTTTGTCGATAGATTTTCTTTTCGTTCCTTATATTTCGGTTAATTTTCTTACTAATATTTGCTATTTTTACTTTAACTTCCTTATTTCTTTTTTCTTTATACAAGAGCATCCTATTTTCTAAAAGCTTTAGTGTTTCTGGGCCAATAAGTTCTCTTTTTTCTTTTTCCATCTTTGGTAGTTGTTTTAGTATGGTTGTGAGTTCTCTTTCAAAATTATCGTATTGTGTCTGTATGTCAGGTGCAATTTGCAGAGATTCTAAGAGTGTCTGTTCCCATTGAGTTCCACTTTCTTTAGTTATTGTTGGAAGATTTCTCATAATATGAGGTGTATTATTAACAAAATTTCTCTTTTTGTGATTTTTCAAGCTTAGTTTACACCTTATCATACGATGATCTGTGTTGAAGTTTAGGTTATTAATGATGTCAAAGCTACGTATGTCGTTTGGTCGATTGGTCAGAATGTAGTCTATCTCATTTAGACATTTCCCGTTTGGAGAACGCCAAGTCCACTTCTTATGCCATTTCCTTTTAAACATGCTATTAACAAATTTAAGGTTTTTTTCCAGTGCAAATTCTACGAGGTTCTTCCCATGGCAGCTTCTTTTGCCGTAAGAGAATTTTCCAAAAATTCTTTCCTCTCCTGTTTGCAATTTTCCAATTTGAGCATTAAAGTCGCCCATTAGGATTATGTTCTTGTTATGCGCCCCGTCGAGAGCAGATTCAACACATTGATAAAAATCATCTATTTCTTCCTTTTTGTATGCTTCCGTAGGAGCATAGACCTGTATGAGCGTCCAAGCTGTGTTATCCTCTGATTTTATATCTAATGAGGCTACTCTGTCTGAGAACATTCTGAAACTTTCTATATTGTTTTTAAGACGTTTCTTTACTATAAATCCGACACCATTTCTGCCATTAGATCCATATGTGTGATAAAGTATATAGTCTTCATATTCTTCAATAACTTCACTATCCCTTCTTACTTCAGAGATACCAATGATATCCCATTTAATTTTCGCTGTTGCAAAAATAAGCTCTGTGATTCTAGTATCAGACAATAGTGTTCTTACGTTTAGGGTTGCAATGTGCCAACATTTTGAATTCCTTTTTGTTTCTTTGCTATATTTTTTGTGATGGGTTTCTATGTTTGGGGGGTGTTGGTCTAACTCCTCCACGGGGACCAGCCGGCTTGGAGGAGGGTGCTGAGAGGCGACATCTATGCGTTTTTTTCAGTTCCTTTAGTATGGGTATGTGTTGTCCCTGCTCTGGATAATTAATATACATACATATTAATGTACTTACATAAAATATAATATGTTGAAAAACACACAAACACTAGAAAACATTCATGCTCATCTGCACACAAACATTTTTCACTTGTGGGAATCGAACCCACGACCTCCGACGAAGACGGCACCGTTCGCTACAACTACTGAATTTTGGCTGGAATTTGGAAGTAAACAGCTTATTTCTATAGCTATATAATTATAGGTACACATTGCTATGTAATGTAAATATGTGTATGTATTTAAAGTATGTTGAAAAAAGGATCGGGAACGGGAACTAGGATGGAATGTAGTATAATACCGCGACATATTATTTTGTTAAAATTCAAAATCCTCGTGATCGAAGGCCAAACCTAGTGGCTATATTTAATAAACAAAAAGTTGTAAATGGTAGAAATGCCATTTGCGAAAGATGGAATCCAAAGGTGTTCTAGCGGAGACGCCTATTAGACTGTTGTAGCATTGTCATCAAAAATTTTGATAATTCTTATAAGATAAAAGACATCGGCATAACACAGAATGTTAAATCCAAAAATCGTTGTTATTATAAAAAGAAGGAGTACCATAAATCCTTACAACAGTGGCAGCTACATGTTTATCGACTGTCTCTTACACTATTAGTGGTTAGGCTGGCTCCACTCTGGCTCTAACGAAGTGTGACGCTGTTTGGTTCAATGTATCTCACATGATAGTTATTTACTTACTAAGCTGTCGGCATCAGATGACGTATCCACCATCCAGTATTATTCAGAGGTGTTTACTGTAAGGTGTTAGGACATTTTTGAAAATGGCTCATTTCCTTAATTCGTGATTTAACTACCTTTTCTAGAGAAGAGTGTAGAAGTGTGGTAGCAAGAGTTGGAGAAGGCCTTCCTTGAGCACTTAGAATTAATTAATAATAAGCCATAATATAGAGTTTTCTATACCCGAGAGCTGGCGTTTATTTAGCTCAACGGCTAAGTTTAGCCAAACACAGAGGTAATAGCGTAGTGCCCAGAGTCTTGGGCACTATTGCCATAAATGGTGTATATATTTTGTGAATATTAAGATTGATAATTTTAGTTTTTTCATTTATTGTCAAAGCCATTTATGCAAACTTTAAATTATTGTTAATTAATTTTATTTATTTAAAAGTTTGAACTCTTCGAACTATTCTAATTTAATTTTAAATGTTAATGACGATTGTATTTTTTCTGACACACATTTTTTTTGGGGGTGGTGATAAATCAGTGTCAGTCACCTGAGAGAGATTTAAAAATGTATAAAGACAAAACTAGCGAAGACAAAATGGTCGAGAATAGAAACCGATTACTAGTTAAAAACAATACAAAAAATTGTGTTTTAAGCCGAAAATGTTCTGTAAACAACACTTCGCAGAGTTTTACAAAATTCTGAAGAATTTTTATTTGTACCCGAGGCATGCAACTTTTGCCGTTGCTTTGCGTCAATATTTCGCCGTATCTTATTTTTACAATTTCCATCAATAAGAAGTTTCCTTGCATATTGGAGAAAAGAAACTGCAAACAAAAATCCGAATTCTAATGGAAAAGTAATACCGAGTATTGGATGCAGAATATCTCACGAGCAAAACATCTTCGATATTACGTCTGCCAAGGGATTTTAATAAATGTAAATATTTCTTGTGCATATAATTTATAATATGGAGCTTCTTAAAGGTACATTTTATTTGTTATATAAATGTTACACTTGTGTTTAACTGTTTAAGAAGCGCAGGCAACGAATTATCTACAAAGTGAAATGCTTCGCTCCTATTGGTTATAGCGTGATGTTATATAGAGTTCCTCGATAAATCCAGCAAAAAAAAATAATGTATCAATTGGGGCCTGTAGTTCCCGATATTAGCGCGTTCAAACAAACAAAAAAACTCTTCAGCTTTATAATATTAGTATAGAAGAGAGATAAAACGGTTGGAAGACTCCTTATAAATAATTTCGTATTCGAGTCATATAAACGACCCTATAATACTAAACTATTTTGGGGGAAACGTCTGACAATGGCAAATCTGTCCATTGCGAGCAATTTATAATTTCCTCGGTCAGTTAGGCCAGGGGTGTCACAATAGTGTCCCCTGCAGAAAGCAGCCCGGTTTTAACAAGGGTTTTTGTCCCAATTATTGCAAGGTTAGTGATTATTTCCGCTAATATCCACTATACGAGGAACATTGATGCAATTTAATATGGAGCCGCAGTTTAAAGTTACATAAGCAACTTTTATTACAAAACTTTTGCGACCGTCAGTCAACATCGTATAATATTCAGCTATGACGATCATGTAATTAAAAAAAATCGGAAGGTGGCAATAGACATAATATACCCTGGACAGGGCGAACGGCATGAAAAATGTTCGTTTTGCCACCAACAGTGAGGCCACGCTGTAGTTCACTCAGCGGCCACCTATAGAATTTTGACAGATTGCGCGACTGTTTGCTTGTATGAAAAAGGTTTACGTAAATTGTTCGAATACCCATATCCTGAGTTTTCTTATCAGTGGAGGTGGCTATGTCGCAGACATAAATTTACTGTTGACTGTTGAGCATTTTGTGTGAAACACAGTTGAGTGTTTTACGTGAATAAGTTGTTACAAGCTACAGATTAAAGTGAAATAAAAATTTTGATGCACCTACCTAGACTGCAAACTGCAGCACAAAAATGGTCCCCTGATTTTATGATCGTCGGTTTTCCGAATTGCCTTCTACTATAGCGTTGAATTTCAACTATAGGGAATTAAATTTTAGAGATGGACTTCTGAGAACGTCTTTGAGAATTAGAGGACCTGTAGATACAATTTAAAGAACGTCATAAAACATCGTTGCGAATCTGCCTCTGCGTCAGAGGTCGTGGGTTCCATTCCCACTACTGGTAAATTTTTGTGTGATGAGCATGAATATTTTCCAGTGTCTGGGTGTTTTTCAATATATTATATTTATGTATATTAATATGTATATATATTTATCAGTTATCTAGTACCCATAACACAAGCTATCGCTTACTTTGGGGCTAGATTGCGATGTGTGTAATGTCAAAAAAAAAATCTGCTTGTATGGTTCCTTACTACTCACCACCACAAAACAATAATTACTTGCAAGGAAGAGAATGAGAAAAAATAAATCTGCACAGAACAGCCACAATACATACAAATGATGACCATGATCACTCTGCCAAACGCGATACCATAAAAACAAGAAGAATAGAATAGCCTTAGCCATGTTTTCTTTTTTTTAATAATAATTCAGTGAAAACAAATTTTGGCAACAAGAATATGTATCTAAATTAAATATTGAAAACGATCGAAGGGTCACTAAAAGGTATTTGAAACCTAAGTTAAAATCTACAAATGTTTCAGTCATACAAAGACTCCAAAGTTAATAAAGTATTTTTAGTTTAAATGTATTTAAACTAGGTACTTCTTTAAACGAACTTCTAACCTTTTATACAAAAAAATCCGAACATTCCACTTGACTTTTAAAAGTTGCATTAATCATTAAACCATTACAGTCTGAAAAGTTTTAATACTAATTCAATTCGTAGCTCCGAGACGGGCCCCAAACATTAATCAGCAACGTTTAGAAACGGAAAACTCGTGCCTTTCGTAAATGCGACCAATCAGTGCTTTCATGGACAACCCTCAGTTTCTGTAAAAGGTTATCAAATCAATGATTATTTTAATTACATGTTTAAGCTAAAATTAGGTTCAAAAGAAAATAGTAAAAAATTGGTCGATTGCGAGTCGGAATCGTGTACTACGGTTCCGTACCATTAGGTATTTATATAACTTAGCGAGATGATGATGCATGAGCCAGACTCTCAATAATTACTACAACTAATAACCAAGTCGAGTAATATTGGGAGATCTGGACCATCGACTAAAAACGAGCATAAAATCACGTTTGTTGTATGGGAACTCCCTTAAAAATATAAAATTTTATATTTTAATTTTTGGTATTTGTTGTTATAGCGGAAACAGAAATACATCATCTGTGAAAATTTCAAGTACCACGGTTCAAGAGATACAGACAGACCGACGGACGGACAGTAATAGGGTCTTGTTTTTACCCTTTGAGTACGGAACCCTAAAAATCGGAATATGCTCCTTCAGAAGACCCATGTAGTCTTTATAGATGTCCACTGACTGAGAATGCTGATGATAACAAAAATTTTAAAAAGCATATCTTATTTATGTAAGTAATAAAATAAAATTAAACTATTAATTTCGTAAATGCTTACTTACTTAAACGCATATTAAATTTCAATGTTAAGCGACCTTCATTGTTTTTATTAATATTCTTAATATTCATTTAATATCTAAACGTTTTGAATTCATAAGTTTAAATAGCAAAAAGTTGTTAAATACGCGCGAGGCATTTGGTTATATTAAACTCGGCTGACCTTAAGGATCTATACGTGTACGGCTTCTAAGTGGACCTATATTAATCTATTATCATAAAGTCGTCTGCAGATGCCACAGATGATAAAGGTGGCCGCATAAAGTCTACGTTTTGGGATCACAATGATGCTGTTAGGCAAATACCATGTTAGGGTTTAATAGACTCTCTAGGCTTCTTTGTAATAGGAATGTTGGTAGGGTTAACCCTTACGTAGGGATAATAATCGTCTTTTTGAGTACCTACTTTGAGTGTACTTGATAAAGGAAGATTGTTTAAAAAATATAGGTAGGAGTAGAGAATCAGAGTAAGATTTTGTTATATGTTTATGAAAAGTGATTTGATGTTTTTTTCCGCATTGCGATTTGGGGGATATATTTTTTATGGCCTTCTCCTTGGATTAATATCTATGTAATTATATATTTAATCAATTTCAAGAGTCGTGCTCGCGTACTAACGGTTTCGTACTATCAACATCCAATTATCAGTAGTATTAAAGTAAGCTAAACACCCCCACAATTCATAAACTAGCAAAAAATCACGTTTGTTGTTTGGGAGCCCATCTATTTTTTTTTTAATTTTAAGGTATACTAACAGCCTGGTGACAGAATCCCATTTTTTACCCTTTGGGTACGGACTACGTAACCCTAAAAAGTGTCATATTTGGTTTAACGGTGCTATCTCTACAAGTAGAAATACAACTGTTTATACACAAAAACATGCAATTTGATTCTCTTTACCGAAGCCAGACATATTCGTATCTATCAGTGCTTATTCCAATATCAACATATACACGCTTCTAAATAATCGATTGCAGGTATTCTGAGGCGGTTCATTGGTTCGGCATAGGGGGTCAGAGGTCTTTGTGCGGGCCTCCAGTTTCTAATTCAGTTAATTTGGCCCTTAAATCTCATATTGCAAAATGGACGCGGACAATAATTGCGTTTGGTAAACACCACACCGCTCTGAACACGGGGCATCCATTAGTTGAGTCTATTAGGCTTTGTTTACATGCAGGCTGTCTTATATATGCTAGAGTATAGATCGGAGGGTATTTTAATAATATTTGTTTTAGAACTATTGAGAAGCATTAGAAAGTTATTATAAAAACCTTCAAATATTCAAGTAGTACTTAAAATAATTTAATTGCAAGACCAGATATTTTTTGACATTTTTTGTGATAAAATTAGTACCACTTCATTTAAAAAAATCTGAGAACAACTCGGAGTTCATAATTCAATAGTAGCAATAAATTATATCTTAATAATCGCGTATGACAGACGGACAGACGGACAGATAAAAGATAAGGGTTCCATTTTACCATTAGGTACGGAATCAGTATTAAGGGGTTCCATTTTACCATTAGGTACGGGATCAGTATAATCAGGTTTATATCGATGGTAATAGTGCATTATTTCAGGCTTCTGCCTCTCGACAGGGCATCGGCCATCGAGGGTAGAAATCATAATGTAGTTTTCAGAGCTTACTATGTATATGCGTTTATGGAAATAAAATATCTCTTCCTTAACGATTAAGGAAAATATCGATGGGAAACCAGTAAGCCTTCAAAACCAACCAGCATATGCAGCCAGCGCGTTAGGTTCCATATTATACCCCTCTCATTCTCAGAAAATACCCTTGCCTAATAGTGAAAAATAATATATTTTTTGGGATATTGCTTTAAAGATTTGTTCAAACATATCTTTGAAGCGGTGTAGGAAAAAATATATTTTTAATCATTTTTAACTTAAAAATAGACAGTAAGATCCTGGTTGGTACTTAATTTGGGGTTGGTATTTCAACGAGATTTATTGATTGAAACTTTCAGGAAATTAGATTATGTGTACAAAGCCTTACATGCAGTACATCTATCCAGCTTATAGAAGTAATTTGATTGTCTTGATGAGGACAAAGGTGACTTTGGGCACAATTAATTTCGTTGCGACTCCGGTTATACATACGTACCTACCTAATAATATTATCTCTGGACCATAATTGAGATGTTTATGGCCTTTATATAGATTCCTGTAATAAGAGCAATCATATAAAATAAACATGAAAATATAATTTTTATTGTTTTTTACTCATTTAAGAACACGACAATTAGCAAAAGATTAAATTGTGTGGTAGAGATATAGGCTGAGAAATGTCTCATACATAACATAGCCGTAGAAATTACTGAGCACACGATATTTTTTTGAGTAGCATTTCACAAGACAAAACTGCATAAATCTTTAAAATTATACATAAAAATTTACATCTTTAAAATTATTCTTAAATCTTTATAATTATTATATGAAACCTGTATGGCAGTAGTTCGATAGTAAAAATAATATCTAAATAAAAATACTATATTGTAATAAGTATCCTATATAGCAACATTGTTATTAATTGTAACGTATATAAAATATTGTAGGCACTTACCTAATGAAGTTTTTCTTATTACACATTAAATGCAGGACAAAGTCCTGGTTTCGTGGTCGAGTGCATGTCGAATATCGTTAGCTACGTCATAATGCTGCATTATGGCGGGGGCTCTGGCAAAGCTCAATAACTTTTGGGCGACTGGTTAATTTCATCTCAGAATATAACAAAACAAATAATAATAAATATTCTTCTATAATAATAATAAATAAAGGTCGATATACTTACTATACAATTTGTCAATCATCAAATTTTTGAGAATTTTATTACAGTGTTCCTCTTAGATATTAGCTAGTGAGAAGTAGAGACTAGACCGGTTTACTAATGTAAATAAAATTAGATTAAAAATATTATTATAAAACATCTTGATATTAATTAAGTCTCTTCCTTGTATCTATACTTGTAGTATAATACCTGCATGAATAATGTATCGCTGTATTAATTTTGGTGATGAATAAAGTCCTTTGTTGTCTACCCTGGTAAATATATTAAGATTGTTAGTTGCCATTTTATATAACTCAACGTAATATCGCATAGAAACAAAATAAAAGACCTTAAAAATAAATTCCGTAGACTATAAATAATTTATAGCGAACCAAATCGAGTATTTTAAATTCAAAAACATCAGACTGTTTATTTATATTGGTAAAATCCACAAATACTTAATCTACATTTTAAAGTGCAAGTAAGAATAAAACAAAAAAGCTTAGTAAAATTTTCAGAGTCTAAGACCTCAAGTATAAGTTTCTAAATAAACTTACTTAATTCTTTTGATGTTGCCTAAAAGTCTATTTCGCTTAATAACTTAAGAAAGAGCTTTTAAAATGGTACCCTTGGGCCCTGTTGTCTCACAAACCATATTTACAAATGGACACTTAGCCATTTTTCACACGTTTTAGCTAGATACTTAGATTAAATTTTTATTTTTTAGAAGAAGAAATTATTTTTTAGCTACAAAATAACTGTCTTGAACTACTATAAGTAAACAATATTTTTAATGAACAACGGTTAAAATGCAAAATTTTAAAAACTAGCGATAAAATAAATTTAAATATTGTAAACTGCGCGCTGGGAAAATATTTTGTAAAACCTTTCAAAGTATTAGCGAGAAGTAATAATTATTCTTTGAACTTAGGACCCAGGGATTTTCATCAAATTGCGCGACTGATGAAGTTAGCAAATGTCGTTGGCCCTCAGGACAACATCGCCTTATTTCAGAGTCTATTCAATTTTCATTATAATATTCAAGCGCCTATAAATCATGAAATATTAGATATAACGCATGAATAATGGGACTGGGAAAATCAGAAAGCTGAATAGGTACTGTGATGTGTAAATTTTCCACATTTATCATGGAAATTAAGATTAATTTATTATGTTTTGACATATTCTTTTAAATAAAAGTTATTATTGAACACTAAGATTTTCTAACTTAGTATGTGTAAAATAGTTATTTTGTAAATTTATTTTAATATATTGTTGTTGATTTTTATGTATAAAAATACAGAGTAGGTATATAGACGAGTTTGCGTTTATAATATAAAGGCGTACCTACATAGACTAAAAACCCAAAAACGTCTCGACGCTACAGTAAGTAAGCTTTATTCCTGGTAAATCCAAATCAATTATCTGTTAGGATTTATTGTCTGTATTTTCAATAGCTTATCGGTTTGCGAAACATTCGAGAGTATTTCGAGTACCCCGGCAGTGATTTTTAACAATGCCAATCAATGAAACATAAAATCCGGCTAAGCAGATGCATTGATACTTAAAAAATTCTCGCAAATCCAACCACATGGGTATACCGAAAACAGTTTTAAAGTATTGATTATATGGCTTATTTTCTGATGATTATTTAGTTACATACGTCTTTTTGGGGTTCCAAAACCACTATTGTTAGAGGAAAGCCGGCCAATCAGCTCCATCACCACTTGAGAAGCCAATGAAGCGTTTCTAATGTCATGAGGGTTAAGTCTTTACTCTGGTTTTGTCGTTTTGTCGATATACGTTTGTTAATTTTGAAATTTCAGATATGGAAACGTGAAATGACGTCTGTTTTTATTTTCAGAGAGCGTACAATATATTTGAAGGCGCGGTTATTCAGCTTTGTGGACAGTATCTAGCATTTTAATAATCTTAACTGATTGGGATTAGAACGTGTTCTATAAATTCATAGGCGGTTAACATCTGGGTATATACCTGAAACTGTCTCTACTATTCTTCACAGTATTACAGAATACCATATAGGTACAGTACTTATTTTTATTGCACACAACTGATTTTCAAAGATTCTTATCTAATATTTAATGTAAGTGAAGCAAGTATTCAAACTGCAATTATAATTATTTTGAATATCATCGTAACTACCTATACAATGTAACAAAATTCCGTATTGTTGAGGGCTGAGTCCTTAAGTGGCGAACTGTTTGAAGGTTATTCGTTGTTATGTATTAGAGGCCCTTTATATAAAGGGCGAATGTGAACGAACTCCAATGAACTGGGATCGGTCATATTTAGCAATCCAAGTTCTATTTTCAATATTCCCTACAAAATTAATAGCTGCAATGTATCTTAGTTCCATGGGTAAAAATGTATTTGATAAATTTTATAGGGTAATATTTTTCCAATATCTCTATGCTCTCACTCAGTATTTGCGTTTTCTAATTACTATTGTATATATCCTTATGCAGTAGGAACGTTTTAGAAAAGAATATTAATTATTAGTTAATTCTAATTATTTTTATAAAGTAAAGGAATGTTGAATGGAAGCAGGCATTATTTTGCGGAAATCCATAACTAGCAGGACAGATTAATTTGTTTTGCTATAATCCGCTACTAAAGATTCTTTTAGAGTTACGTGAGGATGTCCCGGTGTCGGGACGAAACGTGCGTCGAAGACAGTGTTGGTAAATTGTGTGTGGTGTTTCATGTGGGCAGTTTTCCTGCATAATATATCCTCCTAACATCCTGAATATAATATACCTACAAACATAATCTTTTCAAGTAGCGGATTATGGCAAAACAAATTAATCTGTCCTGTTGAAGAAAAGGAAGTAAAAACATTTATTATAACACCAATATGACTTACCTATTTGAAAGTCTTAATTATTGACCGATCAACTTAGCATGGCAGTGTATTCTCAATGGCTGGATTTCAAAAAAGCCTGAGAATCGAACCTCACATCGCTCGAAAAGGAGGCTGAAGTTTAAGTCACAAGGCTATCATCACTGCTCCAATTATAGTTCTAGGTACATTCGAGTATATAAGTAATTTAACAATAGAAGATTAAACGTGAAGCGTGGACGAACATACTCGTAGTAACTCAACATAAGGGGCAATTACGGAGAGATTAGTGGTTAGTTGCCTAGTGACGTCACCACTACGCCCCTAATCCGATTACCGTAATTGCTGAATATCCTATCAAATTACTTTGGCACGAAACACATCGTCGTAAAATGAAAATCAGTAATCAGTGTATTGTTTTCGAGGGTCTCCCTAGTGCAGTAATGGGGTGTATTGATTCTTGTGGAATGTCTCGAATTTGATTTCCGACAAGAGTTATCTTAGGATATTTTCTTCTACCTGATAGAAGAGCAGATCGGATCAGCAGCAGAAATAGTGGTGCCTAGTGGCTGCAAGTTTTCGGCCTCCTATTTAGGCAGGCGGCGTGGGCCAGGATTGAATTCTATAGGACGCACAATTTTGTTCAGCTATGGGAGCTCAACCCACGACCACAGACTTTATAATGTAGTCTGAGCCCACGAACTCCGAAGCATAAAGCAGGACTAAGTACTACCGTTTGCGCTAATCTATCGTCTCTATTCTACGGACATTTGCGAGTATAAACATAGCCTGGAGAGATAGAGACGGCATGGTATAAAGGATAAGATCGTGAAGAAACCTAAAAGCTTTTCATATTACTTAGTTAAGTTACCTAATCAATCTTAGCTACATAATCGATATGGTTTCCAAAACTAAGGAATGCAACTAAATTAATTATATCTCGTGATATTTCGGGTCTTAACTTTTACACCTTTCAAAGGTTCTCAACCCTGATATCTTCTGTTGCATCGTTTTCAACTTTTGCTTCGTCACGTCTTGCCATCAGTCAAGTACTGTGTAACAGAAAAATATTGAAGTGAGGAAAAATGTCTATAAGTAGATACCGAGCATTACAAAGTGTATTTTCAAGTCAATGAAAGAAAAGCAAAACTTTTCGTTAAGATTGAACGCGGTATCAACAAAAAGTTCAAACAAAACGTCTTACTTGTTCGCGAAGTAATCTGTTATTGCTCTTTATTATTCTTTACTGTAGTCTTTTAAAGAGACATAAACAAAAAAGTTCGTAATCCACCGAAAGCTCGTCGCGATAGATTACTTTGCAGACGAAACAAACATTAAAGCGACGATTCGAAGTATTGTTTTACGAAATATTAAAAACAAGACAAGTGGGAGTTGAAACCTATTAGTGAGGGGTCAGTAGTATTATTTTAAATAAATAGTATTTTATTATTTTTGTCGGGTTTAATATAACATTTATTTTGACCTTCACGATAAGCCTTTTATTTGATAAATTTCACGGTACACTACAAGGTATTAATGTTCAACCATCATGTACTTTACATACAAAAAAATTAAAATACGAGTATATCTAGAACATATGGAAACAGACTTTCAGACTTTTGAATGAAAATTTACAAAAAGATTTATTCCATATTATGTATAATAAGTTTTTGCTTGCTGTCTAGGGTTTTTGCTAAAAGCCAGCGTGATATTTCACAGAAAATTAAAACGTTTATAATGTTTGCTGCGAAAATACAAAGCGTTTAAAATGCTCGCCGTCACCTCACGTACAAACCTAGACAGCTCGCGTCTTGTTTGATCTTAATTAACACACGTTGACGCAAGACGATAGCTCGGGATCAAAGCGTTTAATTCTAATATTTGTCGACGTCTATTGAAAGAAGTCATTGACGTCGGTTAGCAAATAAACAGACGTTTATACAAATATGTTTTGTATAAATATATAGATGTAGCCAATTATATAAACTTACAGTACAAACAAAACATAAAGCATTTCTCACTACAAGTTCAGTGCAAACAACGTACCTCGGCGAGATCTTTTCCCTGTTTTAGGCTATTTTAACTATTTACTCATTTATTAACAATTAGATGTTGCTTATGTAGTATATATAGCGTCATATAAAGAACACCAAATCGCTCTCGGTCTGTAGTTGTTTACATTGACACAAACAACTTTTGTTCTACGACTTTTCAAAATTCAGTATTAATTTATTTCATACAAAAAAAATGTTATTTCTGTAAAGTGACATTACACTGGTGCGGTTTCAAGTTCGCGCACCGCCGCGCTATTGCCACTTGCCGATGTTACATTACAGAGTAGGAAAAAGTAGAGTATCTCTGTAAGTTATTTGCAAATGTAATGGCAAGTGATTTGAATTGTGAAACGAGTATATATGTAGAACAATGCACTCGTATATAGCTACGAGTGCGAAAGTTATATTATGTTTCCAAGTATCAGACGAAACAAACAATTCACTTCGGATACAATGCACAAAGATAAATACAGCGGCTACAAGACGACACGCGACAAAATCACATTCTGTATTATGTTGACACTACCCGCTACTCTTTGTTCTCGAAGATTCGTTGGAGCAACGTTTGGGAAAACTTTTTATCGAGAAAAATTTCCAAGTCGTGATGATGGCAAGAGACCTGATGGATTGACGCTGGTTCCCTGGGAACGGGGTCGGGCGCTGATGTGGGACGCAACATGCGTTGACACATTGGCTTCGATTCATATCAGGGAGACAGAATCAAAGCCGGGAGCCGCAGCTGAAACTGCTGAATCAGGTAAGCGTCGCAAATATGCCTCTCTATTAGAGAGTTACATATTTGTTCCGTTTGCCGTGGAGACCCTGGGGCCATGGAGTCATAGTGCCAAAAAATTCATTCGAGAGCTTTCCCCGCGTTTGATAACCTCAACTGGTGACAGAAGGGCTGGCTCATTTTTTGCGCAACGTATCAGCCTAGCTGTTCAACGCGGAAATGCAGCCAGTATTCTTGCCACCATTCCACGCGGGCAAGACTTGTATAGTAATTAGAATAAGCTAGTGATAAGTTTTATTGTAAATAAAGGATGAAAAAAAAAAAAAAAAAAAAAAAAAAAAAATATTCAATAATATAATGCAATATAAGTCGTATTTTTATCTTTAAAGTCTTAGATTAAAGACTCAAAATACATAATTATATTGAAAGTACATAATTGCCTTTATAGTTTTTAATCTTTAGGTCAAACTCGCATAGTGCGTCGTATTAGACTCTTACTAGTGAATATGTACCTGAATTCTTAAAAACAGCTGGTTTTTACACAAACAGCAACGAGTGCATTATAATTAAATATGTAATAGAACCGCCATCGGAAATATTTTGGTCGCTGCATTACAATCTCAAATGCTATTAAGCTTTCTAGCTACTTGAATTTAGAAGAGCTTTCAAAAAGGAGAACAGCTTAGAGCATATTATAACACAACGTAAGCGTTGTAAGGGGAAAATATTTTTAAGGAAGAAAAAGTCGAGATCGGATCGGAGAGTCGGATTGCGTAAAATCAGTCAAGCGACTTTCCTTATTTATACATTTTGTTGCTTCGAAAACCGATAGTAATTTTCATCGTCCTTTATCGGGAAGTTCAAAATCTCCCAATAAAGCGCGGAGACGATCCCATACAGCCGGCGGCCACAAGTTTCCAATAAGTAATTAAAATCTCCGAGACGGAGATTACGTCCTCCTATCACAAAAGGCGAGTATTTGCTCCGCACGCCTTGTTGGAGCGCCTCAAATCTCTTCCTATTTCCTTTACTCCTTGTAATCTTCGGGAGGGAATGTAGACGGTTTGACGATGCGGTTACAAAAATACCTACCTACGGCTTGCACATGTTGCCTTGCTGAATAGGATATAAAACTCGCTTTGTTAACTTAGGAGGATATATTGAATTTATTTTGTCTTTCTCACGATGACGAATATGTAGTGCGATATGGTATGAGTATGAGTGCGATATGCAGCGTCGCGGACGTATATAACAAAAAAACGACGTTTTACCTAATTACTAAAAAAACTAAGCCAGTTATCAAAAATTTGTTTCTGAGCGTTTTTGGATATTATTATTATAAATACCGACACCTTAAAATAAAAATTACAATAACATGCACTGTAGTTTCCGATAAAAATTGGAAAAACTGAGATTTTTGAGTAACTTTTGGGAGAACTTTTTATAGAGAAAATGTTATCTAATTGCGTTTCTGCATCACATCGATTTTAGATTAAAGACGCAAAATGAAATTTGAAAGTATAATTTCGACCTTTAAATTGTCGTTATAATTTTTTAACGCCGTCAATAATTCTATTTTTTATTTTTGACTCTATTCTTGGAAAAAAATTAATACCACAATATATTATGAGTGTTATTATTTACAGGTTTTACTGAATGCATTTATAATAATAGTCCAATTAATAAAAACATCGTGTCTAAATAAAATCCGTGATGATAAAATTATATCAGATGCATCGTTTATTCAGAGCAGC
This sequence comes from Coenonympha arcania, assembly GCA_036785405.1. Taxonomy (NCBI): domain Eukaryota; kingdom Metazoa; phylum Arthropoda; class Insecta; order Lepidoptera; family Nymphalidae; genus Coenonympha; species Coenonympha arcania. Next base: position 2,040,450 of record CM072063.1, on the reverse strand, counting down.
GACAAAGCTTTAAAACATAAAAACGAATACTCGATACTCATAAATTATTATTCACCCAGCGCGGTTACTGGAAAGGATTACACCAGATAACGTCATAAAACGCAGAAAATAAACCCCTGTTTATCCACCGTTGTTTAGACCATTTTTATGAAAAACAGTGCAAATAGCCTAGCACAAACATTAATCTGCTTTGAACAACAGAAGATGTATAGGGACTGCTCAGGGCAAATATTTTCTTAGGGGACAAAACTCTCGGCGGCTACCAATTAGAGCGTGACATAATTTTTGTGTAAACTTAATTTGTGTAATTCATGTTTGCCAATGAAAGTCGTATCTGAGTTTAATTAATTGACGAACTTCAACTAAGAGAACATTACGTCAAATATAATTAAGATGAATCGTTGAGATTAATTAATGTAGGTAAAGGAATCTACAGAATCAGTTATAATTACAATATATAGTTTTGGAGTATAACGTAGAATATCAAAAAAGTCTCAAGTTTTGTCTCACAGTTTGGATATTATATTACTGGCATTTTGTGTGATTCCGCCGTTAATATTATTAAGTTTTCTGTTAATAAACGCTCTCGGTTTTAATATGCCAAAGGTAAAATGCAAGTTATTGCTCTACATTCCAGTGAGAAATTGATTGTTTTTCAAAGGTCTTTATTATGAAAAAATTTACAATATTATGATAAGCAACAGTTAATACAGACATATTCCCAACAACTATAATTAAGTAATGTTACCCAAGCTTACTCTACTTTATAAACATATAAATTGATTACCAAAAAACAATAAAATTAATATCATAAAGTAAGCGAATTACAAAGAACGTGTTATTATATGAACAACTATGACGGTTGGCAATCATTCACATTAAGAAAATAATACATAGAGATATTGGGCTGACTTAATGGCTACGCGATACAAGCCTACGTTTGGTAAAGGTAAGTCTACCTTTAAAATCCAAGTTTTCGACTTTGAAAAGTACAAATTGAAATCACCCAACCCTTTAATAAGATGCGCAATTTCAGCAATAAAACAATCGGTGCGTGACGTCATAACGAATTTCGGCGTAGTTTAAAACGTTCGCTACAATTTACTGGAGTAGCTCCATGATTTACTGCCACTAGGGATGATGACTTAGCAATTTTAGTGGAGAGGATTGCTCCTTCATTGATCGCATAATACAGGATGTTCCAAAAGGGAAAACGCTACTGGTAAGAATCGTTACTGGTAATCGGGTTAAAAAGTAGCCTAAATGTCTTTATCTAGGGCATAGATAATAATGTATCTCTACCACAAATTATTGGAAATGAAAATGAAAACATTTATTTTCACATAGGCCTAAATGGCCTTTTATGGAAAGGCTCTTATGAAAAGTCAAAACTCTACCACCAGGTTCGGAAAGCAGGTTTGCACCGAAAAGAACTGGCAAGAAACTCGGCACTTTGATTGTCTAGTGATGGTGAGAAGGAGTGAAAACACACACTCAAACACATAAACTTTTGTGAAAAAATTACAGTGATTTTTCCATATTAAAGAATTTCGATATCTTAGTCTATCGATAGATTTTAGTGTGTGATTCCACACGTATACTTAAAATTTGAATAACTTCAGTTCATGACAATTAATTCCAAATTCCATATCAGAAAATCGTCAAATACTTGACACACTCCTATCAATAAACTAATTTAATTGTATTGCACAATGCACAAGTCAGTAGAAGATTAAACTAGGACGATATATTTTTAGTCCGAGAAAAGTTAAGACTTCGGAGAAAATCTTAAAAAATATGTATATAGGTACATACATATAATAATTTAACTCCACAAATTCTCTGGCAGTTGGCACCATATCGTAAAACAGTTGTTCAAAATTTTACTTAGAATTTAATTTTCATTTGAAGAGAGAATTCCGATCATCAAAAAATTAATTTTGCAAGCAGCATGAAAAAAAATTAATATCACAACTGAATGAGACATCTTTTATTTGACAACATCATTTTATTCTTAGACTCTATCCAGATAATAGGATTAAGATGAAGATTCAGTAATATAATAGAAATAAATGAAATAATCTTTCAATGTATGTAAAAGAGAATGTCTCTGTAGAAAACCTTTTTCTTAACATTACTAAAAAACGATATTATTTTTTTATATCGTCATAGGCATAAAATTCTTCACTAAAACCATAATTAGTATCACTTCATTTATATTTGGTTTACGTCTACAATACTAATTAGAAAATAAAAAACTGAAACATTTAAAAAAATAACAATATTATATTTTAATCCTAATGTAATTTTGGACATAAGCCCTAACGCTCCCAATAATGCATTGAAGGAGGTATGGATATTAATTTTCTCGGTGTAGGAGGTATTCTCTTACAATGAGAAAATTAATATCGCATATTGTAATAAAATATTAATACATTTCGTTTTAATATTTCAGCCGCAGCCTGTACATTAGTGATTCAGACTCCACCTCTGAGAGTGGAGGAGATTAGAGAAAGTTTGAATCTAAATTAATTTAGCGGATTATTAATTTTGAATAATGAACTTGAATCTTGGTTTGAATGAACAATTTCGTTAAAAGTTTAGGTATCTGATAATTTATTTACGCCTAATAATGTCTTCCAGAGATCGATTTTATTAAGAATATAATCTCATATCGAATCATCTTTCGGTGAATGAAAAGATGAAGACCATGCCCCTATCCGATAAATTGCTGTTTGTCCATCTTAAATTCAGAATACCTACATAGAGGAACAGAACAATTGGTATAGATACGTTGTGCGTCTCGTATTATAAAAATACACAGACAAAAGGCAGAATATTAATTAGCTGTTTTATGTACTTTAAGCTTTGCAAGACGCAATTCGACATACTGTCATGAACTTAATTTATGTTTGCATTTAATTAATGTAGTTAAGTACATGTAGATATAATTTCTCTTTTCTATTGCATACAATATCTTATTATAAAATAAAATAAAAACTTACCCATGTTATTCATTATGCCAGTAAGAAGGTGCAATCAGAGAAACATCTCTCAAGCGTGAAATCCGTTTACTTTATTCAAATAGCATCTCATTTGCTGCTTTATACGAGATTACCGGGCGCTAGAGTCGGCTAATTGCAGTTGTAAGAGTTAGCAGGGCTCAAAATGATCTGGGAAATCTCCACTAAAACCCGGGTACGAGTGTTAAAAGATTTATATCGGGGCAGAAGAACGATTTGAGGCGTAATCCGGAGCTCGTGAAGACTTCAGGAAATTAAGACGCTGACGAAATTTCGCGTTTCGTTGGCAATAATTGCTCTCTCCGTGCGAAAAGTCTTATTAAATTTTGAGATTGTGTTTTATGTTTATGTTAAAGTGTATTTATTGCGGTTTTTATTAAAAGTTTGTTATACTTACCTACATTGGCATAATTCCTATACGAAAGAAAAAACCAAAGCCGTGATGCTAAAATAAGAGTCAGTGAAAGAAAAAAACTATACTTTAAGATATACTTAGATGAAAAAAAACACTACTCAAATATAGCGTAGTGATAAATTATACCCTTGTAAACTGTTCCATTCGTCACTCAGTACCTACGGCCAAATACGGCTGACATACTGTACTAACGAATTTTGGATTTTTTACGATTTACTTGACACATTCTCGAAGACCATTTAAATACGAAACAGCGGCTTATTTCACTCATCTTATACCAAAAACAGGAAAATTAAAGCAAGGCTAATCAAGTTTTATTTAGCTAAGCCAGTTTTATCTAGCTAATCGAATTTGAAGTTTAATTAGCTTATTAATTATACTTTGGAGCTATATAAAGTCAGTCTATAAAACGTAAGTTAGCGTGGCTAAAGGAAGTAGTGACCGGCACTGACTTTAAAGATTTGTTTCGAAACATAGAGAAAAGGGAAAATCCGAATTACGAAAATGTTGAAGAGAGACTTACATACTCGTATTATAGTATCTGTGAGTTTGGAACAAGTTACTGGATTTTGATTCCAATTTCTGTATTATTATGTCTTGTACATGTCATTGATAAAAAATATTCGACAGAGGCCGATAAAGGCTTTGTGATAATAAAAACTTTCTCTAGCTTTGACTGCGACCGGAAGCGGAGTGGACAGGGGTGGACAGCTTCCGGTCCGGAGACGACGAAAACAATTCCAGCCCTCAGGAAATTAGTTCACGTATATCATCTTAGGATAAACATGTTAACCTTTTAATTAATCTTTTGCTTTGTAAGCAAAGGTTTCGATTTTGCTTAAGGCACAGTCAATATTTTTCGATTCTGAGGACAATAATATATTATAAATAATAATTTGGACTCTAATTACAAAAATGTATTATTACAACACTTACAACCCGGGCGCCTTCAAATCAAGAGAGAATAGGCATCTTCTAGGCAAGCGCGTTCCACCTTAGACTGTATCATCACTTTACATCAGGTGTGATCACAGTCAAGCGCTAGCCTATTAAAAAAAATACATAAACATTGGTAAACATTAAGTATTATTATCATCACCAGCCTATCAACTTTATGTTTAATGATAGAGAGGATTTTTAATGTTAAACTAATTACGAAAACAAATAACAACCTAAAAGTCTTTGGTTATACTAGGTTTATTACATTTATATTAATACCATGATAATAATAGTACCCATTGCATAAATATTTTTTAAATAATATTTAAATAATAAATATTCGTATAAAAAAAAAATATTGATATGTAACATAAAAACCTTTCAATATTTTTACCTCCTTTGAAAGGCGGTGGGTGAAATGCGACAGTCTTGAATACAGCCGCAAATCCCGACGAATAATGCTGTCAATACATCTCTGGTTACAACTTAATACAGTGGACGGATCAAAGGAGCCCACATACGGAAATGCTGCGAGCTTAGAATAAACCAATTATGAGTGAAATATTAGGGATCAGGCGGGGACCGGCTTTGATGATGGCAACTTATGGCAGAGCAGTCAGGAGACAACAAGACAAGATGCTATTAATATTTTTGACCTCTACCCTATATTATAATAGTTAATGTCTTATTTTTAGTAAAAGTATAAAAAAATTAAATTAAAAGAAAAATCATTTCAAAAATTAAAAGAATTTCATCTTGCAGTTAACCAGGCTATTTTATACTGTACTTATATTGGGTTAATTTTTTTAGCACGATGCCATACTCTACGCAAATGTACACTAAAATATATAATTTTAAAATCTTTACAAAAACAAGCGGAATAATGCCGAATGCCGACCTTTTGTACAAAACTTCTGTCCATAAACTAAAGTGGCAAATCTCAAAAAAGATATATGCCTTTTTATTTTATAATTTATCAGTTTAGTAGCTTAGAAATTGAGTTTAACCAAATAATTACCAACATCCATGATTCCACTATCATATAATTTTAAACCAAAAGTATGAGTCCAAGCATCCTAATAACATCTCCAGTGTATAATTAATGTGTCGCAAGTCTGCGCTGCTTCTGGTAATTTTTCCTTATGCCTTTGAGCGAGAAAAAGAAGCCACCAAAGAGCGGTCAATGTAAGCAAGGCTCTTAATAAATTACAGAAATTGGTGGCCAGCAGACTAATACCCTCGGAATGGGTATAAGCCGCCCTAACGACGGTTAACTGCGCGTGCGGTAATCATTTTTGGACAGAACATTTGTAGTTTCAGAGACGGCATATACAATTATTATTCCTTTTTATTTATTTACAGAAAACGGTCAGGGGAAACCATCGATATCAAAATTAGGATGAGCCCATCTGAACAATTTACGTAAACTTTCTTCGTACAAGAAAAAAGTAGCGCCATCTGTCAAAATTCCCGCTAATACGTCACAATATGGCGGAAACTGTCTGTTTTCAATGCGCGTGCGGACTATAGTAGTGTTATTATCTCGATGCAGACTCGGTCATAAATCATTCGAGTGCTCCGCTTTTGTTGTTCTTTGTTGAGCTGTGCATTATGCACGAAAATCTTTGCTGCCGATATTTCCATGCAGCTAGTGCAAAGTGTTATTATATTCCGGTAGTAGTACTAGCTTTTTAACAGCGGATTTCAAAATTACCTACTATGAGATTGTGCTAGTCATTTTTGTATTTAGGGAGTTTTACTACATTGTGAAGTACTAGAGTTATTACCACTACCTCTCGGTCTATAAATTTCCGTCTGTTCTGTTCTTATTAAAAGGATTTGCGAAGTAAATAATATTATCTAAAACGTTATTGGTTATTAAAAATATGAAAAATTGCTTTCATATTTCCCGTGCGTTATCTATAACTCCTGTCTTTAAAAACCTTGTAATTTTATTACATTCACATACCTATCTAAGCTTTTTATTAATATAAACTTAAAGCAGTGATTAATAAAGATGAATTTTAAAATTATACTTTTTTTAATTGCAATATTGGTTGTATTGCATGAACATTGAATATGTTGAAAGATCTGTGTGCTACTGGCTACTGCGTGTGTAGTGTTTTTGTTTTACTTTTTTGACCATTTGAGTATATCATTGAAGCTGCAATTAAATTCAAATAGCCCTGATGACGATAATAACTCAATATTGAGAATTCAAAATATGACTTTTCAACAGAAGCGGTACGGATAAATAACAACGCATTATAAGTATAAATAAATTAAGAGCGATCATTGTGTTGGCCTAAAAAGCTACTCCATTTTCAATTAGAGTGAAAGCCGGGGACGATATGGATATTTTGCGAAATGGGAAAATAATCGAATTTCGACTGAATAATGAGAGGACCCTTCGATGAATGGTAACAGGAGAGCATGACAACACAAAGGGTATTTAACTCGCACTTAGTACTTTTTGCCCCACACGCCCCGCTGTGCCGGACACACCCTGCCTCCCCTGCGATTATTTTGTCGTTATCACCCTATAACGTATGCAGGATAAGCGACTGAACGAACGGGCTTAGTACGCCGATATAGTGAAACCGAAATATTCGCGCTGAAATACGAGCTTTACGTAAAAGACAATAAGAACTATGTGTACTTCGTTCGCACGATGCCATTATCCGTTTAACCGTTTTCTAATCCTTTGATTTATAATATCCAGTTAAAATATCGCCCTTGGCTGCAATATATTTAAATTATTCGAGCGGTCAATTAACGAGATGGGTTTTGGCACGATACACGAACGCCGAACGAGGCACGTACTCGTCGCTGCTAGCGGACGGGTGGTTCTTTCAATTTAGAAATTGAACCGCAAGCTCTCACAATGAAACAATTCGCGTACATGGAAACATCCACGATATCTACCATCAACGGGACAGGTCTATTAAAAGGAACATACAACATACGAGAACATACGTGTACAAACTCCGAACTTAGATTGAGAGAGTCAAAAGTGGAATGAGTTGGAGAGTATTCTTCTTCGTCGTTTTACTCTTGACAGAGCGGTTATGGTCAACTGATCAAGGCAGATGTTTGATTTTTTTACGAACATACGTTACTTCTCAATGCTTGTCGTGATCCTGGTGCCCTCTAGGAAACATCAAGAGCAGCCTTGACTTGGTCAGTCCCAATGCTTGGGAGTCATTTTTCGTGGTGTATTAAAAGCAGGTCTTTTAGCAGTAAATTATTACCAGCTAAATGTAAGTTGTAACGTAAATATGAAACCTTGAAGTAATTATAAAAACGGCCAAGTTTGAGTTGATTCATGATTTGGTATGATGGCATACAAGTCTAGGTGCGAAATTCGACTCAAATAAATAATTTGACGAATTGTTATTGCGAGACGAGACTATTACCAGACTTTAATGCTCGCCACAAGAACGATGTAAGCTGTTAGCTGTACCTACCTACACGTAACTTTCGAATGCGAAAGTCATTCTTCGTTACACGAAAAGCTTGAAAAGTTTCACTCACAACGGTGCCCGCATTTATTAGCAAAGTCAAACACACCTTTTTAAACTCTGTGCCGAATATTTCAGCCGCAAACTTGCCTCTATTTGAACAGGCAAATTTTCACCAAACATTCTATTGATACAAATAATTCTGCGAGCCAAGGAAAACGATATTTCACCGGGGGTTTGCGGGAGCCGAGTTAGTTAGCAAACTTTTTCGCATTTCGTTAAAAAGCAGCGCGGATTAATTCGGGTGTCGGCGTGATACTTATTTACAATAATCCGACTTGTGGGAGCGCCTGAATTGTTAGATTTTCGCTTTCAGCCGATTTTCGTAGTCGCTAGAGAATAGGGGTTTCATTTTCCGATATTTTACTGTCGATAAGAATAAAAAGTTGCTGAAGAATTAATTAAAAATCAATGTTGCTCTCCCACAAAATAGTTACCTAATTAAACCTGGTTCTACATAGTGTAAATAAGTTGAATAGTAAGTATGTAAACAAAATTAAAAAAAAATCAACTACTTCCGTACATTGTAGGAAGGTACTTAACGCGTTTTATATCCTCCGAACGCCGATTTATATCAATTAAAAAAGCAATTATGATGAAACATAAAAAATGCCAAACATACACCTACTTTTTGGAGGAAGAAAGATTATAATTTACAATAAACGAAAGGAAAAAAAACTTAGTCACATCACTATCAAGTTACGTATGCAGATCGTAATCCCACTCGCCAAGATCGACCTTTTTCATAATCCCCAAGAATTTTCTGTCTAATGAGGTGTCCGTTTACATTAAGGATATATTTATTCTACCTTTGCTGAATGCAGGTAAAAGATAAAATGTTTTCAGGCAAAATTCTCCGAGCTTAGGCATGGGGTGTTTTGCATTAATCAATATAGGTTATACTAACTTTGTTTACTGAAGCTACTCATATCTTCTTCTTTCTTCAGCCTGATCAATCCAGTAGTTTGAACTGTGCGTTGAGACGTGGTTGATGCTTTGACATTCTGACGTTTCCTTTTATACGTTAAAAAAATTAATTACCAAAGCACCGATAAGAAACCTCAGGATATGGGCATCCGAAAGATTTACGTAAACCTTTTTCGTATAAGCATACAGTAACGTCACTTTCAAAATTCTATACCTAAGTGGCTGCTGAACGAACTACAGCGTGGCTTTACTGTTGGTGTCAAACAAGAATTTTTGGCACCGATAAAATGGCGACATTTTGTCGTGTCATCCGCCCTGTCCAGAGTTCATGACTTTTTGCATAAAAAAACCGTTGAGGTATAAAATATACCGCAACTTTTTGTGATAATATGATAAAATTATTAAGTCATCGAGCTGTGATAAAATGGTAAAATGCACACATAAGCCATCCTCAGTAACGAACGCTGCTATCACATTAGCATACTGCGATGGGAAATCTCATGATTAACATTTTTATTAAACAAGGATTAGCTTTAATCCTTTTTTATTCGACAATTAGAAACGTTATCGCGGACAGAGCAGTCGTAAAGAGTTGGAATAGCTATCGAGTTTGTAATTAACGAAATTACCCACCCCCATATTTCTAGATAACGTTTAATGAAAGTTTGTTTTTTATCCTACTTTATAAGGTGCTAATTTTAGAACTTTTTAGGTATGGGTGTGTCATAAATTATATTTAAGGTATGACGCCCTTTTAATGTTAGTAATCTTATTACTGAAATTTATTTTCCTAATATTTTTGAAATTAATTATATTTTTTTTAAGATTTCGTATTTTACAAAAGGTGACCTTCGAAAGTTAAGAGGAGTGATTCGTAAACGAGTGATTTGTCTAAACCTATATCAAATGTATCGCAAAATAATAATTAAGTAGGGATAAAGAAACTTTTCGATTATTTTAACGTTGAAAGTATTAGAGAATGTATGGCGGTTCGGTCAAAACCGTGTCTCAAGACCTGCTAACCGTACTCACGTAAATCGTAAAAAAAGTTCTCTAGATTTGATACACCAATTCCACGGAATTACCTATAAAATATGAGTTCTCGTCTTAGAGATCGTAAAGTATGCTACTTTTACAAATAAAATATTACCAATAGGTGCGACTCTTAAATGCCAGCAGACGACGTGACCAAAACGTAAATCGGGATTTATTAAAACACTAAACGTAAAATTCTTTTATACTTCGACGGTTTTAATAACTTTGTTTCCATAAAAAAAAAAGTTTCTTTGCCGTAAATATTTGGTTTGCTTACAATTTTATGTACATATATGTACCGAACCCAATATTTACGAGATATTCTTATTTTACCAGTAGATTATACTTATAAATCCTACGTTTATTTCGAGCTTCGAACGAGATAACCAGACTCCTTTGGAAAAAGGCACGCGAGTTATGTGACTCTACGGATATTGAGAGGCTCTGTAAATCCTACCTCTATGCTATTACCCCAATATACACCTACATTTATTTACATCAGTTCAAACCACAGAATATTGAGCGCACAGCACATCTCTCAGATACTTTAATAACCTTCTAAAATTAGCTGCCAGCATAATTTAAGCAGTGAAGCAGCATGCTGTGACGAAGGCTGCAGTAGACGACGAAGAGATTACCTGATGGTCAAAATTATCTATACTCCGTCTTTTAATTCGATGCAGTAAAGTGACGTTTTTAACTGCCATTTGGTAAATTAAATAAACAAAAAAATATGTAAGATAAATAATATTTATTTCATACAACTATTACTTTGTTTCGAAGTTCACTTCTCTCATTTTGTAATTTTTAAGTTACTTTGGTGTAATATATGAGAAATACGAAATGTCATTTTACTGCATCAAATTAAAATATAACACATTTAGGATCATAAATTGACTTTATAAAGGAAAACATATTTAAAAGTTCCGTACAATTTTCTGCACAAATTGAAGTTGCACAATGGCTGCACATGTTTGCAAGTCGATAACCTGATCAAGTTTGATTTATTAGATCACGCCGTACCTGCTTTGCCATTCAGAGCGCAGACTGTCTGCGAGCGCGCTTGCCATCAAAAGTTACTCCGCACAGGATATGGAGGTTGCTTTGAGATTCAGAGTTCTCTTACCTTTTATTATAATCTCAATGAAATTAAGTTGACATCGACTACTTTAACTTTATAATGATCCTATCTACCACTACTTCTATCTTTTGACGACCTCCCTGGCGCAGTGGCGGCGCGCTCGGGTTCGAGTGGGAGGTCGCGGGTCCGATTCCCGCGACGGGCCACTTTAGAATTTTATAATTTCTAAATTAGCTCAGGTCTGGTCTGGGGGGAGGCTTCAGCCGTGGATAGTTACCACCCTACCAGCAAAGACGCACCGCCAACCGATTTAGCGTTCCGGTGCGATGCTTGTAAAACCGTTGGGGAAAATTTACTTACCCTTCCAAGTTAGTACGATTACATCTTAGGCTCATCATCGCTTACCATCAGGTGAGATCGCAGTCAAGTACTAACTTATATACAGTAACAAAAAAAAACTTCTGGCTTCCTCTCATCAGTTAGAATGACGTAATTTGTGCACGATTGGGGTTGAGTTCACGGATTCGATTCCGTTTGGAATTATATAATTTCTAAATTGGCACAGGCCCGCAGGGGGCTATTCACGTAGCGCTTCGGCTACATTTCGTGAAGTGAAATGTTTAAGAAGGTCATGGCGTCACTATAACTACTGATTCAGCTAGGCTAAGACGGAAATAAAAAAATCCTTGAAATCTAGTAACTAACCTATACTAGTTGCACAGGATTCAAGAACTTGATCTAAAGTTGAAATACAGTTTGTCCAGATATAAATAAAATATTTTTCCTTGGAATACCAAGGGTTCGAACTATGAACAATAACAATGTATAGATACACATCGACGGAGTGAACAAACATGTGATTTATTTATTGTCTGGCATCCATCGAGATACAAATTAATCACTTTGCGGTGCAGACTGCACTCGTATTTATCAAAAGCGTTCGTGCGCTTAGCTGAAACGCAATAACTTAGTCTAAAAGATATCGAGAAAAGCATGTACTGGGATTTATCTTACTACATAAATGTGATTGTAATTAGCAGCTGAATTGATCGATATGCTAAAAAGTAAGATATCACCATACTTGCGACAAATATCATATTGACGTTTTACGCCAACTTCGATAACCTGTACGTTAGGCCTATGTGAAATAAAGATAATTTGACTTTGACTTTGACCTATATGCCCCTTATACGATTTCATTGGTAAGAGTCACGCTATGATATTGATATTTGTTATCAAGACTCTTACGTAAAGGAAATCATGTTCTCAATGAAAATAACATTTATATAGACTTCCAATTTTACTGCAGTAGTTAAAACTCCGTGCGAACACCAGTCTTAAACTTTTGGGTTCCCAAGGGTTATTATCAAACTTCGTTTAAATTTACTAACAACTATTCAGCATAATGTTAAACAGTGAACACCCTTGACTTATGCAGAATATACGTTCTGTAATTATTATAAAGTGCTGTTCTTGCGTTATTCGAAAGCTTGTGAGCCTTCTAGTGAAGATACTTAGTATGCATATAAATAACATGTTATCATAGTTTGACACGCGTTTGACATTACTTTTAGTTTATTATTAAAGTTTAATAGGTACCCTACAGTAAAATCATACTTTGACTTTGACTAATGTAGTTAATTATACTAAGTAAAGAACAATAGTTTTCTCATCCCTATAGTCGCTCGGATAACTTAAATTTCCACAATGCAGGTAGAAAATGCAATTTTTTTTCTCTAGGCCGGAATATCATTTCCGAAGTCAAACATAACGAACTCTTGGATAATAGCTGAACACTTCCTTTCTAAAAAAAATTAACACACCGACACGTTCAGAACTGAAATTCTTTCATATAGTAATTTATTTAGGTCTAAATAAATAAGAGTAGGTAATATAAGAGTTAGTGAATAGGTTTTTTTTACAAAAAAATCTTGGGATGTCTAATATAAATCGATTTTGGAGTAAACTCCACCGAACAGTATAGTTGCTGAAGATTTCTCCATTATGAAATAAATAAATGGTTCTTTGTCTTCCGCTCTTGCTATTGGTAAATCTTGACTCTTAAATTCATATGAAGGCGTACTGGAGTGAACTACCGTCTCAAACTCGTCAATTATAATCGTAACCCTGTTTGATATTTCACTTATAAATATTTTTTCCTCAGAAAAATGATCGAAGTTGGCGGAATTTCGATCGAAAACATCAAAAAGTCCCATATTAAACAGTGCTTGGTTTAAAATCACATGAGAATTGATCGTTATCTTCGGTAACTTCACCTCGATCTCTTGTAATGCTATCTCTTCTCTTTGAAGTTTTTCGAGAACATCTTTCAATGGCACTTTTCTGAGTTTTCTATACACTTGTTTAATATTATATCCGCCGTAAGGTCTTATGAGTAGCATGCAGTACTTTCCGTCGCCTTGATACGGCAGTTCCGTGACTGAAACCTTTAAAGAAGGAAAATCCGACAAACGAAATCTTCCTTTCGTATACATTACGTTAGTTTTTCCGACTCCGTCTTCATTTCGAGTGTAGACTACTTCTGTTTTCGATAAGTTGAAAGGGTTTTCCCATTTTGCTTTGAACGCTAAATAATTGCACATAATCATAGTTGAATCTTTAAAATCTTCGACTCTTATCATATTCCTTGTCGGTATGTTATATGCTTTTAGAGTATCTAGTGCCAAATCAGCTGCAAACTGTGACTCCTCGAAATTAACACGCTGACTCAGAAAGTGGAAGTCGTCTTCCAATCTCTTGATGCTGTCCGGTTGTAAAAGTAAATATTCATCATAAAATATAAAACGCATTGACGTTATTAAAACGCCTTCATTTAAGATCATCGATGCTCTTAGACTCCGGTACCATTCTACAACTTCTTCTCTATTCTCTGCAGTTAAAAACAACACCTTATAAAGTTGATCCCTGGTCGATCCTAAAGTTTCGTGTACCATCCCTATTAATAGGGACCAAATAATGTAAGGTGATATCACCACATGTGTATCTATATCTTGAAGTGTATTATACAGTAGTTCGACACTAAAATTTCTTGTCTTCGTATGGAAATCTATGTCACCAAACGATGCACTAATGCATAATAATACTAAAAACACAGCCGCGCGCATCATGAACTATTAGCTTTTGCGATAGATGAGATAGATTGATGACCTTTTGTTATCATTAAGATTAAAGTACGTATACAAACTCTTGACATTAGACAAACAACAAAAATATATAGTCAAAGCATAATAATAATCAATATCCAATTCTTATAATAATATGTGAAAGTTTGCGTGTTTGTATGTATGAACGCTCGAATTGAAGGCCTTTTTGTTTTCCCGGAAAACTATTTCAATCCACTTCTACATTCATTTTGTGGTCCGGTTTTTAAGTGACAGTTTTTTCTGTAATTAGACCAGAATTCTTAAAGTATCCATTCTTATTATGTATGTATGCAGTAGTATGTACAATGTTTCTTTCTTTTATGTGGAAAACTAGTTCAATCAACTTCTACATTTATTTGTGGTCCGGTTTTTAGATGTTTCTGTAATCCATTCTTATTATGTACTAGCTGATGCCCGCGACTTCGTCCACGTGGTATAAAAACTATTCTATCTTTTAAGTTGGACCAAATGACAGATATTCACGAAGTTTGAACTAAATCGGTTCAGTAGTTTAGGAGTCCATCGCGGACAAACAACGTGACACGTGATTTATATATATTATATAGCTGATGCCCGCGACTTTGTCCACGTGGGATAAAAACTATTCTATCTTTTAAGTTGGACCAAATGACAGATATTCACGAAGTTTGAACTAAATCGGTTCAGTAGTTTAGGAGTCCATCGCGGACAAACAACGTGACACGTGATTTATATATATTAAGATATATTAATATATATATTTATATTTATATTTATATTTATATTTATATTAAGATATATTAATATATATATTTATATATATTAATTATATACCTATTATTTACATGCTATAAAACACATGGGTACAGAAAATACTAACTGAGCTTACCCTGAAGTGCCAAGCCGTATCTAGTCGCTTTTGATCCATGTTATGTTCGCGCCATCGACGCACTCGTGTTTACTTTTGTAAAATTTATTTCTACCCACTTTGTTTTTGTATAAAATCGCAGTACTTTAAGGATAAGTTACTTAATATTTATATTGTTATAGTTCTCATGTAAGTGAATTCTTAATTCTTAATGAGAATAAAGTTCTTTAACCGTAAGAAAATGTATACAGTAGTATGTACAATTTTTCCTCTACACAATATTAATATTGATAAAATCCAACATGGATCCACATCCATCCATCCAAATAATGAAAAAAATAGGAAAGGATAATATGAAAGTCCCAATTGCTATCTCCTAGACATAATATATTATAGTCAGTTTCAAAAGCACGGTGTTACTAGAAGCAATAAATTCTTGCAGTTAGTATACCTCACTTGGAGACTCCCACAAGTAATTATATAGTCTCATACATTACTTTAGTCTTGTTTATAATGCCTTTGTAATGTGTGTGTGCAAAATTTTATAGGCTGATAGTGATGAAAACGATTTTTTTTAATGAAAATTATAGAGATTGCCAGTTTGGCATACATATATTATTTACCTTAATATCTCCTCTTACTACTATCCTCTTTTCAAACATCTATCGGGATCGGTCAGTAGGTTGTTTTTTTTTACTAAATCTACGAACAGCTCCATTACTTGTTGGAGTTAAATCGAATAAAAACAGGTAGGTATTACTTATTCTAATCTGCAAATACACGGCCATTAAGATGGCACTTAGGACAATTAATTAGTATAATACGGCAATTCCTAATGCAAATCTCTAACTTAAAATGACTAATGTTTGTTCTTAAAGAGTTGCCAGCTTATTAACGCGGTGATAAAATTAAAGAAGCCTCTTGTCGCACTTAACAGTACTTAAGAATTTCAAAGTTGGGTGATTATAGCGTCTTATGTTTTAAAGCAGTTTTGAACTTTTTTTCAGAGTAGGTGAATTTCACTCGGGGGTTAGTCGTTAAAATGTGTATTAATAAATGCTTTAAACTACAAGTTGTAAGTAGTAGTAAAATAATAATAATCGTGTAAGCATTGTTAATAATAGTTAGTTTGTAATTTAATCATACAATAACTGAACGTTAAAGGTATATTTTATGTTAAAAAAATTGCTTTTAAGAGAACAAAGTCTTCTCGTATGTGGTCGCTGTTTTCCGAGTACCTGTAAGATTTTTTACAAGTTTTTATACTTGCAATGTATGTTTGCTCGGGTGGAATCTTGCAACTCGATTTTTTAGCAGATATCTTCTACCTATTGAGCTGAAATTATGTATACTCGTATTGGTACGGGAGCTAGCAACGTTTGAAAAGTAAGAATTTTAGGAGAGCTGATTTTGTGATATGTCGTCCTTCTTGCACTTTCGGTTAGAGTCTGGGCCATCTGGCTGCCGGAAGCCGTTGCGTTCATTAATGCGTATCCTACGTCTGTCCAGGTGTTGCAGCTTACGCCTCCATAATGTTTATACCAATGTTGTCGGGGCTACTAATTGCCCTTAAATTATTTTAGGCGCACTTGTACCATTTATGATGACGTTTCATATAAAAACATATAAATTGCGACAATTTATATGTTTAGGCATATAATGGGGCAAATGAAACACCAACAACACCAATGAAACAACAAAAATAAACATCATCATAAATGGTACAAGTGCGCCTATTAATTATTTAAGGACAATTATTAGCCCCGACAACATGGGTATAAACATTTTGGAGGCGTAAGCTGCACATAGGATGCGCAGTAATAAACGCAACGGCTGTCGGCAGCCAGATGGCTCAGAATCTAACCGAAAGTGCAAGAAAGACGACATATCACAAAATCAGCTCTCCTAAAATTCTTTCTCGAAAACGTTGCTAGCTCCTATACCATATACTTAGTTTGTATGACAATATATGGTTAGCTATGTGACGGCATTCTAAATCCAATATGGTGGAACATACAAGATGATGGACTAATTATTTGCACATCTCTGCAAAATGGGTTCGTTGATGTGTATCAAATGAAAGGGTTTCTTGAGAACAATAATATGGATAAAATTGCCGTATTAATGTATTTATTTGAAAAATATTTTTTTGAATGATAAGTTGTTAATTTTTTTGATGGAAAAACCAATAAAATTTTAGTTGATTTTTTCATCTTTTTAACGAAATGTAAGGAAATGCAAAAACTGTGTTTCTAAAAAAATCTGTTGATTTTTCTAATCCATATCAAATTCCACCCGCGTTGGTTTGTGATGCCTGTCCATCGCTGTCTCTCTTAACCTGCGCACAGCGATGAAAAGTGTGAAATTATCCGGGGTAAATTTTGCGTGTAAGCGTAATGTCGGAATATTGTGAATAAAGTCTTGCCCTCTCATAATTAGCCGTCTATACAACAAAAAGCGTAATTCCAAGGCCCACGCGGCACGTCCCCTAGCGGACGAGACATTAATGGACTTAGATCATACGATCACCAAACTTACGTCTCAATTGACCAATATGACTCACAACTCGTTTCAGTTATTATGCTCATAGGGTCGCTCTAATAGGTGAGAATTTGAGGACCCGAGATAAAAAACTTTAAACAGGCATAGATTTTAAAGCATATCCAAGTTTAATAATGTCTTTTGGGTACCCTCCCGTCGGGTGTCGATGTGGATCCAATATTACTTAATTGATTCTTTTATTTTCTTAGTGTTTGTAAAAATTTGACGGTGAAAAATAAACAAATTAAGAATAAAAAAGTTTAATAAACTTAGAAAATTATATCATACATTAAATCTTGAAACGAGGTTTAATTTGCAGCAGTTGACCTTATTAAGCGTGTTGATTTTAGGTATTAACTATTTGCTCATCTGTTGAATGTTTTACGATTTAACATTCATAGTTATATGTAATTTTGATTTCTCCTTGCCATTAAACTTAATTATTAGATGCTTACATTACAATGTAATTGACCTTATGTCATCAATTTCATAACATTACGTTAGTCTGGTGGTTATAGGATCTCCATCTATAAGTTTTTACAAGCTGAATAGAGGCGAAGATTGGAAAAAATTCAAAGCACTTTTTGTCGAAATTCGTAAAAAAATGTTTTGTATTGTGAGTAGCATACAATGGTGGATGGAGGAAATGAGAGTCTCGGATCTGGGCGGCGCTCAATTTAACTCGCACGCCCCCCCTCCCCTCCCCTTCAGCCGCCTAGTGCAGTGCTAGGGTGTCTGCAAACATCGCTAATTAATAAAATTTTAAAATTAATAATAAAGTCCTCTTTTACTTCAATAACTGCTGAAAAGAAACGATTTTATGGACAGATTTTATTTATGATGCAAAACGAATGCACTCGATTCACTTGTACTACGAGAACGCAAAAACCTTACTTTTGTAAGGTGTTTGCGTCTTTGGAGATCCTTTCACAAGTAGATAAGCTGAGAAAATGTAAACGATTTTGACATTCACTTACTCTCGACTTACTAATCTCACTGGCCTCCAATTCTCATTCGATGGGCATACACTACTGGATAGGGGTCACCAGAAATGATCCATAACTATTGCCTGCTGATACTGACTCTCTAGATACTCGTACTTACATGATTTTAGATTATTTATTGAGAAATGGTAGAGTCTCACATGCTGACCCTGGCATATGCCGGGATAAAAGCTGAGAAGAAGAAGGTAAAATTCTTCATCATATGAAATACGTAATGGAACAGTCGGAGACACCATGCTACTTTACGGCGTGTCATATATAAAAATGAAATAGAATTAATTAATGGATATAAAGATAATTTTAAAAATTATTTTTGTCGACTTTTATGTACAGAAACTTGCATATATTTTTGCAATAGCAGTACATATGATCATAATATTGATGTTGCGGTGTTATTATTTCGTGAATTTTCAGTTTTAGGTCAAAAATTAAATCTATGCACCTTTTATTTTGTGCTCGTAAGGAAATACCCTTAGCAGAGTTCGCCTATATGCATTCAATAACCACTACAGATACCACAGCTTTAATTTGAATACGTCGGTATTTCAATATCCAGAACTAATCTTACTGCAATTGAACTGGTTCAAATTTGTTTAAAGTAGGACGATCTAAAAGGAATTCGTAGGTTTAGACTGATAATAATTTTTGACTATTGATTTTATTATAAGGATATTCTATCACCCACTTACACCTTAATATTTTATTACATACTTAGGTACCTAATAAGTAATGCTCAATCCAATAGCAATACTTATCAACATAAACGTTTGAAATTCAATTCGGTCAATTTGGTCACTAACAATAAAGAATCTGTACTTATACAATTTTGTCTACTAATATAAAATCATTATCATTACTTCACTTTCCATCACATCCAAGTTAGTACTTGACTGCAATCTCACCTGATGTTATGTGACGATGCAGACAAAGATGTTATTTCCTTGGAAGGCATTATACAAAATAGCTTGGCAAGCAGACTGGAGGGAGAGAGCAGCCTCCGCTTCTGTACCTAGATTAAAAGGAATAGTGTCTCCGGTCTATCCCACAGATTCTACAGCCCATAGGCAGCTCCGTCAACGGACGGATACCTTGCCCGAAGCAAGAAATGTCCGCTACCAACAACCGCACGGCCAAGTCCAACGACAGATTGATGAAGCGGGAACGCTAAATCGCTTGGTGGTGGTGCGTCTCTTATTTCATTGTAAGAACTTGATAATTTGACCTTAACCAGAGGCAATTATCCGAATTGCACTCTTCAAATTCAGAGAGATATTTGGTTGAATCTGTGGTCTATCCATGTTGCATGTTCTGTCTATACGTTCTGTATATATACCTACTGGTAGCGTACTGCTTTGTAGCGCACGCTCCGATGAAATTTAATGTTTCCCCCCACACAACCCTTTGAAGGCTTCATATTAGCCGCTACCTATTAGCATAAAACCCATAATGGCACGACCTAAGCTTTTAATTAATTACTGACCGGCTGCGGAAGCTACGACAACGTATGAAAATTCTCATCATCTTACCTTATTTACATAGTTTGTTGGTATATCTTGTCTACAGGATACCTCCAATAGCACTTCATTTTAGGCAATCTTTAAATGGAATTTTAGTAATTATTGGATGGGATTTTGCAGTTATTAACTTAGTTATCTACATCAATAGTGCTAGTTATGACAATAGAACTAGAACTATATTCTAGTGGTAGCAACCAATTAAAATTCCAATACAAATTTTCTCGTTTCATACTAACTTTAGAAACAAATTGAGTTGACTTTAGAACGGACTTTTTTGTAAAAGGTTCGTCAAAAATGCATTAAATTCTCATATCGTTGGTACGTTTATACACAGCTGTTGAATAACCAAACAAACGTTTTCCACTACACCAACAGCGTACGTCGAAAAACTCATAAATGTTAACGTAAAATAAATAAAAAGGCAACCACTAGACAAACAATCTCCGGAAAAACTAATTTATGCGGCGCATTCGTCGAGCGAAAGTAAGACGCGCCCGGAAAATCTCTCTTTTATGTTTGAAAGATTTAATATAAAAAATTTTCCGCATTAACATGTGAGCCTGGTAGGTGGGGCCGAGGGATCGGTAAGTCGTTTCGAGGGCACGCTTTCCGCTTTTGAAAGATTATCTCATGACTCAGAGCAACTGTCACAGTTGCTCTGAGCTCTGGCGCTCTGGTACTTAAATCGGGATACATGACATCTTTATTATTTTTCCATCAAATAAATTCTGAAATAATAATTACATCATGTCTTGTATATTTATGAAGAGGGGAAGTCCTCCTTGCACTAACATAATGAAATCAACATGAAAATATGAATTTTCATAAAAATGTGTCATAAAAGTTGTTATAGTTCCGAAATTGCAACAGAAATATTTTCGCAAATCAATTAATTATTATGCTCTATAACATCTCTCTCTTTTCCGAGTAATGTTAAATAATAACTTAGTTTGGAAAACAGAAAGAACTTTATGAATATAAAGAAATCGTGATATCGGGTTATAATAATTACATCAGCACACATTTCTTGTATATTTATGAAGAGGGGAAGTCCTCCTTGCACTAACATAATGAAATCAACATGAAAATACGAATTTTCATAAAAATATGTCATAAAAGTTGTTATAGTTCCGAAATTGCAACAGAAATATTTTCGCAAATCAATTAATTATTATGCTCTATAACATCTCTCTCTTTTCCGAGTAATGTTAAATAATAACTTAGGAAAACAGAAAGAACTTTATGAATTTAAAGAAATCGTGATATCGGGTTATGTCTTTATTGTGGAAGTAATTGCCGTTAGCCTTTATATCACACCCTTATATGACCCCGATTTCTCGAGAGCTTGCTTTCTTTTATCGCCATACGCATATGTTTGATTCTGAGGAACCCCTCGTATTCTTTTGATTATTATTGTATTAGGAAACGAGGGCAGGAGGAAATGCGAACTGTGCACTTTTTTGGAACATGACGCATAATCTATATTTAAGATTCACGTAGACTCCAGACAAACATTGCTTATTTTCAACGTCGTTAAGTTCGATACCAATACAGCTCAATGGACAGTACCTAGACAACTAACAATTGGCTATTATAGCTTAATATACCTCCTTTGCAATATTCATAATCGAAATAAAATTTAACACTGAAATAGAAAAGTAAACTATGTGAGAAAAAAAAAAAAAAAAAAACAAATTGTGACTTAGCTTACTTTACCATTATTATTTAAGGTGGTTTGACAAAATTAGCCCACCAATTCAAGTTTTATTTACATTTTTGCAAATAGTAGATTATAATTATCACACACTATAACTGTTTCCATGTTTGTTTTCTCTTTGACACATGAAAAAGATATAGCAATAGCGTGGGACCAGAAAGAGACCGCTTTCCCTTCATCTCTCTCTCGTCCCTCGCTATTGCTATATCTGTTTCATGTGATTTCATGTGTCAAAGAGAAAATAAACGAATGAAAATAGTATAAAGGTTAGTAATGTTGTCGAAATAATAATATAATATGTCGAAATAATAATAATAAATCGACTGTTGTAGAGTAGAGCGTTGTACAGTCGATTTGCCACATACTCGTACTCAATGCCTGATATTCGTCGTATGTCTGCGTTGTACAGATTTTACTTTTCATGACGTTTAATCTATTTATTGACAGCGGGCGTATAATAAATGTTTCGCGTTGTTGGCGCTACGAGTGTTTCTGCTTGTTAAAATCCGCCCCGGATATGAATGAAAAGTACGCAGAATTACATACGAGATTCAATGAAATTGGAATTGAATAACATTTTATACATGCAATTTTTTAACTATTGAAAAATTTACCTGTTATATATTTTCAAAATACCACAATGGTTACAATAACCATTGCAGGATAACAATTATTCTTAATTAATTATTCACTTTGTTCTCATAATAATGAAAAACCAAATGAATAACCAAGGTAATTGGTTTTCCAAATACAAAATGAATAAGAAAAAGATATTAGGTACATACTTTTAATAAAAGAAAATAGCCCTAATTAAGTGTTAATCATGAAATTAAAAATTGAATGAAGGAAATATAAGTAAGTAATAACTTTTAGAAATTATTTATAGTAGTATACATTCAATATAATGTAGTCGAAGTAAGAATCATACTGGAAATTGAAATATAAAAACATAATGAAGACAAGGAACGCTTAAGACATGCAATTTCGCCGTGAGCTAAGTACAAATAAATGTCAATCCTTAAAAACAAATCAGTGTTCAAAAAAAACGGCACGCATGGTTTTATGAAGGGGGATAACGTACAAAGGAAAGCAATTTAACAAAATAAAAAATGCTATATTGGAATTGGGAGGAAACAAATGATACGGGAAATACTTAAATCACAGCTATTGATGCGAAATTGGAAATTACAGGGTGGAATCATTTGCGAAAATTGCAGAGCGGGTTGGCTGTAAAGTTGAATGATAAATAATTTTTTATTACCGTTATTTTTTTGTTTCTTTTTTCATCATAATATATCTGCACTGCTCTTTTTAAGACTCACTACTTACATAATTAGAAAAGGTTTGGCTACTACCCACCATCTGTACCAAGTGTACGTTGCCAAGAAAAAAAAATAAGAATAATTAAATAATTTATTAATTTTACCATTAAGAATAACTAAACAACTTGCATAATTTCATCCCGATGGTGACTTTCAGAAGTTACACCGTGATAAATTTGTAGCGGTAGAGTCAGACATTTCATAAGTGCCTGTAATTTTTATTTTACTTCATTTTGTAATAACCATTTATGCCAGGCTTCGCATCTTTGCATTGTGGTATCTTAGGTATGCAGGTTTCTGTATGATGTTTTCTTTCACCAGTAGCAGCGATATTTTGTTCTTCCTAAGTAAGATAGAAGAAAAGACTTGTAATACTGTACTCTTCTTCTACTTACGAAATACTTACTCGTAGGTTATTACTTATCTGGTTGATGGTAATAGGTACCTACTGAGTTTTACAAATTTTTATTCTGGTTTCTGTACAAATAATGCTTCAATCACAAATTCGTAATAATGTAACAGCCTAACAGGAAATATTAGAACTCTAATGCGAGCAACGAAGCTATCAATTTCAATCTATTGACAAACGGCATGGCAAATTGAAGCCGAGTTATGGAAATCGATTCAAAGATCGAAAAATTACAGCATCTATTTTATTTCGCTTAAGAGCACTATCGAAATTGATATCGACATTTACATAGCAGCCCTAGCCCGATTGGAGATATATTTCACATAATTGCTTCTTTAATGCGACACCCCTAAATTTATTTTGCTTTTTCTTTTATTATTTCTTCCAGTAAATTACACTTTTACTATCAACGAATGCTGTTTATTATTTTTATGAGACTGTCACTGGCATATGATGATAATAAAGGCACTCAAATGTTTTCATCGTGTTCAAAGAACTTCTCGCATTTCTAGACGACTCTGAGCGAAACTAAAGTCATAAAGTCTTCATAAAGTTTATATGCAGTGACAACATATTTCACAAACATCGGCCCTTTTATTAGACGCAGCCAGATGATCGTTGAATCCCTCTTTCCTCGGAATTTAAACTCGAGCCAGGCGCTGGTATTGCGAAAGTTTTTAGCTCAACAAAAATACACAGGAACGCTTTCAAAAGAGTGATAGTACTGGGAGATTTTTTCGTCCAATTCACTCGCTGTCGGATTACGTTCACATGTGGGTCTACCAATCAGAAGCCTTTCAGCAACTTTAGAGAATATTAAAGGTCCATTTTCATGTGAAGATTACATTGAAATAGGATGCGTATTAAGTTCTTTTGTAGTGAGAATCCCTTTAGTTTAAATCCCCTTCGACAATGTAGTGCCTAATGCTAAACTTAACTAAGGTTGTCACGAAGGCTTATGCAAAGGACATCTGAGTAAAATATTCAAATCAATAGTCATACAAGTAGGTATATGGACCAACTCAAAGTACAGATGATTTTTATCCAAGTAGTTAGCCAAAATAAACTTTTCGTTTATTTTTCTAATCCACGTGAAATAAAATAAAGTCATAAACATTTGGACAAACAGCAAGTAATACTAGCATTTACGATACGAAAAAAAAGACGTATACAGCATGTTTGCATTTTATGATTGGAGTGAAACAATTTGTATTCTACAGTTGTAGTGGCTGTAAAAATTTCGCTAGACACAGTCTGCATTTGTCCAGGTGAAGCACAATCAGCTGAGCAAGCAACGGCTAATCAGATGGACTTTGTTTGTGATTGTCCTTTTTACGATTTACAAGTAAATATTACAATTTACTTTTGTGACATAAAAGCAAATATGGGAATCGATCAAAAAAACTGTTGAAATATTTTATGATATTGTCATTACTTTAATATTTGGTCAGCTATTCGTCGTCTGAGTGTTTATTGAAAACTTACTAATGAGGCCTTTTAAAATATAGTGTGTACTGCCAGACATGATTCGTGAAAGGAAAGTGTAAGGATTAATTTCCACAAATGCAGCTGATTATGCTGCGCAGCTTCTTTCTTAGCGATTTTGCTTTACTTATTGTATATGCGTCCCACGCATCAGCCTATCACACGGAATTTTAAAGTTTTTTTTTTTTTTTTGCTGGCAACACTATCTCCCCACTGTTTACCTACTCCCACTATCCCTACTCCGATACCGACCCGAACCGAGCTGCGGGCGCACGAAGATTAACTCGTCATTACGTGTTTCCGTGCTGAAGCCTACGCACATCACAGAAACCCGCTCGAATCTTTATCATCGCTACGAACATGGGGAAGAAGAGGAAAAAACGGAAAGGATCAGGAGAAAGTTAAGGAAATTAAAAAATCGTAAGTAAAAATTTATTTTACTAAAGACATCTCGACGGTTGGCATGCGACGGAACCCTATCATCGGCTGGCATCTGGATGCGAACAACTAATAACCTGGGTTGTATCCATCCCAAAAATCTCGATGCGAACAACTAATAACCTGGGTTGTATCCATCACTATAATCTCGATGCGAACAACTAATTATCCTGGGTTGTATCCATCACTAAAGTTGATGCGTAATTGCCAAACTCTGGGCTCTTACCTTCACAATTCTGTATGACAAAACCTGCGGAACACTATCATCGGCTGGCATCTGGATGCGAACAACTAATAACCTGGGTTGTATCCATCCCTAAAATCTCGATGCGAACAACTAATAACCTGGGTTGTATCCATCACTATAATCTCGATGCGAACAACTAATTATCCTGGGTTGTATCCATCACTAAATTTGATGCGTAATTGCCAAAATCTGGGCTCTTACCTTCACAATTCAGCATGGCAAAACCCGCGAAACCACTTCAATGGCCAGAAACAATTCGGTAACTCCTTAGCTGCGTTAGCAGCAGCATTAGAAATCATAATGTCGAAACGATTTTGAACAGTGTTTAAAAGTATACTTCGAAGATTTCAAGATAACGAAACCACGTTCGACACAGATCATCCGTAACCTGCTACCAAGTCACCGCGGATTGCTAATCAATTTGACACCGAAATTATGAGACTGTTCGGCCCAGAAGCAGATTGCACAAGAACTTCGCAGCTAAAGCCGTCGTAGATCAATAATAATTGTCTTTAAAGACACTTTCTCTAGCACGTATACCGATGAATACCGATAAGAACTTGGTATCATGAAATATGTTAGATAATGAAAGCCCTGTTCAAATATCAGGCGAAGCTATAAGAATCTGTCAAAACCTATATTAAAAAAAAGGGTTGTACAAAATTTAACGGTTATTAAGATTGATTAATCTTCAAACAACTGCATCAGAAGATGACGGTCAAACAAGGGCCAGCGGTGAGCCAGTCTGTTTCGCACCGCTACCTGCAGCAGTCGAGCTGCTTCGCGCCGCGCCGACGTCGCGCGACCACTCGCCGCCACCATCGCCGCCGCGTGGCACTGAAGAACTACACGCCAGCGCCACCCAGACCGCGAAACGAGGTATCGTACACATGACGATTACGTTTCTTTCTCAAAAGTTTTGGTCTTCTATTACGAATGGTTCCACTATATTATCTCAGAGCAAGGGAATATTCCTTGACACAACACGCCTGTTTAAATACACAGTCCTAATTTTTGTCCAAAATCAGCACAAGAAGTGTTAGATTTCCAGAATAAACTAAGTACTAAGTACTTGAAAATAAAGCGATTCGTTTATGCGTCATGATCTCTAAACTTTTATCTAGTATATATTTTTAACCGACTTCAAAAAAAGGAGGAGGTTCTCAATTCGTCGGAATCTTTTTTTTTTTTTTTTTTTTTTTTATGTATGTTCCCCGATTACTCGAAGATGCGTGGACCGATTTCGAAAATTCTTTTTTTATAGAACCTTTAGCCTAATGGCATCAGAAGATTTATCATAAACTTAAAAAAAAAAAAAAATTGTATAAATTTATTGAACCTAATACTTTTAAAACGGAGGCTTACTTTAAGTAAAGCATCTAATTAATAACACCAAATATATGTTCTGACATAGCGTCTATTCTCAGCGTCTAGTGATTGCCATTGAATCGCAACGGATATACTACGTTTTAATATCAAATTGTCATCCAACATTGCCATTACACTAAAAACATTTTACGAATTTACTTGCCTTGCTTTTATGGACAGCACCTTACGTATAAATACTAAATTACGTAAATTTGCTATAGAATACTAATATAATTAAGATATGATATTCATACTATTTATATTATGTTTTGAACAATCCTTTGATGAATATATTTATAACAATACAATTAAGTTACTAAAAATTAGAAAGTTATTTAGTTACATACTTAAATTAACAAAAACGTAAACTACGCTATTGCACTAGATAGATCGAACTAATAATCTGCTTACTCTGCTGTTCAATATTCGTTGTTACAAACAAAAGTATTTGTACGTTACAAAAAATATAAGAACCCAAACTTAGAACGATATGTTGACCTTTTTCAGTAATTTGATAAATAGTTTCATAATGTTAACAGTGTAACCTTTATGATTTAATCAATTTGATTAATTGATTACACATTTTTTATTTCTAACGAAAATATATCTGGTTGCCGCGCCTTTTAGAATAATACTGAGGCATCCGCTCATTGGTAACAAAATTAATCTTGCGTCTTGCGATTTAGAATGAAAGGCTATACTTTTCTAGCCTTAAATATATATTTGTAAAACATCCTTATTGGATAAACATTCCATAAGGATATTCACAATACAATTTGTTATATTAATCGAATATGAAGCATGAAGTACCCTCATTTTAATAAAATAACCAGAGAAATCCGGCAATGGTATTAAACTCGAAACATAACATTCCTTTAAATTTTTTCGAAAATTTTAATCTAACTTTAATACATATGATTTATGGAACGTTGATACCTTGACGGTATCCTGGAAAAAATTTGAACCTTTATGCGTTTCCGCTATTTATATTGATTTTTGATTTAAAAGTATTGAAAGCAAACAGCTTAATGTTGTACCATATTTGTCCTCACAGCCGTGGTTTGCATTTTTAAAAATTTACCTGCATATATATATTTTGATCTTGAAATTAATTTGTTTAAGTACATTTCTTTTTAGGATTTTTCGTAACCACAAGACACTCGGCTTTCTTGAAAGGTTACTTGCTTTTAAAAATGCCTATATCAGACAGAACTGTTGATAATTATTCCGCTTTCTTTCTATTTGTATTAAAATCTAGTAAAATTTTGAAAACAAAATAATTATGATTAGGTACTTATTTGGTACAAATGTCACACTGATCTTAAACATTCTTACACAAGTATTTATTTGATAGAATTAATTCCCACAAATCTTCAGTATTGCTATTATTTTCATAATAATATGTTAGATGCTTTTTGAATTAAGAGGTTTTTAATAGATGAGTTTTCAGGTCGAGGCCAGCTCAACCGAAATACTTTATGAGCTGGCGATATTGATATTGTTCCAGGTTACTTTTCCAAACAATGGCCACAAGAGAACCTCAACCCGGAAACTCTTTCGAAGGAGACTATTATTCTGCAACTGCTCATAAAGTGCAAACCTTTCGCAGATAAAACAATTAAACAATATCAATAATTTCATTTCAATTACTTATCGTGTTTCTGCTTTTCAGCGAGTTAGGATTGGGGACCCGAAGCGCATGACGTTTGGATTTGGGAATGATGGTCTTTATAGTTCTTGAACTGCAGGTCACTAAAATTCACTTAAAATTACCGTTTACGGCGTTGAAGTTCAAGATATAATAGTCATGTTTCAACTAAACTCAAGTTTAAATTCAAGATATCTTTGTTTTACATCGACCTAGCACGCAGGCTCTTGTAGAGGATCCATACGATAGTTATGATATACATATGTATATGGTGATAAATACTGATAACACTTTTTGAAATTGCCAGCCTTCAAACATTTATGTCTAGTTACATATCTTAAAGATATAACAATTCCATTCATGAAACTAACAACGATTATTCATTTATTAGATTTGATTAAATGAGGAACTGTTACAAAGTTGTCATCCCAACTATTGCGCCATTCGATAAAGAAAACTTTACAATGAAGCGGTATTTTATAAAAGTATATTCAAAGCTGATAGTAAACGCCATGCAACAATTAAAGCCAATAATATTGTTGTCAAAATGTATTATTGTGTCTGTTACAGTATTTGTTCATATTCCTTATAGTCTGTGGTCTCTCTACGACTTTCTTCTTGTTATGGCGTCAATATTTTAAGTCTATGTCTCAAAGCCCCTTTCGTTATTTTAATATTATCACGTCAATAAAATGATGTGATTTAATAATACAGGTTGGAGCCAAACTACATCTAGTATTGCTAAATTCTATATAGACTTTACGCAATCAATTCTAGAATGTACAAAATAATAAGATGACATGTTAATTAACTATTTAAATAGCTTATGTGTAAATTACCTAATAATATTCTCTCATTAATTTAACAAAAATCATTGACTTAGAAAAAAGCTTGTTTTATGTAAAAAACAAATGTCACAAATTTTATATTTGTTACCTCTAAACATCATACAATAAGTAAACCAAAATCGCTAAGAAAGAAGCTGCGCAGCATAATTAAAAATCAAACGAACTTACCAAGTGAAGTTCGATGATAATTATGCGAGCAGCTTCTTTCGATGCGATTTATACACACCCTCCCTATTAAACTACCATTATATAATTTACAAGTGCCTTGTGAGTTGGGCCTGTGTGAAGTAAATATGTATTGACTTGACTTGACTTGACTAACATTTTCAAATAAAAATAAATAAATGCAAATAGATTTACAAACTTCCAGTATATAATTTACATTTAAATATTATGCCCTACCCTAAAATTTATACATATATGTATGTATACACAAAACAAATATAAAATTTGAATAAACTATCAACAAAATGACGAGTTAATCTTCGTGCGCCCGCAGCTCGGGTCGGGTCGGTATCGGAGTAGGGATAGTGGGAGTAGGTAAACAGTGGGGAGATAGTGTTGCCAGCAAACAAAAAAAAAAAAAAACTTTAAAATTCCGTGTGATAGGCTGATGCGTGGGACGCATATACAATAAGTAAACCAAAATCGCATCGAAAGAAGCTGCTCGCATAATTATCATCGAACTTCACTTGGTAAGTTCGTTTGATTTTTAAATATAATATCTTACGGAAATTAATCGTTTTTTGGTTTAACCTAGCAATGTAGCAATTCTCCGGTGAATAAATAAACATCCTAAAACATCCAATAGCTTACTGAACGATCGCGAAATTTGAAACACTTGAAGATAAAACACTATTTTTATTGAACAAAAATCACAGCAGCGAAAATAATGAAAAACAAGACATCTTGGCAACCGCATGGCGCCGTCATAGTTCTTCACGATAAAGAAAACTGCCTCACAAATTGAAACTTTCTCCTAGACAGTTTCTAGTTTTAAACTGTTCTATCTTCAGGATTTATTGTACGCCGAAACTCCTTCGAGCTTTTCTCTTCATATACACTTGATGTTTCAGTTTTTAGAGATCCTTGGTAGCAAGTTTTAAATATATTTTCACTTTCTATGTGTATATCTATTAAAACGTGTACCTACATAAATATAAACCGAGTATTTTAGAAATAACTACAAAGAAACGGTGTTATAATTGTATTACTATTAATTTCGGAAAAAAAATTGTAGCTACTTTACGTTTACGTTTATACACGTTACAGTTATATCTAATCTAATAACCAGGGTAGTACCAACCAACTTATGTAAACCAACAAAAAAACAATTTCATTTCTCATTTAAAAATAAATGACATACGAAACCTTACTTTACAAGTGTTCTGGCACTCACTGACCAGTTATTTCTCTTGTTGTTAGCATTTGAAAAGATGAATTTAATTTTTTGTTCGTTGCTTATCTTTCTCTTTATTAATTTTCTTAGTTGTTTTGCGACCTCTAATAAAGTTTTGTAAGATGTATCTTGAGACTTTTTATATTCGTTTTTAATCTCTGTTTAGACATTGTTTTAATAACTGATCTTTGCCTAGATATTATTTGAATGCAGCTGTATTTTATTTCTAATCTTCAGAAGTGATCTATCGTTATTCTACAAAAAGATTGCTACTGTCAAATCAACTTGGAGATGTTCTGCTTTGTAGTTGTACCCTTTGTTTTGTAGTTTGCAGTAGCAGTAAGTATAGTTATTAATTATTTATCTGCAGATAGTTCACTACTGCAAAAGCAAAAACAGGTCCAAGCAAATTCGAGTGTACTATCTCTTGACCCATTTAAAAATCTAAATAAGGAAATATACTTGGTGCATTAAAAGACAGTGCCAAGAACCTCTTGTTTCCATTAAACGTGCTTACTGGTTTTTATAAAACATGCAATTAACAATGAGAATAATCTCAATTCTATGTACCACAGCACCACAATTATAAGCATCTCTTGAATATTGATTTCTTCTTATAGAAACATGAGAGACATGCTGTACTGAATGGTCCTTAGGCTAATTCCACACTTTGTTTATTGTAATCACGATTTTTGCCAAGTTACGAAATTACGAATTCAAAATCTATTTGAGTGGATATTACAATGTCTCGTTGGTAATGGTACAGTTGCGCACAATAGACTTACTGAGTTGTTAGTGATTAGTCTACATCAAAGTCATTTTGTGCATTACGCACCCACTTTAACACCACGATTTAAAGCTTCTTTGTATGGTATTACTTGAGTAATACAAGGAAGCTGGAAATCATATTTTTTGTTCATCACATTTTATTGTTGTTTGTTCATTACAGACGCTTTATATTATGTTTAGTACCACATTTTCAATTTCCATCTTTTGTCTTCGATTAGCGGGAAACAATTGAGTGAGGAAGTCTGAATATAACAGATGGTGACGCCAGGGAACCCCACGCTCACCAATAGGCATCTGAAGTCTAATGTAATAATGATAGTGGTGAAGCAGAATCGTGGCTGAAAAAAATACTTCCACAAAAAAGTAGAGTCGGCAAATACCCTAACATAAACGTCTCTCAGTTTAAGTCTAGACAAAGCGAGGAAGGTTTGCTGCCAATAGCACACCCGAGTACCAAGTACCGCAGCATCTCCCACAATTTCTTCTCTATTTAAATATTTCCTCGCAATTAATTTAATTTAGTTAACAAAGAAGCGTTTACGGTCCCACTCAGTCGTTCGCACACCGCCTTGAGTGAGCAATGTGAAATATTTTTAATTATAAAATATCATTTATTTAACTTTCAAAAATAGAAAATGAAGTCTTCAGTTTTAAGTTTAGTTTGGTAGGAATCTTCGACTGCATCTGGTTACCACTGTACCGGCAAAAAGGTACTTATGTCCAATCAATTAAGCGTGCCAATACGATTATGTGTCGCAACCATTAGGTAGATCACAGAGCAAGGAATGACTTTATATTAGCTAAAGGTAGATCATAGCCCTTACAGGTTAGACGACGAGGTATATAGATTTATTTCATCGTTACTTATCAACAGAGAGTGATGAGATTGCTTGTTTTGAAATCCAAATCTAAACGGAACCATAACTTTTTACCGCTCTCAAGAGCTTTTGTATAAAAGTGCCCAGGTACCTACAGTTGCGAGTAGTTCAGACGGAGAGAGCATAAGCACCAATCGAGATCGAGCTTACTCAAACAATAAACCTGAAGGCACAATAACGGATATATACAAAAAGCGATGCTGAAAATGTGCATGCATTTCAAAAACTCTTTATCATCATTCCACTTCAATCGTAATTCCGGCAAAACAAAGGGGAATTGGGAAGATCAATGGGTGGCCGTCGGCGCGTATTTACAGCTTACTGCACCGTAAATCCACCGATATCGCAGCGCCTAGGGCGGGCCTGTGTTGCCTGGATGCCTTAACCATGCTTATACCTAACGTGGTTTGATTATTATTGGGTTTGATTACGTTGCGAGTCGGTTGGCAATTGGTCTTCCTTTATTGTTCCTTCCATGACGCATTCGTACCCCTAATGCAACGAATATGATGTGATATTTACGGTGCCAGATAGAATTTCCTAAATGCACCAACTAAGGATAGATATAGATAGCAAAAAGTTTTAACGCACCCCAAAATAAGGTATGTACATTGTACAATAACTATTAAAAGTAAGGCTTTTATTCCCATAGGCATGCTTCGTAATTAATTTCTACGATTTTTCTCCTATTATCATTTTAATATACCGGAAACCCATTTGTTTTTATTTAGGGTTATCGGTGACACAGTAGGTCATGAGGTTTTGACAATGCACCCAACACTGATGTTATGTTTATAGACGACATAAACCACAAGATCTTAAGGGTAAGTATTTTTTCCATGTTATAAAGATCTCCGGTTTTATTATTTTGATAGATAAAAATAGTACCTATTTCATATCCTTTTATGACTGGTCCCTTTCATATTACGATCATCCCCATTCATAAAAATCCATTCTCAACCCAAACAATGACCAGCGCTCGTCTAGCTACATCGTATCATATTGCATTCCGCAGGAACACTAATTGCTTTTCTTCTATTGTAATGAATACAATCACTGCTTTCTTAATACCATTTTTATTGTTCAGGCTATAAAGGTTCTGTTTCATTGCTGCAATCGTACGCTATGCGTTTTGGAAGAGCTCTCTATTCCATGCTGCTCACGTGCTAGGCCTGTTGCAGCTGCCATGATTACAATCTTCAATCTATCGCCAACATCAAATTCGTTAGAAATGGTCAATAGTCACTTTGTAGTGTCATCCTGTCATGTTTTAAGCGTCTTTCGAGATTGTTGGGTAATTATTGCCGCATTGTTGTTCCCAGTGAGAGATCTCATGTGTATTTTGCAGGTGTTTGAATGAATAAAGCTACAGTCTGAGATCAGTAGTTAAACAGCACCTTAATTCCACAGACTATAAACGCCACGACGCTTATTATTTTCCCGTCGTCGTAAAAACAAGAAAATAATATTGTAACAATCATCTCAGCCCCTCTAATCTCGATGCGGCGTATTCACACAGTATAACATTTTATTACGCATTGTAATTCAAGGGTTTATAGTTTATACCAAACCGCCACGCGGTTATTTTATTGTCAAATGAAAAGGAGACGCAGTAAAATTATTATGTTCGGATTAGACTAATCCGGCGATGTGTCTGAAATACAATGTTTACTATTTAACAAAGCTATAGGAATTTAATAACGGCTTGTTTACACGACGGCCAGTTTATATTGTGGACTCTTCATTGCGCATGAATGCATATGCATGCACTGTAATCTTCGCAATAAATATCAATGTGATTTACACCTCGACTTCTATAGTGAGGAATCCATCATCTATATAGCAGTGTTACGTATATAGTCTGCATTCATGCTGGCAAGAGTTACATTACATTATGCTGTCAGACTAGTGATTTTAAATGTGGCAGCTATAGAAATATTTTTGAACGCAGACGTGAGACGACGTCCTTACGCGTATTTCAACCAACTGAATCCCCTACTCGGCATAGACCTACTTAACGGATCGCCAATCACCTCTACTCTTTATTCACGTATCATCTGAAACTAAGCATAAAAATCTCAGTTTAACTGGTAAACACCGTAGTAAAAATCCACATTTAGATTGGCAGCAGCGTGAAGTTCGTAAACTCTTGTTCACTCTTTCTTATGTGAAAGGAAAGGGCTTTGTATCTTTGTCCGGTAATGAGATATTTGAGGCAGGTGAAAACCAACTTACTGAACATTACCAACTCGTATTGTGTGAACAAGCCATTTGGTTCAGATAGTTTATGAGACGTAACCAGTAACGTACTATTTGCATTGCAGCGTCATTTATTTTATAATACCACTGCGCCAGACAGTGTCCGTCGCCCGAAATTTCGCTAGGGAGTCTAATATTTAAAAACGGCGAAACTAAATTTTGCTTACGTGATAAACATTAAAAATACAGATCTACGTTTGGATGTGCTTGCTGATTTTGTACTATCAAAATGTTACTTGTGAAAACTATTAATAACACACTAAGTTCTTAGGTAAACCATTACACATACTCTTCACCATAGGCATAAATATATCAACATATCTGTGATTATAATATGGAGATACTAATTGTTAATTTGAAACTACCATAGATATATAATGCTAAGGATGACGGATCAGCGCTAAAAAGTGTCCGAACCGAAAGAGAGATAAAACGCGAAAAGGGAGACAATCGCACTATAGCTAGTTGCAAGTAAAATTAGACAGTATAATATTGGTTTAAGACATAAATTACAATGTTTTAGTTTGTTTATAAAAATACACATACCCTCGTTTATATATAGGTTTTCTCGGGACACTTTTTTCGTGAAGTTTGTATTACACCCATAGTCACGTCTGACTCCAGATTAGAAGGTTGCGTGTTCAAATCACGTCGGGGTCACCACAGTAGCGTGTAGCTACAAAATGTAAAACCACTAGTTTTACTCCAAACTACACCCGCTACAAAGTCAATGGAAACTACTAGATATTTTTGACACGGACGCCGGACCTAGGCGCATTGTGAACTTCTGCCGATATCAGAAGAGTTAGAATAAAATTAAATAAAATGGCAAGGAATGATGATGAAAATATCAAAATTATTCGTATTTTATTAAATAAAACTTGATGCATAAAATTCCACCGTTGTAATTAAGAGAATAACGTAATTATGCAAAATAGCAAAGCCCTATATTTTTAGCAACCTCTTATCCGTAATTCGGTTACGGACCATAAAATTGTCTCTCGTAAAAGTATGCACGGAACCCATATAGCGTAGAACCGTAGACATTTGGGAGGAAAGTTAATGATGCCGAAAGCTTGGACTCTGTCCTGTAATTACAAATTAAAAAGTTCGTCCGCCGGACCCCGCTTTTTTCTCATCTATTCGAATGAGGAGATATTATTACTCCCCAAATGTAAATAAATTGTTGATAAACACTCTATATATGCAAACATAGAGTTGCTTTTCGATTCTCGTTGTTAGCAATTACATTTAAAGTTATCTTTTCGTGATGTATACGATATGTTTATATTAGGTCCTTACATATGAAATTGGCGTTTTGTCGTACTGGCCACTTTGATCTCAAATATCTCTTCTTTGGTTAAAAGTTTCAATTTCAAATTTATACAGCTATTTACTCATGCTTTTGTGTTTTGAAAATCGTAATTCATTTGTTTTTTTCTCTTTTGGTTTTTTTTTGCGCCACTCTGTTTACAAAATGGAAAACTTGAAATATCGCGTTATTTACAAGTACGAGTTCCATCGTGGCACCAGTGCTGCAGAAACGGCCCGAAGGATTAATGATGTGTACGGCGAGGGTGTCGCAAAAGAAAACACAGTGCGTTTTTGGTTCCAACGTTTTCGTTCTGGAAATTTCGACCTGCAGAACAAGCCCCGAGGACGGCCGGAGACCAAAGTTGACAATGAAGAATTGAAGGTTATTGTGGAAGCGGATCCATCGCAAACCACGTCCGAGCTAGCTGCAGGCTGCGGTGTTAGTGATAAAACTCTTTTAGTTCACTTGAAGCATATTGGGAAGGTGAAAAAGCTTGAAAGGTGGGTACCTCATGAATTGAGTGCAGCAAACCGACAAACGCGCGTAGACTGCTGTGTTACATTACTCAACCGGCACAGTAATGAAGGGATTTTAAATCGAATCATTACCTGTGATGAAAAATGGATCCTGTATGATAATCGGAAACGCTCATCGCAATGGTTGAACCCTGGCGAACCAGCCAAATCCTGCCCCAAACGAAAATTGACTCAAAAAAACTACTTGTGAGCGTTTGGTGGACTAGCGCCGGCGTCGTTCACTACAGCTTTCTTAAATCTGGCCAGACGATTACGGCGGATATCTATTGTCAGCAACTGCAATCCATGATGGAAAAGCTAGCTGCTAAACAACCGAGGCTGGTCAATCGTTCTAGGCCACTGCTGCTTCAGGACAACGCTAGACCACACACTGCACAACAGACGGCTACCAAATTAGAGGAGCTTCAATTGGAATGCCTAAGACATCCACCTTACTCCCCGGACCTTGCTCCAACAGATTACCATTTTTTACGAAATTTGGATTACTTCTTACAAGGGAAAAAATTTTAACTCCGATGAGGCAGTCCAAAGCGCTTTTAAAGATTTTATTGATTCCCGGCCGAATGGCTTTTTTAGTAAAGGGATCAATGAACTACCTATAAGGTGGCAAAAGTGCATAGATAGCAATGGTACATACTTTGATTAAATATATATATTATATTAAAAAAAATCGACTTTATGTTCCTCCCATACAAAACGCCAATTTCATATGTAAGGACCTAATACTAGGGTTATTTACATTCAGTATTCATATTAACTTGTATGGTAAATAGTAATAAAATAAAGAAATGTTATTTGTTGATTGTTCATATTTATGCGAATAAAACGCTTTTTAACGAACCTTATGGTTATCTGAGTTACTTAAGTAATTATTATTTATTTTTAGTTCTTTGACGTGGTAACGTCTTATAAACTGATGAACACCAGCAACACTCATGAAAAATGGTAACGTTCCGCATAACGTTCCACCTGAGCCTGTGCATGCAAGCGAGAGCGCGCAACAAGTGATAGAGAGGCACGATAAAAATTACATAAAATAATGATTATGACGTTATCACGTAAATCTATCGTCCGTAAACCGACTTTACAGACAACCAATTTTTTTATAGAGATTTTATGGCAAAACGATGCACACACGTACACACGCACAAACACACACATACCTACACACATGGCATGGATTTTCATTATGCCTTAAATCCATTTTCATACATGACGAAAAAAAAATAGTTTCAAAAACGATTAAAAAGGATTAATATTGCAAGTATCTTTTCTCTTTCTTAGCATAACATAGTCGAAAGTAAAAAAATTTTAATCATGAGCGAAATTTTTCAGAATCATGCATTCGCAGTTGCTATAATCGTTAGATCTATATCTGTACTTGAAATCTTTTACACCCTCTGCACTTTCTTCATAATTCACACTCCTTATCAATTTGAATCCGCCACATTTACCACCGAAACTCGAGCCTCGGATTTCAAAGTGCATCGTTAGCAGATCTCGTCTTGACAATTTTATTGCGAGTCGGAGGCATTATTGAAGAACTGAAGGGCCCTCACGCCTCCCTTACGCTAGTTATCACATTTTTTGTTGCGTGCGGCTTTTTCTGTCCACTTTTCACGCGTCTTTTGTACGAGTATGCCTTTCTACTTCATATAAGGATCCACCGTTGCCTCAATATCATTTTTAAAGAAGTCTGTAGCAGTTGTAACGTAAGTAATACGTTATGACCCTATCCACCATTCAAAAAAAAAATATGATGATGCTTGATAACTTCAAAGCTGAGTTGCATTCTTTCTTTTTTTTGGACATGGGACTGCAGATTGGTTTTTGGTGATTTGTTTTTGGAATCTTCTCTAATTGTTACTAGAATATATGCTTCTTTTATTGAAATATTTACGTTTTGAAAGTTGCCTAATTAACACACTTTGTCGAAGCAACATCTACCGATGATGCTCTGATATCCTCATATTGCAGAAAAAAGCTAATAACTATGCAGTTCATTGTTTAATAATCCTCCTGAAATATGCTTTAAACTTGCCAACCCGCAATCAGACAGATATTATGTGGTGCTGGGCTCTACATAAACCCTTCTTGGAAGAGTCCCAACTCCAGATATGGTATATATATATATATATATATATATATATATATATATATATATATAGCGTTATCATCCTGAAACATCAGTTGATAGGTCTCATTTTGCCCAGACATCACGTCGGCGTACAGTACCCTTGAAACCGAAACACAGTAATACACTAGACACACGGTAGATCACGGTAGAATTAACAGACCCTGCGGTGGTACCTACCCGGACTACTCTGCAAGAAGAGTCGTGCCACCAATAAAATGACGAACATTTAGAACAGTTTAGGTAGACTGTACCGGCTCCAGTGAGCGGTCTCTTGGCTAATGCACGAATGGCGGACCGTGGTGTTACGAGTAGATGCGCAGGCGTTGATGACTGGCCGCTCCATGTAAGTATTGATATTTCAATCCACAAGGCTTGATTTGATTCAGTTGGAGTTTGATAGAGTAGGGCACGTCATCGCGGATTAAAATACATATCTATAAAATCAGCAGTGTAACACGCAAAGTTTGGAGAACTACCAAGTAGGTACCAGTGTGGCTGCCATTAAAATACTTGCACAATATTGTAAAATTATTCAATAAATTAAACATAGGT
This sequence comes from Coenonympha arcania, assembly GCA_036785405.1. NCBI lineage: Eukaryota > Metazoa > Arthropoda > Insecta > Lepidoptera > Nymphalidae > Coenonympha > Coenonympha arcania. Next base: position 2,001,089 of record CM072063.1, on the reverse strand, counting down.
TATTATATTTATAAAGAGTTATTTTACGTACATAATTATATTATATATTAAGTAAAAATAATGACAGTAACCTTAATAGTATGCAAAGTTTCATTACAACACTTGAAAAGTACTTGAACTGAAATTCAATTTTATGTACGAAAGAATTTGAGAATAGAGGAAACTGGGACGGAAAAGAAACTTTAATTTAAGCCAGTCAAATAAATCCATTTAATCGCAAGACTTCTCTTCAACAGCGGCTGCTAGGGTATAACACGATATTTTCTCTTCGAGCTTACTCAGACAACACTCTATCTCATATTCCCCAACGAATTCGTGGTTCATAACACTTTCGGCAAAACCAAGAGACATCGCCATGTTTTCCACTTCATAAACTCCCTGAAAGTTAAAAAAGAAATTGGTGAACCAAAATTATTACTACGAACGACGATATTGCGTGCAAAGAGATATTGTTTTTTGATTCTAGAGCCAGATTTCTAGTCATTCTAAACTTAGTACACTAAAACAAAATCGGCACTAATGAAAAGTTTTTTTTTTACTTAAGTGAGCAAAGCTAACTTTGTTTTAATCACATTTCAAAAACAAAATGAACCTTTTGAAGCTAGTGAGGTGAATAATCGTTTTTCGTACTCGATATAAAAAGTACTCTTAAGTCTTACCTCAGGTACCGGACAGGACGTTGTTCCAAGAGCATGCACTAATGGATAAAATGGTGTGTCGTTCTTTGACAGACAATCGCACAAATTACTTTCCATTGAGTACATATATTGCGGTCCAGTTCCTATATCCTTCCAAACATTTATTGACACCTGAAAATAATGATAAATGATATTATTCATAACATGCAAATGCTATTTTTAAAACTCCAAAAAAAAATTATATTTATTGTGTAAAACAAACATTCACGCCATTTCGCGCATTTCGATGATATAATTTTATTTTCTTAACTAATGTGGTTTTTGTTAATTTTTAAGAGTTCCGTACATCAAAACAGAACGGGAGGATCACTCTTTAAATCGCTTTTTTGTCCATCTGTTTACCATTTATGATCCCTTTTCTCAGGGATGGGTAAAGATATCAAGATGAAATTAATAATAATATCAAATACTTTAGTTTGTCACGTGTAATAAATTCAAGGATCAATTAATTTACTGCAATCAAAAGCTATGGCCATTTATCTCAAACTTATCGTACCTTTAGGGCAGGTGCTAGGGTTGACCTAGCATCATGAAATTTTGGGTTTCCTCTGAATTTTATTTTTTATCAAATTTCCTCTTCGGTGGAGTTTTGATGTTTTTGAAAAGCAATCGTAGATATAAAATAAATAAGTCATAGAAGGTTGTATGTTTCCTCTGAATGGCTTACCTCGACTTCATCCGTAATTGCTTTGTTTACCTCCATCCTGCCAGTGAGCACCATACCACTTTCCCCGTCTTCACCATCAGCTATATCAATGTTTAAAACACAAACGAAATCCTTATTTTCAAAACCATCGCAACCTTTGGCGCTCTCCGTAAACGCAGCTGTGTAGCAACCCTGTAGGACAAAGTTATCAAGTTCGCTTCATAGTAGTCACTTATTTTACTTACCATTAACTTTAAGATGTCAATAGTTATGTAGGTCTACTTAATAACGAGTCAAACTGTGAACCATAAGACTTTAAGTAATATTTCCAGGTTGATAGGTTAGCTTATTTTTTGCCATGAATAGATAATAGTTAATCTTACAGGACCAGAATAGTTTGAATATTGGCAGACTTGGCACCCATTCCTTTAAGAGCACCTTTAGTGCTGAATTATCAATTACTAGTACATAAATTGTCGTCTTTGCCTATCATTCTGTATCCGAACAGGACAGAGGATTTCAGTGCTAAATCCAATGATAAGAAACCTGTGGGTATGGGCATCCGAACGATTTACGTAAACTGAGTATTCCAGTACACCGCCGATTAGCACTCTTCAAACCTAAACAGTGCATTGCCTCTCAGTTACCTATTGCCTTACGGAAAAATATATAGTATGGCACGCAGCGGTTACTCCGAAAAAACGTCTTACTAATCATGCTATGCTGATGATGAAGATAAAAATACTGCGTCCACTTACATCATCTTCGACTTGGGTCAAAGAAGTATTGATACACAAAACGCAAACTAAGAATGTCTTCACAAATAACAAAGCCCACTTCATTATTAATGAATGTGTAACCTAAACCCAAATGACTTTCATAGCTCGTCGAGAGGATTTTATACCGTGCATGATTAAAATCAAGATCCTTATGATACAATGGTGTTGTTGATAGCAGCACCTCGTTAACGACATCGCGTGTGTATTACGAACAAACATACATACACACACATTACATAGTGTATTGGAACTTGACAAGCGTTTGACATGCTAGTTTTATGGTCCCTATCAGTAAAATTATCGCATTGCTTCCATTATTATTGGCAATGACATTGTTCCTGTATCATTTTTTTAATCAATCATAATTTTAATTTTATAAAACTAGATAGCCAACACGGAAATCACAAAGCTGAGACCGAACAAGATGTCTGCGGCTTTACGCAATAGTGCTGGCATGACCTAGAATGAAAGATAATAGCGTAGGCTCAAAATCAGATGTTTTTAACACACTCTTAAACCGCGTTTTTAAAGGTAACTCATCTAAAGTTACTTAAATAAAGGTCTCAGCACAGATTACTACAATAGTTACTAGTTTAATAGTTAGGAGGATACTAATTAATCGGTTATCCGTGAAAAAGTGTGTATATATAAAAGTCATTCCTTGCTCTGTGGTGCTAGCGACTCAAGGACTATTATAGACAAGATCAAATCTTTGTGCACTATATTTTTTCTAGCTAACTTTTAACTGCTTTTCCTACAAAGCAAAAATTATTACTATTTTTAAAGTAATTTAGTACGCGGTGTTATGTAACATGTTATTATGATACAATAATAGAATCAACCTCTCGATCCTGAGAATAAGGCTCAGTTTAGTGGTAGACAGACAGACACACAAACGAGAAAATGATATAAGAGACACTAAAAATAAACTCGCTCTCTGAATAAAACTGATTGTGATAAAACTGTGTGTGACAGAGAGATAAAAATTGTGTAACAATAAACCCGAATTCCAAATTAGTTCAACCTAGATTCCGATATGTGCACGATATATTTCACATAAAACGAACAAATGGGCCGCGAGAGGTGTATATCATATCGGATATAATAGTTTTATGTAAATACTGCCTACTTTTAAACTGCCGTAATTTTTAGATTCCGATTGGAGTTCCCCTTTTCGTATTTGTTATCTCCGGGGTGAAATGAATGAATGTATTCGCAGTTGTGATTTACTATCTGTTTTTTTCAACTTTGTAATAGAAATATTATTTTTGGCTGTGCGTTACAGGGGGGCTATTCACGTTACGTGTCGGCTACATTTCGTGATGTGATATGTTTAAAAAGGTGATTCTATTTCCGTACTTATGCAGACGATATTGAATTCAAAACATTTTTTGCGGACACTGAAAAATTAATTTTAATTCAATTAGCATAGAGCGTAAAATTGAATGTAGTTCAAAACGCCATATTGGTCGACTCGGTCGGTCGGAAATTACTTAAGCGCCTCTAAGTTGAGCATTGTATTTCCTATGATGAAATACATTCAATTTTACACTCTAAGCCAATTACTGTAAAGTTCATTTTTCAGTGTTAATATTTTTTTCTTTTTCTTTTATCGAATCACTGAGTATGTGAAAACGTTACGAGAATGCCATAGCTGATTGCGACACTTTGGTTTTGTGTTTTTTTTCTACTTTGTTATCTGCGATCAGTCTTTCGACTATAATCAGATGTACTGCGATAACTATGGTGGTTTCAGACAGGGGTACCAACGCTCGATCGTCCATCAAATATCAAGCATATGAACTCCTTTAATGCGTTTGTTTCACTATAAAGCAACGAGCTAGAAAGATGTTTGGGGTGTTAAGCAAGACGATTCTTGTGTTTTTTGCAGTATTTGCTGACTGCATCGCTGGTTGTTGGCAGTTCAAGATACTTATGTATTTCATCGTTACGTGTTTGTGATTGTCCTCATTATGTTGTTTTGAACTCATTTTGGGCATCATGCTAGATTTACTGTAGGTATATACAGCTGGAAACCGTAAAGCCATATGGGTTTCAGCATAGCTTAGTAGATAAGCACTTTGTTGCTTGAGGCTCAGTGTTGATTGTCGGCCAAGCAGAACACAACTTTACTTCTGATAATTTTCTATTTGATGAATGTCTTAAAAATCTAACAGGATAAAAACTTGTTGTTCTTGTTGATTTCCAATCGTTTGTGTTGGAAACGACGCACCAGATGATATTGAGGGTTTTATCAGTTATCAGGTACCAGATATCGTTGGATCGAGGGGACATGTGAATTCCATTTCGTTCGATCTTTCGGTTTAGCCGATGGACGTCCACTGCTGGACAAAGGCCTCCTGCAATGATTTCCGAACTACACTGGTCTGTGCCAATTGCATCCAGCGACTAACCGCGACTTTTTTAACCGACTTCAAAAAAAGGAGGAGGTTCTCATTTCGTCGGAATCTTTTTTATTTTTTTTTATTTTTAATGTCGTCAGTCCATTTGGGCCTATTCTGTCAAATTGATACTTGTAGTTGATGATCACCGTTGTCTGTGTTATACATTACTTTTATTGAAACCTATAATTAATTCTAACAAAAAGTAATTAGTTATTATCTCAATGAATATGGTGATTATGGCTGGTAGGTAATCACCATATTGCTACTTACCTCCACTATATTCATAATTATTACTTGTACTGCTTGGTTGGTGGCTGCTATATTTTCCTAGTACTACATATTTTACGTACATTTTACTTCCCTTAGAGTATCTAAAAGTCAAACCAAAACAAAGAACAATATTCCAAAGTTGCTGATACCATCAAAAGGGTCTCGAAACAAATAAAATTTTAGACACCCATATAGGTGCGTTCGAAAGGGTAAATGATTTAATTATGCGCATAGAATTGTCGGTGATCCACTTAATTTGATTGCCAGTGACACCTATGCAAATGATACCGTACGACTAATTGAATATCTCTGTACGGATGGGGACTCCGGATGACTTTGGAGTCCCATGTGGTGTCGCTTGAATTTATTTCACCTATCCATTTAATTTGGTAGCGTTTAGGTACATTACTTCGTAATACATATATTTAGTAAGGTTTATACATAATAAGGTTTTAGTAGCAGCTTCGTACGCTTTGATCAAAATTCAAACAATTTAGTTTTCTACAAATCTTTCCTGGTATCCAAAATGTTCCCGTTTATGTGCCCAAAAGATTCCCGCTCCTGCTCTAGCTATTTTTTCTCTTCATAACTTTAGTACAAGTTAGTTGGTACTTGACTGCGATCTCACCTCGTGATGAAGGAGCCGAAGATGTTATCATTCGTTCAGTCGTTTGTTTCAGCCGACGGACGTCGACTGCAGGACAAAGGCCTCCTTCAATGATTTCCAATCGATACGTTTCTACGCTACTTGTATCCAGCGACTTCCCGTGTCGTCAGTCCATCTTGTCGGAGGTCTGCCGACACTGCGCTTTTCCATGTGGGGTCGCCATTCCAGAACTTTGGGTCCCCAACGTCCGTCGGTTCTACGAGTGATGTTATTTTATGATATCGTACTAACTCTTAAGTACGACAAGTAACTTACCCCTAACGGTTTCTACACAGCATCGCACTTGAACACTGAATCGCATGACGGTGCGTCTGTTAGTAGAGTGGTAATTGGCCACGGTCGAAGCTGTGTATTAATCCAGGGTATAAATTGTCTACATTCCGAATTACAGCCAAATCAGTAAACTTACACATTTATTTTTACTTACCTAATAGATAATGTTGGTACTTTATATTCACATTACTAATTTATAATTTAATTGTTACCTCTAACACACAAAAAAATCCACTAGTACATCACGTTAGATTTGAAATAAAAAAAGCGTGTGTAGAAAATGCATTTATAATTCCAGTCCATTTTAAAAATCTGAAGTCGCATTATTATTTACAGTTTCGCTTATTCATCAAATCACTTATTGTCTTAAATATATTATGATGAAGACACAAACTTATGTAAATTTTTATATCATCAGTGCTAAATATTACATAGGTATACATTTGCAATCGTAAAAAACCTCAAATTTTAGTTCACGAGGTAGGTACGCACAACTGGGAAATCCAAAAAAATTATAGCTACTACATAGTAAAAAAATCCTAAAATTGTAATAATATAGTAATCTACAATTCTGTCTACACATTGGACGAAGCCATCGTGTTTTTTATCCAGTCAATATAATGCGACACGGAGGTATACACTCCTGGCCAGCCGTCTCTGCCGCAGCCGTATCCGAAAGAGACCACAGCAACGCTCTCCCAAGTCCCTGAGGGTGTCTTCCTCATGAGAGGTCCACCAGAGTCTCCCCTACACGCGTCTTGGGCGAAGACTCCGCCAGCACACAGCTGGTTGTCAGTCAGATCTGCCCCCAGGGTTCTGTATTTGGATGCGCATTCCGATTTCGTGTAGATCGGCAGATTCAGCTTGAGTTTGATCGGGCTGCTCTTTCCTGTAATGAGACAAAAAATATTTCGAATGTCTGGTCACTAATAACTTTTACTTGCTCCAACGTGTAAACGGTTACTTTTCACTTGTCACTTAAAAAAACGAAAACTATTTCAAAAGATTTTTAGATATTCCTAACTCGTCAATTCCTGATTGTAATGGTTTTGTTTAAATTGTACCATCTTGGGATAAAAAAAATGTGGATTATCTTATTATATCACCTTTGCATTTTTGGCATAATATAAACATAATTGATAATTGTAAATAATATTTTTATCTGGTATAAGTGTACCTACTCGTAATTTTATTATTACTGCCGCTTCATTTGGAGCACCGTTATGGCGTATAATTTATAGTAATATATTATTATGTATCAGGAAAAATACAAATATAACGCGTAATCAAAGTCAAGTCAAGTCGAGGTCAAACGCGGAAACAACACATAAAATATTGCAACAACTAACTCTAGACATCATTCAATAAAAAAAACTAGTTTCTTATTATAATTTTTACGTTGTTATGACCTTTGTTTATCTGTGTTATAATTATTTAGTTTATTGGATGATACATTGTTACCTAATAATTGCGTACTTATCATCAAAATTGAAATGATGGTGTTCTGCATTAGATACGTCTGTAGATAATACTTTTATATTGGAACTAAAGTCAAAACATAACCTGCATATAATATTATTTCAAAAGTTACGTGATACAATAACAAAGGGTTTCCACAATTTCCTCAAAAACTACTGATCTTCGTTTGATGATTTTTTTGCTTTCGACCAATGCTTTCGACTGCATTATTTTTGTTAATAATCTTTAACTTGGTGTAAAAGTTAATCATATTTTATATGTTAAAGTTATGAGCTTACTCGTAAACATATTATAATTATATTTGAAGTGAAGTTGGTGAGTTTCTGGAAACAGATACTTTTGTGTAATTTGTGCCTATTATAACTACGTATATACTCGTACATAGTTATCCTTTCCCCTTTTCCAGAATTAGTAAATAATAAGCCTAACAAGTTTCGTAGAACAACATTAGGTATTTTGAGGCGCAAAATCAATAGCCAGGAAACGTACCTTCCAGGGTTTTTCCCCAACCTGCTACAAATACGTCATCGCCGGCACTCAGTCGGAGCCTGTTGTCTATGAGGCAGATTGGTTGGACGTAAGCTGCAACAAATAATATTATTAACTTCAAAAAATATGACATCCCTTCGTTTGCTATATTTGATTACTTAAAGACACAAAAAGTTGAAAATCCAGAGACCTGTATTCCACCATCCATCCCATAGTTTCAGTTTTAGTAATCAGCCGCCTTAGCCATATTTGCAATCGAGACAAAAACCTATCGATCGCTAAATGGAACGGAATTCAAACAATTTATGTGATTGATCAAGACACTTATCGCAGATATTTGTCATACTCATACATTAAAAATGTCGTTCCATTTTAGCATTCGACAGGTTTCTGTGACTATCACAGAAATAAAAATAATTGTAAGTGAAAAAATGAACCTAAAATAAGTTTAAACTTTTTAACTTTTAATGTTATTGTACTTTGCTACAATTTGTTGCGCTATACTATTATTTATTTTAACATTTAATGCTACAACTTCTAATGGCATGACGTCTGGCAACACTGCCTTTTCAAATGCGGAGTTACTCTGCCCTAGATCCTAAACGTCCATCAGTTCTACGCGACATGTGCCATACTCGTTGGAACTGTAGCTACGAAATCGTCAAGCTTTGTGGTTATTTTACTGTCTTCTTCATTTTTGGTTGGATGCTACAAAGATACCTACCTATTACATCCACATCGACATATCTTTATTCTTTACTTACAATTAGCAGCGGTTGGCAACGTGGAAAGCAAAAGGCCATGAGGCAGATCCCCAACCCGGTAGTCAGACCAACTAAAGGAAACTGGCGCCCTTACATTTTACGAAGCAGTCCACATGGCTGCAGACAGAACACGGTGGAAAGAGATCATATACCCCAGGATTACTCGCTGTAATTGATAGTCACGATCCTCAGTCATGAGGGACCGATCGAAGAGAGACATACAATTAATTTACAAGAATTGGTTTGTTCTTTACTTACTCGTATACTGAGCCCTCCTAGCGAGCCTTATGACAGCAATATCGTCTTGCCTGTTCTTGTTTTTGTCTGAGAAGCCAGGATGAGGGTATGAAGAGTGCACCGAGATCTCTTGCGGTGGGTCGGCGCATTCGTTGTCCTCTACGCAATCTATGTCTGTTTGCGTATCGTACTCTCCCAAACGAGCTGATGCGCTAAACAGATAAAATCATCACAATTATCAACATCCACAGTAAAATTTACGAGGAGGATTTTTGTCTTAAATGAGCCAGAGACAGAGGTTTTTGAATTCCACTGAAGCGGTTAAAAAAGCTTCAATATCTTTTTAAAACACATAAATTCTACCATTATTTCCTAAATTACTTCCAGAGTTTTTATGAAGGTTCACGACACAATTAATTAATAAAATTTTAAATACCTGGTAAAGTACTATAAGGTATTCTGTGATTTAAGAAAAACATTGCCATAATCATAAATGTTTATATTACTCCAGCCATGGTTGAATTGCAATTGAAAGTGATTGATAGAACTAAAAGACAAATGACTATAATAGTCTCCCAGGCACTGTCTTTCCCACCATCTACAACTTGGGTGCCTTCAAATCAAGAGTGAATAGGCAAATTTCCTAGAAAAGCACGCTCCGCCTTGGACTGTATCATCACTTTCCATAGATGTAATCACAGTCCAGCCTCTAGAGTTAAAAAAATTGGTTGCCTGTAAAGTCGGTATACGGGCGAAAGTTTTACGTGACAACGACTTTGAGTGGTAAAATAATTTTAATGTTTTATGTCTGTCTCTCTCGCTCTTAGGCGGGCTAACCATGCCCGAGTGGAAGGGACGCGTGCCTCTCACTCGCTCTCATTGTGAGCGCATAACGTGAGCGGAGCGTAAGAGGTAACGCAGTTTCTTGAAGTGTCACCCGGCAAACCAATTTATAAGACGTTGTCACGTCAAAAAAAAACTGAAAAAGAATGCAAAATTCTGTGCATTAAACTCACAGTTTCCCGACAACTTTCTCAATTTCTCCGACAACGCAATGGGCAGCTGACAGGATGTAACGATGGTTGATCAGGACTCCACCACACTGGTATGTTAGTGGTCCATTGTTGCCTGAATAAAAATGAATAAAATAATGTTATTAAACTACGAGGGCGTATTCCCATGGAAACAAAATATTTCTCCATCACTCATTAACTCACGTACAAAGCACAGCTTTAACTGCTTCATACAAATAATTGAAAAGGAATGTATACGAAAATTCACCTCTACAAAAATAATTCTATGTAGGAAAAGATAATTGTAACCTCAAAAATCTTCCAGCTATTAGTTCGTAGTTTATTGCTACTGAAAGCATTTTGTCAACATGTACTAAAGTATGTCCAACATGAGCGGACGGTATAAAGATACTGGCTGCATTTTCGCCTAGCAAATCAACCAAGCGAATTCATTTAGTTGTTTTTAAGTAACTAATGAGAATGATTGCTCTACCTAGTAAATAAAAAAATCTTACGTGGTCGATACCCCAAAAGCGCCATCCATGGGAACTCGTCAAGCTCTGTAAACTGACCGCCATAGATGCGGTCCGCGCCAGTTTCCAAACCGCATTTATCGCGAGACTCCGGATACGAATCTTCGTCGTACACAGGGTCTTCTCCTTCTGTGGGCCTGGCCTCTGACGGACGAGGTCTTTGCTGCGGAAATATGACGAAACAATTGATGTAGCAAGAGTCACAACCTCATGCAAGACCGCACAAAACTCTTCTCACATCTCGGAGATGCATGAACTATGCTATACAATTTCGCATTGTGAAGTCAGCATCTCCTGAGTATGTCCTGATGTCGGGGCGAAACGTGCATCGAGTTATATAAGATGTAAGAGTCTTGTATGTAGCATTAAGAGTTTTGTGTGTAGCATGTGGGTGGTGGTGGCATTGCTTGCTTGGGAGCTTGGCTTTCGTGCTAGAGTGAGATGGCCGTGCTTGGCTTGTTTCTACATGATGAACCATACTGATTATTTTCAAGTAGCGGCTTATTGCAAAGTAATTTAATCTTTCTTGCTATATAGTTTAGGAAGTAGATTGCATTACATACCGTGGTTTGTCCACCAGGTTTCTGCGACGGAATGGGACCGCAACACACTCTCGGTACGTATCCTTCAAAACCGCATTGCGATTGTCTGAGGAAGTTGATGACGCTGCTCGGCAGAGGCCTCTGCTCGAAAGCGGTGAAGAGTGCGGGGCAGTCGTAGATTGAGACGCAGGTACTCTGTCGTCCCAGTGGAGTCATGCAGGACTCTGAAACTGGCAACAAGACACTATGACTTATTAGATTACACACTTTTTAAGAGCCGGCAACACATTTGCAATTCCTCTGGTGCTGTAGATGTCCATGTGGCACTGCGAGGCAATGGTTGCTTAATATCAGGTGACCGGACTGCTCGTTTGCTCGCGTTAACTATAAAAATACTGATGGATTTTGAAGTTTGAATGTGAGTAATTATGTAAGCTTGTATGTATGTACTCCTTCATACCGCAACTACTAAACCGACTTGGCTGACATTTGAAATGATTACTGGAAAACTGGAAAACCAAAATTTACGCGGGCGGATCCGCGGGTGACCGCTAGTTGATAAATAAATAAAATCTGATTGACAACTGAAAACACTGGGTGGATTTGACTTAGGCGGGATTTAAGAAAATTTAACCTCAAGTGGAGAATCTTTTCCTCATCAACGGGGGCTATTCACATTACGTGTCGGCTACATTTCGTGATGTGACATGTTTAAAAAGGTGATGGTAATTCAAAACATTTTTTGCGAACACTGAAAAATTAATTTTAATGCAATTGACATAGAGCGTAAAATTGAATGTAGTTCAAAACGCCATATTGGTCGACAGTTCCGAGATTGAAATTACTTTAGCGCGTCAAAGTTGAAAATTTTCTTTGATGAAATATATTCTATTTTACACTCTAAGCCAATAGATGTAAAGTTCATTTTTCAATGTTAAATTTTTTTTTTGACTTTTTCTAGTATCACATTACAGTGTGTGAAAACGTTACGAAAATGTCATAGCCGCTGTCAATTTACATACATACTGAAAATATGTACTCGTAGGTGTAATATTCCAGTTCAGTGAAGGAAGGAAAAAAATGTATTTATTTATATTTGGTTCAGCATGACAACAAAATTAAAAACTAAGTGTATGAACTATGTAAACCACAGAGTATAAACAGCAAAGAGTTCATTATCCAGTCAACAACAAGGAAAATGTATGAGAAAATAATGTTCTTAGCACCGTCTATACATTTGTAGTCCCCCAGAACCAATAGATCTATCTTCGAATTACAATTAGGTTTGTAAATAAGTAAATAATTTAAAACGTCGGCAGGCAGCCAACACGTTGGTCCGACGATATAGCCAAACTTTTGGGAAAATCATGGACGAGAATAGCCTAACACCGCAAAAAATGGCGTGCTAATGAGGAGGCCTATGTCCAACAATGGATGAATGGAGGCTCCTAAAGAAGAAGATATAATTTAAAAAATTAATAAACACGACTGCCCTGTGGCACAACTACTTTTTCTAAAAAAATATAGCTTAAGTTTCTCGGAATGATGTAAGGATTCTAATAATACCCCATATGTCCAAATCTCGTCAGTCGTTCAGAAGTTATGGTGGAATAAATAAGCTCACATACTTGATACATACATACATACATACATGAACCCTATAAACATTACACTCCTTTTCTTGGGCAGTCGCGTAGACATACAATCAGACTAATAATTATGCATTATGAATACTTACTATTTTAATAAAAGTGCATAAAGTTTCTTTTTATCAACCCTTATTACCATTTTTACTAGTACCTATCACTATGGTAGGTGAAATTGCCTTTTCTTTAAGTAATCCAAGGTAATCTATCTCTATTCCCAGCTAAAACGATTTCGCGTTCCAGGGCGATTCTGTGTAGTAAGGGGGAGTTTAGGTACTTACCCCTTCCAAGTTAGTACGATAACCTCTTGAGCTGCATTATCACTCGCCATCAGGTGAGATCGCAGTCGAGTGAGAGTTACGGTATGAAGAATTAGTACCTAATCAATGTAGGTACACACACACACACACTATTCCGTAAATATGATTAGTGATTTACTTATGTACCTACACATTAAAAAAAATACATAATAAGTTTTAAGATTTTACATTGAAAGCTACTTGTTTATTTTCCTTATACGTTTTAGGTGTATTATAGCTAACCCAATCGAATATAAATGACTATGAGCCTTGACCCCTGATAAACTACAATACTACCTACAGTCTATTAAAATTATACAGAAACATTATTAGTTCTTCAATTCTTTGTTTCTAAGTTTGGTCGTTGAGGTTTTTGTTTTTCCTTATTTATTTATTTATTTAATAACAATATTGCTGAACCGGTTTGGCTGGAATTATAAACGAGTACAATCCAGTTTTTTTACCTCTATACAAGTTAGTTCTTGACTGCGGTCTCACCTGATGGTCAGTGATGATGCAGCCTAAGATGTTATCGTACTAACTTGGAAGGGTATGTAAATTTAGACCAACGGTTTCTACAAACATCGCACCGGAACGCTAAATCGCTTGGCGGTGCGTCTTTACTTGTTGTTGTAGTTGTTTATGAAAAATAAAATAATACTTACAAGCACTTTTCCACACCACCGCCAAACTGAAAAATAGTGTACACCACTTCATATTGTTAACTGTTTTAATACCACTTTTAGTGCAAACTATAACAATAGTCTATTAGCACTTCACGCTGACCATCACTAAAAACTTTTATCAACTAGGTGCTAAAACCTGCAGACGAGATCACTTCACTTGCCCGTCCGCTTTGCTATACTGGATCCTAAAGGTCAAGTAAAGTATATTTATAAAGTATATCTAGTACGTTGTATAGTACCGTTTGCATATTAAGTATTGAATTTATCTTATACCTCTAAACGAGCTATTCTTGTATATATATAAATATATTATATATTTCTATATAATCTGAATCTCTAAATTTTATTGAGTTTTTCGCAGTTTGTTTAATAACATATTGTAGGCTTGCGACAGTAAAATTGTGGACATAGAAGTATCATCTTCACATTTTTATAAATATAAAAATCTTTCCTTGAAATTGTTTAGTAAAGTTTAGTATACATGGTGTGATGATCTAGCTAGGATTCATTTTTAGAAAATGTCGTATTTACCAAAAAAAAAACCGAGCAAAGCTCGGTCACCCAGATATTAATAATAATTTTCCTAGTGTGCCTATATTTTACCGATATTGTGAGCAAATAAAAATTAAATAAATAAAAAGAAAACCGCAATTTTATAAAAAGAATACGGTCGTAACTTCTGTAAATATTGGACTGCACATTTCTCAAAAATCATTCATTCACTCATCGCAATTTTACACTCTAAATCAATATACGTAAAGTTAATTATTAGTGTTATTTTTTTTTCTTTTTCTTGTTTAAAACGTTAGGTATGTGAATAGCCCCCCCATAAAATAAAGCTGATGCACATTTTTCGTGTTCATGATTCTGGCTGAAAAATCAAACTCAGCTGCTTTGAGTGATTTTATTTACAAAAAACTACACTTTACAATATTATTTACAAAAAACTACACTTTACAATATTAAGATTATTATCTGATTTAGATGTTACTGATATTTTACGTATTTATGAATTTATCTGCTGACCCTACCCTATTTGATCGCGATGATCTTATGCGTCATCTGTGGATTTACCAGTTTCTGTTATGTTATGTCTGTACTGAATTATTATTTGAATTTTTCCTTCATCTGATCATGTAGTCAAGCAAAATATTGGCAAATAATATGCCAAACTCTTGATTTTAAATTTATTAAAAATATGACTTAGTTATAATGCTTTTTTATAATTTTCATTGCTTTAAGGTTATAATATGATACAATAGGTATAATAGTACCAGTTTCATAATAGTACTATTTTGTTTTTTTTTTTTTTTTTATCAAAATAAACAAAGTTCTATAAAGATATTTTTTTGTGTTTCTAGTAAAAATTAATGATTTATTTTTATTCAGTAGTCGAATCTAAGTTCAAATCAATATGCGCTGAACAAAAAATGCTTACAGTGTAAGTATATCTTTGGTCTAGCTCGAATCAGCAAAAAGTTTTATCTACACACGTTTTATCGAAAAAAAAAACGTGAATCGGCAAACAGTCATTTCGCTAATCGTCCCAATGCCCAATCAAGCAATTCGCAAGAAGTAGGGCGTAATTTCCGTCGCAATTCGCTTAAGAATTAACCTCATTTGCTTTCGTGTCTCGTCTGCTAATTGTGTTCGGCCCCCAATTTCGTAACGTCATTTGATTATGCACTCGTTATTGGAGTAAATAGTATCGGTGGTGAACAGTAAAGTCCTTTTCATGAAAGAAGTCCCCCAGACGCATCGCTGTACTCGCGAGATATTGGCATTTTTTGGCAACTTTTGGCATTGTAAACAATCTTTAAAATGCACTAAGCTAGTTAAAAACTCACAAAAATCTACCACAACAACAAACGAACTTGATAACATCGACGAACGACAATATGACCGACCTGTCAAATTTAGTTCCAAAAATCACCGCGGGACTTCTTTCATGAAAAGGACTTTACCTACCTCAGCCTCTCCAAACCATCGAATACTAAATGTTAGGAATGTAGCAATACTCTTAAAATGTACGTTTTATTTTTATCACAACCGAAAAAATAATGTCGGTTGGAAACACTAATGAAAAACCTCAGGATATGGGCATCCGAACGATTTACGTACCTAATGCTTTTTCGTACACGCAAACAGTAGCGCCATGTGACAAAATTCTATAGATGGCTGAGCAAACTACAGCGTGGCCTTACTGTTGGTGGCAAAACAAGCATTTTTGGCACCGAGAAACTGGCGACATTTTTTCGCGTTGTCCGTTCTGTCCAGGGTACATTTCTATTGTTGGAAATAATTTCAGGATGCCTTTGTCCAGCAGTGGACGTCTGTCGGCTAAAACGAACGAACGAAGGAGTTTTTATCACAGGATGAATTTTTTTATTCCTGTGATATTTCCGAGATAGCCAAATGGATTCAGACACGTTTAGATAGTTTAATTTAGTGTTATTCACCTTTAAAGCTCTTCTATTAAAACTTATGTTTAATTCTTCCTATCCAGAGACAAACTGATAAATGCACACTAACATACTAATATCACAGCGTAAAGGAAAGAGGGTTCCTTAAACTGACTAGGTATATTATTGTAAATATGTAAAATTTAACGTTAACTGTTCAATCATGTAACACTGTGATTTTGAGGATTTAGTGAACATCTATAGAGTGACGAAAGCTTCTTAAAAAGTAAATGTGGGACATGGAAGTTGAAGAAAACCACGTATTCGTCCGAAAAAATACCTATAGAACTAAGATTCGGTATCAAAATTAGATAAATATGAATTCAAAAGACTAAATGCTTGGATAAACACTATCTCTAGAAAATCGTAATATTGTAAGTAAAGCACGTATTCAATCGAACGCTTGGACGACGGTGAATCTTGAAGTGTGCTACCGCTATTTTGAAACCATACGATATTATCAATCAATTTTATTTAATACCTACCTTTACTTACTTAACAAACAAGACTATAAGTGTTTTACAGAGGTAAGATAGAGTAAAGATTCGTAGGCAGAGTAGGACTTATGTGTTAAATATACTCATTTCAGTGAAATTTCATCCGAGTAATCTATCCACAATTAATGTAAGTAGATATTAATTTTAAATTTATTATAATTTAATGCCACACATTAACGACTACCAATGAGTAAAGTAGGTAATAACCACTTAAATGATTCAAAAAATCTAATTTCGTGAATTGTTTTTTAATTTTGGATATAAAAACTATTATTATCATGAGAATTTCCTGTAAAGTTATCACGTAATTCGTTTGAAACATGCTATAAACTGAGTACAGTTGTGAATGTCGGAGTAAGGAGCACAAAGTAGGTTAAAAAATAAGTTTGAATTACTAAATAATAATTAATCAAAAAGGGCACGAACCCAGAGTCTGTGGAGTGTATTATAAATAAACAAAAAAACACACAATGCAAAGAACGGTGAATTTGATATTATTTGCTGCATCTACTGAGATACCGTACGCCATTTTCGAATGCTTTCAGGATAGTCCCCGGTTGGAACACGCAGAGATGTCATGATAAATTGGCGATCAGGAGCCCTGGAGAGGTTGTGGCCTCTCCGACTGTCTCGAAAGCTTACTTAAATAATTCCAGAGAAGAAAGAGCCCGACAGGGTTCTCTAACAAGACGCTTTGACATGAGAGGTAACCTTTTGATGAAACTTGTTACTTATTTATTCGAAACTTGCAGGCAAAAGATTGATGTTTTGCTTAAAATATCCCTGTAAATTTTTCTATTTTAGATTATTTTCAAAGGAGTCAAGTATTTACAAAGAAGGTAAGTGACCAGCTCTAGGCTACATGACATATTGTGATACAGTAGATGGAATGGAAATTTAACGAAATTCAAAAAATGTATGAGCATGATCGCTAAATTGATCACGTGACTTCACCGCATTCTCATACATTTTTTAATTTTGTTCCATTTCCATTCATCCTATCGGATCGTAATGTCATATGGCTGGAGCTTCACTGCTATAGTAAGCACAATATCTTACTGCTCGCATTAAAATGGGGAACAGGACGACGCCTGTTGACCTGCAGAGACAGCGCAATATGCGGCCTATTTTTTGATTTTATTTCCCCGCGTGTAGCGAGTCTATAGTATGTATACCAATTCCAATTCATACTTTAAACTAACTGACTCGCCCCAATGTGGTCCCCGCTGGAGTTTTCCAAAACTTTTCTTATACTATGTTCTACTAGCCCTGTTTATAATACTGGTGGTCGCAAGACATTGCGAACTTGCGTGCCGTTTGCGTGGAGGCAAGGCGCCGGTATGCCAGGCATCGCAGGAGGCGTCGCCGCACACAGTATGGGCCGGCTGTAGAGGCGGAGTTGTATGAGGCGTATAGAGAGGCGAAGCGGGCCCTTCAATCTGCTATTAAATTGGCCAAAGTCAGGGCTCGCGAAGAGCTGCTGGAGACACTGAACACTGATCCATGGGGACGCCCTTACCTAATGGTAAGAGGTAAACTTCGCCCTTCGGCGCCTCCATTGACTCAGACTCTTGATCCGCAGCTCCTGCAGGACGTGGTGTGCTCTCTGTTTCCATCTAGAGCGGAGCACACCCCGCCTCCGATGGCTCCGCCTGGAGAATTACCCAACACGGTTAACGACGATGACGTGCCCGAAGTGACCCGGGAAGAATTGAGAGTAGCGGTGCGACGGCTTCAGGGCAAAAACACCGCCCCAGGACCCGACGGCATACCTGGCCGTGCCTTGGTCCTGGCCTCGAAGGCTCTCGAGCCACGATTGTTGGGGCTCTTTACTGCATGTTTGGAGCGGGGCCAGTTTCCACCCCGGTGGAAGACTGGAAAACTGGTCCTACTCAAGAAGGATGGGCGCCCGACCGACTCTCCGTCTGCCTACCGGCCCATTGTGCTTTTGGATGAGGTCGCAAAGCTTCTAGAGAGAATTATATCGGAGCGCCTCGTCCAGCACTTAGAGAGAGATGGGCCAAACCTGGCAAACAACCAGTTTGGTTTTCGTCGAGGGCGTTCCACAGTAGACGCAATAATGCGCGTCAAGGCCCTGGCGGAGGAAGCAGCCTTTCGGGGTGAGGTGATGTTGGCGGTGTCCCTTGACATCGCCAACGCTTTCAACACCTTGCCCTGGAGTTGTATCAGAGAGGCACTCATCTACCATCAGGTGCCGAACTACCTCCGCCTCGTGATCGGGGCCTATCTGGCAGAAAGAACCGTAATCTTCCCGGGTCGGGATGGATGGGGACGGCGAGAATGCTCGTGCGGTGTTCCGCAGGGGTCTGTCCTAGGGCCACTCCTGTGGAACATCGGCTACGACTGGGTGCTGCGCGGTGCGCTTCTCCCCGGCGTCGCCGTCACATGCTACGCTGACGACACGCTGGTCACAGCGTGCGGAGAGACGCACCGGCAGGCAACATTGCTGGCAACCGCTGGGGTCGCACAAATTGTAGGAAGGATCCGGCGTTTGGGTCTCGAGGTGGCGCTCAATAAGTCGGAGGCACTATTTTTCAACGGCCGTCGACGCGCGCCACCTCCGGGGTCCCACATTATTATTGGAGGCGTTCGCATCGGCGTCGAGTCGACAATGAAGTACCTGGGACTTGTCCTTGATAGCCGATGGGACTTCGGGCAGCATTTTGTGCGCTTGCTTCCCAAGTTAATGGGGGCTGCGGGAGCGCTTGCTCGGTTGCTGCCCAACCTTGGCGGTCCAAACGCCTCCTGCAGGAAGCTCTATATGGGGATCGTGAGGTCAATGGCTCTTTATGGGGCCCCTGTATGGGCGAATACTCTGTCGGCCCGTAATATCGCAAGACTGCGAAGACCGCAGAGAGCGATGGCCGTCAGAGTAATAAGAGGATACCGCACGATCTCCTTTGAGGCGGCGAGCCTTCTTGCCGGATCTTTGCCATGGGACCTTGAGGCGAAAGCCCTCGCTTCAATATACGAATGGAGCGGAGGGCTACGAAGACGGGGCGAGCGACCGCTGCCGCGTGTGTACGCGCAGTGTCGCTCCCAGCTTCATAGGATCCTATTGGCAGAATGGAGGGAGCGGCTGGAGAACCCCAGTGCAGGGCACGCCACGATAGCGGCGGTAAGACCCGTCATGGAGGATTGGCTGGGGCGTCAGCATGGCGCCCTCACCTTCCGGTTGACGCAGATACTTACTGGACACGGATGCTTCGGTAAGTATCTGCATCGCATAGGTCGGGAGCAATCGCCTGGTTGTCGCCACTGCGGGAATCGCCTCGTGGACACGGCGCAGCACACACTGGAGGAGTGCCCAGCGTGGGCGCAGCAGCGCCGTGTGCTCGATGCAGCAGTCGGTGGCCTCTCGCTCCCAAACATCGTTCAGGTGATGATTCGGAGCGAGACAGCGTGGAATGCCGTCGCCACCTTTTGCGAGGAGGTGATGTCAGCAAAGGAGGCGGCGGAGCGAGAGAGGGAAAATCAGTCAGCCTATCCCTCTCGAAGGAGACGCACCAGGCGCCGGAGGGTTAATGACCTCCGGCCTCCATGAGTTGCCGGCCTGCGGGTGACGGGCGATAGGGGCCGCCCGTCGCCCAAAACATAGACAGGCCAGGAGGTAAGGTGAGGCCAGATAAAGGCACACCCATGAGATGGTTTCGGCAGCAGCCAGGCTGCCGACAATGATGTGACTCGCTGCTGCGGTGGCTAGTCGAGACCTGGCGGAAGCGCGGTGAATACGAGAGTGAACCCCGCACTTCCGCCAGCGGGTCCGTCGTGGAAACAGACAGTTTTTAGTGGGTGCAAGCCCCACATAACCCTTCCGTTTCCCCTGCCGGAGGGGTATGCGTTAGGCATTTTCTGTCTATAAAAAAAAAAAAAAAAAAAAAAAAAAAAAAAAAAAAAAAAAAAAGCCCTGTTTATAATCCTTTCTAGAACCTTGATGCAAATTATATTTAGTTGCCTACGTCTAAGGTTTTCGATACCGCGATGATGAGTTAAGTAGTTATAGTCCTTAAAACTTAGCTTGATCGCTGCGACAGCTGTCAAAGTGACACGATTAGGGATGGGATTATGTTGAAAATAGGTATACTATTATGGTATTCTGTGGCCTTTGCAGACTAGAAGGCAAGTAGGCACAGGTCATACGACGTTGCCACAGTTCATAAATATCCTTACAAAATTTAGAACATGATGGGCGTGATTTCGATGACAACAGCTGTCGCTGCGATCAAGCTACGTATTAATAAGGGGCTTCAGGGCTTTCTTTTTATTTCTATAAATAACAGTCGTTATAGTGAAAGGAAGAAGGATTATTCGAGACTTTTATAGGCTGAAGAATGAAAACTATATGAAAATCCGGATTGTAGTTCCCACAGTTATACCGTATAGATACGGCGAGGAACTCTGCGAGTACTCGGATGTACCTACTTGTACTTGAACATTGTACGTCTACTGTGGTTTATACGTCTTAAACTCTTTGGTGATGTGAGAGTTTGTTACTGTAGGTACTCAATTACGCCACAACTACTGCTTCTATTTGGCTGAAATACTGCACATTAACTTGTACCCAGCCTTAACACATAGGATAGGCTTTTATCCCGGAAAAAACCGTACATCCATAGTCCACACAGACGATGTTGCTGGCAAACCCAAGAACTCAAAAACCAGTTATCGGTTTTCCTGATTTTAATTTAATAATTTAATTTAGTATTATTAGGTTTCGATAATTGGAAATACCGTGTCGATAAATTATAGGATTCGCCTTTGTTATAATATATTAGTATTTATTCTTAATGTCAGCCAATTTATCCTAATAGCACATTGTAAATTGGAAACCCGTTCAAAATATTCAATAACCTTTAATCTATAACGTGTTTATTAATTCTGCTCCCTGCTTCTGGTCATCATCATCATCTGTGTTGAAGATCACCGCCCGTGTCATGTAGATAATATATTTTATATGTTTTATACTAACAATTAATCACTAAAAACAAAAATATGTTTGCAGTTTGTTATCTAAAGTACTTTTACATTGCAGTTCAATGATCACAAATGATTCCTCTAATGTTTTACTTCTTTTATAGTATGGAACCCTCGATGCGTGAGTTTGACTCGCACTTGACGGTTAATTCTTATAATATCTACTCCTTCCTTATATCACTAAGTTGTCTGCGTCACAGTTCGTGGATTTGATCCCCACAACTGGAAAATATTTGTGTGATGAGCATGAATGTTTTTAAGCGTCTTGGTGTATTTCATATATTGCATTTATGTATATTAAATATTATGTATATTTACCAGTTGTCTAGTACCCACAACAAAAGCTTTCGCTTACTTTGGGGCTAGATTTTTGGGGCTTTGGGGTTACCACCCTACCAGCAAAGACCGCCAAGCGATTTAGCGTTCCGGTGCGATGCTTGTAGAAACCGTTGGGGTAAATTTACTTACCCTTCCAAGTTAGTGCGATAACATCTTAGGCTGCATCATCACTTACCATTAGGTGAGATGGTAAGTCAAGTACCTACTACCTTGTATAGAGTAAAAAAAAACCGGCCAAGTGCGAGTCGGACTCGCGCACCGAGGGTTCCGTACTCAAGAAGTACTGAAGCAAAACAATCAGGCAAAAAACAATACATATGTTTATTTGACGACGAGTACTTAGAAGAACTTGCGTTTAACCCTGTAAGTATGAGGGATTTTCATTTAAATTCTTAGCCACATTGCTAATGATATACATTTTATTCTAAATATGTATAGAAATGCGAATAAATATGTATAGATGCGTATAAATATGTATAGATATGTAAGCGGGTGGCGGGAAGCGGCTGGATGAGGAAGGCTGAGGACAGGGTGTGGTGGCGCGCGCTTGGGAAGGCCTATGTACCACAGTGGACGTCCGCAGGCTGAGATGATGATGATGATGATGATGTATAGAAATAAGCTTAGGTAGTTATAGCTAGGTACTTTTAAGATTCGTTCGTACTAATGTAGATGTAACACGACCAAAACTGTAACGACCAAAGATGTAAAACGGTAATAATTACCTTTGTTAATGAACCGCAAAACTAACTTTGTTTGTAGAGGTTTATTGTTAACATCAAAAAAACTATGCTAGTTAGAGCATTGACTATAGTTTTCCTGTAAAATATACGTAAATTCCTATTGACCATAATTATTTGAGATTTTTCGATTGGTAAACTCCGGAGATAAGGGGGGGGGGGGCGGTATTTTTTTGACATTTTCCCCGATAAATCAAAAACTATCATGACTAATAATAATTAAAAATCGGTTTTAGAAAGTACAAAGTAAACCCTTTCATATGATACCCCACACAGTACAGTTATCTCACTTTTAAATTTCAACCCTCCGATTTTCCCCCCTTTTTAAATAAGAACAAAAATAATTTCCATTTTTTTTTATTCCAGTGTCATTGGGCCACTAATATACACAACTATTCCAAATTTCATATCGATAGCTCCGGTAGTTACTGAAATAATCGAGTGTGACGGACAGACAGACGGACAGACAGACGGACAGACAGACGGAGAAAGTCGCACCATAAGGGTTCCATTTTACCATTTTGGTACGGAACCCTAAAAAAAGATTGCGATGTGCGTAATGTCTACTGACTAACTAGTAGTAGTGATTAATTATTATTTTTTGGAAAAGGAGAACATTCCGTGGCACCCGCAGGCCGCATGCCGTAGATTTCTTTGTGGTCTAGAGGCTAAGGTGTTCGCTAAGCATACCTCATTCTGAGAGGAAACCCGTGCTGAGTTATCGACCGTATACATAGGGGTTGAAACATTCGTACGACTATGTTTAAATAACACCTAAATCAATGTGGATCTTATGAAAATATTGAAAGATCGGGGCGATCTTGAAGTTAAGCGTCCTCCGTGGTGTCAAGATGTTATCGATGGCCCCTAAATTATATTTATGCTAGCCAGCTTGGTTAGGGTAACTCAGATAAAACTGAAACAAAGACCGGTCTGTGCCCGTTATAAAATTAAGATATTTCGAAGAAGATTTTCTCCATAATACCGGGACAAGACTATACTCATAATAACATGAGAGAAGTGACTTTTTAAGAAAAATTATATCGTATGTGAAATACTTTGATTTCACTTTTCTTTTTCGTGTTATTTACTAAATAACTTATATATTATGTTCTTAAATTGCAAAATAGTAAAATAATAACGACGTAATAATAATAGGACGTACGACGTAGTAATAATAGTAAAATAATAAATAGTCGACGTACCAATGACGCGTACGAAGCAGTTTGATTCCTCATTCCTGATACGCACTGCAAAGGCCTGGAATACCCTCCCAGGCAGTGTCTTTCCTGCCACTTACAACCCGGGTGCCTTCAAATCAAGAGTGAATAGGCATCTTCTAGGCAAGCGCGTTCCATCTTAGACTGTATCATCACTTTCCATCAGGTGTGATCACAGTCAAGCGCTGGCCTATATAGTATAAAAAAATATATAAAAATTATTATATATTTCAGTAATTATTCCCAATGTTGTTAGTTGTCGTAATACCTATGTAAAAGTAACTGTGATATGGACACCCTATCCGAATGGCCACTGCTATTTACACTAGCATCAACCGTTGATTTATGACACCCAATATTATTTTTCATCGCCAAATGCGAACTACAATAGATCTTTTGTGACATATTATTATTTGCAAGTCGAGGCTAGCTTTTGCCCGCGATTTCGTCCTGGATTCAGCTTTTAAAATAATCATTGCACCGAAAAACCTTTTTTGCATTTTCAAGATAAAATGTAAAAACATTAATTCTCCATATAATATTGTAAACGAGTCAAATTAAGATAATTGTTTCGATACATGATTTCCTTATGTAGCTCAGTTGAGGCTCTACAAGAATACAAATAACATAAGCGATTCAAATTATTTATAATAAGCATTTCAGATATTGACTAATCAAAAACCAAAGACGCTAAATATAAATCTCAAACTAACAAATGTAACACATAAAATGGTGTAAACAAAACTTTGTGTCACCGAATCAAAACGAAGTAGAAACTGATTCGCAAATTACAAAACGAACTCGCAATTAGAAATCCCACATGCATCCATGAGAACAGTTTGTATAAGGCCGTTAAAAGTTTTTTTTCATTTGCCACGGATATATAATATTAGCTATTCATTCGTAACAGATACGACAAACTTTCGTGAACAAAGAGCTTTCAAAATAAAGAGCTTTTTCACTCGAATCTTATCATACTATTACCAATATATCACTCATATTACCAATATACCCAATATTAAATATTGGGTATGTCTTTCACATATAGAAGGCATAATAAATAGAATGTTTTGTGTGCAAAATCCAAATGGACGCTCTACGTATTAGATTGTCTTTGTTCTTGTGCCTACATTGATACAAATGGCAATCGCCGGCGAATTTAGCAGCTCGATAAATCAAGGGAACAGATGCATTAATTCGGACTTTTGCTTGTTGTTCGTGGAAACAAACGACTTCGAACTCTGATCATTTTCTCGATCAAATGACTAACTACCTACAGAACACTGTATTTTGGTGGCCGAAAAATTTTGTTCACTTCTCTATACACTCGAACAGCAACTGCATGTGCAGGAGTGAAAATATGAATAATTGTATGAGTCGATTACGGCATCAATGAGGTGATAATATTTATGCATGTAAGTACATGTTTTTTAATATGAATTTTCGCGTCCGGATGGTACCCACCCCCCTTAAGTTACTCTGCGTTAACATTACCGTAAACATCAGAAGTAAACTTCGTCTTCTATAACTTACTTAAATTGAAAACGTCTCTTACTTACTTCACGTCAACATTTGCAGTACAAATTTCCACTTCGCAACATTCAGTTTTGCGACGGAAATAGAAATCATTATTTAATGTCAATGTTTAACTGGGTTCTCCCTGCAAATGGGCCGGTAATGATTGCCTCTGATTGGACCACAGACCGATATAGGAGTAAATTAACTGAGTTCTTTATTCGCGTCAATTTATTCCGACCGAAACTTACTTGTTGGCGAATTCCGCAAGCAAGTTCAAAATTTAAATGTGTGTCTAGATTTAATTTGTTGCCATAGATAACTTTCGAGTAGTGTAAAGTCCTATACCTATCTCTTAACTTAAGGTAGATACACCGAAATACTTTAATAATCCCCTAATTATTGTTACAAAAATTATTGTTAAAAATCATAGACAGTCAAAAAAAAAAAAAATTTAATACATTTGCTCAAAACTTTATTTTTTAAATTAATTGTTGCATTTTTTCTTTGACTTTTCTTTTCCGATCTTTTCATTTTCCTCCTGGAAGAAGCTTTATACCGGGACGCGTGAAGAAGTGACATGACTTATACCTACTTTCAACACTTGCATCAAAATGTACTCATACTATTAATCCTTGTGTACTCATATAATTATTGTGTGTGTAATTTAATGACGACCGAATGGCGTAGTGGTAGCGAACCTGCCGTTTGCACTGGAGGTCGTGGGTTCGATTCCCACTACTGGTAAATGTTTGTGTGATGAGCAGAAATGTTTTCCAGTGTCTGGGTGTTTTTCAATATATTATATTTATGTATATTAGTATTTATGTATATGTAATCAGTCATCTAGCGCCCATAACACAAGCTATCGCTTACTTTGGGGCTAGATTGCGATGTGTAAAATGTCCCGTATATATTTATATTTATTTATTTACTTTTTGTATAATGAAATGTTAAAATTATACCAGCATTTTTCCCAATAAAGTGAATTTGGAAACACAACCAAACATAGGTATATGGTTTTCCTAATCCAATAATGAGATGGAGACTTAATTTAAAAGCCTCGGCCCTCTATCAACCAATCCGCAGGGCTTAGAAAGTAAAAATAAAGCCGCATAGAGAGTTTATTTAATATCATTCGACTGAGAGACATCAAACGGCGTGTCTGAGAGGATATTGAAGTTTGATAGCTATTGAAGCACTCCGCAACTCGCTCGGAGCTGTTTATAGACGTTTTTATTTATTAGGGGTCCGTAGACAGTTGGAAAAACGGACGACTTCACAATCTTAAACATCATTTACCTTTTCGGTCACTTTATACAAAAGCATTCGGCATGATAGTTATATATCTTTTTTGGATCAGATATACGCTGTATTTGTTTTTGATACTTTTGATTCTTGGAAATTTTTTATTTTATAGCAATATACATTAAGCACGTAATTTGACTACACCAATAGAATTTACCTGATGACAATAATTATACTGTAATAAGTTTACTTCGCTTGAATACTTATAATACTGTTGACTTGATAACATACATGTGACATATTTTAATTGACTAATCAGATTAAATTATCAAAAAGATGCTGAACTGTTGACTTCTCGGAAGATTTTGGATTTCCCACTGTACAGTTTTATTCGGTTTCTTTGTAACAGCTACCTAAGTATGTAGATACACCTACACTAAAATTATAAAGAGGTAAAATTTGTACTTATTTTATTTGTTTGTATAATTTCATATGGACCTACTTAACTATACTCATGAATTCTCTTACTTATGACCTAGCCTATCCGTGTCTAACATACATAAGCTAGTTTCTATCCAGACTCCCGGGAGGATTGTGAGACTAAATTATTATATGTCACTGTAGATAGATTTGTGAGGAGCCAAATAACTCAAATATTTACCCCAGTACCTAGTACCTATTTCGAAGTCCCCAAACAATGGAGCAGCATTCCAATTACTCCAGACATCAGGTGCTAGGTCGAGGACAATTAAAACGAGATATTACGCTCTGGGACCTTTCGGTACCGTATCTTTACTTTATAGTGGCATAAAGAAAGCTGACGCTGTAAACTCCACGTAAATCGCTTATACGATCCCGTGTGCTCTGCGAGACATAAAAGGGAATTAATAAGGCCATTCCGAAGAGCGATTCGGCAGACATATCAAACCTTATAGTTGGAGTAAAGCTCTAAAGATATATTATAGTTGTATTGAAAGTTATCGATTCTGGAATATTCGACGTGGATTTACCTAACTCCGATTCACCGTTTTGTTTTATTGAAAAGTAATCGCATGTAAAATAATGTTTATGCTCTAGGTTTATTTAATGTGTTATGTGCATGAATCTGTTCGAAGAGTTAGTAGGTACCTACGTATTGTATGATTTCTTACCTTACCTTTTTACCTTTATGACTTGTAACATGATGCCAAACGCGATAACAAATAAAATTGTAATAGCTTAAAGGTACCTACTTAACGCAAGTTTTTCATAATTTGAAAAAGTATTAGGTTATCATATGCACGCATTTTTACAACCAAGTTAACTTTAGAACAGTAGAGAATTCAAAGTGCATTTCTAGTAGGTACCTATTGAGGGACCTACCCTAAACAAAAACTCATAATATTGCGAGTTCTCAAAAATGAGAACCAAAATATTTTTATTAGCGAATCTAACTTAATTAAAGCTGCAGTTGTCACAGTTTTCGCAAAATATTAAGTTTTAGGTAGTACATAATAATATTATAGCCGAAGAACGGAAGAAGTTCTGATATACAAAATGCATCTCACATGGGGCATGGGCAATAGTTATGTATACCTACCTAACGCACCACGGTAAAAGTCTGGTTGGCATAGAAAAAAGTTCTCAATAAAACAGTTATGCATGGTTTAAAGCTAGTATGTGCAGTTTACGTGCCGTAAGGTATTTTGTGCCGTAGTAAAAACTGAGGTGATTCTAAATGTACGTACCACATACGTAAGAATGCAACATTGCTTTAACAGAAACATAGGGCGTTTGTTGTACGACAGTTTTGACGAAGTTAAGACCTGGGGTCTGATTTCGTATGAAAAACGTATTCATCGTTATCGTAATCGTTGGCAAATTCTGCCCCCCAGTTGGTATAATAGTCAAGCATCTTCCTAACTGTTGGGTAGATGCGCAAATTAGCCACAGCAAAAGAAAGCCGGAGATTACAAAGGCGTAGATGAGCTTAAACGTACTCGAATACCTAAAGGAAATTTAAACGTGCATTTTTATAGACACTATAAAAGCAAAAAGAGAGTAAACTCCACCCTGCATTCGACGCGTCAGTAAATTCGAACACTTAGATTTGGCTATCAAAAGCTCGGGGCACTCAAAAATCCATTTGAAAAATACACATTTTATACCTTAGCTGCATAAGAGAATTGGCCATTTGGAAGGGGTGCGTTTATTTTGGTCCTTATTTGAATGGCGCCCTCCACCATTAAAATCTAAGGTGGTATTAGAGTAACGGGCAGAAGTAAGGGTTATATTCTAACGGCGGCTTTACCTCGTATCTCGACCGATATTAGCTATAAAGTAATGTTATGCCATTGTGCCGCTAACATTATATTACTCGTGATATAACTGCTTCGCGGTTAGTTTTAATCGCAGTCGTAACAGTTTACAATCACAATAATAATTTAATTCTGGTTTAACTTGAGACGGGGATCAAAACATGCTATAAGACCAAGTGCACACTGCACATAGCAGTGGCAGTGTAAGTTACTTACTAAACCTTTACCGATTAGGCGGTTCCCATATTATCTATCTTCTATTTGCCCTACAAGAGATATATCAATGTGCCACAAGTTCCATACAAGTTATGTCCTATCTCTAGTAAGGCAAACCATGGGTAGATAAGATATTGGGAACCACCAAGAAAATTCTAAATCTACTATTTTACTAGTATATTCTAGTGACCCGTGGAGCAGATTCAACTGAGGACTAAAATCAGTTCCTTCTATTTTTATCACCATTCTTTTCTCTTTTCTATCTACATTAGGAATCTCTTTTGCGTATATTTTGTAGCTATAACCTATAAAGCCATACAAGTAAGTTATCATTAACCGTAAAAATTAATTGGCATAGAAAGTCAAAACAAAATGAATGTAAATATAACATCTCTAGCCCTAATGAAAATACAAATAGGTATAGGTAAACCAGTAGGTATCTAACCAGTGTTTATACTTAAAGTTTACTTTAAAAACTTTACTTGCAAATATTTTTCATTCGGACCTTAGAGTGTATAAATATCAAGGCAAGCTATGGTTTAACATACAACATTAACATAAAATACTAACTGGAATTATTTTTGAAAACTCCCAAAGTTAGAAGGCACATGAATAAATGCCACGTATCCAGTGTACCCGTCCCTTTATTTCACCATAATATACAAAAGCGTATTACAGTCTACAGTAATGTTGTCGCATTTAATATTGCTATTTGATTTTACCCTGACAAGCGAGCCTCAAAATGGGTTCCATATTTACAATGAATGCAAACAACATAATGCAAACGACATTTTATATCCGGGACGAATCAGAAGTCGAAAATTGTAAATGTAATCACGACATTGTACTTTATTTGTTATCATAACAATATATATCCACAGTGCCGGCTAGGTTCTGCATAGATACTTTAGAGGTGGATTTAGATGTATGAGATGTCACTTATTACAAACATACCTACCTATGGATGGACGTAGGTAATGGATCTATACCTATAGCTTTTTACAGAACCGGCAATCGCTAGACTTCAAGATGAGATAGGATACATACAGAAACTACAGACTTTGTTAAGTATATCAAATTATATATTTTGGTGTAAGCTTTGCCAGACCATAAATATTTTTATTTCTAAAACGAAGAATTTACATGACTAATTACACATAAGAAACCAGTCAAAACATTTCTAAGCAATATTTAAACACATTTATAAAAATTGAATTAGTTGTATGTACCAGCCAAAATCGATTAAAAAATATGTAGGTAAGTAGGCAGTAGGACATTGTACCTACCTATAAATGTAAGACTGTAAATTGTAACGTTACACAATAAAACGAGCCCAAGTAAAGTTACCAAACAAAGGAAATTCCGTGGATAAATCATTTCAAAGTACTCTAATACCCAATGTGACCCGCTGCCTTAGTTTCGGTGAGGGTGGAAAATGACGTCATAGCACAGCCCCTGCAGGATGAGATCATCGTTCCTAAGCGCGATTTTGCTCTGGCGAATGGAACAGGCGTTTTGTGAAATACGGCGATAGGCGTTTTGTGTTGACTTTTTTAAACACATAATATGAGGATGAGTGACAAAACGTAGGTTACAGTGTGATGCTTTCGTTCGAACTTGTCAGGGGTAAGTATTTAAGTAACCCGTACTTTTATTACACAGCAAGAACCTATCGCAATGCTAAATCGCTTAGCAAAGCTTAGGTGCTTTACAAAACTTATTCGTACAACATTATCACAATAGGACGTTCACTATTTTTCATTCCCATAAATAAGAAATAATTTAAATAGAAACGCAGCGTTGCCAGGTCAGCTAGTATAATTATCTAACAGTACCTATAGGACTAGGTACCTACTAACGTAACTATGTAACTTGCCAGAAAATATAGCACTTATGGAAGGCTGATTTGAGCTGCATTTTACTGATCTTAAAATATGCAAGTAGTTATATAAAAACTCGTTTTCATCTCAAAAGCATTATTATCCTTGTTATTGCGTCGTCATAAAGACTTCCCAAAATGGATGAAAATTTTACTAAAAGGTTCCCATTTTCAAAAACCAATAGCTCGACTGCATATTGGATACGCTTGGGTTGAAAAGTGCCGAAATGACTAAAACGGCTACCTCAGGCATATGCGGATTGTTCTTATGCAAATATTGGCCCTGATCTCATCGTTGGGAAAGAGGCTGCGGAGAGAAATGATTTATTTGCTTATCATACTGGCGGAGGGCAGTGGCGAACTTTTAAAGTTTCACCGCATCTGCATAATCACGTAGGTACACTGAGATGTGAACATACTTTATGCAATATGGTGCTCTTGAATAAAGGAAAATATAGAAACTCTGTTTGGCTAAAGTCCGACAAACTAGCAAGTGGGTAGGCAAGCTTCACACACTTACCAGAACATTATTGAAACTCTCGTGCATGCTTCCTCATGATTTTGATTTCATTTAGGTACTTATTTGACACAAAGGGGCACAACTCTGCAAAGTCGCAGATTCTTGGTGGCCCATAGAGTCAGTATTATAGAGCAGCACGTTCGTTGGCTACGATTTTTTAAAACTTTCCCCTGGTGCGGTACGGGTTTATGAGCTGATAATAAACTACGGGGTCTGTCTTGCCTGTAAGACTAAAGAATATTTTTTATGTCTCTTTTGCTGTAGATGGTGAAAATAGCCCCGGATGCAGTTAGCTACAGATGACTTTTATATTTGACGACGGAAAAATATCTGCGTTACTGTCTCTTTCATACTTTAATAGTCGGCGAAAGATAACTTTCCTCACACTGAACAAATGTTCCGTATTGTTGGCGCCCGGAAAGAAAGTCTCGGACGGGGTTATTTCGACCCCGTATAGCATTTCACGTGTTAGAGAACCATTTAGGAAATGGTGCAATTGCCGCGCGTAAAATATAAATATCTATAAACAAGGTAATAGTAGGTACATACAGGTTACTCGATCTCCAATACTCCGATCACGTTCCAGTACATACATACACCTACAAGAAAAGAACTATTCGATTAAAATGTGCAAAAGTACATTGAAAGCACTGACAACTAATTTGGCCTCACATGTCGAGAACACGCAACTTAAAGTTGGTAAGGAGAGATTTCGTCGTCCACTCGACGTGACAAACGCTTGGGACTTCGAGAAACTTGTTAGAAAACTAAAAAGGACTCGTTGGAAAGATGTTAAGAGACTCCCGGGCGAATCCCAGCCATTTCCAAGCCTTCGGCTACTGATACCGCTTCTGAAAATTTTCCGAGACTGTCCTTCAAGATATCTCTAACATGAGTACGTCACAAATGTGGTCATAAATCATTATTAGTCAGTTGTTATAGTAGTGTTATTATCTCGCTGCAGACTCGGTCATAAATCATTCGAGTGTTTCGCTTTTGTTGTTCTTTGTTGAGTTGTGCATTACTGCAGAACAACAAAAGCGAAACACTCGATTGATTTATGACCGAGTCTGCAGCGAGATAATAACACTACTATAGTTGAAATTCGATCGTTATGTCATTAATATCGCTTTCATTAATTTCATACTTTTCTGTGAAAAACGTGACCCTATTACTAAGACTTCGCCGTCCGTCTGTCCCTCTGTCCGTCTGTCACCAGGCTATATCCACGAACCGTGATAGACAGTTCAAATTTTCACAAATAATATATTTCTGTTGTCATAGCGACAACAGAAATAAATCATGACTGTGTGAAAAACAATACTAAAAAAAGAATAAATAATTTTTTATCTCCCATACAACCCCACGCGTGAATTTCTTCACAAATCCAATCCAGGATTAAGAGCGTTTATGCGGCACGGTTTGAATTGCGTGTCGCTCCATACAAAAAAGGAATTCCGTTCCCGCTGACGCAATTTTGCGCGGAAAATGGTATAACAAAAAAATTTATAGTAAAATAAATATACAACTTATTAAAATAGTAAATAACCAGTGACATTGAATATTAATTGAATTAAATTACTTAATTCAGAAATAACAAAATATCTTGGATTTTATCCTAAAATAATATGTTTAATTTATCGAAAAATGCTAAAAATGGCATTTTTCGGTTTATGGTTTTTGAATGAAAATCTAGGAAAATCGTGTTTTTTTTAGACACTTTTTAGTAAATGTTATTAATTTTCTAAATATGTCATTGTTATAAGTTTTTGTTAAGAAACATGGCAAATATCTTGCATCTGCGTAGAGCGTCGACCGCTATTTTAGCAAACAGCCTATACAAAAACTGTTCTAGTGAGAAAGTTATACACATATTTTAAAATATTTTTGAGACAAGTTCTAGATTATGAAATGCCAAATAATATGAATTCAATTATCTTATCTATAATTGAACACATAACTATTTTATGTTCCTTCGGAAATCGTAAATTTTGACTCAAGCATAATACTAACGCATGAAGCGCCTTAAATCTACCCCAATTCAAAATAGCAGCCAAATTGGTTCTGTAATTGCGGCGTAAAGAAGTAACAAACATAATAATAAATACACCCACGCTTACACTTAGACAAACATTAGTCTGATTTCACATTTAGTTTATCATTTTAGAGACAATAATTTTCAAGTAAATTCAAAGTAACGCAGATTGAATTTCAGATTATGCGTCCCGTGAGGACAGCGGAGTCCCGAAAAAACGGTTCTTTATGTGGTAGCACTAGCCCCAGCCACTCGATTTAATTTACATCTCCGCTCGATTGTTCCAAGTTTCGGTTCGACGACCCAACGCTGATTTATTTTATATACTAAAATGGATTTTAGTTCCTATAACATCTACTTGTATAACTAGATACGCTTTAGCCTTTGTGGCTGGAGTCTAGACGGGAAATTAAGTCCTAATTGTGCGGAATTATGAAACATACTTTGATTGGATCCCGAGTTGTTTTCATTACTTTGAATGGCTATTGATTAGTTGTGTAGTTAGTTACTTACAAAATATAGCTACAGTGTGCACCCAAAGATTACGACAGCGCAAATCAAAAACTCGACAATCTAGTAGGTACCTCCTTCACCTTTCTACCACAGAACTGGTAGAAGCTAGAGAAAAGGCATCCTCATTAGGTTGATGTCCAGCGATCTCGAACGAAGTGTTTTTCTTCCACGTTTCTGATACGTACCGCTAAGGTGTGGAACACCCTTCCAGCTTCTGTGTTCACAGCCAAGTACAACCTGGGTGCCTTCAAGAGAAGAGTGAATAGGCATTTTCTAGGGAAGCGCGCTCCATCCTAGGCCTCATCATTTCTGTCTATCGGACATGATTGTAGTCAAGCGCAAGCCTATCAAGAGTAAAAAAAAATTAAGATACTATCAAGTTTTCAGGAAAGTGTGTTGCCAGTTATATCCTAACTTTATCAAGTAATTAAGTTATTAATAGTAGTAGGTAGTAATTAAGTAATTAAGTTTACCATGTTCTCATTTCTTTAACTTGTAACAAGGCAGGGGTGTGCTTGATCTCTAGACAAGTAATAACTTCAATCATATTTCCTATACTTATCTATTTACGAGTACTATACATCATTTTTCTAATTAGGTAAATTATTTTATGTTATGATTGCCTTGAGACTTATATCGGCTTCTTGTATTAAAGGCAGGTGCTTGAACCGATTTCATTAAAGCGTTGCTTAATTAATGACACGTCTAATAAACTCACTACAGGTACTTAGACATAATATTATTTTTATTTACGTGTAATGTAGCAGGTGGCTTGTTAAATGAACGGCAATAAACCTTTTTTATAGTTCTCCTTTTTATATTAAAATCGGTGTAATAATAAATGTTGGCTACCTGATTTTAGTAATCACTTAGTAATTAACCCTAATCGGTATCCATGATGCAATAAAAATCTTATCTTTTTTACCACTAAAAGGGTAAGCTTGCCTAATGCCTATGTAGACCTCGTAGGCACAGAATACCGAATACGTACATAGTACCAGCTATGTACGTAGCAAAACTCTAAGTACTACATACAATAACGTAGTATTTTGGCTGCTATATATCAGTATGTAGCTCAACGGTGGCGCCCCTACTTCTACTATTTTTTACCAAACTTTTAATTTTAAAACGTGTCATTTATTATTCAAATACTTGTTTACAAAATACACTAGCAGAGCTAATCATGTAGCCACAATCTTAAATAAGATATGATCTGACATTTCTTGCTTTGAATTTAAATTTAAATTTAAATCTACTATACCTCTTGCAATATCCCACGTGAGTAATATAATAGCTGATATTATGAACTATTTTAATACTCATATCACGATTTCGTCGGATGACGATCTTGATACTACTCGTTGAATAGACTGTACCCGGCGAACCACTCAAAAAAATGTCGCCAGTTTACTAGTCAGTACAGCGTCAGAAATGAATATTTTGACACCAAAGGCGTCAGTAGTAAGCCGACTACAGTATGTTCTATGGACCACGGACCACGGTACAGATCCACTCTATAGGTGACTCGTTCATATAATAATAAAAATAACTAGCAATTATTCGCGACTTTCGCGATTTTGGTTTTTAAAAGTTCTGAATTCCTACGGGAACTGGGATTAAAAGGATTCGAAGCCACAGTTATGGTACCTACTCAACATCATAGATCACTAGTAATACTTCAATAGGTATAGTTTTCTTTATGAATATAGCGAGAATATTATGTTCACCTCTAAGAGAATATTATGACCAAAGGTATCATGAAATCTGGTAATTGAATATCTACATAAGTAAGTATGTTGTTATTTTGAAACACTGGATATTGAAGTTTGTTCTGCAACTAGATACTTTCTTAAGGTTCTGTTATAGTATTCTGTGGTGTTGTATAGGCAAGAAAGCTGGCTATAGGTACTTCCTACTTACTCCCATAACCAGGTTTCTTTTTAGCGAAGGTTGAATATGAAAAAAGGCTTTCGCAGCCAAGGGTGGTAGAATGCAAGGCGTACTTATAGCAAATATTTTGCTCCATGATTTAAGAATAAAATTTGTATATTTTATCATTATTATGAGTAAGACAGCATTTTCGCTTCTCAGTCTCACCAGCATTTGGTGTGAGATTTTCCTGCACGATATTATATTAATTAAGATTCTAGATAAAGCCTGATATTTTAAAGTAGCAACATCATGTTTTGATGTTTTGTCATCTTATAATTCAAAAAGGCAAAAACACGTTTTGATTGAATCACGCTTTTAATTTAAAATGCAGGTAGGTAGGAGTTAGGTAGGTATACAACTACAATCAAGTGAGATACAAGGGATTTATTATTCCAATAAGTTTTGAATAGGTACGTATATTACTGTCGCACTCTTCGGGATTTGAACCCGCGTCTCCCAGCTATTGCGGCTGGGTGCTCTCGCTGTATAAGCGTGGCAGGTCTGTCATAAGCCCAGTTTCCAAAATGCGGCGAGAGGAGATTAATTTTGAATAGCCAGTCAGATTTCGTTCGTTCCACATCTCCTTTCCGCTTAGCTTCAGCGGAAATGGATCAAGCGGAGAGGAGAGGAGAAGTCATTTTCTATAGAATTTTGACGGCTGCTTCTCCTCTGCCTGCTCGCCGACCCTCGCACACCCTAGCTGTAGGCCTCAGAGAGCGAGTATACTATGTCGCATATTACCTACTTATTGTAAGGAGCTGTAAAGTGAAATATTTTCCCTTTTACTACACACTACAAATTATTACCTAATGATTGCGATTTCACCTGATGGTAAGTGGTTTCGATGCGGTCTAAGATATTATCATACTAACTTGGAAGGGGTCAAGTAACCCTTCTACTTCTACATAGAAGTAGAAGGGTTACTTTACTTACCTTCAAAGACTTCTACACAGAAGACGCAAATCCTGGTATGATGATAACGGGATTTGCGTCTTTGCCGGTACAATGGTAAAGCTACGTACGAGCCGACATATCGAACCCGAGAACTTCCACTCGAACTCCAAAACCTACGAGTTCAAAGTGAGAACTCCTACACAATGCTTTTTTGTTAGGTACTTGGAAAATCTTCCGCGTGCGTCACAAAATGTGAAAGTTTTGTACCTATTTGAACATTATTAAATCCTTCAGCAGCGGAGTACTTTAAAGATTAATCTTCACGTTTCTTTTTTAATACTTCAACAACTTTTGTACTCGCAAGAAGTCTGTCTTATAAAAAGAATTCTTTTGCTTTTGTTCAACTGAGAGAAAATTTCGGGTCTTTTTCTTTAAATAACTCACCACGAAAGGCTGTTTATGAGTTCGAGCTTAGCAACTCTTTATAGTATAATACCTAGATAGAGTACCTAAAGAAAACAAAGAATTCGTTCTCAACGGTATTAGTGCTTCGGTTTTCGTCGTTCACAATAAATTAGAACGGGCCATAAACTTCGTTGACTGACACGTATGTATTTCTTATTTTTCTTTGAAACTGATCCCAAAATATTACCCTAGCCGGTCATAAAGCCGCTCTATTAATTAGGAGACGTGTTCAACTTCTGAACGCATGACATCATGTTCACGCGGTTTTCAAAGAACAGAACCTCCTTTGTCTAACTCTGATGGTTAACACAACCATCTCGTTTTCTCAGGACATGTCCTAGAGCTAGTTACCTATTGTGATCAATTTGACCGGTTAATCTATGTTCACCTATCGAAGACCGCTACAAATTAAAATAGGTACTTTCCCATTTTTTTTTTTTTTGAGACAGTTTTGCAACCTGACCCATTTTTATACAGCTTTTATTATTGAAAATCATTTAGCGCAATCCAAGAGTCCGATTCCGTTAGAACCGTTCTGAGAGGTTCTAAAGTGTCTAAATTGGCTGAAGTTCTAATCTGGTGTATTTAGCTGCGCTTGTTTACCAACCTACAAGCAATGATTTGCCGCTAAGAGATTTAACTTATCGATGCCATGCTATGTAGTAACTGATACAGGGGTTACAATTATTCTTCCATCTTCAGCTGCATCCAACATCTACATAGTAGGTACATACGTAACCTCAAAATCCGTCTGAGTCATCTGTCTTTGGTGACCCTTCCACCACGTCCGGAAACCTACCTGTATTCTTTTGAAATATATTATAATTTTGGTACCTTATTCCGTCTTGTGTGTTTCCAGGAACCGATGTTTTTACTACGAAAATAAAAATAGTTTTTGCCATTTCTAAGCGCCGCTCATGGCGCCAATCCATTGACACTCCGTTTAAAACAAAGTAGCGACTGATTGATGTATCTATCCTACTTTCTTTTGAAAAACAAGCTGGCAAACGTCCCGAGGCACGAAGCGGGTCACCTGCCTGTTGCAAGTGGTGATAATTATTGTAGATCATTGACATCAGCAGTAACAGCCCGGTCATTGACAGCTGGCCTCTTATTAGGACCGATTTCTTAATCTTCTACGTTCAACAGGAACTATTGCGGTTCGTCTATAAATTATTCTCATTACTAATTTGATCGCGCAGATATACTCCGAGCATATCTCTTAATCGCATTTAAGTAACTAACGTAGCTCAATGTTAAGAGCAATGATGCAAAGAGTGTCAGTGGTTGGCGCAAAGGTTCGTATAGACATTGGTCATTGGGGACCCAAGGTTATGATGGTAATGGTGAACTAGAGCTGTATATCCGCAAGAGGCCTTGTAATAGTTGAGGAACATCCACCGTGGATGTACATCACCTGAGATCGACGACGTCGAGAAATAGGTACATATTTATAAGCGGTATGGCACGTCTGCCCTAAGCATATTACCTGAGTCAAGATGCACCATGCAAGTAGACCATAGCTGCACTAGACTAGACGCATTTCAATTAATACCAAAGTGCTCATTACCCTTCACATATCTTCCGAATCTTAATTGTTTATAATGGATGCTAAGATATAAACGATCAAGTGATGATGAAAGAAGGTATGTACTTTGGATCCCATGGTTAGTGGTCACCAAATTATTGATTACGAAATTCTCAACCTTGTGTCCCGTCCTCAAAACTTCCAAGATGGCTACCTCCCCAAACTTGACAGATACTGCGTAAATCTTTCCCAGTGACAGGCGTAGCATATAAATCTGAGCCGAGAAAATATTATTTTTTTGGTTAGCGCGTTACGTCAGTGTTCATTTGGGCTGATGACTATGTGCTAAATGATGAAATGGATTGTCGAATGTATTTGTTTGTACAGGCTTGATAAATATACTTAAAGACTCGAGCACCGTGAGTGGCGGTCGTAATACAAAAAGTTTGTTGGCTTGCTTAAAGCGTAACTGTTCCTAATGAATGATGTCAATTCAAGAAATCTTTGTTGTTTTAGGATTAATGAGCTAGAGGCTCTCCTAAAAAACTAAATGAGTATCAGTATCAAAGAAGCCGTCAAAATGACTGAGAAAGAAAAACATTTGATTAGCGCAGTCTTGAATATGCCTTATAAAAATTTAGATTTGATAAATTGCAGTTAACGTGCGGTGCTTCAAAGCACAGGTCAAGCAAGAGGTCTTTATTTACAAATTGTCACCAATTAAGTTGTAATAGAGTAACGTTAATTAATTACATATTACTTAAATGCAAAATTTGCTGATACACTCGAAAAGTAGCATTTGTATGCGATGAAACTAGCCCTTGAAACTTGCATAAAATTTCTTTCACCGTTGTAATCGACCTTGGTTTGATGAGGTCTGGCTTGACATAATGCAACTTATAGAAATTAAATGCCAAACTATGATTGATATATTGGTACGTAATAAGAACTAACGCACATTTATGCAAAATTAGTGAATAGTTAGTCATAGTCCTGGTCATAAAGACGTCAGCTTCCTGACACAAGGTCCAGGGACCGTACCACCAGTCCACCACCTCTTCACCTCTTAAAGCAGTAATGTTGCAGTACTCTTGAATCCGAACATTTAACCCGGCAATATAACGCTACGGATAAAGGAACAATATTCGGGGTTCAATTAGCGCCACTTGTAAGGGCAGTTAAAACCTATACTTATAGTTAAAACCTAAATAGTTAGTTAGTTCAATCTTCAGATTAAAACTATCATTGTGGTAAATACGTAAGTACAACAGGAGACCTTAAACAGTAGGTACACAAAAGTCGAACGGAAATAGTTTTCTCCCTTTTCCCGCTTGATAATAAATAAGTAACAAGTAAGTATGCATACATATTGCACGAAATTAAGACCGCCGAAGTAATCAAAGCAAAGTTGCACCATGTCGACAGCTCTTTAATGTGCACACACAAGATATTAATATAAAACCGAAATGTTATTCCAAGTTTATTTTGGCTCCACGCGACAGCTGACATATGAGGGTGTTTCGGTAAACTAATCGTGACGATGACGGGAAAGTATAAGTGGAAGTAATTACGATCTGGTGTCTTCGACAAAGCCGCCCGCAGCGATGTCAGATGCAGGGTAGAATGGCGCGCGGACCGATTTGTTCCCAACTTGATGTTTGTTCTAATTGAGCACATTAATAATTATGTTCCACGCGTTTACATTTTGTAAAATGTGACGGTGATTGTTATTTAGCTTTCTATTTTGGTTTTACTCGTAGTGCAATAGGGTGGAAGGGCAAAGCTTTTTTGAGATGAGGCTTTTTTGGGATGATGTGCAAGTTCATATTCCCATATTTCGCGTGATAGCTTAGCTTGGGTTACATCTTTTAGCTGTACATACATATTTGTATTATTATATTTTTAACCGCCATAAGCACGAAACAATGCATTTAATTATTAATGATCATACACTTGTACAATGAATATTGATTTGAGTCAGTCCTTAATATCTCATTATTATCATTGTTAATTTTATTAGGTGCTATTTTCACTATTTAGGATTGAAGAGATTAACTTTCCAACTCAGACACAGTCAAAGTTTTTATTCAAAAGAAAGTTAACTCTCTCAAGTTTTGTGTAAAGATGAAGTTCACGTCAATCCGTCTTAAAACCGTGGTTCATTTTTAAATAACTTTTCTGGGAATTGCGCCACAAAAATCATATTTTCTCCGTGGCTCCCTTGTTTTACGGTTTTTTCATTGCAGCCACTTTACGAGTATAGTTGGGTGGTGCTCTTCTTTTATATCCAAGTAACAGTATAACAGTATTCCGAGAGTCGAAGATCGCATGTTTGATACTAATTAAAGAGTCTCCCGTACAATGGAGCGTTCAGGTATATTGATGAAACTTTCAAACAATACTATCGCTCTTATACCAATAGCAATAAAGATCACAATGTAATGTATCGTGTCCGCTAAACTCAGTCCGTCTGTGTGTGGAGAGTTATTCGTTTCTTACGGCGTTTTTATTATAGCTGTTTCGTAGCTCCTCTGCATTTACATGTGCTGATTGGAGCAAAATGGCGAAAACATTGGCTGTTTATGGTTTCACAACTGTAAGAATGATGTTTTTATTTTACATTTTGCTTTATTCACCTTTTTTGTTATCAGTAATAATCGAGGGTAAACTTACTTACTTCTTAGTAGGATTACGCTTCACGTTGGTAGGATTGGAATAGGGTTCTGACATTTCTGGCAGTGGTGGCGCGCTCGGTTTTAACGGGAGGTTCCGAGTTCGATTCCCTGGCCACTTTGGAATATTATTATTTTATAATAGGTATTTATAATTCGCATAGGTTCGGTCTGACGGAAAACTAAAGGCTTCTACTGCCGCTGGTTGCCACCCTGCTAACAAGGACGCAGACGACAGCATCACAGCGCCAAGGAATTTCCGTTAAACCGTTCTGGTGCGATGCTGTAATGACTAGGGTTTCCTAGCCCCTTGGAATATTAGTTAATAGGTGCGCCGTGCGATGCTGTGTAGTAACGACTAGGGGATACTTACCCATTCCAACCAAGTTAAGTGGTATGATAACATTTTCAGCTTCATCGCGTAACATACCTCACGTGAAATTGCTGTCAAGTATATGTAAAGAAAGCAGCTCCAGCACCAACTTATGTACTTTTATCCATGTACAAGAAATTAATAATGTTATGTGAATATCTCCTTATGATTACATAATCGTAAACTCAATGCTATATGCCTAAGAGCTCACAATCTTACTAATCTTCTTAAATGAGTTCAAGGTTCACGACGCCCGCAAACAATAATTAAAAACCACTAAACAATCGCTTATTTGAGCAAGTATGAAATCCATTAGTAATCATCTGAGGCATCGTTGTATTCACTGATCGGCATATTATGAACATCAGTTTTCCTTATATTAATCCAATATTATGCTCGCTATGTATATTTGGCCATAATACGGTCAACAACCTAGTGTTTAACCTTCTTATTTTACAATTAATTTTATTGTGTACACGTGGTCTGCATTTGCAATACCATTTTGTTCCATTATTTCTATTGGGTGCTGGGTTTGCGACCTCGTTCACACCTTGTAGACAGCTAGTGTAGATACTTATCATTAACTAATTGAAAATACTCGTAGTTAAGGAAAAAGGTAGGTCTATGCGTTAGACCTTTTAAGGGGTTTCGGCCCAAGTAGCCCGCGAAATTTGTTTTAATTAGTTTTTCGCTAATAATAGGCAACGAATTTCCTCATGAATTCCCATTCACTCCATAACATTATTTTCTGTTCTCGAAACATTATTTTCTGCAGTTTCCCAGATTTGGAGCTATGCTACAGATACTATACAGAGTTGAAGCTAAAATTGTCGCGAGTTCAATGTTTTCCCCATCTCAAAAATGCTCATCGCATTGAAGAATTTACCGTATAAACCTACCAGTAAAAGAAATAGATATGTTGTTGCAAGTACATTTCGGACCAGAACTGCTTTTGCTCGGAATCAGTATCCCTCACAGTCGAACTATTTGTATAACATGATCAATAGAAAACTGAAAATGCACTCACTAAAACAGCGTTAGTGTAAAAAAGTTGTAAGTGGATATTTATTATCATTGAATTATGAAGAGGTGGAGTCTCTGTTGAAACGAATAATTTAATGTCAACTATATACATATAAATACAAGTAGCTATATATATATATATATATTAATGAACACACGCACACACATACACACGCACGCACACACACACACACACACGCACACACACACACACACACACACATAAACATAAACACGCAAACACACATCTAAATCTGTCTGTTTACTGTTTTTTTTGTACTGTTATTTTTTGTAACGGAAGAGCGGGACTTTCTAACACAGGGGCAATTTTAGTGCCCTTAAATGAAAGTCCCATCTCATTATATTTGTAATTTAAACTGTTACTGAAATAAACAATTTTTATTTTTTATTTATTTATTGAAGATGTTCACTTCACAAAAATATAATATTTCGATAAGGTTACGAAGCTGAAAAAGATGAAATGAGACGAATGTAACTGAAAACCTATAAGATGCAATGTAGGTCCTCCTCCGCTAGGTGGACTGGCGACAACAAAGCCACACAGACCTACGTCTGAGCCCTTTGAAATATCTACGAATAACAGGCAACGTCCATCTGTATGTACTAAAAAGCCCATTTACAGGCAAATGCGACTTCCCAACCTACTTATGAACTATGGGAACATTTTATTGAACCAACATCAAAGGGAAAAGTGATCCCTTTTCCGCCTTGATACCTGCCGTCTTTGTCGCCGGCTCGAGGCGAAGTTCGACTTCCTCCTTCCTTATTGTGAACAACCCTCATAACTCTTCAATGGACAGATTTCTTTATTACACTTTTCTAATTCAACTTGATCCTCCTGTTCATTTATTTAAGTTTACGACGTAGATGTTACAAATCTAAGATATCCCTCCTGTTTTGGGTATGACTCCAGAAATCGGCTTAGTCAACCGATTAATACGGTGTTGCCCTCAGCTAAACCATATCCCATGAGTCAACCAAAAAATATTTGAATTTTATTTCAATTTACTTATTTTTATACGAAAAAAATGATGAAACGAGCAATATATTCACCTTATCCCACCTTACTAGTTCCACAACTTTGCAATATTAGACGACGCGACGCACTGCATGACATTCATCATCCTACGTCAGCTATGTGAGAAGTCTGTGAGTGAAAACATTTTTTTATGTATTTCCTCCTGTTTATTCATGTTTAATG
Organism: Coenonympha arcania; assembly: GCA_036785405.1. NCBI lineage: Eukaryota > Metazoa > Arthropoda > Insecta > Lepidoptera > Nymphalidae > Coenonympha > Coenonympha arcania. Next base: position 1,957,078 of record CM072063.1, on the reverse strand, counting down.
CAAATAAATCATACTTTACTTTTCTCTAAGAACTCTATACTTACATAATATATACATGTTAGTGAAATTTCTTCGCTGTAAGGTATATCAATGGCATCAAAATGATTTGGTGAAAGCGAACGTGAAAAAAATCTCATTTTTCTTATTAAAATAGTCAACTGGGGACACCCGCGGGAGCTTACTGTAGGTACCACCTGCATTCTTCAGCCAAGTCTAACACAAGTAAATCTTATTATATTCGTCAATGGGAGTCGACTTACTTGAGGGAGCTCATTTTGTATTTATAACTTGCCGCGAGTTATTTCTGTAACGACATTGCAATGTTTGAATACTCGCAAGAACCTCGTTTATGTATGCCATACTGTATTGGAAGGATGTACCTACTTACATGTTATAAGTTTCAAATTAATTATTTACAATGCATATGGCACTTGGGTTTTTTTTATACAGTATACACTACAAGTTATTACTTGACTGCGATCTCACCTGATGTTAAGTGATGATGCAGTCGAAGATTTTATTCGTAGGTACTAACTTGGAAGGGAGAGCACCCCTAAAAGTTTCTATACAGCATCGCGCCGGAACGCTAAATCGCTTGGCGGTGTGTCTTTATTAGTAGGGTGGTAACTAGCCACGGCTGAAGCCTCCCACCAGACCAGGCATGAGCAAATTTAGAAATTATCAAATTCCAAAGTGGCCCGTTGTGAGAATCGAACTCGTGAACTCCCACTCAAATCCAAGTGCGCGCCACTACGCCATGAGAACGTAAAGCGAGAACTGGTATGAAATAGTAGTTAAAAGCTAACATAGGCTCCGAGGATATTGGAGGATAGTAATATAAAAAAACCTCTTTTCTAGAACTTTTGTCTGACAAAGATGGCCTTTACTGGTTGCATAAGTAGTATGTACCTACAAAGTGTGACTATTTTTAACCCCGAAACACGGGAAAAGAGATATCGGTGCTAATTCTGTTTTACAAAATCTCTAAACTATAGTAGTGTTATTATCTCGCTGCAGACTCGGTCATAAATCATTCGAGTGTTTCGCTTTTGTTGGTCCTTGTTGAGTTGTGCATTATGCACAACAGCGCAGCATAGCAATAGATAATAACGCTACTATAAATCATTTAAAATAGTGCTATCCCTTTCAAACTGTGTTCCCTATGGCAAAGGATACTGGCACTATTTTAAATTAGTTTAGTTTAGAGATTTTGCACAACAGAATCGATCACATTTTAAATCTAAAACTTTCCTTGTTAGGTATGATATACCTATAGAACCAAGACCTCGCTAATGCAAGGCAAAAGCATCTATCAGACGAGGAGTACGTAGCACACCATAAAATAGAGCGCTGATCCCCCTCGTGTGGACGTATAGATTTTTAAAACAGAAACTTGGAGGGTCCTTTTATTTCCGAACTTAAGTACTCAGTTACGGCGCGCTCGTAAAACACGGATCACTGAAAATTTTTGATATGTAACTTTTCTATTCAAATGCCGGTTTACGAGGTCGCCCATTATAATTTTACTGACGTCATATTTTACTCCACGTCGTGATTATGAAAGGTTCAAAAGAATTTTTTATTAAAAAAAAATGTTATGTCTTTTTAATCACTTCCCTTTTTACAGCGGCCTCGGTGAATTCGCTTTAATTTTGCGCGGTACACTTGTTTATTACGATTAAGCGCGGTACACTTGTTTATTACGATTAAAATATATATAGCTGTTCGTGCTGATTGGCCACTGACTCATTGATCACCTCTCCTGAACAATTTTGTATGATAAAGTTTTTTTCAATAACCATTTTGTATGGAAGGGAAAAAAATCATTAAGAACAAAATTATGGAGAGAGCTGATAATTGAGGATTTCGGTGACGGGTGAAGAGCATAGCCAGGGTATCGAAGATAGGTGGCGGGTGCTCGACCAAATGTCATTTGAAACGTCATGCAATTGGCAGTGAGCTGAAAAAAATTCAAAATGGCCGCCAAACGAATTTCGCCAATATCTCGAAGAGTATAAAAGATGGAAGAACGGTTTCTCGGCAAAAAGTTATCAGGACCCAAAGGTTTATTCGATGCATAGAAAAAAATTCAAAATGGCGGAAAATATTTTTTTCATGGTAAATGTACTTCGGCGAATGTTGAAGTAGGAAGGCAAATAGGGGGGAAGACAGTCCGCGGGCCACATGTGACCCGCACACTCACGCGCCATACTAGTTTATTATATTGATGTTTTCGGTAGCTACAGTCGTACTTAGTATGGTAACAAGTATTGCAGAGAGCAAATATTCTTTCGTTACAGCCGACGGACGTCAACTGCTGGACAAAGCCCTCCTGACCTGCTCCACTTGTATCCAGCGCCTCTGTCGTCAGTCCATCTGGTCGGAGGTCTGTCAACACTGCGCTTTCCCGTGCGGGGTCGCCATTCCAGCACTGGAATGAAGCAAAGTTTAAAGAATTATTATTATTGAGTTCAACCAACAAATAATACAACAATAAGTAGGTGTTCTCGTGGTTGTAGGTAAATTATATTGAACCAGATCAGTCCGATTTCAAGACTCAAGCGCATATTGCAAAGACGTCTATTGAGCTTTTCTATGTGTTTTATCATCGATTATTATATTTTAAAATAAACTCAATTATATTTGCTCTATTAATATATCCTAATTTATTTGCTTTATATTTGCACTATTAATATACCTATCCTAATCTATTTACTTTGCTATTCATAAATCTTAAGTGATATTGAGCAGGAAACCCAAACTATAATATTTTAAATGTCTTCCTGTCATTATGTAATATAAGGAACAACCCAACACAAGTGTGCTCTAGTAGTTAGGTCTAGGTACGGACTGCTGGGCCCATTTTGTTACAAAAATTACAACTAATAACCATAACTAATAACGGACCATACAACATAAATAAATAAATCCAGTTTTTTATTGCCAACACGAGTGTATCAAAAACTGTTCTAATTTATGATTGTATGATGTCATATAAAGTGGAACTCAATAAGAATAAAAGACGCGCAGTGAAAAACATGTGGCCCGCCGGCGTGAGAACATAAAAACCTGCAGATATAAAAGACTAACAAAGCTGTATTCACAACATATATTCATAAACCTACAGACTATGCGTACTGGCTTTCACGTAAACGGTTTTATCCACGTTTTCAGTCATAATTAATCCCTTTATGTAGACAACTTTACTGTTATCGAGCTCTTTGTACCTTTAATTTATTATTTATATGTATATAATATAAAGTTATTAGGTAGGTAGGTAAGTAGATATTAAGTAGGATTCGAATAAACTGCCACAAAAGGCCTGGATTATATACAAGCAGGTGAACAATAAGACTTTACCTCAAAATCCGACATCTCATTTAAAATAAAATTATTGTGCAGTCCCTCTCATTTCAAGATTATAGCTAAATTGTACCTAATGTCAAGATAAACTAGTGAAAACTATGACGAAATGTGAATAACTCAGTATCAAGCTAAATCATAAATCCTTTATTTTTGCATGAATATGGTACATCATAGTTTAGGTCTTATATAATTATAATACAAATTCAACATATCCTGCCACAATGGCGAGCACAAAATATGAAAAAAGTTATATTTGAAATTACAAATTATTATTTATTAAGTTTTCCTATAGGGATGACACAAAGTGCAATACGTTTTAGTTATAATTCGGTAAATAATAAATTAATAACAATAAAAGAAAACTACAATTCGTCACATAAAAAAAATACAAAATGTGATACTAGGAATACTACTACAAATAATAAAACATGTGATATTATCTGCATACATAATTAGAATGTCGAATTATTAGGTCCTTACATATGAAATTGGCGTTTTGTCGTACTGGCCACTTTGATCTCAAATATCTCTTCTTTGGTTAGAAATTCCAATTTCAAATTTATGCAGCTATTTACTCATGCTTTTGTGTTTTGAAAATCGTAATTCATTTGTTTTTTTCTCTTTTAGTTTTTTTTGCGCCACTCTGTTTACAAAATGGAAAACTTGAAATATCGCGTTATTTACGAGTACGAGTTCCATCGTGGCACCAGTGCTGCAGAAACGGCTCGAAGGATTAATGATGTGTACGGCGAGGGTGTCAAAAAAGAAAACACAGTGCGTTTTTGGTTCCAACGTTTTTGTTTTGGAAATTTCGACCTGCAGAACAAGCCCCGTGGACGGCCGGAGACCAAAGTTGACAATAAAGAATTGAAGGTTATTATGGAAGCGGATCCATCGCAAACCACGTCCGAGCTAGCTGCAGGCTGCGGTGTTAGTGATAAAACTGTTTTAGTTCACTTGAAGCAAATTGGGAAGGTGAAAAAGCTTGAAAGGTGGGTACCTCATGAATTGAGTGCAGCAAACCGACAAACGCGCGTAGACTGCTGTGTTACATTACTCAACCGGCACAGTAATTAAGGGATTTTAAATCGAATCATTACCTGTGATGAAAAATGGATCCTGTATGATAATCGGAAACGCTCATCGCAATGGTTGAACCCTGGCGAACCAGCCAAATCCTGCCCCAAACGAAAATTGACTCAAAAAAAATTACTTGTGAGCGTTTGGTGGACTAGCGCCGCCGGCGTCGTTCACTACAGCTTTCTTAAATCTGGCCAGACGATTACGGCGGATATGTATTGTCAGCAACTGCAATCCATGATGGAAAAGCTAGCTGCTAAACAACCGAGGCTGGTCAATCGTTCTAGGCCACTGCTGCTTCAGGACAACGCTAGACCACACACTGCACAACAGACGGCTACCAAATTAGAGGAGCTTCAATTGAAATGCCTAAGACATCCACCTTACTCCCCGGAACTTGCTCCAACAGATTACCATTTTTTTCGAAATTTGGATAACTTCTTACAAGGGAAAAAATTTAACTCCGATGAGGCAGTCCAAAGCGCTTTCAAAGATTTTATTGATTCCCGTCCGAATGGCTTTTTTAGTAAAGGGATCAATGAACTACCTATAAGGTGGCAAAAGTGCATAGATAGCAATGGTACATACTTTGATTCAATATATATATTATATTAAAAAAAACGACTATATGTTCCTCCCATACAAAACGCCAATTTCTTAGGTAAGGACCTAATATTATAATATCAGCACGCATCGTCGGAATATGCAAGGTGATACTTTCCAAAATAAAATAATTACTGAGGAGCTATAACCATTTCACAGCAGCTGTCTTAGTTCCTGTATTTAATACAACTGGTGTTGCAGGCAGCTTTGCCTACGTGTAAAGGGTTCTGTATTTAGGGTTCCGCAACCGCAACCTCTTTCATCCACCTTACCAGCCTCGGCCAAATGACTTATATAAATCTGTTCAAAAGTTTATGGAATGACATAACCGGTCGACAAACCGATCATGTGTTTTTTCGACGACAATTGTCATTCTCATTCAGTTTTCGGTATCGTTCGCAAAAAGCCATCGTAGTAGAAAAGAGAAATCGTATTATTCAGCTAAGAAATAAAAATAGAAATGTCAAGCTTATTAAAATGTTAAAACGGTAACGGATAATATAAGTGACAGGTGAATTCGAAATGCGATGCTCAAAATGATAATTAAGTACCATTAATGGTTTAAATGAAGAAGGGATGGGTGTTTGTGAGTTTGTGAAACAACTAGTCTTTTTGTAATTGAAAAAAACCGACACGTGTTATAAAATATTATAAAACAAGAGTGTCAGTTTGAAAAAAAAGATGCAGGAGACATTTTCAAAAGTTTGACAGGAGTTATTTTAAAATGTCCACTTGTGCGAAGCGGCGGGTTAATATTTACATTTTTAACTCTAGAGTCAACGTCTTTCCTGAGCGTCTTTCATTGGACAATTTCACTTTGAAGTGTTAACTCTGAGTTAAAACACTAACCCGCAAGTGGGCCTTAGTTAACAGTGTTTACTGTAGGCAGAATTGGCCCTCCAAATTCAAATTTTATTAACTTCATGTTTTCATAAAAAAAACATTGCTCAAAAATCCTTATTATCTTCATATTATTTCTAAAACGATTATTTTGTTTTACCCTTTGAAGCTATTGGAAACAAAATGTGATACCTATCATATTATCATACCTACTTTAGACGTTTGTATATGTATAAGTGAGTTACTATTGTTTGCTCGATTATTATCATTGACATACACTTGTGCAACTTATAGATGTTTATTAGTCTGCTGTTTGAGAAAAAATCTATAAAAAAAAATTCGGTATCCATCTACCTATAGGTACTACTTTTTGGATTGCAACCTAACGCTTTATTAATTTTTTGAATAATAAAACGTCCGTCATTGATAGTAAGCGACACATCACCAAAGATTAGCAGCCGACAACACTTCGGCACTACGTTTAGGTATACTTATGTAGTGTAAGATTTGACGATATAAAACTACCGAAACAAGACATAAAATTAGGTTAATTAGATCGTACAAAAATAAAAGGCGAATGTTATTTCTAAACTGTTTCCGAGTAACAAAATAGGGTCGGGTCAATACTCTTTTATGAAGTGTGTGTTGTGCTTTGGACCACAGTTACGCAAGAGGGCGCTGTAACATGAGAATCGGAGCTTGGTTTCTGAGAAACGTGCTTTTAAGAGAAACAAGGATTTATCGATTCGTACCCGATACGGGAGCGCGGACCGCGGCCGAGATTCAAAGCATAGCTTCAATAGTTTATTGTTATTGGGAAACGTTAATTAACCTAAAACTATTTTACAGAAAGCATGTTCAGAATAATATGTATGAGGTACCTTGGTAGGTACTTACGTATATAAGTATCTACGTGATCAGTGTGGTCTGCGGTACAAGTTGTTGAATAAACATACATACATGTTTCGCCATACATTCTATATTCGGAAAGCTCACCCATATGAACCTAAAGATGAGGCCATCTGAACATTTTATCGCCAAACTTTTTCATAAGAGAAAAAAATAGCGCTATTTGACAAAATTCCACAAAAATTTGACATAATGCCACGATAAGGAAGAAACCGTCCCATGCGAAAACGCATGTGCGCACTAATAACAAAGTTTATAACTGATCTATGGCGTGCCGCGTGGTCCGCGGTCCATAGACCATACTGCGGTCAGATTACTACTGACGCCGTTGGTGTCAAAACAATCATTTTTGACACCAACTGAAAACTTGAAAATCAGCTGTCGCCATTAAACTGGCGACAGATTTGCGCGCGGTCCGCCGGGTCCTGAGTATATTATATTATGTTATTGGAAATTTTGAAAACTTAGGTATAACTCTATCGATTTCTGCATTGTGCTCATCATCTTGACGACAATTTTCATGAGTCTCATTATGTCCAGTAATTTAATCAGCTAGGTAATGTGCCCTTCAAACAGAAAGCTTCACGATTACCGGAGGACACTGCGGTGGAATATATTGACCAATGAGGTGCGAGTATTTTGTTCCCTAGTAGTTCGACTCGTGAATTCGGGTATATATTCGTTGATAGGTACACATTCGGGCGGACGCAAACACATCTATAAATAATAATATATGAATAAAATTTGATTTAAATTTAAATTAAAAATATGATCTAAATCAAAGTAACAACTACGTCGTAGCTTAACAAAGTTCCGAGGTCAAGCGGAAAATGCGCGGAATCATTTTTCGAAGGGCACGCAGCTGTCTCTAAATTTCGCGGCGAGCGGCGTCCATTATTCGAAACCATAAATAACTCCATAAAAGAACGACTAACCCTTCATTGCCTCTTCCTTTTACGGTTCCGCGAAAAGAAATAAAATATGTGCGAGCCAAAACAAAGACTATAAAGGAGCTGTTCAACTAGTTCGACCGCTACGCACGAATTTTCGCTACGCACGGGAATTTTATTGTTGCTCTTGATGTCGGTTATAGGTATCAAATTCAATTATAATCTTGCAAATAAGTTTTCTTCGCTGAAGACGGAATGATCACCTTGTATTACCCTCACACGTTACCGTAACACGTCGTGAAAAAATTTTAGCCTCCCGGTGCGATGCTCTCTAGCGCAATCGTCTGTGTCTGCATTGTAATTAACTACATTCAATTTTAGGGAAATCAGGGTAAAACGTATTCAAAAATCTAGATAGTATGCAAATTGTAGTTAAATAAAAGGAACATAAGTGTGCACTAGATATTGGGTAATAATCTTGTGTCAAGAGATTGCTAGGGCAACTTTTAGGCATTACGCCGTACCTTTTGCATGTATTGGTCTGAACATCTTTACGATACGGAAAATTGCAATCAGCGATAATAAGAAAAAAGAAAATAGAGCACATGCATACATTGTGTTGTGCGTATACTTACCTAGAAGTCATAACTGCCAACGTATGCGTTGCAGCAGTGGAATATCAGCCTAATATAATTATGTGCGAGCCAGAACAAAGTCGAAATGACGGGCCCACACGCTTTCCAGAGAGAAAGAGATGGGAAAGGAAAAAGAAAAAAATGCATCTACAATTTCGTATTATGTAACGACGCATAAGGAGTTGTTCGACGGGATTCGTGTTCAGGCGAGGTTTAAAAATAACCCAAGGTTAGCTGGCGGCAAATCGGCGAGGGACCCTCGGATCAAGGTCTACCAGTTTTGCGGGATGCCTATAGCCCTGTTGTGTTCGGAAACGGGTTGATGTTGTTTTTGTGTGAAAATGTGGAACGTACTGATATACACACACGTAGTAGGTACAAACGTATTATGTTCAAGAACCTATAAACCTCAGATTCTGATAAGAAAACTTAGGATATGGGGATCCGAACGATTTACGTAAACCGTTATCGTGCAAGCAAACAGTACTTAGCGCCATCTGTCAATATTCTATAGGTGGCTGCTGAGCGAACGACAGCGTGGCTTTACTGTTGGTGGCAAAACAAGCATTTTTGGCACCGATAAACTGGTAACATTTTTTCGTGTCGTCCGCACTGTCCAGGGTATACGTCTATTAGGTACATGAACATACACAGAAAATTACATCACAACCGGTCGACCGTTTCGGAAGACTTTGGTAAAAAACACGAGACACGAGCTGATTACATTGTCATGGTCATTTTAAGTGATTTTTTATCTGACTGCAAGAGTCGGAGATAGGTAGGTAGTGTCAGGTACCTACTCCCTTTCTTCGTTTTCCCCACCGTCTAACTATAACTTGGGCACCTTCAAATCAAGACTCAAGAGTGAATTCATCTAAGTCATTTCCTAGCTATGCTCGCTGCACCTTGAGCGAGGTTTAGATTACCAACAAAACTTGCAGAAGTTGATTCCTGGCAAGCTATTCCTCCTTTGTTTAGTAGCTTGCGTGACTGTTTACATTGCTTTCAGAAGACAACTTCTGCAAGTTTTCTTGCTTATCTAAACCTCGCTTTAGACCACAGCTTTAGACTATATCATCCACGTTCCATAAGATGTGAAGCAGTTAAGTAGCTTATACCTACACTTAAATAAAAATATTCTGCCTATAAGATATTATTGTGACCCTTGTTTTGTTTGTGAAACAGAAGTTCTGTCCTTAAAGGGTAAATCGATTTTTTCAATACACGATATTGAAGGTTGTGTCTTTCAACAGACGATAAATGATTATTTACAAGCGATACAACATTTCAATGCTAAAGTTTGAATGAAAACTTGATGAAGGCTCTGATAAAAATAAATATAAAATCAATTTTATTTATAAAATGGCAACTTTATTATCTCACACATCTGCAATAGGTACTCGAACTCGTAATATTATAGTAAGTAATTGTCATTTGAACACTTGTTTTTTTTTAATTAAATGTTACTTAACCGTAATGTACATCTTAAAATAATGCACATGTTAGCAAGGTCTGTTCCACTTTGTACCTAGCCACGACGACGCATATGTTTCAAGTTGCAACGATAAATTAATAGATGGCGTGGGCGTATAAACGGCCCAAAGTTTTTGTTGTACAGTTCTAAATAGGTATAGAAGGAAGATCATATTTTTAAGAAATAATTCTAGTGCAAAATACTATTAAGTTTCCACGACCCGTGGATATATTTTTTACACTACAAGTAAGTTCCAACATACTTGACCGCGATCTTACCTGATATGTGATCATATTGTGATGAATTGATGATGCAGCCGAAGATTTTATATCTTGGAAGTGGTATGTAAACTAACTAAAGGGGTAAGTTTTTAACTAATTTATAATAAGTACTAACTTGGTGGTAATAAGTACCAACTTATGGATGGAAACATCTGAAATAAACGTTTATAACGTAACTAATGTATTTTTTTAAATTCACCCCTTTGGGATATGGTTAAAATTAACATCACTTAGAAACTAGTAAAATAGTCGTAAACATTGAAAGAAGCTAGTTCGAATACCAGAATTATTTGTTAGGAAAAAAACAACATTCACTTCGAAAGTAGTAAAATAATCGTAAGCATTGAAAGACGCTAGTTCGAATAACAGAATTATTTATTAGAAAAAAAACAACATAAAGGTGTTTTGCAAAAACAAGTTCACCTATAAAATTTTTGCGCACGCGCATCGTCAAACGCAAACAAAAAAGCGCACATCGCAGACCTTGAAGCACCCCTCGTGGGCAGGTGTCGCTCCGCTGCACCTGCCGGCGTTATGCAGTGACCTATAAAAGTAATAATTAAACAATTTATTCCCTCACAATTATCCCTTAGATGTGGGTCAAGTAAAAACGGCTACATTTTTACTGCTAATTAATTCACCTTCCCAGTGGGTGTATTTTAAAGTGCGCATTTCTAAGGCTCGGAATTCCCAACGTGATGTCGGAGTCAAATGAATAAATACCCAGTTAGTTACAATATTATTGATCGTTGTATTATGTTTATTCATAAAAATGAAGATCTAGTTATCCACGGCATTTTTAATACATTGTTACGAGTACTCCAAAGAATCGATTTCTGTCGTCACTAGGTATGTTTACCCATTTCTAATTGCGAAGGCCTATTTACTTTGTTGATTACACTAACAACAAAGGTTCCATTTTAATGATTTTAGTGTGGAACCCTAAAAGAATTGATAAAACCGCAACGACACTATGGCCAGACATTGGCTCATGATCAAAACATGGCTGAATCGTGGAGCCGTCAGTCATTATGTGCTAACGAAGTTACACTCCGCAATATCTACTGTACTTGAGTATAAAGTTTTTTGTATTCCACTGCGCATCCGTTCGGCGTCAGAGGAAATGAGGGCTTTATGTAAAAATTTACTGGCTGGTTTTTATTGTGTACCTATGTACTACACGCAGTGGCACAAACTGCATTGTACAGCTTTTGATATATTATGTTTGTAATACTTCGTAGTATTTTCTTCGTAGAGCTTGGGGATTTTAATTATCATTTGTAATTCATTATTATTTTTAATAACGATAATCCCATGAACACACATAGTTTCTTTCCACAAACAAACATAAATGAACAAATTCACATCTAAATTTATATAATTATTATAAGTAGGTTTGGTGTAAGGCTGGCAAACATTGTTATATTTTGCTTCCCTATCTATCCATCTTGTGGCTCTACCCCTTTGTAGGCCCTGGCACAATTTATAATCCTTCACTTGTAGCGGTCCTTCGAATTTCTGATGTATGATTTTCTTCCACAATATCTGCCAACCACTTTTTTAGCCGGCCTTTTGGTCTTGTTTGCTGAGGGACCCTCTTTTTCACGATTTTTTCTCCCTTAAAATTCAGCTTTCGTTCAGACATCTCTTACAAAACCTGACGACTGTCTTTGCTTACCTACCTAGGTACATAAAATTCTTGTTTCATCATCTACATAATACGCACGTATTCAACTATTCTAGTAACCAGTTGTCCCTTTTCCTACTAAACCCACGTTCAAGGGTTACGCTCCAAATATTTTCAATAATTCAATGGCTATTCAAGAGGTCACACAGATGTGCGGACTTCAGACAAAAGCCTTATAATAATATCGCGGGATCAGAACGAGTTGAGACGCAGTTCCTATGCAAACTTAACGTTTTCATCTGCTTTTATGACACCGTTTCTGTTTTCTACACGTTAAGGTTCTGTTTCGGGTTTATTTTTTATTGTTGGTGTTTTTTTAATTTTGTCGGGATGTATTTTGGCTGGTGTTTGATACACGTGTTAGCCTCCCCTCCGAATAAAATGCACCTATCACCTGGCAAGGCAAGTTGAAATGAAATTGGGTCACACGTTGCGCCACTAGTTTCTCTATGGGCCTATTCACTTTATAGTTTTTCTTTTTATTCCAATACGATCTTGGTGATTAGATATTATCTGAAAATATTTTTGATTACTGTTTCTAAAGAAAGTAGCTCAGTGTGTTGCGTGTATGTAATTATTATTAGAAGAAGATACAACAAATAACACTTAATAATAACCTAATACTTTTTACCCAAAGCCTATGTATGCAGTGGATACGAATAATTGAATTCTTATATACTGGTTTTATTGGAATTTCGAGGTTTTGATCGAAATTTAGCAATACTACCGTTTGGTTTCCGAAAACGATTGCCTTGTATGACAATTTTTTATTATTTCACATAGGACTAGCTATTTGCACCGAGAAAAACGAGCAAGAAACTTATTTGCGCTTAATATTTTAAAAACACGTCATGTTTTTAAAAAAAATATAAAACTTGTGATGTTAAAAATGTGAGGACTTTGTCATTTAAAAATGCGTTAATTATACAATAACTTCAGAAATGTTTTTTGATGGACGGACGGATCCAGCTATTTATTCCATAATAGTACATACTTAATATTTCAAATTATGTAAAAATTACCTAATGTTTTTAAAAATATTCATATTTTCTTTCTACGGAATGAAAACAGAACACACCTTAAGCCTACCATGTACAGGAGAGGGCCACAGTCTTCAGCCTTGAACCGGTCTTGAAGTAAACCCATTGTTCCTTTCATCTCACCCCATGACCACACGTGCGCTTCAAGCTCAAGCGTTTCACATGAATGGCCCACTGGGAGCATTTAATATTTCTGTATAAAAGGAAACTGGACATCAAATTGCGTAATTCTTTTATTCCATAACTGAAAGAAACGCGTTATATTACAAGTAGGACGGTACCTACCTATTACACATGTAGGTATAAGTATAAGTTACAATAAAATATTATGTTCTTGTTAGTAAAAGTAGACGTAACATGCGTAGCTGGTTTTCTTATTTATTTCCCTACATTGCCAAAATTATTAAAGTGAGCATTTGTCAATAAAAAATATATAAAATGTATATTCAGAGTATGACTAGTACCTAACTTTTATAATATAAATGTATGTAATATCTATAATATAAGTAGGCGCCGACCGAATGGCGTAGCGGTACCGAATCTGCTGTCTGCGTTGGAGGTTATGGGTTCGAGTCCCACTACTGGTAAATGTTTGTGTGATGAGCATGAATGTCTTCCAGTGTCTGGGTATTTTTCAATATATTAGTACCTACAATATTTATGAATATCATCACTAAAATAACATAGCTGGAATATATAATTAGCATAGAATTTTTTCCCCATATTATAGCCAACCAAGTTACAATTTACGTTTAAGTATGTTACGATAAATGCATTATATAGATATATACACGATATATAGATATTTAAATCTACAAAAACGCGCCCCTCTGTCAAAATCTTTGATTCGTATGGAGCGTTTGACATAGTGGGGCGCGTCATCGTGGATTGAAATATGAATCACCAGCTATGAAATATTATAGGTATCTAGTGTAAGACCAAGGTAGGTTACTCTGTTACAACAGATGAATAGGTACCTACATTGTCCAAATTACACTCCGATCATAGGTGAATGCCAGAATGGTCGACACCGTAAATTAACTTTAGGTAGGTATCTACACCTGGATATTTGAGACATACTTATTTAAAATCAATTCTAATTAAAAATTAAGTTAAAAATATTAACTTAGACTGATCATGTTCGATGATGAGCGACAAGAGGTGACCAAGACTCCAAGAGGAACAAACCTTTTTTTTAATTCGGTATTCAAAAATAATATCGAGTCATTTTATAGGTACGTAGTACGTACGAGTAGGCCTCGGCATTCATCCGGTCAGTGATTATACCTACCTGAGTAAGGTATATGGCTGAAAGCAAAAAAAAAAACAAAAATTTAACTGACAGTCGGTTTTTATTTTCGTCTTTTTTATTTATAAATTATTATTATTATGAATCGTATTGATAGCTTGACTCAGTATTACGAATACGATTTATAGTTTATCAAAAACAAATCGACGTAAAAGAAAATCAATTCTTTGCAGCAGCTTTTACATTTTTTGCGTTGTTTGGCGATGAAAAAAGCGAATAGCAATTGCATGTCCCGACATGGATGCAGTATGCAGGACGTCAGGCTCAACTCCGCCATCGACCGCCGCCGCTGGCTCGCCGCGCCAACAGCAGCCGCCACGCTGCCCGCTCCCGGTCCCGGGTCCCGGGCACCGCGCGAAAGTGAAAATTCGCTAGGCACTTTCTCCCCACCCGGGCCGCGCGTCGCATCGCCCCGCCCCTCGCTGCACTGCACCCCCGCGCGCCTCCCCGCGCACCGCAAGGTCAGCCCCGCGTGCAGCGGGCGGGCGGCGGCGGCGCGGCGACGCGCTGCGCTCTTGAAATTTCGCTTTCGTTCACTCGCGGTTATTAGTCGGCCGCGCGCGCTCCGGCGAGCATGTGTCCCGTGTGACGCTTTCGTAGCACGTTCGATTTCGATCGAGTCGATCGCGGTGCGGCATGGCTCCGCGGCGCCAGGGCGCGACCGGCGAGCGGGAGTCCGACGACGGCCACGGCTGCTGCGTGCCCGGCGAGTGCCTGCGCGCGCGCGAGCCCGTGCGCGTGGAGGACGCCGTGCGCGTGCTGTGCAACAACGACGCGTGCGCCGCCGGCCGGTACATGCACAGAGAATGCTTCGAGCAGTGGGAGGCCGGCGTGCTGGCGTACCTCAAGTCCTGCGGCCGCGCCAGGTCGTGGTCCGAGCGGCAGAGGCACCAGAATCTATGGACTAAGAAGGGTTACGATCTGGCGTTCAAGGCGTGCGGGTGCCGATGCGGCCGCGGCCACTTGAAGAAGGACCTCGATTGGACTCCGCCCGGAGCGGCTATCAGGGCTGACGATGAGAAAAAGAAGCGCAGGCGAGCCAGGTCCGGGCGAACTCCGGCGGCTGTCGACGTCCGCTCCAGGGCGTTCAGTCTGTCCAGCTCCGGGTCGTGTTCCCCGCCGTCCGCGTCGTCCGAGCCGTCGACGAGTCCCACGCACGCTCCGCCTCTCCCGCTGACTCCCGCCAAGAGGAACTCGAAGCCTGAACTTGTTTCCGACAGGGTCAGGTAAGAAAATATTGAATTTTTGAAAAAATAGGATCTTTTTGGAACCGCTACGCCTCGCTGCATAGGTACAATTTCGTGGGGGCAGGTAAAAAATACCTACATATTTTTTTATACTCAACTCGAGCAAACGAGCACAGATCTCTGATGGTAAGCGATCACCGCCTACCATGAACATTTGCAGCACCAGAGGAACTGCATATTTGTTTATCCTGCCCCTTGAATAACCCCATGTTATAGTTTTGAGGGAGCAGTGTTGCTGGTAGCTGATTCCATAGTCATGTGCGTGGAAAGAAAGATCTGGCTTACCGGGTGGTCGTGGATTGCCAGCCATCCAGTTGGAATGGATGGAACATGTGTATGCACAGAGAAAATGGATGGAGGAATCACTATAAACAGCTCAATTTGAGCTCAGGGAGGCATCACAATTCACAGCAGTATTGGTTAAAATTGTAAACAAAAGAAATTACCTCCCTCGATGAACTCGGAATCTGACTTCGTTGATTAACCCGGCGTCATGGAAATAGGTAACATTAATTAAAAGGCAGGTCCTTGGCTTTATGTTTCAATTATGAGTCATGCCATGGGCATGCTCGTTGCTCGCAGGGCAAAAAAATGCAATCACTGCATGTATCGCAAGTAACTAGTGCGATAAGAGATGGCTACCTGCCGAAGTGGCGCCATTAACCGCGCTGGTCTATCGCGGACTGTATTAATAATAAAGCCACACCTACGCAAACGTGTATGAGCAACGCCTACGAGTACCGACGCCGGTTGTTTATGTCTCAAATCGTATAAGAGCCCCGCATAATTGGCGCGGAACTGGTTGTGGTCGGACCCCGAAGCTGTCTCGTTCAGAACCGGACCACTGCACTATGCATCGAATTAAGATACGGAGTTAGATAGCGCATTGCTGTCTTGTAGAAAACTAATGGAGAGAACACCTAGTTAGGTTAATTGCGATTTCTGAAGCAACTAACCATCTAGCAAGTAAACAGCTCTTACAATTATTACTAAGTAACATCTAGGTATCTACAAAGATACTTAGGTATAACCTACCTAAGAGATGTAGGGTGTGAGCTCATCATCCGGCATTTGAGCAACGTGGATAACTTTGCGACCAACATTAAGACGATTATTATGGACTGATAATGATTAAGGTTCGGTTTCCTCGAATTAAAAAATTGAGGTGTCTTAATATTTTTTTGCAATGTAAAAAAATGTTTCAGTCTGGATAAGGTCTAAAAAAACCGTTCAAGTGCGAGTCTGGCTCGCGCACTTAAGAGTTCCGTATCTACTATCGCGATCAATTCTCAAAGTAAACTAAACACCCCTAGGTCCCCTACCCACCTAATTCAAAAACGAGCAAAAAGAATTCACGTTTGTTGTTCGGGCCCCCTTAAATATTTTTTTTATTCTATTTTTCAGTATTTTTTGTTATAGCGGCAACAGAAATATATCAATGTGAAAATTTCAAGTCTGGTGACAAATGAACGGACGGACGGACAGCGAAGTCTCCCTAATAGGGTTCCTTTTTTACCCTTTGGGTACGGAACTCTAAAAACATTTGAGTATATTATATTGAAGAAACTAGCAGTAAATAATTACTGTTTAATCCAAATAGCAGCATAACCAACAAAATATGCTCGAATACTAAATATTCTTATGTTTATGGTGTTAGATACGCAGGTAGGTACCTACCTACATAATAATATTATGTTTGTATGGAGAAGTCGTCATCCGCGGGGGCCTTACGATTTTTAGCGTTGATAGCTGAACATAATGCCGGAAATTGCAGCAATATGTAGGTAGATATTATACCTACTGTATAACCTTCACCTGTCTTTGTTTACATAATTAGAATGCTAATAAAGTTCAAAATGTGTGAACTTGTGTGCTATTTTTGACAGTACGTCGCGCGCCGTTGTATAAAAACCGGCCAAGTGGGAAAATGATTCGCACACAAAGAAATCCACACATTTAAAGCCTTTTAAGTCATCATTGCTTACTTTATGCTTATTAAGCTTATCCTATTTAGATTTACTTTTTTCTTGCATTAAAACATTGTTTTTATTTTTTTATAACTGAAAGGTTTTTTATAACCCAAAGCCTTGCGCATGACTACAATCATGTCTGACGGACAGAAATGATGAGGTCTAGGCTGGAGCGCGCTTGCCTAGAAAATGCCTATTCACTCTTCTCTTGAAGGCACCCACATAGTGGACATAGGCTATAACGATCCTCATACTCATAGCTTTTGGAAATGGAATCTAACAAAAATCTTCAAACCGTAACGTTGGAAAAACTTTCCTTGATCTCAATACTTAATCTATCTTGAAAAGTGTCTCATTCTTCATAGGTACCTATCTGCTATTCATTAGGTTTCCTTTTTAATTTTTGGAACGAAACTCAAAAAAATAATATTGTTGCTGTTAATTTTGTCATGATTCATTCGTTTTTAATACTTATACACATTTATATCGTCAACAAAATTAATAGATTATTAATAGGCTGTTGTTAAACGATTTTTAACCTATTCTTGCTTACAAAAATGAGTGGTGTGAGTCAAACTCATGCGCAACGAGGGTTAATATGGTTTCTGAAATACTGTGACTGGCAGACAGACGTAAAAAGTCGCATCATAGCGGTGGTAAAATACCAGTATGGTACGGAACCCTAAAAATCAACGAAAACATTTAGCCAGGGCATAGAAATAGACCTTGACGACTTCCCCGGCGCAGTAGCGCGCGTTCGGATTAGATTGGGAGGTCGTGGGTTCGATTCCAGTCACGGGCCACTTTGGAATTTTATAATTTCTAAATCGGCTCAGGTCTGGTCCGGTGGGAGGCTTCGGCCGTGGCTAGTTACCACCCTACCAGCAAAGACGCACCGCCAAGCGATTTAGCGTTCCGGTGCGATGTTGTGTAGAAAACTAGAAACCGTTGGGTAAATTTACTTACCCTTCCAAGTTAGTACGATAACATCACACTTACCAATAGGTGATGGTAACTGACTCCTACCTGCCAACCTTGAACCTACGTATAGACAAATATTTATTGCAATTTACCTTTATCAGCAACGTTATAATAACAACTTTTATCTGGATTAAGTATCAATGTTTTTGTTATTTTAGCATAATACCATATCCTTTTAGATATTAGAGGATTTTATGGTATTTGCGAGATTTTGTTAACGTGTAAACTATAGCATACCCATATTATCAATTCTTTTACCCATACAAAGCTTACTTTATCGTAGTTCTAGTTTGTATGTTTATCAGTCAATCACGCAGCAACTACAGAACTGATTTGGCCGATACTCTGCATGTAGTTTGAATAGGTATAACTCGAATTAATATATGGGCTGCTTTTTGTCCCGTAAAAAATCCTCAGATCCCACGGGATTTTGATAAACCCGAGCTATAGCAATAATTAAGAGATAGATTGCTGTTTGAAAATTTCCTTGAAAGTAGAAACAAAAGTAAGGAAAGGGAGTGGGAATGGTAACGGGAAATCACGATTTCCTTGGAATTTGTGAAAATCCGAAATAAACGCGGGGGGAGCCACGAGAAAAATCTAGAAAATATTCTTCATTTTATACATGTAGGTATTTGATAGAACGAGAGGAGACCGAAATAAATACGACCTGAGAATTATCACTGTTCTGTAGCGACATACACTTTGAATTATTTAAGGTTTGAAGATGTTTATTCTCAAAAGAAATAGGTACAATAATTTCACTTAATGAGAAATTAACAATGAAAACTTAGAGTAAACTATTTTATAAATTGTGTGAACATATTGTAAACATGGTTAAATATTAAGACAATGTTTCTTAAGTTTTTTGACGTGATAACGTTTAATAAATTGATGAGCACCACGTAATTACGTAAATCTATCGTCCGTAAACCGACTTTACAGACTACCAATTTTTTTATTTTATTTATTAATTATCAATCAGGTGTGAATTGCGTATAAACAAGTCGTTGCAAATTAGGAATTACCTACCTAGGGTGCAAATTAATTGAACAACGCATAACCCACGTAATTAAACAATAACCTGTCAAGTGCGAGTCGGACTCGCGCACTGAAGGTTCCGTACTACAACCGGAGGAATAAAACCATAAAAACCACTTTTCTTATCGAACCGCAAAACTAACTTTGTTTTTAGAGGTTTTATTGTAAATATCAAAAAAACTACTTATTAGATCTCGTTCAAACCAATTTTCGGTGGAAGTTTGCATGGTAATGTACATCATATCTTTTTTAGTTTTATCATACTCTTATTTTAGAAGTTACAGGGGGGGGGGACACACATTTTACCACTTTGGAAGTGTCTCTCGCGCAAGCTATTCATTTTAGAAAAAAATGATATTAGAAACCTTAGTATCATTTTTGAAGACCTATCCATAGATACCCAACACATATGGGTTTGATGAAAAAAAAATTTTTGAGTTTCAGTTCTAAGTATGGGGCACCCCCAAAATTTATTACTTTTTTTAAAATTTTGTGTGAAAACCTTAATGCGGTCCACAGAATACATCTACATACCAAGTTTCAACAGTATAGCTCTTATAGTTTCGGAAAAAAGTGGCTGTGACATACGGACGGACGGACAGACGGACAGACAGACATGACGAATTTATAAGGGTTCCGTTTTTTGCCATTCGGCTACGGAACCCTAAAAACCACCATAATTCAAGTCACATTTTACAACTGCCAGCGGATATTTTTGTTTCGCAACCGGCGCATCGCAAATTGGTGTAACCCTAAAAATGCAATTTCGCCGGTCCCATACATTAACCGCGCTTCGCTGCGCATCTGGTTTCCGCTTCCCGTCCGGCCACCATAGGAACGAAATGCATTTTCCCGAAATTGCCGTACCAGCTGCCCCCTGACAAAACTGATGCGGTTTCTCGACTCGAAACTCATTATAGGCTTATCAGATGTTCGAATTCACTATGTGGAACCTTTTTTTTCCAAATTATTGTTACTAAGATATTCGTAGCCGGTTTTGCCTTTAAAATTTTTAGAGTTGCGATAATCCTTACTAATATTATAAATGGGAAAGTAACTTTGTTTGTATGTTTGTTCCGCTTTCCCGCCGCTACTACTGAACCGATTTGGCTGAAATTTGGAACATAGATAGCCTATAACCCGGATTAACACATAGGCTACGTTTTATTCCGGGAAATTCCATAGTTCCCGTGGGAAATTTTTACAGCAATCTATAGGTACGTAGCTAAAGCAAACATCTTTGAAAGTAGGTATAAGGTTGTAATATTGAATGGGGACGGGAAATTTATGTTATTATTTTTATTATTTTTTTTTTATTTAAAAATAATTATACATATACAAATTACAATGTTTCCCTCAGGATTTGTTAAAAAGCGAATTTGACACAGGCAGGGCGGTGGGCAAAAGCTAATGATACTACAGATCTGATACTACTACTACTGATCACTACAGCTGTGATAATGTGCACCATATAGGTTCTGAACTTAGCACTGTACGCTTTTAACAATGTGTGTTTGCAATGGGTTATGGGTTAATCCTTACTTCCTTATCCTTACCAATATTATAAATGGGAAAGTAACTTTGTTTGTATGTTTGTTCCGCTTTCCCGCCGCCTACTACTGAACCGATTTGGCTGAAATTTGGAACAAAGATAGCTTATAACCCGGATTAACACATAGGCTACGTTTTATTCCGGGAAATTCCATAGTTCCCGTGGGAAATTTTTACAGCAATCTATAGCTACATCTATAGGTACGTAGCTAAAGCAAACATCTTTGAAAGTAGGTATAAGGTTGTAATATTGAATGGGGACGGGAAATTTATGTTTCCCTCAGGATTTGTTAAAAAGCGAATTTGGCACAGGCAGGGCGGTGGGCAAAAGCTAATGATACAACAGATCTGATACTACTACTACTGATCACTACAGCTGTGATAATGTGCACCATATAGGTTCTGAACTTAGCACTGTACGCTTTTAACAATGTGTGTTTGCAATGGGTTATGGGTTAATCCTTACTTCCTTACTATATTATATATAATATTATAAATGGGAAAGTAACTTTGTTTGTATGTTTGTTCCGCTTTCCCGCCGCTACTACTGAACCGATTTGGCTGAAATTTGGAACATAGATAGCTTATAACCCGGATTAACACATAGGCTACGTTTTATTCCGGGAAATTCCATAGTTCCCGTGGGAAATTTTTACAGCAATCTATAGCTACATCTATAGGTACGTAGCTAAAGCAAACATCTTTGAAAGTAGGTATAAGGTTGTAATATTGAATGGGGACGGGAAATTTATGTTTCCCTCAGGATTTGTTAAAAAGCGAATTTGACACAGGCAGGGTGGTGGGCAAAAGCTAATGATACTACAGATCTGATACTACTACTACTGATCACTACAGCTGTGATAATGGGCACCATATAGGTTCTGAACTTAGCACTGTACGCTTTTAACAATGTGTGTTTGCAATGGGTTATGGGTTAATAACATTATAACTGAGAAAATGGGTACCAATACAGACCCTAAACTTACAACTTTTTCGCTATTAACAATGTGTGTTTTAGTTGAAAAATGGGATATGGGATTATAATGCTATAAATGTGAAAATGGGTACCTACCTAAATAGGTCTCTATTTACATTGTGTGTTTTAGTTGAGCAATGGGATTTTGGGTTAGTAATATTGTAACTGAAATATTAGATACCTATAAAAATTCTGACTTACCATTGTTTCACTATAAGTTTTTTTGTTTTAGTTGAGATAGATGAGTTTAGATGAGTCAATGAGATACAGGTTAAAAATATTATATTTGTGAAAACGGGTACCCATATAACATAGGTTTTAAACTAATAACTGTTTTGCTACTGAAAATTTTTGTTTTAGTTGACAAGGGACATGAGAAAGTAATACGATAAATGTGAAAATGGGTACACAGCTGCTGAAATTGCAAGAACTCCAGGTTAGCTTAGGTAAGAATAGGTTGGTATGCAGCGTTGCGGAAGAATATATCAGTAACGACGTTTTGCCGCATTACTAAAAAACTAAGCCAGTTATCAAAAATTCGTTATGAATATATTATGTTTTAGATGAGCAATGTGATATGGGATAGTAATGCTGTAAATGTGAAAATGGGTAGATACATTGAGCCACGTAGTTGAACCTATATTGATTAAGGACGGAAGCGGGAAGAGCAGTAAAACAACTAAGCCGATGTTTCTTTTAGTTGTTATAGTAGTTGACTGTTTGTTTGTCTATCCCGTATGCTACTTTTTATCCCAGAAAATCGTTGGCTCCCACGGTATTTGTAACAGCCCGGAATTCACGCGGGCGAAGCCGCGGGCAAAAGCTAGTATCAATATAAGTTTCAATTTTCAGAAGCCTTACTTTGAAACTTAAAATAAAAAAAATTGAGAAACTTTTTTCTTCTTCTTTTATTTTGGATGCGTTCAGAAATATCAACTTCTAAGAACCAACGAGATTAGAAAATTAAAAAAAAAAATTGGTTGTCTGTAAAGTGGGTTTACGGACGACAGATTTACGTGATAACGTCATAATCTCTATCTCATTTCATTTCATTTCATCTCTCTATCGTTTGTTTTATCATGCCTCTCTATCGCTTGTTGCGCGCTCTCGCTTTCACGCACAGGCTCAGGTGGAACGTTACGCGGAACGTTACTATTTTTCATGAGTGCTGCTGGTGTTCATAAATTTACTAAACGTTATCACGTCAAAAAAATGATATAGGTATGCCCCACGGCTGGGCACGGGCCCACTTTCAGAATGAGTAGGGTTCGACCGTAACCAACTACGGCTAAGTGCGGTTTAGCTGGCTTCGCAGTTGGCACATCCTTGAGACATTTTAAAATACTCTCAAACATGCAAGACCTACGATGTTTTCTTTTACAGCTAAGCCAGTGATAATAATTTGTTTCCAACTACGCACATAACACCAAAAAGTCACTAACTGCCTGAACCCCCTATCTCCTAACGGTTATGCTTGCATCAATGCGCTATTAGTACCTTTGGACGTATATTTATAACTAGTAGGGCGCGTGGGTGCGCGGGCCACATGTGGCCCGCGTGCAGTCTTCCCGCCGATAAAACTATCGCCGTCATCTCCATCGCCAATTGGAATCCGATTGGCAGTGGGCTGAAAAAATTACCTAGGAGCACGGTCATGGTTTTAAAGATAGTTAAGGGCTGTTCCAACAAAGATACCGCTGAACCTCATCGGATGAGGTTCAGCGTATTTTTGTTCGAGCAGCCCTTAACTATCTTTAAAACCACGACCATGCTCCTCAATCATCATCCAAATCCTAGATCATCATTTGTTCATATTTTTCTCTGGCGGTTCTTCATAGATCTGCGTCAATGACTTGCATAGTTTCCTACTTATTGTGGCATGTACATTTTCCATCGAGAAATAAATTTCGCCACTTTGATTTTTTCCATTCATCCCTAAATCTTGAGATCCTGATCACCTCTTGCTAAGAAACCACTCTCTTATCTTTTATACTTTCCGAGATAGAACAACACGAAATTTGTATGGCGGCCATCTTGAATCCGCCATTTTGGATTTTATTTCAGCTCGCTACCAATTGCATGAGGTTCCGAGTATTTTTTGTTTGAGCAGTCCCCACTTAACTATAATACCTTGCCCGTGCTCCTCGACAGTCTTCAAACCCTCAATCATCATCTCATTCCATTATTTTTCTGTGAAAGTCCTCCAAAAAACCGCATCAAAGTACTACATACAGGTTTCACAACTTTTCAATACTCTCTTCAATATTCCCCTACATTTTCTATGAAAAAAATAAAGTCCGCCATTTTGTATTTTTTTTCTATCAATCGTATAGACCTTTGGATCCTGATCAACTCTTGTCAAGAAACCGTTCTTCCATCTTTTATACTTTCCGACATATCGATGAAATTCGTTTGGCGGCCATTTTGAATCCGCCATTTTGAAATTTTTTTCAGCTCACTGCCAATTGGATGACGTTTCGAATGACATTTGGTCGAGCTCCCCCTACCTAGCTTTGATACCCTAGCCGTGCTCTTCACCCGTTTTCGAAATCCTCAATCATCAGCTCTCTCCGTATTTTTCCTCCGAATGAATTTTTTTCTTCTATACGACCTCATTCACGAAAAAAAATTTTTTCATACAAAATTGTTCAGGAGAGGTGATCAATCAGTCAGTCAGTCAGTGAATCAGCACGAGTAGCTATATATATAGTAATAACATATTATTATTTTTCTTGTCAACCATATTATGCATATACTAGATATATTTCTCGAACAAAGGAAATAATTAAATAAAGAAAACGACTAACAAGTTGTTTTGTTTATCTAAACGCGTATTAAATGAGTTCTGATACAAAAATAGAAGTATAATTATAACAATCAGCACCATAAATAAAAGTACTAATGTTTACAGCTTAACTCGAGTATTTAAATATTAATTGTTAGTTCATGATCAAAATACAGTCATGTGTGTGTGTTTATAATTTTTCTTTTATTTGTTTTAAGTATAGTCATAATTTTTTTTCTTTTCTCTCTTCGTTTTCTGTCAACTGCTTACAGTTGCGATTGGGCATCCGGCTGAAAAAAAACAGTCAGTTAACAGGTTTTGAAAATAAATAAATTTTACATTTTTTCAGATTTAATGTTCTACAGCAGTCGATTAATATTTTATAGAGCTGGATGGGTGATAACTTTTGCGGATTAGTATACTAATAAATGATTACATTAAGAGAATAAGATGAACAGGTTTCGATTATAATTTCCACCGTCTTCTTATTATAACACTGATATAATTAAAATAAATAATAATTAAGTAGGAAGGTTTAAACAGAATCACTTATAAAATGATAGGTAAACGTTAAACATGTTAAAAAAATAATTTTAATTTAGTGTTCTATACCGGCTTCATTTGAATTTCTACTACTATTTATATCGAGAATAGTGAAGTAGGCAGTTCTTGCACCCACTTTTGTGTAGTTGAGTCAACCCTTTTATCGACTTTTATTTAAATTATCACTCACTCATCTGTCGAGGCGTGGTCACGCGTGAAGCTTTAGTAAAAGGCCGAGCGATAACAATTCATGAGATCTATTAGATAAGTACCTACGCTCATGGCCTCTAACTGCAAAATACACAATCTAAATAAACAATAATAGACAGCCAGACACGCAAAGCAATCAAAGGGATTTGAATACGAGTCAAACCGGTTCGAGTGACCGGTTTTATTTAGATGTAGAGAAAGGACATGCCTGCATACTTTAAAAGCAGAAATGTGTGGTTGTTACGCTTTTACCCGGGAGGGTTTCAATACAATTCTAGGTCGTGGTAAATCAAGTGTAGTTATTAGCTATACTAGCAACGTTTCTATTGGATCAGACGGTCCAACTTGTTACTTGTTAGTGCCAAGGATTTTTATCATTGTAGGATTTAATTTTAATTGTGAATACCTAAAATTACCGATTTATAAAACATCCTGACTTATTTTTTTACTGAATTATCGCCCAGTCCTAGATAACTCTTACCCTAGAAAATTTGACATTTTGCACAGGTCTTTTTCATTAAGCAGGCATGATTTCCATAAATTCAACAGGATCAGCTAGTAAGCTTTTAGGGGGCAGATTTTGTTGATAATTAAGTTCATTTTTTACAGTAAGTTATAGGACTCAGGTCTGTCTTCGAGGACTGCAGTTACTGCAAACATCGGATATCTGTATCAAGTACCTACCACCTAACTTACTTTTCTGATCTAAGCTTGTTACTCTGTTTCTGCATTAGGTATTTTTGAAGGGCATAACACCTACCTGCCTAAGGAATTTATTAAGTTTTTATATTTGAGTCAGTTGTTGAGTTCTTCGTCATCAACTCATCACTCATCATCGTCTTTTCGGCCTACAAATGAGCAGTAGGCTCGGGTATCTCCTTAAAATGAAAAGAGTACGCAGAACCCACCAGTAGGTACAGCGTTGGCCAAGCGTTAGTATTTCCATCTGGTAGAGTTCCTCATGGTGAAGTGTTAAGGCATCACAGAGTCATGAGACTCTTAGGCATTTAGGCTTCCTCACAAGTTTTCCTTCACCGCTCAAGTGATATTTTTCAGAAAGTAGATAGTATAGTAACGGAATGAAAGGGTTCGTCACCTTAGTGTCGGTGTTTGCTTGCACTTGTACTGCAAAAGTCCTTTATATCAACATACCAGTGCAATCGACCAGTGCAAAAGAATAAATTTGAAAATCGACGAACCTTTCCATTCCGTGAATGTACCTAACTACCTACTAGTAGTGATTATTTCAGTTATAGTATGCATAGTCGGTATGCGGTATGTGTGATTGCTAATATCAGGTTTCAAATGGTATCAGCTGCATTGGGACGTGGGCGAAGACAGCATGACGTCTACCGGCTATTTACTTGTTAACTTGACCTATAAACACGAGCTGAAATGGGACCACAGGTATTGTATTCGACTGACAGCTCGTATTTTGCGTACAAAGCATTAAAATTATGAAACGAATGCATAACTACATGCGTTACTTAGTTGTGTAGCGTGGATCGGAAGTAGGTATAGGTATGGGGCAATAGTAAATAACTGTTTATATTTTAAATGCGAGTACCTTTGTTGTCGTGTGTAAAAAAAAACTAACCACTTAACAAATAAACGTAATATCGAATAGTTATACTCTGTTTTGTCCTTCTCTGTCATCAGCTATTTGAAATTCGATGGAACAAGACAAAACAGAGTATAAAAATTCCACCTTTATTCCACTTTTGTTTGTAAAAGGGCTAGTTTGTGTAAAACTCAGATAACCAAGGGTCCGTAGTTCGTAGGAAGGTAAGGACCGTAGGCTCTATCTACGTAGTTATCAATAATATCTCAATCTAAGTAGATAGATATATCAAACACATTAAATTAAAAAAAGCCTTTAATATGTAAGAATTATTATAATGGCTTAAAGGATCTTAATTAATGTTTAAAATGGTTTTGTAGCTCAACGGATGCAATAAATTACACGACTTTCTGTAATTTACAAATTTCAATCTCATTTAGAAAACAACTTTTGAGATTTTTAGCTTTGCAATTTCGATACTGATTTAAATATTTCAAGTTCAACTATCGCCCGGCAACTTATTAAAGAGCATTTTATATTCATATCACAAACGATTGTCTCCCCTATAGAGGTATTGGGCGAACTAATATGAATTTATGAAACCGGTTACAAGCTCAAATGCGCTGTATTATAATACCTAAGTGATACCTACACACCTATTTATCGACTAATGACTACCGGAGGATGTTTACAATACCTATTGAATTCTTAAATATCAGCTGCCAATCATGAAGGAATTCAAAATAACAATATCGTTGTATAATTTTGAATAAATAAATATTAATTCAAGTCATTTTTTATTGCAATGTATCTCCGATCTAGCATTTATAGTACCTAGGAACTAAGATCTCCAGTTACATTGAATAGAAAAGCATAGTAATCCTAAAATAAAGTAACCAGGAACACACCTACCTATGATATTATAATGTGTGTGTTGGAATTTAGAACTTATCGTCTTCTTTCAGTTAATCTAGTGTTTTATAACTTATTTTACGCTTTTTTTTACGCTTTTCTATATACATAATTCTATATATTTTAGTGTCTATGTCTCCCGGAGTAATTTAAGATTTTGATCAATAATATTTACATCAACATCCGGCGTTCTGAAGTTAAGCTGGAATAAAGAAACTCACAAATATACGTTAACTCGGAAATCATCATAAGTGCTCAGTTTTTAGATAATCTAGCAATAATTACCCATATAAAATATATTCTCTACGAGCATCTATATACATCTCTATATACCTATGTTATAAGGCAAGAGTATTTAAACGGAATATTATGCTTCTATATTGATGTCAAAAATAACTTACCTTCCCTTGCAAGAAATGTTTATGTCCTATTTACCATCTATTATCCTATATTTAAAAAATAGACGGAAAGGTGAAAAAAGACTTGAAGGAAACAGGCACCCACAGTCCTACACGTTATGTAGTATCAAAAGTCTCATATTAATAATTGTTTTAATTTACAAACAATAGCCGATAGATTGGAGTTAAGTTTATTGTTTTGGGTTCGGTTCGGTAGTGTTTTTTGCAACAAAACAACTGCTACACTGTACAGTCCGATCACGTTTATTGTAACCTTGAGACAGACCCACCATGTCAGACATAATGTAACGTAAATGAATAACCACGTGTTTTTTGTTCTTAATTATGAAAGAGCGAAGATATTTAGTCATTTTCTTTACCTTGCCGGTGTTTAGAATATATTTCGCTTCTTTAGAAAGTTCATTGTTTTTTTAACTTTGGTCCTAGACTATGTTTAATCAGTGTTAATTTTCGTGGTTCTACTATTTATACTATGCCGCTAATTTTATGGAGAAGAACACCTGGTAATTTTTTTAAATCTTTCATCAACTCATCGTTTAATTGCTTACCTTATCCGCTGTTATTATATTCAAATAAAAGTCCTTTTAATAATAGAATCGAAGAGTTTACTTGTACTTTATGCGTCAGGTCACATGCTTTCTTTAAAACTATCAAATTATTGACAAATCTTATTACCCCTTAAAACTTTTCTTTTTACTTTGCTCTTATTAACATGTGACCCTATTTTAACTTAATCTTGAGCTACTTTTTATTCGAAAGTTTTTGAAATAGCTTCATTTGTGGCGTCAGGATTGGAATGTGAATGATATTTTCTAATTACTACGTTTATAAAAACCGAGAATGTAGTTAATTCTAAGTACGAGTTAGAGAAATTATAGGCCCGTGCCATAAAAAAGCGTCTAGAGTCGCTTCTCGGTTCCAAGGTACTCGCATTAACGACAGCAATGACTCAGACGGCATCGGTGCGTGAAATCGAGGGGAAGCCGAAGAGTATCGATGTATTGGAAACGTTGTGGGCTATAATGTGTCTGAAGTACTTTATTTGGTTGACGGAAGAAGTAAAATATAATCGGAGAAAGAGACGTTTGCAGTAAACAAAGAAGCTGATGCACTTTTCAAGACCCACAAACTAAATAATTTTTTGTCTCAACCAAAGACAAATGAAATAAAACCAGATTTAAGAGTTTTTTCTTTAAAATTATAACCTAATCTAATGTGAGTTGTGTCAGCCGCGAAACATAATACGATTTTTTCGTGCAAATTCCTTCGTAAACAGAAATCGTAAGAAATAAGATCGGCGGTAGCCTCGAAAACTGTTTTATTGTTATTACCGAGTTCGAAATTACAAAGTCTTAAATTCTCAGACAAGGCGGTGGTTTCCGTTCCCATGTCGACAGTGGCGGAGGGCGGTAAGGCTCGTTAACGCCGTTTTTAGGGCGTGATCGGCGCAACAGCGCATGCCTGCATAAATTGCAGCCGAATACAATATTCTCCCGATTCCTGTCTACGTGCATCTCTTTCACTGAGGCCGGCTGCGTTGCCGCCTCACGTAGCCTCGTGGTCTCGACCTTGCACCGAGTTTCAACCGATAATTGTAACAAGAAAATTGTGGGAGGAAAATGGCGGCTTCACCGCAGAAAGTAACGTTCTCTCGTAAAAAAAGCTTAACATACTTTGGATAACGATTTTAAATTCAAACTGAGACGCCATTACGAAGAAAATTTTTTATTCAAAAGTACGAGCACCTTTGGGACGTAAATTTTTACTTTTCCTTTGACATCCCCCTCAATCTGTTTGAAACACTCTACTTTCATTTTCATTATGTGAACGCCTCAGACATCTCGACTCTTGACGAATATTTTGCATTGATTTTAGAAACCTTTACTTGAAAATTGAAATACTCTTAAAGATAGTGCTTTTCAGTACTTTTAAACTAAAAACAACTAAGCGCAGATTTTTGGGTTTCAAATGGCAGGTTGCATTAAACTATAATATTATCATCAGAATACATACCTATGTATAGCGGTAGGATGATGGCAGAAATTGCATTATTACGTTAGCTGTACCATAAAGTGAAATGCAAATGAATATGTCTAAAGTTTTCAGGCTAACGAAGCAGCTGCTAAGCAGCTCGCTATTATTAGATTAAGCATTCTGTGTGACGTAAAGACATTGCTTATTACATTTGTAAGGATTAAAAAACGTCTGGCGATTTCACTTGCAAATTCCCGTGATTATGCATAGCCAAATTGTAAAGAAGTATCGAGCATTGCGTCTCCATTATACTCATTGTGTGGAACACATGTGGGCACGCACCAAATGTGCCCCAGTATAATGTGAGCAGTGAACACAAAGAGGTCTCCCCCTTCGTTCAGGTTCACTTAACAATACCTGCGTCGAATTTTATTGGTGCAACACCAGTGTGCACTTTGTGGAGTCCAAAATGTTAAATGCCAATAAATTACGTCTGCAAATCAACGTAACTCTGCGTCCAGGTAGTAAAAGAAGATGATATATTGCTCACGTAAAACGTAAACACGTCTAAAGTTTATGGTAAATAAATTAATGTATGTGTGTGTTGACGTCGGTAGTAAATACTAATGAAGTTGTAACATTTTGGTTTGATTTAGAGTACAAAAAAGATGCTGTTGTTTACTTGGTAATTTAATTGAACATCATCTGTCACAAAATCTACAGTGAAAAGAAGGAAGATAAAAAACCCTGCTAAGCTTGAAGGAAATACGAATAAAGAGAGTTTTTGACAAGATTTTGGTTAAAATCCCATCATTATCAGTGAATTGACTGAAAACCGGGCAGTGTAGGCGACGTATGACTTTGTTATTTTGTTTGATCTTGTTAAAATATTAAACTTGGGAGATTTATCGTCACCCATGCCTGGTCAGTTGCAATGGCTCATTACGCAGTCGACCGGCGAAGCGGCGACAATTCAGAGCGGACTATGCATAATTCAGCCATTAATTCTCGAAATGACTCTTAGCCGTGTTGGCTAGACTTAGTTGACCAACCTTATACGACGCTATATGTCAGGATTCAATACAACTTTCAAGACTGCTAAAACGACTTTGTAACGAGTTCAGAGCAATTTAAAAGCAGTCTGTACATTCTGTGTTCTATCGGCTAAAACTTGTCGTATAAAATTGTAGATTGAAATCTGGTTTACGTTTCTATACTGATTTTAGGGTGATTTCTTTTCGAACTTTATAATATTAAATCAAGTATATGTAGTTACATGAGTTTCTAAATGAAAGCTACTTGCCTACATACTGCGATAGCTCTCTGACTATTTATATTATTGTTTCGTAATAAGTGTGGCTGTGAATACAATATTTATGAATTTAAATGGCAAATTCAATATTAACAATGATATTCATGCTACATTTAAAGATCTTGATAAACTGCGGAAGAAGCTGAAGGTAAAATAGCTGTTATATTTTATGTCATCTTAATATATATGCAAATCTTACCGGTTTCGATAGGTACGTAGATTCTTGTTATGGTTATTATTATCTTTTCAATGTTGAAGATCATAAATTGAATGAATTCATTATAGTTCTTCTGATAATGACTATTATTTTGTGACTATCCAATTATGGCCTCAATGTCTTTACAAATATATTATATATTATTAAATAAACATGTCTAAAGTTGTTTATAAAACTGCGATAGTGTTTGTTGTATTTTCTTTGATTTGAACAAAATTGACTCCGCCACTAACTGCTCTTCTTAGGATTCAATACCATGCAAAAATGGACTCTTATTGTGAGACTTTTTTCGTCCGTCACACTCGATTATTTCAGTAACTATTGACGCTATTGAACTGGGAATAGTTATAATTATTCATTAATAATGTAGTAGCTGGACGTCATTGCAATCATAAAAAAAATTTTAATCGTTTTTATTTTTATTTAAAAAGGGAGGAAAACTGTGGTGTTGAAATTTAATAAACATAATTTTTTAACTCCTTTGTAGTATGGGACCCTCGGTGCGCGAGTTTGACTCGCACTTGGCTGGTTTTACTTTGAAAACAAATAGCTCCCACGGGATTTTGCGGTAGATGTCGTACTTAGTTTATCATGAAAAATTATAAGTTTCGCTAATACCTATAAATACTACTAAGTACTACTAACTGAAACGTAACGATTAAATTATAATTAAGGATTCAATAAAGAATATAGCGAAACAGTAAATTGAAATTTGATCAGGACGTTAAATACATGCAATATGGATATCATCGCACAGTGGACAGCGAAGAAGAAGATTGATAAAATAATTATTCTCAGTGCAGCAAAAATGAATACAGATAATCAAGAATATACTATAACAAAAGACATTAATTGAAATAAAAGTAGAGATACACCGATACAAATAGATACTGGTGCAAGTAAACGTCATGGTAGCCGCTTCGTATGGAGAAAGTTCGGTTAGGTTCAGGGCCAAAGTGCTATTTACGTCTCGCGGCAGGCGATCGTCGATGCAATTAAATTAGTAAGAGCAGCTTTATGTTCCGAACTAAATATAGGCGCATCCTTGTGGTGTTGCTATGCTCTATCTTGTCAAACACCACTTTAGTTTTCTGTTGTTTTATATTTATTTGTTGTTTTAATAAGCTTATTATTTGAATTTGCTACGCCGCGTTTACGAGATATCTCTTTTTATGCCATTTGCTTCAGCTTGTCTTATTCTGGTAGCCTGTTGCTTTAGAACTCTCATCTGCTCAAAAGGACTTCTTATCGTTAACGCAGTATATACTATACAGTATACAACGTGCAGGTTAATTGCCATAGTTTGGTAGGGAACGATATATAGATGCGTGAAAAATTATCACAACAATGTCTAGCTCATATCCTCAAGGAATAGGGAGTCCCAAAATCTACCATAAATATTAAGTGACATCCCTAAAACCAGCTCATTCAATATGAATGAACTGCGAAAAATGAACTTTATTGACATCACAGTTAGGGTTGCTTAAAGTATTTTTTTTCTAAATTAGCAATAAATTTTATATCTAAATATATAAAAGAAGATACTGACTCATTCATTCACTGACATATCAACGCACAGCCCAAACCGCTGGGTCTAGAGACTTCAAATTTGGCACGCAGGTTCCTTATGAGGTCTAGGGGTGCACTAAGAAAGGATTTTTCAAAATTCCTCCCCTAAAGGGGTGAAACGGGGCTCCAAAGTTCGTATTTTACCAAGCTTCAATACTCCTTAACGCCGCAACTACTGAACCGATTTGGCTCAAATTTGGAATGGCGATAAATTGCATCTTGGGTTAACACTTCAGCTACTTTTCATCCCGGGAAAATCCATGGTTCCCGTGGGATTAGTTAAAAACCGAAATTCACGCGGAAAAAAATCTTCACGCCGGAAGTACAAGACCGATTTAGCTGAAATTTGGAATGGACATAGATGATATCCTGGGTTAATAAAAAGGCTACTTTTCATCCCGGAAAAATCCATGGTTTTTGCGGGAAAACTGAAAAATTGATATTCACCCGTGAAAAATACTACTTTACGCTGCACTTACTGACCTGATATGACTGAAATTCGGAAAGGAGATAGATTTTATCCTGGATTGACACATAGGATACTTTTCATCCCGGAAAATTTCATGGTATATCAAAGGAGATACTGACTCACGCACTCACTGACATATCAACGCACAGCCCAAACCCCTGGGTCTAGAGACTTCAAATTTGGCACACAGATTCATTATGAGGTCTAGGGGTGCACTAAGAAAGGATTTTTCAAAATTCCCCCCTTAAGGGGTGAAACGGGGCTCTAAAGTTCGTATTTTACCAAGCTTCGATACTCCTTCACGCCGCAACTACTGAACCGATTTGGCTCAAATTTGGAATGGCGATAAATTGCATCTTGGGTTAACACATAAGCTACTTTTCATCCCGGGAAAATCCATAGTTCCCGTGGGATTAGTTAAAAATTGAAATTCACGCGGAAAAAAATCTTCACGCCGCAAGTACAAGACCGATTTGGCTGAAATTTGGAATGGAGATAGATGATATCCTGGGTTAGTAAAAAGGCTACGTTTTACCCCGGAAAAATCCATGGTTTTTGCGGGAAAACTGAAAAATTGATATTCACGCGTGAAAAATACTACTTTACGCTGCACTTACTGACCTGATATGACTGAAATTCGGAAAGGAGATAGATTTTATCCTGGGTTGATACATAGGATACTTTTCATCCCGGAAAATTTCATGGTATATCAAAGAAGATACTGACTCACGCACTCACTGACATATCAACGCACAGCCCAAACCCCTGGGTCTAGAGACTTCAAATTTGGCACACAGATTCATTATAAGGTCTAGGGGTGCACTAAGAAAGGATTTTTCAAAATTCCCCCCTTAAGGGGTAAAACGGGGCTCCAAAGTTCGTATTTTACCAAGCTTCGATACTCCTTCACGCCGCAACTACTGAACCGATTTAGCTCAAATTTGGCATGGCGATAAATTGCATCTTGGGTTAACACACAAGCTACTTTTCATCCCGGGAAAATCCATGGTTCCCGTGGGATTAGTTAAAAACCGAAATTCACGCGGAAAAAAATCTTCACGCCGGAAGTACAAGACCGATTTAGCTGAAATTTGGAATGGACATAGATGATATCCTGGGTTAATAAAAAGGCTACTTTTCATCCCGGAAAAATCCATGGTTTTTGCGGGAAAACTGAAAAATTGATATTCACCCGTGAAAAATACTACTTTACGCTGCACTTACTGACCTGATATGACTGAAATTCGGAAAGGAGATAGATTTTATCCTGGATTGACACATAGGATACTTTTCATCCCGGAAAATTTCATGGTATATCAAAGGAGATACTGACTCACGCACTCACTGACATATCAACGCACAGCCCAAACCCCTGGGTCTAGAGACTTCAAATTTGGCACACAGATTCATTATGAGGTCTAGGGGTGCACTAAGAAAGGATTTTTCAAAATTCCCCCCTTAAGGGGTGAAACGGGGCTCTAAAGTTCGTATTTTACCAAGCTTCGATACTCCTTCACGCCGCAACTACTGAACCGATTTGGCTCAAATTTGGAATGGCGATAAATTGCATCTTGGGTTAACACATAAGCTACTTTTCATCCCGGGAAAATCCATAGTTCCCGTGGGATTAGTTAAAAATTGAAATTCACGCGGAAAAAAATCTTCACGCCGCAAGTACAAGACCGATTTGGCTGAAATTTGGAATGGAGATAGATGATATCCTGGGTTAGTAAAAAGGCTACGTTTTACCCCGGAAAAATCCATGGTTTTTGCGGGAAAACTGAAAAATTGATATTCACGCGTGAAAAATACTACTTTACGCTGCACTTACTGACCTGATATGACTGAAATTCGGAAAGGAGATAGATTTTATCCTGGGTTGATACATAGGATACTTTTCATCCCGGAAAATTTCATGGTATATCAAAGAAGATACTGACTCACGCACTCACTGACATATCAACGCACAGCCCAAACCCCTGGGTCTAGAGACTTCAAATTTGGCACACAGATTCATTATAAGGTCTAGGGGTGCACTAAGAAAGGATTTTTCAAAATTCCCCCCTTAAGGGGTAAAACGGGGCTCCAAAGTTCGTATTTTACCAAGCTTCGATATTCCTTCACGCCGCAACTACTGAACCGATTTAGCTCAAATTTGGCGTGGCGATAAATTGCATCTTGGGTTAACACACAAGCTACTTTTCATCCCGGGAAAATCCATGGTTCCCGTGGGATTAGTTAAAAACCGAAATTCACGCGGAAAAAATCTTCACGCCGGAAGTACAAGACTGACTTAGCTGAAATTTGGAATGGACATAGATGATGTCCTGGGTTAATAAAACGGCTACTTTTCATCCCGGAAAAATCCATGGTTTTTGCGGGAAAACTGACAAAATTGATATTCACGCGCGAAAAAAACCACTTTACGCTGCACTTACTAACCTGATATGACTGAAATTCGGAAAGGAGATGGATTATATCCTGGATTAATACATAGGGTACTTTTCATCCCGGAAAATTTCATGGTATATCAAAGAAGATACTGACTCACTCACTCACTGACATATCAACGCACAGCCCAAACCGCTGGGTCTAGAGACTTCAAATTTGGCACACCGGTTCCTTATGAGGGCTAGGGGTACACTAAGAAAGGATTTTTTAAAATTCCCCCCTTAAGGAGTAACACGGGGCTCCAAAGTTCGTATTTTACCAAGCTTCAATACTCCTTCACGCCGCAACTACTGAATTGATTTGGCTCAAATTTGGAATGGTGATAAATTGCATCGTGGGTTAACACATAAGCTACTTTTCATCCCGGGAAAATCCATGGTTCCCGTGGGATTAGTTAAAAACCGAATTCACGCGGAAAAAGATCTTCATGCAGTAAGTACAAGACGGATTTGGCTGAAATTTGGAATGGAGATAGATAATATCCTGGGTTAATGAAAAAGCTACTTTTTATACCGGAAAAATCCATGTTTTTTGCGGGAAAACTGAAAAATTGATATTCACGCGCGAAAAATACTACTTTACGCTGCACTTACTAAACTGAACTGAACTGAACTGAACTAAACTGAAATTCGGAAAGGAGATAGATTTTATCCTGGATTAATACATAGGATACTTTTCATCCCGGAAAATTTCATGGTTTCCATGATAATAGTGATAGATAATATGCCTTCATGCCGTAATTACTGAACTGATTTGGAATAGAGATAGATTATATCCTGGATTAATACTAAGGCCACTTTTTATCCCGGAAAAATCCATGGTTCCTTCGGGAACAGTGAAAAACAGATATCCACGCGGGAAAAATATTTCTTCACGCTGTAATTGGTGAACTGATTTGGCTGAAAATTAGAATAGAGAAGGCTATTTTTTATCCCGGGAAAATCAATGGTTATTTCTGAATATTTGTATTTCACTATTCCAGCGGGAGAAATACTCATTCACGCTGCAACTATTGAAAACTTTTGGCTGAAAGTTAAAATGGAGATAGATTTCGCTCTAAATTAACACAAAAGTTAGGTACTTTTTATTCCGGAAAAACCGATGGTTCCCGTGAGAATAGGGAAAACTAAAATTTACGCGGGCGAAGCCGCGGGTATCTGCTAGTTGAAAATAAAACTAAATAATTGGGGTCCTCTTATCTTCATTGATGTGTTTCTAAGATCAAGTTAAAAGGTTAACTGCCGGCACACTATACGAATTAATCCACACCTTGTATAGTAGTTCTTAGAAACTTTTTTCTAAGTATCATGGGTTTGATTTCATTTGAGTAAACACAAAAAACAATCATCACTTGCAAATAGTGAACGTTTATGCTGAATGTTCCGATGTTGCAATCTCAGCCTACATAAAGTTCAGCAGTTCATTGAGCTCCGTCTCACAACCATTGTGTTTATCTAAAGGTTAAATCCGCGACATTAGTGAAGGAGACCCATTGTAGACTTATGGGTGAGATTAATTATCACGCCTTGCTTAGATCGAGTTTTGAATTTATCTTTTGCTTAACACCAGAGGATAACGTTTGATATTTAAATATTTAATGAACAACTCTTATTTTGGAAAGAATGTTTTTAACACTGCGGAATTGGTAACTGTTATTTAGATTTTGTATATTCTATTGTGACAATCGTTTTATCTTTTTACATAGCTTGTTTCAATGAGTGATAAAAATTTAACCCTTACCTTTATTGGAAAATACTAAAAAAAATATTTTACGGGATCTCTGTATTTGATTTAAAAATAGAAGCTGAATTGTAATTTATACCTGGAGTGCCGTCTATATTTTACCTTTCAACTTGAGCACTAAATGTCTGTTTATATTTTTTGAAATTCTCTTTTAGTTGTCAAGTATTTGTAATATTATAAATAAAATCTAGTGTGAGTGGCACTGTCGTGGTAATTTGATGTAAATGAATATATGAATCAACAAAGGAGACACAAAATATAAAACATTTTAAACTCGAATATATTTTCATGTTTCAACCAAAGCGAGTTTCGTATTCGCTGGCTCGGAATGAACAAGATAATACGACGTTTTACAACACAACTTTAATTCAGCTGACATTTACTTAACTATCAGACATCCATTGCGGTTATCTTTCCTTATTGTGGCATCTGTTATTTTATCCCCTTCACCTTCCATATTAGGTACTCGCTTGTAGCCCACGGCTTCTTCGGTGGCAGAC
The DNA here is from genome assembly GCA_036785405.1 of Coenonympha arcania. Classification (NCBI taxonomy): domain Eukaryota; kingdom Metazoa; phylum Arthropoda; class Insecta; order Lepidoptera; family Nymphalidae; genus Coenonympha; species Coenonympha arcania. The sequence goes on along the minus strand of CM072063.1, from coordinate 1,918,533 downwards.
GGTGTTTAATTTCCTAATGCACTGTTTGGAATTGACTAAGTGTGTTGGGTTAATAAACATGAGTTGGTGTGCAATTTGCAATGTAGCGGGGTATTACAAACGCGTATATAACACGGCGCTGTCGCCTCTAAATCTTGAAATATATCTCCCGCTATAGCCTGGGAATGACGTTTAGATTAGATAACTGATTTATGGATGCGTTGACTTGTCAACGTTGGTATCGCGTATATTGTGCACTCTGACTACAGCATGTTTGGAAAAGCAATTGTATGTGAGAGAGCAAACACATACCTACAGTTTGTTTTTGTAAATCCATCAACTTCAGGTCTGGATAGGATTCAGTCCAACTTTGAGTGCTTTATGACAAAAATTAACTTACTTTATACTTCTAGCTTAGTGGTTTATTATAGTAGTACAGACCACGACGTCTCGCCCTACTTTGTCAAAATTACTTTCAAAATTTTAATTTGTCAAAATTATTTTCATTCGATTTATATGGAGTTTGACAGAGTGGGGCGCGCCGTCGTGTATGGAAATATCCACTATAAAGTCATTCCTTGCTCTGTGAAAATATCTATACATAATTTTACACAAGAATATTTTTGGCCACTCCTACTGCAAACACCTTTAGGTTATCTGTGTTTTACATAATTTCCTGCCTATAATGATAAGAGGAATAAATACATAATGATAGATTTTTTGCGTCGTTATTTTATTCGTATCGCCCATTACTCTGTTGCAGTCGCATTACAAAGTAGTTACAGTTGATAGCGCAGCGGACTTATCACCGAGACTTATATAACGTTCTATTTTTAATGCATTACCAATACTAGCACTGCAGTCGAGTGCTCATAACATTGTTAGTTACAATAACAATTATTGCGCATCTAGAGAACTAACCATCCTCAACGCTTATAACCGTTGCAAGGTCTAGAATCTTCTATGTAATAGTACCTAGCACTTTTATTTTTTTATTTATTTTATGTGCATACGTTCATTTTAAGTAGATACTTCTACGCTTAACAATCGGGGTCATGTTGTCGTTTACTTCCTGCGATAAACAACGTTTTACAGCTGAAATATTGCATTTATTTACAAGTCAAATTTTTATCTTCAGGTAAACATATTTTTCTTCTAGACGTATTCATATTCTTACATAGAGTTGTTACATATTATTAAGTGGTTGCGTCGCATTTATGTGGATACATAATACATTTGTAACATATATCTAGGAAGGTATCGTTTGTATATATAAATTGTATTGAATTTCTAAAGCCAAGCAGCTGCCAAAAACAAATTCGGTGTTACATATTAGGTACACATAGTTCGGAATCAACAACTTTATTGAAGTATGTATTTGTGTTTGTAAATATTATTTATTTATTTATTTTGTAATAAGTAGTTAGTAATTTAGTTTGTAAATATTGTACGTCTACTTAAATAGCGTTTGAGTTTTTCAAATAAAGTTTGTTTTCAGCAGGTACCTATATCATATGCAGGGGAAATGGACGAAAATTCCGTCACGAAGAAATTGTACGAAAATCTAGAATGAAACATTCCCTTACTAGGCAACAGAATGTGCACGCATGCAATCACATATAGATATTTGGTATGACCGACTCGTTAGCGCGAACTTACAGGAATACCGCGCCAACTTTCGAGCGATGGGTGAAATCACACATGAAAAAATATACAATGGGGGTTTGTTTCGGGTGTTATGCTAAACTTTTTTCTACCGAGTGTTTCACGGCAGTCTAACTCAATTCAACTAAGCGAAGATACAATCAAAGGCGGAAAGTTGGAAACACGCTTGCCTATTCGCTGTTGATACAAATGCACTATTATCGTAAGTGGTAGAGATGAAGGATGGTCGGGATAGTCTTTCCAGACTTCAAATCTTTGCGATGTCTCAAAGTTTCATAGTAAAAAGGTGGCCAGGCTCCAATTTAAGTACTCTTTCATATATAAAACAGTACTTAATATTTTTAATTAAAATTTTTTACCCTATTTGGAACCATATTTTAATGAGCCCTAGTTTGATTAACGTCTCATATAGGACTTATCGGCAAATTACTCCTGCAGCCGAACATGCAGATTGTATCAATGGTTTGAGAGCTACGTAACTTCGTAAACTTCTTTATACCTAGTTTGTCCATTTTATTAATACTTTTTTGACGTATGAGATAGATCATAGGTATAGCAATAGCGAGGGACCAGAGAGAGACGAACGTACAGTGGTCTCTCTGTCCTATTCGATTAATAAAATGGACAAACTAGATATATTATTGGTGTACTTTGTGTACAGAATAACCCCACATGTCTTAATACTCTAATTGTTTCTTGTAAGCTGCGACTGTTTATTTAACAATGCAATATGCAATAAATTAAACCCTTTATAAATAGTGTTTACGTGTGAGTCTGACTAATACCGACTGTAGATGTTAGTTATTTTAATGTAAATGCCTTTTTGTCCGACCATTTAAAGGAAAAAAATGCGTTGTTAACTTACATTAAGAAAAGCATAGTATATATTTTTATGATAATTCATAATTTGTAATGTGAATGTATTTATGTTTTATTGTATTCAATTTGACAATTGTGAAGATTGCGTGTTTTCAACCATTGCAGGTAGAATTTCATAATGATAACGCTAGGTCAGTTACAAGAAAAGCACTAGGTGCATGTTATATCTGGTTAAATAATATTAAAAACGCCTTAGGAAATCCAAGCACCAGTTTGCCTTCGAAACGTCTATATTACTCGTATAAGTCTTTCTTTGTCCATGAGCATGACTTAAGAATAAAAAACAGAAAAAGCAAGTTCCACTTCACACCATAACGTGGTAAGTGGTAACGATTTTAATAAATGCTTAATTAACGACCGTGAAATGAAATTGCTCGACCCACCTCGACCAACGTCTTTGGCAGCATGCCCATTGCCCATGCACTTACCAGTCTCGCAAAAATATTTGTCGGGAAAAATATTTAATTCAAATACCTAATACCATGCTCTTCTACTTACCTTGAAGTTCGTTCTATACCGAATTCTGATTGCTCCTAAGAGACATTATTTATTTCCTATCAAAACCTCTATTTGATGTCAAAATGTATATTATAATGAAAGCTATCAATAGCTTATCTCATATTAGGTACATATAATTTATATATTTTTTTAATTTTTTGCCGCTAGTGATAATCACTGAGCCCCATCAGAAGGATGAATGATTGACATTGCAGTTCACAGAAAATGATACACATAGTTAAGTGTTTTACGTTTCCCAATAAGTATCAGTCAAATGTTGAATATAGTACAATAACAGATGGTCAGAATTGTTTCAATTATCTTTCCGTAAACATCCTTAATACATTTTCGAAAATACTTTGGTAGGTATTCACCGTTTCTTTAATGAGAATTCCTAAACGTTATACGCGCTACGGAATTCTAAAATGAGAGCCGAAAACGTAGAACAAAAATAGTTGATATAAATTGCTTTAAATTGGTATAGAGGTAATAAATCTGGCAGCATAAAATTCTTAGTCGTTAACGATAAGCTTTTTTTTTCAATCAAGCGAGCTTATTTATCATTCTGGTTTCGTCTATAGATTCATTGTATCTATATATATAAAAGAATGAGGCATTTTGGTGATTTTGGTTGTTCCAAGGATTCCGCCAAAACTATAGGTCGTAGAGATCTGAAATTTGGTACCTAGGTAGATATTAGGTCATGAATTCGTACTAAGACGGGGATTCCAGAAATTCAAATTGTAAGGGGTAAAAACCGTTGGTTTTTTGGATTTCCCCATACAAAAGTGAAATTTTTTTCGTTGTTCCAGGAATTCCCGAAAAGCTACAAGTCGTAGGGATCTGAAATTTGGTACCTAGGTAGATATTAGGTCATGAATTCGTACTAAGACGGGGATTCCAGAAATTCAAATTGTAAGGGGTAAAAACCGTTGGTTTTTTGGATTTCCCCATACAAAAGTAAAATTTTTTTCGTTGTTCCAGGAATTCCCGAAAAGCTACAAGTCGTAGAGATCTGAAATTTGGTACTTAGGTTGATATTAGGTCATGAATTCGTACTAAGACGGGGATTTCAGAAATTCAAATTGTAAGGAGTAAAAACCGTTGGTTTTTTGGATTTCCCCATACAAAAGTGAAATATTTTTCATTGTTCCAGGAATTCCCGAAAAGCTACAAGTCGTAGGGATCTGAAAATTGGTAACTAAGTAGATATTAGGTCATGAATTCGTACTAAGACGGGGATTCCAGAAATTCAAATTTTAAGGGGAAAAAACCGTTGGTTTTAGGGATTTCTCCATACAAAAGTGTAATTTTTTTCGTTGTTCCAGGGATTCCCGAAAAACTAAAAGTCGTAGAGATCTGAAATTTGGTACCTAGGTTGATATTAGGTCAAGAATTCGTACTAAGACGGGGATTCCAGAAATTCAAATTTTAAGGGGTAAAAACCGTTGGTTTTAGGGATTTCTCCATACAAAAGTGAAATTTATTTCGTTGTTCCAGGGATTCCCGGAAAACTACAAATCGTAGAGATCTGAAATTTGGTACCTAGGTTGATATTAGGTCATGAATTCGTACTAAGACGGGGATTCCAGAAATTCAAATTGGAAGGGATAAAAATCCTACTTTTAAGGGATTTTCCCATACAAAAGTGTAATTTTTGCGTTGTTCCAGGGATTCCAGCGAAATTAAAAGTCGTAGAAATCTGAAATTTGGTACCTAGGTTGGTATTAGGTATATCATGAATTCGTATTCAGAAAGGGATTTTCGAGATTCAAATTTTGAGGAGGAAAAATTTTGAATTTTTTGGCCGCCATTTTGAACTTTTTTGTTACTGGGCCGATTGCTTTGAAAATCGATATTTGACTATGGCAGAAAGCATAGAGACGGAATTTGTGGTAAAAATTTAAAAAATAGGCCGCCATTTTGAACTTTTTGTTACTGGGCCGATTGCTTTGAAAATCGATATTTAACTATGGCAGCAAGCATAGAGAAGGAATTTGTGGTCAATATTTAAAAAAGTGGCCGCCATTTTGAACTTTTTAGTTACTGGGCTGATTGCTTTGAAAATCGATATTTGACTATGGCAGCAAGCATAGAGAAGGAATTTGTGGTCAAAATTTAAAAAAGTGGCCGCCATTTTGAACTTTTTTGTTACTGGGCCGATTGCTTTGAAAATCGATATTTGACTATGGCAGCAAGCATAGAGAAGGAATTTGTGGTCAAAATTTAAAAAAGTGGCCGCCATTTTGAACTTTTTTGTTACTGGGCCGATTGCTTTGAAAATGGATATTTTACAGTGGCAGCAAGCATAGAGAAAGAGTTTGTGGTAAAAATTTAAAAAATAGGCCGCCATTTTGAACTTTTTTGTTACTGAGCCGATTGCTTTGAAAATCGATATTTTACAGTGGCAGCAAGCATAGAGAAAGAGTTTGTGGTCAAAATTTAAAAAATAGGCCGCCATTTTGAACTTTTTTGTTACTGGGCCGATTGCTTTGAAAATCGATATTTGACTATGGCAGCAAGCATAAAGAAGGAATTTGTGGTCAAAATTTAAAAAAGTGGCCGCCATTTTGAACTTTTTTGTTACTGGGCCGATTGCTTTGAAAATCAATATTTGACTATGGCAGCAAGCACAGAGAAGGAATTTGTGGTCAAAATTTAAAAAAGTGGCCGCCATTTTGAACTTTTTTGTTACTGGGCCGATTGCTTTGAAAATCGATATTTGCTTATGGCAGCAAGCATAGAGAAGGAATTTGTGGTCAAAATTTAAAAAAGTGGCCGCCATTTTGAACTTTTTTGTTACTGGGCCGATTGCTTTGAAAATGGATATTTGACTATGGCAGCAAGCATAGAGAAGGAATTTGTGGTCAAAATTTAAAAAAGTGGCCGCCATTTTGAACTTTTTTGTTACTGGGCCGATTGCTTTGAAAATGGATATTTGACTATTGCAGCAAGCATAGAGAAGGAATTTGTGGTCAAAATTTAAAAAAGTGGCCGCCATTTTGAACTTTTTTGTTACTGGGCAGATTGCTTTGAAAATCGATATTTGACTATGGCAGCAAGCTGTAGAAGGAATTTGTGGTCAAAATTTAAAAAAGTGGCCGCCATTTTGAACTTTTTTGTTAATGGGCCGATTGCTTTGAAAATCGATATTTGACTATGGCAGCAAGCATAGAGAAGGAATTTGTGGTCAATATTTAAAAAAGTGGCCGCCATTTTGAACTTTTTTGTTACTGGGCAGATTGCTTTGAAAATCGATATTTGACTATGGCAGCAAGCATAGAGAAGGAATTTGTGGTCAAAATTTAAAAAAAGTGGCCGCCATTTTGAACTTTTTTGTTACTGGGCCGATTGCTTTGAAAATCGATATTTGACTATGGCAGCAAGCATAGAGAAGGAATTTGTGGTCAAAATTTAAAAAAGTGGCCGCCATTTTGAACTTTTTTGTTACTGGGCCGATTGCTTTGAAAATGGATATTTGACTATGGCAGCAAGCATAGAGAAGGAATTTGTGGTCAAAATTTAAAAAAGTGGCCGCCATTTTGAACTTTTTTGTTACTGGGCCGATTGCTTTGAAAATGGATATTTGACTATGGCAGCAAGCATAGAGAAGGAATTTGTGGTCAAAATTTAAAAAAGTGGCCGCCATTTTGAACTTTTTTGTTACTGGGCAGATTGCTTTGAAAATCGATATTTGACTATGGCAGCAAGCATAGAGAAGGAATTTGTGGTCAAAATTTAAAAAAGTGGCCGCCATTTTGAACTTTTTTGTTAATGGGCCGATTGCTTTGAAAATCGATATTTGACTATGGCAGCAAGCATAGAGAAGGAATTTGTGGTCAATATCTAAAAAAGTGGCCGCCATTTTGAACTTTTTTGTTACTGGGCAGATTGCTTTGAAAATCGATATTTGACTATGGCAGCAAGCATAGAGAAGGAATTTGTGGTCAAAATTTAAAAAAGTGGCCGCCATTTTGAACTTTTTTGTTACTGGGCCGATTGCTTTGAAAATCGATATTTGACTATGGCAGCAAGCATAGAGAAGGAATTTTTGGTAAAAATTTAAAAGAATTGGCCACAATTTTGTACTTATATGTCTTACCATGGTAGCAAGCAACCACGGCCGGATGTATGAACGGACGGTGGAGTCTTAGTAAGAGCTTTTACCCTTTGGGTACGGAACCCTAAAAATGGCCACCATATTTAACTTTTTTGTGACGATCGAATTTTTCAAAATCAATATGTGACTATTACCAGGAAGCAAGAGAAAATTTTGTGGGCAAAATGGTGTGTAGTGCAGGAATTTTGGAAATTAAACCACCATAGTAAGGCATAACTCAGAAGTTAACGTGAGCGAAGCCGCGGGCGTTTGCTAGTATTAGATATTTATGGACACCAAAGTAGACGTGATCGAATTAAGAATTGTATCAGTTAACGAAAGGAACACATTATTTTTATCAGTTTTAATTTTTAAGGCTCGAAATTCTTTAACATTAAATACAAAAAGTAAAATTGAACTGCGAACAATCAAATCAGCTACATACCAGATCTTGTACCAGAACACTACAGATAATCAAACGTAGAAGTTACACATTATAGAATGTAAGCAATTCTTGTTTGATTTGAGTAAAACTGATAAATTATGGATTTAGATTGCAGTATCTATATGGACTTTCTTATTCGGAATCGTTAATATTAGCTGCTGTTAATCATTTGGTTACGGTCAATTTAATTGTTTTGCTTTTTATACACAGTGAAGACAGTCTGGATCGACAGCCACGCCCCGCACAATTCGCCTAATTGCCTAATTATTTTTATTACCCGTTTGTTTCGGGCGCGGCCGTCTCGAGTCTCGAGTCTCGAGTCTCGACCCATTTTCCAATTTAATCTCACACCGAAAAAAAACACCTAACATTTTATTTCCTACCAAAGCAAATAAGAGATATTTTATCACTCCATTACACGTGTCATAAAATAGTAACATTAATAACCAAAACTTTATTCCATCTACGATCCACATTATCGCACTTCAAAGAAATACTTCCATCTGAATTTTTAATGAGGGAATGTTGCCTTTTAATAATCCGATAGAGGATCGGCCCCTTTGTCTTTGATACGAACACTTTTGGTTTACTAATGAGCGCTTGTTTACGTTGGAAGGCCTTGAAATTTAGGAGGACATGGTAGGCGGTGCGAACCGTTCCTAAATTTTGCTACGTCTGATTCATATGAAAATGCCAATTCAAATAAACAAACGTTTAGGTTTCCGGGCATTTTTATACTGTTCAATTATAATATGAAACTTATGAATGTTGGAACACGAGATACTCGAGACGCTAACCACGCCGTAAGCTGAGAATTCATTTTTATTATTAAAGTTTACTCGTGGCTTCATACACATTAAAAATTCATCGTGTGTACCAAAATGTAATAGATACGTCGCGTGTAACTTATAAAATTTTTAAAAACATGTCGGAAACCATGAAAAATTATCACATAGGTTGATGAAATCATGGTTGTAGTGTAATAAAACGTAGGCGACACACGAAAATTGGCGGTTTGGTAAAAATCGTGAGCAAAACAAGCGTGCCGGGTGTTAGGTAATCGAATTTAGTAGGACCCATTATGCCGCCGAGGCCAAGGCCTTTATTGTTTACAACGTTCGTTCGCGACTACTACGCTGCATTAAATCATGTTTTGAGTACATTTGCACCGGCCTAAAAGTATGTACTGCTTTATGGTTAGGCACATATTTATTTAGTAGCTGTTTACGGAAACTCGTATAATTTTACTTAAAATTGATAATATAATTGGTCAAGAGTGTTTATTTTGGTCTAGATGGACCCATAAATGGTTTGAAAATTTAAAATTATTTTATTTAACTTACGTCAATTTTGCGGTATGGGCTAGGTATACAAGAAACCAAAGGGATTAAAATTATAGTTAAAACTCAAAACTACATCATTGTTATCTAAGCAATGTCTTTTCTTCATCGTGTGTTCCAAATCCCAATTCTATTTTTCCAATTATTAATTATTATTTTCTATGGTTTATTTTTCTTTCAATTTGTTATCATTTCAAGAGAGTCATCAAATAACCTTCGAGATTTGCCAGACTCTCATCTATTATTTTTATATAACCCTGTGAGTAAGTATTGAGGTCGGTACTTGGTACAGATATACATAAATCATTTTGCAAAAAAAGCAATTCAAAGCTGACAAGGATAATGTTTGATGTAGGTATCTGTTGACCTTGCTCACGAATTCATTCCATCAATTGTTTCAAACGACTCAAACTCAGTCTGTGTTCTGTATAATAATACGTTTAATCTGAATCGGATTACAATCTTATGTTACTTGTTAGCTGCCGTTGTTATGAGCTTTACCTAATCCTTTTTAACCTAAGGGATTGCATGACACGATTTATTTGATAAAAAATTGTTTTACTTTTACCCAAGGCAGTTGGTACTGTGGGTTTCAATTATTTACTCATTTTTTCTACAATCCTTTAATAATAAAGTTCTTTTGGTTCAATTATAGCCCGATCGGTAAATATGTTAAGTGATGTAACTTTTACGACGTACAATACAAGTCTCTCCCACGTTTCGGAAACTTGTTTTTTGAGATTAATGGGTGCGTATTTTAAAACTGGCCGTCGCTTCGGTCGTTTATATATTCCTGACTGCATTTCTTTGTAGACTGGTCGACGACGGACGTTCGTTTAACTACGGGTATTGACATAGTACTTGACAAGTCGTCGACAACATCCGCACCTTCTTTAAATCTTATTATTATTGACCTTACAAGCTAACCAAGAAGACCTATGACGAAATTTGGTATATTTTCGAAATAGGAATCTTCACTTAGGGTGTAAAGTTAAGATCTGTTATTTTCTCAGTAGCAGCTCAGAGCTAGTGCTTTCTCCGTTGCAGCTCAGAGTCAGTAAATTTCGAAAGTTCTACTTCCCTCACGCCAAAGAATAGGAAAAATGTCGAATCTGTGCCTGTGGACGAAGTATTTGGTAAAGACATTTTATCTTAATCATCTGGTGCATACAGAAGTCCCCCTTTCATGATGTCTAGTGGGGTGATAGCGTTGGTGATGATGTTTCCCCAAGGCGTCTGCAGGGCCAGAAATTATCCTGAGCCCATATCGTGTTCCTCAGGCAGACGGGAGAACTCTGGATAAGACGTGTAACGTAACGTAACGTGTACGAGTAGCTTATGACATTCATGGCATAATTTCCCTAAATATATATTTCGTTTTCAATAATCGTAATCTTTATTCACATAGCGCATAATAACACAGGCACACCGCACGGATTTCTAAATGACATCAGAATTGTAATTTATGAGTAAGGGTTCGGCCTTCCATTCTGACTCAGAATAGAAGGCCGAACCCGAACTATGCCTCAGACCTGAAGACCTGTGTCTCAGAATTTCTGAGGCACAGGTCTTAGGCATGCAGCTGGGGATTTTCGGATTTAGGTTTTAGACATTATCAGTTACCGATGAAATGGAAAGCATTGTGATTCGTGAACCTGCGTGCCTGAGGGTTTGCTATAATCTCAAAGATCACCATTTTATGACATGATGGATCGTTATAGAAATTTCGAAGCACGTTTTAGTATTTACGTCGCCTCAAAGGCACCTTTGCGGTTTTATGACTTTAGTTTTATGCACATGTTTGTGACAAGCGATAGCAAGCGATAGTGAGCGTCTTTCTATTACCTACAAAGTACTCGTAGCTCAAGGTACACAATATTGTGGTAGGGTAAATTGGCGTTTAAGTTACATTTGTCACGCCTGTGATTGTGATTATGTGGCTAACGTCCAACAGCTAGCGTAGTGTGATTATATCATACGAGAACGACATACCGACATACCTATACTATGTAATATTAAATGATATGGCGTATTTTTCATTTTATTGCGGTCTGTTGCAAAAAATGGGATAACAGGACTGCTGCCTGGCAGGCTTCCCGTAAAGCCTGAAGCGACATTGATAAGGTGGTTGGTTTTTCCATTGTGTGTGTCCCATGCAGTGAGGTATTGCGACCAATATATATTGGGACGACAAGAAAACATAGAAGAGAGTGTTCAGGAGTCGCCTGCAAGGTGATGACTGTTGACAGTAATAATTCTCAAATCAAAATGTTATTAGTCTGTAGAAAAGTATACCTAAGCTTTAAGCGATTCCGATTCTAACTGGTGAATCACAATCGCAAGTGCTTGTTACCGTGGGCCGATCTGAACGAGAAAGTCGTATACCGGTTCCAGACTCCCACTGGCTGAGTCTACTTTCAAATCACAATAGATGTTCTGCTTATCGAACTAATCCGAACACGCGGCTGGTTGCTACCGGGCATTCAATGGGTGCCTAAATGTTTTAGTTGATGGGTTTACGTGGTCGAGATAAACCTAACGAGTTGTAATAGGAGTTAGGAGTTTGGACCTCCCTGAAGCGTTTCAAGTAGTGGATGTGCCTTTAAATGGTGAAACCCTGGTTTGACACCCTTTGAAATATTGTTCTCGATAAAACGTAACGTCGTAGCGAAAAGCTAATATATTGTCGCTCTGCTGTTGGACCAAAGGTCCTGTAGACAACACCCATAATGAGGACTGAGGACTAGGAGGAAGCTCGTTCTGGAGCCCTGACCACCCGTGGTTTTAGGCCTATAAAGCTCCGCAACCTTAGCTACAAAGATGAAAATAATATGTTAAGGGTATCTGGTGCAGCAAATACTGCTTAGATCTCTACTATAAGTGTATTAAGATTACCAATATCTACAAAATTGATTTAGTTCGTACTATACATGAAAAAGATAACATATAGATATATTGATGCTAGATTATACTAAAAAGGGAGCATAGCTACAGAACTGTGGTCACGGCTGGTTAACAAAACATGTGCTTTACATTTAAAAAACGAGAAAAAAACAGTCTTGAAACGAACAACTTGTTATGTCACACGTTTTGCCATCTGATATTATATAGTCTCGTATTGTCGTTTTACACGGAATAGGATTTATATTCAGGTAATGAATTATGAATAACGTAGCACAAATCGCTTATTCTGAGTACTCGGAAAAATGCTGTTTGCAAAAAAAATGCAATTTTCTGTTGAGAATACTAATATAAATATAAGCAGTAAGCGTCGACGGATCGAGGACGTATTGCTTTCGGCACGAAGATCCTCTATTTGAATTGTAATTTCATGTGTATACTTAGTAACCTCCACACATAGGTTTTCAAGAGCAATACGTATTATTAACAGATATCTGTGAATATTACGAGAGTTAGAAATTTTCGCACTATTGTTTATTTACATACAATCCCGTAAAAATCTTGCTGCTTTCTACTCGGTGCGTATTTAGTTTGCATTAATAATATCGGCTTTTAACTACTCATTTTCCTTTACATATTCATTTTCAATCAAAAAAATCATTGGTACCGTATCAACCAATCAACCATCCATAGAACAAATTGACGCTAATGGTGAATGTGGAATGCCTTTAAATATGAATGTATAAAGCTAGAAATTCCTGTAACTTAAGCATAAGTCAGTGGCATTCAAAAACAACTGATTTACTAAAAGAACAAAAAGATGAAACGGGCAAAGTTCAGGCTCACAAGGAGAACAAAATCTTAAAATAGCGTCGTATTTTTGATAAACACGACAGATTTTTCGAGTGCTAATTCAGATCTTCTTCTGAGTGATCTTCTTATTTTTCACTGTAGCTACAATGAAAATTAAGAAGATCTTAAAGACAATAATAGCTTATTAAGTACATATTAATAATATTTATTTTGGGCGCAAACTGAAAACATCGTAGACCGGACGACCTCAGGCATATTTTGTTTGCTAAACACAAACGTTATTATAACTCACGCGTCTGCCTCGAAATAACTTTAGCACTTGAGTAATTTGCAGTGCAAACTAATTGATTGTTTGTCTATATTTAATTCTGTTTAAGTATTTTTTTTTTAGTTTAAATAAAGCAATTTCATAATACGTTTGTTTTGTTGGGATTCCTTGTACTAATTTGTTTTGAGCGTCCATGGGTTAAAAGCGGCAAATATTATTATCACAACATTGAATCCCTGAAATTGATCAAAGATACTCCATCTGCATAAAAATGTATAGAGCAACTGTGACTCCGCAATCCTTTATTGAAATACGTTGGCCAAATCATTTAAGGACGTGCTCCCAAAATAGATAGGTATCAAATCGGACTAAATACATACGCACGGCCTACACTCACACAAAGGTGCCTTGAAATGAGTGAATCAACGCGATTTTGATACTTTGAGATAAAATTTTATATTTTGTCATTTAGGTATTTTATTATAACGAAATAACTTCGTTCTAAGCTTATTTATTATCTCGCTGCAGACTCGGTCATAAATCATTCGAGTGTCTCGCTCACCGACATCGGACCGGCCAACGAGCGCAGCCACGTGTACAACATATGCGGGGAGGTGAGAGGCTGCACCACTATAGAAGTGTAATTATCTCGCTGCAGACTCGGTCATAAATCATTCGAGTGTCTCACTCACCGACATCGTGCCGGCCGACGAGCGCAGCCGCTTGTGCAACATATGCGGGGAGGTGAGAGGCTGCACCACTATAGAAGTGTAATTATCTCGCTGCAGACTCGTTCATAAATCATTCGAGTGACTCGCTCACCATCACCAACATCGTGCCGGCCGACGAGCGCAGCCGCGTGTGCAACATATGCGGGGAGGTGAGAGGCTGCCAACTATAGTAGTGTTATCATCTCGCTGCAGACTCGGTCATAAATCATTCGAGTGTCTCGCTCACCGACATCGTGCCGGCCGACGAGCGCAGCCGCGTGTGCAACATATGCGGAGAGTTGAGAGGCTGCCAACTATAGTAGTGTTATTATCTCGCTGCAGACTCGGTCATAAATCACTTGAGTGTCTCGCTCACCGACATCGTGCCGGCCGACGAGCGCAGCCGCGTGTGCAACATATGCGGGGAGGTGAGAGGCTGCCAACTATAGTAGTGTTATTATCTCGCTGCAGACTCGGTCATAAATCATTCGAGTGTCTCGCTCACCGACATCGTGCCGGCCGACGAGCGCAGCCGCGTGTGTAACATATGCGGGGAGTTGAGAGGCTGCCAACTATATTAGTGTTATTATCTCGCTGCAGACTCGGTCATAAATCATTCGAGTGTCTCGCTCACCGACATCGTGCCGGCCGACGAGCGCAGCCGCGTGTGCAACATATGCGGGGAGGTGAGAGGCTGCCAACTATAGTAGTGTTATTATCTCGCTGCAGACTCGGTCATAAATCATTCGAGGGTCTCGCTCACCGACATCGTGCCGGCCGACGAGCGCAGTCACGTGTGCAACATATGCGGGGAGGTGAGAGGCTGCCAACTTTAGTAGTGTTATTATCTCGCTGCAGACTCGGTCATAAAGCATTCGAGTGTCTCGCTCACCGACATCGTGCTGGCCGACGAGCGCAGCCGCGTGTGCAACATATGCGGGGAGGTGAGAGGCTGCACCACTATAGTAGTGTTATTATCTCGCTGCAGACTCGGTCATAAATCATTCGAGTGCAGTCGCGTGTGCAACATATGCGGGGAGGTGAGAGGCGCGCTCGTCGGCCGGCACGATGTCGGCGAGCGAGACACTCGAATGATTTATGACCGAGTCTGCAGCGAGATTATAACACTACTATAGTTGGCAGCCTCTTACCTCCCCTCATATGTTGCACACGCGGCTGCGCTCGTCGGCCGGCACGATGTCGGTGAGCGAGACACTCGAATGATTTATGACCGAGTCTGCAGCGAGATAATAACACTACTATAGTTGGCAGCCTCTCACCTCCCCGCATATGGTACACACGCGGCTGCGCTCGTCGGCCGGCACGATGTCGGTGAGCGAGACACTCGAATGATTTATGACCGAGTCTGCAGCGAGATAATAACACTACTATAGTTGGCAGCCTCTCACCTCCCCGCATATGTTGCACACGCGGGACACTCGAATGATTTATGACCGAGTCTGCAGCGAGATAATAACACTACTATAGTTGGCAGCCTCTTACCTCCCCTCATATGTTGCACACGCGGCTGCGCTCGTCGGCCGGCACGATGTCGGTGAGCGAGACACTCGAATGATTTATGACCGAGTCTGCAGCGAGATAATAACACAACTATAGTGGTGCAGCCTCTCACCTCCCCGCATATGTTGCACACGCGGCTGCGCTCGTCGGCCGGCACGATGTCGGTGAGCGAGACACTCGAATGATTTATGACCGAGTCTGCAGCGAGATAATAACACTACTATGTTGCACACGGAGGCTGCACTACTATAGTAGTGTAATTATCTCGCTGCAGACTCGGTCATTAATCATTCAGCTAGCTAGAGGCTAGCTCTATACGTTTAGGAGATCCAGTAGTAGTCTTCGAAGTATACCTTCAGGTCACTCAACCAAGTCAAGTGGAAAGGTCTTTTCATAACTAACAAAACGAGCCCAAACTCGGCACGGCTAGCTCTATACGTCTAGGAGATCCAGTTGTAGTCTTCGAAGTATACCTTCAGGTCACTCAACCAAGTCAAGTGGAAAGGTCTTGTCATAACTAACAAAACGAGCCCAAACTCGGCACGGCTAGCTCTATACGTCTAGGAGATCCAGTAGTAGTCTTCGAAGTATACCTTCAGGTCACTCAACCAAGTCAAGTGGACAGGTCTTGTCATTACTAACAAAACGAGCCCAAACTCGACACGGCTAGCTCTATACGTCTAGGAGATCCAGTAGTAGTCTTCGAAGTATACCTTCAGGTCACTCCACCAAGTCAAGTGGAAAGGTCTTTTCATAACTTACAAAACTGGCCAAACTCGGCACGGCTAGCTCTATACGTCTAGGAGATCCAGTAGTAGTCTTCGAAGTATACCTTCAGCTCACTCCACCAAGTCAAGTGGAAAGGTCTTTTCATAACTAACAAACGAGCCTAAACTCGAGACGGCTAGCTCTATACGTCTAGGAGATCCAGTTACCAGTAGTAGTCTTCTAAGTATACCTCCGCTTGGGGAACAAATAAAATAAATGGAATAAAATAAATAAACTCAATTCTAGCTAATTATAATAAAATATAATATTGTAGGTACTGTAGGTGCTTACCTTTTGAAAAATATGTCAGGACAGTATTACGTAAAGTATCAAGATAGTTATTGCCAAATATCCGTGTACGTACAGCGATGTTTTTCAATCAGCAACTGCTCGCAAACGACGTGCAGTCCCACTCGCGAAGGCAGCCAAAGGCTGACTGATTGATATTTGAATTTTGAAATAGTAGAAACCTGTGACCGAGTAAAATAAAATAACCCTTATTGTAACCTCTTTAAGATTTACGCTTGTAAGCAAAATATGTGAAAACAGTGCACGCGAACTTCATTTTTTTTCATTTACTGTTTGTCTTTTTTTTGTTATTTTTTCTACCACCGTGTATAGATGAACATATCTACTGTCAGTTGATATTTTTAAAAGACATAAAATCGGTATGTTTTTACAGAAAAATGTACCGAAACTCACTCCTAAATCGCCAATTTTGTGAGAAGAGATGATTTAAACTATTTTTATAGTACTAAAAGTAAAGATTTTTAACCAATTTTTCTACCACGAATTGTAGATGAAAGACCAATCTTTGTGTTTTTATTTTTAGTTCCATTATATTTTGTTTATTCTAGTCACAATATGTACCGAAAACTCCACGAAAACTGCAATGTCCGTAAACGCACCCTTAACGATGAATTCGGAGTGATTATTGTGAAGAGGACATATAGCAAAAACCTACCTCATGCAAGCTTATGCATAAAAGAGCATAAAAAGTGAACACGGTTGAAGTTCTAATTTCTAAAATAGACTACCATAAAGTTTAAAGTGCAGAACTGCAGAATGACTTAACCGATAACATTATAAGTCCCATTTACAAACTCGGTCTATTTAAATCGTTCCATTTAAAATATACATTTAAGTGAGTCATTAATACGCAAAAACGAATATAATGTGGCATGCACGATCGCCTCACCATTTGATAATGTAAAATCGAGTCGACACAAACATCGTTATTTTTAAACCGCGCCCAAGGTCGGCCCCGCCATGTTGCATTCACTATGTATCGATTCAAAATTTTTGTTACTCGTAAACAAGGTCTTTTATTATTCTGCTTTTGAAAATAAAACGAGGTGCAAAGAATATTTTTACATAATTCCCCACTCAGAGATTCACAAATAGGCCAGGCCCTGGCTCACCGACTTGTGAGTGTTTACGATCTATTTTTCCAACCAGTTTATTAATGTCAGCAGTATTTATTCTTGACATGGTACAATCTGGTACTGCGCATTACTGACAATAGACAATAGACATGTTTGCGTCTTTGGGTAATGTATTAGGATATAGGATTGACACATGGATTAACTGGAAATTCTTGTCTAAAACAACGACATTCGAGATAATCGCCTAGCATAAGGAAGCTGTTAAACCGTAGCTCATGAAATATCTACGTACCTAGTTGACATTTTGGAAGCCATTAATTAAATTTAAACGTCAGATTAATCTAATAAAGTGGACTTATCTGTATTCTGTCTACCTAGTCACTCGACCTTACACCTTGTTAAGATCGCTTATCATATTTAAATGCCAGCATTAAAGGCACCAAGCCGAGTGTCTCGTTCCTCTTATGTAATTGGGCCCCCATTTTACTGGTGTTTTTGTCGATTGCATTAAATAACTAAGCCATTGTGTTTCCAAGGTTACCCATATTAAGCCAAGCGTGTTTCCGCCAGACCGTTCGTGCCCGCCTTTTAAGAGCACGCTTTTTGTTTGGCATGGAAATCAGTCTCAAATTGTTAACTTACAAAAGTGTCTTATTATAAACTTGTTTGAAACATTTTCATTTCATATCAAGTTTTGCTATAACTTGTTGAAGTGTCCAGAATTCTTTACTGTCAGAAACGGATGTAAAAGCTGTTATTTAACAGCTAAGACTAATAATAATTATTATTGGCGTCAGAATTGCAGTAATATACTTTAGGCTACCGCAATTAAAAGGTTATTACTAGTTATGATAGTAGAAGTTGCACGGATTTTAATAATATACTTTCTGTTTAAAATTAATATGCACGATTGGGTATAATCAAGAAACCTATTCTGAAAAAAATATATTTACCTAAGTATAAAAAAGCAATAGAAGAAGCTTTTTAAGAGGATTAATAACAATAAGATGTTTTGTAAGCATTTATTTGTATAAATAAATCATTATAATAAATGCAATATTTCCTATTTTGAATATTTTAATATTTTATACCTAGGTTTAATGTTTCATTTTCATAGAGATAGTCATCTTCATATTATTTTATCTAATTGTAAATCTCTATAATTTAAGCTGATTATAAACTTAAAAAAATAACACATTAAAAACGCATAAAACGAGACGTCTATAATAATATAATCGCCATTTTTTATCTCCACGCAAATGTAAACACAATGCTATGTTGACACGCCCCAACGAGATATGAGAGCCGGTATCTAATTCGACTGGCCTTGGCAATGAAAAAACAAGTTTTTTCGCGTAACCTTGACGTTTTATTTTGCTTTTTGCGCGGCGCCACCGATGTGCTATGAAAAATGTATGTTCCTTGACTAGGTATAAAAGCATAAACGAAATCTAGAAATGATTTGTCTAGTCGTATATGAGTACGTCTTTCGTGTTCAAACTCTTAATGCAATATGTATGTAGTAATTGATCGCCTTGTCGGGGGAAATATGTTTGGGAGCTCGGCAAGAAACTCTGGTTTGCACGGCAACTAAGTAATTGCGCTATTAATAAAAGGTTTGCTGTCTTTGTTCTCAAAATTCGATTCCTCGAAGCTACAAAATGTATACAAAACATGTGCACGAAAATGTTGGATATAAATCGACGCAACGTTATTATAAACAGTACAAGAGACAACAAGAAATATTTCGGTGTCTGCAAATGGAATGAATTTATTAAAACGTCAACATAATCATTTTTATACTCTTATGTCTCGCTCCGTATTTATTAAAAGTCCAAGGTCAGATGGTTGGATATTGTTTACAGTGCTTCTTCTCGTTTGTGTTGATATTAAAACAAGAATTTAATATTCTAAACCTTTTGTGTTATCAATAGGTCATTATGAAATGCGAACATGCGCGTTACATTGAAATAGTAAACAGTTTGGGTTCGTTCAAACTAGTATTTTTTGTTGAGTCTATTTTTAATCTAAATTATTCGGTGTTGTAAACATGTGAACCGTTTGTTATTAGGTATAACTAACTATTATTATTTAACTTTACTTTTTTGTCGATTTCCTTTGAAGCTAGTATTACTTCCTCTTTTTCTTTTATTGCCGGCAATTAAATATCTATGCAAATAAAACTAGTTTTCATCTCGTGTTTTAGATTAACTAACATTCTCGTTTTTGTATATTATTTACAATCTGTATAATGTCGTATTTTAATACATGGTTATTTTTTTTCTCAGAGCGGGTGCTGGTGCAAATGGCATCTTTTCACGAAGACTGGACTTCTCTACATTCAACCTTCTTCCCAAGCATAAGGTCAACTCATACCAGATAAAGGTTAGTATCAATTTAAAGTGCTTTAATATACCACGCAAAATTGAAAAAGATTGATTGCTCTTGCGACCGTATCTTGTTTGGCAGCATTTTTTATTCAATTGTGCGAGGTATCACAACTTTCAAATTACAGCCATATCGGAAGTTCTGTGACAAAACAGTCAATGGTGGAAGTGGTTTTTTAACCTACCCACGTAGAACTTTATAGCTTAGAAAGCATACTTGATGGCAATTAAGTATAATGTCCTGAAATCAACTGTAGTAGACTCATCATTCATTATTGTAAACCTCTTTTTGGCACGGATGTCTTCTCAGAATGAGAGGGTTTGAATTAGCCACCACGCAAAGAAGTTGGTTTCGCATACCTTTGAAAACATGATGGTGAACTCTTAGTTATGCGGGTTTCCTCAGTGGAAAGTAGAGTAGGGACTCACCGATTCTTAAAATTTGTAGATACACTTCTCGTTTATCTTTTTCGTTTACGATTTTAAACATAACGTATTTTAGTGCGGTGACATGCTGAATTACTGGTAATGGATTCTCCAGTCTCCTTCTAAGCCATAAATTCATTGTAACTAAATAATGACATCCACTTGAAGCACTTACTATCGATTGAAAAAGAATTGATTAAGATTGGCAGATGAAAAAAAAAATGGTTTTACAAATTTACACTTCGCTGGAAATGGCTTTGTTTTTTCCTCTTTTGGTGGCCATTTGTTATCGGTCCAACATGTTACAGTATTTTAAGGAATTTTAATAATACTTTTCTCCATAAAATGAAAAATATTTTTGACGCAATAAATGAAGCCCCGGTATGGCTTTTCAGTACAATCTCTACACTAACTACCTACTTCAAGTCAGAAATGCTACATGAATACGTTTAGGTAATTTATCATTTCTTTTCATTTTCCTTTCAATGCTCATGAGCATCATAAAAAAAAAATCTCATAAATGTATGGGTTGCCCTTATTCATACAAGCAGCTACTTCTTTTCATAATAATTTTCCAGCAAAGTGGCTAACTCTAGTGGTTTATCTTTTAACTCATTAGTCTCGTCATCTTGTCCACTTAGACCACTTATGGTCCCGTTTCTTTATGTATTTATGTATTTTATTTATTTATGTACAAGTTTGTACTTGACTGCGAGCTCATAGATAATTTCGAAGATAATGACTTCCCTTTTCGACGATATGTGTGTTATCATTATGTATTTCTTAACAGGGAAATATCCCAAAAACAAGATAGTTTAGTGATTTTAGCTGTATTTTTATCTGATTGCCGTGCTATTGGAGTGAGTGAAGGAAGAGAGTTATGTTCTGTGTAGATGACTATTTCTGTTGTTATAGGTAGGATAAGAAAAAATATGTTGAAAGGAAATTAGGATTTGTATCCGGATCACCAAATTCCAGTTAAAGGAATGTCATCATAATAATTTTAAACTGTAATTATAAATTAAAATCTCTGCATCTAAATTCTAATCCTATTTCAAACAAAAGGTGATACGAGTATAAAATATTTTTATTACCGAGAAAGGTTTCCAGAGGTGAAAGTTTGCTTTTGTTGGAGGTGCTATAAAAACACTGGGCTGACACTTTTCGCGATAAACCGCCGTCACGGGAGGCTCCCGTGTAGCCCTCGCCATTTTCCAGCAAGCTATCTACCAAAGCAACATTAAGCCAGGTATACACAGGCATAGTAGAATAAGTGGCAGCAAAGTTACAGCAACTCTTTGCTATTCATAAAATTTGTAGTGGCCGACAGCCGTAGTTCATCATTAATGTTGTCAGGCCATTTATATTCCACTGCTGTGGTAAGCCTTTCTTTCATTGAATACAGCCATTTTGAGTTTTGACTCCCACGTAGCATAAGTACTTTATTCCATCCTAACTCTTTGTATCTTCCTTTTAGGCGCGGTTTTTCACGAGACATACGAGATTTCTTATGTTTGTGCCATAACTTCAACTCATCACTAACTCATCTACTTTTTCAAGTTTCTCGGTATAGGACCGAGCTTGGACATTATTTTATCCGTTGTGCGTTGGCGTTGATTATAAAACTCGTGCCGGTTAGAAACACTGATTATTATTTATTAAATTCTACCACTAAAACATATTTCCGTTCATCCTAAGTGCTCATAATTTCACGCACAGTCAGTTATCCTACGTACCAATGTTAGATATTGAAATTGTTTGAAATTGGTAGAGCAAAGAAGATAGTCAACTCTACTGTCTACTCTACCCGTGTATCCCTCGGTTAACTTTCGTGTAATTTAATCGCTCCACTAGGTGTTTTACGACTACCTTAGTGACTTTCCTACTGAATTCAAATGTTTATTTTAAAGCACGTAGCCACGAAGGTACACCTCAAATTACGTTAGCTCCACAAAGCTTATGTTGAATGTTGATGTTAACTTGAGTGTTTACTTAAAGCATTAATGAGATATTTTTAGACGCAATAACATGTTGTATTAAACTATTTTTATAGTGCACTACTAGGCTCGAATCATCTATAAGAAGCTAACTCAATCAGAGAAGTTTGGCCAAATCCTATGACGCTATCCAAGTATGGGTTTTTAGGCATCCAGTTATATAATTATGTCTAATTGAACATAATGCCTATAGTGTTTAATTTTAATTTACACAATTAGAATTTCGAAAATTTATATCTACATCAAAATATACAGTTCCAAGCATTCCTTGAACACTTAACGTAAAATGACTCATATTTGAATTGTGTAAAAATGTACTTTTTTTTTATTGAAGCTTATTTTATTGGTATTTATATGTGTTTGTATGCGTCCGCAGTTGGTATCTAATCTCCGCAGGCCTTGAGTCCGTTGTATGTCAACTGACGGTCATTCGCCCGCCCGCCGTGCCTGTTTCTATTTTTACCCACCGTTTGTTTGATATTTATTACCAGCATTTGCTGTAGCCTGTAAGTACTTGGTTTACAGTTTCGATGATTATGTTATCGTGTACAGCAGCTTATTCAACGCAAGGGTTTTTATAAAAATCGTCTACATATTTTTTTAATTTTAACCGAGACGCCACACTTTATTCTTTAAATTTGACCAATTTTTGAGACTCTGTTTGACCACAACGATAACTATCGTTTAAATGATCTATTTCATATTCGTTCCAAATTTCAACTGCTCTAAAATCTTATAGATCTATCCTTGAAAATACGTCAGTTTCTTACCTTTCAGCTAGTTTTTTGTTCGTATTTATGTAAAGGTATATAGTTAAGTACTGTTATAGTCATATCACTAACACACAATCTAAAGTGTATGCCATATAATAAATCAGATGCGACGTGCTGTAGGGTTAATAGACGACAATAATTTAAAACATTCTCTCCCGACTGTATCGCACAAATACGAGGGGTATTGTCTTGTGCGCTCGTTTCGCTCGGCGTCGCGTGACAGCGCCTCGTTTGTAAACCACCGGGGGAAACTTCATAATTTTGTGTTCCCATATTTATGTACCTAGTAGCGGGTAAATCTATTACCGAGTTCTTATAAAAGCGAAATTACTGGACAGAACTTGATGTCTCAGAATAACGAGCACAGAGTACTCGAGTAACGCGTCGTATGACATTGCGATTTGCGAATTGCACAGAGCCCTGACTCCTGGCACGGGCATATCCATTAACATCAGGTGGAGACTTGGTGTTCCCATCATTTTCTACGATCTTTAGTCTTTACTACGAGTATATTAAAGGAACAGCTCTTGCCTGCGAGATAACGAGAGAGAGAACGAGACTTTTCAGTACATTTTAGAATTGAACTATCTACTTTAATAACTAAAAAATTCAAAGGTGGAGAAAAAGAAATCATTTATTAACCTAAAATGTGTTTTCAAAAAAACATGATTCCTTTTCCTTCACGAAACGAACTATATTTCCAAAATCATTAACAATAAGTACCTATTAGATATGGATTTTGAGATTTGTTCAGCTATACAATCTGCACCTTCACGACAAACACTAAAGGTGAAACCGCGAACTTTACGTGGTGTATCTTGAAAACGAAATACTAAAGACGGGAATTAAGTTGCTAATGCTAACAATTCAGATATCTCGATATTGTCGTTCAAGCAAATAAATAATCTCTCTCTAGTCATTGTAAAAGCCCAGATTTGTAGTAACAACGGGAGTGAAACCATACTTAGTTACAAAGTGATTGATAATAGTGACAACCGAGGCACGTTTTTGCTAGCAACATCATTAAAGACCGCGACCACTTCTTTCTATTTATGGTGTTCGATGTCTACCAGCATATTGATCGGACCGGTTAGCGGCACACACCAAACCTGGCGTATGAATTCATCGTGTAAGCGATTTTCACATTGGCCGGTGCAATAAACAGATTTATGAGCTAAGAAGTTGATAGACAAGTGCCTATGTATCTACTGCTTTTAATTAAGTGCTATCGAGGTTGGTACTTGTGTATCCAATTACATTTTTTGTACGTTATGATTTTGTGATATTCTGATAATGAATGTTTAGTAGGTACATTAGTACAAAATAGATTACAATTCATTTTGTTAGGCATAAGAGTAATTAACTAGATGCCAAACTCATTGAAATAAAAACAAATCATAAAAATATGTTGAAACACTGAGGTCGTTTGTACGCTAAAATCACAGATCAAGGAATGACTTTATATTGGTGTCTTTTGTTTTCTGTGGCTAAAATCATAATAACAAATAAAATCATCTAAATTGATCATTTATATGATTTTATTTACACAAAGTTATTGACAAGCACCATTAAAACAACAGGGGAAGAAGATTATCCTAATTCTTTTGTTTATAAAAGTTGGTTAAAAACGATTTCTTTTTTGTAAAAAAATTATGTTCAGACCATGAAATGTATTAAGCAAACGAGAGCCAGATCTCTCCTAAAATGTCATAATAGATTTATTTGTCTTATTTGTCGCATTTGACATAGCTGTGGCTAGAGTTTTTTAATTCGTTTTAACATAGTAGTGTGTATTTATTCACGCCAACATGCCTATTTTAAGTTTTAAGAGGAATGTAATTGGTAGGAGCAACTTTTTTGGTCTTAAAGACTTGTTTGGATACGGTTCGAACTAATTTGTGAAACTAATGCTAAAATAGAAAATTCAAAAGCCCAAAAGTAGAAAACGACATAATGGATAAAAGGTAAAAATACTAATAGTAATTAAATAAATTTAAATACATATAAGGTAAAATGGTCAGTAGTAAAACGAAACAGAAGTTTTACGATAAAAATATAATTCCACGAGCAAATCGGAAAGAGATGCGGCAGACGCGCGGTCGGCCGTGTAACTAAATAAGACGGAGCTCGCAGTCGGCCACCCGATACCGCGCTCAAGGCTTCCCATGTGGATTAGCACAGTGTTTTTCTTTTAAATCGTCTTGCCGAGCACACAATGAGATAATAGCTTTATCATTTTGGCTCGGGCTCGCTATTGGATTGATAAATCGGATCTCGCTAAATTGAAAACATTTCCGAACGCTCAATTTTTGCGTGGGCCATGACTGATTCTTTAAATTGGATTTTATCTTGCTAATGCAGTTGTGAGTCAGCATTTCGAGTCGATATCTGCAGTTTTATTTAAATCTGACTCGGAAAAATCAAGTACGTTCAACGTGAATGGATGCAGAAGGCATCCATAAAATGTTATAGAACATTTCAACGTTTACACTATAGTATGTCGCGTAGATTTTTTATATCACTACAAATACCTATTACAAATGCGTCTCGATTTTCTCAACGAACCGTAAATGGCAAGAAATAAGAAAGTAGCCAGCTAATAGATACAATAGGGTTGGAAGCCTGTTAGGCCTAGTAGTGCAACTTTCTTGCGCCAGAAAAACTTGCAGATCGATGTTAGCATGACGTGCAATCTCATACTAGTTCAGATATCAATCGTTTCGTAAGATAGCTCTTGACGTAATTACTCCGGCGTTGAGATGTGAAGTTGCTTAGACAGCCCTTAAATCAGCAAATGTGTAATCGAGGGCAGTTATCGCCGTGGCGCAATGAATGCGTCTTGAACATTTTCTTCAAGCTGAGCAAAGTTTTCGAAATCGTTTATAGGCACTAATGCTATAAATGGGAAGCTTGGGAACTTTGCCCAACTGCCTACTGGTTCCACCATTTCGTGTGTCTCTGATCAACTTTTTATGAAGTTATCGCAAGTATCCACTTACAGAAAACATTATTGCCATAAATGGGAATGACTCTGCAGCCGGTTTCTGCTACCATCGGACTGTATTGAATTCAATCTTGATATGGGTATGCGGTATGCCTACCTTGTTTGCATATTTTACGAATTTCGTTAAACATTTCGATGAGGTAAATTCTGCAATATCATCGCTTGTAATATTGATAATGTTTTATTTGACTCTCGCGTAATCCTTTTACTCTTCTTAATTATTTTATTTTTATTTACTATTCTCTTCATTATCATTTACGTTTACAGCCAATTTTTAGCTGGTTATATCATTTCAATTGCTGGAATATAAGAATTTAATCAATGAACTATGACGTCAATCTACCCAAGTTCTTTATGAGCCTTTTACATTCAATCTTGCTTATCTGGATTCATTGAGAGCTCCGTCGTAAACAAAGTAATCATAGAATATTTAAAGCTACGAGTATGACAGTGCAATATGACCCCGTCCCACACGGTCGGCGCCCACGTTCCGTAACGACACAAGCATCCAAATTGTGAATCATTTTATTTTAATTCCATTTTATATTTCAATACCATACACTGTGCATGTATTGAAAAGTTATGTACGTGGGAGAACAATTATTACCGACAGGGATTCTAAAGAATAACTTTGATAAGTACATATTTTGTATTTTTACCCACGACGGAACGGAGTACGGGTATATGCGTTTAGGGTGAGAGACCGTTTGTACATTACTCTATTAAAAATATTTTATGTTTGATTGTATGTTAAATTGTTCACAAAAACCAATAATGCAAAAATATTTTTGTTTGTTTGTTTGTTTGTTTGTTTGTTTGTTTGTTTGTTTGTTTGTGTGTTCGTTTGTGCACATCAATGTTCCCATTTATTTCAAAGACGGCTTGACCGATTTAGATGCGGTTTTCTGTATAATGTTTGGTGTTCAGCGGCAATGGTTCTTAGATAGTTGTTACGAACATCGATCACCAGGGGGCGCCATAAAATACATTTATAATGCAAACGAATGTTCCCATTTATTTCAAAAACGGCTTGACCGATTTAGATGCAGTTTTCTGTATAATGTTTGGTATTCATTGGCGATGGTTCTTAGATAGTTGTTACGCACATCGATCACCAGGGGGCGCCATAAAAACATTTACATTGCAAACGAATGTTCCCATTTATTTCAAAAACGGCTTGACCGATTTAGATGCAGTTTTCTGTATCATGTTTGGTATTCATTGGCAATGGTTCCATCGATCACCAGGGGGCGCCATAAAATACATTTATAATGCAAACGAATGTTCCCATTTATTTCAAAAACGGCTTGACCGATTTAGATGCAGTTTTCTGTATAATGTTTGGTATTCATTGGTGATGGTTCTTAGATAGTTGTTACGCACATCGATCACCAGGGGGCGCCATAAAAACATTTACATTGCAAACGAATGTTCCCATTTGTTTCAAAAACGGCTTGACCGATTTAGATGCAGTTTTCTGTATAATGTTTGGTATTCATTGGCAATGGTTCTTAGATAGTTGTCACGAACATCAATCACCAGGGGGCGCCATAAAAAAACATTTACAGTGCAAACGAATGTTCCCAATACAGTTGTACAGTTGGATACAGTTTTGTACAAAATACTAGTGAGTCATTGCCAATGGTTTGTAAATAATTGTTCTTGTGATTGAACAGCAGAGGGCGCCACAATAAACGTATCTGTATGACTTGGAAGGGAAATTCTCTGTTTTAAATATTTCTAGTAAATTTCTTGTGTTAGTGATTGGGTTTGTTTGAACTAGTCTCAAACATTAAATTTGGTGACGAGGGTCTGACGATGCAACATGGGGCTGATTAGCGATGCATATTAATGGTTACTAGTAAATACCTCGAGTTTAGGCTCATTTGATTAGGTTAAACTATTCTAACACATTAGGCTTGGTGGCGAGGATTAATGAATGAATATGGCGCATTTACCCGGCAAGAGGGCCATGGCCCAGGGCGTCAGCCTCCGAGGGGCGGCGCCAGCCGCATCTCGCTCAGTTTTTCTTACTTTATTAGAGAAATTCCCTGTGTTTAATGTGTTATCTTTCTATTAAACACGTATTGTGTATACAGTCTAGTAAACAGGGATTCGTATGTTTTAACTAGGCCCAAACCTTTAGATGTACATAGTACATCTAACCCTAGATGTATGTACATACATCTAGGGTTAGATGATGCCTTCAGACGCTGCATAGAGGAGTTAATGGCTAGTTTGAAGATTAATTTTAATTTTTTAATAATAATATATTTTAAATTACATTAATATATTAATTGAAAAACTATAAAACAAGTGGAAAATTAAAAAATTTTAAAACACCCACGACTTTTGCAGACTTGTAATTGAAAAAGGATTAAATAATTTTTTTTTAAACTCCCCGACTAAAGGAAAGTAAGAACTAAGAACCTATCAGTATAATTACAAATCCAAGAAAATCCGTCGGAGCTGCCATGGCTATTTTAGTTTCCAATATCAATTAATGAAATTAGTAAGCATTGATAAACTGCCGGTAGGTATATGAGAAGTATCAAGAAATTGAATTAGTCATCAACTGGTAAACAGCACCATCGACCGTCACAGGCAGGACACAGCAGCTCCGGCGGATTTTCTTGGATTTGTAATTATACTGATAGGTTCTTAGTTCTTACTTTCCTTTAGTCGGGGAGTTTAAAAAAAAATTATTTAATCCTTTTTCAATTACAAGTCTGCAAAAGTCGTGGGTGTTTTAAAATTTTTTAATTTTCCACTTGTATACGATGCAAAATATGTTTTGTTTTAAAACTGTATGCAATGCAATTTCTTTATAGGTATAACTAAGGTAATCTATTAATTCTATTGGAGAGTGAAATAACAAAATATTTATTTGCAAATATTTTTTGTTAAT
Organism: Coenonympha arcania; assembly: GCA_036785405.1. Taxonomy (NCBI): domain Eukaryota; kingdom Metazoa; phylum Arthropoda; class Insecta; order Lepidoptera; family Nymphalidae; genus Coenonympha; species Coenonympha arcania. The sequence goes on along the minus strand of CM072063.1, from coordinate 1,889,767 downwards.
TGATTTTTTTGAAATTGTTTCATGATTAATGCAAACAACTTTGGTTTTTACTACCATCTTATTTTTTTATTCCAAAACATGTTCTTGACTGGATTCCAATCTCACCTGATGGTAAGTGGCGTTATCGTCGTTATTTATTGTAATTAGATACCACGCTCTTAAATATCGATGCCTCGTGACTCTGTCCGCCCACCGGTTTAAAATTTAAATACTTCCTGACCATATTTTAACGTGGTAAGAAGTTAAATAAACTTTAAGAAGACTTCATTGTTCTCTTCAGTTTCTTATCAAAAAGTGATAATTAAAACTCAGACAAGATAATTTACTTTCAAAATGAAAGTTCAAATTTAGACTTTTTTTCAACTATTGAGAGTCTACAGCGCTTGACTTAGCTGTTAATGAAGTGTTTGATACGGTAGCTTATTGTGAATAAATTGAAAAATAGAAAAGGCACTTTCTCGGCCTCAGCTATATAAATTAAATAATTCTTGATTAAAATATTTGTAATCCTTACTATTTCAGTAAATCACGAAATATACCTAGTAGTAACATGTTGAAGCGAACTGGTACAAGAATAGAACTAGAGCGGTCGTTGATCTCTACCGATACTATTATTATCTCGATAACTCTAATAATATTTGGTTAAACATGTTTGATATCGGGCCAAAATATCGCGATACTTCAGCCGTTCCATAAAGCCTATTAAGTTTCAAATTTAAATTAAATCAATCGTTAATACCATACCTGTTATTTTAATAGACTAACATCCCTACTCCCAACGGCAACTGTGCCACATATTTAAGTTATTGAAAAATTTGTCCAGACACATTTGCCGCTTCGAAAAGTTTGAAGAGTTCATCAACTGCGGAAGTGATTTGTGATAAACTAGCATCTCCTTATTTATAACTGAGGAACAAAATAATCAAACTCAAGCCGGTTGTGAACTAAACTCAAAAGTAAATTTTAAAATCAATTTCCTAACTTTAATTCACTCAATGATATTTATTGCCTACAATAACAAACTGAAAGGGAGGCAAATAATACTGAAGGAATGTGGTCACAATAGTAATAGATATGGATTTATTGACACAGTAAGTGGTGGTTAGAATGGTGTAGATGTTAATAGGGTTACGTAAGAGTTTGTTGGCATGGTCGACGACAAGCATAACCCTGAAGTCGGGCGTGAGGTCGACGCTCGCGCACGTCCCACTTAAGAGTGCACGGCTGCGTCTGCACAGCGCTTGCAAATCTCTAGCCGCTGCGCCGGCGCATAGAATCGAAAACCGACGCGCGACGCCATGTTGGTTGCGTTTCTATAACCCGCCGATAAAGTTGAATTCATAGACACGACACCCATAAATTTACCAATAAAGTAACTATTGAATACATATAATTATTTAATCAAAATTGAGTGAAACACGACATCGGCTCAATAAAATTTATTGCCTGGCTAAACGAGATACTTGTAAAATAAGGTATGCTAAGAGATATTGTATATAAAGTAGAAGTAAAATGATTTACTAGTGGATTAAGAACCCCATAGATAATTTTATTCCACGAAAATCTAATAGATCGACTTTATCGATGAAATTGATTTATTTAAGTAATCTAATCGGATAAATATTGTTATCTTATTGGTACTAATCTCAAGACGGAGAATTTATTGGCTGATGATTTTATTAGTGTAACATCACCATAAGCTACAGTATTACTAAATAGAAAAATTAAATAAAAAATCTGCTGCGATAACTTATAATAATTGAAAAATTATATTCGAGTTTTTTCAAAAATAAAATTGGTAAAGACCACACAGTTCTTAGTGCGTTACTTAGACGTTGGGACCCCGTGTTAGTTTTTTTGAGCCTTGTAATAGTTATCACAACTGCAGTCTAATTTTAACTGAGTCTTCATAAGTGTCTATCATCCTATATGTAGGCTAATAATATGCATAAAATAAAGCAGCATCTTAATTTGATTTAAAAATATTTCTAAAATGGGCTGTAAAGGTATTTCAACTAAAATATTATAAATTTCATTTTGAATACAAACTAAATTAAGTGCAATAAAATACTGGACTAATTAAAATGAATTATAATATTAGTATTACTGAAGAGTATCAATTTTCAATAAATGCAGAATTAAAAATAGTTTTCAAGTTCATTTTCTCGCTACTTCGGTAATGAGATTTTAAGAAATTATGGTTACGGCAATGTTTGCAATGTTACGCGTCCTAGGAACGAGGATATTAATATCTCAATAAACACTTGGTATTCCGATGCAAGAGTCACGGACGTTGGAGAGCTATCATGTGGTGGTCGAGACGTGTAAGAACAATTTGTTGGAGCTATAAAATATCTACCACACCTCGCAATTAGATCTTGATTACGTGTCTATGTTATTAAAGCCCGCACTTAAACGGTGCCTGTATAAGGAAAATGAGATAAACGCATCTAGATATATCGAGAGATTCACGTCAAACAGCAATTAAAATACAATTTTATATGTATTATGCATCCATTAAAAATAGAGTAGGTTCCTAATCTTTGTTTGTATTTGTCTATGCGGTAACAAACTGAATCTGAATTTTTTTTTGGTGGTATCGAGTAGTCAGCTTTAATAATCTTTATCCCCTATAGATAAATTTCAGTTAATTTTAATATATTTGGTGTTAATGTTCACGCATTTCACACGTTATTTTAAATCCTTTCAATTAGACTACATTATAATGTAGAACACGAATAATAATCATTCAATAAATGATAGCAATATTTTGAGAAAAGTCCGTTCACAGATTTGTGCGAATGCAATCTGTGATGAAATTTCTAATTTATGAATAGTACAATATTGTTGCTGGTGTCATGTCATTAACAAAAGACAATGCGATTTCTCCGTATGAATGACAGAGAAGTATGTAGGTATGTGGCAAAGGTTAAACGGAATTTCCTATCCGTATGTCTTGAAGCGTTAATAAAACTAAATTATCAGTGCCTACGTGACCTACCTACACGTTGCTAGCGTTATGATAGCATACTTAGTATACACATTACAAGTATGGATGGAATATGTTAAAACGAACTGCGTTCCTACTTCGATGGGACAATGTATTATTGTAAACTATTATTAACATACATCGCTGTTTCATACCATATTGTTTGCATTGCATTACAATGTATTGTGATTTAATTGAGCTCTCTGATTGTTTATCAACTTGCATTGCTTCTAATTTATTCAAATTATTCAGTGTTGTGCTTGTTTTTTTATTTTTGTATCTGTGGTTTTACTTTGTATTTTTTCTACTAATTTTATCATCATTTTATTTTTTGGTTTGTTAGGTTAGGTTAGTAATAATTAATTACTATTACTATTATTAATTAGTTTAAAGGCAAGTGGTATGACACTATTGATCGTTTTCTATTGACACGATATCACAGATGGCCATTTGAAGATAGAGTTGCTTGGAGTGATGAATGGAAATGAAAAAGTTTGAGAGTAAAAAAACCCAAAGATTTAGCGGTAGGTAATAGGTATGTATATAATTTTAAATGGAGTAGGTAACCTTTTGATATATCGGTTTAAGTACTACAAATATGTAGGTAGTACACCTAGAAACATATACAATTTTCTATTCATAAATGTAGAGACATGTTTACTAACAAACTTCATAAATCCAATTTTATTAGTACAGCTAACGATCTCAAACATATTTAACCAGTTCAAAGCTGTCAAATAAATGTTGAGCATTACAGCATTTTCCAAACGCTCCTAAGTGAATAAGATTTCCAGTAATGATTTTAGATGTCGGGGATTTGTAGCGGAATATTTTTAAGTAGAAACGGGAATTGAGACGATTGCTCGGAGCGCCATTAGCCGTATTGTTATTGCCGGCATTCGAGTAATGAAGCGCTCGTTTTCGACTCTAATATTACTGCTTTTGCTCCCCCGCTATCATGGCACTAGCTCCATTTTGTCTCGACTCATTGCACTTTATCTTTGCATTTTTTAATTAATTTCCACACATTTAGCGCTACTACCTAAAACTGAAGTGCTATGTTTTCAATTCTTCTTCTATCTCATCCTATTAGGGTACGTTATTTTGTTCCTTACACGTAGGTCGCGTTTTTTATTTTAACTTTTTGAATAGGTACGTGTTACTTTTCTTTGTCATCATCTTGAATAATACCAATGTCACCAACACCTTGTATCGCTTTGAGAAAAGTATTGACATTTCAGATTTTCATTAAGTCCTATACGTTCAATGTTCCCCGCGCTTGTTTTCCCAGCGACATTTTTCCAGACATTGCACCGAACAATCGTTCCCGAGTCGCGTAAAGGGTTATTTACATGAAAACTTAGTGAAATATTCACATCAGCTGTCGATTTACACGTCTTATTGAGATATTCAGATATTCACAACTTTCTCTCCACCGCAGATTGTGCATCTGATTTGAATAATCCGACGCCTGGCATTGTGGTAAAGCTTAAATATTGATTCATTCTTCAAATCAGTTAGGTGGGGAATTCGCTGTCGCACCACGTTCACCAGGCACGCGATGGTAGGAGGTACGAGCGGGACTATTTTCACACTTTCGCCCACGAATTTCGTAACGCCGCGGAGGTGAAGTTCAAGACTATTTATAAGCGGGCAGAGTCCTTACTCGGCGTTTATTGATCGTTTACGGAGCACGCACCCCGACGCATTACGGTAGGTTAGTATGCCCGCGGCTCTCGGCGTTCGTGGCTCCCGGAACCCGCCGAAAGCTGCCGAAATTTTACATCCCCGGCTCGTATTGATCGGTCTTGACATTGAAATCGTAGCAGACGCAAACAGCTGGGAGGCGATCCGCGAGGGTGCGTGCCGGCCCTCCGAAAGCGACCCTCGCAGACCTGTCCCTTGGATTTGTTCCGACATTAAAAAAGCTAGTCAGCCCTTGAAACAGCGTTAATACAATCGGACTGTGTACTTCGCAAATTGCCTCTCCGGCTTCCGAGATCAATTATTAAGATAAATTAAAGATACTTATCGACATAGCAAGTCGCAACGCTGAACGTCATTATAGTCTAGTAATTATGCACGAGAGCCCTACAAGACGTGCGATGCGATGCTCTAAAATCTCATTTATATTCAGTGTGGTTGGAGTTTGAATGTTATCTAAAATCCGTGTTTAGGTGTCGGGCGGGATTGGTTTAATCTTGAAACTAAACACATTGTTAAGTTGGCCGAACCTTTGTTCTCCTGACGACGGTTCTCCGAACCCATGTTGGAACGTTATATGAATTCTTGAAGTTCAGATGAATTTAATTGCTTAATTAAACAAGTTTAGCTCTTACCTCTTCTTTATCGGTTTTCGATACGTCCCACGCGAGCGTTTGCGATACCGATATAGCTTCAACAAACATAGAGTCGAATGTGGCACTTTTATTTGCTTTTATGTCGCCTCGGCGTGATAATAATAGTAAAGTTAATTAAGTCCTAAACCACTTGACTCAAGAGTTGCATTGAACGTACGTATCTTATCATTCCACATTACTTGTTCACATGTTTCTTTTCTAACGACAAGCTCGGCTGACATTGGCTTCCTGTTGTAACTTGTAAGTTGTCTCTTCCCCTTTGCGTCAGCATAACTGCTTTCTTTGATACGACTAATGACTGGCTTTTAGATAAAGAAGCTATTTAGTTTAAACTTAAATGTTTGATAACTATACGTCCAGCAACAGAATAAGTTACTCAAATTTACTCGTTCTCTCTCAATTTAGTCATCACCTCTAAAGAACCTACAACGTATTTCAAACAACCAGAAATTAAATGAGAGAACTTTTCGAATAAAGTAAATGACCGTAAAGGACCGATGTCAATAAAAGTTTCAAAATTTTTCTGAGAAAATTTTATTAAAATTCAATTATATGTAACACTAACAGCCGATCTTAAAACCTTCTAAAGCATTTAGTGCCATTAGATTACAAAACTAGTTATAGCCCGCGGCTCCGCCTCCGTGAATTTCAGTTTCTCCCTTTTTTTTTTTTTTTTTTTTTAATGACAGGAAATGCCTAACGCATACCCCTCCGTCAGGGGAAACGGAGGGGTTATGTGGGGCTTGCACCCACTAAAACCTGTCGCTTGCCACGACGGACCTCGTTGGCGGGAGTACGGGATTCACTTGCGTATTCACCTATTCACCGCGCTCCCGCCAGGCCCCGACCCGCCACCTAAGCGGCAGGTCCCGTCGCTGCTGCCGGCAGCCTGGCCGCCACCGGCTCCTCCTGGGAGGCGCGTCCTGAACAGGGCGCGCCACCTCCTCGGCCTGTTGATGGAATTCGGGCAACGGACGCCATAGGCAACGGACGCCATTTCAGTCAGACGCCATGTCAGTTTCTCCCTAATCTCATGAGAACCATGAATTTCATAAATAATAATGTACCTTATAAGCTATAGTTATATCATAATATTAGTATAGATTAATCATGCAACATTGTGTTCTTTGCTTGCATAACGTTTCACTAGACATAATACAATAATATCAAATATGGTAGAAATACTGAAATGTAGAGACAGAAAGGATACTTTATCGTACAGAATTGCTATACGCTTAGATTTATTTCCACTTATTTTAGCATTCCTATAGACATAACTAGACTTGTAGACATAAAAACAACACAACAGTTTTATGATAAAGTTGCAATAAAATAAATCCTATTTAAGACGCGTAACAAAGCAATTACGTCCAATAAAAAGTAATGTTGATGAATTGAAGCAATTTCGCGGCAATATTAAGCCATTATTTCGAGACTTAATGGACGTACTGTTGTGTATTTGTTTATAACTAGAATTATCTTACTGAATACGTTTTTATTTGCCTTGGTTTAAAGTGTTCAGAGAAGTTAGATTTATTTCTACTTCATTAAACTTAATAATAGTTTGATGCTTACCTATTCATATTGCACTTCATTATTATTATTCAAACAAAATTGTAAACACCAAAACAAGCAAGAGCTGAGCTCTTGCCTGTTCTTCTTGGTGCAAAACAGCTTTCTGTAGTCTAGTAGTCTGACATTTATTAAGTGCCTGTAAATTAGACCTTAGTGAAAGAATAAATATTTTGATTTGATTTTGATTGAATATTTCAAACATATCTATTAGTTCCAATAATATGTTAATTTCAAATTATTCATCATTCGGATTCATATCCACGTGGCTGTGTTAATATTTGACTAAATTTAATTTAGAATCCATTTCCTTATTGGTTTCTATAATTTTGTATTAATTAAAAGTTCCCTGGAAGACCACAATTGCATCGATAGGTGCTGGGGATTTCTCGAATGCTAAATCAAACGAAATCAAATCCAAACCGATCGTCGCAGCAGGCTAGAGTCACACCGAGATATTTTTGTTGAATACTGATCAGGCGTCGGTGAAATTATTCCATTACCTACCCCCACTATTCGGGATGAAAATTTCATAAATAAAAAATGCGATGTGGCTTACCCGATGAATTCTATATAATCACGGCACCTCCTAAGTTAAATAAGTGATCACCGGGCGGCGACGTGACGTGAACGCGAAATGACTTTCCATCGCCACCTGGGGCTTCAGTTTGCTGGCACGCCTGAATATAGCGAATGAATTAACAATGGATTATGAAAATGGGAACGTATTTTTTTTTTGCTGACAACAATTTTTTTCTCTACATTATCTCTTGGTAGAAATAATTGGGAGTCTTTGCATGCTCTTTATCAGCTATAAGTACATGTACTTGAATTCCTAATCCCAAAATAGCACTTATGATGTTCTAGTTTTTACTAATTATAGGTCTATTAACTTGTTAGTATTCAAACAGTGTGATATTTTCACACTGTAGCATAATCCATAGAACTTTTGCTAAAGTCATCCAATGACGTGCCAGAACTTTTACACCTATTTTTAGTTGAAGTTTGACGTAATAATGAGTAACTGTAATCACACAAAATTTATGTTCTATCAGTACATATGGATGGACGGTAGAACTTAACATACTATTGTCTACTTTTAGATTTCTTTCCGAATTCCGACGAATTAATTATTCCTGAATGATTTTCACAGATTATCATTTCTGTTCTTCACACACTTTATATAAAAAAATTAGTTGTCTGTAAAGTCGGTTTACTGATGATAGTTAAACGTGACAACTCTCGCTTGCACTTCAAGCCTTACCTACATGGAACGAGGTAACGCGAGCGAGGTAACGCCGCATGAGCGAGGTAACACCGGATGAGTCATGTTTTTTTTGTGCGTGCAGCCGGCTCTATCGATTTATAAGACGTTGTCACGTCAATAATTCTGATACTTATGAAAATTTTCGTACTGTACGGGATTGGAACCTGCGTCTACTTAGCTATCGCGCCTAGACCGTCTACCAATTGAACCACGAGTACGCCTACTTCACCGCCGTGACAAACATTGTTATACATGTTCGCTCCAAAATTTATATCAATTTCCAAAGATTGTTAAATTACCAAGTTATTACATTATGTTCGATTGTGATTTATAACAATTGGGCGGTAATTTCGGAATGCGAAAGCAAAGGTCGATAGATCGGTTGCGGCGGGGCGGCGGGCCCGCTAATCGATCGCTGTCTGTGTGCACACAGCTTGCTGGCTGCAACCGCGCCTCGTCTCACTCCCCATCGCCCGAACGCCGATCGCCCATCTCACTCTCTTCGTTATTCATACCCTAACCACCCGGTAGTCGTTCCCTCCCGGTGTCCTCCCGTATTTAGACACTGCACTATCTAATTTATGTTTTAAATTGTGCGCTTTTAAAGTACTCCTCTGCGCACGGCAAAGAGCAGCCCTATCCAGTGTTATCGTTATGACAGCTAATGGACTGTATCGTTATAAATTTGTCTGGCAGTCCAGCGTTAGTTCAGAGTTTTCACGACTTTTGATGTAAAATGGAGAATAATTTACGCGTTTTATTTAACAGGACAGATTAATTTGTTTTGCTGTAATCCGCTACTTGAAAAGATTCTGTATGGTACAATATGCAGGAACACTGCCCACATGAAACACCACACACAATGTTCCAACACTTTCTTCGACGCACGTTTCGTCCCGAACCGGGACATCCTCAGGAGATGTTGACTTCACAATGCGAAATCGTAGAGTCTCTACGATTGTGTGAAAGTGTTGGAAAATTGTGTGTGGTGTTTCATGTGGGCAGTGTTCCTGCATATTGTACCATACAGAATCTTTTCAAGTAGCGGATTACAGCAAAACAAATTAATCTGTCCTGCTAATTATGGATTTCCGCAAAATAACGCCTGCTTCCATTTAATATTTTATTTAATTATCTAATTAAAATTTTACGAGTGTTTTGCATTTAGGTGTCAGGTTTGTGAACGGGTTTCATCTACTTTCAATTGTTTGGAGGCCTTGGCTCTAAGTGCATAGCTAAGGAATAGCACAGTGGCATTTACGAGCGGTATCGGTGCGCCTGCGCCGCTTACATAACACACCTGCCATATCGGGCTGAACCTCGCGCTCACTCGCCCATTCTATGAATTACTTATAGGTCGTAGACCTTAGGCATTATTTCATTCTACTTGGCTCACGATACGGTATTGGTGACTAGGTTTACTAAGCTTATATTGGTAGGTACCAACATATTATAAATAATTTATGTCAAGCAATAAAAATAAATCTAACATGAAACGAGCCTATTAATCCTGTATATTATATTAGGTTTAGTAATATCGAAAATCCGTAACACATATTTCGGCGTATGTAAATCCGAAAGAAATGTGAGTCAAATAAGAGACAAGATGGGAAAAGTAATCTTGAAAATCTTCACTTTTCTTTCGAGGCTTTTTCGGTTTGGGAGTTTCGCCGACGACTTTACTTCGTTTTGCACGTTTTTGTCTTTAAATCCTTTAACATCCCTAAGGAGTCGACCGCGGCTGAATGGGGAGCCTACTATAAACACAACGACCGTGCTAACACCCCGATAAAATTTAAACATGCTTTCACGCTTCATCTTGTTAAAAACTGAATTACTTTGTAGTACACTTGACAGAAATTTTAGGGGCTCAAAGTGAACTGTACGTAGGCTCGACGGGCTTTTAAGCATTTAAATGGCGCGCTATTTATGATAATTGACATTACTAAACTAGGCTCCGGATAACTTTTTCAAGCGCGCATTTTATTATACTATGTATGAGGTGTGGCGAAACTTAATGCAATGATTTAAATCTAGGACAGCCATTAAATTGTCATGAGTAGGTACTTACTCGCACTTCAATTTATTTATTGAATTAGTTAGTGGTAAAGTAGAAGCAATCTATTACCCAACCTCTTGTGAACCTTGTTTCATTTTATTCAATAAACAGATCAGATATTTCTCAATTTGCCCGGGGGGAATTGGTTAGCGAGTTGCGAGTTGCGACCGCCATTGCTCTTACTTGGATCGACCCCACTTAGCTTACAAGTTATAACTTACTAGAGGAGCGTGACTTTGGCAGTGTACAGAAAATTCCAAGACATTACCTACTTGACTTATCTCTTGGTGCATTTCTTGAATTGGATGTTTGCGATGCAACTATTTAGGTAATTCTACGTAGGGTCGTTTAGCTGGTTACGCGACCACCGTCAGTTAGCGACCACTGACAGGACCTACTGCATTAATACGAAAAAAATAAGAATTCTATCCTTCTTTTCCAAATGAAATTCGCTTAATTAAATAGGGAGATAGATCTATTAGCTTTACCTACAATAGTTGGCAGCTTTGTGTTTACCCGACAGTAAACAAATCTTAGTTCAGTCAGCCGCTCATATTTTTGGCGCGTACAGGGTCCCAAAACAAAGGAAAAAATAGTGAGCTAGTGATGCGTTCAAGGTAAGTAGATCGTGATATATTTATTAGAGACGAATTTTTAATGTTCCATTAAGTGTATAAGTACATATTTTACGTAATTTGTACATTTATTACATGTAATATACAAAATCTTGTAAAAAATTGAATGGTCGCTAACTAGAATTGCAATACTCTATTAAGTTTAATTTGCGGCCACCTGGTCGCCAATAGATAATTGGATAGAAAAACATTTATTTAAATTTTTTATAGACTACAAATCTAGTTCGGAATTCAATTACTTTCAATTTAATTTGTTTATTTTTATCTACATATATTTTAGTTTACGACCGCCAAATTATTATAAATCTTATATTTAAACATCTAAAAATGTATGGGTATCAAGTGGTCGCCAATTAAAAGTGTCACTTCTAATTGGCGACCACTTGATTAACGTGTGGTTTTACAACCATTTACAATCACTACCATAATCTTAGTCTGTTTTTTAGGGTTCCGTACCTGAAAAGAAAAAAAAACGGAACCCTTATAAGATCACTTTGTTGTCCGTCTGTCTGTCTGTCTGTCGGTGTGTCACAACCCTTTATTTCAGTAACTATCAAAGATATTGACATGAAATTTGGAATAGTCGTAGATAATGATGGCCCGCCGTCAATGCAATCATAAAATTATAATTATTTTTTTATTTTTATTAATCAAATGTAGTTTGCCCTAGCAGATCGCGCGGTCGCCAACTAGGTAAGGGGTCGGTCGTCAACTAGCAAAGGTGGTCGCTAACTGGCATTTCATATAGTTTTTAAGATTTACTCAATTTAAAATGTTCTCGCAACTGTAATTCTGATTATTTTACTTTTAAATACAACTTGACAATGTCTAGAACCCCGTCAAATGACTTTAATATGTGTACTATGGATGCGTCGTACTTAAATTATATTGACTTAAAGTTGAATATCCCGCTAATCGGTCGCCAACTGGCTAAACGACCCTACTAAGAGTAGGTAACTAGGATCTAAACTGATTTTTTTTTGTTTACCTCAGCTTTCGATTGGGTGAACCGATTTTGATGATTCATTTTTTATTTGAAAGCTGGTGCTTTCCGTGTAGTCCTATTTCAGTTTGGTCCATTTCTGACAAAGATATTCATGAGAAAACAATATATACCTAGTCTGGCCATAAATACTGTTACATAAAAACTTTTCTTTTTTTCAGCATTTTAATTATTTTGAATTTGGAACACGTATATTATTTTAAAAAGTTCTTTCGATTTCGCGCCATTTCACATACTTTTTCGTGTTCATTATCAAATTACAATATGGAATGGGGTGTTAAAGAAAATAGGATTGCAGTGATCGCCTTTCACAAAGTGGGTATGGAGCCGTCGGTCATATTCCAGACACTACAAAAGCTTGGTATCAGCCGTATGTTCGTATATCGTACAATCAACAGATACAACAACTCTTCGTCTGTCGAAGACCAGAAAAGATCGGGGCGGCCGCGTGCTGTTAGAATTACAAAGGCTGTTAATGCTGTTAAAGCCAGAATTCGTCGAAACCCCATTAGAAAGCAAAAAATCTTATAGCGAGAAATGAAGATTCCCGCTAGGACTCTGTCGCGTATTATAAAACAAGACCTGAAGCTCGGTGCTTATCGTCCATATACAGGTCATGCCCTAAATCAATCTTTACAATTAAAGAGAGTGGAACGATCAAAACGCCTTCTGTCGCGATACGCAGGTGAAAGGCACAGAAATATCCTCTTTACCGATGAAAAAATTTTCATGATTGAAGAACACTACAATAAGCAAAATGATAAAGTGTACGCTCACAGCTCTAAAGAAGCTGCTCAAGTGGTCGGGAAGGTACAACGTGGTCATCATCCTGCGTCAGTGATGGTTTGGTGGGGTGTGTCTTATCAAGGAGTCACAAAACTGCATTTTTGTGAAAAAGGAGTGAAAACTTCAGCTAAAGTATATCAAGATACAGTCTTGGATCATGTTGTGAAACCTCTCAGCAATACTCTTTTTAAAAATATACCGTGGACTTTCCAACAGGACTCTGCACCTGGTCACAAGGCACGAACTACCCAAGCCTGGCTTGAAACCAATGTTCCGGACTTTATAAGAGCTGAAGACTGGCCTTCATCTAGCCCAGACTTCAACCCTTTAGACTTCAAATTATGGTCAGTTTTAGAGGACATGGCCTGCTCTAAACGACACGGCGACATTGAGTCTCTTAAAAAATCTTTGGAGCAACCAGTGGCAAAATTTCCCTTGGAAACAGTGCGTAAATCCATAGATTCGTGGCCAAACAGATTAAAGGCCTGTATAAAAGCCAAAGGTGGCCATATCGAATAGAATTTTTTTTTATTGCTGAGACTAATAAATTTGTAGGTATAAATTTTATTAATATTACATTACTTCTTTAAAAAAAAAAAAGCATTTTCATTTGTAACAGAACTTATGGCTGGACTAGTTATAAGCCAAGTAGGTATGTGCGCGACAACGAATAACTCAATATCACGCCAACCGATTTTGATGATTCTTTTTTATTCCATTACTTCAAGGGCAATTTGATGAGAATTGGAATCGGGTTTAAATTTGGTATTATGTATTATTTATTATATGCTGCGTATTTCAACAGCATTCTATTGCCCTAAATGCTCTGATAAGAAACCTCAGTAATCAGTATAGGTATGCGCATCTGAACGGTTTACGCAAAACAAAACGAACGAACGGTTTATGTAAACTAAACCGTGGCTTACTGTTGGTGACAAAACAAGCATTTTTGGCACCGATAAACTTGCGGCATTTTTTCGCGCCGTGCGCTCTGTCCAGCGTATATTATGTCTATTCCTAAATATTTTTTATGCAAGAATATTCTATGCCATAAATCCATACATCTGAAGGATTGTCGTGGTATCCTAACATCCTATCATCCTATCATCCTATACAACACATACAGACCTGATTGTTTGAACGAGTATGGAAACCTGCTGTATGCGACAAATGACAATCACAAGGTAAACTACGCCCTCAGATTTCTATCGGTCATTGTACCACAATAATCCGAAGTGTTACGTAACTACCATTAAATATTCGCCAACAGAAGTGGTAAAGACGTCTTTATCATCAATATTTATGATATTCGGAGTTAAAGTCAGACTGCGTACTGTGTTCTGCTCTTGTGGTTGTGACCGATTCCATAAAACTGAGCAGACTTTTTCTCGGTAGCAACTCAGGAAATTGATGATAACCAAAGCGGGAAATATTATAGTCTGGTGTACCTACTGGTACTAAAATCTAAATGCTTAGTCTCAAAATATAAACAGTCCATGAAATGGAACAAACTTTTTATTTATTTTTTGCCTATTTTTGTATTTGTGTAAAAAACAAGCAGTTTTTTGAAAACGATTTTGTGATGGTTTCTTCTTCTGTTGGTTGGATACTTATTCGTCACAGGCATTGTCGTAAATACTCTGACCGATGTGTGTTAGAAGATAAAAACTTCAGTGGTTATTCATACGAGTATTTGAGTATTATTAAAATTGATAACATTAGGCAATTAATAACTGTAAATGCATTTATGCATCTTCTACCTCATTGATTAAGTTACACAGCTTCTATGTCATTGGTTAAATTGTTAAGTATAGACTTAGGGTCAAAGGATATCTAGTGTTTGTGAAGTCCAAAATGCTAACAAGTAAACGAAAGTTGAACTGTGTACAGTCTAAGTTATTGAGATAAACGAAACGTTAACGTAATGAAATAGAGCATTTTAAGATAGTTTTAAAATATTAATATGAATAAATTTAGATAGGTTGATATATGTTTTAAACTATGAATGAATTCACCCCTTGACTTTTCATCTTTTAGTTTTTTTTATACAGTACCTAATACCTACCTATCAGTATCTCAGCAATCAGCACATATAAGAGTATATTTTTGAGATTTAAAACGATGTTTTTTGGACTTTCATCTGTAAAACTTCTGTGCTGTGTTCAGGTACAAACACTGAGCACTAAACCAAGTCTGTAGGTACAATATACGAAAATTATCTCCTGCAATCCAACACTTACTCACGTACACAACAACACAACAACAACAACAAAGTAACAGCGTACTCGTACGAAACGCTTTTCTTCTACGTTTCTGATACGAACCGCTAAGGTGTGGAACACCCTTCCAGCTTCCGTGTTCCCAGCCAAATACAATCTGGGTGCCTTCAAAAGAAGAGTGAATAGGCATTTTCTAGGCAAGCGCGCTCCATCCTAGACCTCATCATTTCTGTTCATCAGACTTGATTGTAGTCAAGCGCAAGCCTATCAATTATAAAAAAAAAAACTTACTTACTACGTTACGTACTTAAAACCAAATTCAGTACTTTTTACCCACGACGGAACGGAGTACGGGTATATGCGTTTAGGGTGAGAGACCGTTTGTACATTACTCTATTAAAAAGATTTTATGTTTGTTTGTATGTTAAATTGTTCACAAAATTCAATAATGCAAAAATATTTTTGTTGGTTTGTTTGTTTGTTTGTTTGTGCACATCGATGTTCCCATTTATTTCAAAAACGGCTTGACTGATTTAGATGCAGTTTTCTGTATAATGTTTGGTATTCAACGGCAATGGTTCTTAGATAGTTGTTACGAACATCGATCACCAGGGGGCGCCATAAAAACCTTTTATATTGCAAACGAATGTTCCCATTTATTTCAAAAATGGCTTGACCGATTTAGATGCAGTTTTCTGTATAATGTTTGGTATTCGTTGGCGATGGTTCTTAGATAGTTGTTACGAACATCGATCACCAGGGGGCGCCATTAAAACAATATTACAAATCCCAATTATTACAAAAACAACTCAACCGATTTGGATACAGTTTTGTATAAAATATTAGTGAGTCATTGGCAATGCTTCGTAGATAATTGTTCTGGTAATTTCAATTACAAGTCTGCAAAAGTCGTGGGTGTTTTAAATTTTTTTAATTTTCCACTTGTACAAAGATATTTTCAACACTCTTTCTGTAAACCACAACTGACACTGCAGAGTCACTGTAGACCGTAACCTATTAGTAGAAGTACTATATTTATCAAGCAAGACATACTTTGAAAAGGAGAGCTAAATCACCGTTGTAGGTAGACAATTTAAATTACTATATTTACTCTAGCGCCACACCTATTTATCATTCGCAGTAAATATGCTAAAGAGACAAGTGATTGACTAATTCATTAGGGCTGGCACAGACAGCGTTTTGTTCAAAAATCAACCTAGTATTCATTAATTAAATGTAACATACAAACCATTCACGCTGCAATGATTTTAATGAAGATTACCGGAGTTTCATAGTAATTACTAATTAACATATTGTAATTAACGTGTTCTGTGTTATTGTTAACATATTTTTTTAACGTTTTACTGAGTTTAATATTACTCCTAATAATGCAAGTTATAAATAAAACGACTTTGAAATAACCAATAGGCTATGGCATTTCACATGTTAATATATCCAGCTTTTTCCTTGATGCGCCCAGCGTCTACATCCTTCGAGTATTTCAGGTTTTCAATAATGGCGCAGTAAACTTGGACTTTTCGGGATATAAAGTAGCCAGCCAGTAAAATGGTTATTCAGGGTAAAAGCACACCAAATTTCAGTTAAATACACAAACATCCAAACTAACACAAATTACGGCAAAAATTCACTGCAAATATCAGAAAAAGCCAAAAATCTAGGAGTTGACTTTCCGAACATCTCCGTAGCTGCTTCGAATACGCTACGTCTATCTGATAGCTGCATACGAGTCCCTAAATAAGTTAGTGAAATAATGAAGAAGCAAAATGTTTACTAATACGTTATGGCCGCTACTCGAAACTCCGGATGTTGCTGAGATAAGTGGAACACATTTAAATTATAGTATTAGATTGATGATCGTTGCCTCGAACATCTGTCAGGCTTTAAATATGATATTTACCGGCACATTTCTGTTGTACGGTTCACGCCTACACGGTATCTGTTTCAATGTCTTCCTTTACACCGCTTGCTTTAATTCATGAATGAATATTGATTGGTGTGATAGTAACTAAAAAGATTACTACTACTTGCTTTTATGATTAAAAGTATCTTACTCGACTCATGGTGATGACCCGGTTTGTTACCCAATAAAATAATGCCTTTATTAACTTTTGAAGGATATGGTGAGGGAAATGGAAATAAAGTTTTTCGGAGTATCAGAAAATATATACAGCATTTTAGGTATCAAATGGTACCAATTCTGTTTAAGAATCCCTTATAACGCTTCTAAAAATCTACTATCCCTTTCATAACGCTACGGTTCAATCCCTTTCCAATAATTCCGTAGTAGTGAGAGATTTTTAGTTGCGCTAAAAGAGACTGAAACAGAATTTGTATCAATTTCCATCTTATAACATCACGTCACCAAACTAATATTACTCTATTTTATATTTGTTTAGATGAAATGTCTATTAGGTATGTCTTTGAAAAAAAATATTTTGTCAACCCTAAAATAATATAGTTTGGCAAAATTATATAAAAAAAATCTAATATGACCAACCCCAGACAACGCTCCAAATTATAACCACACTTTTGTTTCGTTAATTATACGTATCAGAGTAGTTACATAAATAAATATTTATTAGATCGTGTTAGAGTAAGACCAACTTGTAGTGTGTTGTGGAAGGGCCGTACCGTGGTCCGCACAAGTTGTATCTAACGAGTAACTGACCAAGTGTCAGAGGGTGCAACCTTTGTCGCTCTTGGTACTCGTCTATTATGCTCGCCTTGGAAAGGCCGTTATCCTCTATATTATGCTACTTGGCTTATCAAGTGCGTGCGTTTACTGACGCATGTATACAGGGTTATTTAAAAATATCAAATCGCTCTCAGCGTATTTGTTTACATTACTTAAAACTAACAACTTTTGTTCTGCGCCTTTTTTTTACTCGATATTTTAAGAAATATCAAATATTCAATATTTTACGGAGATACTCTACTTGTTCCTACTCTGTCATGTAACATCGGCAATGGCAACGGCGCGGCGGTCGGCGCGCGAACTCGCGGCGCGAAACCGCAACAGTGTAATGTCACGATACAGAGATAACATTTTTTAGAAATAAATTAATACTGAATTTTGAAAAGTCGTAGAACAAAAGTTGTTTGTATATGTAAACAACTACTGACTACAGACCGAGAGCGATTTTGTATTTTTATATACCTAACCCTGTATAATAAGCGACAAAAATAGTTGTTAGACTTAGGACATGCAAATTAAAAGTAAGATAACACTTGCATCTTACCCTCTTTATTAGCACCTGTAATATAATCTAATCGGTATTTACTAAACAGCAGACCATGTGACATATTTTGATTCGATTCGTAGAAATAGCACAAAAGTCACGTCATCAATTCCTTTTTTTAATGTCGTCCGATTCCACAAATCGAATCGAAATACGACGAGTATGTCATACCTACATATTATGACTGCTGCTACAGTAGATATATTATAATCCTAAATTGCATATGTTGAAATTGGAAAAGAAGCTTTATTAATATTAACAATCCATTAAACAAAAAGTCCTTGAGTGGAGACCGCGTACGAGTAAGCGTAGTGTAGGACGACCCCCAGCTCGTTGGACTGATGATATAAAGCGGGTGGCGGGAAGCGGCTGGATGAGGAAGGCTGAGGACAGGGTGTGGTGGCGCGCGCTTGGGAAGGCCTATGTCCAACAGTGGACGTCCGCAGGCTGAGATGATGATGATGATGATGATGATTAAACAAAATAGGTAGGTTCTAACTAACAGTTCGAAAATAAACTTCGAACTTCATTAAAACAAATTACACTCTACATATTTATCAGTTCATTTCAAATGAAAAGCGTTCTAATTAAAATCCGATTCCCCATTCCCACCGCACTATTTGCAAAACATGAAAATTGCAATTGGCACGTTTAGATTTTATTCGCAATATAATAATATCCTTTTTTTTATTAACCACTGTACCTTTAGTTGTTTACGATATTACGATATGCGTATGCACTCGAGATAAAACCAAGTGCACAAACCGTATTATTTATTTAGCAAATACAACCTCAAGCCTACGACTTTGAATTAATTCTTTGAAATTGTGATAATATTTTAAATAAGAACCACAATAATTAGTAAAGAACCTAATCAAACAAAACAGCTGACACCTAATGCGGTTAGTGAGACAAGAAAACTTTGCCGGGAAATCTAATGAAATAAATAAATAATCATTTATGACTACCTTATTATTGAAGAGCTTATGATTAGAGACATTATTTTGTGCTATGCACTATAAACCGTGCAGATGGCTTGTCTCTTTTGAGAATGGTCACATATAGAGTCAGGAGGACAATATTATTATCCTGAAAGTATATTAACTTTTGGATGTTTGTTTATCTATAACGCCACCACAACTACTTACTGAACCTACCTACGATTAACAAATGACAAGTTTTTATCCTAGAAAATTGACCACTGATCCCAGGGGATTTTGAAAATTGATATTTGCTATACAAATTTTTTTGAAAGATTCCATTACGTCGGAAAAGGGATATGGAACAGGAATTTTGACGACCTCCCTGGCGCAGTGGCGGCGCGCTCGGATTTGAGTGGGAGGTCGCAGGTTTGATTCCCGCCACGTGCCACTTTGGAATATTATAATTTCTAAATTGGCTCAGGTCTGGTCAGGTGGGAGGCTTTGGCCATGGCTAGTTACCACTCTACCAGCAAAGACGCACCGCCAAGCGATTTAGCGTTCCGTTGCGATGCTTGTAGAAACCGTTGGGGTAAATTTACTTACCCTTCCACCTTCCAAGTTAGTACGATAACATCTTAGGCTGCATCATCATTTACCATCAGGTGAGATCGCAGTCAAGTACTAGGTAACTTGTATAGAGAAAAAAAAGAA
This sequence comes from Coenonympha arcania, assembly GCA_036785405.1. Lineage (NCBI taxonomy): Eukaryota > Metazoa > Arthropoda > Insecta > Lepidoptera > Nymphalidae > Coenonympha > Coenonympha arcania. The sequence goes on along the minus strand of CM072063.1, from coordinate 1,869,983 downwards.
TGGGATATGAGATAGTCTGCAAGTCCACGCGGGCAAAGTTGAAAATACATACCTAATTCCAGACATATTTATAGTAGATTAAAATACAGACTATTTATATTAGATAAATAAATACTATAAATAGATAACCTACAACAATGTTCGCCGTGGTGACGGTTGAGTCTATCTAATCGTGACCACTAGTTTGTTTATCCCTACTAATATATAAATGTGAAAGTGAGTTTGTTGGTTTGTTGGTTTGTTTGTCCGTCAATCACGTCTCAGCTACGCAACGGATCGACCTGATTTTTTTGCACATATATAGTTCAAGACCCGGAGAGTGACATAGGCTACTTTTTATCCCAGAAAAACAAACCTATTCCTGTTGGATTGCATTAAAAGTGTGATTTTTCACTGTTTCTTAACATACATATGCGTAACTATATAATACCCACAATGTATGTTGGACCCTAGACTCCATACACTCGAAACGGTAATAGGTTATAAATACTCAAAACTCCATACATGGCTCTCAAAACCGTCATCCCTACTTCCCTACTCCCTACTAATATATAAATGTGAAAGTGAGTTTGTTGGTTTGTTTGTCCGTCAATCACGTCTCAGCTACGCAACGGATCGACCTGATTTTTTTGCACATAATATATAGTTCAAGACCCGGAGAGTGACATAGGCTACTTTTTATCCCAGAAAAACAAACCTATTCCTGTTGGATTGCATTAAAAGTGTGATTTTTCACTGTTTCTTAACATACATATGCGTAACTATATAATACCCACAATGTATGTTGGACCCTAGACTCCATACACTCGAAACGGTAATAGGTTATAAATACTCAAAACTCCATACATGGCTCTCAAAACCGTCAATCCCTATCCCTACTAATATATAAATGTGAAAGTGAGTTTGTTGGTTTGTTGGTTTGTTTGTCCGTCAATCACGTCTCAGCTACGCAACGGATCGACCTGATTTTTTTGCACATATATAGTTCCAGACCCGGAGAGTGACATAGGCTACTTTTTATCCCAGAAAAACAAACCTATTCCTGTGGGATTGCATTAAAAGTGTGATTTTTCACTGTTTCTTAACATACATATGCGTAACTATATAATACCCACAATGTATGTTGGACCCTAGACTCCATACACTCGAAACGGTAATCCCTATCCCTACTAATATATAAATGTGAAAGTGAGTTTGTTGGTTTGTTGGTTTGTTTGTCCGTCAATCACGTCTCAGCTACGCAACGGATCGACCTGATTTTTTTGCACATATATAGTTCAAGACCCGGAGAGTGACATAGGCTACTTTTTATCCCAGAAAAACAAACCTATTCCTGTGGGATTGCATTAAAAATGTGATTTTTCACTGTTTCTTAACATACATATGCGTAACTATATAATACCCACAATGTATGTTGGACCCTAGACTCCATACACTCGAAACGGTAATCACGTCTCAGCTACGCAACGGATCGACCTGATTTTTTTGCACATATATAGTTCAAGACCCGGAGAGTGACATAGGCTACTTTTTATCCCAGAAAAACAAACCTATTCCTGTGGGATTGCATTAAAAATGTGATTTTTCACTGTTTCTTAACATACATATGCGTAACTATATAATACCCACAATGTATGTTGGACCCTAGACTCCATACACTCGAAACGGTAATAGGTTATAAATACTCAAAACTCCATACATGGCTCTCAAAACCGTCAATCCCTATCCCTACTAATATATAAATGTGAAAGTGAGTTTGTTGGTTTGTTGGTTTGTTTGTCCGTCAATCACGTCTCAGCTACGCAACGGATCGACCTGATTTTTTTGCACATATATAGTTCAAGACCCGGAGAGTGACATAGGCTACTTTTTATCCCAGAAAAACAAACCTATTCCTGTAGGATTGCATTAAAAATGTGATTTTTCACTGTTTCTTAACATACATATGCGTAACTATATAATACCCACAATGTATGTTGGACCCTAGACTCCATACACTCGAAACGGTAATCCCTACTAATATATAAATGTGAAAGTGAGTTTGTTGGTTTGTTGGTTTGTTTGTCCGTCAATCACGTCTCAGCTACGCAACGGATCGACCTGATTTTTTTGCACATATATAGTTCAAGACCCGGAGAGTGACATAGGCTACTTTTTATCCCAGAAAAACAAACCTATTCCTGTGGGATTGCATTAAAAATGTGATTTTTCACTGTTTCTTAACATACATATGCGTAACTATATAATACCCACAATGTATGTTGGACCCTAGACTCCATACACTCGAAACGGTAATAGGTTATAAATACTCAAAACTCCATACATGGCTCTCAAAACCGTCAATAGGTCACTAATATATAAATGTGAAAGTGAGTTTGTTGGTTTGTTGGTTTGTTTGTCCGTCAATCACGTCTCAGCTACGCAACGGATCGACCTGATTTTTTTGCACATATATAGTTCAAGACCCGGAGAGTGACATAGGCTACTTTTTATCCCAGAAAAACAAACCTATTCCTGTGGGATTGCATTAAAAATGTGATTTTTCACTGTTTCTTAACATACATATGCGTAACTATATAATACCCACAATGTATGTTGGACCCTAGACTCCATACACTCGAAACGGTAATAGGTTATAAATACTCAAAACTCCATACATGGCTCTCAAAACCGTCAATCCCTACTAATATATAAATGTGAAAGTGAGTTTGTTGGTTTGTTGGTTTGTTTGTCCGTCAATCACGTCTCAGCTACGCAACGGATCGACCTGATTTTTTTGCACATATATAGTTCAAGACCCGGAGAGTGACATAGGCTACTTTTTATCCCAGAAAAACAAACCTATTCCTGTGGGATTGCATTAAAAATGTGATTTTTCACTGTTTCTTAACATACATATGCGTAACTATATAATACCCACAATGTATGTTGGACCCTAGACTCCATACACTCGAAACGGTAATCCCTACTAATATATAAATGTGAAAGTGAGTTTGTTGGTTTGTTGGTTTGTTTGTCCGTCAATCACGTCTCAGCTACGCAACGGATCGACCTGATTTTTTTGCACATATATAGTTCAAGACCCGGAGAGTGACATAGGCTACTTTTTATCCCAGAAAAACAAACCTATTCCTGTGGGATTGCATTAAAAATGTGATTTTTCACTGTTTCTTAACATACATATGCGTAACTATATAATACCCACAATGTATGTTGGACCCTAGACTCCATACACTCGAAACGGTAATAGGTTATAAATACTCAAAACTCCATACATGGCTCTCAAAACCGTCAATAGGTCATAAATACTCAAAACTCCATACAAAGCTCTCAAAACCGTCAATAGGTCATAAATACTTAAAACTCCATACATAGCTCCATAAATAGCTTTTAAAACCGTCAGTAGGTCCTAAATACTCTAGACTCTATCGACACTTAAAGTTGTAAGTTCCAATACTCTCACACCCTTTTCGCCTGAATGAATGTTTTTAGAACATTATGACACAACATACTAAGTATGTACTGTAAACGAGTCATAGAATGCTCATATTTTGAAAGAGATTATTAGCAAGTATTAGGTATGTTTAAAAAAACCACTCCTTTTAATTATGCGTTCAGTTTGCTTGCCATATAGCATGTACTTACAAACAGCCAGGGTCTAAAAGAAATCTAACGTCTATCGTTTTTATTCCAGCGCAGTTTAATTTTTTAATATTTATCTTTTCCTTAAATGACGCGGGCGAAGCCGCGGGTATAAGCTAGTTGTGAGATAAATCTATTGAATATTCTAGCAATATGTAAATGTTACTAATACCTAGCACTATTAATAAATAGTTGGGATTACTATTAATCTACATAGTTAAACTAGGACCAGCAAGCTTGTTTGTGTATCTTTGCAACCTAGATCAGGAGATGATGATTCACTTTAATTTTTTTTTTTATTGCAATGACGTTGAGCCACTCTTACCTATAACTGTTCCAAATTTCAGGTCGATAACTTTAATAGTTACTGAAATAATCGAGTGTGACAGACGGACAGACGGACGGACGGGCGGAGAAAGTATTACCTAAGGATTCCATTATTACCAAAATGGTATGGAACCCTAAAAATATATGATCAGTTGGCACATTTGCGAACTGCTTATTTTTAATTACGCATTTTATCTTGGAATTTAAAATAATATATAAACAATAACAATTGATAACGATGGCATAAGTAAATAATTACATACCCAAGCGTAGATAAGATTACGTATCGCGTTGTTTCTTGTGGGATCTTTCTTTTGTTGTTGTGCAAAGTTTTTAAATATATGTCAAAAGTTCAATAGAATAATATATTTTAGGTATAATTGTAGGTATGTCACGAGAGGATAAAAATGTTTTTTCCCTTCTACAGCTTTATCCAGTCTATGAGCATGGGCGTACAGGTAGAAATCTCACGGGTTATATCTCTTTTGAAGAAAAGTAAGATAACTACATAGTTGTCTTCATCTTTTGCCGTGCTTCGTTGTCGAAAAGTCTTTGAAGAAAATAATTTTATCCACTCTCAGAGGAATATCATTTTTTCCCTTGCCCGAGAGGGGATGCGTAGTTTTACCCTTATAACATAAGATGAAAGATGAATATATTATTATATTTATTAATAAAATCGGAGACAAGATTTTTTTACTATTCCATCTAAGACTGCATTATTTTATGCGCGTATTTAATAAATTTTTTGCCATACATGTATATTGTATGTACTCCTAATTCGCTCCTTATTGTCAAACAAGCTACAATTCGTATACAAACACATGTGTCTTTTGCATCTGTGGTAATGTACCTACTTTAGTTTTATATGGCACTAGGTATTTCTACGTTAAAGGAAAACATCGTGTGTGTGTAAGCCCCAAATACAATGCAAATTTGTTCATACCCAGAAAAGAATGCCATTGCATATCTCTCTGTCAGAGGAAACAGTCGTTTTCTCTGAGGTTAGCACCCACAAAAAACTAAGTTTGTTTATCCAGCCTCCGTGTTTCCATCAGCCAAGTACAATCCGGGTGCCTTCAAGAGAAGAGTGAAAAGGCATTTTCTAGGCAAGCACGCTCCAACCTAGACCTCATCATTGCTTTCCATCAGGCATGATTTTCATCAAGCGCATGCCTATCTTCAATAAAATAAAAAAATAAAATAAATCCAAGCACCTGATGGCGGGAGTAAGGGACTTGCGTATTCACAGCGTATCTTCTAATTGCCCATGGCAAAAATCTTTGTCATTCGGACAGAATATTCGTACTCAGTAGTAGCTAGTGAATAGTGATGGATTTTGATGAAGATGCAGACAAAAAGTACTTTTTACATACATTTCTGCAGCATATTTGCATTAGCATTCAGACAGAAGGGTGCATAATAATTTTAACCACTTCAACGTGTCTAAAAAGGCTTTATGTTGAAATTTTTTACGCTCTATTCACGCAGCGTGCACCACTATATTATTATAATAAACTGTCATTTACATAGTTACACCAGATGCATTGTGATATAGTGTACAATAATTTCGAAGTGTTTGTAGATAATATGTTATACAAATGAGTACGAAAGGCAGTTAGTTGCTTAGTCGTCGTCGTCGTTTCAGCCGATGGACGTCCACTGCTGGACATAGGCCTCCTGAAATGACCGCCAAACACCACGATCTTGCGCCGCCTGGCGCCAGCGACTCCCCGCGACCCTCTTAATGTCGTCCGTCCACCTGGTGGGGGGTCGACCGACACTGCGCTTTCCGGTGCGTGGCCGCCATTCCAGCACCTTGGGTCCCCAACGTCCATCGGTCCTGCGAGCTATGTGCCCCGCCCATTGCCACTTCAGCTTTGCGACACGTTGAGCTATGTCGGTTACTTTGGTTCTTTTGCGGATCTCCTCATTTCTGATTCGATCGCGCAAAGATACTCCGAGCATAGCTCTCTCCATCGCTCGCTGAGTGACCCTGAGCCTTCTTATGAGGCCCATAGTTAGCGACCAAGTCTCTGATCCATAGGTTATCACTGGCAACACGCACTGTTCGAAGACTTTGGTCTTCAGGCACTGAGGGATGTTGGACGAGAAGACATCGCGGAGTTTCCCGAACGCTGCCCAGCCGAGTTGGATTCGGCGGTTCACCTCTTTCTCGAAATTGGACCGACCTAATTGTATTGTTTGTCCAAGGTATATGTACTCGTCAACAATTTCGAGTGCAGAGTTTTCAACAACCACTGGTTGGAGCGAAACATGAGTATTTGACATAATCTTTGTCTTGCTCATGTTCATTTTGAGTCCAACTTGTTGAGAAACCCTGCTGAGGTCGTTGAGCATTGTGTTGAGATCCCCCAGGGTCTCTGCCATGACGACTATATCGTCGGCAAATCGCAAGTGAGTTATGTACTCGCCGTTGATGTTGATGCCACATCCGTTCCAATCCAGTAGCTTAAAGACGTCCTCCAACGCCGCGGTAAACAACTTTGGAGAGATGACATCTCCCTGTCGCACTCCTCGCTGCAGTTGGATTGGTCTCGTAGCTTGGTCTTGGATACGGACTGACATAGTGGCGTTTTCATACAAACACTTCAACACTTGGATATACCGGTAGTCGATTCGGCATCGCTGCAGAGATCTCAACACAGCCCATGTCTCCACCGAATCGAAGGCCTTCTCATAGTCCACAAACGCTAAGCAAAGTGGCTGGTTATACTCTTCAGTCTTCTGTATAACCTGCCGCAGCGTATGAATGTGGTCTATGGTACTAAAGCCTTTTCGGAATCCTGCTTGTTCGGGAGGCTGGAAGTCGTCAAACCTATTAGCGAGACGATTCGTAATGACCCTCGAGAACAGTTTGTAGACATGGCTCAGCAGCGAGATGGGTCTATAGTTCTTCAGCAAAGTGTTGTCACCTTTTTTGAAGAACAGAACCACCACGCTCCTGTTCCACGCCTTGGGCGTTACTCCTTCGTGAATGACGGAATTGAACATTCGCTGAAAGACCTTCAAAATCGGTTTTCCACCCGCTTTCAGCAGTTCAGCTGTGATTCCGTCATCTCCCGGCGCCTTGTTGTTCTTCAACTGCTTGAGAGCCATTCTTATCTCGTATAGGCTGACGTCCGGAATATCTTCGGTATAGTGCCGGGTTAGTTTGGCTCTAGGGTCTCTAGCCAAATCTTGGACAGGCTTCTGGACTGAGGTGTATAAGCTTCCGTAGAAATTTTCGACCTCCCTCAAGATCTCAGGTTTCGAGGAGATAAGACTGCCGTTATCGGTCTTCAGACGCGTCAGCTGACTCTTCCCGATAGACAGATCTCTGGCGAACACTTTCGAGCCCCTGTTCTGCTCTATGGTGTCTTTGATGCGCTCGGTATTGTGAGCACGTAGGTCGCGCGTTTGTAATTTCGAGATCTGTCTATTGATTCGCTGGTATTCAGATACGTCTACAGAAGACTGGAGTCTCATCTCGTTCCTCTCGTTCATGAGGTTGAGGGTCTGGTCTGAAAACTTTTTGGGTCTCTTAGGGCAGTAAGTTTTACAAAACTTAGACCCAACGGTACGGACAGCTTCCACCAGCCTGTCATTTAAATCGTCCACAGATACGCAATCCTCCAGGCAATCGAAGCGATTTTGAAGCTCGAGTTGGAAAGCCTCGGGGTTTTGGATAAGCACAGCAGTGGGGCGGAGCGTTGACTTCACCAGTCGAGCTCTTTCCAGCTTTATATTGATATTCAATGTGCCCCTTACCATTCGGTGATCGCTCCCGGTCTTAACGCTATTGATCACAGAGACATCATTGAATATGTGCCGCTTAGTTGACATGATGAAGTCAATCTCATTCCTCGTGAAACCATCCGGACTCACCCATGTCCACTTCCGGTGAGGCGCCTTCCTGAAGAAGGAGTTCATCATGAAGAGGCCCTCCCTCTCCATGAAGTCCGCCAACAACTGCCCCTGATGGTTCCGCTGCCCATACCCAAAATTACCCACTCTCACTTCACCAACGCTTCGCCTGCCCAGTTTTGCGTTAAAATCCCCCATCACAACACTGTAGTGGGTTTTCGAGGCATGCATGGCTCTTGAGATGTCCTCATACATAGCCTCGATCTCCTCATCGGGATGTGCCGACGTCGGTGCATACACCTGTATGACCTTCAACGAATACCTTTCGGAAATTCTGAGTATCAGGTACGCTACCCTACTCGACACACTTTCGATTTGGACAATGTTGTTAACGAGAGATTTGTGGACGATAAACCCGACACCACCTTGGGACTGCTGGTCGCCCTCCCGGTAGTAGAGCAAGTTGCCGGATTGGAGAATAACAGAGTCCTCCCCCTCTCTTCGGACCTCTGATAATCCTATGATATCCCACCGTAGCTTGCTCACAGCTTCTTCCAGCTCGATTATCTTCTCGTCGGTCCTCAAAGTGCGTGCGTTATAAGTTGCCAGGTCCAGTCGTCGGGGTTGGCAGCGGAATCTCTGCTGGAGATTCTTAGCACCCCCTGCCCCGCCGTTACCCGTACCGCTGCCAGAGCCGGGGCTAGCGGGGCTGCCAGGGACTGGGGGCCGTGGACAATTTCGGCTAATCATTAAGGGTTTATGCCCAATAGACGACCACGCTGGGCAGACGGGTTGGTCGTCCGCAGGGCCAGACTGGTCGCGCCGGTGTCGCTGCTGCCCGACACCGACCTGCTCCATTTTTCAGCCTAGCCAGTTGAAAAAACGGTTATCCCGCCGTTTATCGGTTCGCCATTTCCTCGTTCGTCGATCAGCAGGGGCACCACGGGCAGGTGAGGCTGGCAGTGAGGCTGGTAGTTGCTTAGTAAAACAGGACTAAGCAACCGCTCCCATTATATTGCCGAAATTTCTCTCCCCGTGCATCGGTGAACAAGACTCGGCCCAGTTAATGGGCAAAGTACACTGATAAAAAACCTCAGGACATGGGCATCGAAACGATTTACGTAAACCTTTTTCGTACAAGCAAACAGTAGCGCTACCTGTCAAAATTCTATGGGTGCCTGCTGAGTGAACTACAACGTGGCCTTACTTTTGGTGAAAAAACCAAGCATTTTTGACACCGGTAAAATGGCGATATTACGCGCGGTCCGCCCTGTGCATCAGGGTAGATGTCAATTGCATAGCAGTTATATCTATTTTATTCTTAGTGAAAACTTAACCATTCATAAATGATTATTGTGATGATCACGACGAGATGATGATGATAAGATGCTTACTTACAGATTAATTCATGAGCTAGGCCCTACCACTCGCCACTTGTCGATTCAAGCCGCGCAAGCTACGTGCTACAAAACTATTTCACTCAATGACAGTTGCAACACCGTCACTGCTTGGGACGAAATGCTAATACATACAGAACTCGCCAGTCGCCACTGCTAGAAGCACTTCAGTATTATAAACTGTCCTGGGCGCTTCAACTCATGTTTGCGCGCGGCATTATGTTTGCGTGAAAAACGTGTAACACACGTTTTGTCTGATGGGAAGTTCGGCTTCCGTTGGGATGGGATGTAAGAACCTACTAACTTAATTTGAGTAAAAAAAGTGGTTGTAAAGTCGGTTTACGGACGATAGATTTACGTGATAACGTCATTATCGTGCCTCTCTATCGCTTGTTGCGCGCTCTCGCTTGCACGCACAGGCTCAGGTGAAACGTTACGCGGAACGTTACTATTTTTCATGTGCGTTGATGGTATTCATCAATTTATTAAACGTTATCACGTCAAAACACGCATATTATGCGAGTAAGCATATTGTTTCGATCAGCGCCAACTGCCGCAATTATCAAAATAATACGTAAACTGTGTATCTAAATGCTCATTGCTCACCCACACGTAGTGCGACGCGCAAAGTTGAGTTGAAAAAACAATGAACTATAGTAGTGTAATTATCTCGCTGCAGACTATAAGCACAAAGAACAACAAAAGCGAAACACTCGAATGTTTTATGACCGAGTCTGCAGCGAGATAATAACACTACTATAGTAGCATAGGTACATACATTGCAGTTTGCATACTACTAGTAAATTGCATATGCCGTAGTTTTACTAGGTATACAACGCACATACAAAATGCCGGTTGTTCACGCAAATGAATCCGCCTTTTTGTGGGGTTTTCTATGTTTTGACGAATGAATTTTCAACGCGGAACGAACGAAAGTACCTAGGTACCTATAAGGGAAAATGAGCTAGGTGATTATATTATCATTATAGGGAACAGAAGCTGATTAATTAACGTTCGTCTGCAATTGACAAGTGAAAAGATCACGTTTCTACTACATAGGTTACACAGATTAGCATTTTCATAACGAGGTACGAACTATAATTAATAGATGCTTCATCACCAAGTTAGATTTGCCCAAGATAACGTGCCTTGAAATATAAAAAGTGTCATTGCATAAAATGGGTCGACCATGCATGCCTTCACCACAGATTACCTAATTGCCTTCACGTAACAAAAACAGGATATTTTTACGTTTTAATTGCAAGCATTCCTAGTAAAGCTCTTAACCGTTGTAGCCGAAGAGGTTGGTGTAAGGAAATTTTAGATTTTTTTAGATTAAAAAAATGTAACTCATAAAAAATGTAGGTACCTAGTTTGGCCATAATTATACTGTTACATAAAAACTTTTCTTTTTTTCAGCTTTTTAATTATTTTGAATTTGGAACACGTATATTATTTTAAAAAGTATATCAAGATACAGTCTTGGATCATGTTGTTAAACCTCTCAGCAATACTCTTTTTAAAAATATACCGTGGACTTTCCAACAGGACTCTGCACCTGGTCACAAGGCACGAACTACCCAAGCCTGGCTTGAAACCAATGTTCCGGACTTTATAAGAGCTGAAGACTGGCCCTCATCTAGCCCAGACCTCAACCTTTTAGACTTCAAATTATGGTCAGTTTTAGAGGACATGGCCTGCTCTAAACGACACGGCGACATTGAGTCTCTTAAAAAATCTTTGGAGCAAGCAGTGGCAAAATTTCCCTTAGAAACAGTGCGTAAATCCATAGATTCGTGGCCAAACAGATTAAAGGGCTGTATAAAAGCCAAAGGTGGCCATTTCGAATAGAATTTTTTTTATTTATTGCTGAGACTTTAATAAATTTATAGGTATAAATTTTATTAATATTACATTACTTCATTTAAAAAAAAAGCATTTTCATTTGTAACAGAACTTATGGCTGGACTAGTTACATACTTCGCAAAACGAAAAAATTAAGTAAGTTATTTTTACAGATAATTTAATATAAACAATCAATGTATTATAAGTGCATGTTTTTTTTTAAAACTTTATCTCTACACGTGCCAATAAAAATATTTTTTCCAATGTCACATTGATAAAGTAAAAAAAAACAGATTGTCCGATGAAGATAGCGAACTGTTTGTGAAACTAACAACGTGTCAGTTGTGTAAATAAGGGCGTAATCTTGTTGTTCATTATTCCTAAACTAAAGACGTGTTCGTTGTATATTTTTTAGGGTTCCGTACGCAAAGGGTAAAAACGGGACCCTGTTACTAAGACTTTGCCGTCCGTTCATCCGTCTGTCACCAGGCTGTATCTCTTTAACCGTGATAGTTAGAACCTTGAAATATTTAAGGGCGCTCTCATACAACAAACCTAATTTTTTTGCCTGATTTTACTTGATAACAGAAATAGGTAGACGCATGAAATATTTACAGAATATTTAGTAATATATCTATTTTAGAAATAAGTACTTAAATTTAAAAAAAAAATGGTATAAAAAGCTGATTGTATAATACTGCGACTTTAAACCCTGACTTACACTTGTTGAATAATCATTAATCAATAACATAATGTTGTTTATTTTCACTGTATCATTTAAATTACTGTCACTTTTATTTTCGCTCCACCGATAGCTCCCCTCAAGCCTGTGTGCTGGCAACTTTGCAAAACATGGTTGATAAGCTGCCTGGAGGTGACACAACTAAGTGCAGGGTTATCGTTGCATGGCCGCTTAGTACACGTATCGGAACTGATAGTGTTATCACGGTTCCATTTCATTAGGTACATTTCTCATCGCCGAGCTCGAGTTTAATACAAACTATGTAAAATAATATGCCAACTTCTTTGGGGGCATTTTTTTAACTATATAGGCTAGCTAGCGCTTTACGGTGATCACACCTGATGTGAAGTGATGATACAGTCTATGTTGTAGTACGCTTGCCCAGGAAATGCCAATTTACTTAATTTGAAGATGCCCAAGTTGTAGGTGTAGGGACTACTTTTCCCCCACTAAGTGAAGTCCGCTTTTCTTCTAAACTGTCATATCATAAGATCTCTGATTCAGAGTGTTTGGAGTTCACTTGAACCCCTCAATCAATGCTTAAGAAATTATTTATCAATCGGTGAAGAACTGCATCAATGTCAAAACGTGATATTCAAGAGTTTAGATTGACATTTCATATTTTGAAGTTGATACTGTTGATATTGATTTATACATTTTCACGCGATCGGGCTGCAGGATGACGACTATGTCAAGCCGTCGCTTTCTTATACCTTCTCGAGTATTTGCTCCAATAAACTAACTAAGTAACTGTAGAGATTTTCTTTTGTAAATATTTCTTCAAATTCTGCTTAGATGACTTCAAGAGTTCCAACAGGAGACATAACATGCCTGATTTTATTTTTTAATTCCCACTTGTCGACAGCGGAGCATGGAGCCTAACTCCAAATTATTTAAAATTCTGATGCTATCTTGCAATACAAGTTTTTTATCCGGTGTGTACTTGAGATAGTATCTTATATTTATGCGATTAAGTCTTTCCAACGGCGCTTGTAGAGATCGTTTGTAATGATAAAACAGCATTGTGTAGTTAAGTTTTATTAATGGATTGATTTCAATATAACCTTGTAGATTATAATAATATTATCTCCACATAGCAAGTGAATTTTATAAGTAAAGTAGACTAAAGCTCGCCAGTCGGCGGGTAGGCGGCGATGGTAACTTGTAATGCATTAATAGTTTATAGTCCCACAACCGATTAGAAACCTGAGGATGTGGGCATCCGAACGATTTAGGTACATAAACCTTTTTTGTACAAGCAAACAATTGCGCCTTCAGTCAAAATTCTATAGGTGACTGTTGAGCGAACTACACCGTGGCCTTACTGCTGATGACAAAACAAGCGTTTTTGACACCGGTAAACTGGTGTCATTTTTTCGCACTGGCTATTGTGAGTACCTAACTATGATGGCGCTGGCCTATTTCACGAATATCAAGCGTGGCTCCTCGCTTGTTCAGCCGCGTCGTCTACTCTCTGGCGAGAGCCTTAAAAATCCTTTCATACGGTTTACGGTGTATTTTTAGCTATATTTTAACTAGTTGCTATAGGATGTACCCGCATACTTTACAAGTGTACACTCTAGATCTAGACCTAATCGTTAAAATTCTGTCCGGATCTTTGCATACTATGTGTTTGTATTTCAAATAATTTATTTGTGTTACCTGTAAATTGCGATATTCAGATTCAATATGCTCTTCGGATATGCTGTTACCTTTCGCCTACGAAGCAAATTCTAAAGGCGTACCAAATGTTATATTTATTACTAAGTGGTAAATTGTTGCTACCAAGACGCTCAGGACATTTATATCCATGTATTCGATGTTACAAATTTACCATTTGTTGGCACAAATTTTCAAGTACCCGTCATTTGCAGTTACAAAACCTATAGATAAAGTAAATTTTTTTATAGCACGTCTTATTTACTTTGAATCGAAAATATAGATGTGCTATAGTAATTGAAAATAAGTTTGTTGTTGTTTTTGTGCTTTGATTTAAAAATAAGTTGACCGGTTAATCCCTGTATGATGTAGATATTAGGTAAAACAGATTTTGTAATCCCATACACGGAAATCTTTCAGGGTTTTTTTCTTATGTGGAAGACCCAACCGTGAGTAGATTATTCTGTGGGATTTTGATCTATTTTAAAACTCCCTTGGTGGACATCCTTAGAACTTTGCACGTGTTGGAATCATCCGGGATTTTATACGAAGGCATTGGAATATTGCGATTACCAAGTATTGATTTAAGTAGGTACGTACCTACCTACGCAGCGCTGATGAGGTCGCAAATATGATTTATTTATCAGCGCAAATCTAATATTAACATTCACATGGTAAAGTAGGAAAATTGATTAGTTTAATTTATGCTTGAATTATGCAGTAGTTTATTCTTGGCTCGGTTATTGGCGTTGTTTATCGAAACACATTGTTCGTACGATCACCAGTAGGTGAGCAACTAATAAATCTCACTTTATTTTATTACCTACAGGCTATGAGGCTATAGTATGTACGTCCTTAGCATTCCAGGAACCTACATTAAGGTCATGACTTCAGGAGATTGAAATTATGCATAAATTGTATTTATGTTTTACTATAATGTAGTATAGACTTAATTAAATAAATGCAATAGCTACAAAGGTAAACACTACTAAATTATTTGTGTGTTAATAACTACAAAAACTTATTGTTAACTTTATCCTTGTTCTATATTAGTTACCCTAAAATATGACCTAAATAAATCATTATTTCCATGTAACAATGAGATATTGAACAGTTTATTTTGAAATGGTTCAATAGGTGTTGATTGTGTACAGTACAGTATTTATTACTCATTTTAAATTCAATGCACGGAGAATTTTAAATCATATTAGGTATAATTTTATGACAAAATTCAGAAGTGATGTATTAAAAACAATAGATTATAAAGAATACAATACCTATTGATACAGAGTAAGTACTTACAGACTATTCATGTTGTAAAAACAGCAAGCCAATGTTATGCAAGCATACCTAATTTTTAAGTGATGATAAATAGATATTATATATGCAGTCTTATCAAAAGTATAAAATTACATAAACAACAAGACCCATATACCTTTATTTTATCGGCTTATCACAAGATTGGGGGTCTAAACACAGATAAACAGTGAAATTGTTGTAATTTCTGCAATCGTAATACCTGGGTAGGTAGTAGGTACGTATGGAATGCAGATAAAGATGTCATGCTCTATCGGTGAAATATTTATTGTTTGAAAGTAAAGTTTGCTCCATACTCAACATTCGCTGCAAGAAAATTAAAGGAAGATGCAGTAAATGATAACACCTGAGTAGGTAGTAGGTACGTATGGAATTCAGATAAAGAAGACGTCATGCTCTATCGGTGAATTATTTATTTTTTGACAGTAAAGTTTGCTCCATACTCAACATTCCTCGCAAGAAAATTAAAGGAAGATGCAGTAAATGATAACACCTCAGTAGGTAGTAGGTACGTATGGAATTCAGATAAAGAAAACGTCATGCTCTATAGGTGAAATATTTATTGCTTGGCTGTAAAGTTTGCTCCATACTCAACATTCCTCGCAAGAAAATTATAGGAAGATGCAGTAAATGAATTTGAGGAACCGGTAGTAATAATATAAACCAATAAAAGAAACTGTTTTGTGTCTGTATGTAAATGCCAACCTTGAAATAAAAACAGCTAATTGTACGATGCCTTTAGTACTAAATCATATCTTACTCTTTTTTCAGGAGGACGATCTTAGATATATATTACTAGCTAACCCGGCAAATGTTGTTTTGCCATTAGGGATATAAAAAACCTTACGACCTTCTCAGTCGGTTGAGCTGTTTTGGAGGAGATTGGTAACAAAAATTGGCACGAGAATTTTATATATTAGAAAAGATTTTTGGACTGTAGTTGAGACTTGAGTTGTTGAGTGCCCAAAATGATAGCTAAAGTCTTAATGAAAAAGTCATAATTAATCAAATAGTCCAATACATTACACATATCCAAATACACATTTTTTTAATATCGAGACATAAGTACCTATATCGGATTACAACGTTTTAGCTCGCTCAGATATAAGAGATATCGAGCCAATTAATTCAGAAAAGCGGAGTTTATCCAGTGTCTATCTAGCGGGAGAATTAGATTAGATACTAATATAACTTGGGTTTCAATTTCACAGAAATCAAACAACCTAATTGAATAGAAGTAATTGGAATCGTCTTTGCTTTGTTTAGGTTTATTTCTTATCCTCGCATTTTATTGAGTAAAATTGCTATGGATTTCTATTAGTTCTTCGCTAGTAAAAGATCGCTCTATACTCTATTCGTTGACTCAAAAATTATACAAGTATTATATTAAGTTATTATATTAATTTATTATATCATTTATTAAGATTAATTATAAAAAATTAATTACATTTATTTTAAATTCGCCAGCAAAAGCTCTCCATAATATTAATTGGCCTGATTTGATAAAATTTCTAACATCGAAAAAATAAATAAATATATACGGGACATTTTACACATCGCAAAAGAACATTTATTTCAAATTCGCCAGCATTCCATAATATTAACTGGTCTGATTTAATCAAAATTCTAACATCGGAAAAAAAAATCATTTATTTCAAATTCGCCAGCATAAGTTCTCCATAGTATTTATTAACTGGCCTGATTTGATAAAAATTTTAACATCGGAAATAAATTTAGACCTAAAATTGCGATTTGCGATAAAATATAATTAAAAAAAAAATATTCCTGAATGGTTTTCTGGAATCAGATTATCACAATGAACACATCGTTTTAATCTGTGTTAGAAGTGATCTGAGGTTTTAATTCAAGTCATTTAAACTTGTCTTGTGAGTTGTGACTAAAGTACTGCCTCCTAGAGTAGAAACCTCTAGCTATAAACATACAACCAAATCCTCCGGCTGGAAATTTCGAGACATATTATCCCGTCTTAACAGGAAGGATTGTATCAGCAACTGTTGACTCAGCTGTAATCGCACGTGGTCTCGTACATTATCAGTTTATCACTTTATGTCGATACAGGACTTGTGAGACGGCTTTCATAAATATTGTTAGTATTTTTAGGGTTCCATACCAAAATGGTAAAAATGGAACCCTTATGGTGATACTTTCTCCATCCGTCCGTCCGTCTGTCACACTCAATCATTCCAGTAAATATATACCTGTGAAATAGTTTTAGGCTATAGAGGACCAACGTCATGTCTATCATAAAAAATTGAAAATTCTTTTTATTAGGGTTCCGTACCAAAATGGTAAAATGGAACCCGGTGCGTCTTTCTCCGTCTGTCTGTCCGTCTGTCCGTCTGTCTGTCTGTCCGTCACACTCGATTATTTCAGTAACTACCGGAGCTATCGATATGAAATTTGGAATAGTTGTGTTTATTAGTAGCCCAATGACACTGGAATAAAAAAAATGGAAATTATTTTTGTTCTTATTTAAAAAGGGGGGAAAATCAGAGGGTTGAAATTTAAAAGTGAGATAACTGTACTGTGTGGGGTATCATATGAAAGGGTTTACTTTGTACATTCCAAAACCGATTTTTAATTATTTTTAGTCATGATAGTTTTTGATTTATCGGGGAAAATGTCTAAAAAAATACCGTTCCCCCCCCTTATCTCCGGAGTTTACCAATCGAAAAATCTCAAATAATTATGGTCAATAGGAATTTACGTATATTTTACAGGAAAACTATAGCCAATGCTCTAACTAGCATAGTTTTTTTGATATTAACAATAAACCTCTACAAACAAAGTTAGTTTTGCGGTTCATAAACAAAGGTAATTATTACTGTTTTACATCTTTGGTCGTTACAGTTTTGGTCGTGTTACATCTACATTAGTATGCCTGATTGTTTTGCTTCAGTACTTCTTGAGTACGGAACCCTCGGTGCGCGAGTCCGACTCGCACTTGGCCGGTTTTTTATTTTATTTTAAAAATGCTAAAGTTATTAACAACTTTAACATAATTTTCAACTGGGATCAAAAAAGAGAATGCTGTCCCTAAAAATGTTTGCGATTTTCATGAATGGTGGTACAGCTACAGCTGAGAGAATTTTAAAACATAAAAAAAATATAAAATTTTAATAACGAATTTAAATAATACTTTCGAATAGTTTTGCTAAATACGAATTAATCTTATAGGTAGGGTACTCGTATACATTAATAATAGTTTTTTTTATCGCAACTATTATTATGCTAACATATGTCTGGACTGGTGAGTTGTGACTAACATAGTAGAGTAGCTGTTCAGTCATAATAAAGATAGTAAAGAGTGATTCATAGACGATTCTATATTGTGCAATAGAATAAAATCGAATGGAAATATCATACTAGGTAGGTATATAGATAGTTTAGAATATAGATACACCTATCTATATATATAAAAGAATGAGGTATTTTGGTTGTTCCACGGATTCCGCCAAAACTATAGGTCGTAGAGATCTGAAATTTGGTACTTAGATAGATATTAGGTCATGAATTCGTACTAAGACGGGGATTCCAGAAATTCCATGTTTAAGGGGTTGAAATAGTACATCAAAGGGATTTCTTCATACAAAATTGTAATTTTTTTCGTTGTTCCAGGCATTCCAGAAAAACTAAAAGTCGTAGAGATCTCAAATTTGGTACTTAGGTAGATATTAGGTCATGAATTCGTACTAAGACGGGGATTCCAAAAATTCCATGTTTAAGGGGTAAAAATCATACATTTAAGGGTATTTCCCATACAAAAGTAAATTTTTTTCGTTGTTCCAGGCATTCCAGAAAAACTTAAAGTCGTAAAGATCTGAAATTTGGTATCTAGGTAGATATTAGGTCATGAATTCGTAATAAGACGGGGATTCCAGAAATTCCATGTTTAAGGGGTAAAAATCATACATTAAAGGGTATTTCCCATACAAAAGTAAAATTTTTTCGTTGTTCCAGGCATTCCAGAAAAACTAAAAGTCGTAGAGATCTGAAATTTGGTATCTAGGTAGATATTAGGTCATGAATTCGTACTAAGACGGGGATTCCAGAAATTCCATGTATAAGGGGTAGAAATCATACATTTAAGGGTATTTCCCATACAAAAGTAAAATTTTTTCGTTGTTCCAGGCATTCCAGAAAAACTAAAAGTCGTAGAGATCTGAAATTTGGTATCTAGGTCATGAATTCGTACTTAGACGGGGATTCCAGAAATTCCATGTTTAAGGGGTAGAAATAGTATATTAAAGGGATTTCTCCATACAAAATTGTAATTTTTTTCGTTGTTCCAGGCATTCCAGAAAAACTAAAAGTCGTAGAGATCTGAAATTTGGTATCTAGGTAGATATTAGGTCATGAATTCGTACTAAGACGGGGATTCCAGAAATTCCATGTTTAAGGGGTTGAAATAGTACATCAAAGGGATTTCTTCATACAAAATTGTAATTTTTTTCGTTGTTCCAGGCATTAAAAAACTAAAAGTCGTAGAGATCTCAAATTTGGTACTTAGGTAGATATTAGGTCATGAATGCGTACTAAGACGGGGATTCCAGAAATTCCATGTTTAAGGGGTAGAAAATTTTTTTCGTTGTTCCAGGCATTCCAGAAAAACTAAAAGTCGTAGAGATTTGAAGTTTGGTATCTAGGTAGATATTAGGTCATGAATTCGTACTAAGACGGGGATTCCAGAAATTCCATGTTCAAGGGGTAAAAATCTTATATTTAAGGGATTTTCCCATACAAAAGTGTATTTTTTGCGTTATTCCAGGGATTCCAGCGAAATCAAAAGTCGTAGAGATCTGAAATTTGATACCTAGGTTAATATTAGGTCAATTCGTACTCTAACGGGAATTTTTGGAACTCAAATTTTGAGGAGGAAAAATTTAGAACTTTGTTGTTACTGGGCCGATTGCTTTGAAAATCGACGTCTGACTATGGCAGCAAGCATAGAGAAGGAATTTGTGGTCAAAATAAAAAAATGGCCGCCATTTTGAACTTTTTTGTTACTGGGCCGATTGCTTTAAAAATCGACGTTTGACTATGGCAGCAAGCATAGAGAAGGAACTTGTGGTCAAAATTAAAAAAATAATGAACTTTATGGCGGCCATTTTGAACTTTTTTGTTACTGGGCCGATTGCTTTGAAAATCGACGTCTGGCTATGGCAGCAAGCATAGAGAAGGAATTTGTGGTCAAAATAAAAAAATGATGCACTTTTTGGCCGCCATTTTGAACTTTTTTGTTACTGGGCCGATTGCTTTCAAAATCGACGTCTGACTATGGCAGCAAGCATAGAAAAGGAATTTGTGGTCAAAATTAAAAAAATGATGAACTTTTTGGCCGCCATTTTGAACTTTTTTGTTACTGGGCCGATTGCTTTGAAAATCGACGTCTGACTATGGCAGCAAGCATATAATGGAATTTGTGGTCAAAATAAAAAAATGATGCACTTTTTGGCCGCCATTTTGAACTTTTTTTTACTGGGCCGATTGCTTTCAAAATCGACGTCTGACTATGGCAGCAAGCATAAAGAAGGAATTTGTAGTCAAAATTAAAAAATGATGAACTTTTTGGCCGCCATTTTGAACTTTTTTGTTACTGGGCCGATTGCTTTGAAAATCGACGTCTGACTATGGCAGAAAGCATAGAGAAGGAATTTGTGGTCAAAATAAAAAAAATGGCCGCCATTTTGAACTTTTTTGTTACTGGGCCGATTGCTTTAAAAATCGACGTCTGACTATGACAGCAAGCATAGAGAAGGAATTTGTGGTCAAAATAAAAAAATGGCCGCCATTTTAAACTTTTTTGTTACTGGGCCGATTGCTTTAAAAATCGACGTTTGACTATGGCAGCAAGCATAGAGAAGGAACTTGTGGTCAAAATTAAAAAAATGATGAACTTTTTGGCCGCCATTTTGAACTTTTTTGTTACTGAGCCGATTGCTTTGAAAATCGACGTCTGACTATGGCAGCAAGCATAGAGAAGGAATTTGTGGTCAAAATTAAAAAAGTGATGAACTTTTTGGCCGCCATTTTGAACTTTTTTTTACTGGGCCGATTGCTTTCAAAATCGACGTCTGACTATGGCAGCAAGCATAAAGAAGGAATTTATAGTCAAAATTAAAAAATGATGAACTTTTTGGCCGCCATTTTGAACTTTTTTGTTACTGGGCCGATTGCTTTGAAAACCGACGTCTGACTATGGCAGCAAGCATAGAGAAGGAATTTGTGGTCAAAATAAAAAAATGGCCGCCATTTTGAACTTTTTTGTTACTGGGCCGATTGCTTTAAAAATCGACGTCTGACTATGACAGCAAGCATAGAGAAGGAATTTGTGGTCAAAATTTAAAAATGATGAACGTTTTGGCCGCCATTTTGAAATTTTTTTATTACTTGGCCGATTGCTTTGAAAATCGACGTCTGACTATGACAGCAAGCATAGAGAAAGAGTTTGTGGTCAAAATAAAAAATGGCCGCCATTTTGAACTTTTTTTTACTTGGCCGATTGCTTGGGTACCTTTTTACACTTTGGGTACGGAACCCTAAAAAATGGTCACCATATTGAGCTTCTATGTGACGATCGATTTTATTCAAAATCAATAATATATAACTATAACCAGCAAGCATAAGAAAATATTTAGTGATCAAAATTAAATTAAATGGCATAACAATGGTTAATACAAGAATTTTGGAAACGCCTGAGGGAGTAAAGCAGAAGTTCAACGTGAGCGAAGCCGCGGGCGTTTGCTAGTCTATAATATAGAGGATGAGATACGAAATGGTTATAAACAACACTACACGAGAAAATATTACACGAATGGGTAGGTTACATAGACGACAGGTACACAACTGTTTTTCATTTTCAGCTATACTGGAGGTGAACAATATAAAACAACGTAATTTCTTATCGCGTCTAGCTAGGTACTGGGGTAGATAGGTTCTAGTCGTCTAATTACGTAGTACGCGCAATTATCGTAACAAGATTTACGACCTACCACAACAACGTGCTTCAGAACAATCACGACTGCTACTCTTTTTTAAATTTTATTGAGTTTTCAGTAAAGCATAACCTTCTTTGTTCAAACGATTCGTCACAGCAACTACTACCTGCCCCAACTCAAATGTATATGTACGTTGTCATACGTGCAATTGGACACGTAATTTATGTAGTAGGTATGTACCAGATACCTACTAGGGTAGAAGGTACCTAAAATCCATTTCATACTCTATCAGCAATCAGCATCGTGTGTTTATTATCCTACAATCGATTGAAGTATTTATGAAAGCAGTTATTTTAAAAAGAATATCTTCTAATATATAAAATTCTCTCGCTTTTCTTTGTTACCAAACTCCTCCGAACCGCTCGACCGATCGTTATAAAACTTTCAGTGTATGCTCTCTACTCTAGGTCTGGGAGCAGGTTGTTATCTATTTTTTATACCCGTAAGTGAGAAAAAATTTATATAGGCAAAACAACGTTTGCCGGGGTCAGCTAGTAAATAAATAAAAATATAGGTAATCCAAGCTATCGAGTGATGTTTTTAAATTTTGGATATCCATGACTGCAAATCCAAACTAAACTGATATTTCATCACCAGTATTCTGAATAGTTTAAGTTATTTTTCGAATCGTACCAATATCAAAATAAAAGTTTTTACATGTAGTCACCTTGTCAGGAGTAGGGAGCGCTTAGTGAGTTCATATGGTGGAAAAACAGTAGAAATATTTATAAACATTCACAGTAAAATGTTTTACACTCGCAATTACACACGAGTGTGTCCGCCTTGACCTACATCAATACGGGTTATTTATATGTATTTTGCGACAGGACAAAGGAATTAGTTAGCTTATGAGTTATGACATATTCCTAACGATAATAATATGAGCAGCTGAGTTTAATAAAGAAGATTAAATGAATCATTTGTCAACGTGTACTTTTCGTTTTGCCCCTCTAGCTATGTTACTTTTCGATTCTTTTTTTACTTGCCCCTCTAGCTACGTTACTTTTCGATTCTTTTTTTACAATCGCTGTTTATTACTTGGTACAAGTATTTTTGACAACAAAAGAACTTACAACAGAATTGTAATGGCAATAAAATTAGGAGATCCCTTGGGAGAGTTAAGGGGTGGCTTATTTTTAATTAGGGAAATGAAACTTTTCCTATTATATCCAACCGTCGTCGGCACTCGGTTCAGTGAACGGTGTACACTTAAAATTATTTTCACAAAATGAAAAATGTACCTAAAGCAGGAAACGTGGGTGATGATTTAACAAATTAAAAATATACATAGCATTAAGTTGAAATAGGTACGAGTATAGTGAAAAATATAATAGCTTATTTTATTTATCTCTCACTAACTCACTCATTTACTTACTCACTCACTCACTCACTCATTCGCTCACTCACTGGCTCATCACCCAACCCAGACTCTTGGACCCAGAAATTAAAATTATTCACACAGATTCTCTTTATTATTATAAATTATAAATTATTATAATATAAATATATAAATAATATTATAAAGAGGAAAGATTTGTATTTTTGGATTTTTGGATTTTTGTATTTTTGTATGTAACGAATAAACTTAAAAAGTACTGGACCGATTTTAATAATTCTTTTTTCATTAGAAAGCTACATTATCACTGAGTAACATAGGCTATATTTAATACTAGATTTCTATAGAAATCTTTAGAAATTCCTATTAAAACCAACCGAAGGTGTAAAAAAATTAGCCATAAAATTCCTTTCATCGCATACGCTGCGAAGAGTATTAATGAAAGGACAAAAAAATGTTCGACAATATTATAGAATATATCAATGTCTACAAAAAACTTCGCGAGACCATGTGTATAACTATTGTAGTTATGTCACTATAACTACTTTTTTACATTTAACAAATTGATAGAAATGCCGATCAAAATCAGACCGTGTTATCCATACCATTTATAAATTTTTATCCAAACAAATAACTTAATATTCAAGACTGTCTCAATACCTGATGATTACTTTTTGAATTATTGAAATTGGACATTCCATTCAAAAGATATCATGAAATTAAAATAAAAATACGTGCCGGCGGGGGTCCCGCGGCCGGTCAGCTCGCACATATTCCGCGGATCCCGATGATACCAACTGATTTGCCCATATCTTTTAAAAGGTTACAGTTCCCTTTAAAAATATCCTTTGCCCTAGCAATAAATAAATCCCAGGGACAAATTCTTTTCATAGTTGGTATCGACATAAGGAAAGAGTGCTTTTCCCACGGGCAATTGTATGTGGCACTTTCTCGAATAGGATCTTCTGAAAATCAATACGTTTTGTTGCCACCTACAAATACCACAGCCAACGTTGTGTACAGGGAGGCTTTAAAATAAACATACAATTTTTTTCTAATTTAGTGATTCATGGTCGTTTTAATTAGCATGCTTATAACTTAAATATCTGTACCTATTCATGTCTACCCGTGCGAAGCCGGGACGGGCCGCTAGTTATTATAATGTAGATGATACTCGTAGGCGTAGAAATTGAAATTATTCACACAGATTCTCTTTATTATTATAATGTAAAAATGATACTCGTAGGCGTAAGTCGTGAGAAAAAAATACGAAAAGCCAGCTTGATCACCTCAGCGAAGCAGTGACGGGGCAGCTGTCTAGTGAAATAATAATGACAATACAAGTGTACCTAAATTAAACGGCGGCGCATCCCTCTCGCAGGAGACGCGCCGGTTGCTGGGGTGCGAACACCTTCCTTCGGCGACCGGTGCCGGCCTGCGGGTGACGTACGTAAGGGGTTCTGGCGTCCGTCACCCTAATTCCACCGACAGGCCGAGGTGGAGGCGCGACCTGTTCGGAACGCGCCTCCCAGGAGGGTCGGCAGCGGCCAGACTGCCGGCAGCAGCGACGGGACCTGCCGCTTTGGTGGCGGGTCGAGGCCTGGCGGGAGCGCGGTGAATACGCAAGTGAATCCCGTACTCCCGCCAACGTGGTCTGTCGTGGCAAAGCACAGGTTTTAGTGGGTGCAAGCCCCACATAACCCCTCCGTGTCCCCTGACGAAGGGGTATGCATCGGGCATTTTCTGTGGGTAAAAAAAAAAGTGTAAATTAAACAAATAATAATTGTAAGAGTCAATGTGGAGACCGTAGTCTTTAATAGATTTGAATCAGCTAGGTACAGGATTCCATACATCCAAGATCATTATCATTTCAGTGAAAGCCCTGGCCTAACATACATACAATAATATGTCTGGTAGCGGATGTTATTTGCGGTGCTCAATACCTACATTTATTTTGACGGCGGTGCAGTGCTGCGTTACGTTCACTGAATGTTTGCCATTGTCTGAAAGCTTCACGGCGATGTTTGGCTCTTTGTGCCGTAGGGTGCATTTTAAGAAAATGAATTGCTTGTCTAACGTGCTGTATATTTCAACATCTCTCATATACACAATACTATAATAATTTTCTTTTAGTCTTAAAATAAGTTCTATTTCCAGTGGTCAATGAAAATTAGAATCAGCTTTTATGAAAAATTATTATCAATTTGAACTATTATAGCTGTGGTCACCGGCCGCGTGAATCTAGATTTTTCAGAAATCTCGCGGAATCATGATTTTTCCAGGTTAAAAAATATTGCTTATTAAAAACTATCACCATTCAAAATTTCAACCAAATCTGTTCAGTAGTTTTAAAATGAAGGAGTAAGTAATATTAATTTGACATAAATCAATCCTTTTATTATTAGGATATATCCTAATAATAAAGGTATACCTATATTCTAAATAAACTCATTCTTTGGTCTGTAATTGTACAGAGCATTAATGACTGATTAATGAGACTGCAACTTTGTGTACTAGTAGGCACAGTCCTTATATGTTTAGATGTTAGGGTCTAAGGTTATCAAAGGTTATAAGATGACAACCTATTATGACTGAATATATCGTAGTGCAACAAATTACTGTTAGATACTGTTATACCATTGCTAAATGATTCGATGTAAATACCAAGCAGAAATATCGAATGAGAATCTTCATTCCAGAATTGAACTGGAGCATATTTGAATATAAGATTCCCGTGAATTCTCAAATTTCTTATCTCAAAAACGTGGATGGGAGTTGCGCGAAAATTCTACGTGTCGCATTCAAGATATTTTCTCGCGTGAATTAGTCTCACGTCCCAAAGATTCCATATTCTCAAGATATAGGACGCGCGTCGCAAATTCCGCCATATTGTGGATCCGTGAAATTGTTTTAATTTGTGGAAACCGTGTTTTATTCTGTAAAATATATTTTCTGGGTGATATTTTACATCCTTGCAATATTGAGGTAGGTGCAATAATAATTAATGTTTTCATAATTAAAATGGAAAGATTATTTTACGAAGTAAGGACGATGGAGTATTTGTGATTTGTTATTTGAATGATATTATTTCGGTTCTTTGGTGTTTTATATCACGAAATAAGATTCTCTCCTTATTCCGTAAAAATTAACATTACTAACTGACGTACCTACTTGTAACAATGAAACTAAACAAGTCTTTTTTTGAATTGTCTCATTTGAGTCTGTTGGCTTGGAATTCTGATGAGGTTTTGATGAGGTGCTCCAGGCGAATACCGTCGAGCAAGGACAGCACGACATTTTTATTGACAGCGATTGTACCAGCGGCAGCGATTGTTAGTCCAATGAATGAGGTGTAATAAAGGTCTCTAAAGCAAAGTATTTGATCAGATATTCAATAGAGGTACGATCACCGAGGATGCTTTATAAATACTTTTATAAAGCATTAGGTATAGGTATATTGCGTTTTATAGTCATTCGTTGTCTATCAGTATACTTAGGCTTGCTATTTAGTTGTTACGTACTTATATTATTTAAATAGTTTTTCTGTCTCAAGCCTCTCCTCTGAGAGTGAGAGGGGCTAGGCGACCCCGCAATCCGAATGTGGAATGGCAGGCATTACACTCCTTTTAGGATAAAACCGTGAACTCTCAGTATGTCGGTTTATCAAGGCAGTGGTCTGGTGCTCTGAACTAATAAGCTATTACTGCTTTTAAATTAAATCTATATCCATACTAATATTATAAAGAGGTAGCGTTTGTGAGTTTGTGACGTTGTAACGGGTAATCTCTGGATCTACTGAACTGATTTTCAAAATTATTTCACCAATAGAAAGTTACTTTATTGAGTGTCATAAGCTCTTATAATTTCCAAAATTAATTACGCATCTTTACTTAAACTTGAGTAATGAAATCCAAATTAAATTTCTTTAATCGCAGGCGCCGCGGAAATTGCTGTATTGAAGGTAGAACATAACAATGTACGGAGTCCGCGGACACTGTTACTAGTTTATAATTTAAGTTTATTTTTTTTTATATTTGTTATCTCAGGGTTTAATAAAATAGAACACAGGGAATGTCTTAGAATATCCTTACGTAATTTATACCCGGTATAAATCTAATAAATCCTGAGCAAGGAAGTAAAGAGATGTAGACTAGTTTTTCTCTGGTCTCGTAGTCCGATGGAGTTTGTAGAAACAAAACAAAGTAAAGCTTAAAGATATTTGAATTATTTCTTTCCCAGACGGATACTTGGTAACATGAAAAACTACTTATCTTAACTACGTTTTATTCTTAGCCTTATTGTTGTGTAACTACTGTGGCTATGAACTTACGTACCTATTAGAGCAACATCATTAGTGCTATAGATAACAGCGGTCTCACTTTGTGAAAATTGTTTAATGACCATGGTTTTATGGTGTTACGGTGTGTAAAGTTTATATAATAGTAATGATGTTATGTTAATTTCGTGAGTATAAAATATTAATAATTACTTTTGTTATGGTTCTACTCTAAATTTAAAAGGCAGTGTTGAGACGAATTACCTACATTAATTTACTAACTTGTGGCTAGCAACATTATACCTTGACATAAATGTAAACATTAAATCATTTCGACTTTCCCTTTGAAATAAGATTTGGAAAAAACATGCAAACAAAATATTGTCTCACAGAAGAAACAAAAGCTGTTAGCTTGTAACCTACAGTTAGAAGAATTACCTCTAGGTAACAGCTTATATATTGTTATAAGTTATCTTTTAAATGTAAAGTATTGCTATGATATTTCATAGAATGATTCTCTAAATTGCAATATTATAATTCTTGAAGTTGTACAGGTATAAATAATGAAAAATGCTAGTATACTGTTTCCTGTTTCCATTTATTCATATTAATAAAAAAAACTGTAGAAAATAATTTTCAAAAATAACCATAAAAACAAGCGTTTTTTTATTATTTATTTCCTAATCTTTTTTATTAGTCTACTTATATTAATATCGTGTGTTTTTCTTAGATTCCGTATTAGGACTTTGTTGTCAAACTTAAAATCGTAGCAAAGCCGAAAAAATCCTCCGATCATATAGGTACAGTCTGTGCTGTGTACAATTACTTACCCGTCAATTTAGGAAGTTTTAAATTGTGTACATTCGTATTGCGGCAGTCGACTCCTAACGAAGCTTTAAGCGTACTTTGTTCCTCTCGTTTCCTCTTTAAAACGCGCACTCGACGCTTTTGTTGTTTGTTTCAACGACGAAACAAACGAATGCCGCGATTAAACTGAAGGATCCGTGGTATCTACATTTTGCACCGAATTTCAAAAACCGCTTCATGAGTTAAGAGGATTCACAGAATTTATGTGTGTCCCTCTCGAATGAATACGATAGTTGGTGCGACGACATGCAGTGTTGCGGAAGAAGATAAGAGAAAATGACGTTTTACCTATAAGTACTAAAAAACTAAGCCAGTTATCAAAAGTTTGTTGTGAGCGTTTTTAGATATGATTATTACCGACACATTAAACCAAACATTACAATTACATCCATTGTAGTTTCCGAGAAACATTAGGAAAATGTTTCTCGAGAAATGTTTCGCT
Source organism: Coenonympha arcania (assembly GCA_036785405.1). Taxonomy (NCBI): domain Eukaryota; kingdom Metazoa; phylum Arthropoda; class Insecta; order Lepidoptera; family Nymphalidae; genus Coenonympha; species Coenonympha arcania. The sequence goes on along the minus strand of CM072063.1, from coordinate 1,841,247 downwards.
GTGAAGCAGAAATCCAATCGTGTTTCTGCTTCACAGCGATATGAGATTAAAGATACATGATGTTTAAATTTGAAAAGTTAAACCTGCAACTTTAATACGACATCTACGTCGTTAATTTATTCTGTTTATGTACTATGTACTATTATTATTATTTATGTTTATCTTCATAAGTAAAAATTATTGATTATTTCTCTAGTGTTTCATTAATTAGAGACAGATTCATGACTTTGAGTCAGACTCTGATTTGTTTAATTATTACTATGTACAAAACATATGAAGTTTCATTAGTTTACGAACAAGTACTCTTCTTACATTGCAATGATATTATAGTCGACTAAATATCGAAGACTGTTGACTGCAGCCGGATCAGTTAAATATTTTTAACAACGACCGAGCTTCCTTGCTTTACTGCAAATACATAGGCTGTACCTAATGAGTTTCCAAGTAAAGCAAAGGTTAATGTTAATAATTTAGTGTCTGCTGTCTACCATATTAGTTCTCATTCCTCCTTTTTAGCATGACTTGCACCAGACACGAAGCGTGATCGAATTGAGTGAATAAACCGTCTGCTTAGAGTACTCATCAATCTTGTAGTTGGAGTGGGTTCGTTCCCCGTTAGTAAATTGCACAAGTTGGGAACGCTTCGCCGCACCGGGTTCGTCGTCCGCGACCTGTAACCTCACTAAACTAAGCGACACTAAACAATTTAATTGCCACTCATTAGTCCTTAGACGACAACTTTACTATCCTTAAAATTAATTCGGTAATTCACAGGCTCTTTGGTTACTTTGGATTTACGTCTATTAATATATTTCAGCTCTCATTCGTTAGTACGAAACCACCAAAAACAAAGACAACCTACCTCCTACCTTACTTATAGTACCTAGCCTGCCTTACGGAATAGACATTGTTGATAGTTATTCAGAGTAAGAGATGTAATGTTTGTGATTTAGTCCTATTGATACAAATAAGTAAGTTCATGATTGCTGTTCTAATTTATTAAAATCAAAGAAGCTTATCCCAAAACTATCCCATGGATGGATCTAAAAAGCTTTGCGTTTGTACTTTATTTAGCAAAAGCCTCAAAGTTGTGATTCTATTTTAGGGTAGTGAGTGGGGTAGGGTAAATGGTAAAAGGTGATGAGTCATGACTTATGACTCGCATCTTAAAGAAGATACAATGGTGAATGGTGACAATGCACATAACCATCGGATTCAAGTCTTCTGGTTGTTTAAATATTGTTAGGACCCAACGTAGCACGGTCTGGCCTGAATCTGAGGAACCGTTTTCTTCCCAATATTGTGCTGTCAATAACTACCGGGTCATAAGAAGATTATCATTTCGATACAGGCATTCCTTTTAAAGGTTAGATCTCAACTGATTGGCATGAATGGCTTTGGATATCAGATGATTGATAAACTTGTAAGCAGGATTATTTTGCAGAATTCAATAGCATAAAATATAAATAAAGAAGCAAAACTTTCAAAGAAGATAAGCATTTGTTGGTTTTTCGTGAGGATCATTAGTTATCACATATTACTTACCATCAATTAGATGGTTGGTTAACGTTTAGCGTTCTGTATACAGACATTTCGTATGTGCAGTCCAATATTAATCATAATATGCGAACGTGTGTTAAATTAGCAGGCATTCGTGCATTGAACAAATCACAAACGTCTCTCGCAGACGGCACTGTTGTACCAGATATTTATCATTCACGAATTCGTAGACATTAATCGTGATGATTGCAATTTGCAAATGGACGCACGTTATTGTTATCTCTGTTTTAATCATGTGGATGTAATCGTGCTGAAAATTAGGTGCATTGCTTTGTTTGCTTCAGGTCTGCATTGAATTCGCCCCGCTCCGCTTTCTGGCAAAAGTGCACTATCTTATAGCAAATCACAATGTTTGTTTGCGTAGGTCAACGCTCTCGCCGAGACGTTTTATGTGTTCCTGGTGTCGTGTCAATCTAATAATAGAATAATAGGAATGTTAACTTCAAACATGCTGGTATGTGCTCTGTTACTTGTCGATTGTGTATGTGATCTGCGTTTCGAATCGATATAATAAGTGATAAATCGATCCTACCGGTCTTTAAAATGATAAGCGTCCTTCCCTATGCGGAGGGGGAATACGTATAACTCTACTTACTGGTACCAACGGTTTGACAGTTCATAATATGTTTAATTAAGTTCCACGACGTACCAGTAACTCGTTAAACTTTCATTATTATTCGCTTTCACAAATTGCTCGTACGTGAACGAATTGTTCTCAAAATCGATCTCTGCGGCGGCGCCGAGCCTTTGTTTGAGTTCGACTCCGAATTCAGCATAATTGCCTTTCAGCCTTTCATTATTCAACTTTATGCAGTCATTTACTTGGATTATTACGAAGGGAGTGTAGTAAGTGTCTTGGGTAGATGCATTAATCGCAATATGTAAATGTGGGGGTTATAAAATATTGAAATCGTAAACGTGGTTTTCCGAGAAGCCACGCTTGCCGCAAGCGACCCTCGCACGCATTGTTTTCTTATGCATTGTAAGTATTACACTAAAAGCGAGTGTGTTATGTGCTCCCAAAATTTTAGGTTCAACGTTGTATACTCGAAGTTTTCCTATATAATCTTCTATTTTTCTTCCTCCTTTTTATTGGTGTGTTAGCTACTTGTTCCACTTGAAATTGAACCTTTTTCTTTCAATCTTTGATGTTTCAAAGATTGAAAGAAAAAGAAAAACTCTCCTTAAATGTGACCTTGGGTCAAAATTTTGCACATTATGTGGTTACTTTACCATCAACCTTTTACTATTTACATCTTTTGTAATATATAAAATTTTCGTGCCAAACTCCTCCGGAACGGCTTGAACGATTGTTATGAAATTTTTCGTGTATGTTCGATAGGTCTGAGAGTGGGTCGTAAGCTATTTTATAGATCCCCCATTGCAAAACAACGTGTGCCGGGTCAGCTAGTAATATTATAACTTTTCCCCATTTCCATATTTAAATCCCTTCCTATAGTTCCTGATATATATTTAACTTCTGATTCTCTTGTTCTAGATCGAAGACGAGGGGAACCACGGCAATGATGACACGAGGCTGTTCATCCTGTCGACGCTCGCCGGGCAGCACAAACCGCGCGTGTCCTGCGCGCTGTGCAAGGAGACCCTGCACGTGTTCGACCGCTACCCGCTGGTGGACGGCACCTTCTTCCTCAGCCCGCGGCAGCACACCAGCAGCGCTGTTGAGGTAAACAACACGCCCTCTACCATTAGCTACAACATCCTGTCGACGCTCGCCGGGCAGCACAAACCGCGCGTGTCCTGTGCGCTGTGCAAGGAGACCCTGCACGTGTTCGACCGCTACCCGTTGGTGGACGGCACCTTCTTCCTCAGCCCGCGGCAGCACACCAGCAGCGCTGTTGAGGTAAACAACACGCCCTCTACCATTAGCTACAACATCCTGTCGACGCTCGCCGGGCAGCACAAACCGCGCGTGTCCTGTGCGCTGTGCAAGGAGACCCTGCACGTGTTCGACCGCTACCCGCTGGTGGACGGCATCTTCTTCCTCAGCCCGCGGCAGCACACCAGCAGCGCTGTTGAGGTAAACAACACACCCTCTACCCATTAGCTACAACATCCTGTCGACGCTCGCCGGGCAGCACAAACCGCGCGTGTCCTGTGCGCTGTGCAAGGAGACCCTGCACGTGTTCGACCGCTACCCGCTGGTGGACGGCACCTTCTTCCTCAGCCCGCGGCAGCACACCAGAAGCGCTGTTGAGGTAAACAACACACCCATTAGCTACAATCTAGGCCTAGGGCTATTCTATTTTTGAAACTCATCAGATGCTATACTAATTGTTTTTGTGTATGTGATAATGAAATTGGTGGAAGGGGCAAGGAGACCGTCGGTCCCGAACAAAATATTTTTTGTGGCATATCTCCCTATATCTGTGCTTCATCCTTAACAGCGAATTTTTGTTCATCTATAAACTGTTTGCCTCACTAAAATGAATATAAATCATGCTCGGATTCGAGTGGGAAGTCGCGGGTTCGATTCCCAGTTTATAATTTCTAATTAGGTTCAGATGGGCTCTGGTGGGATGCTTCAGCCGTGGCTAGTTACCACCCTACCAGCAAAGACGCACCGCCAAGCGATTTAGCTTTCGCGATGCTGTGTAGAAAAAAATCTTTAATTGTTACTGTCTGTATTTAAAGTAACTACATTTTCACAATACATTTTCACATACTCGTACTTTGCAAGATTAACGCATGACACTACGGTTCTAGAAATTAGTACCTACAATTTAACCAAAGACATACCGAAGCGAAGGTTAAAGTTCCCAAAGATTTAAAGCCAGCACTTGCCAGATACCGTTGTCATGAATAAGTGACTCTATCGATAGTTTTACTGAGTTCTATTTAAGTTGTTTATGAGAACCATTACGGCGAACAATGGGCTACTCTATCAAAGTGGTCTTTTAACAGAGCTCGTATTTTTAAATTAGGTATAATTTAGATAAGTTTACTTAATTTGAATTAAGTTTTTATAGCCAGTAATCGATCTTTTATCAGACGTTCTAAATTTATTCTAACAAATTGCGCAGCAAATACTAATTATTGGTATTAAAAGAGACTGGTAGTAAATGATATAAAAACAGAAAGTTCTATACTATCAAAAACACTGTCATAACTATAATTCATCATTTTTCTCCGTACAAAGTACAAGTTTTATACCAATTTCCAAGTGTAGCATCGCAAGTAACAGAATCAGTCGTAACTTAAATAAGATCTGTAAAAGTTTGTTTAAGTCTACAGAATACACGAGTGTTCTAACTCGCTAGTCGCTACCAACTTCTCGACTGGCGTTGTTTTGTTTATTCAGTGAATTACGACACGAAAGCGAGCTCGGGGGTACTTAGGTGTGTTTGATGTTAGAATTACGATTCCCATTCCCTTTGCAATTACACAGGTTGTACATTTGCACTTATCTTTGCGCCTTTGTGTCGTACCAAAGATATAAGTATGGATTAAGAAATTATATATTATAAAGGTTTATGGATATTAATAATTATGAACAGCCATTGGTTATATTATAAAACTTGCTTGCTCTAGAACTTGTTAAAAAAGTTGGTTTTAGACAGAGTAAAAAAAGCAGATGATAGCTTCTCAGGTTAAATCTAGATTTGTCGTCGTCGTCGTTTCAGCCGATGGACGTTCACAGCTGGATATAAAATAAAATAAAAATCTGTTTGAGTATTTCTATTATTAATGATGATGATGAAAATTATTAGAGAAGCCAAGAAACAGAGGTTTTTGGTCAAAAAATGCGAGTCAAGTAGTATAGTCTCCACTCCTATGCCACCGGGCACGATCTCTCAGAATTAGGGGAATTCCGCCATAGAGCACCATGCCGATCATAATGAACTCTCAGGTCTCAGGAAACATGCATTTTCCTCAAAATGTTTCACCGTTAAGCAAGATGATATTTTGGTAGTTTCCACAACCGCACAAAACTGACAAGTCAGAAGTAGAGGTATGAACTTATAGGTAATCACGGCTATTAGTATTATCGGTTATTAAGTGTATACTTTTGATACTGAATTCTCCTTAACCCATGTTTGTTTCCTTGTACACAGGTGAAAGTGGAAGGCCGCACGCAATACCTGACGTGCGTTTGCATGGGGTGCTTGGAGCGATGCGACCCTGACCGCACCATCCGCTGCCGCTTCTGCGGGCAAAAGTGGGACGGCTCCTCTCTCGTTCTTGGGACCATGTACTCTTATGACATCTTCATGGCCACGCCGTGTTGCGCTGAGAGGTTGAAGGTCAGTATCACGTACTTCTTAATATTGTATTTTCTTTTATCTACCAAGGCATATCTCATGATCTTTGAGGAATCAAGTCAATAATATAGGCTATTCTTATAAGAACTATTCTTTTATGCGTGTGGTAAGGAAGTAACACGTGCTGTTTTGTCTACAGTGCAACAATTGCTACAAGCCGCTGCTGCACCCACACCAGCGGCTCAACTACTCCGACTACTCGCACCCGGTGACGTGCCCGCACTGCCGCGTCGTCGACACGCACTTCGTAAAGCCGCTGTCCTACTGCTTCACGAAACGGGTTTTCCCGCTGTTCCAGCAGTGGCCATAACAAACGGCGGTGCCGGGGCCATCTCCCGGCACCCCCCCTGATTCGTGGGGCCTCGCGCCGTCGCCTTCGAGACGGGCGTCCCCGCCAGCGTTGCGCCCGGTTGTGAACACGAGCATGGCGTCCCGCGCGCCGGAACCGACCCCTGCCGATGAGTCCGCGAAATTCCTCACGCCTACTCTGGCTAGTATAACGGAGTCGCTGTCCTTGCTCGGCTTGAGCCCGGAAAACCTCGCCATGAGCCTCGGAGAGTCTCTCGCGGAGCGCTATCTGTCGGCCCTGCGGCCGAAGCCCGTGGAGAGGCCCATGCCCCTGAGCACTTGCGGGGCCCTCGCTCCGAGGCGCGTCCCGCTCGCCGAGCCGTCGTCGAACCTGCAGCTGTTCTCCAACGACTTCATCGACTACCTGAACCAAATCGCGTAAACCTTGACCCGTGCTTGTGAACCTTGTGCGACGATAACGAACTCTATGTGCGTCCTCCTTTGAGGCGCTAGGAATAATTTTTGTTAAAATTAAGTTGGTATTATTGAAAATAATTTTATGTATCGGTTTAGATCATACTATTGATTTTATTTTAATTTTATTCTGCACTTTGTTGATTAAAATAGGTAGATGTTGATTTTATCAAAAATAAAAATAAATATTTAGGTACGAGTATAATATTATGTATAGTGACACCAGAAATTGCATTTTGTTTTTTAAATTTTCGTTCGAACTTTAAACCGGGGAGTATTCCTTCAGAAGGAGACAATGAGAAGTTTTTTTTTATTATTACCTTCGATTTCAGTGATACTGATATTACGATAACCCTATGTAATAGGGCGTTTGAGTGGTGTGTTGTTTAGTTCAATTTAGTTTATTAGTTATGTTTTATTTTAGCAAAATTTTAAACTTTTAAACCTAACCTTAAGTGTTATTCAATATTTTCGTAGGTTTATGTCGATTTGTTTCTTCTCTCCCACCAAATATGGCACTCGATGTCTGTGACGAAGGGGTCACAGACGCCATCTTAGGTTACTTCTTTGATATCATTTTCATTTACTTACATTTTTCACTTAATTATGGTAGAGGAATTTAATCGTAAGTAATTGCTGTGTCACCAATAATATGATTAGCTTGTCAATATTACGTATTTCATATATTGTAATTTGTAAGGTTATGTATTTCCCTTTTGATTTCCATTGAAAATATTTAGTATCAGTTATATTCAGTGATCAGCGGAGTCGTATATAAAAGAATTAAATTTTATATTGAATATAAACTTTTGGAATCGTGCCATATCAAAGAAAGAACCTCAAATATTTGGAACAGAATTTATTTTATAAGATAAAATGTCCGCTTATCACTGAAAGTATTTATTTATCATTTTTTTCTGTTACTATAATGAAAGTTTTCGGCTACGTCTATAATTTAGGTTAAGGTTTTTCTTATAATTATCAATGTCTATTTATTTGTAAGGATAGGCGCTTCAACGTCATTTAATAAGCGTATAAGTGATGCACATTTTTACTCATTAATGTTTAACGTTAAAGTTTTAGATAAGGTTTTTGATACATTTGATACTTACTCGCAAGTGATTCCAAGTGATAACAATTCTAGACGTAGTGCGTGTTTAGTGAATATCGGGGGACCGAGTGGTGCGGATCGGTACGCGCTTTCAATGGCTTAATAAAGCTGCTCCTCCATCGGTTTGCGTGTGTCCAATACCCGATCATGGTATTTTTAGGCAAAGAGAGAACGCTTCTTGGGAACGGGACCGATGCAGACCTATGGCTTGGCGGCTTAAAAATTAGATTATCGTGATATATCCGTGGACACCCACGTCCACAATGTAGGCAATAATTCTATGAAGACTTGAACATTTTTATAGGTAAAAATTTTTGCATTATTCTAAAAAAAAAATCAAAACTGCCATTTACCTTTTTACTAAACTAATCGCTAGGTTTCAAAATGGGGGCGACTTTGTTTTGGAACCGTTGTTCATGATGGACTGAAACGTTTGTATCGTTCATGTTGCGTAGTTCGTAGAGCCAGTGTCATCACCTATCACGTAATCATCACGCTATCATCCGCATCACTGCACTGTGCACATCATCACTCATCTGTCATCATCCTTGTCATCATCAGGCATGGTTTGAGTGGCGACGAACTGGCTGACTATTACTCCGATCAAATTTTTACTTTATTTTTAGGAGAAATTACGTTTTCTTTGTTGCTTTTAACCATTTGAAGACATTTTTTATTTAGTCTACTTAGTTCAAAATTAATTATTTAATGGGCAAGCATGTAATAATTGTTTTGTTGTGAATTACTAGTTTCGGTTTTTTTTGTTTAAATGAAAAATATTACGGATCCTAGTAGCCCGTTCGTCGAGTGTGTTTGTACTTATATTAACTAATACCTCTCTAAACCTTTAAACTTTTGTATTCTCTCGCTTAAAAGTTACTCTAAGATTGAGAATATTATATCGAAGACAATGATATAACATAGCACAGTATAGTATTTGTAAATAATAACCGTTTTCTACACGCAAATGCTTAAAAAGTGTTTATTGAGATACATAATAATATTATATGAATGCATATTTCTAGTTTAGCCATAAATCGATAGTACATTACGTCAACAATATCAAAGATCCCTAATTATTTTAAAAATATCTCGACGCAGTGTAATGTCACCTCATATGTTAATCAATTTTAATTTTATCGAAGTTTGCTCGTTCGAATATAGAATTATATTTAAAAGTTTAATGTACATTTATATGAATGTATGTAACCAATGAAAAATATTTGAAAAAAAAAAATTAAAAAAATAACGAGCTGTTGTTGGTATATTTAGGAAAATATTAAAAATAAAAAGAACCAGATCATCTGATGGTGGCCATGTACAAATGAAGAAGTGCGGTGACATTACACTCGAGGTTTCTAGCGAAAGCGACACAAATTTATAGAAACATAATATTTGTTTAATAGTCAATACAGAGCCATCTAACGTAGATGTATATGAAGTGAATATAATGACGCGAAGCATCAAGTCATTTCCCCCTCTCTCCGGTACAAAGTCAAAGTAAATGCGATAATATATTGGAAATTTAAATATCCAGTTTTACGAGTTTATCGAAGTCCTCCGAAATAATAAGGATCTTTTTAATATTTTATTAAGAGTGACATTACCTCTCTAGAATAAAATAGAAATTTTATAATAATATATTCGTCAGAAGGCTCCTAAATTAAGAATACTTTTCGGACCTAGCCTTTATGAAATGTTTACTTGAAATACAAGTAGTACTTTCAGTTGCACAGTACAAAAAAGGAAAGCGTATTTAATAGTTGCTTTACCTCTCAATAATAATAATCTTCCTCTGTTATTTATACTTCTCTAAATAAGAATAATGATTTACCCCTTTTTATAGTAGTACATTAAGTATAATATTATAATAACTTATTTAACCTTTTATCTTGAATTATTATATGTACATTTACTATTGGTAATTTTAACTTTAATATTGTTAAGAGTTTTCCTAGGTCGAACTATTTTGAAATTCGGTATTCCATACAAGCGAATCCTCCATCGTGTTTTCTCCGTATATCCTCAAGTTTTTACCTGAGCTCCTTATTAGCAGCAGTACGCAGTGAAAAACCAATCATACACGGAACCAAAGGTTGTGTACATTTAGTTGGGAGGCATACGTTAGTAAAATAGTTTTGACTTATTCCTACTCTCTATACGACAGATACATAATCGTAGTACGTTTTAATTATTCATATTTTAGTCACTTAGTTATTTGTTCAGTTTAAATAAATGTAATTACACGAACGTTGCCAACTTCTTAGTTTATTTGCACATATTTGTTAAATTTTTGTAATTAATAACAATTTATTTAGAACACCTACATTGAAATTTCTTCATGTTGAATTTAGTGTGGTGTAATTTAGTGAATTGCTTAAAAGTACAAAGAAACGATTTGTTACTTTTGCAAATTTTATAAAGTAAATCAAATACATTATTAAAGTAAAAGTAACAGTGATCTAGTTTAATCTTTACGAAATAGTTGCCTGTAAATCCTAAATGAAAAGCGCAATTGTTTCTACTAAACAAGTGACTATCCGTTATCTTGGTTTTAAAGAAATCTTGTATCTTGTTTTACGTTGGTGAATTAGGAGCGGAAATTGTTACATATATTATAAAAACTATATCTCGAATTAGTTCCCTTGTATATTTATTTAAACTCGTATTTTATCGAATGCTACTAGTTTAGTACATGTAGGAGCACCCGTACAGTAGATAACCATCTGCATAATGCTTTCCAACCTAGATTAGTCTAACCTTATTTCAACGGTAGTTCTCATATAGCATCGTAGGAGTTTTCTTTAAGTATAAAGTGTGAATGGGATGGATGTTTGTGGTCATATACTTTAAGCTAAGTCATCACTTTATTTTTCATTACTACTTATTGCTAATGTCCTCGCTTGACGCGAGTTTTGTTATGAAATCGTGTACATTCTGGTCATAGGCACAACTTGTGCATATAGTTACGTGAAATATTTTGTCTTGGTACGTTCACATTCATTACCATGTAAGTTATTGCACTCTTTAACCTACCCTGCCCCATAACATTTAACTTAAGCTATACGTAATTGGAATTAATCCATTAAAAATTAAGGTATTAAAATGTATGTCTTTTCCAAAAATGATAAAGTCCCAAACATGTGATAGGTAAGAAGACTTAGATTGCACATGCTAAGTGTAGAAGTGCTATTGGTTCGGAGACAAAGAAAACAGAAAAGTGTTATAAATCATATTTCACGCTCCATTTAGAGCAGTGTTCGTATCGAAAATTTCATTGCAAAATAATATTTCATTGGTAAAAAAACACTTATTTGCAGAGGTTTTTCAACATACTATAACGTCCAATGTTTACTCTTTCCATTCGTTTATTTTCTCTTTGACACATGAAACAGATAGCAATAGCGATGGACCAGAAAGAGACCACTTTATCTCTCTCTGGTCCCTCGCTATTGCTATATCTGTTTCATGTGATTTCATGTGTCAAAGAAAAAATAAACGAATGGAAAGAGTATAGAGACAGTACAGTAAACCCCCGCAATGCCTAATAGGCATCCGAGATAATCCTGCGTCCATTTTGAAGCTCAAAATTATCAAACGCATTGGCTGATTATTAGTATACGGCTGTCATTGGTTAGTGAAAGATTCAAATCAACGTGTTAATTATATTTTGATACTCGATGTTTTCTACACTAGTAGTAGTTTGTATTAACCTTTTGTATTAACTTTTGTAGTTAGGCTTAACATCGCGCTCCATCGCATTTATCAATTTGAGTGCTTGAATCATCTGGACACTATTATTGATAACATTACCACATTTTATATCGATAAGTTTGCATCTCAAACTAACAAATGCGATGAGAACGTGAAAAGTGATATTAACAGCATTAATCGAAAGGTTGCAATATGGGAAGGGAGGACTTATGGTCTTAGAGCGAGCGCACTAAACACTAAAGACTGTAAAGCAATACTAAATATTAGATCAATAGATGATACATAACACTGTGTAGACATTAACGTCATTGAAGAATTTATATTAGTAGTTGTATATTTAAAATGGTTTCTAAATATTTGTGTACTGCCAAATTCTGTATCGTATAAAATCAATGCGCGATTGCTCTAAGACATAATTTCTCCAGTTTGAAGAAACGTAATAAAGATTGCTTTACATTCTAAAGGAATTTAAACAAAGGGAAAGAAATTGTGGTAAATTCGATTATATTGGTGATAATCTTACGAATTGGTTAAAGATAATAAAATAAGTTATTGCGTGGCAATTAGACTAACGTAAAATGCGTGGGGTGCATCAGGGTATGAGTGTCATAATATGTAACGAGAAATAATTTTGTACTTTCGTAAAAAGGTAACAAGTAATTTAGTGATAACGTGTTTTCTATTAATGTGTATTCGTAAATTAAACATCAAGTAATGTACGTTTTTTACTGAAATCGTAGATGTAGTAATTTTTTATAAGACAAAAAACGAGCATCGTCTCGTACGTGTATCAGAGCGATAATAGTTATTATGTAAGACCTCCTGTTGGTCCATTAAGAGGTTGTCTCGACGAGTTCTAAGGTCATGATGATTGGACTGGAAAGCATCGAGATTGCATCTTAATACGAGATTTTCAGTGGCAAGGTCTTTTTATGTCTAGGCTAGGGTATCTTCACCTAATGTGCGTTTCTGTCTTGTGCTTGTATGATCGTTTCATTTTATCTTAAGTTTATCGGAAACCATTTTGTTCCATTCCAAACGAATGATTTAAGACTTATTTCGTGGCTTAACGTCATAATACAATGTTAAACGAGTAAATATAACGATAAATGTTTGCTGCCATATATAATCGATAGTAAATTTATCGATGTCGATGTTCGTATCTAGTTACATATTGGTCGATGCAAGAATGCAGAGCTGTTGGAAAACATAAATTAATAGAATTTATCTATTATTTTCTTTTTCTTGATTTTCTCATAGTGTATACCCGTTTAACATTATATTACGAATAGAAACATCAAATAAATAATAACGTTACCAAGTTTGCAAGTAACGTGAAACAAATATAAATCTGGAAACACCTTTAAGTAAATATATTTTCGCGATAAGCAATTTCCGAGTATGTTTGGGTGAATGAACAATCATGTTATAAAGTGTTTCCTTCATTTCTATTGTAGGTTTACTGGTTATCTACACATAATTATTAATAATAATATTGGGTGTGGTCGTGAAATATATTATGTATTTTACTATAATGATCTCTTGTTTCCTTACAATTTTTCTGGAATATGGTTCGATTAGGGAGAAAGTCGGAACGTGAAAGCTCAGAGGAACGCCAATTGACTAATTTTAAGTCTAATCTATAAGTGCTTGGAATAACGGATAAGAAACGTTTAAAAATATTAAATATGATATATATACGTATAAGTATTACAGCTAAAAATTATATTATTTTTAAATGATTCGATACAGTATGACGTATATTTTTGTAAAGCAGATAATGCATGGGAAATTTTTGCGACAAGCGTTAATTATCGTGCATTGAGGATAAGGAAGCGGTTTCCACTTTGCAATAATTGAAATACTAAAGCTATTGGATTTATAATGAATAGTGAGCGTTGTATTGTCTATTTTGTAATGTTGGTAAAGCATGACGTAGTGTTTAAGGTTGTTTCAGAAAATTGTAATAAAACTAAGGAGGCGAAAAAAAACATGTTATATTTTATACGAATCCTGATATTGCGCTCGCCCTCGCGGCGTTTTGTGTTACTTTACGAAGTTAGTGTGTAAGTTTACTCTTTAAAAGAGTTTTCGCAGGTAGTAGTTTTAGTAGGCTTAGTGTTTTTTATACCGGCTTGATGTTGTGACATTTATTATTAATATGATATCGATAACGCAGAACTACCGAACGAGCGGCCAACGTGATCAATAGCAGAATGTGTAGTGGGTATCGGATGGGATTTGCTGGTTGATTTTCATTGATTTCCTTTACGGAGCGGGCAGCATTCCTGCAGTTGTGATCTGTACCAAAGTGTCGCTGTTCGCAAGCATATCATTTTAATACAACGCTAGATACGTTTTCGGTACAAAATTTAGCCAAGTTTTTATTCGATGAAATTATATTGTTAGAGAATTCCTCGTCGCCAGTGTTGTAGTGGACGGTGCGAGCTGGCCTCAGATTACATCGGAGCCGTTTCTAGTCGACTTCACCGGCTTACGAATGAATCGTTTCCTCTAATCAGAAGGCCTAGCCATGTTACTCTTCGATCCCATTTCTACAATAGCTAATACTCTGCAAACCAAAGAAATATAGGGGAATAACGTATAGGAGAGACAGACAGAGAGTAGACGTACGTCATTCCCATACATTTCTATCTTTTTTAGTGTTAGCGATTGTGTAAATGGAATCATACGTAGCTTGGTTAGGCCTTCAGTGGTGTCACAAGTTCAAACCGCTCCGCTACGACTCCTGCGGTGATCCTGAAATACTTCAGTTATTTAGCAGAATTATATTATTGTCTAGTGTTTCCGATTATGTTACGTTTTATATTGCTTATATTATTATATATTATTGACACAATGTTCATTAAGTATTTAATATATTCATTTGATGAGGACCTAGTCGATTCTCTATGATATCACATCTCCCAAAGTACAAATTCCTTGTTGTTTAGTCCAATTTTGTTTGACTGTTATTGACTGGAAATTTTTTTAGAGAGAGTTTGCCCCTGGTCGGTTTGATAGTAGGCTTTATTTACGAGTCTACTTCGGTTCGTTTTGTCTTCGCCTGAGACAAGTTGCGGTCACGGCGCTCTTTTAGGAAGCGTTTTGTCGGCATATCTTGTCGATGGCAGATAATTTTGTAGAATAACAAATAGTTCAAATGAATCCTTAAAATAATTTCCGTAGATACAAATATTGTGCCGTAGCGGCATTATGAAGTACGAATATAATTATTTTTAGCAGCTCTTAATTATTTAGTTTCATGTTAGTTTAATTTTAATTTACCTACTTTTAGTTAAATGCACAATTAATAACCCAATACTTTATTCAATACCTTCACTAATTTCTACTGTATTGACACACTATGTTATGTTTAAGCTTTTATAAACCTTGTAAACTTATGCTCAGCAAGTCATGGTTAATTTGTTTTTACTTCAATGTATTTTTTGTTACGTAATCGCCTACTACACATTATCTAATTGGAAAGCTAATTAGCATTGAAATATATTTCAAATGACACTATACCTACGATAAATACAATAAAAGTTTTATAAAAATAAAATAAAAATTTGAAAAATATATTTACAATTGTTTTAATTCTAATCCCAACTCCCAAACACGTTAATTTGTAAGATCAATCAATGCCAAATATTAAGTTTGTGGTTCGAATCCACCTATCTTATCGATAAAAATGTAAAAATTAAAATAAGAAAACAATATAAATAAATTATTAAAGACGAATCAGCAGAATACATGTACCGATGACTTAGAAAGATAATAATTATAAGACAATAAAAATATTCCTGATAGGTATTTTTTATCAATTCCAACTTGATACCTGTATACTTTATTCATGTGTGGCGAACAAACAAACGAAAGTGTACCTATATAAGGTTTCGATTTTCTTTCAAATTAAGTAAGGTAGTTACGAAACTTTTAATCAGATTGACGACCTCCCTGGCGCAGTGGCGGCGCGCTCGGATTTTCGAGTGGGAGGTCGCGGGTTCGATTCCCGCCACAGGCCACTCTGGAATTTTATAATTTCTAAATTGGGTCTGGTCTGGAGGGAGGCCGCCGTGGCTAGTTACCACCCTGCCAGCGAAGACGCACCGCCAAGCGATTTGGCGTTCCGGTGCGATGGTTGTAGAAACCGTTGGGGTAAATTTACTTACCCTTCCAAGTTAGTACGATAACATCTTAGGCTGCAACATCACTTACCATCCGGTGAGATCGCAGTCAAGTACTAACTTGTCAAGAGTAAAAAAAAGTTTTTGGGTAAGGGTAGGTAATTCAGGTGCAGCTACTTCGAACTCTTCTATTATCTCAAGCTGTGTTTTTCCCTAATGCGAGTATTAACCAAACTGGCTAATACCTAGTCTGATGGTTAATAAATATCTTCTTTACATAAATAATGGCGTCTTCAAGGCAGACTAATTCTCGCACACCCTTGTAAAGGATTAGCGAGGAGGAAGGTCGAGATTATAATATATTACTCGTATATCGGATGAAACCCTAAATAGGTACATAGGTGCTGAGGTGCTTGAATATTGGTGCTGGCAGCAGCGGACACTGAAACGAAATGAAATGTTTAAAAACTGCAAAGTGCGATTTGTCTTTTTAATGCGACAGCTATTTTACTAAAAAGGCTATTTTGACAAAAAGGGCGGGTAAATAAAAGTGCCTAACATTAAAATGCGTATCTTTTTGTACATCGATCATATACAAATAAAAAAATCTCTTATATATAAAATTCATAGTAACTAAACTCCTCCGAAAATGCTAGGCCGATTTTTCTTAACTTTTTACATTCGGTAGGTCTGAGAATAGGTCGCAAGCTATTCTTTACACCCCTAAATGGCAAAACAATGTTTGGCCGGTCAGCTAGTAGGTAGGTTTTATAATGAAATATTTTGGTAGAGTACGATCTAGATTACGTATTTTTGAGAAATATTTTGAATTGAACAACACAAAGGTAATATTTTTTGTTATCTTTTCCGAGTACTAACAACTAACATAAAAGCTAATAATGCTAATTATAAGTGTAATTAGGGTGCCATACCTAAATGGTAAAACTGGATCAAAAAATCTGAAATAATTACGATCAATAGGAATAAACGTATATTTTACAGGAAAAATAAAATGAACTTTCTTTCTAAGTAGTATACTTTTTTCATAATAATAACTATAAAGCGCCAAAAACAAAGTTAGGTTTGCGGTTCGCCAACAAAAGTACCTACGTGTAAATTATACTCGTAAATTCATAAACAAAAGTGTTTCTTTTAATGTTTTACTTCTATAATAATATGGAACCCTCGGTGCGCGAGTCCGACTCGCACTTGGCCGGTTTTTTGCTTTAAGCTGAACACTTACGCATAATTACCTACCAACATGAGTCTAGGGGCAGAAAACTCGGGAAAATGGTGCTCCGAAATATAGGCATTTTCGCCTATAATATGGTAAATTGTAATTTGTAATCACCGAGCGCTTCATTAACCTTCTCTATCAACGCCGCACGAGCACCCTCAAAACGGATTTATGAAATTATTCTTCATCTTTAAAACTGTCTGGCGTCGAGAGTCTCATTATCAATTAATTTTATCGTTCAGGTACTTATAGGCTTTGCGAGCGTTCATTATAACTGGTGCAATTACAAATATACGCGAATAGGGCTGCCAAAACGTTAGCTAACCTTTTTTTTTAGATATACCTAATCCATGTTCATTATTTCCGCTAAGAATACCAAAACGTAACACATTGACCCCGGTATTCGCAATAAACATCAAACCTCCCCGATCTCCTAGGGAAAAATCTTCACAATGCGAAAATGTAGAGACGTTCAAGTCAATATTTCTCTATAGTTTAAAAACGCCCCTGCTTTGCTTGGGTCACGAGAGCGGTGGGTCCTGAGAGGTAGGTCCAAGGGTTTGGGATGATAAGTCATTGAGTGAATTAGGTGATAAGTCAGGTCTTCTTTTTAATTATTTATTGGTTCAATTCAATTTCCACATATTCAGAGTAGGTAGGTATTTGTAATATTAATATGATGGGAGGCAGAAGAAATTGCTGCTTGCACATAAATGTTGTTTATGAATGTCTGGGTGCGATTTGAACATGACTGTGATGATTTTTTATTATTATTGAGAGTAGAATTGCGTCAAACAAAGCTCATGATAAATTTCTTTAGAAAATCCATCTGCAAATAAGTAAGATCTAAATTCTAACACAATGTGTTTTGGCAACCCTAGATATTCTTAGACCATCGTGATTAGACAAGATTAATAGCACCTAGGTTAAAAGTACCTATATAATATCAACAGTGTTACTTACTCTATTTAAATGGATTTATTAATAGACAACACGGTGATTATAAAATAGGTATAGGTAATTTGTTTGTTGTGACTACGGCAGTTGGCAACGCTATATTTAAACATTGTATTTACTTGTGTTTGTTTAAATAACCTATTCCTAAGTAAGTACACGTTTAAATTGTGAATTATTATGACCTTTTCACACTGCATAATTGTGCCTATATAAAGCCCATGACGATTGGCAAATGTTATGGTAAAAGGTTGTAAGAATAACTAACTGTAAGTACCTACTTACATTTTTAGAGACTGAATAGAGTTTATTTTATAAGCTACAGTAATGGCTGTGCTTTATAAGTTATTACATAAAATACTGGCTGATGCGGCAAATGTTGTCCTACCTATTCTCCGATTACTAGATTTAAAAAAAATCATAAAAATCGGTGAAGCTCTCTTGAAGGAGTTTGGTTATAAACACTGATACGATAATTTTAAATATTAGACTAGCTGACTCTCCCCTGCACCATTCGGTGTCTACCTAGGCCATAAAGTGTCCTCCACTGTAAAAATATCAATTTTGTGGGATGAACAGCTTTTTTGTTTGTTCTATGATGAGTTCGTAATTTAGGACATACTTTTTATTAGCAAACCGTCGAATAGTTAATTAATAAAGGTAATATTATATTATATTAATAGTTTAATTAATTTGATTAATAGTTTAATCTCTACAAGTAATGTAGAAATATTTAAAAATAGAATTATAGGAACAGATTAATATGATAGTTTCGCGTACGTAGGTATACTTCTTTTAGGCAACGAAAAATTATTTATTCCATTGAGTAAGGAAGCATGCAGCTAGGCATCCCCATAAACATACATTAGTTGATATATCTTTTCCACAAGAAATGGTAAACATGCCCATTTAAAACTATACGCTATCTACCCTCATTGTGCACCGTTCAGTGGCTTTACGAGTCACTTTCGCTGACCGCGCCTCGAGATCAGGATGTGTGTGAACCATAAAAACTTTATAGACAAATATAAAGTCCTGGGGCTCATCGCAAGACAGTGGGCCGGATCGCAAAACGATGGGACCTTTATGGGGCCCAATTTTATTGCTTGTTACGCACCATAAACAGATAGATAGCGCGTCCTGAATTTATTTTTTTACGAGTACAAAAGTTGTTTAATAGCTGAAACGAATGATACGCGGGTCGCACAATGTAAGTGCATATGGGCTGGATGAAGAAATAGGTATTGTAGGTACACCTCACCGAAGAAGGTCGTTAGAACCTCATTTTTATGATGGAAGGGAATATTGGTAATAAATAATAATGTATTATCTAATGTGGTTTGTTTCTCGGAAATTCAAACCACAATTTTTATTTATATAAGTAAAGTAGTTCTTATTATTGAATCACCTTAAATAAATTGTGGGTATTTATTTTCTTACACAATGATTGTCACTCTGCAATTATTATAAAAATTATCAAACGCTTGATTATCAATTAAAGGCAAAAAGTCATGAGTAGATTATTATTTAGGTACTTTCAAATTTTCATTCCCTTTTTAACATCCGTATTCCGTACTATCTTTTAGTAACTACGTCAGTACTCATGTCACACGCGTGAATTTCTGTTTTTTTACAAATCCTGTGGGAATCATTGATTTTTCCGGAATAAAAAATAGCCTATGTCACTCTCCAGTCTACTATTTCTGTGAAAAGAATCACGTTGATACGCTGTTCCGTTGTGACGTGATTGAAGGACAAAAAACAACCAACAAACTCACATTTCAATTTATATATTAGTATGGATTCGGTGCTTGGTATTTACGCCGTATTAGTAAGTACTCACGTCGATCAAGGACTCTACTGTTCAAAATTCAAGTTTCATATTCATTAATTCAGATTCGTAGTTCAAACTAGTGCACAAAAGATCCTGCTATATGACATCTGACACGTACATACCTACTCGTATATGTTTACGTGTTCTAACATTCAGTCCATCAGTCACGTCCGCCATCAATTCAATTCATCCAATGACGTATGGGTCCACGCGTGGTTTATAAAAATTCGTGCATCATAAACTGGCCGGTGATAAACTGGCCATCGCGTAAGGGCAGTAGTCACCTTGGGGTGTTTTATCAAGGCTTACAGACACGTAAAACAGTTTTATTGGTGCCCGTTACTGTGCATGTACTAGTAATACGTTTTATGCAGCCCACACTCCTACACTGTTTACTAACTTGATTGGAAACGTGCTCTTTTTATTTACACAAGGAATTTATATTTTAGTGTCCTCTCGGTAATTGAAATAGTGTAACCGCGGAATATAGTTTCGGTGGCTTTAAACTTGTTAAAATCATTAAAGAAAACTACAAACTCATTTCCTAATACCTACTTCTTAAATACAAAACAGTGATTTGTATGGTTATTTTCGAGGTTGGTCCTTAGAAACTTTAAACCAATGAAACCTGGGAATACCCACTGCACGTCTCATTTGCTACCACCACTTTTAAATGATTTAGGGTTCTTGTCCGAAAGACGTTAGGTAAGACTATTTAATTCATTTTGCTTAGAGTACTACAGACCGGGCTATCTAGGTCATTAACAAAATCTAAATCTTTTCTTGTTTTATTACCTATTTCAAGTTCTCTTCTCTTATCGGAGAAATGAAATAGAGCATCAGATATTGTAGGGTATGTAAGTATGCTTATAGAGGATTGATCCACCTACCTGCTTCAATTGAAGCTTTTAATTACCTGGTTTTTATTCGAAGATAATATTATGTTTCAGCAAAAATGATAAGTCCACAAACTAGAGACGTATCGGCCCCCGAGTTTTCTCTATCGCATACAGACTTAGAGAAATGCTAACAAATGACTAACAACGTCATTCAAGTCCACGTTTTGCCTGCCCATGACGTCGCGGCCCTCGAGTCTCAACGCGAGATCACTTCATCAGGAAACAATACAGCAAGTTGCGAAGTGCAATCAAGGGCCCTTACCTCACCTTGTTTACACTTCGCTTTACGCTTACATTTTCACTGTCGCTCCTTTTGTCGCCCGAACATTCCTCTCGCCGGAAACTAACTGCAAAGCAACTTTGACGTCTAACTTACAAGTTAAATAAACAAACTCCAGTCGCACCGGCGAAGTTTATAATATTAAAAAAAAATACCGTGCTATCGTTTCTGTTGACTGTTTTTAACCAGATTTAAAAAAGGTGCGCATGTTTTTTAAAGATTTTTCATATAATGATTTTTTGATTTATGCGTGTACCTATTTTCGTTTACTATGTAAAAGACAAACTCGATTAGCTTCTTAATTTTTATTAATATTTAATGAGAAACTATTTACCTCAGGAAGTATTACCTGCTAGTTTAATTTTGAAGTTTTTTCATGTATGAAGACAGTCACAAAGAAATTGGCGACCTTTCTTGTGACTTTTTTATAATTTAAATTTTCCGAAGTGACGATTAATAATTTGTTACGGCGTGAGGCGACTGAGGTAAAATTTCAAAAGTTATTTAATATTTTTATTATGTTACAATAAATATGTACCCTGGACAGGGCGAAAGGCACTAAAAATTGTCGCCAGTTTATCGGCGCCAAAATGCTTGTTTTGTCACCAACAATAATGCCACGCTGTAGTTCGCTCAGCAGCCACCTACAGAATATTGTTAGATGGCGCTACTGTAATTTTTTGTTGGCCTAAAAATAATAATAAATTATAAAATAAATTTAGTATAAAATTAATAGAATAAAAATTATTTCTTAAGTTTTCAAAGCAAAATATGTGTACGAAAAAGATTTACGTTATTCGTGCGGTTTCTTATCGGTGTATGTTAAAATTACGCATCGAATAATAAATACGTTAAAAAATTCGCTTCGTCGGTTTGCCATTCCACCAAAGTAGTATGTTGTGGAAACTAACTCTCATATAACTTGCATGTAAACCTTTTCGCTACAACTTTATAGCGAAACAAATCAGGTGCGAAGTGCACCCACTGGTTCTTTACTCTTTAGCTTGTAAGAAAACCTCTGTTGATGTTGAAGCCGAAGGCTGTAATTTTCATAGTTTGTTTGCGCAAATAATACTGCGAGCTTGAGTTTGCTAAGTGGTGCACTAAAATACAAAAAATACTAGGTACATACTACATATGAAATTTTTTCATTGGCATTTTTTTGAATTTGGAACAAGCACGTAAATTTCTTTTTGGACTTGGCATAATGTATTTACTTAACTGTCTACTTATGTAGAAAAATCGCCACCTCAGCCCAATGTTTTTATATTTTGAGGTAGTTGCCTCAGGCACTCTATAAAGAAGAAATATCCACTATTATATTATTGACGACAGAATGCCGTTGCGGAACCGTATCAGCTGTCTGCGTCGGAGGTCGTGAGTTCGATTCCCACTACTGGTAAAGTGGTAAATGTTTGTGTGATGAGCATGAATGTTTTCCAGTGTCTGGGTGTTTTCAATATATTAGCTATCGCTTACTTTGGGGCTAGATTGCGACGTGTGTAATGTCCTGATATTTATTTATTTTAAACAATACTTGTGTCAAGTTTCTAGTATAAGTAATGAAAATATGTACTACCCACAGAATTCACGGATTCATACATATTATTAGTACATACGTAATGTACATACATGTAACATAACCAGCCAGTGCAAATACATAAGGCTGCAATCTTCACCTACATACTAGAGGTTAGTATTTAGTAAGTAAAGCTTATATATTGTGGGGTCCATGGTTCCAGATCTATAAGGTTTCTTTTCGGTGGGTTGAAAGTACAACGTTATAAGGACGAGATCAGGCAAAACGTTAGCAAAACGGTCATACGAGTTATTAAAATGTTAATTGATTAAAATGATTTAAAATTTTATCTACGGTTCATAGCAGTTCGTTAAATTCTACGACAAGATTTTTTCATGCGGTTTGAGGTTCAAAAAATGTAATAAAAGTAAGAAATTCATTAAAGTTCTACCTAATTGACAAAAAAAAACAACTTTTCAGCAACGTTGCAAAGAAATCCGTTGCCATTTAAAATTGATTAAGGTCGAATTTTCCTGATTGCTAAATAAACGTAATTAAAACTTTTGGAATTAGATTGTGCCTGATTTCTTTTTTAATTTCGCCCGGACTTTGCTAATTTCAGCGCAACGGGGGATGACACTCCCTCTATTCAAAGCTTTTATACTTTGAAAAAAGAACATTGAAGGGGTACGAATTTATTTTTGGTATGTACATACTTTAGAGTACTTTTTTTTTAATCATCCATTTATAGTTATTAGACACAACAACTAGGTAATCATCTGATACAAATCTTCGCAAATATCTAAACAATGGAATTACAATAAAATTAATGTATTATTAAATATAAAGTTCTACATCTATATGTATATTATGTTTACCCACATAATATCAATATGCAATTGATACAAATCCTATACTAATAAAATATTCGGTTGGTCCCCGCAAAACGGTTCACGACTGTTTTATGTAAATGCACTGATACAAGTAAAGACGCATTTGCATTTTGTAATCTAGGCTTAACACTATTTATGATAGCAACTATTGCCAGTTGAAGTTGAGATAGATATGTAGATAGCTAGTGATCTATTTACACATATCGGGGTCGTTAAGTTCTTTCCCAGATTACAATGAGATGACATATTCCGTCAAGGTCAGGGCTTTAGGAATAGACATATTGTATCAAAATGCTTGTTTTGCCACCAACAGTAAGGCTACGCTGTAGTTCGCTCAGCAGCCTAATATAAAATTTTGATAGATGGCGATACCTGTTTGCTACGAAAATGGTTTACGTAAATCGTTCGAATGCCCATATCCTGAGGTTTCTTATCGATGGTTTTAGGGCTTTACTTGCTTTTCCATACCGTATCTTAGGATGATCTAAGTATGAATTTGTAAGCCTATACCATTATCTAACACTCGCCCTCTGCGGACTGGCAGGCTTCACACACTTTTGTGAACATTGTACGGAGGTTTTTTGTATTCTTACAGCGATATTTTCCTATACTGCACTATAATTTTTTGTTTATTATCATAAACGCATATATTATATCCGAATTCTCAACCACTATTCTTCCATTGCTAATAAACTATAATTTTCCCAGTACATACTCATGTAGGTAGGTCGGTGCTTGGAGCATTAGAATTGAAAGTAAAAATGAAAAATTGCGGCACATCAAAAGATTCACGTCCCAGGAGTGAAGTGACTTAGAGCTCATATTCTAATGTTCGCTGGAGAAAGATTGTTCAGATTCAGTGGACGGTGTTATAATAACTCACATTTACGAGCGATTCGCGTCTGGTATATGCGTCTGCGACTCCGCCTTAAAAATTGTTCTAATAGCCACATTATCATGCGCCATCTTTCTCAGTACCTAATACTACTCGAGCACAAGACGGTCTGTGTGCTAGATTAAAAATTCCTACGTTTTCTTATGATTTTTATATATGGACACAGATTTTAGTCAACTTGTTGTAGGTATAGGGTAACTGTTGCCCGCGACTTGTGGATTTCCTAAAAAACATACATGACCATGAACATTTTCTTTTATGCAAATTTTGACAATAATTAGAAATACAAAAATTAATTAATTAATAATTAGCCAAATGGTTGCAGCCTACTTGCAGGCGTTCTGAAGTAATGCATTTACAAGACATAGCTAGTCAACAATTTTATTAATTTTAGGGCCGATTTTTCAATCGTCAAATAAACTATCTGATAAATAAATTTGAAACATTTGCCATATAAAATCTTTCAAAACGTCATATTTATGCCTTAGTTTACGATTATCTGGCGATTGAAAATCGGCCCTTAAACTAATATAATATATATTACATATAATAATATAATATTCGTAATTCGTATATTGTATATTGTTCGTTCGTTTAGTGTGTTGTTCGTATATTGTATTCGTAAGTATACTTCTCCTGTCAATATATATACATATATACAACAAACAATTAATTTAGTAAGTACGGTAAAATCGTGTCGTTGTGGAATCAAATGCTACGAACCTAACTTAAAAAATCGCACAATTCATACCAATACCTAATCACGACACCATTGTTATCATTTTTTAGGAATCTAAAATAATACAATCTAATGCTCTGGTCTTGGCCCACTTAGTATTTACGGGAACTTACTCTAGATTTTATATTTATTGGCTGGTATATTTGTTACGAACTGCAATTTCACTCGACGGCACATTTCCAAGAAAATATACACTAAAATTGCCCGTAAAGCGCGCTCAATTCGACGAAATACAACCTTATACCGCCTTATACCCAAATTAGACGTCGACGTTCCATTTAGAGATGTTAAAAAGCTCGTAACATAAACTTTTTCAATTTTCACCTGTAGTTAAAGTCGGGTGTAAAGCGCGCAGAATGCCAACTTGGGTAAATATTTCGAGAAGGTTGACGACGCATGCGGGCCAAATGTAGCGACTTGATAACGGGCGTCGGAATAAAATGCATGTAAACACCTTCGCGCCAGACCAATTGTTGTCGACTCCTCTCGAATTGAGAAACTAGCGCGATATTACAGGAGATATGGAAAACTTTAATGAAAAAGTTGGAATTACGAGGAACTTTGAATGTAAAAGCCTAGTAGGATCTTAGCCAAATTGCATTTTCTGAATTCCGTACCCAAAGGGGAAAAAACGGGTCCCTATTACTGAGACTTCGCCGTCCGTCTATCCGCCGGCACATCTGTAACCGGCTGTATCGTTTGAACCGTGATAGTAGAAGTTACACACTTGAAATTTTCACAGAATTTCCGTTGCCGCTATAACAACAAATTGGTACTAAAAAAAATAGAATGAAGCGAAGATTAAGTCGGCTCCCATACAAAAAACGTGATTTTTTGCTCGTTTTTGGTCGTCGATCTAGTAGACCCAATATCCTACATGTCAGTAGTAGTATCTACTACTACTACTACTCAAATAGAAAATTGGCATTATGGGTTCTGCATAATCATCTCGTTACGCTGTATAGATATAGTACGGATCCCTTCGTTTGCGAGTCCGACTTAAAATAGGTACAGTAGAGCGTTGATTATTTATTTATCGTTCTGATATCAACGCTCTACCGAAATATTAAATGATATTGATATGACAGTATACATATTATAATATGATAGTATATGAAAGCCTGCATCAGGTGAGAAAAATGAGTCTCGTATTCGTATTTTATTAGAAGATAATACTGAATAATTCATTAAATAAGCGTATCTACAGCAAGTAGCAATATATTTCACAGGCCACGAAGCCAACCGTATCCCGAGGCAAACCCGAGCAGACGTAAAATCATAACAAAGATGTTGAATAATGTGATGCACCTAATCCTCATGCGTTAATAGGGCTGCCTTTAACTATGTACCTACTCGTAAATTTATTTCTTTTTTTTTTTTATAGTGTTTCACACACTTTTTTATTCGTATAAATTATTTATAGCGTATCAAAATCAAGGGCCAAAAATATGCCAATGGACTTGAACTCTCGTCCCCCAGCTATCAAGGCTGTGTGCTCTGCCATTGAGCTATGGGAGCATATGCCGTGGACACGATAATTTCGGTACGCATTCTATTGAGTCCTTAAGCAAACTGTGAAGTCATCTATTAGCAAACAAGTTTCATCCAATTTCAATATCCCATTATTTCAAATGAAGCTAACTTTGAACGAGGAAATAGTGTCCTAAAGCTCAGTGGCAGAGAACCCAGCCGAGATAGCTGGGAGATGCCGGTTCAATTCCCGTCGGCAGCGATAATTTTGATACGCTTTATAGGAATTAAAAAAGTGTGTGTTAATACACGTACTATAACAAAAATTTAAATGTGTAAAAACGACAAAGTGTCTTCTGTGGTTCAAAGCCAGCTCCCTTTATCTCCGATTAGCTTCTTTTTATCCAAAAACATGTAGCTTGACTCAATACTTTCAAAATTTCAAGATGAAGCATTGGGAACTTGTATTTTTTATGTCGTTCGTAAACTAGCAACCCTATACTGGAGTCTAGCGAGTCGTCCTCGTATAAAATTCAATCCGTTAAGAGGCCCAGTCTGTTACACACACTTTACAGCGAGTCAATGTGATGGGACGGCAATCATTCTAATGGCTCCATATCAGCTCGCAGACCGAATTAGTTCTTTTCACATCTCCATCATTGGATTGAAAGCGTCCAGACGTCAGGCTGAGCTTTTTGTACCAGCTATGTTACTAGAAAATTACTTGTTTATTTTTAGCTTATTTATATCTATACAAGTACACATATCTCTGTCGCAGTTTGATACGTCGCGTCGTGTCATTTAATTCATAGGTTCCAAGATCTAGTTTCTATTTCACTTATTTTCACAGTAACTTATCCTATGGTATCTTACTATGGGGTAATGCTGCTGATATTTAAGCGATCTTAAAATTTAAAATTTAACATAATTATTATCTTAAATTATTTAATAATAAAAAAATCTACGGGGCGATCTTTGTCGGTGGATTAAAAAAAAAACTGTGATGTGCCCATAAATGTAGCCCTGCAAATTTTTAGCAAAAAAATTCTAGACTATTAGTACCAAAACTTAAACAAAATGAACTTTTATTCTTTGCACTACTACTGTCTACTAAAAGAAAATTAGACTAGGAAAAACTGAATTTTCAATGCCGTGGAAGATACGTAGCTGCTCGACAGACAAGCCTTATTACCATTATACACTTTCTACACGATTGGACTAATCAAATGCACATGTAGGGGCAATTCTGCCAGTAATAGGATGAAAGGGTCTTTCCTGCTCCGCGTAGTCGAGACTCGGAAAGACTAACGTATAGAAACGGTCAAATTATACTCTAGAGAACGTTCTTAGACTAACATCGTTTGAAATTCCATTCAAGGTAAGGTTAAAGATTAAATTTTTGTACTGTTGTATTCTCGGATTTACATTGGTTAGTATTTATTATATTAAGCGTAGATTAATTAAATTAAAGTTTGCTTCATACTCCCTGTAAACATAATGGAGGACTCTACGAATCCGAGTACAAATTTCCTCATAATATTAAACCAAAAACATTGAATATTTCTATTCACATTCTATTCTTTCATCCATGGACCATAATTTCTATTAACGCAAATTATTATTAAAAAATAACTACTACTTTTGTCATTAGAAAGAAGGACGAGATGATTTTTTTAAGCTATTGCATAGCTTCTATCGCGGGCCTTGAGCGTGGAGACCGAATCCAGAAATTCCGTAACGAAAATAACCTAACACCCCCCCCCCCCCCCACTCCGACCGGCACAGCGGTGATACTTTTTAGTTTTGCCATCTATCGATGAATAGCAGAACTTTTAATGACTTTTTGAACTATCATGCTTGTCTCTTTAGTTCAGGAACTCGTCTCTAGGTGGCATTGGTTGTATAATTATAATTGCATAAGTTGATAATAACAGCTATGTAATAGCTTTACCGCGGCAGTCTCCGAGTGCCACACGTCTTTTTTTATATCATAATATACATGTTTCGTAAATTAGAGGAGCAAGATTTATTTATGATAGTGTTATAGAGGTTTATTTAGTTTTAACCTTTAGCCTCAAGCGTAGCCTCTAATTATTATGTTACATACTAAATATTTCACGTTTAATTGACAATAGTTCGTGGTGCAAATGTTATTCGAATGATCTTTAGTTATTTATAGAGATAACTTTAATAAATTACTGATACGCCTGCGTTGTTGTGTATTTATTTACATAAATCGTTAAATAAGTCTTCATTATAGTTTTATTATGCGTGATCAGTTTGTTTATATTTTACGTCAGTTTCTATGTCAGTAAGGCTTGAGTAATACAGCATTTCAATTGTTGAAAATTTACTCTTGTTCTTTGTCTAGGTTTGTGGTAAACATATTTAGTTTGTGGTCAAGTGTCGATAGGTATAATTAATGTAAAAAAGTTTGAAATAATAAAAACTAAATACTCGCAATATAGGTGTGATGTGGTATAGGTTACCTATCCATTGTAAACTCAATAAAGATTGCGTAAAAACTACTTTGCCCATTAAGGGATATTAAAATGGTTTAAACGTTAGTAATATTCAAAGTAAGGGTTGAATTCACACAAATTTAATCTAACACGCCATCAAAGTTAATAAAAGACGTGCTCGGAATTTCCTTTATGAGGATTTTGGGGGCAATTACTTACTTTGATTATAACGGTTGGTTCTCACGTATGGAGCCGATAAAAACTTTGTAGACGCTAACGCTACGAAGCGCTAGTGTGGAGGCACACTTGTGATGACTCGCTGGTTCAGCGGTAAATATATTTGATTAAAGATAAAATAAATAAATAAATAAATACACTTTATTTGCACCACACAAAAAATTGTACAAAACAGAAATACATAATAAACTAATTTTAGGCACAAAAGGAGGCCTTATCGCTTAGCAGCGATCTCTGCCAGGCAACCTTGAGAAAAGGAAAACAAAGGAACTAGATTTTGCAGGTGGTGTAGATTTATAAACTATATACATACAAATAACTACAAACTAATACATAAACTAGGTTAAACAAATAAACAAAGATATTCAATACATAATCATCAAACTATAAACTAATATATACAATATAATAATATAATGTCCACTAATAAGGACAAGATAATATGAATAAATAACAGTCATCATTTGCATCAACTAGGTACTCAAATAGTGATCTTTGACCGCATTCTTGAAAATGTACAAAGATTTAGACTGTCGTATCTCGAGGGGGAGTGCATTCCATAAAAGAGTTGCCTGTACGGTGAAGGATTTTTGGAACATCTTTGTTTTATGGAATGGCATTTTAAGTGTCAAGGTACGACAGGTTCTGAGGTCTGAATGTTCCCCAAGAAATTTGAATTTCTCCTTGAGGTAAGGAGGGGTTCTAGGATCATATAATACACAGTACAGTAGAGAAAGAACATGCAGATCCCGGCGACGGCGGATAGGGAGCCAGTTGAGCTTTTGTCGAAATTCAGAGATATGGTCATACTTGCGTAGGCCAAATATAAACCGAATTGCAAGATTTTGGAAAGATCAAGAGAGCCTTGATTGAGTTCATAATTTTAAAAGGAATTTTAAGTAACGCTGCAAGCATACTGCATAAACTTTGTAGGTTATAGTGTTACCTATTTTTTTACTCTATACAAGTAAGTACTTGCCTGCGATCTCACCTGATGGTAAGTGATGATGCAGCCTAAGATGTTATCGTATTTACTTGGAAGGGTAACTACATTACCCCAACGATTTCTACAAACATCGCACCGGAACGCTATCGCTTGGCGGTGCTTCTTTGCTGGTAGGGCTAATCGAACTAAGGTGAGATTTTTATACACTAAAATTGGTACTTGACTGCAATCTCAAATGATATTAAGTTACGATGTAGCCGAAGATTTTATTTTAGTACCTAACTAGGAATTGTACATCCTAACGGTTGCTACACAGCATCGCACTGCATCAAGGACAATTTGGGTGATTAAATTGTATCGCATCTGCCAACTCTCGGTCCTGAGTTCCTGGCCCATGCTGGGAATGGATTCCGGGATACCAAAGGCCGCCAACTGAAGAGCAAGTTTTTTGAGCCAGGGAAGTTTTACCTGATCTTTTTCCGTTCCATAAATGTGTTATAACATAAATACCAATGATTTTATTATAAGCATAATGTGCTAACATTGCTTGTTGCATATTATATTATAATTTTATGTTTTCAGTATATTTTTCTGTTTTTTGCACTCAATGCTAAAAATTGCTCGGTGTAATTATTACTTAGAGCCACCCTATAAGAATAAACAATGTAAGTGTGATGTTAGCTTAACTGAGCGAGGCGAGTTTTAAAAAGTTTTGTGTGTAATAATTACCTATGTTTTGGGAGTGGTTTAACACCTTTCGTGACATGATAATAATTACATTTATTTATACTTTAACCTATAGCTTTATTCATTTTAATTCTGGAGCTACAGAACCCGTTGATACGGGAGTCCGACTGGCACATAGCTTTATTATAACTAGAGGGCACCCGGCTTCACTTGCGGGATCTTTATTTTGAAGAGGTAGAATTTTCGAACATACTTCCTTAGCGGATACCTCTGTCTTAATAACTATATCTAAATGCCCACCCAGCGGGGCTAGACAAAGTCACAAGCGTTTGGCGTTAACGCTAGTCGACAAAAATGTATGGACAAAACAAATGACTGTAGAAAAACCACGATAGTAATTACTAAACTTTCACACATAATTACTAAACTTACCACAGCCACTTTCAGTGGCTGTGGTATTGTGCGTTGATTGATCAGTCAGTCAGTCAGTTACCTTTTACCTTTTATAACAAAGAATGATAAGACGAGGAAGACCTGTTCACCTGACGTTACGTGATAGGTACGCATGTCCATGTCATGTGCAGTGCGTCCCATAATTTTGCATTGCAACATCATACGACGCACTGCACTGCGCTGATCCTGAGACGGCACTACTTAGGTCTCATTTTGTCCAGTAATCATGTTTGCGTGCATGAAATCCTCAAGAAGAGTCGTACTACCAATAAAACCATTTTATACTTTTGTTTTATTCTCAGATCACTCAAACACAGGTTTTATTTCTTTTACTAACTACGTATACCTATACTAATTAAATTAATATACAAATATGGAATAACTATGTAAATGAGTAAAATTAAATTGCCTTCGTTACGGTGAAATACCAAATCCGTTCAGACATATTCCTTTCAAGCCACCTACGATGTTGATTGAAATCTTTCCATGTTCATTTATAATCAAGTCATCAGAACTATTATCACATACCAGCCAGTGAGGCGAGAGACGCCGCGGGCAAGTATAATGCCGAAACCGCCGTGTAATAGGATACCGTCGTGAATACAGATCACATTACTAATGGGGGTTAATCATGCGTACATTTTTTTAATCGTTACAATGTTATCAAGGTACTAATTAAAACAAAAAAAAACGCGTTTAAGGAGTATCCGCGACGGATGCCTTTGAAAACGTTCCAGACCATTGTTAAAAAAAATTGAGAAGTAAAATTGTGTTGAAAATCATTAATTTATTGGACGGTAATTGTAGAAATGAACGAGAAAACAATGTGTGTGAGAAAACAAAATGAACTTTGTCTGAACCCAAAACACAAAAATACTTAATTGCAATAATTAAAAACCTATACTAAATGAGTACTTTTGTGATGCATATTCTACGGAAGTGTAATCTAGCCATTACGGTTTAAAACGTGTATGAGATAGCTTTTTTAAAATGAGAATTAAAAGAATTAAGATAAAAAAACCTAAAGGTTTTATTGGGCTTTGGTACGGAACCCTAAAGTATAACCATAAAGATTTACCACACTATTTACTGATCGCTATTACCTAATATAAGTAAACAAAAAACCGTACCTATTTAACTTAATAACAATCAACTAACAATCTATGTTTGGCGGTGATAATGATAGGGTTGTCTAGCTATAATGTAGTTCACGAACCGAGGGATTAGTATAGGTTTTGTACTAATTTCGAGTCGACTCGCATCGCACGAACGAATCGAATTTTTCCATACATTTACAGCCAGCGCCATCTATGGACAGTCACGACCATGCGGGTGTCAATAGATGGTGCTGGCTGTCTTGAAGGGCCTCGGAGTCTTGAAGGACTTCAAGTGCCCGAGGCCCGAAGCCAAGATAAAGAATAATTAAGAATAAGAATAATTTATAAGACAGAATTCAAAAATGTGGCTTACTATTTAATGGGAACTATATTTTCTATCACCAAAATTTATATTTGTCATCAAGTTGTATCACCTAATAAATAGATCTATCGCCACGAAATATTTTCGTTCTCAGATAAACAAAAATAGTTCCCAGGTATGAATTATCAAATTAATGTTAATATATGTGTAAAATATAAGAGATCGATAATCAATAAAATCATATTGCATTACATGAATATAAACTTCGTTCTTATAATAACAGTTTTGTACTTAAATAATAGCTCTGTGCTCAGAATGGTAGATCTGTCACCAAATAAATCGATTATCGATACCTGACTGCGACTCCGTCGACATGCTCTTGGAGGGGAAGAGGGTGACGGCTAAGGAGTTTTCCTAGGTCCCATGTGCACCTATAGGTAAATAGGTTAAGGTTATTTTCCTTTTTTGACCACCCAGAAATAGGAGCCCCGCGAAGCGGGGCTCCGTCGACATGCTCTTGGAGGGGAAGAGGGTGACGGCTAAGGAGTTTTCCTAGATCCCCCACTTTTTCTTAGGCTATAGTCGTAAATTCTTATATAAAGTTAACACATAAGCTCAAAAAATAAAAAAAATTATAAACAATATGATTTATTGGTGATCTCTTTAAATTAGTTTGCTTAAATACTTATTAGGACACACCTATTATAACACATACAAAAACATTTATTTGGTACTAGACCTTATTTCTCAGGATTTTAGGTGATTTATTGTGGAACTGATTTTGCATTGTTTGGTGACTACATTTTGGTGACAGATCTGCTACTATTTTGAGGACAAACCCTATTATTTAAGAAACACAAAACTAATTAAATTGGTGATAGCTTAAATGATACCCCTATTTAATGAAGGCAGGCCTTAGCCAACAGAGACTTAAAGAGAATTACCGGGGAAGAGATCCTTCCCGCGCCTATTCCTGGTTAAGTAGGCCAAGCCTCGAGGCCCGTACCTCTGATTGGCTAAAGCCACAGATTAGTAGCTCTTTTACTAATCTGTGGCTAAAGCCCAACAGAGAGGACCACTGCTCGCTGGCTGTAAATGTATGGAGGAATTCGATTCGTTCGTGCGATGCGAGTTGATTCAAAATTCGTACAAACCTGTACTAACCCAACAAAACCGATGGGTTCAAGGCGAGCAGCTCAAGAACAAAGGAGGCACGTGTAGACCAATGGCTGATATAATAAATTATACATCAAAAAAATTCAACAGTCATTAAAAATATAGGTTGGTTTAAATAATTTTTAATTGACTTCAAGTCGCGGCGAGCTATTTTGGCGATTGAGAATTACACCAAAAGGCTGACTATATAGACTTACAGGTGATCATGATGGTGATGATGATAATATCTATGAATATATTTGAAATCAATACTTAATCCTGATTTTGGTAAAGTTCTGTGTCCGGGAGTGCGTCTCTTGAAAACAGCATTTGGAACTTCTTGGAACCAATATTATGTTAATGAAAATTTCCGACCTAAATTTTTATTTAACAAACAAAACAACATTTTCGTACAAATAAACGGTATCCACTAATAATAATATAATGGCACAAATAAGCAGTATCTACTATGAATTTTCCGGGATAAAAAGTAGTATACAGATATTTTGTTAATCCAGGTATCTTCTAAGCATGTTCTAAATTTCTGCCAAATTGGTTTAGAAGTTGCGGTGTGAAGGACTAGGTAACACTTAGAAACTTTCGCATTTATAATATTAGTATGACCATAAAATACCTACTGCGGATCACAGCAATATCTAGTTGTAGAGAGTTCGAGTGTACGCCACAAGTTTGAGTGTAGTATTCGAATCCGCTGTATAATGAGATGTCCTGAATAGTTGTTATAGCAGCGATTATCTCGCGGCGCAGCACTTAATTGCTGTCTTATTGCGCTCAGAATGCACTCTCATGGCACTCCGGTGCCTCCGACGCGATATTATTTCGTTAATTGCATTTTCATTGCTGCACAAGACTATGTAAATGTACCCATATAGTTCTATTACATTATATGTAATATGTAACAAAACTTCTGAATGAAGAATAAGTATAATTCTAGCGGCCACTTTCTCGAACGCTTGAATTGTATTTTTTATTTGCAATTTGATTACATGTATGAGATTGAGTTATAAATTTACTAAAACAAATATAGTGAATGAAACAAAACAACTTAATTAGGATATTTTACGAATTACACGAATAATAACCAGCTTTATCTACAAAAACCTGCGCCAAGACCTAACCTTTTTCAGTAGCTCTGTACCGAGTTACCGACCTAATGATATCAACCTCTTTAGATGTACCAAATAATTGCCTGTTCTTAATCTTTTAATATTTATTATTCGCTCAAATGTAGTATTAATTAAAAACGTTGGTCTTTAATTTATTTAATTTTTCATACAAGTCTACGCTGAACAGTTTTTTGCGATATAAATTTTTGGTTTTACGATGTAAAAAATTTGTTGCGCAAAAAATATAGACCGGCCATCACACTAATATATTTTAAAGTCATAAAGATAGCTGAGCAACTAATTTTTAGCAAAAAAAGGATCGTGCCGCATCGTGTGTTTATTTCTTTACACTACTGTGGTTTTGAACATTGAGCATTCTTCTGAGCAATATGACGCTCTTTTTTGTGCGCAAACATGCTATAAAATAAAAGTCATTCATTCACGAAATACTTTTACGCGCTGTTTAACTGCAAAAACGTGGCACTATCCCCACACATACCCTTATAATACAGAGGTGAGTTTTTTTGGTTTAAATTCGTAATAGATTGGGCAGCGTTCGGGAAGCTAGGTGATGTCTTCTCGTCCAACTTACCCCAGTGTCTAAAGACAAAAGTCTGTGAATAGTGTTTGTTACATTGATGATAACTCGTGATATCAATCCGAGATTAAGCCATTTACTGTAAGGCTTTTAAGAAAACTCAGGAGACACTAAGCAGGCGATGGAGAGAACTATGCTCGGAGTAGGTTTGAATGAGCAAGGAGTAATAAGAAGAGCCGTAGACGAACCATAATCACCGCCATTAAAGTAAAGCTGAAGTGACAGTGGTCAGGGCACAAGGCACGTGGGGCCGATGTACGTTGGAGACTTAAGGTGCTGGAGTGATAACCTTGGAATGTTGGCAGACCCCTAACTAGGTGCATTGATGATGGCGCAAAACCGACGCAGTCCAGCAGTGAACGTAAATCGGCTGAAACGTAACGAGATTTTTCTATGGACACCATACAGATGGACTAGTACACCATACAGATAGTTTTTGACTACTTTTTGATCGATACCAACATGTCATTACAAGAGAGGGGGAAGAAAGTAGGGAGAGTTTTAAAGGTTTTGTAGTTCCATTTTGTTTTAATGATAGCAACGTTCCTATACATTGTACAACATACGGCCGTTAAACAGAATACAGATGTGGTTGGACTTCGGGACACAGTTTTAATTATCATTAAACTTGATCACGTAGGTAAGAGCTTTGGACGCAGCTGTTTTCTACTCAATAACTTAGTTTACGTCTTATATAAGTTTTATGGGCCAATACCCATTACTCAGGGCTTGGTCCGATCGGTTCTGACCTTAGCGAAAGTTATAGAGGGAGGTGGTTGCAATTAAATGTGTTAGGTAGGGCTTTCGAATAATGTTACTTATAGCTGGTGATATTCAATTATACCTATATCAATGGTGCCAGTTCCGTTGTAAAATTCTCTAAAAGAATTGGCACAAAAGTCTATTCAAACATTAAAACATTGATGCAATTAATTGATCGTTAATTTTTGAATCAATATTTTAAATCAAATAAATTACAGTGTATTTGGGACATAAAAAGATATAAATAAAAAACCAAAAACTTGGTTTTTGAATTTTTCACCTAAATTTTGAGGTTATGTGAAAAAATTGCACATACAAAAGTTGTAGATCTTTTTAAAACTCAAAAAAACTCAAAACTCAAAATATATTTATTTCACATAGGCCTAACTTACAAGGCACTTGTAAAACGTCAATATGATATATTTTACAAATTATGTAACTATGGTGATAACTACAAGACGACTTAAAACTAAGTTTACGAGGGTTCAAACGCGCCCTGCACTGAGAAGAAGCCCACAACAAACTCAGCCGGGTTTTGTTTTCGGTTATCACCACTTCACAATGCTCTTAAAAACTAGTTGAGCTAGTATAATTAAAATTAAAGCAGGTCACTCCCAAGGATTCGATTCATTTAAATAATCCTTAACACTATAGTAAGCTTTATTAACAAGCTTTCGTTTTACAACGACTTTGAA
Source organism: Coenonympha arcania (assembly GCA_036785405.1). Classification (NCBI taxonomy): domain Eukaryota; kingdom Metazoa; phylum Arthropoda; class Insecta; order Lepidoptera; family Nymphalidae; genus Coenonympha; species Coenonympha arcania. Next base: position 1,804,426 of record CM072063.1, on the reverse strand, counting down.
CTTTTTGAGGGATAAATTTAATATTTCACTAGGAAGTCTGTTGTAAAAGCGTATCCCGTTGCCTTTAAATGATTTATTTATTTTTTCTAATCTTGTTTTATTCACTACTAGTTTGTTTTTACTTCTAAGATTAATTGCATGGAGATCGCTTTTTTTAACAAAATTATTAATATTTTTATGCACATATATCAAATTATCAAATATATACTGTGCATGCACCGTCATTATATTAAATTCTTTGAATTTTTCTCTTAAAGATTCCCTTGGTCCCATTTTGTAAATGGCACGAACAGCCTTCTTCTGCAGCACGAAAATGGTATCAATGTTAGCAGCATTACCCCATAGCAAGAGACCATAGGACATAATGCTGTGAAAGTAACTAAAATATACCAGTCGAGCAGTCTGGACGTCTGTGAGCTGCCTAATTTTTTTAACCGCGTACGCAGCAGAACTAAGCCTGTTCGATAAATTATTTATATGAGGGTCCCACTGTAATTTAGCATCTAACGTTATTCCTAGAAATACGGTTGTATCTACAAGATCCAATTCCTCTACACCTAGTTTTACATTCGTTTGAACTTGCCTAACATTAGGTAAAGTGAATTTAATACATTTTGTTTTTTTGCTATTAAGCAGCAAATTATTAGCTTCAAACCAATGTACAACTTCTTTGAGACAACTGTTTACGTCGTCAAAATTGCTTTTTTGTCGATTAATTTTGAAGAGTAGTGATGTATCATCAGCAAACAGTACTATCTCATGCTTGTCCTTAGTAACTTAGTAACTTGTTTACTACTTACAACTTTGCCGTTTAACTTTTTTCCATAGGACTTGTAGTTTTGCCGGAAATCAATGAAAACCATTTTTTACCCTTAAACCCCCCCCCCCCCCCACCCCTCTGTTCCCGAACTGTAATTTATTTTTGCTTTCATTTTGATCATATTCCCCTCCTTTTCTAATGGATTTCATCCTACTGTAATTTTTTTTTACTTTTTATTTTTTTTAAAGGCTTTTTCCCTGGTCTTTCTACACATCATCGCACCTGAACGCTAAATTGGTCCTAAATCCTAACTTTGCTGGTAGGATGATAAATAACTAGCAACGGCCGAAGCCTCCGACCAGACTTAAGCCAAATCAGAAATCAATAGATCAATCTGGCGGTAGAGTTTTGACTTTTCTTAAGAGCCTATTAATTGGGCCTATGTGAAAATAAAGATTTTTCATTTTCATTTTCAAAAAAAAAATAAAAAATGAAGAAATTCTAGTCTCTCTCTATATACAAGTAGTAGCCGTGGATGCAGGATACAAATCATTTTTGTAAAAGCAAAGATCTGTTAATGGCACCACACTTACCTCGAAAATAAAAGCAATATTACTTTAAGTGCAATTCAAAAGCGCGACTTTATAGTGTAATAAACGCGGGCGCAGCGAAGTATAAGTCGCATAATATCTTTAGGTTTACTTAGCGATTTATGCCCGCGTGTATCTATTTGGTAAGGTGTTTAAACAGTGTCTAGGGCGGTGGTTCTCAACCTTTTAATATTTATTCGTGTTTTGATTTTCATTTCCTGCATTCAAGTGACGAGGACGTTGCTGGTTTGTGATGCCTTTAGTGGTCTATGCCAACCAAGAGTGCACGCCCGTCAGTAATGACGGCAACAAAATCACGATGACAGATCCTAATTCCGTTGGTCCGTTGCTCGTGAGTTTATTAGTATGGAAATTTTATAAAAATCCCGTAGTAAGCCCTTTTCTCGTAATGAAAATTGACGTAGATCATAGTAATGAAAATTGACTTAGATAGATATTCAGTAAAATAATTGATATACTAAACAATACAGGAAAAACCACGAGGTTACACAATTAAAATTAATTAATTTGTTTTTTTTTTACCAAACTCCTATTAAATCTATATATATAAAAGAATGAGGCATTTTGGTTGTTCCACGGATTCCGCCAAAACTATAGGTCGTAGAGATCTGAAATTTGGTACCTAGGTAGATATCAGGTCATGAATTCGTACTAAGACGGGGATTCCCGAAATTCAAATTTTAAGGGGTAAAAACCGTTGGTTTTTTGGATTTCCCCATACAAAAGTGAATTTTTTTTCGTTGTTCCAGGAATTCCCGAAAAGCTAAAAGTCGTAGGGATCTGAAATTTGGTACCTAGGTTGATAATAGGTCATGAATTCGTACTAAGACGGGGATTCCAGAAATTCAAATTTTAAGGGGTGAAAACCGTTGGTTTTTTGGATTTCCCCATACAAAAGTGAATTTTTTTTCGTTGTTCCAGGAATTCCCGAAAAGCTACAAGTCGTAGGGATCTGAAATTTGGTACCTAGGTAGATATTAGGTCATGAATTCGTACTAAGACGGGGATTCCAGAAATTCAAATTTCAAGGAGTAAAAACCGTTGGTTTTATGGATTTCCCCATACAAAAGTGAAATTTTTTTCGTTGTTCCAGGAATTCCCGAAAAGCTACAAGTCGTAGAGATCTGAAATATGGTACCTAGGTTGATATTAGGTCATGAATTCGTACTAAGACGGGGATTCCAGAAATTCAAATTTTAAGGGGTAAAAACCGTTGGTTTTTTGGATTTCCCCATACAAAAGTGAATTTTTTTTCGTTGTTCCAGGAATTCCCGAAAAGCTAAAAGTCGTAGGGATCTGAAATTTGGTACCTAGGTTGATAATAGGTCATGAATTCGTACTAAGACGGGGATTCCAGAAATTCAAATTTTAAGGGGTGAAAACCGTTGGTTTTTTGGATTTCCCCATACAAAAGTGAATTTTTTTTCGTTGTTCCAGGAATTCCCGAAAAGCTACAAGTCGTAGGGATCTGAAATTTGGTACCTAGGTAGATATTAGGTCATGAATTCGTACTAAGACGGGGATTCCAGAAATTCAAATTTCAAGGAGTAAAAACCGTTGGTTTTATGGATTTCCCCATACAAAAGTGAAATTTTTTTCGTTGTTCCAGGAATTCCCGAAAAGCTACAAGTCGTAGAGATCTGAAATATGGTACCTAGGTTGATATTAGGTCATGAATTCGTACTAAGACGGGGATTCCAGAAATTCAAATTTTAAGGGGTGAAAACCGTTGGTTTTATGGATTTCTCCATACAAAAGTGTAATTTTTTTCGTTGTTCCAGGAATTCCTGAAAAGCTACAAGTCGTAGAGATCTGAAATTTGGTAGGTACCTAGGTTGGTATTATATCATGAATTCATATTCAGAGAGGGATTTTCGAAATCGAGGAGGAAAAATTTTGAACTTTTTGGCCGCCATTTTGAACTTTTTTGTTACTGGGTCGATTGCTTTGAAAATCGACTTTTGACTTTGGCAGCAAGCATAGAGAAGGAATTTGTTGCCAAAATTAAAAAAAGTGGCCGCCATTTTGAACTTTTTTGTTACTGGGCTGATTGCTTTGGAAATCGATATTTGACTATGGCAGCTGGCATAGAGAAGGAATTTGTGGTCTAAATTTAAAAAAGTGGCCGCCATTTTGAACTTTTTTGTTACTGGACCGATTGCTTTGAAAATCGATATTTGACTATGACAGCAAGCATAGAAAAGGAATTTGTGGTCAAAATTAAAAAAAGTGGCCGCCATTTTGAACTTTTTTGTTACTGGGCCGACTGCTTTGAAAATCGATATTTGACTATGGCAGCTGGCATAGAGAAGGAATTTGTGGTCAAAATTTAAAAAAGTGGCCGCCATTTTGAACTTTTTTGTTACTGGACCGATTGCTTTGAAAATCGATATTTGACTATGACAGCAAGCATAGAAAAGGAATTTGTGGTCAAAATTTAAAAAAGTGGCCGCCATTTTGAACTTTTTTGTTACTGGGCCGACTGCTTTGAAAATCGATATTTGACTATGGCAGCTGGCATAGAGAAGGAATTTGTGGTCAAAATTTAAAAAAGTGGCCGCCATTTTGAACTTTTTTGTTACTGGACCGATTGCTTTGAAAATCGATATTTGACTATGGCAGCTAGCTTAGAGAAGGAATTTGTGGTAAAAATTTTAAAAAGTGGCCGCCATTTTGAATTTTTTTGTCAGTGGGCCGATTGCTTTGAAAATCGACGTCTGACTATGGCAGCAAGCATAGAGAAGGAATTTATGGTCAGAATTAAAAAATGGCCGCCATTTTGAACTCTTTTGTTACTGGGCCGATTGCTTTAAAAATCGATATTTGACTATGGCAGCAAGCATAGAGAAGGAATTTGTGGTCAGAATTAAAAAAGTGGCCGCCATTTTGAACTTTTTTGTTACTGGGCCGATTGCTTTGAAAATCGACGTCTGACTATGGCAGCAAGCATAGAGAAGCAATTTGTGGTCAAAATTATAAAAATATGAACTTTTTGCCCGCCATTTTGAACTTTTTTGTTACTGGGCCGATTGCTTTGAAAATCGACGTCTGACTATGGCAGCAAGCATAGAGAAGGAATTTGTGGTCAAAATTAAAAAAAATATGAACTTTTTGCCCGCCATTTTGAACTTTTTTATTACTGGGCTGATTGCTTTGAAAATCGACGTTTGATTATGGCAGCAAGCATAGAGAAGGAATTTGTGGTCAAAATTAAAAAATTATGAACTTTTTGGCCGCCATTTTGAACTTTTCTGTTAGTGGGTCGATTGCTTTGAAAATCGATATCTGATTATTGCAGCTAGCATAGAGAAGGAATTTGTGGCCAAAATAAAAAAAATTGAACTTTTTGGCCGCCATTTTGAACTTTTTTGTAACGGGGCCGATTGCTTTGAAAAACGATATCTGACTATGGTATCAAGCATAGAGAAGGAATTTGTGGTCAAAATTTAAAAATTTTGATCTTTTTGGCCGCCATTTTGAACTTTTTTGTTACTGGGCCGATTGCTTTGAAAATCGATATCTGACTATCGCAGCAAGCATAGAGAAGGAATTTGTGGTCAAGATAAAAAAATGATGAACTTTTTGGCCGCCATTTTGAACTTTTTTGTTACTGGGCCGATTGCTTTGGAAGTCGACGTCTGACTATAACCAGCAAGCATTAGGAATTATTTAGTGGTCAAAATTAAATTAAATGACGGTTAATACAAGAATTTTGGAAACTTAACGCCTGAGGGAGTCAAGCAGAAGATCAACGTGAGCGAAGCCGCGGGCGTTTGCAAGTTACCTATATAATAATCACCTACAGAGAGACCACTGTACAGTATATTATGTTTGTTTCTTTCTGGCCCCTCGATATTGATTTAACTGTCTCGTGTGTCAAAAAACTATATTAATAAAATGGACTTATTGTTTTTTTGGATACCAATGAATAATTATTATATTACAACTTTAGAAACAAAAGAAACACACTAATATTGTTATAATAAAATACCTCGAGTATTTATAATATATTTAACATTAGATTGGGAACGAGTGTCCTAAAGTCTAGACTGAGGTTGGTTTACGGACGTTTTAATGCTGTTACTTGTCGACTCTAATGTTTCACGTTTAGGGCTCGGTTATGCGGTTGTTTTAAGGTTTAAAAGAATATCTATTCATACAAACATACAAATACAAAACTTATTATTACTACTACAAAATCATACTTTGCGAGCGTTACTTTGCAGAATTAGCCAGAAAATAATAAAATTTGCATTGTAAAGTATCCAGAAGATGCCCCGGTGTCGGGGCAAAACTTTAGTCCCTTGTCATATGAGAAAGAGTTTGGTGTGGTTGTTGCACGGGAGAGGTGATCGCATTGTTTAAGTTAAAATATAAACCCTAAAACTTGCCGCCGCTTCCCATTGCACTAATGCACTTCTTATACCTAATAGCAGCATAATTCAGTAGCTCTTACAATCAGCGACCGAAAGTTACGCAGGTGTGCTCCAACACTAAGTTACAACCTATAATACTTTTCCTAATTCGCAAAATAATTATCCTATTCATTTTATACCAATCTTAATGTATATCTACTTTCCATATATTTTTCACTAACGAGAATGTAGGTAGAGAAACTTTTATTTGCAAAGTATTTTGTATTTATTTCTATTTCTTAGAAAACACGATATCAGAACCATTTCATCAAATCTAATGCTACGGTCAAAGTCAGGCTTCTAGGTCGGGTTGGTAATAACAAGTAAGAACTAAGATAATTAATATTGCAAGAAACTCTATTATTTATTTTATTGTCTAGAAGAACTGCCAAACTAAAATTGGCATTATTAATATTAATAATGTAGAAAAATAATTCTTTATGGCAGAAACTATACGGAACATGTTTACAATATCTGTAATACTCAGAGTAGCAGGCAGATTTGTACAGTAAGAAAATATTTCTTACGTAAACTTAGCTATAACTTAGTATTCGGAAAGGAGGCCGGCAGAATCCCATACATGTCTGGGCCAAAAACGTTACAGCAATGATTCTTGTGTTATTAAATAGGCAAAGAACTCACATTTAAGTAACAAGAAGATTTTTTTTATAATTCTATGGGAATCAGGAGGAAAAAAATATTTTGATAGACTTAGGTTAGGATGAAAATAATGTACTCTGAGAACCATTACTAAGACGAAAATGTCTACATTGGCTTTCTCCACGGATTTGTTTATCTGTGGAGACACAAACGTCATATGTTGATGTTAAGAGTTGATACTGCAGTCAAGTAGGTACTAACTGGTTACATAACTGGTTAGCAGCGATACCACAATTAACACAATTCATCGTCCTATCGTTGAGCGAAATCGGTGTCCAAGAAAACAAGCAGAGGTCGTTCGCAACAGAAAAGGTAATCGAAGTTCAAAAACTAAAGCCAAAGACCTTAAAAATAGAGTAAAAATCATGAAAATACATCCGTAAGCGCACGAGTACCAAAACGAATCTGTGTTGGTCTGTGAACGAATGGCGTATGAATTATGAAATGTGAATGACAATTGAGAAATGACAATGACAACTGACAGTTATTTTTTAAAGATCGAAATCCATAGACACTACGCAAAATCTATAATTCATAAAATATCGTGGTGATTGTCTAAAATCGTTATTAATCTTTGCTATTTATATTACAAATAATATTTTTATGAAATTCCTATGAACATTAAGATATCACATTAATCGCAAAAACGCTGAATTATTTATTATTTTCATTACTCTCAAAATGCCTAGAACCCAGAGCCACGAACCAAGGACAAAAAAGACTTTAGAATATGGCAATAAATAGTTTTATTTTATGCAATAGTACGAATGATTATGAATCATGATTTTAGCACTTTCCCATAGAGAGTTACTAAAACCTATAGTGATATAGAATCAGAAAAAAATTTACTATTTTTTGGTATATACGGGGTTCCAGTAACAATTTGGCCCATTTTGGCCGACCTCCTTTATCCTTTCTTTCTCTTACCCTTGTCTTCACTGAGGAGTGTATATTATTGACTGTTGCTTTCCTTACTCTAAAATAGGTTTACGTATTGTGTGAGTGCTACAGGGTCGAATACTACAAAAAGTACATCTTTCCTAATTGATGAAAAATTAAGCCAAAAATATCATGTATCAAATATTCTCAGCGAAATTGTGAAGTATTATTTACTTTAAAATCCACTACAGTTGTCGAAAAAAATTCAAAAACATTTAAATTATTTAAGAAATGTTTCTGAAAACTTTCTACCTAGAAATTTTTTCCAATAGTTTTTTCTATCTTTTGATGAACATAGATTAATCTACAAAATACACAAAACATGTCTTTAAAATAAATATACCTATAAGTTTTTAATCGCCAGGACATTAAAAATGGCATGGTCCGCGCTAGCATGTTAATAACCTGTCAAGTGCGAGTCGGACTCGCGCACTAAGGGTTCCGTACTACAGCCGGAGGAATAAAACCATAAAAACCACTTTTCTTATCGAACCGCAAAACTAACTTTGTTTTTAGAGGTTTTATTGTAAATATCAAAAAACTACTTATTAGATCTCGTTCAAACCAATTTTCGGTGGAAGTTTGCATGGTAATGTACATCATGTATTTTTTTTAGTTTTATCATACTCTTATTTTAGAAGTTACAGGGGGGGGGACACACATTTTACCACTTTGGAAGTGTCTCTCGCGCAAGCTATTCATTTTAGAAAAAAATGATATTAGAAACCTTAGTATCATTTTTGAAGACCTATCCATAGATACCCCACACATATGGGTTTGATGAAAAAAAAATTTTTGAGTTTCAGTTCTAAGTATGGGGCACCCCCAAAATTTATTACTTTTTTTAAAATTTTGTGTGAAAACCTTAATGCGGTTCACAGAATACATCTACTTACCAAGTTTCAACAGTATAGCTCTTATAGTTTCGGAAAAAAGTGGCTGTGACATACGGACGGACAGACGGACAGACGGACAGACGGACAGACGGACAGACGGACAGACAGACATGACGAATCTATAAGGGTTCCGTTTTTTGCCATTCGGCTACGGAACCCTAAAAAGGGAGCCTTTTGCACTTTTTATCAAATATTTTGTACAGGACTATCAATGATAAGTCATTGAGTGAATGAATAAATAATTAAAAAATCGGGACTTTTTTTATGCAACTGCGCGATGCAAAGAAGGATTTTAATCGTACGTAGAACGTACTTTCCATAGAGGTCCAAGAGGGAACCCTCGACATAAAAAGTGCGGCAAAAAATACTTTGCCCAAATTGGCAAACTCGAGCCATCGCTACACAATTTTTCACGCACACTAGCATCCGCGCACCATACAAATTTCAAATTGACACACTCACATTACAAAAAAAGTTGCCGCACTATCTAGCCGGAGCGCGAGCGACGACCTATTATAAATTTTACAAATTAGATAGTACGTTCTAGATTTCAGACATGTCGACCGATTTTGATGATTCTTACATCAATCGTTTCGTCTCAACCTTGTTATTTATAAAGATTTAAAACAAATACGTTACACACAAGGTAATTTGTGTTTCATAAATGATATTTCAATCAGATTGCAATTGATAGCGTTTTCCAAACAAGAATCGCTTGCAACACATTAATGACTTTTCCGTGACTGGGCTCAGTTTTCGTGAAATAGGGAAAGTTTTATGACGGTTTGGGACGCATTCGCGTCTAATCTTTCAGCTTTACTTGCGATACGTGCTTGTGTATTATGTATTGGTATATTTGAGCTTTTGGTACGTATTTTATTCTTTATTTATTTTATCTGTTTAGTGGAGTTTGATAGCTAAAATTTTACGTTGCTTTAAATTTAATATGGCTATACCACCGAATATACAGGGTCATATAAAAAATACCAAATCGCTCTCGGCGTGTATTTGTTTACATTGAAACTAACAACTTTCGTTCTACGACTTTTTATACTCGATTTTTTGATAAATATATAATATTCAATATTTTACAGAGATACTCTACTTGTTCCTACTTTGTAATGTAACATCGGTAAGTGGTAACGGTGCGTCGGCCGGCGCGCCGCGCATTAAAAACATTTTTTGTATAAAATAAATTAATACTTAATTTTGAAAAGTCGTAGATATAAAATTGTTAATTTTAATGTCTATCTACAGGCCGAGAGCGATTTGGTATTTTTTATCTAACCCTGTATAATATTACCACAGTGTTAAAATATCCTACTTATCTTTAAACTGTGATATTACTATCGCTATAGCTACACTGTGATATCCAGTTCATATACGTACCTCGCGGGGTGTGGTAATTGCGATGAGTTTTACAAAAATATTTTTAAATTCTTCTTCCATAATTTAAGTACCTACCTTCAACTTAAATGAACTAGAATAAGGTTGCTTTCTCAAATCGTTTTTTTCTTACATCGTTATGTTCTCCCGCTCTTCACTAAAACACAATCCGTCAAGCAGTTTCATCCATTTTTTTTTAAACTTAAACCTGCTGCAATTTCGACGTCAGCGTATAATGGATTGAAAACTCCGCGAAGAAAAATTTATTATAATGTTCGACGATCCTCGAGATAGAGAAAATATAGAAGAGATTGGCGAGAATGACCCAAGAGCGGCTTGTAAAAAGACGACCATACGTAACGTAATCTTGGAATTTTTCATTGCAAATAAGTCACTGGCTACAACATAACTGCTTTTCAATTGAGTCGTCTGAGTAATTTAGGCCTGAGTGAAAAAAATATATTTTGGTAAGTTGATTTTCTACACAAATGAAACTTAAAACTGAAATAGATCTTCCGATAGTCTGATTATCACGACTAGGCTGACGCATGATGATTGACCGTCAATGTGGGGAATAATTTTAAAAAGTAATAAACGATAAAAGTTCTCAACTCCTAATGCTCTGCGAACTCCTATATCGGTATGAAATTTGAAAATGGATACAAGGGAATTTGGTAGCATCATTGTCCTATCTGTCACAGATAAAGTTACGAAAATCCTTGTGAAAGGTATAAAATAAAAGGTAAAAATCGCGGTACGATTGTTGCGGGAGAGGGGTAATGGTGTAGTGGAAAAGTCACGAAGCGCTTTGTCTAGACGAGCGATGACAAGCGCGAGCCTTGTAAGACGACACTAAGTCCGTGTTATTAGATTTTGATGAGATGTTGACGACGTTTTGAAAAGTTATCTCCTCTACCTGCGGCGTTTTAGTCTTGTTTATGTTTTGAAAATAACTAAGAATAAAAATCGGGACACACCGGCGTAATTGTCTGGTGGGAGGCTTCGGCCGTGGCTAGTTACCACCCTACCAGCAAAGACGCACCGCCAAGCGATTTAGCGTTCCGGTGCGATGCTGTGTAGAAACCGTTAGGGGTAAATTTGCTTACCCTTCCGAGTTAGTACGATAACATCTTAGACTGCATCATCACTTACCATCAGGTGAGATTGCAGTCAAGTACTAACTTGTATAGAATAAAAAAAAAAGAAAAAAATTATGATGTCCCATCCCCGCGAAATGCCACTCCCAATACGATTACGATTACGATTAGTTTTCTGATTTATAGAAGTACGATTTAGCCACAAGTTATTACACAATTTTATACAAGAAGTTTGCTCTTTATCAATCATTTCAATCAGTGGTGACTGACTGCCCGGTTTCTATCACAGATTTAAGAATGTATATCACGGAATCAAACCAGGAAACGACCCGGCACATAATCTAATTTTTTGTTCTTTTGGTCTTTTTCGATACAAAAACGAAGTTATGAACGTAGCAAGGCGATATCGGTGGTACCTATTATGGTAGTCTAAATTATTTATTACGTAGTACTCATAAACCAGTATCTTTGCTCTCGCTTGAGCGTACGTTTAGTGATAAACATTTCAGCCATACTTGGTTTACCCATAAACATTTCGTTCCGTCTGTCAGAGCAGAGTCAGCTATGAGCTTACGTTCACGGTCTCACGTATATCTATCGCTGGACCGCAGTCAATTTCCTCGTGGAAGTCAAATCGAAACGGTTATTTTGTAAACGATGATATTGACCGCGGTAAGACGTCATGGTTTTCATATGGCAATAAATCGTAAAGCTTTCGGTGGAGTAGCTCGTTGTGAGTTGTGTCGTAATAATGTCCTTAATAAGTATAGGTGCCTAAAGTTTTTTTTTGAGCTTTATTTCAAAATAGCTATAATAATAATTAGTCCGATTAAATTATTTGCGCTGTAACATGGTGCGGGTGACAGCTGTCATTCGCATAATACATATTATTCAGTCTGTCTCACTCTTGTCCTTCTCTATTGCTACTTTCATCTCATCTGTCACCTGCCCCTAGATTGTGTAAGAAAATCATCGTATTCATCCTTATCGTAATCGTTTACAAGTTCTGCCCGCTGATTGGTTCCCTTATTTAGGTCGGCCTATCGGAGGGCAGATTTGCCAACGATTACGATAACGATGAATACGTTTATCAATCATGCCCCTGAACAATGTTACAGCGCAAATACTATAATACCTAATGTAAAGCTTTCAATAACATCTCAAGTAACTTTTAAAAAACCATTGTTATTTTCTTAGAATAATAAATCTTAAGAATATGATTGTTATTTATTTACTGAACATTAGTAAACCCTTTTATTAAAGTCTTAATATTATGAAACATTTTGCATAAGAATGGAGCTATCGCATGCGACTCGTATAGAGCGGTGTGACAATAGCGTCTGTGGGCCGGCGCCGCTGCTGATGTGTGACAGCGAGATACGTTTCGGCGCAGAGCACGTGTCGGAACACGCCGACAACAATGACAGCTTCCAACTAACATTCATATAATCTGTCCTTTGCATTACCCAACTTCTACGTTTCGTCTAGCAAACAGTTCAATATTTGTGTGACGTAGGAAATCTAAGAAGACGCGGGTCGAAGCGAATTCGCACCATAGGATTTTTTTTATATAATTGATAGGATTATGCTTGACTACAGTCATGTCTGATGGATAGCAATGATGAGAGCTTTAGGATGGAGCGCGCTTGCCTCGAAAATGCCTATTCACTCTTTTTATTTCATAGTTTATAAAGATCAACGACGAATTGCATCAGAAGCAAATAATTAAGTTATAGAGACCAGGGGACAAGAGTTAGATAGAGGTCAAGTAAGCGCCCGGAAACTCGCTAAAGGCTAGTTCCAAACAGGCACAGACGTCCAAAACCTCCAAGTAGATTGGGCCAGGAGGGGGCATTAGCGGCCTATTCTTTGAATGACCTATACTTGGTTCTAGGTGCTTGGTACCTTATCGTTTCACGACTTTTTATGAAACAGTCACGAGCCCTTAACATGCCAGAAATACATTTCTGTCATAATATTAATTTAAGCTTTTCAACTACGTATTCTTCTGCGGTCTGCGTAGGTATGTATATTCCTTTGAGAGATTATATATGAATGAGTATAATATGATCAATTTACTAGCTCTACCTACAGTATAATAAAGCTTGGTCTAAATAAATATAGGCATCGCAGTCATGCTTCATGAAAGATCTGATTCATTTCATAGCAATTGACTTGCGTTTATCTTACTCCGCGGTCACAGTACAACGCGTCAGAACAATGTGTTAGAGCTAACAAATCTATATTACAGCTTTATTTTACCTATTACCTACTACCTACTTACCATATCTTATACATCTTTATTATTTAATATTTAGTTTGTACCTTGCTACTTCATTTTATTGTTCAGTATTGTTGTTTAACTATCCTAGCCCAAAAATGCACCTAGTTACTATATTTTTAAGTATTTACTATTCAGTTCCATATTTATATTTCATTAAAATATGTTTTTACTGTAAAAACTTACTAGCATTAGGGCCGATTTTTTAATCGTCAGATGAACTAGGTACATAAGGAATAAATTTGAAACATATGGCATACAAAATTTGTCAAAACGTCATATAGCGTCATATTTATTCCCCAGTTAACATTTATCTGACGATTGAAAAATCAGCCCTAAAGATAATAATAATAAATAATAAATACACTTTATTTGCACCACACAAGAAATTGTACAAAACAGAAATACATAACAAACTAATTTTAGGCACAAAAGGCGGCCTTATCGCTTAGCAGCGATCTCTGCCAGGCAACCTTGAGAAAAGGAAAACAAAGGAACTAGATTTTGCAGGTGGTGTAGATTCATAAACTATATACATACAAATAACTACAAACTAATACATAAACTAGGTTAAACAGATAAACAAAGATATTCAATACATAATCATCAAACTATAAACTAATATATACAATATAATAATATAATGTCCACTAATAAGGACAAGATAATATGAATAAATAACAGTCATCATTTGCACCAACTAGGTACTCAAATAGTGATCTTTGACCGCATTCTTGAAAATGTACAAAGATTTAGACTGTCGTATCTCGAGGGGGAGTGCATTCCATAAAAGAGTTGCCTGTACGGTGAAGGATTTTTGGAACATCTTTGTTTTATGGAATGGCATTTTAAGTGTCAAGGTACGACAGGTTCTGAGGTCTGAATGTTCCCCAAGAAATTTGAATTTCTCCTTGAGGTAAGGGGGGGTTCTAGGATCATATAATACACAGTACAGTAGAGAAAGAACATGCAGATCCCGGCGACGGCGGATAGGGAGCCAGTTGAGCTTTTGTCGAAATTCAGAGATATGGTCATACTTGCGTAGGCCAAATATAAACCGAATTGCAAGATTTTGGAGACGCTCAAGTTTATTCAGCTGGTCTTCATTCATATTGAGAAAGCTTGCGTCCGCGTAGTCAAGTATAGAGAGGAGGAGAGATTGTGCTAACATAACCTTGGTAGGAATTGGAAGAAAAGACTACAACCGCCGTCAAGATATATAAATTCTTTACTGATGTAAGCAACTAGCAAGTAATTCATTTTATTAAAATAATGAATTAAAATATCATCCTATAAAGTAGTCAACCCTGCATAATGGTTTATTGTCGCAATAAATATAAAAGTATGATATGCATCGCGACATTGAAACGGTTGTACATTTTAATTTAGAGTCACAACAACCTTTACAAATGCTAAAACAATACGACACACCGATACAAATGAAAGAGTCATAAAAATAAATTATTGAACATGATTTGAATAAGCTCGATTCATTTGCTTAGATATTTTTAGGGTTTCATACCAAAATGATAAAAATTGAACCCTTATGGTGAGACTTTCTCCGTCCGTCCGTCTGTCACACTCGATTATTTTAGTAACTATTAAAGCTATCGACTTGAAATTTGGAATAGTTTTAGTGACCCAACATCATTGCAATAGGCTATTTGACAACAATGAAAATATACCTGAAATTGTGGTAAATCTCACTAATAACAACGTAAATAAGCATATTTCACTTTATTTTAATCAAATATATGTATATTTTTCAGCAAAATAAGAGTTTAATAATGTTATAATTTTTGATATTTTACCTGTGACAGGAACGCTTTTGATTGGTTGCAACTCTGGTGACGTCACACTCGAAAATTTGCGGGAAAACAACAGCTTTTTGTACTGATTTTTCTGAGTGTTTTGTTTGGCGGGCGTTTTATTTTATCTTTTAGCTATTTAAACAGTAATTTTCTGGTTAACTTTATAACTAAACATACTAAGGAAATAAATAATTAAGTTTTTCAAATCGCAGAATGGAATCAAATTTTGTGCGAGCTGATAAAAGCAACCTACCTAAGGTAGATGCTTTTATGGTTGCACTTTACTTTAAGAATAATGCTGATTATTATGGCGCGTAACTGAAAAACATAAAAACAGCAATGTAAGTACCTACCGCGTCGAACATATTAGTCCTTCCTTTATTTATTATAATCATTAATCATTATCTCATTTTAGTTTATGTTGACAAATACTCAGGAAGTTCATGGGAGTTCAATTTTTTTTTGTTTTAGTTTATTTTTTCGATATTATATTTAGCTTGAATATTAAATTAAAAGGTAATTATTAGGTAGTTACTTACATCAAAGTGATCTTCACACATAAAAACATTTGAATGCGATAAAAAGGCCTTTGGATCTCTTTGAGCTAACTGTAACCACTTTTTTCGCCTTTTATCTGGTACATACACAAACACTTTTTGAGGGCAATTTATGGAGGTATTTGTACATAATGGTACTACACAGCATTTGTTAAAATTCTTTCCGTTAAAATATATTAATTTTTATTAAATTTAAAGAAAAGCGAAGAAATTCAACTAAACTGTACGGTACTGTAGTCTGATTATATGCGTTTGACAAAGTGTGACGTCACGAGTCAGATGACAAGCGCCATTACAAAATTGGCGTTTTTGGCGCGGTTTTGAAAATTGAAACTTTAAAAGTGGTTTTTAAAGGGAATTACATTAAATTTCCGCGAAATATCAATGTAATGTGCTTTAGGTAGTAATAAATTCTTTAAAATCATTTTCAAAATTTAGTCAAATAGCCTATTATAAAAATTTGAAAATGGTTTTTATTTCTATTTAAAAGGGGGGGCGAATCGGGTCATTGAAATTTCAAAAATATGAAATAACAATATTGATTGGGGTATCATAAGAAAGGGCGTTACTTGTATATTCTAAAACAGAATTTTATACTTGATAATTTTTCATTTATTTGGACAATCTATCAAAAATATACCGTTCCTCCCACGTTAACTCCGAAGTTAACCGTTCAAAAAATCTGACATAATCATGATCAATAGGAACGAACGTACATTTTACAGGAAAAATAAATTAAACTCTTTATCTAGTATAATAACAATAAAGCGCCAAAAACAAATTTTAGGTTTGCGGTTCGCCAACAAAAGTGCCTATTATATACTCGTAAATTCATGAACAAAACTAATTATTTTAACGTTTTACTTCTTTTATAGTATGGAACCCTCGGTGCGCGAGTCCGACTCGCACTTGGCCGGTTTTTTCATTTCTTTTTCTGACATAAGTATTTGCTTGTCCTGTAGTTTTGAAACTAGTGTCAACGTATGTAACGGAATCTTAGAACTTGATTCCCAGGTAGCATTTTTACGTCATTATGTCGTCAGTTTACGGTCCTGCACGACGTAAGAGACGTCCTGTTTTGACGTCGCGGGTCCCTTCAGATGACGTCAATTTGTCACAGCCTCAAGACGTCAGTTTACAGACGTTTCAGGGACGTCATATACTAAATGCATAGGGACAAAACTAGAACTAAAATTAGAACGTAATTTGAACGTCTTCTGAGGTCATTAGCTGGACGTCTTCTGAAGACGTCAGTAGAACGCCTGCTGGAAGCGTAAGTAGGACGTCTTTTGAGATCCGTATCAGGACGTTTTCTGAAGACGTCAGTAGGACGCTCGCTGGAGGCGTTAATAGGACGTCTTTTGAGGTCGTTATTAGGACGTCCTAAAACCGTTATCAGGACGTTTCTGCAGACTATGAGAGGCCCTCCCGATTGTGGGGGGATCACGGCGACACCGGAGTTTAGCACAGCGCTCCGTAAACACTGCCTTCCTGTGTAGAAACGGACTCCCGACGATATTATGTGTGAACCGTTCCTATATATACCTCAAACACAAAAAAACATCGATAGCGCGAGTTAGGTTTTTTGGAAATAACTTTTCATTTTTCAATTTTATTGGAACTCTATGAATGTAGTAATAAAGAAGCTAAAATAATGATATGATCTTAATACAATTAAAACATTAAAAGCTATATTTTACTATGGATAATATTTTTTTTCGTTTATTGTACACGCGTGATGCTAGTAGCGCCATCTGTTGGTGACTACCCAGAACTTAAGTTATTGATGTAAGTTGATTTATTTAATGAAAAGTGTTACTAATTTGCATTTTTATTCATGTATGATTGTTAAGTTTAATTTTATTTTTTTATTTTTAAAACCGGAATGAGGTTATAGTTTGAGAATATCCGAAACTAATTGTAGCAAGTCTTTGTACGGCATTTCTAAATAATCCTATCTACCACCTGTAAATCACCAATCACCGTTGTCATCTGTATTGCAAACTCATAGTCCTCCAATTGTGACACTTTTGACGATGAAATGGTATTCCTTGACCATCGATGGCCATCAAAGTAAAATATTCCTTGAGTGTATCAGTTTAAAGTCACAAATTCATTACAACCGATTTCAACATGGAGCGTTATGGAGCGTATCGTACATACCTAAACGTATAAGAACGCATACACGAAATTGAGCTCTAATTCAATGTTGTTATGGTTTATTTTACTTTGATGCCTACGGCCATCAAATGAATACCATTTCATCCTCAAAAGATACACTGAGATGCTGACCCTAAAGTGACGTTAGTGAAACGTCCTCTTTACGACGAATATAGAACGTCCAGATGGTGACCCTAAAGTGACGTTAGTGAAACGTCCTCTTTACAACGAATATAGTACGTCCAGATGCTGACCCTAAAGTGATGTTAGTGAAACGTCTTCTTTACGACAAATATAGTACGTCCAGATGCTGACCCTAAAGTGACGTTAGTGAAACGTCCTCTTTACGACGAATATAGTACGTCCAGATGCTGACCTTAAATTGACGTTCGAAAGACGTCCCCGTAGCGTCCGCTCGTGACGAAAAACTGACTGACCTTAAACTGACCTATGAATGACGTCACCTATACGTTTCTGACGTCAGTCTGCTACCTGGGTTTTAATCCACTTCAATTAATATAAAAGTTATTAATATAAAAGTTAGTAATTAGTTTATTAATATAAAAGTTTGTTAGTTTTTTTTGAATGTTTGAAAAATTGTTGGGGGGATTTAACACAATCACAGCAAAACCACTGAACTGATTTGGCGGAAATATGATTTGACATTTAGACAGCTTAGCCTGAACTAACACATTAGCAACTTTTTGCTTGAATAGGTAACTAATGATGCAAATAATGCTGAGTGATTTTAAATCTAACCATTAAAAATTCCTATGAAGGTTAATACGGTACCTACTCGTATTATCTGGGTGACCGAGCTTTGCTCGGTTGCCAATAGATGGCAGCAGGGTTCATATTTTTTTTTGGTAAATTCGACATTTTCTAAAAGTGAATCCTAGCTAGATCGATTTATCGCCCCCAAAACCCCCTGTATACTAAATTTCATGAAAATCGTTCGAGCCGTTTCCGAGATTCAGATTATATAGAAATATATATATATACAAGGTATAGGATTAGGTGCATTGTAATGTTGATCGTGCATTGTTCCGCGCCAAACTGATATTTTTTTTAAGTTCGGCATACCTGCTAGTGAAGTTCGAACGTGCCGCGTAATTTGAAATCAAGTTATACTCATAATATCAACTTAGTTATTTTACTGCATTGTAGTTTTGTAAACCTACTTTGTCATCAAAACAAAGGCACATTACGCCCTCATCTTTTCAAGTTTGTCTGCTATTGTTTAGCGTACCTACTTACATTATCATATTATTTCGTTACAGACTTCTGTAGGGATCGCAGGGCCTATAAGCGATAATAGCGACGTATTTTTCAGTAAACCGTGTTGAGACTTGAAACTAAAGGCCGATAATTCAGCCAAGTGATTTGAATCATTGAGGGGTGAAAATTGTGTTTTTCTATACACACTAAAAGAAATTACACACATTAACACATTATTACACACATTATTATTAAGAAATTACACACATTATTATTAAGAAATTACACTCATTGCAGTCTAACCACTTTTCTCTCAGCCTTATAAAGACTTAGGGTAGCTGGAAGATATCTCTTATTTATAGGCTATCCTATGCACATAATATGTTTCAGTATTATATATTTTCTGACTATTTTTTGGTGAATTAAAATTAAAAAAATAGCCCAAGACCTAAGTGAAAGCTTGTGTTATTTATGGGAACTAGAGAACTGATAAATATGTACCTGCAATATACTCGTACATCGACTTTCATCAATTGGTTTAAATACTCCGAAGTATGGTAATTTTAAGCTACATAGTGCACTTTTACCATTGATTCAAGTAACATTCAACTCATCTATTAAACAAAACTAACTAAGGTACTCTTCTACTAAACATCGACTCGTTTATCCGACTTCTGGGCACGGGTCGACACTAAGGATGAGAGATAAAAAATAATATACGTTGCATCTCTTTTTAAGTTGTATACCTACTCGTAAGTCGTACCTACCTAGTACATAGATACGATATACTATATAGTCTCTAATAAATTTACATAATTTCTGTATAGTTCGAGTACAGTAACCATTACAGGTGTACGTAGCAGTTGTGACCACTGAAAGTGTTTTACGGTTGTAGCAGCAGTGTGGGATCACCGTATCAAGTGTAAAGCGATAGTGCTGTGTAATTCACGTATATTTCTTATCGCGACGGGAGCCGTGAGCTTTTAAAAGTGTATAAATAACGCTTTATCAGACTAGAGCGCCCGCTGTGCTGTTTTACGACGCAAATAAGTTTATAAACAGATACAATGCTCGCTTTCTTATTCAGTTGACGTTGGACGATGCAATTAACTTCTTTCGGCGATAATTTAACTTGTTCAGTCAACTCTTTGGCTGGAGGCACGGCAACCATAGACTTGTTATATCCATTCCATTTCTTTTGGTTCGCTTAACGGTTTTAGAACAATGCCAATTAAGCAGTTAAGCTCATAAGTCATGGTTTTTCTTCGTCAAAGAGTTCCTAACACACAAAAGATAATGTTAATGTAGGTGCTTTTTTGTTATTATGTATGGTTGCCTAGTGATTTGGTTTGTTTAGTTTTGTTAAATTCCAGAAATTGTATTAACTTGCAAGTTATAATGCTAAAGTACGCCCAAAATGGCTGCATGCATGAAACTAGATCTTACTCTAAAAGAAAACAAAACCCCGACACAAAAATGCGATAAAATTTTGACGTGGAAACGTCGGAAATCCCGGATTAGCCCGGAAAAACCTCCGCCATTATCTGAAGAGGGGGTAATTGAAAAAAGAGCTACCTTCTCTCATTTTACTAACAATGCTGTAATAAAAGAAGTTTATTCGAACAATAACCAATTTGAAAAGCGAAGTACCCCCCGAGGTATCGCCCATTGACATAAATAAATCATTAGATACTTTTTCCATGCGAAGGAGATTTAGCGTTACCGAATTTCCATTGTAACGTTCCACAAAAGAAAAACGAGCCCGTGTTTACGGAGCTTTGTTAAAAATTAATTTGATACTCTTATCTTGAATTTCTTCGGAACATACTTACTGGATACCTACCTACTTGGAGAAGTTGATAAAAATGTCTTTATTAATAAGCGAGGCTCATGTACTTTAAGATATTTGTAAGATAGTCTATTAAACAACAAATAATAATTTAAGTTATTTTTGCCATATATATTATTTCTTATTAAGGGGTGTGGAAAATAGTTTAAGTCCTGAGAATAGGACTTAAACTTTTTTCGACACCCGAAATCTTCACTAAAACGTAATAAAAATCAATCAAGCCGTTTCGGAAAAGTTTGTTAAAAAATTGTGCCACGAGAATTTTATAATGAAAATGGAAATGAAAATGTTACAGGCTCTTATAAAAAATCAAAACTCTACTGCCAAGTTTGGAAAACAGGTTCGGAAAAAAGTTCGGAAAACACTTAGAAGAACTGGCAAGAAACACGGCACATGCTCTAATCAAAAATGGCGTTATATATAACTTAACAAGTGATAGTCCCTTTTATTAGGTTACTACCTTCGCTTAACTTAGTTAGAATAAAGTTAAATTAACAAAATGTGTATCTAAGGTATAAAGTTGCGTTAATTCCCCACAAGTCCCTAAGACAATAGATGATTATCTCAAAAATTATGATACTCAGTAAGTTACGCCACTCTCACATCGTTTTTACTTTAAAAGTTGAGCGGTTAGCGGCATAGACAGACTTATCCAACGCATCGTTCTTTAATTTTCCCTTAAAATATTATGTTTAATAGATTCAAAATGAAAATTAATTTACCCAAACTTTAACATGGTGAATATCGGTTTTTTAATAATCCCTCGTCTCTCATTCAGTCTATACAAATAGTCTCGTAGAAACTCTGTAATAACACTATTTGTTCCAGATTTTTTGTAATTTTTGCTGCTGCGTTATTGAAGGATATCTGAATAAACACGTTTTTTCATTTAAATAATTCCCAGTAATTATTATGACGAATAAGATGCAAGGGAGACCTATAACTATAACATTAACATTCTTTGAATAAAATTTTTCTAATTCATATTAGGGTTTATGTGTGCGTGAATCCAAATAGATATCATATTTATATACATTGCTTTGCGGGACATGTCTGTCGCCACCCTTAATTTCCACGGATTGCGATAAGCCGGTATTTTCGAGTTGCTATCTCGAATAATTACATAAATCGATTACACGTGACTCGACATCACGAGTCGTATAAAATAAGAGATGTTTTGTCCCTACTCACATCCTCAATATACTTTATAGGTAAATGAAGCATATTTTCCTTTGTCGGTGTAAATCCTAATTCGTTGGTAGGTACTAAAAGTGAGCTGGGAAATTATAAAAGATGCAGTGAATTGGTCACACTCACAGGTAAGTAATGCAGATGTCTGAGGAACGTATATCACATTCGAGTTACCTATACAAACATCAAAACTAGCTGCATGCCGCTAATCAGCGGCTATGGTAGCAGCAGCTCTAGCACTATGTCTTCACGTATTTATAAATAATCATCTGTGTACCGCTCTGATAAGAAAGCTCAAGGTATGGGCATCCGAATGATTTACGTAAGCCTTTTTTGTACAAGCAATCAGTAGTGCTATGAACTATCTGTCAGTGGTAGTGTCAGTGTCAGTGTGGTTTTACTGTTGGTATTATTGGCACCGACAAACTGGCGACATTTTTTCATGGCGTCCGCCTTGTCCAGGGTAGATGTCAATTCGGAGATTACATTTTTTATCTTAAGAAACAATCGAAAAACCTGCCTTTAAAAATTTTAATTCACGCAAACGTACCTATAGCCAGAAGATAGCTTATTACATTAAAGTCAGCATCAGGTTGAGTCTGGCGATATTTTCCATATTATTCACGGAACCCTTTCACGGGCTCAGGGTAGGTGGCGCTGGCGGCTGTCAGGAAGCTGCGGATGAGCCCATCTGAACATTGAACGTAAACCTTCTTCACACAAGAAAAGAATTTCGTCATCTGTCGAATATCCCGCTTTTATGCCACAATACTGAAAACCTTGACTGTGGAAACGCGTGTGCGGATTAATAACCAGTATCACTTTTAACACTATGCAAGTACCTATAGTGATCATTGGAGGGGACCGCGGTCCATAAACAATATTGCGGTCGGCTTACTGTAGAGGCCGTTGGTGTCAAAACAAACACTTTTAGCACCAATTGACTGGCGACATTTTTTTGCGCTGTTTGCTTTTTCCTATGTATTTTTTTTATTGATAGGCTTGCGCTTGACGACAAACATGCCTGATGGAAAGCAATGATGAGGTCTTGGTTAGAGCGCGCTTACCTAGAAAATGCCTATTCTTTCTTCTCTTAAAGGCACCCTGATTATACTTGAGTGGAAGGGCGTTCCATACCTTAGCGGTTCGTATCAGAAACGTGGAAGAAAAACGTTTCGTACGCGTTTGTCAAAGAAGACCCGGAGAGTACATTTTTATCCTAAGAAACAATAGAAAACCTACTAATAAAAACTTTAATCCACACAAACTTACCTGTAGCCAGTAGATATAGCTTATACCATCAAAGTCAGCATCAGGTTGAGTCTGGCGATATTTTCCACATTATTCACGGAACCCTTTCACGGGCTCCGGGCAGGTGGGGCTGGCAGCTGTCAGGAAGCGGGATGCCTTTACTAATTATCTTTATTTTTACTAGCTCTCAGCTTCCACCCATACAACCAAAGACCAAGAGAAAAAAGAAAGTTCACTTGAGTAAAAAATAACAAAATTAGGTATAATATTTATATTCACCCATAAGAACCTGAGGATCGTTTTACGCTAACTTTTATATACAAGCAAACTGTATCGGCATCTGTGAAATTTTATAAGTGGCTGCTGAACCAACTACATGCAGGTGTCCTTACGGTCGGCGTCAAAACAAACATTTTCGCGCGGTCTGCCGCGATCATGTGTGTGGATGTACATTTATATCCTAGTAAGTGTGCTTATATCCTAATAAGTAATGTAAGCTGTGAATCTCTGATTAAGCTTCTGATGAAGCTGTGAAGCTTGACTGACACGTGTCCGGGTCCTAAGCAAGGACTGAAAAATCAGTTAATTGTGTTTAGTTACTAAGGAATAAACATTGTGCAGTTTATATCAGCAAGTCATACTTTCATGCTTGATGTTATTTATATACGCTTCAGATAATGTTTCTTTTTAAGTTTCATATTTTTAAATGTTGTATTTGAATGGTAAAAAATACCACTTGCATTCGATACTCAATAAAAATAATTGAGATCCTTTCCGTCTATATGTTTTCTTCTAGTCTGTCCCTCCACCCCGTGGCGACCGCTTTGTCTCCTGTGATACAATGAAAGTTTGTTATACAAAAAGTACAGCCTGCGACAACCTCCCCGTCGCAACGTCCGTCGATACGCTGGGCCTATTTACAATGTGCAAAACATAATACCATAATCCTATTAGTATGAAATTTTAAAGTTTATAAATGTTTGAATACTAATTACTTAATAACGAATAGATTAGGCTGGAATGCGAAATGTGGGCAGTACACGGCATTAACGCATAGGTACTACTTTTCACCTCGGAGAAATAAATATTTTCCACGGAATTTATAAACCGAATTTCACGCGGACTAAATGTTTTAGGCTGATTGGACTAGTCTTACAGAATACATAATATTGAAAATTTCTCACTTGTTGAGATTCGAACCCGTATCATCCTTGGTTATCGCGGCCGGAACGTCTACTACTTGACTACGGGTGATTGCCGACAAGTGACGAAAATTATATTCTTAAGTTAATATTATATCTTTTAGTAAGTAGCAGTATAAAAAGGCAGCCTAGACCTCGTGTGAATATGTTCGCACCTTAGGGTAGATAATACCATCACGATTAAGAATTCAGCCTCCCAAGGTACTATTATGGTAAGTATTCCGTGCTCCCAATCAGCTGTTTCAGGGTTCGTGATAAAACGTATTGATCGTAATCAATACGTTTTTACACCGGACAGGGCGGATGACACGATAATTTTATTGGTGGCAAAAATGCTGCTTTTGTCACCAATAGTAACGCCACGCTGTAGTTCACTAAGCAGCTAACTATAACCTACAGAATTTTGACAGATTGCGTTACTGTTTGCTTGTACGAAAAGGTTTACGTAAATTGTTCGGATGCCCATATCCTGAGTTTTCTTATCGGTGTCGTAATCGCAAACAATTAGCCAAAACACGATAATTTGATAAATTCGTTATTCAATCCGAATTATTAAGGTCTAGAATTAGTTGTCTGAAGATATTATAAAGATCTGCAGAGTTGGACAGTAATACGAAAGATTATCTCAAACGATACAATCTGATCCAGGTGTTAGTGAGTTAGCGATAAGTGCGGGTACTCCTGGGGGAACGGTCAGATAACAGGGCGGCAATAAGGCTTTGCAGTAACTCTGTGTAATGGTCATCTTAGCGATATTAATGTCGGCTCCGTGACTATCATTGTTTTGTTCTGTTGGGACCTGGGATGTTTAAGGGCACTTGTTGTTAAAGGAGCCTTAAGTATTATTCTCAAAAGAAAATCATTATTTTACTTGATGGCAATATTATTATAAGCGTAACTTGATAACTTAGATGAGCACCTTCTTTTAATTAAGAGCAAAGCACACTTCCTTAATGACACTATATATAATGTCGAATTTTTTAATGTGTGATTTTAGACAAAATTCATTAAAAAGAAAAACAAAAAAAGACATGTAATAAATTATTATGTTTTATTTATGTGCCGATTGCTCAGCCAGATAAGTACCTACGTATTTTGACGTGAAACAGAACTATCTATATTCATTCAAAAACCATGCAATTTCCACAATAATACCTACTGCCGTTATTAATTTTTAATGCAACAACGACAGTACTACGGTAATGGTGGGCAGAGCTATTCTGTACTGAATGTCTTAACCGAACTTAAAATAATACGATCAGGTTATATCAATTCGACACAACAGA
Source organism: Coenonympha arcania (assembly GCA_036785405.1). Taxonomy (NCBI): domain Eukaryota; kingdom Metazoa; phylum Arthropoda; class Insecta; order Lepidoptera; family Nymphalidae; genus Coenonympha; species Coenonympha arcania. The sequence goes on along the minus strand of CM072063.1, from coordinate 1,778,856 downwards.
AATAAGAAAGTATAATGTGTCATTCTAACACTGTTACAATTGTTTTCTGTATATTTTGTTGGCTTTAATACAAAGTTATTTCTTGGTCTGTGGTAGCCTTATTTCTAAACAAGAGTTTATGTGCAAATCGTTTCTCTTCCTAATTAATAATCTTCCTATTGAGAACAAAGGAGGTTTCATTAAAATCGGTTCAATTCACGATAGTTAATTATGTAATGAAGTAAGCTTGATTAAAAATTTATAATATAGTCTCTATTTCTGTTGAGGTTCGACAATAATTACGAGTACCTATATCGATTGCGTCTCAGAATTATCAAATCCTCTGTCTACTATCTTAATTATTCACAGCTCAAATAATTCACTTGCATAGTTTCGAAATCGAGTTGGTGTTTGCGTGAATAGCCCTACAATTCGTATCCATTCGTGTCGATACGTTTTAATTGGAAGATATTATCACCCGCAGTAAATATGGCTGTCCGATGCGGACAGTTCGCCAAATTGGAAATGTTGGTGCACTGAATATTACTAAATGCACCCGTAGTCTGGATTTAAATATGTTTAAATCTCGTCTATTAATATTATGGTCAGTTAATAGATATTATTACAACTTTCTGCTAACGGCGTTAACGGCTATTGAAGCAATTTTTAGTGACTCGCAATTCAAAAACTGTGAGTTTACTTTCAAATTTAAACGTCATGTATTTTGGGTCTTTAATCTAAATTCTACTATCATATTTATTTCAGCTAGTTCCTTATATAATAGTAATAATACGAAAGCGATTGTTTAGCGCGACTTTTGAGGTACAGAAGCATTTAAAGTAAGCTCTATTATTTGTCAAATTAACAACAGTTCGTTATGGTTAAACTTAATAAACGGTAACCAACATTAATAAGAGTAAACACTTGTCATTATATTCTGTAGTCATAATATTATGATAACAAGTGAGGTGCCTAAACTCTAAAGCCCAAGGTGTTTAAGTAGCAATAGCAATAACGTGGTTCGAAGATTATTGAAGTAGATTGTATATTAGGCAACTATAGATACCCCACAAAATATGGAAACCGTTGATTGCCAGTCCCAATAAATTGTCCCACGGTTGCCCAATACCGCACTCAAGTGAATTTAGCAATAGCAAGTGAATAAGTGAATTTATTGTCTTGGTGCTGTATTCATTAGCTTCAACTAATGGATCGAGAGAATACTGTACGGCTTATAAATATTCTATAACGTAAAGCAGTCTAATAACCATATCCTTACAAATTGGACCGAGCATAATGTATTCAGAGATAAAATACATAATATCAAATATACATAATATTAAAATACATAATATTATGATATTTTCTCTACCTAATATTTTCATAGCAAAAAATGACGAAGACGAGTAAGACGTTCATCAGATGTTAAGTGGTAAGCCTGCTCAAGTTAGATACAATGCGCCCTAGAATTTTGCATTGCGATTTGCGTTACCATACGATACGACACATAGCACGGCATTCGTTCGTCTTATGCTTGCATCAGTCCTTCATAAACAACTGCCTTGTTGCCCGTTGATCTAGTGGAGACTGGTGAGTAGTGAGCATATTCGACTGCCGATCACGAGGTCCTGAGTTCAATCATCGCCGTGGTTGGGCCAATAGAATATAATGTTATGGTTTTCCTTAAAAAATTCTTAATACGAGCCTGGAGTTTGGAAATTAGCGTTGTTATAGCCCTGTGTCTCGGAGAGCTCGTTCAGCCGTCGACCCTGCACTTGATCTATCTCCTATCGTGTCGGAGGAGCTGTCGTCCAATCGGATTATGAGAGAAAGGGAGTAGAAAGTGCACTATAACATTCTGCCCCGCGCTGATGGAAAATCTCGGCAGGACTGACAGACCGATCTGACCACAGGATCGGTCTGGAGAACAGTTGGAACATCTCCTTAATGTGGACTAAGGAGTTTTCCAGCAATTTCGGCGGCTACCATGAATTTCAAACCGAAACACAATAACGCTTTGCAACTACTGCTTCACCTACAGCAAAATATTTGACAGAGGCTTTACCAAAAATTCTACCAGGTTTGATCAGTAAAGTTTCAAAAGAAATATGTAATTCCTGATACCTTCAATAGTGCGTTTACATTTACCAAAATACTCGTTACAAAATGGGTGGAGAAAAATCCGAATAAGTGCCACAGATTTTAGTTTTGTATTTTGTAAAGATATAATTTATTTGACAAAACATTAATATAAAAGGAACTTAGCGTGCAGCGCGACGCCGGCAGATGGCGCGAGACGCTAATGACGTCGGCGTCGGAGCATTAAATTATTTTTACGATCTACCCGCGCGTGGGGGGACCATGCTTTTTGCTCCGTACAACATGGTTAACGGAACAAAGATAATATTATGTCCATTGTCCATACCTACTATTCCTAGGGGTAGGTACAAATAAATTCTCTTATGCTTCGTAATTATATATTTTTTAATTATTCGAGAAAAAATAACAGGATCTATTTTTTTATCTCAAATCATTTTCATCTCTCTATCACAAGAGATTTGAGCGACAATTGAGCTATTACTCTACGAGTACATTCAGTGATGTTAATATTCAGCACTATACAAAGCAAGGGTCGACAGTCGACACAGATGAATATCGCAGAAAGATGTGTAGTCCACGGATTGACTAAGCAAGCTGTAATTGCTAGGGTGAACTATTTACATCGAAAATCTTAAATTGAAGCAAATAGAACGCACAGACTCACTGCGCCAGGAAGGTCATCAAAACCCCAATGGATGGTCACCCTAACGTGCCGCAATCTAACATAACCGTCCGGCGTACCGACTCTTGTGTAGTTCTTTAGCTTTAATATTGAATTATGGTCCTAAAGAGCTAATAAAGTCGCTCCACCGTGGAGCCCCGAGTCCAAACATTATTAAATTTGTTATGTCGCTAATTAATACCGTGAAATGTGAATACTAAGCGTTTATAGTAATGGAAGTGTATAAATAACTTACCATAACGATTCCACTTGTGTAATGTTAGCGCGGTTTTGTCCAAATAGAGCTTCATAAGATATTAGGTAAGTTGCATAGAATTTGCAGCTATAAAGGTGGATTACAAAAACTGCATACCTATTAATACCTCGTACCTAAGTCTACCGAATGTGATATAGCCGACTTGTGGGAACTGGGACCTATAATAGCTTACAAGTTTTTGTCCGCGGCTCTACCCGAATAAAATTTGGTTTCCACTTTTCAACAATCTCGCGGAAACAATATATTTTTCTGGGATAAAATAGCTTAACTGTTAATCCAGGGTAACATAGGTAATTTATTTCCATTTCCAATTTCAGTCAAATCGGGCGTAAGCCTCTTTAGACGTGAAAGAGTTCCAAACATATGGACGGACGGCCTGTTCCGGAAATCGAACCCGGCACCAACCTTGAACTTTTTATCTTCCAACCACCACCACCTAACCGCAACAGGGAATTTATTAATCCCTTTGATTTTGCACCGCCTGAAACCATTTGAGGTCGTCCATCCACCTGATTCAGATGTCACCTGGAGAGGAAACCAGCGTGCCTATATTGCCCAAAGTTCCCAAAACTCTGCAAATGAACACTTGTACCAGCATGGTGGTCTACGGCCACCATGCTGGTACTCTATTCTGAGAGGAGATCTCTATTCTGAGAGGAGATCGAGGACTCAATAGAAATTTGTAGAAAGTAGAAACGTCGTAGTTAAACATATTTTCGTACTGTTGCAATTTATTTCGTTGAAGTTCAACATAATAATATCAAGTGAAAGAAGCAGAAATATGATATAGCCCGACGTGTAAGAACAGGGATATTTTTCAGTCCGCCCATTTTTCTCCCCAGCTACTTACTTTAAGAATTATATAAAACAACTTGTTCTGTTGTGAGACTTATTTTCTTGTGAATGAAACTAATGTGTTTTTCACCTACGTTCCTTTTTGTAGTAATTTACTGAAACAAATTACGTAAAGGTTAATATTTCTGAAGAAAAAATGATACGGTTTAACGTCATATCCATGGTTTTTTATCGACTGTTTAGTCATATTTAAGATCATCATATTAAAACCCATGAACGATTGTGCAAAAAACAGAGCCTTAATAACTACTTGCCAGTGGGTTAATTACGCACCACACACACCACAAGACGTTATACTAGGTGTATCTCATGACTATCTATGTCTACATTGATAAGTATATCGTCTTTGGAAAACATGTTAATTATCTTGACAACTAAAATAACTGGAAGACAAAACATAATGTTGTGTTTGATATAATTTAGAAATAGGAAAACAAATACTTATCTCCTTCATTACAAAATAGTTAACGCGATGTTGATTTTGAAACAGTGCCATATTATTAAAGCTACAGTGTCATATTAAAAATAATACATAGATGTGATGTCCGCCCTAAAGTTTGTTTCAAAAGTTATTGGAAAATCTAAAGCTTTTTAATTCAATGAACAAACAAAGATTTCTAAAACAGTTTTGTTTCCCCGGAATGTTTTATCTCCTAAATATTTCATCCATGGTAGAGATAGGTACAAAGGTACCAGGACCGCAGACGTGCGGAGGCAGTCAACTCGAGAATCGAACATTCGGTATGTCAAGCAGTTAGACAAGATTTCAGACGCATTGTTGAAGTTATTCCGAGCATCCACTCGATTACTTCGCCTGAAAACAGATAATGCAGGGCTGACACCTGAAACCCCTTATATTTTATGCAAACTTAGTGAAATTTTAAACCTTTTCAAATGGAAATTTATATGCAGACAGAATAAAAAGTACAATCGTGTTTGTTTGTTATAAGAACCTAAACAGAAAGCTTTGAAATGTATTCCCGTATAAAAATTCTAATTTCAGCGCTGAACTTAAAATTACGAAGCTTGCTCGTACGATCAATCAATTTAGCATCGGTCTACAGAATAGTGATTGTTCTACCTACTACGAATTCTATAATTTGTAGGATAATGGCTAAATAATAACGAAATAATAAAAATAAAACGCTTGGTTGCTATACCTTAGAAGTTCGGAAGCTTTTGTATATCCTATGATAGAAAACGTCTGTCGTCTATACATTATGCCCAAGCGTGGGATAAAATAGGCTGGCCATATAAAAAAAATATAAGATCGTTCCTTAATATCCGATATTTTTTACTGACCAGTAAAAAAGCCTAAAGGTCTAACCTTCAAAAGTTAACACCTCAAAGTAATTGTTACTCTAAGCTCTACACGAACGCGTTTCGTACCACTCAAAGCTAACTAATGATTATAGCAACAAACCTATGAAAACAGTTTTGATAGACAGCCGAAATCCGAATACAATATGATAGTTCTCGTGTACGTAATGACTGGTTATGGTTACAAATTGTACGTCTGTATTTTTGCCGCTGAGTCAAGGCTAAGTGACCTCGGTCGCGTGAATCACCAATGAATCAGCCGATAAAGAAAGTACCCACGGAGTCTGAAACGCTGATCATCATTGACTAAATTAGCGATCTGTTAACCATGAATTAACTTTCCGAAGCTATACTTATTATAAATGATTTCTCAACTAAGACAGCTATACGATATTCGTCTTAGGTAGTGCAGATTTAGAGATTGACTCAAAAAAACCTGATTAGGTAAAGTTGACAATAATTTATAGGTAAAATGCATCACGCATCTTGTATCACTTCAAATAAGGTTATCAAAACAGCAAACCCTTGTTTGTTGTATAAGTAATAACAATTGTGGATTCTAGTACATTACTGCAGCGGCAAAACTTTAAAGTCAAAGCAAATAAAAAAATATCATATAGGTAGGTATATTTAAATATATATTCGTGTCGTGAAATCATCAGTCAATCAACAGTTATATTACTTACTCGTGAAAATAATGTAATCAGTCTTTCGGAAACCATACTTTACTCAAGTCGTAATGTAGTCGTGTTTTCGCCAGCGCGGTTACGGTCTTTTGTAAGAGAAAATGAAACCCGTAAACCATGCTAGTTTTCATTAGTAGTTGGGTACTTTACTTTTGTTACCAATTTGCCAAAAAGTTTCCGAGCAATTTATGTTTTCATTAATAGTCTAAGAAAACATAAATTGCTCTGTAACTTGGGTAACTATAAATTGTTTTATACCGACTAACTGGGTGTAGCTAATGCAGTGCACTTAGTACCTTCGTTAGACGTACCTACATGAATACATAATATTATACATATTTTGGAAATATTCCCCTAGTACCTAATAAAATAAATAAAATAAAAAATAAAAAAGCCTTTATTACTACTACCAATTTTGCGTTTTTTTTTTTTTTAGTTATCTCTTCTTTGCATGCATTAATATAAACCTTAAATTACAAAAATAATAATAAAATAACTATGCTATCTGGTCTATATGGTAGAAGTCGCCTTCTCGGCGTAGGCCTCCCCCAATTTCTTCCATGCCTCCCTATCTCTTGCTACCGTCATCCAGTTTGGTCCCACAATTTGATTGAAGATATCTCTCCATCTTCTCCTTTGTCTTCCTTTCTTCCTTTTTCTGTTTCTTGGAATCCATTCTGTAAGACGTTTAGCCCATCTTATATCTTCCATCCTACATAGATGTCCTGCCCACTTCCATTTTAATAACCTTGTTCTTTTTGTTATGTCGTATAATTTTGTCTTTTCTCTTATGTCACAGTTTCTGACTCTATCTTTCAGTTTTATTCCTAATATACTTCTTTCCATTTTCCTTTGGCATATTGCTATATTAGCCTCGTCTTCTTTTTTAATAGACCATGTTTGACATCCATATGTCAGCGATGGCATAATTGCCGTCTCATAGAGTTTCTTCTTGATGTCAAGGCCAACTTCACTCTTCATGATCTCCTTTAGACTCCAGTATTTGTTCCACGCTATAGTAATTCTTCTTTGAATTTCGTTTCCTGATTGGCTTTCGAAAGAGACTGATTGTCCAAGATATATGTATTCCTTGACGAATTCGATTTTTCCGCTTTTCACGACGACATCTTGAATTTTCCCATTTGTCAGTATTTTCGTTTTCGCAGCATTAAGCGTCAACCCAACTCTTTCACTTTGTTCTTCAAATTCTTTTATCATATTCTCGAGCTCTTCTGCGGTGTTAGAGAAAATAACGATATCGTCTGCAAAGCGCAAGTGGCTTAGGTATTGCCCATCAATTCTGATTCCCCTTCCTGACCAATCTAGTTGTCGAAATACATTTTCGAGTACTGAGGCAAATATCTGTGGTGATAATGGATCTCCCTGTCGTACGCCTTTTCTAACAGGGAACTCTTCACCTTCTTTTTCCAATTTAATCTTGGCAGTACCTTTTGAGTATATGCTGTGGATTAGTCGAACGTAGTTAGTGCTGACACCTTGTTCTAGAAGTGCCTCGCAGATAGCATCATGCTTAAGGGAGTCAAAAGCTTTGGTAAAATCTATGAAGCATAAATACATGGTTATGCCATATTCATTGGCTTTTTCTATTATTTGCGTTACAGTCTGAAGATGGTCTATTGTTGAAAAATTTTTGCGAAAACCTGCTTGTTCCGGTGGTTGGTGTTCGTCTAAAGTTTTGAGAATTCTCCTCAGGATTATCTTTGAGAAAATTTTGTATACATTTGACATCAGACTTATTGGTCTATAATTATTTAAATCTTTTCTATCGCCCTTTTTGTGTAGTAGTATGATTTTTGATTTTGACCATTGCTTAGGAGTTATTCCAGTTCTCAGAATGTTGTTAAATAATGTCTTCAAGGGATTCTGTAGAATTTCCAGGAGTGATTTTAATACCTCGTTTGTAACGTTGTCTTCTCCTGGTGATTTATCATTTTTCTGTGTCCTAATCGCATGCTCTATTTCTGAGCCTAAGATGCTTTGCGGAGGTTCCTGATTGTAAGCATTCTGTAGTCTAATTTTAATTTGTGATGACAATATTTCTTCTGATGAGTATAGATCTGCATAGAATTTTGTTGCTTCTTTTATAATGTCATGTCGGGTATTCAATATGTTACCGCTTTTGCTTTTAATATTAGCTGTCCATTCCGATGTTTCTCTAAGCTCTTTGAGGGCTTTTCGCAGAGCTCCCTTTTTCTCAATAAACCTTATGAACACTTTTTGTCGATAGATTTTCTTTTCGTTCCTTATATTTCGGTTAATTTTCTTACTAATATTTGCTATTTTTACTTTAACTTCCTTATTTCTTTTTTCTTTATACAAGAGCATCCTATTTTCTAAAAGCTTTAGTGTTTCTGGGCCAATAAGTTCTCTTTTTTCTTTTTCCATCTTTGGTAGTTGTTTTAGTATGGTTGTGAGTTCTCTTTCAAAATTATCGTATTGTGTCTGTATGTCAGGTGCAATTTGCAGAGATTCTAAGAGTGTCTGTTCCCATTGAGTTCCACTTTCTTTAGTTATTGTTGGAAGATTTCTCATAATATGAGGTGTATTATTAACAAAATTTCTCTTTTTGTGATTTTTCAAGCTTAGTTTACACCTTATCATACGATGATCTGTGTTGAAGTTTAGGTTATTAATGATGTCAAAGCTACGTATGTCGTTTGGTCGATTGGTCAGAATGTAGTCTATCTCATTTAGACATTTCCCGTTTGGAGAACGCCAAGTCCACTTCTTATGCCATTTCCTTTTAAACATGCTATTAACAAATTTAAGGTTTTTTTCCAGTGCAAATTCTACGAGGTTCCTCCCATGGCAGCTTCTTTTGCCGTAAGAGAATTTTCCAAAAATTCTTTCCTCTCCTGTTTGCAATTTTCCAATTTGAGCATTAAAGTCGCCCATTAGGATTATGTTCTTGTTATGCGCCCCGTCGAGAGCAGATTCAACACATTGATAAAAATCATCTATTTCTTCCTTTTTGTATGCTTCCGTAGGAGCATAGACCTGTATGAGCGTCCAAGCTGTGTTATCCTCTGATTTTATATCTAATGAGGCTACTCTGTCTGAGAACATTCTGAAACTTTCTATATTGTTTTTAAGACGTTTCTTTACTATAAATCCGACACCATTTCTGCCATTAGATCCATATGTGTGATAAAGTATATAGTCTTCATATTCTTCAATAACTTCACTATCCCTTCTTACTTCAGAGATACCAATGATATCCCATTTAATTTTCGCTGTTGCAAAAATAAGCTCTGTGATTCTAGTATCAGACAATAGTGTTCTTACGTTTAGGGTTGCAATGTGCCAACATTTTGAAATCCTTTTTGTTTCTTTGCTATATTTTTTGTGATGGGTTTCTATGTTTGGGGGGTGTTGGTCTAACTCCTCCACGGGGACCAGCCGGCTTGGAGGAGCCAGCCGGCTTGGAGGAGCCAGCCGGCTTGGAGGAGATACCCCCTAGTACCTACATATTATTAAATATTTTATAATTATATTATTTATGATTAACACTACAGTACACGCGCCTCTAAAACGTACATAAGTGCTCGCGCGGGCTACACTTGTAGCCCATTTTAAATTGAAATATTCTGAAATATAATCGTATGATTTTTAAATAAAACACGTTTATTATTATAAATGACATGTATTTAGAAAACCCAAATAAAAAAAGTATCTTCTCTTTCTTATAATTAAAAGAAAATTACAAAATTTCAGACTTCTCAAAAAATCACCTAATTTTTACTGACTTGAGATCAATCAATTTTTGGTGTAGTTGTATGTGCACGCGCGGGCTACATACGTAGCCCAACAACTTTAAATCCTTATTTTTCGCACATGCGCGAGCGTCGAGTGCTCACGCCACACTGAACGCGTCGAGCAACAACCAATTGGAGCTTAGCTAGAGACTCGAAGTCAAATCGCGTGATTTCGCAAAGTTATGAACAAAAACAATACCCTGGGCTACATATGTAGCCCGCGCGTGTACTCTAGTGTTAAGAGAAAAAAAAAATATTTCCTCAGCATTTTGGTTTGGTTTGGTTGGTTGTCTACCCTTCCCATGATGGCCCGCCAATCAGAAAGCATTTTCAATTTTCATGCATCAGCAATTTAAATAAGTAATGTTTAGCTGTGGTCGATGTTAGACCTTTATACTAACTATCTATATAACTATCGAGATACCTGTTATATCAAGATTCCTTGTGTTAATTTAGTAGCAAACCAAGCCCTACACGATTAAAATGGGATATATTATTGCAAAGTAAAGCTTGTTCGGTCATAATGCAAGGATGAGGCAGTAGATCTACTCCAGCAGTTTTATATCCGAAGTATGGACGACCAGTCTCGTCCATGGGCAGAATGGGATTATCTTTCAAACCTCAAACTACTGGCAGTTGAGTACTTATGTATCATATGTTATGTGTTATTATTTATTATGTAGTTATTTATACATTATTATTTTTAATTTAAATGTTTTATTGTACTACCTACCTCATAATTATCCATTGGCCGCTCTATACTCCGATCGTTGCCTAGAAGAGATCGCTATGTAGCGATAAGGCCGCTATACTTGTACATTAGTTTAAATGTTTCATATTATTAATGTTTTGTTATGTTTTTATTGGTGTACAATAAAATAATTTTCTGTCTGTCTTATCTATCAACTTATGGGTGTATTTTACCGAATTCCATTCACCCCCACGCAAGTTTCACGAGCAAAAGAACAAATAATTCAATTTCATACGAAGCCGTCGGATACACAGCGCTATGCAAACTAGACTGGCGGCAAACATCGCTTTTTACTTCATTTTTAAAGGCATTTGATATGCTTTTAGAATATTGTTTTTAACGTTTTTATAAAGCAGCCGCTTGTAATGGGATGGAATTTGCATGCATAGTAATAATATTTTTTTTAATATTTGGCTGTTATAAATAAGATTCTAATGATTCACGGCTGAAGGGAGATGAAGTTTTAAATTCGTTTTATAAAAGTGAAAGTTTGGGTATTGGAAGAATAGACATAATATAGGTACCCTGGACAATGCAGACAGCGCGAAAAAATGTCGCCAGTGTATCGGTGCCAAAAATGCTTGTATTGTCACCAACAGTAAGGCCGCGCTTTAGGTCGCTCAGCAGACACCTATAGAATTTTGACATAGTATGTTTGCTTGTACGAAAAAGGTTTACGTAAATTGTTCGGATGCCCATATCCATAGGTTTCTTGTCGGTGATTGAATGTTGTCAGATATCAATTTATAATTGGAAAACCCAGACAGTCGACGAGTTTATAGATATTCTATTATATTGTTCCCTAATAGTGATTTGTTTAATCTCGATATTGTGGTCGATTCTGTCGTGCAAAATCTTTAAACTAAATTAATTTACAATAGTGCTATCCTTTTTCATAGGAAACTGTTTAAAAAGGATAGCATTATTTTAAATTAGTTTAGTTTAGAGATTGTGTACAACAGAATTAACACCATTGATTTGTTTCCAAAAGTATCCCCTTCTATACGAGCATAGTTTTTGGTATTCTAGAGAACGGATATAGACCTAAGCATTCCTACTATACTATAGTAGATATTATACGGGACAAACACGCATAGTTTTTCAATAGTTTCATCTAGGCTACACTGTAAGGTACTAAATTATAATATAGATAGATAGATACTCTTTATTGCTCACCACAGAATAAAAGTACAAAAAAAGAAATAAGTAATCAAAAACAAACAACTTAGGAGTACAATTTGGCGGCCTTATCGCTTCATAGCGATTTCTTATACCAGGCAACCAATGGCGTAGGGAATATTTAAAACTTTATAGATACACGGTAGATGGTGCCAGAATAAGTAAATACAATAAACTAATTTCAACTAAAATATGTTATAATATATAACATAATATACTTTACATATTATAATATTATATAAATAATATACATATGCAACGTGTAACGAATAGTTGAAATAATGTTAAAGGGTACATACCTAAGTGCACTTGATGATAACGAATAATCCTTTAAAAATATTTAATTGAAATAAGCATATTTATTTTTTCATACATTATGGACAAATGAATATGCTAATTTCTATTTAATATTATTTACCCTTATTATTTCAACTTTTCGTTACACGTTGTATATAAATAATACATATACAATAAAAAACCTACCTGTGTGTAAATAAACGAAATTCACTCACCTGAAATTTAAAGCTGCGTGGGGATTTAGCTATCCGTACCAACCGGACGTGCTAGGAATGAACAAGTGGGTGAGCTAGCTGATAAATTGTTTACAGCACTAGTTTGTGATACCTAGTGCTAGTGCCGGCGTGCAAGCCCTGAGGAGCTGGAGTATCGTTATGCGGACGGTGTACAACTTTGGTTCGTTACTTGGTGTTGCTAATAAACTAGTTGTAGAAGATAGAAGGAAGTAGGAATACAATTTGGAATACAAAAATGACAGCGCTTTTCGTAAAACAGATAATAATTTTTCGTGGCTAATGATTACAATGTACTTAGTCACGGTTAAGTGGTGATAAGTATATTGCTTAATTTTTTTATAACTTGAAAGCTTTACATAGGTAAGGGTCTAAACTGAATTGCTCTATAGTTATTTAAGAAATGGTCTAAAAGTAAATATTCTTGAATTTTACATCTCGTACCGAAACAGAAGAACCACTGTTAGGAATGTACAAGCATAAGCACTCGTAGTTGTTTGTCAAAATTATTATCTGTTTTAAAGATAAAATTAGGATGGAACTACCTATTACTTTTTTGTTTGCGTTTCCCTCTGTATTAACTTAAGGGATATGATGGTAAACTCATTGAAAACTCGATATTTTCAAGAAGTTATGGTTGTAGTACAATTTCTAGAGATATTATTAGCTTTCGCTACTCTGAACAATTTATACCGGCCTTTTAAAAGTTTTCTATCTAATTCCATTAGTCTGCGGGTGTTACAAACAATTTGAAAACTACAGCATTCGGCAAATCTCTCGAGACGCTTGATTGCTACAAATTTTAATTGACACGACGACGATTTCATTCTATTCACTTTACTGCTGTTTTAAATGGTGTTTGTTTAAGTATACCATTATAGTGGTAAACGTGTTCTAAAAATAAGGTCGCTTATTATGGAATTAAAGAAGAAGACAGTTCAGAAAGACCTAAGTCCAACTGTGGATCTGTCTAATAGACTGGAGACTGAAAAATAATTGTGATAGATTTTTGTCAAAGCCCACGGAGTTTGTTCAACTATGCAGAAGATGCATCAGCACGTGCGCAAAATCATGAATACCTCACTGCAGCCATGCCATAGCCATGATAAGACATATTATTTCGATTTGGTTCCATTTACCGGATGGAACGAAATTAAAAAATGAATGAGAATGACAGTTGTCTGCTTGGAAGTCACGTGATTAATTTAGCGATCGTATATGCCACTCTCATTTTTTTTGGCTACGGCTGCAGGTAAATATCATTTTATTTATTTATTTTAGAGTGAGATTTTGTATTGGAAAGCGCTACACAGGGTTGCAACGGATTTCTTAGGGAAAAACTTAATTAATGTGTAGATTGTATATAGGTAGGTATCTAGTGGTTGTGGTAACTTCGAAAAATAACCGAGATCGGTCTTAGCAACATGAGAAACATGTTTTGACCAAAATTCATGGATAAAAAATTTCAATTCAAAAACATCGAGGCATATTTTTCATATCCTAAATTTGAGAGGAGCAGTCTTCGCAAACAATCGATACTTCATGGGCATTTCGCAACGCAGACAAAAAATAACAGACTGCTATTTGAATGGGCAGATCGAAAAAAGGTCAGCTTTGGTTTTTGCGATCTTCGTCATTATAAAAGAAAATATTTATGTGTACGCTCTTGAAAATAATGATTTGAAATAAATTATATTAATGAAAAGTTTTTTGTTTGACTAGTTTTTGATCGCATTTTCGCCTGAGTGGATTTCGGTAATTCATTAATAAGTAAGTTACAGTACAAGAAACCGACCAATGAAATAAAAAATGTCAATAAAATATATTTTGTATAAACTTTTTTTATCAATTAAATCAATTTCAAGATTTTCCAATGTGACACCATTGTACTGTCTACAGGTAAACAAAACTTATAATATCCATGGAAAAAGAAACTTTAAATACGCCTTACCTATAAAGATTTTAAACAACCTGCCACACTCCTTGCTAATTAAAAAATATAAAGAAAACTTATATTTTAAGTCAATGTAAGAGGCACTTCCTGGACATAGGTGCCGCTTCCTATGGAAGCTGTGCACGACGAACGTAGTGAGCGTCCAAAGACTCTAATAGAAATAATAACTAGCTTATAAGATTCTAATTTGTAACTATCTTATAAGACTCTAATTTGTGACTAGCTTTCTTAAACTTTTATTTATTTATTATTTCTTAAACTTAGCTTAAGATTCTAAACATGTATGTAACATTGCCTATGTGTTTTGATAAAAGGATATTAGCTTATTTAATTAATTGTAAATGAAGCTAAAATGATAAAAACTGTAAAAATGAGAAAAATACAAATAAAGTTTATGCATTGATTGTGGGAGGCCGCGCAAGTTGCTCGATAGGGTCTCACACTAACTAACCACCCGCGTAGGGTACAAGTATCGAGGCCTTAAGCCCATAGAATCAGTTCATCTCTGCTCTCCGGCGTCTCTTGCTAATCTAAATCCTGAACCAGCTCTTTGCGGAGCTAGGAACAGGTCTTCCTTAAAGCAGAGACCTGCGGGACCTCCCGAGCATTTTAGTAATCAGTGTTTCATTGGCGCCTCCATTCAAGCCTCACAACCAGCGCAAAAGTTCGGGCGGCTGTCCCGAACATTGGTCCATCGAGCCGGGATACCGCAGAAGGCAGAATGGTGAAGACGCGAGCGCAGGCTGCGGACCAGCCGACAGAGGCATTGGTGAGTGATCCGGGGGCTCCAAGTGTGTCGGGCGGCGCGGTCGCCGCCCCGGGCTTCATGGCACATGCGGAGTCTGCACAGCAGCCGTCACAAGAACGGCCACCGTCGGGTGCGTTGGGCGGCACGATCGCCGTCCCGGGCTACACGCGCACCTCCGAGTCCTCATCGACGCACACGTGGGACACGTCGGCAAGTACACTGGTCAGCAGCCTGCATCCGTCGTCGGAGAGCAGAGATGACTCAAGCGGGATGACGTCATCCAGAGGCGTCACGCCCCGCGCTCAACACAACGCGTCGGGACGCAGCGACGCGTTGCCACTCCGCGCACCGCACGCAGCGTCAAGAAGCGAGGCGGTTGCGTCATTCCCCTCTCACCCCGACCCGGCGGCCGAGGCAGTGCGTCCGCGTGCATCGACCAGGGAACGCATGGGCAGTGAAGATGCCGCGTCTCGCTGCACACGAAGCACGCGCCGACAGCACTCCGCCAGGGTTCGCATTTTGGAGCTTGAGAGGGAACTATTACGAAAGGACCTCGAGCTGCAGAGGCTCCGACTCGATCATAAAGACAGCGACGATGAAGACGACCAGTCACGGTGCAGCAGCCGGACAGCGGAGCAACGTGTCGCCAGCTGGGTGCAAGAGAGCAGCCACGGCGCGGCGGGACAACAGCTCGCGCTAACAAACACACAGGTTAGTGAAATTCAAGTTAATTTTGGTGAAACTGTGTGTGATTTAAATAATACGCTGCCGCCGGTTCAGCCCGGTGCGCGGCCTCCGCGCCTCTATGTAGCGTCATATGGCGACGACGCACGCCCTGGGCCGTCCCTAGGGATTAAGGGCGCGGAGCAGGGACACCCCGTCGTAGACCCGGGTGTCTACTGGGATCCATTTGGGGATTCCGGAACGAGCAGGCAGGCCGTGACAGAGCAGTTGCGGCATAACAACGACGCGCGCCGGGGGGCTCCCCCGCCCTCGCGGGTGGGGGGAGCCGCGCCCCCGCTGCCGCACTCCCCGCTGCCGTGCGCGCAATTCGAGTCGCCGGCAGCGCGGTTCCATGTTCCGAGTGATCGTTTCGAACATTACGATATGCCGGAGCGGACCGCTAGTAAATCTGACGAATTACTGGGCATGTTCGAACGTCAACAACAAATGTTTTTGCAAGGTTTAACTGAATTGTCACACTCTATTTCGGCGCCCACCGCGCGTGGCGTCTCTAAATCTTTGATTGAGTTGCAGCCTTACTCTGGTGCCTATGACGAATGGTACGCGTGGCGCGAAACCTACGACGCGACGGCGCGTCATTTCAACGATGCGGAAAACAAGGCGAGGCTCCGGCGCAGCTTGCGCGGGCCGGCCAGAGAGCTAGTGGACGGGTTACTCAAGACCACGGCGTCGGCGATTGAGATAGTCGCGGCGCTTGGTGACGTCTACGGCCGGCCGGAGTGCATCGTCTACTCCGAGCTCGAGAAGTTGAAGACGCTGCCTCGCCTGACCGACGGTAAGGAGTTACCGACATTTGCGTGCAAGGTCGATTCGGTGATATCCACTATTGTTGCCTTGCGGCAAGAGGCTTACTTAGTCAGTCCACAGACGCTCCACGCCATAGAAGAGAAGATGTCTATCCTCTACAAGACGAGATGGTTCGACTACGAGGCGAGACAACCGGACGACGAGCCGTGCCTGCTGAAGCTTCGCCGCTTCTTGAAGACCGAGATGAAGCTTCAGGCGCGGCACATACGACCCGAGGCTACAGCGCCGCCACGACCCGCAGCACCGGCGCCGTCGCGGCCCGCGGACCAACCGCGCCGCGCGCAGCGCGTGCACGCGGCCAGTCCGCCGCAGCGAGCCGAGGGCAAGACGTGCGGGTACTGCGCGCGAGGCGGCCATACCATCCACGAGTGCTACGGGTTCAAGAGGCTGCCCGTGGACAAGCGCTGGGAAGCGTGCCGGGAGAAGAAGCTGTGCTTCCGCTGCCTCGAACACCGAGGCCACCGTCACCGCTGCGGGGGCAAGAAGTGCGAGCTCGATGACTGTCCGCACTTCCACCACCACCTGCTCCATCGGGCGCCTGGCGAGACAGCGGGCGTGGCCGACGAGAAGGCGATGCGAGCCATTTGCTCCGCGACCGGGACGCCTACGCTTCTCAACGTTGTTCCGGTCATAGTAACGGGACCTACAGGTACGGCCGAGGTTTACGCACTGTTAGACGGAGGTTCAACCATAACTCTTGTCAAAGAGGAGGTTGCGCGGAATATTGGGGCACAGGGGCCGACAAACACCCTGAACATCGAAGGGATCGCCGGCTCCAAGTTCCAGAGTGCCTCGCAGTTGGTAACCTTCTCCATTCGAGGTAAGCATCACAACGAAGAATATTTTATAGATGCCCGCACGATCCAGGACCTAGGTATCTCTGGTCAGTCGGTGGCGCGAACGGTCGTGCAGAAGCACGCCCACCTCCAGGACCTGGCGGAGCAGCTGCCTTACGACTACGCGGTCCCGTCTATCCTGATTGGCCAGGATAACTGGGAGCTGATGGTGTCAAGCGCCTGCCGCTCAGGTAAACACGAAGAACCAGTCGCCACCCTCACGGGTCTGGGCTGGGTTGTCCACGGGCCCTGCGGTAGCAACGACACGACGGCCACGTCAAACGAGACGCTGGTTGAGGTGCACCGCGTGATAAAGATACGCTCGGTGATCGACGACCACCCGGACCAGCTCCTCAAGGGGCATTTCGCCCTCGATACACGAGGTCTAGAACCGCGTCGACCGCGCCCAGATCCGAAGCTGCGCGCCCTGAACATTCTCGATGCGACTACGCGTCGCAGGGTGGACGGGGGCTTCGAAGTGGGTCTTCTCTGGAAGAGTGACACGGCCGATACTATTGTAAAATATCATTGTACGAACGTTTATTTGCAATCTTTCAGCACCATCGAAGATGCCAAGCGGCTTTCCAGCAAGGTAGACCTCGTGCACCGGAAGGGTCGCTTCGTGCTGTGCCAATGGGCGTCCCACGAGTCGGCGGCCATCAACCAGTTCGCCCCCGCCGCGTGCGAGCCGAGCAAGGACTTGGACACCGGCGGGAGTAAGAAAACACTAGGACTGGTCTGGCGGCCGCAAGCCGACACGCTCAGCTTCAACCTCGACATGACGCGAGTATTTAAACCTTTTGTCGCTCACCGGATCGCTGAGATCGAGGAGGCTTCACGGGTAAGCGAGTGGCGTTGGGTGCCCTCTAGGGACAACGTGGCGAACGACGCCACACGTGAAGCGCCCCTCGGTTTCGGGAACGGTGACCGATGGTCTCATGACCCAGCCTTTCTTTTCAAAAACCAAAATTTATGCCCAACAGAGCCGATTCTCCCCTCTACACACAAGGGGGAAGAAAAGGTTAAAATTAATAAAGTAAAACCAACAGTGGTTGATTCGCTACCCGACGCCAGTAGGTTCTCGTCGTGGTTACGATTGATTAGGTCGACGGGTAGGATAATACAGTCCATTAGATTGATTCACAGGTCCACTACAGCGCACGCGCGCACGCGGCGCAACCCCGAGGCAGATCCGGAGTGGACGCAGCGACCCAGGGCAGCGCGGCCGCTGCCCTCACCGAAGCGCTCGCCTACGGCGGCTAGCGAGGACCGTTTCGTCCCGCTCGATGCCGACGACATGCGGGAGGCAGAGCGCCTCTGTCTGCGCGCGATGCAGCAGCAGGCCTTCCCGGAGGAGCTCGCCTGCATTGCGAAGAACGCCGCTCTCCCGCCAGACAGTCGCATCCGAAACCTGGCTGTCTTCGCCGACGATGATGGGGTTATGCGTGTCCAATCACGCATCGACGCAGCCGACGACGTCTCGCCAGAGCTACGCACGCCGCCTATCGCCGACGGCAGCCACGTCTACATCGACTGGGTTCACCGCGAGCTTCACCACGGAGGCACCGTGACCGTCGGGAACGACGACCAGCAGCGCCTGTGGGGCCTCCACCTACGCCCCACAGTCAAGGGCGTATTCCGCGCCTGCCAGCCTTACCGCCTTCGACGGACAAAGCTACCTTCTCCCCAGACGGGGAAACTTCCTCCATGCCGCCTTGCCCATCATCAGAGGGCCTTTACTTACACCGGCCTCGATTTTTTCGGGCCTCTGTCGGACACCGTGAACAGCCGACCACTTACGCATCTATCGACCGACGAGCCGCAGGGAGCACTGACACCAAACCACTTCCTGCTCGGCGGCCCGTCCCGAGTACCGCACCCCGGCCACTTTGATGACTCCGATCTTAAATCCAAGAAGATGTGGAGAACGAGCCAGCGTCTCGCCGACCTCTTTTGGGCGCGATGGCTGCGAGAGTACCTCCCTACGCTGCAACACCGGCGGGAGCCCCACGGAAGGGGAGAGGAGGTGCGAGTCGGCGACTTGGTGCTCATCGTCGACCCCTCGCTGCCACGCAACACCTGGGTCCGCGGCATCATAGAAGCGGTCTACCCGGGCTCAGACGGCGTCACCAGGGCGGCGGACGTGAGGACGGCGAACGGTGTGTTGCGGCGACCAGTTCAGAGACTCGTCGTGCTACCCACACAAAGATGAAGTAGGCAACTTCACGGCGGGAGAGTGTGCACGACGAACGTAGTGAGCGTCCAAAGACTCTAATAGAAATAATAACTAGCTTATAAGATTCTAATTTGTAACTATCTTATAAGACTCTAATTTGTGACTAGCTTTCTTAAACTTTTATTTATTTATTATTTCTTAAACTTAGCTTAAGATTCTAAACATGTATGTAACATTGCCTATGTGTTTTGATAAAAGGATATTAGCTTATTTAATTAATTGTAAATGAAGCTAAAATGATAAAAACTGTAAAAATGAGAAAAATACAAATAAAGTTTATGCATTGATTGTGGGAGGCCGCGCAAGTTGCTCGATAGGGTCTCACACTAACTAACCACCCGCGTAGGGTACAAGTATCGAGGCCTTAAGCCCATAGAATCAGTTCATCTCTGCTCTCCGGCGTCTCTTGCTAATCTAAATCCTGAACCAGCTCTTTGCGGAGCTAGGAACAGGTCTTCCTTAAAGCAGAGACCTGCGGGACCTCCCGAGCATTTTAGTAATCAGTGTTTCATTGGCGCCTCCATTCAAGCCTCACAACCAGCGCAAAAGTTCGGGCGGCTGTCCCGAACAGAAGCATTGTCTAGGAAATGCCCTTTGCATTAATTAGGTAGAGAAATTAGAATAAGTAATTAAAATCTCTTTTTTTATCATGTATGTGAACTCGTCATCCTCGCATAATCTCGCTGATTCTAAAGAGGATGGCAAACTGTATGTAATTCTATTTATGTTTAGTTTCGTTGGATCAATAAATAAAAAATAAAAAAACCATTTTCACAAGCAAAGTAGCCAAGAAAAGGAGGTGATCCTATTTATGGAAGATAAAAATTAGGGAGACGTCATTCTCAAAAAGGGTGTCACCGCCTTATACTTTACTAATTGGTAAGTAGAACAAGTGCCGTTCACAAAGTAGGTAATTAGACACGCAAATATTTATTTCAATTAGCACTCCCTCTAAGCGCCTGCGATTGACTGCAAAGGGAAGTGACATCGGAGAGAAAAAGGGTAATTTCTTAAAGGATTGGCATTTTGAGTAGATGCTTAAAGCTTTGACAAGTCTAATTAAGTAGGTTAAAGCTTGAGAGAGTATTATTTCCTTATTTCTGTTTGTGCCATTTTATTCGCTCGTGTAAACTGACACTTACTTTAAAGCTATAGGTACATAGCCGAAGATGTAATAATTCTTATTTTGAAGGAGTAACCTTTCGGTTGTTACACAGCATCACAGTTGAACGCTTCATTGCTTCAAAGCTTCAAACCTTACGTCTAAGCCAATTCAGAAATTAAAACCCCAAAGTATGTCTTGTGTTATTCTATAAAATATTATAGTTTATAACTTCACACAAGTGAAATACTTAGACAGTGGTGATATTCCATAGACGGCTGATACTGAAACGGGAAACTGTTGAAACTGCAAGTAAGTGATACTTGAAATCCACGTCTTTACATTTGCATGCAAAGTGCAATCAATAATTTCAGAGACTAATTATGTTTTCGTTGAAGATTTTTCAACCACGTCATACAAAATTAGAATTGGTTTTCATAAAATATGAAACAAAAAAATTGAAAATAAAAATTGAAATAATATTTCGAATTGATGGAATAAAATATTACGAGTATAAAGTTATCGTACACTATATTGAAATTTGAAATTCAGCATCCAAAAAGGCCTTACCTTGACCGCACATGAGATATTAAAAAGTTCGGTTCTCTATGGAATTGAAAGCCATCCAAACGTGAACATGGTTTGGTTATAGTATTTATATCAGAAACGAGTGTATAAATATGTAAAAATGCTTTTAGTTTGGGTTTTTTATTTTGTATAAGCTTAGTACGATTCTTCGTCTAGGCTGTCTCGTTTGTTTGCAATTTCATGCATGTTGACTTATCTCACGAATTCTTTAAGTGCTTTTGCCTTTTGGACGTGTTTTTGTATTATTTTAATTCGCTCCGAGTGACTTGAATATATAAAATGTAAATGTATGGAAAATATTCTGCGGTTGAAAAGCTTACACCAAAATAAGTAAATACTTGTAAGAATGAAAACCTGTTTTTTTTCAGACTTTACAAGTCAAAAAAATTGTATCTAGTTGTACAAATTGTATCTACATACAATACGTTGTGGTGTAGCCTCATTTGCGAAAAGTTCAAGCAGTAATGAATTAATATTTTGTTATTACCATTATTTTAATGTAGCAAATATAATTTTCTATAGTACTAATAAGCTGTCTTTATGAGATTCCTAGCAGTTTGAAAGGAACCTACAAAAAAATCTGTAATGAAAATTGCAAGAAAAAATGCTTCTACTTCTTTCACCAGCAATGAAACAATGAAACCGAAAAGAAGAACTAACACTATGTTCAAGAAGGTTTTATTATTAATACCTACTCAAAGTTTATTTCTTGGTCGGGGTTATTATTTCCTGCATTAAGCAGGTGTAAATTTTCTTAATACAAAGCCATAACCCAGCGTCTAGACTCGGCCATGTGTGAAATAACCTGGGAGTTGTGTACGTACTAATAAACCTTAAATGTTGGTTATAAAACTAATAGCGCGCGACACTTTGTCGTAAACTGTGTTATTAAGGAAAGGTAATTTCACTGTGTCTCATATCCATAGCTAGTCTATGTAGAAGGTACTTGTATGTACCTTCTTGAAAAAACTTAGGTAACCTTAATTACGACTTAGATCATAAGTAACATTCTCAGACACAGGACGTTTGTGGTGGTTTAGTTATAAAGACCGGAGGTCCAGAATTCAAGCCCTGGATTCGAACCTTTGACTTTCCAGGGTCTTGTGCGTTCGGCTTTGTAAAACATCGTGACGCACATTGCTTGTGAGTTCTCCTGAGATTACAAACTGGCTCTTTTTTATGATGTTTAAGTCAAATTGTTTAAATATCTGATCATAGAATCCTTACAGAAAAAATATGTAACGGAAATTAAGGGTTTAATGAACAATCGTTATAGAAAAGAAAATGAATTTTCTCAAACCCTCTTTCAGAAAAAAAATCCGATAAAGCATCTAATGTTGTCATACTTTCAAAATCGTGTGCAAAACGGCGCAAGCAAATTCATTAAAAAATTAATTCTTGCACACAAAAAAAGTATATAAAATTACGATAACTTTGATAGTTTTATTTTTACGCCTTCTAACAATCGTGTAAAGTAATAATTTCCCCGGTGTGAACGCGGCTGCTCCGTCCCCCTGTAAACTGTCATTCGGCCTTCTTAATTAATGTTTACATAGGAGTGAAAAACATCTGAACCCGTACATAACTAGCGCGGCGGCCAAACCTTTGAAGGCAGTTGAGAATTGAGATCCGTGTAGAGAGTGGTTGTAAAAAAAAATGATGATGATGATACAAAATACTATGGTAGGAGCGAATATCAGTTGGAGGTCGTCATTGTTGTCGGCGTGTTCCGACGCGCGCTGCTCCGAAACATATCTCGCTGTCACACATCAGCAGCGGCGCCGGCCCACAGACACTATTGTCACACCGCTCTATACGAGTCGCATGCGATACTTCTACGATTCTTATTTAATGTTTATTAGTGCTAAGAGCTAATGTAACTTGGAGGTTGTCATTGTTGTCGGCGTGTTCCGACGCACGCAGCGCCGAAACGTATCTCGCTGTCACACATCAGCAGCGGCGCCGGCCCACAGACATTATTGTCACACCGCCTATACACGAGTCGCATGCGATACTTATACTATTCTTATGTAATGTTCATTAGTGCTAAAAGCTAATGTTACTTGGAGGTCGTCATTGCTGTCGGTGTGTTCCGACGCGTACTGCGCCGAAACTAATCTCGCTGTCACACATTAGCAGCGGCGCTGGCCCACAGACACTATTGTCACACCACTCGACACGAGTCGCATGCGATACTTCAGTGACTATTTACGTTTGGTAAAAGCCAGCGGACATTATCAGTCTATCCCTATGTTAGGCTATAAGTCTCTGAAGTTGCTGGGCAAGGTCACCTGCATTGTCTGCAAAACACAAAACAACGCCACAGAGCTTTAGGCAATAACGAACCTCGTAGTAGTTAAAAAATTGGTTGTCTATAAAGTCGGTTTACGGACGATAGATTAACGTGATAACGTCATAATTGGCCTTTCTATCGTTTGTTTTATCGTGCCTCTCTATCGCTTGTTGCGGCTTTCGCTTCCACACACAGGCTCAGGTGGAACGTTACGCGGAACGTTACTATTTTTCATGTGTGTTGCTGGTGTTCAATCAATTTATTAAACGTTATCACGTCAAAAATGAATATACAGCCGAGGATTACAAAATAGCCCCTAGTTAACGTTTTCCATGCGGAAATTGACTGTGGTCTTGTAATATAGGCACTCGTATATGTATGTACTTCATACCGAGAGCGTAGACCATGCACCGTGGACTGACGAAAGAGCGGGCATGCGATTTTTATAGGCAGTATAAACTTACTCATATAATACGCATGCAAGAACTAGCTAAATATCTAGCAAAATGGCGCAGGTAAAAAGGCTTAAACATCGTCGTCATCTCATCAAAATCTAATAACACGGACTTAGCGTCGTCTTATAAGGCTCGGGCTTGTCATCGCTCGTCTAGACAAAGCGCTTCGTGACTTTTCCACTACACTATTACCCCTCTCCCGCGACAATCGTACCGGGATTTTTACCTTTTTTTTTCTAGATTTCTCTCAAGATTAATGTACCTGACTTAAATTTCGAGGTGTTCGCAATTCTTGGGGTTAACGTTCAGAACACAACATTTAAGCATAATATCATTGTTCATCGTCTTCTATAGTTGAAATCGATTTTTAAGAAATAACTACGACGGTTTTAAACGAACTCCCAAGTGCAATGGCGCGCGCTAGGATTTGAGAGGGAGGTCGCGGGTTTGATGACCACAAACCACTTTAGAACTTTATTTCTAAATAGGCTCAGGTCTGGTCCGGCTACCTAGGTCCTGGCACCTTACAAGCAAAAGACTAAGCTAACCGAACCCGTTAGGGGTGTTTCACCCTTCCAAGTAAGTACGATAACATCTTAGGCTGCATCATCACTTACCATCAGGTGAGATCGCAGTGAAGTGCTAACTTGTATAGAGTAAAAAAAAACTTTGAATCCGAGCAACAGTCAGCTAGTCTTGTTTGTTATACTTGAAGTGTTTGTGGATCTACCTAGCAAGAACATATTATATAGTGAATATTTATGCGAACGTGATATTTAAATGTTCTCCAACACAAAAGCGACATCACCCGTCTACCCTGCTCCAATGCTCCCAGTCTGGGAGCCATGAATGTTTGTGAAACAGAAACTACGGCTCTAATATTATCTAATATGTGAATTGCGTTAGTGCAGCGGGAAGCGGCGGGTTTTGAGGGTCTATGAATAAATGAGCGGCCCCCGTCTGCCGCATCAATACCGTCCGCTGAATGCCAAATGCCGCACGTGACACTTTCCACTTTTACCCTTTTTCCCGTACCGTACCTAGTCGAGCGCTCATTGAATTTTCGTGCAGCTAATTTTCAGGGTAACCTGTACGTATAAACTCTTTAAATGCTTAAATTTATAAATACATTTTAAAAATAATTAATTTTTAAGGCTTAACGCAAGGGTGTGCTCACAAAATTCAAACCGTGGCACTTTCCACTTTCATCCTTTTTCCCGTGCACTCGGTGAATTTTGTGCACCTAATTTTCAGGACAACCTTTACCTCTAAGCTCTTTGAAGTGTTTCAGCCTTTATATGAAATATCTCTATATAGATTAAAAAAAAACATAAAAATGGTCCCAGTCTGGGCGCCATGAATGTTTGTAAAACAGAAACTACGACTCTAATATTATCTAATATGTGAATTGCGTTAGTGCAGCGGGAAGCGGCGAGTTTTGAGGATTTATGAATAAATGAGCGGCCCCCGTCTGCCGCATCAATACCGTCCCCTGAATGCCAAATGCCGCGCGTGACACTTTCCACTCTTACCCTTTTTCCCGTACCGTACCTAGTCGAGCACTCAGTGAATTTTCGTGCAGCTAATTTTCAGGGTAACCTTTACGTATAAACTCTTTGAATGCTTAAAAATATAAATGCAGTTTAGAAATAATTAATATATAAGGCTTAACGCAAGGGTGTGCTCACGAAATTCAAACCGTGACACTTTCCACTTTCACCCTTTTTCCCGGGTTAGTTTTGTGCAGCTAATTTTCAGGACAACCTTTACCTCTTTGAAGTGTTTTCTGTATATGAAATTTCTCTAAATACATAGATAAAAAAAAAACAAAACAAATGCAGTTTAAAAATAATTTATTTTATTTGATGTTTCGTAGATTGTAAGCTATTACAGCATTGTAGGCATACGAAAGTAAAATTTCGGAATTATCATCTTCACAGGTATACATATATACAGGTTCTACATAAAATTTTTTGCTTGAAAGTGACCATTAAAGTAAATTACTCCGAGAATCGACTATTTTTTTAAGTTACACTCGATAGGTATACTTAGGCTATTTTCTTGAAATGCCCATGTTTTTAGCAAATAATTTGTGAATTTCACGGGTAGAGTGAGCTGTAGTTGTATTTCTTTTTTGTTTAGTTGCCTCACCCGGACAGAAGGTGGTAAGCAACGATTTACTACCATGATGCAGAACCACTAGTATCAAAATTGTATTCTAAACTGATACAAAAAATGTAATGTACTGAACACAATAAAAGAAAAACATATGAGAAATATTCTCACAGGTGTGTATCAAAATGATCATTTGAAAGAGTAAAGCGCTTTTTATGACGGTAAATAACGACGTATAAAATGTTAGATATAAATAAGGTATACACTCTACAAAGAGCTAGAAAAATCTCGCGCGCTTTGTCGTCGGCGTTAATCAGACACAAAAAGCGAAGAGATAGTAGGGGAGCCAGACCTACATCGACCTTCATCGCGCTGCTAATAGATTGAGACCTATTGTATAATAAATGTAGTGTATTAGAAAATATATTAAAAATGGGTTGCCTGGATAATTCCTGGACAGAATATTTTTAACTATTTTTTAAAAAAAATTTCATACAACTTCGCAATATTAAGATAATAAAAAAAAATTACACTAGACTTGACGTATGAAACATATAGAATGTGCCGACATAGGGTTGTCTATTATTTGTAAAATTTTCTTATTAACTTAATACTGCAAAATTTTATGAAAAAAATATTGTCTATTATTTATTTACATAGGGTTGTCAATTGTTTGTAAAATTTTCTTATTATCTTAAAATTGAAAAATTTTATGACAAAATTAAAAAAAAAAATATTATGTCCAGGATTTTTTCAGGCAACCCATTTTTAATATATTTTCTAGACTAAGTTTATTATAAAATAGGTCTCATTCTACTATCAGCTCGATGAACGTCGATGTAGGTTCGGATCTTAGACCATGACATTTAACATGTTTGGGCAAGGTGCGGGGCCGTTACCCGGGTGATAAGTGCCTTCGTCTGCAGGTTCAACGCCATTTAGCTCCAAATAGTTCGCGCCGAACGAAGCCTTCTATCACAAATAACTTGAAACACGTCACAGAACGCATGACTGGGAAAGCCTTTTCAGACTCAACACCACTTGATGTAAAATAAATATTACGAAAATAAATTTACACTTTGTCTTGTAAAAGTAATATAAAATGACGACCTGTGTTATTGTGCTTTTGTGAATGTTGTTGTGTATTATTTATTTGCATTGATTGAACTTATGGGGTTTATTGAATTTGATACGTTGGTAAGTGCGACGACGTGCAGCGTCGCGGAAGAATATAACAGAAAAACGACCTTTTACTTATTACTCAAAAACTAAGCCAGTTATCAAAAATCGGCTTCTCAGTGTTTTCGGATATTGTTATTACCGACACATTAAAACAAAAATTACAATTGCATCCATTGTAGTTTCCGACAAAAACCAGGAAAACTGATAATTTGGAACAACTTTTGGGAGAACTTTCTATCGAGAAAATTTTATCCAATCGTGTTTCTGCTTCTTAGCGATTTTAGATTAAAGACCCAAAATACATTACAATTTGTTATTAGTATAATGTGTATGTATTAGTTTGTAAGTCTATGTATGTTATCTTATTTTTTATTGCGATTCCCCGTCGTTTCTCAGATCAAAGGTCCGTAATTGTGGGTTACCTGGTAGAGATCACTTTAGTGATAAGGTCGCCCTTTGTGTTTCTCTGTTTTCCTTTCGTTGTAATTTTATGTACTTATTTTAAGCAATAAAGATATTTAAATTAAATTAAATACATGACGTTAAAATTTGAAAGTAATTGTCTTTGTAGTTTTTAAATAAAACTTCATTCAAAATCGCTTAAATACGGCTTCTACACCTGTTCCAAAGAAAGTCAATGTGTGCCGTGAGCGTCACAAATATTATATTTCACTGTGAAAATAACTGACAGGGCAAATTTAGACCTATAAAAGTTTGAGACTACGTCAATCAGAATATTTAAAGGACAGGTACCTATCAGAGGATTTATTTAAAGGAGTAATTTTAAGGACTGAAACCGCAAGGGTTTGAAATAAAATTACTTCGCAGAAAATCGTGAAAGTTGAAACGAATTATATTAGTATACTCACTCTTGTATAGAGTACACTCCAATAAAAAAAAGAAATTCTTCTTAGCCCTGAAAGCCCCAAACCGTCAAGGCTTTACCTCTGGTGTAGAATAATGACGCCAATCATCATAAAGCGCCCCTGAATTACCGACTACTTCATCAAAGCCTGCTGTCTAACGACCTTGCATAATTTTGTGAACCGCCAACCTCTATTATGGACTCGTCAACGATTTAGAACGACTTAACGCTTTATAACTCTAAATTAGGTTCAACGATAATTTTATTTTTTTAAAACGGTGTCTGACTACAAATATTATTTGCCTAAAGGTTTTGTTTTTATATTAGGTCCTTACATATGAAATTGGCGTTTTGTATGGGAGGAACATAAAGTCGATTTTTTTTTAAATATAATATATATATTTAATCAAAGTATATACCATTGCTATCTATGCACTTTTGCCACCTTATAGGTAGTTCATTGATCCCTTTACTAAAAAAGCCATTCGGACGGGAATCAATAAAATCTTTGAAAGCGCTTTGGACTGCCTCATCGGAGTTAAATTTTTTCCCTTGTAAGAAGTTATCCAAATTTCGAAAAAAATGGTAATCTGTTGGAGCAAGGTCCGGGGAGTAAGGTGGATGTCTTAGGCATTCCAATTGAAGCTCCTCTAATTTGGTAGCCGTCTGTTGTGCAGTGTGTGGTCTAGCGTTGTCCTGAAGCAGCAGTGGCCTAGAACGATTGACCAGCCTCGGTTGTTTAGCAGCTAGCTTTTCCATCATGGATTGCAGTTGCTGACAATAGATATCCGCCGTAATCGTCTGGCCAGATTTAAAAAAGCTGTAGTGAACGACGCCGGCGCTAGTCCACCAAACGCTCACAAGTAATTTTTTTTGAGTCAATTTTCGTTTGGGGCAGGATTTGGCTGGATCCATTTTTCATCACAGGTAATAATTCGATTTAAAATCCCTTCATTACTGTGCCGGTTGAGTAATGTAACACAGCAGTCTACGCGCGTTTGTCGGTTTGCTGCACTCAATTCATGAGGTACCTGCACCTTACAAGCTTTTTCACCTTCCCAATTTGATTCAAGTGAACTAAAACAGTTTTATCACTAACACCGCAGCCTGCAGCTAGCTCGGACGTGGTTTGCGATGGATCTGCTTCCATAATAACCTTCAATTCTTCATTGTCAACTTTGGTCTCCGGCCGTCCACGGGGCTTGTTCCGCAGGTCGAAATTTCCAGAACGAAAACGTTGGAACCAAAAACGCACTGTGTTTTCTTTTGCGACGGCGAGAGTCAAAAGTGGCGCATAAAAAAACCAAAAGAGAAAAAAACAAATGAATTACGATTTTCAAAACACAAAAGCATGAGTAAATAGCTGTATAAATTTGAAATTGAAATTTCTAACCAAAGAAGAGATATTTGAGATCAAAGTGGCCAGTACGACAAAACGCCAATTTCATATGTAATAAGGACCTAATATTTTACAAGCTGACCCGGATAACGTTGTTTTGCTATTAGGGATATAAAAATAGCTTACGACCTACCAAACACACACTGAAAATTTCATAAAATCGGTCGAGCCGTTTTGGAGAAAGGTAACAAACACGAGACACGAGAATTTTATTACAGATTTCGGTTTTTTAAATCGTGAAATTTTTGAAGTACATATACTTATTTTTTAGTTTGTGAGTTACTATATATTATGCAGCTACAAAAGAGATATATATAATTGGGTACCAGTGAGCTATATGTACTACGTAAATACATATTATGGCTCAATGTTTGGTACAGAATATGTTAGGTACTCTTAGCTATTCGTGTATTACTTATAACGGTATTTACGACGTATTATTATACCAATTTTGGTCTAAATACAACAGACCTTGATAGAATACCGGGAACATGCTAAGTCGAAGAAGAATATGGTGTACCAATTAATGTTAGCCTCAACGTGGCCTCAACTATTTCTTAGAAGTCTGTCTGTGCCGAAACAACACGATGAACTAGAATTAGAGGGCGTGCACTTTTATTTAATAGAGCTTTTATACCGTTCAGTCACGAAATATCTATGAAATTAAACTGGGTAATGGGTAGGTACCTACTATATTTTGGGAACATAAATATTGATAACATTCTTGATGAACTGGGTTATTTTTTTAGACTATTAAAATTCATGATTCGCGACACCTTACCAGCGTACGTCAGTTTGGTACCTAAACGGCCAAAGGTTACCTTTTCCGGGAAATTAGTGGCTGTCCACCGATATGAACCTGAGGATGAGCTCATAGGAACATTTTACGTCAACTTCCTTCATACAAGAATAAAGTAGCGCCAGCTGTTTTCGAAATTTCTACTAATACGCCGCAACATGCCGGAAATGGTCCCTGTATGGTAACGCGCGTGCGGATTAATATCAAGTATAGTGATCTGTGGCGTGGACTGCAGTCCATAGAATACTGCAGTTTGCTTACAACTGACGCTGCTGGTGTCAATACAAACATTTTTGACACCAGTAAACTGCTCTGAATTTTATCGCGCGGTCCGCCAGGTCCTGTAAATACGTCTTTTTGGCTGTCGCAGAATCTGACATCCCACTAGAACGAAGCCGCGGTCAATAGTTAATGTTATTGGACAAATAAAACTCCAAACATTCCGTCGCAGCAAGGCACTTAGAGCTTCGTTTCTATAAAGTTTTCTGTGATACCCGCAGACATTTCTCGCAAAGTAAACATTTTAACGTGGACTCAAAAGTAAGTTGACATGTCTGCGTGCAGCGGGCATCGTTGTTCTCTTTGGCGGGGCTTGCTTTGTCCCACCTGTTTCAGGCAGATGATACTTTTTTCATTGTTGTGTTGAACAACCCTCCTAGAATAGGCAGTGGATAAAAAAATATGTCACAATTATGTCCTCTATCAAGGGATAAAATTGTCTTTACCACGTGCTAAAACAAGGCAAAATGGGAAAGGAGAGGTTTATTTTCTTTGACATAGCTTGTAGACGTAGCTTATTTTATCCACACTGTTGAATATAAATATTATTTCCACTAGTGGATAAAAACCATAGAAGCTCTACGAGACATGGATTTCAAATAATGCGTTTGTCTTTCGTTTTGCCAGATGAGAGATAATTCGTCCCACTTATAGGCGCCCATGTTCAAAGAGTGGATAAAACCATTGGCCCCCCGCCACTCCTGCAGCATAAAAATTTTATCCTTTTCCCGTGGAGACATTGCGCCATTACCCACCCTTGCTAGCCGTGCTGCAGTCTCTGCTGGACCATTACATAGGATGACACTGGCTTTTAAATATGTATTTCTATAACACTAATGATAAACTTCACGTTATATTTTGTAGTAACTATTCAAGTAGCGATTTCGCGCTCAAAGGCTCATGTGCACGAAGAAAGTCTTCAATTTCCCGATATTGTAAGTGTCTGGGAAATTACTATGTGTAAAACTGCCGTATGATAAATAAACACTTCCCGTAAATATCTAGGCACCTATGGAAGGAAGATCCATCAGAATAAACGGTTACGGTTTAGGGATACCACATACTGATCACGGCATGGCAAGGGATTTTAAGTTTTTACCAATGGTCATTCAATGGTGTTGTCATAAAATATTTATATACTTAATTGAAAAATATCTAGAAAATATACTCAGTATGCATATTCAGTTACAGATTTTTTTTCCACCGAATTATTATTCCACCGTAAAATTCAAGTTTCAGAGGGAGGGAAGACCGAAGAACACTCTGCCACACCGATACAAATAGTATTTATGTAAGTAAATACTTTCATTTAAATTGTAAGTGACGATATTCTCAAGGAAATTGGACAATAATCATTGAACGACGCGACTGAATCCAATCCCTGGCAATAAAGGCAAATAAAAACACTTATATTGGCAGTATAAATCCAAACGGATTTGATCTTATATTGAATTGAAAACCTTTTGATGATACGGTTATAGCAATGGGAAGTTTTTCTCAAACCAGTCTAGTGTCATGTACTTTGTACTCGTTTAATTAGCTTTTACCCACGTGTTCACTCACCTGAAATTCAGGTTTTCGCCGTTATATTATTGACCTCTGCGTAGTTTACGTCTATTGGTTAAGGCTGTAAAATTTAATGTATTTAATCAAAGGAAATGCAATGCTCTACTTTGACGCGCTTGAGTAAATTTTATCTCACAATTGTAGACCAAGTTACGTTTTGAACTAAATTCAATTAAACGCTCTATGTCAATAGTCGTAAAATTAATTTTTCAATGTTCGCAAAAAATGTTTTGATTTCAAAATCGCCTGCTTATATATGTAAATGCCATCACCTTTTAAAACATTTCACGTCACGAAATGTATGAATATTGGCTCCAATATGGATGGTTTGGTAGGCCTTGGGAGGCCTGGGTTTGTATGGTCAGAAACACCCTATATGCAAATACTTACGCGATGAAGCTTTTCGGCATAATGCTGTGAAGTGAATTTACTTTACTCCTCTTCAGTAAACGGTCTTTGGTTGTATTGTCTCCTACATAAATGGTTGTCACGAGATTTTTAAAAACGTAATCTTACAGATGAGGTACCAGGCATTTAGAAGTACAAATGAGGTACCAGGCATTTAGAAGTTCCTAAGCACTTAATATTTAGTTGTAGTTACTAAGACTACTATAGGGAGACATCATACGTAGATTAAGTCGTTACCCGCTGGCGCGACGCCACCTCCTCTGTCGCGGTTTACAATTTCAGTGAAATTGGCACCCATTCGACGCAGCTCGTAAAGGTTTCCTGCGACAGTAGTCAGTGTGCAGTTATAGGTATATGTATATGGAGATGGAGTTATATCACAGACGGACAAATGAGGTACTATTGGTGATACTATTGGAGATATTATAGTAGTGTCATTATCTCGCTGCAGACTCGGCCATAAATCATTCGAGTGTTTCGCTTTTGTTGTTCACTGCTGAGTTGTGCATTACTGAAGACGATGAGTGATGTCGATGAATGATATCGATACCTAGTTGCTCTTTTTTGTATATTTATAAACGGGTGATAGAAATAAAAACACGTTTATTTTTTTTTAGATTTTTTTGAATTACCAATAAAATTTCAACATAGTAATATCAAATGCATGAATATAGTATGTTTACGTCGTCGAAACATTGATGATTTCGTTATCGATAACGGTCTTGCGCGCGCGCAACTAGCGCACATCCCTAGTCCGATTATGATTTATGACAGAGTCTGCAGCGAGATAATAACACTACTTTAAGTACATGGAATGTAGTGTGTGCACTATGCAGCATAAGCCCAGAGGTTCAGACTTCTTATATACCTTTTAATCAGGGTCAGGGGCTTATCAAAGGCAACTCTGACCTCCCAAATATAATGAGCGTTTGTGGTTGGTAGTAATTAGCTATGCCTAAAAATACCAGTCACTTGAATGTAAAGAAAAACATCAAGACTAAACCTGGTAGGCGATTAGCGAAACGCATCGGCAACATTTCGTGAAGTGAAATGTTTAATAAAAAAGTTTTGGCGTTTACGTATTTATACTCGTAAACTGGCGACCCCGCACGAGAAAGCGCAGTGTTGGCAGACCTCCGACCAGGTGGAGTGATGACATTAAAAGAGTCGCGGGAAGGCGCTGGATATATACAGATGGCGCAGGACCGTGCGGGCTGGAAAGCATTGCAGGAGGTCTTAGTCCAGCAGTGGACGTCCGTCGGCTGAAACGAACGAACGAACGAACGAACTCGTAAACTGACGATATTGAAACCAAAACATTTTTTGCGAACACTGAAAAATTATTTTATGACTATTTATGAAGTATATTCAATTTAACACTCAAAAGTCTGCATAGCATTCAGCACTCTAAAGTCTAAACCAACAGACGTAAAGTTAATATTTCAGTGTTATTTTTTTTTATTTCTTGAATCACACTCAGTGTGTGAAAGCATTACGCAAATCGCCCTCATGCACGTCGGAGAGTTTTTCAAACGGTCTTTGTTTGAGCACAGTTAACAGTGTAAATATTCAGGGTCATACAAAAAATACCAAATCGCTCTCGTTCTGTATTTGTACTAACAACTTTTGTTCTACGACTTTTTTTTTAATTTACTCGATATTTTGAGAAATATCAAATATTCAATATTTTACAGAGTGTCTACCTACTTGTTCCTACTCTGTATGGTAACATCGGCATGTGGCAACGGCGCGCGAACTCGCGTCACGGA
The DNA here is from genome assembly GCA_036785405.1 of Coenonympha arcania. Classification (NCBI taxonomy): domain Eukaryota; kingdom Metazoa; phylum Arthropoda; class Insecta; order Lepidoptera; family Nymphalidae; genus Coenonympha; species Coenonympha arcania. Next base: position 1,744,597 of record CM072063.1, on the reverse strand, counting down.
AACGAAACAGTATATTTTAATTTATGTCACTTTACAGAAATAACATTTTTTTGTATGAAACAGATTAATACTGAATTTTGAAAAGCCGTAGCACAAAAGTTGTTAGTGTATATGTGTGTATAAACAACTACAGGCCGAGAGCGATTTGGTATTTTGACGTGATAAATTGATGAACACCAGCAACACACATGAAAAATAGTAACGTTCCGCGTAACGTTTCACCTGAGCCTGTGCGTGCAAACGAAAGCACGCAACAAGCGATAGAGGCACGATAATGACGTAATCACGTAAATCTATCGTCCGTAAACCGACTTTACAGACAACCAATTTTTTATATGACCCTGTATTGGTAACCCATTCCGGGGCGAACTACGGCTATTTCGAGTGTTATACTAATTTGTAATCAATCTCGCTTTGTTTCGACATCACTTCACCATCAATCATTCTCTTCGATCCATTAATCAATGTCGTTAATTAGTTATCATCATAATTTGGATAAGACAGACAACAATTACTACCTATCAATATAATCCCCGTCTTTAGTTCCTATCACTACTATCAGAAACCAATCAAGCGTCTATAGTAGGTGGATTTTGTTTTTGACAGGTTTAGGGTTCCATACTAAAATGGCAAAAATTAATGGTGCTGCGACTTCATCCATCCATCGTCCGTCCGTCAAAGTCGATTGTTTATAATTGCATATATTATCTTTAACTGTTACTACCTATGTTTTATCCAAATAAATAATATTGATTTGATTTTAAATAGGCAAGGTTCTTTCTTGCTTGACGGTGAAGGAACGGTGAAGAAAAACATCGCACGTGAGGAATTCTAGTAGGTAGCGTTAACAACAATTTTAACACAAAACGTAGTTTGCTCATAAACTTATACAACAAGCTTTTTAGCGTTTAGTATGAACCCGTCTTAAGGGACTTTATAGAGAGCGAATAGGCGGTAATTTTTCCTAATCCGCAATCAGAGGGTCTTTTTCTGGAGGCGAGCAATAGCCGAGGCAGTTCACAGCGCAATTTCGTCTTGAGTGTAAGCAAACAGGCTGAAAACGAGAGAAGTAGCTCCATGTTAATTAGACTAAGAAGAGAGGCACCATGGCTTAATAAGATGTAGGAATAACTTCATTAGTTTATCTAAACATTGTTATTAATAAAACCAAATGCCAGATTTACACCTGGTACGGGGTGGGGTACCTATATCATCAATGAAAATCTTCATGTAATCAAATTTTTTGGGCGTTAGTCTTACTACAAACCAAAATGGCCGTCTTTTTGTGTGTATATATGTTGTAGAGAACACAGTAACTTCTGTCAGGTTCTGTTGTATCCTATCTAAAAGAGGACAGTAAACTAGAACATCGTAGATAGATATTTCAATCAACGAAGACGCACCCCACTCTATGTCAAAATCGCTTATGTTTCATTCGAAACGTATGGAGTTTGACAAAGTGGGGCGCGTCATCGTGGATTGAAATATCTATAATAGTGACTTATTTTATTATTACCTCCACAACCCTCCCGAAATCTGTGTTGCCCGCATCTGACAGCCTGTATACCTTTAAAAAAAGTGAATAGGCATCTTCTAGGTAATCGCGTTGCATCTTCGACCACATCGTGACTTTCCATCAGGTGAGATTGTTTTCAAGCGAAAACCTATTAAAAAAACACAACATTTAACCCTGAAATTTATCACGCATTTGGTTATTATTGCCTTTTGTATGTAAAAGCTGAAAGCTAAGAGAAATCCACTTTGGTGTCCTTAATTTTTCATAAGCATGGGTTTCCTACAATAAAGCCGATGGTACACTGTAAGAGCCGGGACTAACTCTTGAATCCGTAATGGGCCAACCCTTCCCGTGATGTCACAGCTTTTTGTAGATCGTTAAGACGCTTCGCCTCGTGGCTAATTAGGAGTTGTATGTTTGTGTTTGCTGTTAACCTCGTCATGTTTATTTGAATTCGTGAAATGTGGATTTCTTTTATTGATTTTAAAATTACTTCGTGGTTTGATATCATATTAGGCCGTGGTCGCGGCAGGACTCCTGCCGTATGCCTATGTAACTAGGTCGAAATATCGGCATAAAACATCATGTTTAAATCGTGGTATGTACCCGTTAAATATTATAATATTGTGGATTTCTTTTACTCATAACTAAAAATAAATAAATTGACGACCGAATGGGCGCTTTTATAATATACCGTCACGATATTACCGATTTATCGTAACGTGCACGGCATACCGTTGCCACAGTATAAAGATCCTATATCTTTAAACTGTACCGTTGCCGTCGACGGTAAGTTAAAAAAGCCTTCATATTATAATCCCATGCATTTGACTCCCCTGTGTTGCCGTTGTGGCGTTGACGTCCACGATAATATTATCGTGATGGTATAAATTATGTAAAGCTCCCAGTGGCGTAGCGGTAGCGATCCTGCCATCTGTACCTGCTGGAAAATGTTTGTGTGATGGTCGTGGTTTCGATTCCCACAGCCGGAAAATGTTTGTCTGATAAGTATGAATGTTTTCAAGTGTGTGGGTGTTTCTCAATATATTGTATTTATGTGTATTAAATGTGATGCATACTTATTTATCAGTTATCTAGTACCCATAACACAAGCTATCGCTAACTCTGGGTCTAGATTGCAATATACGTGATATCCTGATATATTTATATTTATAAAAAAGTTAGCCTATTCCTTGGCATTGTAAAGGAATCTACCTTTACTGTACCAAGTAGGTACCTATTTGCAACAGAGAAAAGAATTCACTTTTTAAATCATACAAAGCTCGCATTTACTATACCTACACAGAAAATAGTACAAAAACCTATATCCCTTCAAGAAGGTGTAAACAAACCCCGAGACGGGTAAAACGAAATATAAGTGAAACCGGCATCCACGAAATAATAAATACTTGTATAAAAGCATTTCATATATTTATACACCTGTCCAGTGTCCAATGTATGTAAATATACCGAAACCGTATACACGTGGATGGCCATTCAATTCCAGAAAGGACCGAAGCCAGCCAGTTTTAAATATTCCATGTGCGGTCAAACGGAAAATCTACAAAGAAAATGTATTACCTATCGTTTATTGCATTTCTCTGCTCCCCTTTAGAGGTAGCGCTGTGGATAACACAACTCTGAATTACTTTATCAATATCATACACACGGTGAACGTCTGAATGCAATACTTAGCCATATATATGCAAATAGCTAAATGTAATATGGCCAACTGTAGTAACATACTTAAACTCGCCAAAAATTTTAAATTTAAGTATATTGCAAAAACAAGCAAAGCAAGATGGATTTTTTTTCTAGAAAAAAAATTGGCTTGGAAAATTTGTAGAAAATTATGTTAAAGGCATAATGAATGGATTTTTTTAATTAGACATATAAAACGCCTCATTCAATCAAAATTCCTTCAAGGAACAACCCTTTTTCTCTATCTTGTCACCACTTCCTTTGGAGTCAATAGCAGAGACACTTAAAAGGGACTAGCTAATTGAAATAAATATTTGCTGATTGTAAAGGAATTCCCTTACAAACAGCACCTTTAATTAGTGATATAAAACCTTTCATTTAGGTGTCCCTATGGGTATAACTTTAAGTTTCATAAAAAATGTAAATAAGAAAGTTCATCAAGAAATTTTGTTCTGAATTCACTTACAGATATTTTCGCTCTCTTAGTGTGAAAATGCATGAAAAAGCCTCTTTTATACAAAAGAATCTTTAACACATTGTCGACGGTCAAAGTCAAGACTCGTTTAAGAATCTTGTTAAAAAGTTTCATAGATTTATAGAAAATATTCACAACTTTAGGGGTTTATTCAAAAACATTCTCCAATATAATTTTTGAATTACAGCCCGCATTTGTATGAAAAGCCACGAATATCTGGGGACATTAGAGATTTCTATTAAGTTTTATCGAAGCCGGGGGCAATCGAATGCCGCTAATGGTACGGTACAATTGAAATTGTTCTGTGGAAAATCGAGCAATAAGTATGCATCACGTTGGGAGTCTCTGGCTGATGCTTTCTAGAGATGTCTGGTCTGCCTCAATACTGTTATTACCAATATTACCGCCTGCATTCGTCTTTGTTTCAACGTACACAATCAAAAAGTAATACGAGTACTTTTTTATAATTGCCATCTGCCTCAACACGTATTCCTCGTAGTTATGTTGGTAACATGTAAATCAATTCAAATCTCGATTTTCCAAGGCCTTTTCTAATTTTTCTTTTTGCAGCCATTCGTTAATAGCAAGGCAAGTAGTGTGACTGTGTGCGCTGTAGTATTTAAGTATCGAGACACACTTGCGTAATTTATGTCGTGAAAATTTGGCTCGAATTATTACTCGCAATGTTTTTCAAGTACCTTAACCTAAGTACTAACCTTACCTTTGCTGAAGCTACGTCGCATTCTGAATAGCTCTGAACCTTCAATCTACTTCAGCATATTTCATTGAACAAAAGATAAATAACGTAGCGAACTACCACGACATCAATATGAATGTTAGTGCACTTGGCTCTTGGACTACCATCTTGGAATAGCATTGTCGAAGAGATCAGAAAAACAATCACAACTTTATTATGTTCAGTTATGAGGTGTCCAACATTTTCCTTGTTGAAGCAATCCATTTCTAAAATTCTTACAGACATTCATAAATATAGATTCCGTCGGAAGAGCCAGTTCAATACTTGTGTGAAAAGCAAAAATATGTTCTAATAATCTTTTCATATTCCGAAGTTTCCGTGTACAAAGCGAAATGAAAGCGGCAAAGGCGTACCGCAAGTGGTGAGAATGACCACTAACAGCGGTTTACGATTATTTGAGTGGCCTCCGTCGCTAACGTCCTAATTTATAACGTTAATACAGAGCCGTGATAGTGGTCCGGCCACGTTCCGTAATATTACACTGACAATGGGTCTGTGGATATGAGTTATTAGGATAGTTATGCTGGCATTAGGCTGTAATGTGCAGGACCGCATGGGCGTTGGAAAACCAGGCGCACAATATTGCCAGGCTTGCTTTCTCAACTATGATGTGTAAGGAGCAAGTGAGACCCAACATTGAGGGTCTTACTTTCGTAGTTCTAGTGAAGTATCTAATACAAAGTGCATTTGGTGGTTCGCCAGGAAGAATCCTTTACATTCTAGTACATTCCTGGAAAGATTATTTTAAGATGAAAAGGATGCCAGCGTATTAAATTCCAATAAGGGAAGTTTTGAATACGACTCCTTAGCACGTTTGTCTCCATTTGTCTTTTTCTCTATTCGAAATAACTAAAGCAACAAAAATATAATTAAGGTCTCTAAAGGTCGAAAACTAAAATTTTCGTATACCATTTCAAAACTTAACAATTTAAAGTTCCTTACTAATGTTCTAAACTCTATCAATATCTATCGTAAACTAAACAAAGAACCTTTGTTGGACTGAGATTGAGACTCTAGATAGTAATTGTAAGTACGATTTAAATCCAATATATAAAAAGCTCTAGTCCAAAAGCTCGCCAACTGGCACTAAAGAAGTGTAGAAAGACTAAGAGGTCATTAAGCTCTGCTTGAGAGAGTCGACATAAAGGTCAGAATAATATAATATTATAATGATGGGTCATACTCATGAGACAAACCTTCCCCTAAATCCGATCGCGCTCTAAGGAAGTTGGCAAAATCGACTTCCATAATGGTCTTATATGTAAATCAAAATTGGTCATGCATGAACTCGAGAGCATAAAACAAATATCCTGCAATTGTATAGTTTAGTAACCCAATCCCCGTGTACATAGAAGGTAGCCACTGGCAGCTGAATTAAATAATTCAGAACAAACTAATTAATATTAGCTCACTCGGTAACCACAGACGGTCTAAGACGGTCCAATTATTCTTACGGGTGGATCGAGTAAGTGACTTTAGGTGCGGATCCTTGACCGTCTCTGGAACGAGGGTCACTCATTTAGTTCAACCGCCTTGTTAGCTTCTGATAGATAGGATCGACGCCGCAGAATAATTTGTAACGTAGACCGATTACCATTGCGTATTTACTATTTGCGTATCGTAAGTAGTAGATACCCACATTAATTTAATGGTCAGTCAGGAGGTGTAATAAAATAAGATAGCTGGAATATCGTAAGACATCCAAGATAAAACCAAAAAAATATTTCAAATCAGCACGGCAAAATAGAAGCAAATGGATCCTGGATATTCTGACGCATTAGTTAGAAGAAAATCACGATTTTTGAAAGGCGTTGGTCTTTCAAAACTGGCCAAGTTTCCTTCCAGTTGTACTCTGTGCAATACTACATTCCGAACTTGGCGGTATAGATTTTTCTAACATCTTGTAAGTAAAATTTGTACAGTGAAAGAATAAACATTTTGATTTGAACTCTCGTACAATTTAGAATTAATGTTATATTAACAAAGTAAGGGTGGAATATTTAGCTACGAACGCCGTATATTTTCAGCCTGTTATCTATTCAGCTAATTCGAACGTAAGCAAATCCATTCGTTAGCACATTTGCATAATCGCTTCGGGCTGATTAAATTTGTAACAGCTGAAATCGCTCTTAGCTTTCGCAAGTACCAAGATCTACGTGTACAAAATTACCTTTATTTATCCAGTTAAGCAGTCATAACTTAGTGGTGAAGACGTCGTTCTCATATTCAAAGGTTGAGTATTCGATCGATTCGACTTTTACGAATATATCGGCGTTTATTTAAACAAGAAATAAATATCGACGGATCCTGATACTTTTTTATTCCTGAGCTGGTTGTTTTTATTGAAACAAAGTAGTCGAATCAGGTCTTAATTTTTCGATAAAATATAATCAACACTATCACTTCAATTTTACATCAAAGAATTCTTGATTACTTAGATTAAATGAAAATATAATAAAAATAAAAATAGCTCTATATAATATCTTTGTGCACTGAATTTTCGATACCTTATTCACGAGAATAGCTGAATTTGGGAGCTCTTTAATGAACAAATAACTTCTTAAGCCAGATTAAATTGAATAGGCGTTGTGGTGGACCAGACAGTCTCCAAGTTATAAGATCTATACGCCTTATCAAAAGTGAAAGTTTTCAGCACTCTGTCAGTGTGGAAGCGGATGAAAGGCTCTTCTATTATTTTTAGAGTTCAATGGAATAATAGTAAAAATGGAACCCTTACGATGCAACTTTAGGGCTACCGCATACTGGTCACGGCATGGCAAGTGATTTCAAGTTTTGACGTGACGTTTTTTTTTTTTTTTATACTGATTGGCTTGCTCAACCAATCAGTATAAAAAACGCGCATATGCTCAACCAGCACACCAAAAAGTCATAAAAAGGGAACTCTAAATGATAGCAAGAAGGAAAGGAAGGTTGAATCAGAGGAAAGTATCCAACACAAGACACCGAAGAACACAATTGTCAGCGGAAGTGAGACATTACCTCATAGCATAAATTATACCGTTCAGAAGGAAAACTTAACATTAAAGGAAACCGAGGTCAAATACACCCTAGAAAACAATTTAAATAAAAATAAAAGCATAGATGAACTCCGCCAAAAAGTTTTAAAGGAACAGAAAACATCAAACAATAACCAGAAGAACAAACACGTTATAAAAAACAAAATTGTTATCCTCGGCGATCAGCAATGCGCTGGCACTGCAGCACGAATGAAAGATTTAAGAAAATCTTATAAAAACCCAAGGAACTATACTATCCTAGGATTAGCTTATCCAAATGCGCCTTCAAATGAGATTATCTCAAGATTTATGTTAAGAAACGACGATTTTGATGAACATGACTGGATAATATTGAGAATAGGAGCAAATGACAATAATCCGATCAAACTTGGGACTGAACTGTCAGCATTTTTAAAACGCTTTACCAGACCCAAAATTATTGTACCCAGCATTATGTATAACCCTTATTTAAATGTAAAAAAGTTGAATAATTACTTATTAAGAATAGTTAATTGTTTTGACAATTGTGAATTTGTAGACGACAGCAGTAATATGCACGGAAATTTGACGAATTTGAAAAATAAAACCAGTTGTAGCATAATAAACCACACTATTGACAAATTAGACTATGACAAATACTATATACGTAGGAAATTCAATGAAACTATAAATCAAAAAAATGTAAATCGAGAGTCAGATTTGAAACCAGGCACGATACCATACTACTTCAATAAAATCAACAAAAAAACGGGTAAACTTACCGCAATCAACCCTCACGGTACAGAAGAAAAGATAAATACAGATAAAAATAAAATTACCTACTATTTTCCTGTAAAAAAAACCTCCAATAAAAATAATCAAATCAAGGAATATTCTAGTACAAGCTCAAACGCTAAAGAAACGTTTTTTCGTTCCTAAGTCAAATAGTACCATAACCTTACTGCATCAAAATATAGCCGGAGTTCTAAACAAAAAAGAATTACTTGAAACTGTAATAGCCGAGCTAGAGGATAGAAATAAAGAAAATATCGATATAATTTGTCTATCTGAAACATTCATCAAACAAGGCTGCGAGTCCAATCTTATTCTTAAAAACTACAAGCTCGTAAGCAGCTTCTCAAGAGATAGTCAAAGAAGGGGAGGTACTTGTATCCTACTAAAAAAACATCTAGAATTCGCCGATCTAAAACTGACAGTAAAACCAGTACAATTTTCTTTTGAATACTGTGCCATAAATATAATTACTCTCAAACTGATTGTAATATGTATATATAGAACTCCTAACTCTAGTAAAGATATATTTTTTGAAAATCTCACAAAACTTCTGAAGACCATCACAAAAAGCCACAAAAGTAAAGTAATAATCTGCGGTGACTGGAACATAGATCTATTACTTAATAATACTGCAACTAAAGAATTGAATTCTATACTCTATAACTTTAACCTTACGAGCCATATAAATAAACCAACCCGCAAAATGGCTTGCCTCGATGTAATATGTAGTAACATAGAGTCAGTAATGGTAGATATATTCTATGCTAGCCTTTCCGACCATGAGACATGCCAAATGATTAGGTTTAGATCTTCTGTTGATGTCACTGCTAAAACAAAGGCAAAGTTCTGGTTCGAAACAAAGAGAGACTTAAGTAAGGACAATATAAATAAATTTTGCAACGCCATCGCTTCTCTCACCTTTAGTGAGGTAATCACGGAACCTGATACAAATTTAGCCTTCAAATCATTCCATGAAACTTTAATTTTGTTTTATGATTTATGTTTTCCAGTAATAACAGTAAAAAAAACGAGAAAACCTCTAAAAAATAATTGGTTGACAAAAGGAATAAAGAAATGTTGCATAATGAAACGTAAATTATATTTAAAGTACAGATTACACGCCTCAAATAAAAAAAGTAATAAAAGGAAATATAATCAATATTCGAAGATTCTAAAAAGGTGTCTACTTCAAGCGCAACAGCTAAGCAATACAAATTATATAAAACAAGCAAAGAACATGAGTAAAGCATCTTGGGAAATCATAAAAAGCCAGACAAATAACTCAAAGGATAATACGGAAATTGATACCATAGAGACAGAGGAAGCAGTACATACAAAACCAGAAGATATTGTAGAGGCATTTAACAATCACTATATAAATATCGGTAATAATATTGCTAATAATGAAAATACCTATACTAATAAAGAGACTGACAATAATATAGATAACATTAAGCACTCAATTTTTCTGACACCTGTTAATTATTATGACGTATATAAAACTATAATTAATTTGAAAAAAACCAGGTGTACAGGTTATGACAACATTTCTACTGACATTTTAAAATGTTGTGCTAAATCTTTGGCTGTTCCTCTGGCTCATATTATAAACCTATCGTTTACGCAAGGCATATTCCCAACGTCTTTAAAACTCTCGATTGTGAAGCCATTATATAAAAAGGGGAACAAAAAAGACCTAAATAATTACAGACCCATCACGTTGATCCCGGTTCTATCTAAAATCTTTGAGCGCATTATGTTCGACAAATTATATAACTTTCTAACAATTTTTAATGTATTGAAACAGCAACAATATGGATTTAAGAAAAATAGCTCAACTACATTAGCTTGTTTCAACTTAATAAAAATAATTATGGAAAATTTAGACAATAAAATTCCAATGGCTGCTATATTTTTAGACTTAACTAAAGCGTTTGACTACGTATGCCATAATACGCTGCTAAATAAACTTTATAGGTATGGCATTCGCGGTACGGCATACAATTGGATAAAATCCTATTTAAGCTCCCGGCAACAATGCGTACAAATAGAAAAACTCGTAGGACGCTCTAGGAAAATAGTTCAATCCTCATATAAAACGAATAATAAAGGGGTTCCTCAAGGATCTATACTAGGTCCATTATTATTTTTAATCTATATAAATAATCTGCCAGATATAACTAGTCACAAATGTATTTTGTTTGCGGACGATATTACCCTCATAGTGGAAGGAAATAATAATATGAGTAATGACCAAGAATTTGAGCAAGAGATAAACGATACTCTAGATCTAACAATAAGCTGGCTTAAGAGAAATAACTTACATATTAATATATCTAAGACAAAACTAATGCAATTTGCAACAAATAAAAGCAAGACCAAAAAAATTGTAGTGAAACATGACCTTGAAATGATAGAAGAAGTAGACTCAGTAAAATTTTTAGGTGTAATTTTTGACAAACACTGTAACTGGAAGGAACACATAGATTATCTGTGCATAAAACTAGAAAAATTTGTATATGTACTAGGGAAGCTACCAAAAATAGCCTCGTTTAAAGCCGCAATCTCAGCTTATCATGGATATATCTCTTCCAACTTAAGATATGGCATTATAATTTGGGGAAATGCATCGGATTCAATTAGAGCTTTCCGAGCACAAAAAAAGTGTATAAGGTCACTTTATAATGTTGACTACCTACAGACGTGTAAACCATTATTTAAAAAGGCTAACATCCTACCACTGCCCTGCTTATATATCTATGAAATAAGCTGCTTTGTATATAAACATTTTAAATTATTAAAATCTATTCCAAGTTTTCCTTGCAGAAGCAAGCGGTATAATAATAACATAAGCTACCCAATGCGGAAACTGAAGTTAATCAGTGCCAATTGTTACTGTATGGCAATTAAAATATATAACAATTTACCTAGTGGCATTAAAGAATTAAATTTCATCTTATTTAAGAAAAAACTTTATACCTGGCTAATAAATAAGTGCTATTACTCGCTGAATGAATATTTTAATGATACAACAAATTGACATGCTGCATACTAACTTATTGATATAGGTACTACTAACTTATTGATATATTATAATATAATTAGTTTATTGTAATTTGATAGTAATTTGAAATAATACCTTTCGCAGTTTATATAAATATTTTGAAATGTAACTTAAACTTTAATTTTATAATGACATATTAAAATAACGATAATAATGTAGCAACTTTGACTGAGTATTTGCACACTGTCATTGACAGTAGATTGTGTTGGCGTATTTATTTTACTTTCTCACCTTGTTATTTACCCACAATTTGGCAAATAAAGGATATTTATTTATTTATTTATTTATTTGCGCTTGACTACAATCAAGTCTGATGAACAGAAATGATGAGGTCTAGGATGGAGCGCGCTTGCCTAGAAAATGCCTATTCACTCTTCTCTTGAAGGCACCCAGATTGTATTTGGCTGGGAACACGGAAGCTGGAAGGGTGTTCCACACCTTAGCGGTTCGTATCAGAAACGTAGAAGACGTCTTATAATTCGATAGAGCCGGTTGCACGCACGAAAAAACATGACTCATCCGGCGTTACCGGCGTTACCTTGCTCATGCGGCGTTACCGGCGTTACCTCGCGAGCGCGGAACGAGCGACAAAGAAGACGTTGTCACGTTCAACTATCGTCAGTAAACCGACTTTACAGACAACCAATTTTTTTTATCTGGAGTTTGTCATTCAAACGTATTTAGAAATACGACATAAATTGCTATGCTGCGAAATTAAGTTACGGCATGCCGTGGCATAATTTTGAAGCAGTGTTCACATCGTCACTCTTTTTGTCAGTCACTTCAATTATTTCAGCAAACCATTAAAGCTCCGCTCATGACTTGGAATATAAGATCTAAGTGTCAGGAGCAAGGCTTCTTAGCGCGCAGAATTAACCGGAGGGCTACTTGCGGTCATCCGTGGCGTTATTTTGACTGACAGCCGTAGTTTACAGCGCCCTGGGGATGACTCCGGAGTGGGGTGGGGCTGTCCGTCACGTTTTATTGAAATTGTAGTTTCAATATACGTACCTATGGAGTAGAGATATAATTTGTTGGTAGATACTTATTTGTACATATTATAAATAACTAAATCTAACAAACGTTGTTTTGCCAAATTAATAATTTTTCACTAAAGTAATAACTTACATCCTATCCTCAGACTCAGACATCCTATCATCCAATAAGTATAATACACAAAATACTCATAATAATCAGCTAAGCCGTTTCGGAAACCAGTAAAAATACTGTGACACGAGATTTATATATTATAAGAGATGGTAGGGATTGTTGTGAAGGGCATATAAAAGTTAGTGCGCCATGCACTGAGCAGAGCCTTTTCAGAACTTTTTTAAACAGTACTTCACCTTCACTTCACCTCCGAACAGCTCTTAACCTTATACCAGGCACAGGTTCGCTCATGCATGGAGTACTGTAGCCACTTGTGGGATGGCTCTGCCAAGTACCAGCTTGATGCTTTGGACTCGGTGGATCGCCGTGCTAGAAGACTCATTGGCAACCCGACACTGGTCTACAAAAAACTTCAAAGCCTTGAACATCGTCGTAAGGTTGCCTGTCTGTCGGTGTTCTATAAAATATATTTCGGAGAGTGTGCACAGGAACTTTTTAACTTGGTTCCCCCGTCACCTTTCTACCATAGAACGGCAAGGCATCGTAAAGGCTTCCACCCATACATAGTTGACGTGCCAACGACGCGTACGAAGCGGTTTGGTTCCTCGTTCCTGATACGCACTGCAAAGGCCTGGAATACACTCCCAGGCAGTGTCTTTCCTGCCACTTACAACCCGGGTGCCTTCAAATCAAGAGTGAATAGGCATCTTCTAGGCAAGCGCGTTCCACCTTAGACTGTATCATCACTTTCCATCAGGTGTGATCACAGTCAAGCGCTAGCCTATATAGCATAAAAAAAAAAAAAAAAAGAGCCCCAATCTCATATAGAGGTAGAACGTAGGGAAAGAATAGAGAAAGTTTATTCTGAATGAGTTCTCAAAAAGAAGGAAATAAGCAAAGTCTGTCAATGTCAATAATTTTGGATTCGTCACACGTTATTGATTAACAAAAAATATTCCATTACAGAATTAAACAATTTTTTTTCACAATTGAAGCTCGTAAGTTTCAGCCGGCGCTTTCAGCTATAAAAAGTGAAATACTTTGATTACGAACTTGTATCTTCCAGGAAGATGCATAAAAGAAAAACAGAAAACATCGTCAAGAAAACTGTTAATTTGGACTCTACTTACAATAAACAAGGAAAGATAAAAACAGGAACAAATGCAGAATTGAAAAATCCTTCAATACCTTACAACAGCAATCCATTTTTTCTTCCCAATCATGTACGTACCTTTAAATTCCAGTCCAATGCAAAATCACGAAAGACAAAACCCAAACCATTTATAATGTCCGATCTTAAAACAATTTGTGATATAGATGAGAGTTTCTACAATATTATAAAAGGTAGACCATTACGACCATTTTGTGATGTTAAAGTTTATATTAAGAATTTACGAGACATAACTCTTTTTAGAGCTAATGCAGCATATTTAAAAGAACGAATCATCCAAATAGATGCTACTCTTTTTGACGAAGAAAGAGAATATAAGAAAATTGATAAATTTTATGTTAAAACTAAATTAAACTTCGTCAATTTTTTAAAAGAAAAATATAATACAGCCAACAGTGTTCAAGAAAAAGCGGAACAAAAATCCCAAGAGTTAAATGATGTGAAACAACAACTTGATGCTTTAAATTTTGAATACGTTAAAATAAGAAATGAAGTTGAGAATTTGATTAGTGTTTATGAAATTTTATCTAACTATGGTAATTTTTTAAATTCAGTATCTCCAAACATGTGGCGTATTAAGTATGATACAGATTTTGAAGAGAATAAATTACTTTTTGCGAAAGTTTTTTCAGATTCGCTCTTGCCAACAGATTCATTAATGAATTTATATAAAAGTAGTAAAAACTTGTTCGAAAGGCCAAATATATTTTACAATCACCCCCAACAACTTATGCAAGTCTTTGACTTCGTGCGTAAACAATGTTTAAACTATATGCAAATTGGATGTTATTCTTCAAATATTTTAAAGTCAGTAGTAAAAAGTCGCGATCAAATCACGATAAAACTATCAGCAGAAATTAAAGAACTGACCGATTTCACTAAATTTATTGAAAATCAAGTGAAATCGATGGAGGAAGACGAAATGGTGTTTAAAAATAAATTTAATAGAATATTGTTCAAAGATTTTAAGAACCTGTTCTGTTCTTTCGAGTCTAGTCACCTTTTTACGTGTGTTCAGTTCGTACATACTCAGCTATTAGGAGGTCCAGAAGACCCTAACGATAATATTGTAACTCTAGCTACGAATATTGAAAATCTACATACACATATGATTTCGAAATTGGATTGTTTCCCGACAGATATTGTGAATAATGTATTTCGTGAAGTATTTACTCGTGATATTAAGACTATGAAAAGAGCTCATAGGGCTCAAAGAAGTCTAATAGAATATGATTTTTTAAAGGAATCTCTGATATCAAGTTTTAAACCACCGATATATAAGCAGAAATGTAAAAAGAAGTAGAAAATTACGTTCTCTCTACGAAATGCAGTAGAAGATTTATTATATAATAACATGTTTTCATGTTTCGACCACAGGTTTCGACCTGTAAAGATTAAGTTATGTTAGGTACATTTATTTTGTTTCTAAGTTAAACTGTTCTTATTGTAAGTCAATAAAATGTTTAATATACAGAAACTGCAGTCTTCATTACTACGGGTGGATTATTCTAGCAAGTAATTACCATAAGTTAGTTCACATATGGCGGGTAATTCCGTATTTCTGCCAAGAGTTCTATAAAACTTGTCTCGCGCCCTCTGAGACTAAACATTTGCTTTCATGAATACCTTACCATAATAGACGTTGGAAGCCGCCACCATAATAGCAGCAATGTAAATTTAATCTTGATTCTTTCCAAGTAAAGCCAATTTTACGTTCACTTTGAATGTTTTAGTTGTTATTTTCGAAACAAATAGAAAATATGTTTGATGGACCAAAAATAATAGATTTGAATAAGGTATGCTTGGGCTTGTCATTTGAATAGAACAACCCAAAAAAGGATTCAATCCCGTTTTGTGTTCAGTTTGACTCGCTGAAGAGTGTATTGTTATTTTACTTTATGAAACTTTAGGACTCTAGATATGAAGAATAAAGATGTTCAATATCGCAAACTTACAGAGCGTTCAGACGGATATTTCGATGCAAATTGAATAATTTTGCCTCTGATTAAGTTTTGTAGCGGGGACAAAAAGTTCATATTGTGTCAATTTAACTTCTAATCACTTTTTAAATACGTTAGTAGCGAGACGAGAGCGTGATCAACGAATAAATTTGAATTTATTAACAAACTGATTCGCCTCCGCCCGGTTTGCTGACGGTTCGAGGGGAGCTAAATTGATTTTTTTTACATTCTATTCACTTCTTCATAATGGCAACTAATGGGAAATTATAGGTAAACAATTGAGTGTGTTAAGGAAAATTGAAATACTTTTAATGTTTTATTGCATACCTCCTCTTAGAAGTTATCATTATTAAATTTGTCTTTATATGTTGCTTTAATCCACTTAAGGATTTTATTTTGTGTGTAATAACTACAGCGTTTATTTAGTTTATTTGCTTGTTACAATGGCTTGTCTAATCTTTTTAATTTCTTATATTTATTATTGTTGGCACCTCTACCTAAATTGTTACTTTACCAGTTACAGGTATGATTAGAAACAGCGGCGTGGTCGTATAAACAAAGGACGGGGTTTAAATTCCAAATACCAAAGGCATTCGTTGGGCAATAATAACAATATTATTATGCTCGGAAGTTATTCTTTGAAGCCACGTTATAGATATCCAATTTATGATTTAAACAAAACTGCCGTGAAATGCCGGAGGTTTCATGCTAGACTCAGGGCTGTCAGTTTCCACCTACAATCCATTTGAAAAGCCGTAAATGGTTAAAATTTTGTTTGAAATAATGGACTGCATATATGTTCTCTTAATATAACTAAGAACCATACTAGTTAAAGCAGTATTTTATAATCAGCACTGAACTAAATCAAAAATTGTAATAGAAAATTTAGAAAATGTAAAACACCTTTCTACCATAGGACTGCAAGACGCCGAGAGCGGTGGCATCCTTATGTGGTTGACGTCCAACAAACTCGCACGAAACGTTTTTCCTCCACGTTTCTGATACGAACCGCTAAGGTGTGGAACGCCCTTCCAGCCTCCGTGTTTCCAGCCAAGTACAATCTAGGTGCCTTCAAGAGAAGAGTGAATAGGCATTTTCTAGGCAAGCGCGCTCCATCCTAGACCTCATCATTGCTTTCCATCAGGCATGATTGTCGTCAAGCGCAAGCCTATCTACAATAAAAAAAAAAAAAAAAAAAAAAAAAAACATTTGACTGGCTTTTCAGAGCTATGTGACTGGAAATAAAATAGGTATCTCTGCTATATCGCAAAAGAGATATTATGAAGATACCTGTGCGCCTGAAAATTTTCCTCACATTGTATAGCATGGAGATTGTGTAAGAAAAGCGTATTGATCGCTATCGTTATCGTCAACAAATTCTGCTCGCTGATTGGCTGGAAATGTAAACAGAGGGTTTGGCCAATCAGCGGGAATGATTTGTTTACAATTACGATAGCGATGAAATGTTTCTCTTACGCAGTTCATGGGCTGTAATGGATGTGGCACACACAAAAACTGCGGTCATTTTTAGAAAACTTCTCTATTTATGACGTGGTTTAAAAACTGGTGGCAACCGTAGCTTGCATGCCTGTATTATGGAACAGGGCTCGGGACAAAGGAGGCAGTGGAGCGTCAATTGATAATTAATATTGTTTTATTATAAGCCCCGTATCTCGACGGAGCACCGCTCTGCCAAATTCTGACGCATCCACGCGTGGTTAATGCAATAATGGTATTACGTTTAGCCTAATTTTAATCACGGCTTTATTGCAATATGCTTTAATGAGATTCTTTTTCTATTAAACATTTCTCGAGTCCAGTCATGCAAAAAACTTATTGCTTACTGAGTTTATAGTTTATAGGTGTGAATAAAATTCTATACCAAACGTAGTCACAGCTAAAATACATACTTTTAACAGTTTTTAGCACTGTATCTTGAAATTAAAACAATATGAATTTCATAATATTGCTATTTTATACGAAAACGTCAGCTAAAGTACAACATAGTGCTTCGTATTTACGCCATAATTGCTTCTGAATGACTTTCAAGTTCACAATATGCACATTTCTTTCCATTAGTTTCTCACAGACATGTAAAATATTTGGGAATGTGCAAAATAAGTTCGACGCCCGTTATAATGGTGCATAATGGATATACGTTAACTCTACCCTCAGCCTGTCAGGCGAAATTGCGATTAATCCCGCAAAATGGAAATTATCTATTTTTTTCAGGATTTAATATTTTACCAGAGTTTTATATGATACTAGCTGCCCGTGGCTTCACTCATGTTTACTCTCTAGTGAACCATCTCTAAGGGTTGAATTTTCAAAATTTACAATACCCTTTTTTACGGATGTTTACGTCATCATACCTAGTTGCACGCCATATTTTAGCTCAAGCTATCCAGTGGTTTGACTGTCAGTCAGTCAGTCGCTTTGTACTCACTGCTGTACAAAGAATGCATTGAATTCCGTATATATAGACAACGGTCTCCACATTAACATTATTTTTAATATAATTAATATTTTTTTAAATTGACATCCGTATTCCAAAGTAATAGGCAAATAAACAAATGGTACTTCTCTATATGACAGAAAATGTGCATTGAAAAGAAAGTAATTTTTTGTATGCAAAATTAATAAATGCCAATGGTTCTTATATAGATATCACTATTTTCCTTTACTAGGATATTTTGGTTTTGGTTCATGAGAAAACTTTATACCACCTTTGATCATCATACTTCTTTCACCAATTGTAATGAAATTTCGCTAATTTAGTATCATGGACGAAAAATTGGTTTAAGTTACGAGACGCCGTCTGTCCAATAAAATAGAATTTGGCGTCGTTTATTTTTAGGTTAGATCGTCCAAGTTTATTTTAGGCTCTCATTTTGCATATTTTCGTGCCTTCATAATAATATATCAACATGTTTTGTACTCTCAAGTGAGTTGTGGTGTCAAGTTTCATCAGTTATGTACATTGTACAGGGTTCACACCAATTGGTAGCTCGGTCTAGGGGTTGATTGATAGCGGTAAGCTCAGTCTCTAAATGAATATTCAGATTTTTTCGTCAGTTAAAAATAAGACCTATTTAGGTTTTCTGAAGGTTGGGTGAATAAATTATTGCTTTTAAATCAAATAAATAAATCAAATAATATTTATTTCAAAGTAGGTACATATCAAGTACTCTTTTTGAAAGTCATACAAATACAATATTAAATCATACAAAATTACAAATAATCATATAGAAAATGGATATGATTGAAAACATTTTAAAGTACAAAATTTTGACAAAAGTGTGGAAAAACTAAATTAAAAATTTAGTTTTTCCATACTTTTGTATATGAGTGAGGCAGCTTATTACATAATAGTGAACCAAAACTGGAACCTAGTTGGTCAGAAAAGACTAAAATATCTGTGCTAGCACCACTGTCGGGGTTCGCATTGGAACGTTTTTCTTCGCACATTTGGACAGTATCACATTTTTGGCGCAAATAATTAAATATTTTTCACTTTGATGAATACTTTGTGAGCCCTATCCCAGCCGTCCGTCACTCAAAATATAGACAGGCCTGGAGGTGGTGAGCAAAAATACAGGCGCGCCTTTGAGACGGTTTCGGCAGCTGCCACGCTGCTGACAATGATGGGAACTGCTGCGGAGATATTGAATCCCGTACTCCCGCCAGCAGGTTTGTTGAAGGAACGGACAGTTGTTATTTGGTTCAAGCTCCATAATTATAACCCTTTCATTTCGGAGGGGTATGCGTAAGGAATTTTCTGTCTATAAAATAGTGGCCCTTTCCGAGAAATCTCAATTTTCTT
Organism: Coenonympha arcania; assembly: GCA_036785405.1. Lineage (NCBI taxonomy): Eukaryota > Metazoa > Arthropoda > Insecta > Lepidoptera > Nymphalidae > Coenonympha > Coenonympha arcania. Next base: position 1,725,228 of record CM072063.1, on the reverse strand, counting down.
GAGATAATATGAAAAATTGTACGAATATCCAATAAACTCCACATTAGTTACCTAATGTCCCCTGTATACCTATAAAATATTCCCTTCTAAAGCATCATGTAATCGTGAGGTGTCTGTAGCCGAAAAGACTTCCGTTTTCCCATTTAACTTTTGCACATTTTAGTCTAATCTTTAGCTATATTTTGTAACTTTGGTAAGCTACAGTTGGCACTGAACCAAAACGTTGTACCTATCTTGCATAATATGGAGTTATATGAGGGGCGAGTTCTATAGAACTGGAGCCAGGACTCGTAAGCTTTGCCCTTAGCAATTTGCACAAGCCATCCCACTTGGAATGTTCTCTAGGCTATAGTTTACACTTTACACTACCTAGCGACTTACTTTATGGATAGGTACAACACAAATTGTACCAGTCTGGTTTCCATTTTTTTTTTCCTTTTTAGGTACGGTAAGGGTTTCTTTCCTCAAAAGAAAAAAAATGGTACCCTTATAGCTTCTCTTTTCGTCTGTCTGTCACGACCGTTTATTTCGGCAACTATTAAAGCTATCGATATGAAATTTGGAATAGTGGCCCACAGTCATTGCAATCATAAAAGATTGAAAATCGTTTTTATTTAAATTTAGAAAGGGTGGAAAATCGGGGCCTCTAAATTTCAAAATGAGTTGCGGTGTGAAGGAGTTACAAATACACACACACACACACACTAACATTACAAAGTTTTGCCTTTATAATAATGTGAGAGTCTGATGAAGATTACTGAAAGTGTCATTAATTTGCCTTTTACGTTTTCAGTTGTTATTACAAATACCAGTAGCACAAACAGGCCTTGGATCTTTTTTAGGACTACCAGTAGAAGTATAAAGAAAAATTAAAGTTGAAATGAGTTTACCTTGACTGTATGGTGTTGAAAGTAAACGCAATACCGCTGATATAATCACTTTATAGTGCGCGCACTGATCTTTTTACCTTTACTCTATTGAAGAGATGCGAGAACCAAATCGATTGATCGCTACCACAGACGTTTCACCACTTGCTGAAAGGTCTTGATAATATAATATAAAAGCTTTCAAGAGTATACCGCTCGGCGTGTCTGAAGTATCAATTCAGCTTGTAAGACGACTACCTCTCGGATGTTGAACACCCGATGGCTGTATCGGAAAATTGCTCGACACTCTCTCAGAGTTCGGAGCGTCTCAGGAGAGTTGATTTTTATTAAAACTAAAATAAACGATACTGCCGCGCGGTCGTAAATATTGGTATTGGAGATGTGCTATCAAAAATCCGCACTTTCTTGTAAATAAATGGGATATTTTCTAAATCTTATAGCTATATTTATCTCACGGACTTCGATCTTTGTATCATTTAATTACTTATATTTTTACCCCGTTAGTACAAAACGAAAAGGAGGAGATGGGTAATGAAATATGATGATGATGCAGCCGAATATGTTATCGCACTAACTTGGAAGGGGTAAGTGAACTGACACCTTACTATTTATACCTACACAGCGGAACGCTAAATCGCTTAGGTTGCGTAAAGGTGCGTCTTTGCGGGTAGTGCGATAACTAGCTACGACCGAAAGCTCCCACCAGAGTAGTAGCAAATTAAGAAATCATAAAATTCGAAAGAAGCTCGTTTATGATTTTTTTTGTGTACACTAGGTAGGTCTTTAATTTAAATGGCAAAATGACATTTGCCATGCTAGTTGATCCAATAAAAAAAATCTACGAAACTATACACGAAGTATTAAGTGCTGGAGTCGCAATCCAAAACAGATTTACTGCTCGCATGACTGATGGCAGCAATACCAAACGACGGAATGATACCAGCCACCCTTTGACGTAATTTTTTAACGCAAGGGTGCACTAGAGGTCCATTAATCTCCGGACCCGAGGCATAGGCTACACAATTAGGTGAAAAAATTGAATATTAAGCTGCAGCCATTAGGGCGTAAGGGCAAGACAAATGATTCGAATCTACATTTCCGAGCCCCTTTGCTCGTATGTTATTGAAATATTGGAGTCGCGCGAGGAGACATTAGTCTTGTTTCCACATGGGTACCTAGTACCTATATTATGTTCTGCGCTGCTGCATATAATAAGTATATGCATTTTATGAAACCTCACAAAAAATGGGATAGAATCTATTTAAAAAGTCCTGACATTCATTCATTATACTCATTCTGGTCCAGCCTAAACCTTTAGCGCTAGAAAACTGAAATTTCGTACAGAGGTTTATTAGTGATAGACCTCTTATTAACAAGTAATAAGGAAGATTTTATGGAAATTTCCAGCAGATCATCCGAGTAAAACACAGGTGAGCTAGTCTACTTATAACAAAATTAGTTATTCATAATATTTGTTTTAGGTAAAGATTGGACCAAGGAATCGCGTGTCTCATATAAACTTTGCCCCCCTTTTTCACCCTGTTCGGAAAATTCTTTCTTATCGGATGCCTACGTCATACCAAGAACACACCCTCAAATTTTCAGGTTTCTATAAAATCAGCGGTTAGGTTGTCTGTCAGTCATTTAAGACAGCATTTTATATGGTTAGAATATTGAATTACTTGGCTTGGCTTAAAATTTCTTTTAGCTTGCGTGGGACAGAACCAGTTGTCGGTACCGATTACGACGGTACTGTCGGTATTACGATTTTTGCCCCAAACTCGAGCGTTCGGAATTCAAAATAACATAGAGTAGATCCTTGGCTATAAATTACAACAGCAGATTAATTCATTGTTGTTACTATTTATGCGCTCCTTCAGATTTCGTTAGTCAGGTGGTTGCTCCTAAATTTGCTTACGCGGATTGCGATTTTCTTTAATTTATCCTTAATGGGTTCGGAACGAGCGCGAATGTTCGCACTGATTGCCAGACTCCCCCGGGGGCGTGTATCTGCACGATACACAATACTTTAATACCTAACCGCTTGTTTGAGAACAATTTCGCGCGAAAATGTTAAGATTAATAAAGGTTTTAGTTTCTATTGAAGATACGAGGTATTCTTTGTACATTATTTAGAAACTAGCTGACCCGGCAAACGTTGTTTTGCCATTTGGGAAATAAATAAAAAAATAGATAACAACCTACTCTCAGACCCAATAATCATACAAGGAAAATTTCACCGAGCCGTTTCGGAGGAATTTGGTAACAAAGAATGACACGATAATTTTATATAATTATGTATTAGAGATATCTCTGACAATATGACAATTAAGATTCGCCGCAACAACGCTTCGTCCGCGGACATGTTTGAAAACGTTAGTGCTCGTACAGCGTACTGCTCTCGTCGTACGCGAGGATTACGCTACGCTTACGCTTACGAATGCGCCACCGTGTGCGAATGGGCTAAGTCTTTGTTGACACCACAGAATACGTATTTTTTACACTCATGCCAATATTAACTTATTTTATTAAGGGGATTTATTGAATTTATTTTTGTCTTTCTCACTCTCACGGTCCACGGATACGTAGGTAGGTGCGTCCTGCAGAGTCGCGGAAGAATATAACAGAAAAACGACCTTTTACCTAATTACTCAAAAACTAAGCCAGTAATAAAAAATCTGTTTCTAAGCGTTTTACGATATTCTTATTGCCGACACATTAAAACAAAAATTACAATAACATCCATTGTAGTTTCCGATAAAAACTAGAAAAACTGAGATTTTGGAGCAACTTTTGGGAGAACTTTCTATCGAGAAAATTTTATCCAATCGTGTTTCTGCTTCTAAGCGATTTTAAATCAAAGACCCAAAATACACGACGTGTAAATTAGAAAGTAATTGTCTTTATAGTTTTTAAATAAAACTCCATTCAAAATAGCTTAAATACGGCTTCTACGCCGTTAATTATCATTTTAAATGTGCGAAGTAAAAACCCATATTTCACTTAATAAGTTAATTCCTACTTTATTATTCAACCCCTTCCTACCTAATTGGTAGGTTGGAGCTTCCAAAAATTGCCATTTTACATACTTTTTCTATTATGTTACTAATACTATATTAATTACTAAGTATAACGGACTAAGGGACTCATAAGCGCGACTTACAATGGGCGAAAACTTTTAAAACAGCGCCATCTATCTAAATAAAACTCCATTCATATTATGAATAATACGGCTTCTACGCCGTTAATTATCATTTTAAATGTGCGAAGTAGGTTCTTAAGTACTTAGTAAGTACACATATTTCACTTATTTCCTACTTAGTACTTTACTAGCTGATGCCCGCGACTTCGTCCACGTGGGATAAAAACTATTCTATCTTTTAAGTTGGACCAAATGACAGATATTCACGAAGTTTGAACTGATTTAGTTCAGTAGTTTAGGAATCCATCGCGGACAAACAACGCGTGACACGTGATTTATATATTAAGACTAGCTGACCCGGCCACGTGTTGCTGTGGCTAAAGTATTTGTTATATTAATAAATTAAAATTGCGACTATAATTTGAGATTTAAACTATCCTATCTCTCAAGTTGGATCGAACTGCACATGGTGTGCGAATTTTATTATAATCGGTTCAGTAGTTTAGGAGTCCATCGCGGACAAACATTGTGACACGAGATTTATATATATTAAGATTATTCAACCCCTTCCTACCTAATTGGTAGGTTAGAGCTTCCAAAAATAGCCATATTGTATAATACTTTTTCTATCTATTATGTTACTAATACTATATTAATTATTAAGTATAACGGACTAAGGGACTCATAAGCGCGACTTACAATGGGCGAATTTTAAAACAGCGCCATCTATCTATGGATGGATGTACTAAAGTTTGTACTACCCGGCAACGGCTCCCTGGACCATGCGCGCATCTCCACGGGATTGCAGCGATTATTACTCGACCACCGAATGGGCGTCCACTACCTCGTGAGCTCCTGCGATCGCCTTCGCCAACGCGACAACCCGTAAGCGAAGACAGCGACGAGGAGGACTTAACCAGTATTTACAACACTCCTGCTCTCTGTGATGAGCCGACCCGATCTATGGGGGACCTAGACCGTACATCACAACAAGACCTCGAGACCCTAAGCCCAGACGGCAGGCCTTAGCCACGTTAGGCTTAAAGAACATTACCGGGGAAGTGATCTTTCCCGCGCCTATTCCCGGGCGAGGAGGCTAAGTCTCGAGGCCCGTACCCCTGTTAGGCCAAGGCGTAACAGAGAAGACTACTGCTGCTGCTGCAACGGCTCGCTGGCGGAGCTGCCCTATACCAGTATACATTATACAACCCTACCTAGCCTCAGGCCTCAAGCCAAAGTAGCGAGGTCTTAGGTCACTATAACCAGCGGTTAAAAGATCAAGACCTGGAGGTTTACTTCTAAATCTTCTGCAATATCGCACTTGCAGGAGAATTGATCTTGATTTCGAATTGTAAATCCAACACCTCCTGAGGCTATCCCGGTAGCGGGACGAAACGTGCCTCAAGAGTGATGTGAGTTTTTTGCGGTATGAGTTTTTTGCGATGTGAGTTTTCACGAAAGGTTGAGAAAGTGATTGGGAGGGCGGGCGGCGGCGCTTGGCTTGTTATTTCAAGCATGACCATATCGTTTTTTTCAAATAGCACATTATAGCGAAATAATTTAATCTTTCTTGCTAATTTTTTATTTACCGTTGTTTCCACCGGTACCTGGCTCAATTAAACTTGTTTAGGATTGAAAATCGGCCCTAAAACAATAAAATATCCAGATACTACTACCTTATGTTCAGTTAACCGCTTACTTCAGACAACCAATAGATTGTTGTAATGTAAATACGTATTTATGTACTTTATCACAATCAGAATAGTAACGAGGTCTTTAAATAATGCACTGTATATTCTAAATAGCTATCTATGTACTTATAGTCTTAAATGAGCTCCGCTGCCGACAAAGGCTTCGCCTAGACATCACTCCGCGGGGAGTTCGGAACAAAGTAAAATGCAAATTCTCATGTATTTCCAATTAGTCCCGACTCCCTATCCCGCGCAACGTCTTGAGATAGCTAACACTGTCGCATATCACATTTTAAAGACTTCATATCTCATCGTTTTAACTTGTTTATTTACCTACACAAGCACACGTGTTATGAAGCGCTTTCTTGAATAATAAATACCCCGATCTTTAAACTGTGGTAATACCAAAGACCGGTCATGACATACGGAGCTCACACGTGAACACGTGAAGACTCACAGTAGGCCTTATCCACAAGTTTAAAGTCACTCAGCGTGCTATGGAGAGGGCTATGTTGGGTGTTTCTCTGAAGGCAGACGTGTTCTGGAGTGCGTCCGGAGGACCGTGTGTGGTGGCGCGCTCTCGGAAATGCCTATTATTTAAATATATTTATTAGCAGGACAGATTAATTTGTTTTGCTATAATCCGCTAGGTACTTGAAAATAATCTGTATGGTATAATAATCAGGAACACCGCCCACATTACACACAATTCTTCCAACACATTCTTCGACGCACGTTTCATCCCGACACCGGGATATACCATACAGATTATTTTCAAGTACCTAGCGGATTATAGCAAAACAAATTAATATATCCTGCTAAGTATGGATTTCCGCAAAATACCGTCTGCTTCCATTCAATATTTAATTAGTTTACAAAAAAGCTCGAAACTCTGAGACACCTGTTGAATGTGCATTAGTCTTTAATAAACATAATGCCTATATCACCTTCTCTCCCAGATTCAGTCCCGGGCAGACGTCTAACGTTTATAAATAATACATTCAGATCCTCTCGACGACTTTGCAAGACGTTGAATCCGACACCTGGGCGGTTTGAAAATTCTAATATCGCTTCAAAAGCTTCCACGAATGCACTCCGTTTTAAATGATGGAAATATTTTGAATTTTCTTTTTAGAAACATTGGAGTTTTCTACAACTCGTCCCTAACGCCGTGAATAGGTAGGAATATTTGCAAAGCAAGCGTTTCCATTTTTGATATTCCCGTTGGTATCAAAAATACACGTAGGAAATGGATCTTGAGTCGCCAAAGAGACCCAAGCGTAGAGCTTTAGTGTGGGTAGGTAATTTGTACTGTTAGGTAGTATCATTCTTAAAACCAAATAGCTACTCAGTTTTCAAAGCATTTTCATTCAACAACCTCATCGCATCATCTTCCTGGGTAATGGAAAAGTAGGTCGGTATATATGCTATAAGTCGTCGTAATCTAAAAACGAACTCCCCTCCACGTGTGTACCCTTATACGTTGAAAGAAATATTCTTTGTTGTAGTGGAGGGGCATTCATTTTCAAATTAGACGATAACTGCCTATTGACTAACAACAAGATGGATTATGGCGGAGGCGTCAACTCAACTGAAACTATAACGCAAGTTACTATAACTTAAGTATTAAAGTAGAACTCCAGAGGCTAGTTCGTACACATTATGGATAACAGTATATGGAAACTAATCTCAGAGATTAGTTTTCGAAGTGTACGCTAAGACATTTATTAAGTCTCAGATTTGCGTCTAGTCAAATATTGTAGCAAAAGCTTACGAGTCAACTTATCAAGACATGGTCGGCAACAGGTAGGGCGAGGGACGGCTTGCTATTTGAGACTCATGCTAAATTCAGTAACTTAGAATATAGAATCTTAGGTAGGTACAGGGTACTTAAATATATCTTGTATACTAGCTATGTGTATAACTTTTTATTGAACTTTCTGTCTTCGTCATTCGTTTAAAAAGTAGATTAGGTACTTAATCTATTTTGAAAATATTTGCAGGTTCTGACATCCGATGATGGATTTCACTTGGTTCGCTTGGAATTTGGATGATGCTCCATCCCGGTACAACAACAGTAAACAAACGATTCCCGCGGGAAGCGATCGACGTCGAGAGAATTGTACTACCTAAACCTATCCTATAGAATGTGTCAACAACACTGATAAGAAAACTCAGAATATGGACATTCGAACGATTTACGTAATCATTTTTCGTACAATCAAACAGTAGCGCTCTCTGTCAAAATTGTATACGTGGCTGCTGAGCGAACTACAGCATGGCTTTACTGTTGGTGGCAAAACATGCATTTTTGGAACCGATATACTGTCGAAATTTTTTCACGCCGTCCGCCCTGTCCAGGATAGGTATAAAATGTCTATTTTCATTTTTCAACATTCTATTCGTGTGGTCACATGAGAACGGCTTTTGTCTATGACACACAATATAAACAAAACAAGTGCTACTTAACTTGTTTGTAACATATAACTTGTTTTCACCCGTTCAGCCATGTTCAGCCCATAAAATAACGCGGTATCGTTAAACATAAAAGAGATTTCCGAGCCGCTGGCTTCGGCCGGGAATCGAAAGAATGCGCTCCCGAGTCCCAGGCTCCCAGCCCACGATATTTTATCACGGCGGTGAAAGCGACTCACGGATTCTTCTGTTTGTTTGAACAAACGAGCAACAAATACGATGCGGAAATGCTTCAACCGCTTTTATTTTAGCAAGCGAAGCGATTCAAAGGAATACTGAGCTTTCAAGGTAGTACTTACCCAACTTATAAAGGGCAGACTCGACTACACTCAAAATAGTACTCGTACATACTAGTTGGTACATACGCTGCTGTCGTCTAAAAAAAAGTAATCTACCTATTTTGTGCATCACATACATGCGTGTTCTTATTTACTTTTGGTTTAATAATTAGTTGTTGACTACATCTATATATATAAAAGAATGAGGCATTTTGGTTGTTCCACGGATTCCGCCAAAACTATAGGTCCTAGAGATCTGAAATTTGGTACCTAGGTAGATATTAGGTCATGAATTCGTACTAAGACGGGGATTCCAGAAATTCCATGTTTAAGGGGTAAAAATCATACATTTAAGGGTATTTCCCATACAAAAGTAAAATTTTTTCGTTGTTCCAGGAATTCCCGAAAAACTAAAAGTCGTATAGATCTGAAATTTGGTATCTAGGTAGATATTAGGTCATGAATTTGTACTAAGACGGGGATTCCAGAAATTCCATGTTTAAGGGGTAGAAATAGTACATCAAAGGGATTTCTCCATACAAAATTGTAATTTTTTCGTTGTTCCAGGCATTCCAGAAAAACTAAAAGTCGTAGAGATCTGAAATTTGGTATCTAGGTAGATATTAGGTCATGAATTCGTACTAAGACGGGGATTCCAGAAATTCCATGTTTAAGGGGTAGAAATAGTACATCAAAGGGATTTCTCCATACAAAATTGTAATTTTTTCGTTGTTCCAGGCATTCCAGAAAAACTAAAAGTCGTAGAGATCTGAAATTTGGTATCTAGGTAGATATTAGGTCATGAATTCGTACTAAAACGGGGATTCCAGAAATTTCATGTTTAAGGGGTAAAAATCATACATTTAAGGGTATTTCCCATACAAAAGTAAAATTTTTTCGTTGTTCCAGGAATTCCCGAAAAACTAAAAGTCGTAGAGATCTCAAATTTGATACCTAGGAAGATATTAGGTCATGAATTCGTACTAAGACGGGGATTCCAGAAATTCCATGTTTAAGGGGTAGAAATAGTACATTAAAGGGATTTCTCCATACAAAATTGTAATTTTTTTCGTTGTTCCAGGCATTCCAGAAAAACTAAAAGTCGTAGAGATCTGAAATTTGGTATCTAGGTAGATATTAGGTCATGAATTCGTACTAAGACGGGGATTCCAGAAATTCCATGTTTAAGGGGTAGAAATAGTACATTAAAGGGATTTCTCCATACAAAATTGTAATTTTTTTTGTTGTTCCAGGAATTCCCGAAAAACTACAAGTCGTAGAGATCTGAAATTTGGTACCTACATTGACATTAGGTCATAAATTCGTACTAAGACGGGGATTCCAGAAATTCAAATTGGAAGGGATAAAAATCCTACTTTTAAGGGATTTTCCCATACAAAAGTGTAATTTTTGCGTTGTTCCAGGGATTCCAGCGAAATTAAACGTCGTAGAGATCTGAAATTTGGTACCTAGGTTGGTATTAGGTATATCATGAATTCGTATTCAGAAAGGGATTTTCGAGATTCAAATTTTGAGGAGGAATAATTTTGAATTTTTTGGCCGCCATTTTGAACTTTTTTGTTACTGGGCCGATTGCTTTGAAAATCGATATTTGACTATGGCAGCAAGCATAGAGAAGGAATTTGTGGTCAAAATTTAAAAAAGTGGCCGCCATTTTGAACTTTTTTGTTACTGGGCCGATTGCTTTGAAAATCGATATTTGACTATGGCAGCAAGCATAGAGAAGGAATTTGTGGTCAAAATTTAAAAAAGTGGCCACCATTTTGAACTTTTTTGTTACTGGGCCGATTGCTTTGAAAATCGATATTTGACTATGGCAGCAAGCAAAAAGAAGGAATTTGTGGTCAAAATTTAAAAAAGTGGCCGCCATTTTGAACTTTTTTGTTACTGGGCCGACTGCTTTGAAAATCGATATTTGACTATGGCAGCAAGCATAGAGACGGAATTTGTGGTCAAAATTTAAAAAAGTGGCCGCCATTTTGAACTTTTTTGTTACTGGGCCGATTGCTTTGAAAATCGATATTTGACTGTGGCAGCAAGCATAGAGAAGGAATTTGTGGTCAAAATTTAAAAAAGTGGCCGCCATTTTGAACTTTTTTGTTACTGGGCAGATTGCTTTAAAAATCGATATTTGACTATGGCAGCAAGCATAGAGAAGGAATTTGTGGTCAAAATTTTAAAAAGTGGCCGCCATTTTGAACTTTTTGTTACTGGGCCGATTGCTTTGAAAATCGATATTTGACTATGGCAGCAAGCATAGAGAAGGAATTTGTGGTCAAAATTTAAAAAAAGTGTCCGCCATTTTGAAATTTTTTGTTACTGGGTCGATTGCTTTGAAAATCGACATCTGATTATTTCACCAAGCATCGAGAAGGAATTTGTAGTCAAAATTTATAAAATTGGCCGCCATTTTGAACTTTTTTGTTACTGGGCCGATTGCTTTGAAAATCGATATTTGACAATGGCAGCAAGCATAGAGAAAGAATTTGTAGTCAACATTTTAAAAAGTGGCCGCCATTTTGAACTTTTTTGTTACTGGGACGATTGTTTTCAAAATTGATATCTGATTATCGCAGCGAGCATAGAAAAGGAATTTTTGGTAAAAATTTAAAAGAATTGGAAACAATTTTGTACTTATATTATGTCTTACCATGGTAGCAAGCAACCACGGCCGGATGGACGAACGGATGGTGGAGTCTTAGTAAGAGCTTTTACCCTTTGGGTACGGAACCCTAAAAATGGCCACCATATTTAACTTTTTTGTGACGATCGAATTTTTCAAAATCAATATGTGACTATTACCAGGAAGCAAGAGAAAATTTTGTGGGCAAAATGGTGTGTAATGCAGGAATTTTGGAAATTAAACCACCATAGTAAAGCATAACTCAGAAGTTAACGTGTGCGAAGCCGCGGGCGTTTGCTAGTCATGTATAAAAATTAGTTAGTAGTTAGTTAACATTATAAAAAAATGGATGCTCCATTAAATTGGTCCTAATAGTTTCCAGATAAAGTCAAGTGTCGGAACACACCTGGTGAAAGTTCAGCCGCCCAAGTATCTGGCTACTTCAGGCGGTAGCTGGCTGAAACTTTCAGTCGATACGCGTCACATGATATTGTAACGTTTAGTTGTATAGCAAATGCAGAGGCGTGAAAATAGTCGATTATTTAGCGGAAGGTTTCGTGCTTTGCCGAACGTGACGTAGTTTGGACTGTTACCTACTTAAAAAAACATTGCGAGCGTAAGTCGAACTTTCGGCGAATTACATACCTACTTGTAACACATGTGTGTCTCTATATTTAGGATCGATGTCCCGTCCGTATCGTGTTATGGCCGTAAAACTTTTTGCTTGATTAGTAGATACATTTTATTATTAATCCCTAAACACTTAATGAGAATTCGAAGTCTGGACACTTAATTTTGCACATCCCTGCTCGAAAAACGTTATTACAAGCTATACATCACTAATATGTAATATTCCAAAAACAACAAGTTGACGACATTAAGGTAAGTTGTTTTAGTACACAACAATGAACATATTCAAAACAATAATTTACATACGCTCCGTCTATATCTGTTGGGAATGTCACTTATGAAAGACAAAGCGTGTCTGTTATTACGAACAATATTTGTTTAGGCTCGCGCAGAGTGTAACACTGGATTTGCATATTGGTAGCTGCAAGCTGTCTTAATTTCGGCGTAATGTGGCGGGGTGCGATTTTGTTCCAGTCAAAGAGCTTGTGGGACTCATACGTAGGTACCTACTTACCATTTTTTTTACCTAAACTCTCTTTGGTTTTTTTTTTGAGAGTGCGTCACCTTAGACCGTTCTCCACCTTCTCATGACTTGTGGAAGGGTTGCTACTACGCAGCCCATCCGCAGACGGCAGAAGATCCTTCTAATACCTAAGCGGTATCCAAAAATCCAGGATATTGTCGATTCTGTAAAAGCACAGATAATATAATGATATGGCCTGTTCTCGGTCACTAGCAAGCTAATCCCTAAGTTCTATGGTAGGTAAAAGAAAGTTCTACAAAGATGGACCCAGAAGACGTGTATGGATGCTCAAAGATTCGTTAGTTCGGCAGTGTTGAATAGGCAGTAGCTAGATATACAAGTGGGTTTTGAGAACGACACAAGACAAAAGAGAAATCTGCTCAAGCATTAAACAGGTTCAATAAACTCTGCTTGAGCAGATTTCCAAAACGGACTGTTGAGCCAATAGTGATGCTAGTGAAATAAGCTGAAAATCCCACTAAAAGTAGTATTTTCTAATGCAATCATATTATATGCCAGATATACTTGATACAGGTTCTTTTGTATATTAATATCTGCTCAGAATTAATATCAAGAAAGCGGCACTACTTAAGATGAAAATTAATAACCTGTGAGATCCAGATTTGCCCTGAGTTAGAAATTTGACATAAGCTCAATACAATTGACCGCCAGACGTCGCGTCGCTGTGAACATGTAACAACAATAATATAGTAATCTGTGTACAACAGACTGCACCGATGCTTTTTCCACTAGCTCTTGCACGACCAGGCCTGGCGCCCGTGTGATGCTATTACAGCGCAATTTATTGTCCCAATCTGCGCGACTGCGGAGCCGGCTGAACTCACTATTTGTTTCCATGCGACGCACACACGCTGTATCGGTTTAGTGGTTTACAGTAAAATTACTATAAAGTATTGCTGAAAATCTCTGGGCTCGACATTTGCAAGAAACTTTCACCCAAATTGCTCTTATATCTGCTAATATAAGTGGAATAGCAGTGGAATTCTTCTCTTAGTTCTGTGTATCAATAAATAATAAATTGTCATTGGAAGAGAAATGATAAAAAAAAATCTATCTTTTTAAACTGTTCCTCGTTTACCTCTTTTCCACGTTTATATTTTGTTAGTGGGTTTCGTATTTTGTTGAGTACTTACTTTATTTTCGTAAGAAACATTAGAAGACTCATATTATAGTAGTTTAGTGACAATAATTGAAATGTAGCCACCACCATATTTTCGTAAAATATATACCCATGTATAGGTACATCTTCAAGTAAAATTCTAGGCGTTTCCAAGAGCTAAGAAGAAACAGTAGGTGTAATGAAATCTAGCATTCGAAATTTGCTACTTATATTTTGTTCATTTAAAACATTTATTTGCACGTTATTGCAAAATGTATCTATACCTAGATCGCAAGTAAGTACGATGACTCTTTTTAATTAGCACAAGGACGTCTGTCCGTCGACTGAGCGCTTTCTTATTTATGAAAATGCCAATTTTTTCATTGAAAACGTCCTGGGACCGACCCGCCGACGTAATAACGAGAAATTAAATTGGAAAGTGCCTTCTCGGAAAATTTTAATGGCCTTTGTACACAGATTCATTGTTACCTATTGCTAAAGCCCCAGTTCATTTTATGAACTTTAAAAAGTAAAACAAGCAATTGCGAAACATAAAGCCACCTGTAAATCATTGGGCATACAAGTTAAATATTAGATTTTTATATTCAAGAATGAACGTGCATGGAGCGCTATAGACATTGGGGGCCCAAGATGCTACGACTGACTGACGATTCCTGAACATCGGAGAGCGGATTATTGGTTTGGCGGCGAGTTGGCGAAAGATTGGAGAGAGAGTATTAGTTGATCCTTCATCAGATATAATTGTTGTTTTTTTTTTTATAGTGAACGCGAGAAAACGAAAACGAGCTGGTGAGTCACCTGATGTTAAACGATCATTTCATCAGACCCAAGGACATTTCATCAGAGGAGTTACAAATACGTTGCATGCTCCTTGAATAGCCCCATGTCATAGCTTTGAGGGAACATTTCTGCTGGTAGCTGTGTACCTATTGCAACATCAGTGGTCAAAAAAGAGTCGATCATGGGATCTCTTCAGGAGACCAGAGAAACGCATTCACAATTATTATGTTTTTTGTATGCATGTACATATTTATTATGTTTTTTCCTTATAAATATTTTGCAGTCATTCCGGAATAATATTATTACCGGTATAAACTGTCTCTCCCCACTACGATTACGTATTTTCAAAGGATCCTTACCTCCCACTTAACCATTTTTTGAAGACGACCAGATTATAAGTTCTCATCACTATTTTTGGTCAATTGATGTTAGCAATGACGAATAAGTAAACTTATTTTTCCCACTACGAAGACGTATTTCACTTTATGACTCGTACTATTATATCTACATATAAGTGAAAATTAATTTTACACATCACATCCAAACACAGAGAGCTAACAAAAACATTACTAGGTACAAAACAACGTAAATTCAAGAGCGGAATGCAGTGGAGTCATGAAATGCCATAATGTAAGTCTGTCCTAAAGCAAACCTTACCTTCCGAACTGCCGAGTGCGCCGGGCTATTATTCCAGCTATTTCGCCACTTACTCGGGGCATAAATCTTGGATATATATTATTTGGAGGCAAAATACGCGCCGGACAAAACACTTAACCTGATTGACCCTCGGATGGTATTTTTATTGCTTCTTCAGGATCGTCCTTCGCGTGCATTCGGCTCTTGGAAATAGCCGGGATATTTCTTAATGTAAAAACTTCTATCTGGATAATGCACCCAGTTCACATTCTATTGCCGGTCAAATATTTTGTTGTTGAAATATTTTCTTACCTCTTCTTCTCACACAAATCACAATAACTTATTTTATCTAGTTGATACCAATGAATAGTACAAATTTTTGATAGTTACTTACATAATTTTAGGAAGAGAACATCTTAGGAAGATACCGGCGACCAACCAGCTGAGCCGAGTTTTGCCAGTTTTTTTACATGTTTTGACAGGACCTAAGTTTTCCAAATAGGTATTTGCGTGCCCACGGCTCCGCCTGCGAAATTTTTTTTTACACCCCTCAAGTTAGTACCTACCTACTTGACTGCAATCTTGCCAGCAGGGCTAGACAATGTCACTTAAGCGTTTGGCGTTAACGCTAGTCGCTAGTCGACAAAAATGTATGGACAAAACAAATGACTGTAGAAAAACCACGACATTAATTAACTAAACACGCTGTGTTTGAATAATTAACTACGCTAACTTCAACGCTCGCTGGCGTACTCGCGAACCTTGTAGATAACTTTAGCGTACTTCGCTTGACAATTGACAGCCGACAGTATCAAACACAGCGTGTTTAGTTAATTAATGTCGTGGTTTTTCTACAGTCATTTGTTTTGTCCATACATTTTTGTCGACTAGCGACTAGCGTTAACGCCAAACGCTTAAGTGACATTGTCTAGCCCTGCAGATGTGAAATGATGATGCAACCAAAGATGGCTGTACTAACTTGGAAGAGCTTAGACGGTTGATACACAGTTTTGCACCGGAAATCTCATATAAACCGTGGGTTTTTCGGTATAATATTATAGTCTTTAGTAGTTGGAATACGCACAGGCTGAATATTTTGAACCCGAGCTTAATATTCAGGATGTGAAAACTGCTGCTTATGCTACAAAGCTTATTATTAAGATAATCTGAAGCCAAGAGAAACGTTTGAGGTGGGAGCGTTTGAACATCACTCGTGCAAATTGCTTAGCAGGCACAGACGCTGGGTTCGGCTTAAATGGTCTAGGCCAAGACATAAGTACTTATTATGCTAAATTCAGCGTTTTGGCTCACTGCCAGCAGACCATTTTACGAGTACCATGCTTTACACGTCATTATAACGTTTACTTAACACAATACACTATGGAAACAATACAATATAGAAACATCTGTAGAAGTACCTTTAACCTAGGTAAGAAGGTATTATATTATACAAAACATATAATTCAAAATGCGCGACAAAAAACAGTCAATAGGTACGGTCAACGAATTAACTTAGGTACGGTCAACGAAAAATCGATACATAACTTAAAAACTAAAAGGGTTTACAAGTACCCGCATATTATCTTAAACTGTCAACAATATCAACAGTATTAGGTTAGCTTCAAAATATTACTGTACACTGACTGGTGTGCATTCAAGGGATCAAAGAGAGAACAGGGCAGATGTCCTATAGAATTGGGCTGAATTAAATTTTGGGCTGTGAACGAGCAAACGGCGCGGCAGAGTGGAAATGTCTATAGTCTGTAGTCGGAGGACCACCAGCGCTCGCTCGCCCTCCTGCCCCGCTGCCGCCCGTCACGGCTCACACACCCGAAAGCGTCATTGCTACGCGTAGGTCACATCTCTTCTCCGCTACGCATCTCCTCCACTTCTCCTATTTTCTCCGCTTTAGTAGAAACCAGGCCTAGGGCCCGGTTTCCATCAAAGCGGAGCTGTGTTTGAGTAACCAATCAGATTTCGTATTTCGACGACCGAATGGCGTAGAGGTAGCGAACCTGCCGTCTGCGTCGCGGAAGTCGTGGGTGCGATTCCCACTACTGGTAAATGTTTGTGTGATGAGCATGAATACTTTCCTGTATCTGGGTGTTTTTCAATGTACATATTATATTTATGTTATATATTAGTATGTATGTATGTATATTTATCAGTTATCTAGTACCCATAACACAAGCTATCACTTATTTTGGGGCTAGATTGCGATGTGTGTAATGTCCTGATATTTGTTTATTATTTATTTCGAAATCTCCTCTCCCTTCAGTTTCGGAGATGCAAAAATTGCTCTGCTACCAAAAACTAATTATTCTTCTCAGTTGGACTCCACGTAATAAAATGCAAAAAGTTTTCCACTTAAATAAATGGAAAATATTATACAAAACACAATCGCCGTTTATCCAAACAATTTACGGCGTTCAAACTTCTTAGAAACGGTTTGCATTAATGTAGACTATAGATAGTCATAAAAGTTCTCAAGAAATTCTCTATTCCCTATTAAACGCTTTTCAAGTGGTTCAACCTTCTAAACGAAGTAAGTAATAAACAATCTGATGGAGTATCGTAAGTTATAGGTAGGTAGGTATAGGGAATTGCAGCCAATCTAACGCCGATATGAACCTGAGGATGAGCCCATTGAAACATTTTACGTCAACCTTCTTCATAGATGAAAAAAGTAGCGCCAATTGTGAATTATTGTCAAAAGTTCCGCTAATACGGCGCAACAAGGAAGAAATCATCCTTGTGGGAATGAAAAAAGTAGCGCCAATTGTGAATTGTCAAAATTTCCGCTAATACGGCGCAACAAGGAAGAAATCATCCTTGTGGGAATGAAAAAAGTAGCGCCAATAATTGTGAATTGACAAAATTTCCGCTAATACGGCGCAACAAGGAAGAAATCATCCTTGTGGAAATTCGTGTGCGGACTAATAACAAATACCTATAGTGATCTGTGGCGTGGACCACGATCCATAGACAATACTGGCTTACAACTGACGCTATTGGTGTCAAAACAAATCTTTTTGACACCAGTGTACTGGTGATATTTTTACGTGCAATCCGCCGGGGTCCTGTATATACCAACGTCTTTTAGACAATCTAATAAGATCGCCTATAAAATTCTGTATAATGAGATCAGTTCGATTTACATCAAAAAGCCTTCGGGCGACTCTAATGAAATTAACAATTCTTTCGTCTGTCTGACGCGGGTTTGGGCTGCTCGATTGAAATTCAAATCCGAAGTCTCGAGCATATCTAATATAATTAAGACGCTGCAGTAATTGAGTAGACATCCACCCCACTGTTTTAGCTAAACTTTCGCTTTATAAGACTACAAGTAGATACCTACATAGAGTTCAGAAAAAGCGTTTTCTTTAGTGTTTTATTAATTACTTACTCTGTCAGTAAATTTAATTAGCTAAGCAACCGTAAGTTTGTTCTTGTACATAACTTCGTTGCAAGTTAACAACTTCATTCAGATGTTAGGTGACAGTGTATGGGATTAATTTAATGACGTCTCTAAGGCGGCCGGTTTAAGTCCACTATATTAGTTCGCCTAAATGGCTGTGTCAGTAAACATCAACAAACGATTTCCTCCTTAACTCATGTGTAATTGAATGTGGATAAACTGATTACCCAGTATATGGGCATCCGAACGATTTACGTAAACCTTTTTCGTACAAGCAAATATCTGTCAAAATTCTATAGGTAGTTGCTTAGCGAACTACAGCGTGGCGTTACTGTTGGTGGCAAAAGAAGCATTTTTGGCACCGATAAACTGGCGACATTTTTTTCGCGCCACACGCCCTGTCCATGCCTATTTCTATGACATATCAATTTTCTTGTTTTTCAAGTAAGTCGAGCATGCATGAAGGGAACCCCCTTCGTTTTGGGTGACAGACGGACGGCGGAGTCTTAGTTATAGGAATAGTACATATTTTTTACACTTTGGTTATGGAAACCTAAATAGGCGCATTTAGGTACCTACCTAATATATATCTATCGCACCCACGACATTAAGTATACGTTAGGTATGTGGGCGTACAAGATATACAGAAAATAACAAGAGTAACAAGTACTTATAAAGTAATTTGAATATTTATTTATTTATTTATTTAAATTAAGGGACAAACAAACAATCATGCACTACAAAATTGACTTAAATATAAACCTAACTCTAATTACAAACTAATCAGCGCATGACCCACAACGTCGTCCTCAGATAATCTGAAACGTATGCACATGGTGAGGGCAATGCAAAATTAATTAATATAAAGAAGTATCTATTTTTAATTTGAGGTTGCCTATGACTGACCTCTTGAAACCACCCACTCGAGTTGCAAAGATGTCTATATTGCCAAAGTGTTCATTGTACGTCTGCGTCATCCTAAGCAGAGGCGACCGCTTGCCTGCATTCGTGCGGCATTTCGTGGTAGCGAAGAGTTGGTGTGTTCGACAGCTACGAATAGGTGTTCTAAATGGCACACGATAGCAGAGCTTGCGGGTTAAATCAGTGCAATCGTACTTATTATGACACAGATCGTATAAGAACATGGCTTCTAGTTGCTTACGCCTGGACTTTAAGTCGAGTAGGTTATATTTTTCAAGAAGTTGGTCATAAGGCAACCGGTTTCGCGTACACTTGTAATGAATGCAGCGTAAAAATTTTTTTTGAACTTTTTCAATGCTTTTTACATATTTTTCGTAGTATGGATCCCAAATACAGACAGCGTATTCTAGTTGTGGACGCACTAAAGACTTATATAAGTGAATGTATGTAGAGACTCTCTTGAAGTTATCACTCGCTCTAATTACAAACCCATACATTTTGAAAGCTTTATTTATGATATTTTTTACATGTGTATCTAAGTTGAGTTTACAATCTAATGTTACGCCTAGGTCACTAATATTATTGACTCTCTCTAGACTAGAATTGCTAAGTGAATATGCAAAATTGCTGACATTAGTTTTTTTAGTAAAAGTGATATATTTACATTTATTTAAACTTAGATTAAGCTTATTTATCCTACAATATTCAGAAAATCTATTTAAATCAGCTTGAAGTTGGACATGATCGTCAGGTGTTTCGATAGTTTTATATACCTTAAGGTCATCTGCGTAAAGAAGAAAGTCACTATATTTGAAGCATTTATGAATGTCGTTTATGAATAAAATAAATAATAGTGGCCCAAGGATTGACCCTTGCGGAACACCAGACGTTATCGTGACCACTTCAGAGTCATGTCCATTAATAACCACTTTTTGAGTGCGGTTTGTTATGTACGATTTGAACCATCGCCACAAGTTACCACGTATACCGTTGTAGGCTAGTTTTTCAAGCAACAGTTTATGATCAACCCTATCAAAAGCTTTCTGGAAGTCTGTATATATGGTATCAGTTTGTTTATGGTTGTCTAAATTTTCAAATAACTGTGAAGTGAACACAAGGAGATTTGTAACTGTTGAACGTCTCTGTACAAAGCCGTGCTGCTGCGTAAGGATGATTGGATGCAGCAGAGGATAGATGTAATCGTGCACCAATCTTTCAAAAAGTTTAGAGAGTACGGGTAGTATAGAGATCGGTCGGTAGTTTTCCACGTCTCTCTTTGAACCCCCTTTGTGCACTGGGACTATCCGGGCCACTTTCCACTTATTTGGAAATGTCCCTTCCTGAAGGCACAGATTGTAAAGGACGGTTAGCGGCTTACATATAGTATCAGCAGTCGATTTAAAGAAGATCGGCGGAATATCATCCAGACCTGAGCCTTTGGTAACGTCTAACTTCCGTAAAGCTTTTTTTACATTAACGACAGTAATGTTAACATTACTAATATGATCACGTGCCGAGACGTCATCTTTACACACACAGTCATCTATATTAAAAGTATCCGAAAGATCAGATGGCACAAATACCGAGTGAAAGAAATTTGAAAATAAATTACATACCTGGGAAGGACTGCTTGCTGTATTATTTTTATAAAACACATTTCCTGGTATGTGCAGACCATTTTTCCTATTTGAGATAAATAGCCAAAAATATTGAACATTAAGTTTAATGCTGTCCTCAACTGAGTTCATGTACTCTTTAAAACGAGTTTTTGATTCAGTTTTGAAACGTAGTCTTAACACACTAAATGACTCATAGTCCGATATATTGTTATATTTTTTCCACTTAACCCAGGCCCTTTTCTTATCTTTAAATATTTTAATTAGGGACGAATTGAACCAAACCGGGAAGTGCTTGGCTTTCACAATTTTAGCGGGAATATGTTTCCGTATGAATCCGTAGACAACTTCATAAAATGAATCCACTGCAGAACTGGCCGACTTACCCGCGAGAACTTGATCCCAGTCCTGATTCAGTATTTCTTTGTTAATAATTGAATAGTCCGCGCGATTAAAACAATAGCGCGTTACAGTTTTCAGAGGAATATAAGACTTATTGCTGAAGGGTACCAGCGCATAGAACGGCGGGTGATGTCCATCGGGCGGCACCAAAGTAGTCAGTGCACTCGAGATGCAACACTCCTTTTCGGTGGATAGGAAAAGATCTAAGATGTGCCCGTTATAATTTACTATATCATTAAACTGTGTTAAATTTATAAGTGACATAAATTGGCAGAGATGCTGACTAGACGGACACTGAGTATTATTTAAAAGCGGTTCTATATACGTACCGTTACGGATCCATTTTATCATGGGCAAGTTATAGTCGCCGGCCATGTGAATATTGCAGTTTGGGCTTTGCTGGAAAATGTTACATAAATAGTCGAAATATGATAGATAGACGTCGTAGCTTTGGTTAGGTGGGATGTACGTGACACCTACGATGTGGCGACCGCTCGCCGAGGGCAGCTCAACCAGCACGTAGTCGACGATCGGCGGCGGCGCCGAGGCGGGGGGGGCGGCCGGCAGCACGAGCGGCGCGGCGCACAGCGAGCGGCGTACGTTCGTATTAGACACGCGAAGCTGAGGATTCGATATTGTCACAATTTAAGTTCTCTCCCCGGGGGCCAAGCCATGTGAGAGAGAAGACGACGAGAATAAATTACTCAAGAGGCGTTGTACAAACCGAACTCGTGTTTAAGTTTATATTTAATAAGTAGGATCTATTTATTGAGCTTGTCTATATATATTTTTTTTTTGTCTGCATGTTTAAAAAAAAAATAAGTACTTATCAAAGGAAATGCCTACATGCTATTGAGGTTACATTCACATTTTTACGATCAATAACATGTTATAGTGGCTCTAGAATCAAACCTTTTATTTCATATAGGCCTAACATGATTTACAGACTATTATGAATAGTCAGTAAAATAAGATAAATACTTACTTACATTAAAACTATTTCACGATTTAAAAACTAAGTTTACGAAGGTTCTAACGCACCCTGAACTGAAATCGCAAGTTTACGTCGATCCTATTCGTAATTTACATATTATTGAAACGCATTAATTTAAGGATAAGGTACATTGTACTTACGACTACAAAGGACCTCCTGTTGGGATTTTCAATACCTACACTTGCTTATAACGTGACTATTAGTAGATAAGTAGGTCCCTATTAGCATTTTCGGAATAGCATCTTCCTTTTGTTATCAACTACGAAAAACCAGCATTACAAAGTCCTAAAAGTCACCATAGGTCATTACAATAATACACTGTCTATGACAGCACAACTTACCTCAAGCAAACCGCAGTTACCTGCAAAAGCAAGTAGGTAAAGCGTACGAATGCTACATACTTAGTAGATATAGGTAAAATAGATTGTCTAATTTAAAAATGAACGACCTTCCACCACATTTTTCGTTCAACGTGCGGGCATAAACACTAGGAGGGTCGTATTAGTGGTGATTTAAGTAGGTATTTGAAGGTAACATTATACCTAATTGACGGTAACTTCGAGTTGTGCACTGTCTATGACATAGACATTAGACAGTGATACCTAATTCTAATGGTATGACATAGACATTAGACAGTGATACCTAATTCTAATGGTCCTTTGAAAATTTTAGACGTGTCAGCAGTTTTAAGATTTTGTATGGGACAAAAACTTTAAGCGCGTCCTACGAGGCAAGATGAGGCGAGGCATTTACGCTAAGTTGAGGAACGCCCTTCCAGCCTCCGTGTTTCCAGCTCAGTACAATCTGGGCGTCTTCAAGAGAAGAGTGAATAGGCATTTTCTAGGCAAGCGCGCTCCAACCTAGACGTCAACATTGCTTTCCATCAGGCATGATTGTCGTCAAGCGCAAACATAATATATTCAACTAGTAGGGTGCGTGGGGGCGCGGGCCACATGTGGCCCGCGTGCTGTCTTCCCGCCTATAAAAAAATCCCTTTAAAATTCCCCATACATTTTCTATGAAAAAATAAATTCCGCCATTTTGAATTTTTTTTTCTGTCCATCCAATAGAGCTTCACGTCCTGATCACTTCTTGTCAAGAAACCGTTCTTCCATCTTTTATACTTTCCGAGATATTGGCGAAATTCGTTTGGCGGCCATTTTGAATCCGCCATCTTGAAAATTTTTTCAGCTCACTGCCAATTGGATGACGTTTCAAATGACATTTGGTCGAGCACCCCCCACCTATCTGCAATACCCTTGGCTGTGCTCTTCACCCGTCTCCAAAATCCTCAATCATCAGCTCTCTCCGTATTTTTCCTCCGAATGAATTTTTCTCTTGTATACGAAACGCATAGTGAAAAAAAAATTTTTCATACAAAATTGTCCAGGAGAGGTGATCAATGAGTCAGTCAGTGAATCAGCACAAGCAGCTATATATATATTAACTAGTAGGGTGCGTGGGTGCGCGGGCCACATGTGGCCCGCGTGCTGTCTTCCCCCCTATTTGCCTTACAACTTTAGTCTCAACATTCCCCATACATTTTCTATGGAAAAAATAAATTTCGCCATTTTGAATTTTTTTTCTATCCATCGAATAGACCTTCGGGACCTGGTCATTTCTTGTCAAGAAACCGTTCTTCCATCTTTTATACTTTCCGAGATATCGACGAAATTCGTATGGCGGCCATTTTGAATCCGCCATTTTGAAAAAAATTTCAGCTCACTGCCAATTGCACGACGTTTCAAATGACATTTGGTCGAGCACCCCCACCTATCTTCAATACCCTGGCCGTGCTCTTCACCCGTCTCCCAAATCCTCAATCATCAGCTCTTTCCATATTTTTGTTCTTAATGAATTTTTCCCGTGTATATGGCAGTATGCGTCAAAAAAAATTTTTTCATACAAAATTGTTCAGGAGAGGTGATCAATGAGTCAGTCAGTGAATCAGCACGAGTAGCTATATATATATTAACTAGTAGGGCGCGTGGAGGCGCGGGCCACATGTGACCCGCGTGCCGTCTTCCCGCCTTTAAAAAAATCCCTTTAAAATTCCTTTTACATTTTGTATGGAAAAATAAATTCCGCCATTTTGAATTTTTTTTCTGTCCATCGAATAGACCTCCGGGTCCTGA
Source organism: Coenonympha arcania (assembly GCA_036785405.1). Lineage (NCBI taxonomy): Eukaryota > Metazoa > Arthropoda > Insecta > Lepidoptera > Nymphalidae > Coenonympha > Coenonympha arcania. The sequence goes on along the minus strand of CM072063.1, from coordinate 1,700,915 downwards.
TCACTTCATGTCAAGAAACTGTTCTTCCGTCTCTTATACTTTCCGAGATATCGACGAAATTCGAATGGCGGCCATTTTGAATCCGCCATTTTGAAATTTTTTTGAGCTCACTGCCAATTGGATAACGTTTCAAATGACATTTGGTCGAGCACCCCCCACCTATCTCCAATACCCTGGCTGTGCTCTTCACCCGTCTTCGAAATCCTCAATCATCAGCTTTCTCCATATTTTTGTTCTTAATGAATTTTTCCCTTCTATACGGAATGGTCATTGAAAAAAAATTTTTTCATACAAAATTGTTCAGGAGAGGTGATCAATGAGTCAGTCAGTGGCCAATCAGCACAAACAGCTATATATATTGTAATAATAATAATAAAAATACTAACCCAAAAAAAAAACACTAAACCCACTGAGGTTTATTAGTGTATACTGTATATTGTTAGCAACGCCCTGACAGGGCCACATGTTAATGTTAAAATACTGTAACATGTAAGCTAATAACTACAACTAAAAAAACAAATAAACAAATAACATTATTGATAAAAGGTTATACTTAATGCTACTGTGTATCAAATAGTTTATTCTATATTTAAATAGTACCTCAAATTAAATCTGTGTTAATATTCTCGCTTAAGTACTCGTAATAAATACAAAATTATAATTTAAGGGGCATGAAAGAAATAAAATACAGTTTTAATTGATAACATTGTTTATTTTGTACTTCACAACAGAATTATTGAGTATTGTTAGAGTAGTGCTTAGCTACGCTACGCTATGCTATGCTACGCTATGCTATGCTACGCTATGCTATGCTACGCGTAAATTAGTTCTTATGTCTAGGACACAATATTATTTTTTGTATGTGTGGATATATAATATTTAACATCATAATTCATTATTATATTATTATAATATAACACAGGTTTGCGAAACAAGACTTAGAGTAGAGAAGATACTTTGGTGTTTAAATAAATGGAGTGTAGAGCTAAGGAGTTACTAACAAAACACTTCAAAAACCGATCATAATGGCGGCGCTGGTATACTACGAATGTACAGTACGACAAGGCTATCCTGGCGCGTGGCCAAAATCGGAACTAATGCCGCTATCTTGTGATTCTTTTTGATATTTCGTGCTGTTGACATATCGCTGTTGTAATATGTTGCGTTGTCTTTGCTTATTATTCCTTCTTACTCTATGCTTTTATAATATTCAATTTGCCCGTATTTTTATGTATTTTATTTATTGTTATATATGTTTGAAATGTATGTATTTCTCTTAAATATTTCATGTACAATATAATTATCTGGCTGGCTTTATATTCGCTGTCTTCAATAATATTATTATCATCAGTTTTGTTATTTTTGAGAAGTTTTGTAAATCAGAATAAGCACTGAAAAATTCGTAGAACGTAACGTTGAGAAAAATATCTACAAACAGTAATAAAATATAATAAATCGTTTCAAAGAACAACACTTTTTTACGCAAATCCAGAAGATTCGCGCCCGTTTCGTTTATAAAATAAAACATTTTAAATAACAATCCGTCTCGTATTATTTTAACAAGCGTAAATACATATGAATAAGACTTTTTTCCAGAGTAAAGATAAATAACAATTATTACCATCCTGATTTTTAATCGCTATCGGAATCGTAAGCTCCAGCCACCCGATTGGTTGGAAAAATGTAAACAACAGATTCTGCCAATCAGCGGGCAGAGATTGTTTACGATTACGATTAATACGTTTTTCTTACACAATTGACTCCCTTGATGGGATATATTACGATATGAACTTATTTCTTATTTAGTTTGATAAATATTGTGATAAGAATTAATTAGTCTCTAAGGTTACAATACTATGCAAAGAGATGCAAGATTGAAAGATTTTATCGTAATATATGTGATTTATGCTTTTCGTGTACATAATTTATAATACAATATATACTGCTACAAAATATAATTTTGGATGTATATTAAAAAATATGTTACGTACAATATAACTGTTACGTAAAATTACTCTCTCACATTAATAACGTATTTAGTACATATTCATAACTCAACGAATGTAAATACATTCATGTTAACTACTACGTATACATAACTATGTATTTATGGCACGAAACACTAAAAAATAATAACTTCTATATTATAGAACCATGTTTATGCATTAGCAAAACTTAATAGATATTTATTCATAGAATCTCACCCAATTCTCATAATAAACACTACAGATTAACAACTACTTCATTAAAAACTAATATTATTTTTAAAGCTTGCACTAAAAAAACGAAAAGTGTTGTGTAACACTCGGTTAGAACTAAAACGTAAAATAAACTTATACGATAACTTTACAAATAAACGTGGCATAGCGATGAAATAGTTTATATTCTGTTTTGTCCTTCTCTGCCATTAGTTATTTGACACTCGAAGGAAAAAGACAAAACAGAGTATGACTATTCCACCCCTATTGACCGTTTATTTATAAACGGGTTAGGGTCAATTTACAGCACGGCGGAATGGAATGGAAGCGTTTTTGTTTTACACAGCATAATGAACTTTATATCGATTATGTGAGATACAAACTAATAACTAAATAGGAGCCAAAAAAGGTGGTGCGTCTTCCAGGGAATCCTCGCGCATTCATCTAGAATTATTTATTTATTATTTATATATTTAGATTAAGCTATGTAAAAAAAATCGCTTCAATTCCATTCCGCCGCGGTGTTAATTGGCCCTTAGAGTTCAAACTCGTATTTACGTTCTACGTTACAGAAAAACAGATTGAATGTAAGCTCAAATAATATGTGCCATTACAATTTGATCAAAATGAATCTGTCATTCTATTTGTTTCTTGCTCGCACAACGCTACAAATAGGCAGTGTGTGACAGAGAAGCAAATATAATGACAGTCATATTCTCATTCCAAACGGATTGTTATTATCTCGCTGCAGACTCGGTCATAAATCATTCGAGTATTTCGCTTTTGTTATTCTATGTTGAGTTGTGCATTACTGCTGAACAACAAAAGCGAAACACTCGAATGATTTATGACCGAGTCTGCAGCGAGATAATAACACTACTATAGCTAACAGCGTTGTATTGTAAGTCTCTATACCCGCGGCTAATAAAATGAGGAAACCAGAAGGTGCCTGTTGGCCGGCCGTAAAACCCGTAAGTTTTCCCATTTTGTTGCTCCGCGGGCAGCAAGATGTTACACGGAATATTACCCAAGCTCTCCAAGCAATTAATCATGGTTAAGAGCCAAGACGGTTTTTGTTTTGTACTCACTCTTACGAATACGATAGTGGGTGCGACAGGCAGCGTTGCGGGAAAAGCGACGTTTTATCGATTTACCAAAAAACTAAAACAGTTATTAAAAAAAGTCGGAGCGTTTTTGAAACTTATCACTGCCTCAAATTAAAAAGAAATACATTATAACATCTATTGTAGTTTCGGATAAAAATAAAAAAATTGAGATTTTGGAGCATCTTTCGGGAAAATTATCTATACTACAGAAAATTTCTTCCAACTGTGTTCTGCTTCTAAACAAATTTAGATTAAAAACCCCAAAATACCTGACATTTCAATTTGATAGTAAATAGTAATTGGTCATCATAGTTTGAGTAATCTGCAGGTCACTAAAAATCGCTTAAAAACCCGTTTAGCCGTTTAGTTTAAAGTTTGACATTCCTTGATCCCTCCTTTTTAAAAACGCATAATATGTCATTTGGCTGAAAGGGACAGCATTACAATGATTAAATAACCCTGGGTTAAATGCTTGGTGTACTTAAGAGTGCGGTTGATACCATAAAATATTCGCATTACGAAAACAAATCGTTCGTATAACATTTCATAACTTCCTTTATAACTTAAACTTATTAATTCCAAAGGCACTTTTAAGTCTAATTACTTCATAGCACCTTCACATTGTTAATGTGCGCATAGCCTTTTAAAAAAAGCTGTTAGAATTATAATATTGCTTATTTTATTATGCCTCAGTATACGAGAAAATATTTACAAAATATAATATTATATGAATGTAAATAACGTTTCGTATTTTATATTACATTTTATATACATTATTGTTAAGGGTGATACACTCAGGCTTTAAGCGGTTATTGCATAGCAAAGCCGATTAATATTGTTATGAAAAATCGTAAATATGTATAATACGAGATGTACCGACTAGACTTAATCTTTGTTAAAAATAAAACGGATGGTTCATTCAAGGTATGAAAAATACTGCTAATATAAAGGGCTCAATGTTTTCAAAAGAGTTCGCCCATGGACAATAACTTTTTTAATAATTTTTAATAATTCTCAACAAAGTTCCATTAATTCTTGTTGCGTTTTTTTTTGTAAAATATTAGTACTTCTTCTGTTTATTTTTTATGTCCGCCAGTTGACCATAGACCATTTTTATCATTTAATACTTTAAAAGCCGCTTGCATTCATGATTTCTACCGCAGAGCAGAGAATAAGTTTATACTGTTTTTTCTTCAAATATTCTTATTATGTCATTAAACAGATAAATTTTTATTTGACGTTTGTACCCAAAATCTAGGCAGGCACTACTATAATTTATTCACACTTGAATGGGCATTGTCCTTTCAACAGTCCTATGAGTTTCCCGTTTGATCATAATACGCGGTACATCTCTATAATTGTATCACAAAATATTAATAAAAACAAAGCTATTGCTTCCAAGCAATCGTTACTTATATCGATTATTGTTTTTTATTGCTCAATTATTTGGACAAACTTTTTACACAAAAAACATGTAGACTTAAATATTTTAATTTTTTTAAGTAAAACAACCATAAGACTGCGTTCATAACTGACAAACGACTGACACAAATTCAGAAAGCTTCAAAACAATTGGCTTATTTCCTACTGAAAAGTGTGACATAAAAACTTAAAGTGGTATTAATCCTACACGGGGGGGGGGGCTATTCACGTAACGCTTCGACTACATTTCGTGAAGTGAAATATTTAAAAAGGTCATGGTATTTACGTACAAAAGCAGGCGATATCGAAATCAATATTTTGATATATCGAGAGTATTGACATACAGCGTAAAATTGAATGTAGTTCAAAACGCAACATTGTCGACATTCGTGAAATTTAATATACGTTGCACGATAAGGTTGAGATATTGTTTTCCCTATGTAGAAAACATTCAATTTAACACTCTAAACTAAACCAATAGCCGTAAAGTTAAAGTAATTTTTCAGTGACCATTTTTATTTTATTTCTTGTTCCACATCACTGGGTATGCGAAAACGTTACGTGAATAGTCCCCCACAGGACATAATTAGCCATTACTTCGAAGCATTTCATCATTCAACGTGTCCGCTATAACGAAATAAAGCCTTCCCCACACAGGCGCGTTATTATCGCGCGATAATATCGCAAGCGTTATTGCGATATCTGTTTTTAGTACATTTTGTATTAGGATGATCAAGTAGTTACACACTGCTGCGATAATAACGCCGCAATGGAAGTATATCGGTCGATATTATCGCAAGCGTTATTGCGTTATCTGTTTTCAGTACATTTTGTATTAGCATGATCAAGTAGTTACACTCTGCTGCGATAATAACGACCGATAATAACGCGGGACGCTGCGTCCGTCTGCGCGTTATTATCGCGCGATAAAAACGCAGCTGTGTGCAAGGAATCAGGACGCATTATCGCAATAACGCTTGCGATATTATCGCGCGATAATAACGCGCCTGTGTGGGGGAGGCTTAACCCGTCCAACTTAAAGCCTAACCCGCAGAAGTCACCAACCCTGAGGTACAGATCACTGCAGAGTGCACCACCCGCGCAATAGTCAAAGGTTGACAACCCCGTTCTCTGTATAATACTCGCCTGTATCATCGCCGTTCACTTGCTGATCCCTGATCACGATGGTGGGGTTGTTCGCGCAGGAGGAGTTTGAGACGGTGCGCGATGTTTTGCACTTCTGACACTCGACGACGACTATGGAGTTGTTGTCCATGTCGGTCTCGGTGCTGCTGGTACGTCGGAGGTGGTTTGACGTGTTCTGCATGCGGTGGTCGACTATTGCGCGCCACAGACGGAGCTCCACACCGCCCCTGGAAGAAGTGGTAGATTTGGTTATAGGTTTTAAAGTCCGGTCACGGAGCACGAAGAATTTCGTACATTAACCTGTTACTACCTGTCTCTGTCATTCCCGCGTCAAAATAATGCGGTCACGCTCGCACAGATGCAATGACCCCGTCCTGTGCGAGCGTGACCGCATTATTTTGACGCGGGAGTTCGTGCTTGGTATATACACCAATATCCTTTTCACACTTTTTCTGTTGAAGGGGACAGCAGAACACGATCGGAGAAATCAGGCTCAGGACAACTAAAATTCTGGCTTGTTCTATGAATTTGTGACTGTGGAACATATTATAATCTACTCTAATTTATGAATTTCTCGTGCCAATATTTGTTGCCAAAATCCTCCAAAACAGTTCGACAGATTATTATGAAATTTTCTGTGTATGTGCGATAGGTCTGCGACTTGCGAATAAGCTGTTTTTTATACCCCTAATGGCAAAACAACGTTTGCCTGGTCAGCTAGTATTCTCTAATAAAATTATCGTGTTACAGTGTTTGTTACCGAACTCCTCCAAAACGGCTCGACCGTGTAGCTGCCTAACATTACCATACCTACGGCATTATATACGTCAACATACTATATACATACATATAAATAATACCTTCTGATTCAATCTAAACCGCGACTTTTATTTCTGCTGACCACCAACGAGCTGATTAACCTAAAAGACTCTGCTAAAGTCCTCCTAAAACCGATTTTGTCTACATTCGGTAGGTCTGAAATAGGTCGCAAACTATTTTCCACACCCCTCAATGGCACAACGTTTGACCTGTCACTTGTCATCTAGTATAGAATAGATAAGATAACATGGCTATAGCTGCAGGAACTTACTTGAGATTGAGCCTCGCGATGTCCTCTCTCTGCGCGTGCTGCAACACGTCTGTCAAGGTGTAATTCTGCGCCACGAGAGCGGTGGCCGCTTCCTCGGGCACGCCGCGCGGTGTTAGCCAATCGCGGAAAGCTTCATAGTGTTCGCGGTCGCTCTCGTCGATGGTTTCTGAGCTGGGCGTGCGGCTTCTGGTTCAGAATACAATAAAATAGAAGTAATTTGATGACTTGCCTGAGGACTAAATATGATATGTATCTAAATTATCGTCTCGGTGGATGTATGCTCGTAGGTCCCCGCCACAGACCTAGGAAACAATATGGACTGGCCCCGTCTACAAAATTCGTTCGTTCGTTCGTTCGTTTCAGCCGACGGACGTCCACTGCTGGACATAGGCCTCCTGCAATGCTTTCCAGCCCGCACGGTCCTGCGCCATTTGTATCCAGCGCCTTCCCGAGACTCTTTTAATGTCGTCAGACCATCTGGTCGGAGGTCTGCCAACACTGCGCTTTCCCGTGCGGGGTCGCCATTCCAGCACTTTGGGTCCCCAACGTCCGTCGGTTCTACGAGCTATGTGCCGCGCCTATTGCCACTTCAGCTTTGCGATACGTTGAGCTATGTCAGTAACTCTGGTTCGTCTACGGATCTCCTCATTTCTGATTCGATCACGCAGAGAAACTCCGAGCATAGCTCTCTCCATCGCTCGCTGAGTGACTCTGAGCCTTCTTAAGAGGCCCATAGTAAAAGACCAAGACCAAGACCTAGTAGTGTAGTAGTTGGTCTTTTACTACAAAATTACCGTGACTACTTTTAATCTGTCAAGTGGCGTATACGATAGCGTCCCCTAGGGCAGTTACTCAGTACAGAAACATTTGACAACAAATCTTGACGCTATCATGGCGCCGCATGTCACGCAAATCTAGGCTAGAATGAATGAAAATGAAAATGAAAATATTTATTTTTCACATAGGCCTAAATAACAGGCTCTTATGAAAAGTCAAAACTACCGCCAGGTTCGGAAAGCAGGTTTGCAACGAGAAGAACTGGCAAGAAACTCGCCACTTGCTCTTTTCAAAAATATCATTGTTATAATACAAGATTTCTTATATATTATGAAAAATTATAACATAATATTTTAAGATATCTCGTGAGGAGATGGAAGCATATTTCTATGAATGAAGAATGAATGGGGCTTCTCTATAGTTTTGTTATCTCTTTGCTCCCAGCCGCGATAGCTGGTGGATGCGAGTGCAAATCTCGTTAGGTGCGATAATAATTTTCTTACATATTTAATCATTCATATTGAAATTATATAATTCTAAATTCTATTCTAGGATCATTTTAAAAGTTGCTCAAAAATTTCTGTGATTAATTTTAAAAGTCATCTGCACAAAAATTTCTATTGTTCAATTTCAAGTCATCTACTTGAAATTTTCTACAATTCATTCCAAGTTAAGAATTTTTTTCTGAATGAATAGACTTACTTGGCTCTATTACCGACGATTTCTCTAAGGATATGCGTTTGCGTCCTTTGTTCCTCCAACATCACTTTTAGGAGTGCTTGGTACTGTTGATAGCTCTCGATTAGTTCTTGTTGAAGTCTGGAAAACAATGTTTTGGAACAATAAAACATACATTTTTAATACATTTTCTCATAAAGTAGACTATTAGTTTAGCGTGCGGAATATTCTTCTTTTCCGCTTTAGTGGTTTTTTGTTTTCCTCTTGTATATCCAAATGAATGAAGTGTACTTTTTTGTATGAAGTGGCTTTTTACAGCGTAAATACTATTAATAAAGTACATGTAATATATACTTTACAAGAATCCTAGACCACCAGTAAAGTAGCATGTAGTGAAAAAGAAAAAAAAAGAAGTAAGTTTCGCGGAACACAGATTGGAAAAACACCTAAAACAAAACTCAATGTTATATTTTCATGTGTGATTTCACCCATCGCTCGACGATGCCGTTGTCTTCATTTAGCTCGCGCTAACGCGTTCATCATACCAAATCTGTATATGTGATTGAATGTGTGCATATTGTCTTGACTAGGAAGATAAACTTTCATTCTAGATTTTCAAAGATTTCCGTAGGTTTTCTTTGTGACGGGATTTCGTCACACAAAAAATCAAAAATCCATTTTCTTTCGCCTAGCCACCTTGCACGATACCGTCCTAAAAGAAACTTTGTTTCAACTTGACGACCGAATGGCGTAGTGGTAGCGAACCTGCTCTCTGCGCCGGAGGTCGTGGGTTCGATTCCCACTACTGGTAAATGTTATGAGCATGAATGTTTTCCAGTGTCTGGGTGTTTTTCAATATATTGTATTTATGTATATTAGTATGTATGTATATTTATCAGTTATCTAATACCCATAACACAAGCTATCGCTTACTTTGGGGCTAGATTGCGATGTGTAAAATGTCCCGTATATATTATTAAAAAAAAAACTTAATTAAAAATTACTTGTGGTTGTCCTGTCTCAACTGGTGCAGCTGCAGAGGGTCTCTAGTAGAGGTAGCGGTGGAAAGAGCAGACGGTGTCGCGTCGGCCGCTCCGCCGCGCCTCTCCGCCTCTTGTCCCGCCAAGTTCGCGCCTAATTCTAAACACACACCGAAGAATTTTTTTAAAAGAATTCTAATTTATCTATCCCAATGTTTATACAAAGAGAACATTTTATTGAACTCTGAGGTGTCTTGGTTTCCTCCACGTGATATACATATGTAGTTTCCGAAAAATCAGAGGTTTAAGCCCTTAATTCCCAATCAACAGGACGCGTCGAAGCATGGGGACAAATACAATATTAATACCCTCAGTCGACCTCATGTAAATTTTTGTTCCCTTGTAATCCCAGCTAGATTGTGAACGCTTGTGGAAACCAAATGTAACTTATTTATGGGTGATGATGATAACTAAAAGATAAAGTTATCGATACACCTGTTTGTTTGAGAGTTCTCCATATTTTTAGGTGGGTAAAAGATCAAGCCGGATAAAAAAAAACTAAATCAAAATTGGTCCATCCATCTAGGTGCTACAATGCCACAGACGATATGAACATGATTTGATATCCAAGTTTTTAAGCAAAAAAAATAATAGAAGTGTTTCAGGCATTGGAGATTAAAAAAAATGTAAACTAACCTGGTGACAGCACAGTAATGGCGGCCTGCACAGCGTTCCTAACAAGGTTGTCCAGAGCGAACATCCAGTGCGGCTTGATGCTGTGCATCCTCAGCACAACGTTCACGGCCTCTTGGAACATGTAGATGGCTGAGTGCAGCTCGTTGATGGCGTTCGAGTCGAAGTCCAGTTCCTCCTTCAACGCTATAATGGCGCGCTCTATCACGCCGCGGTTCTGGTCTGTGATGTACTCCTTCAGCGCGCGACGCAGCGTCTCCAGATGATGCTAGCGAAGGAAATAGAAATTCATATAAAAAATACCAAATCGCTCTCGGTCTGTAGTTGTTTACATTAAAACTAACAAATTTTGTTCCACAACTTTTTCATACAAAAAAAATATTATTCATGTTATTTCTGTAAAGCGACATTACTCTGTGAAATCAAATACATGTGATCAGCGAAACAGTCACCACAATCTACTGCCCCAGTTGCCAAATCGCAGCGGTATCGTGCGCCACAGCCTTTGCACTTGCCGGTGTTACGTTACAGAGTAGTAACAATTAGAGTATCTCTGTTAAATTTTTGAATATTTGATATTTCTCAAATCTATTTATATATCAAATATTCAATATTGTATTCAATATTGATTTAAAAAAGTCGTCGGCTACTAAAGACCGAGAGCGATATGGTATTTTATATAACCCTGTATAATATTAGAAGATAAAAACAACGTTGAATTATGAAAATTGTTGAAAAGTTGTGCAAGGAATAGTAGTATTGTAGTCCTGTTAATGTATATACTTATAAACGTTGATATTCTCTTTGGCTGTAGGTTTTGTGTACAATGAAATCAACATCCACATGAACTATACCAAAATAGCTTATAAGCAGACATTATGATGATTGCATGCAATTCGCGTCAACCAACAAAAATATTTTTAAAAAATTTAAAAAAACATCTAAGTATTCCAAATTAATTTTATTTACTTACGTGTTTATACTTTGTACCGTGAGTACAAAGAGTTTTGCAAGTAACTTGCCCCTCAAGGGTCCTTATTATCCACCGATTCTACGGTAAATTGACATATGATAGAACTACTCCAAAAATATTAGCGTCACTTACGTTGGATTGAATTGAATTATTAGTATACTAGCCACTTAAATCAGAAAAAAAACCTTTTTTGCGTAGGTTGTAGTAATACTAATAAAAATAATTAGGAGCAAGAAAGATGAAATTAGAGCATAACTCGCATTTAATTCAATTTTTGTGTGAAACCCAAAACCCAGCCAACCCAATTATATACTTAATTATTTCAAGCCAAAGCACCTAAATAAAAACGGACTTCTCAAAATATACAAAATAAAAAAAAACTTTTCAAGAACCGATTGTTGAAGTCGGTTTTTTGAAAAGATTTTTTTTATTTTATTTTTTACTTTTTAGTGGAGGACAACAAATGCACAAGGCATTGTAAAACATGCCCAAATCGCTTGAAGTGTGAAGTGTGTGTGTGTGAATCATCCAGTTATAATTGATTTCATAATTCGAATTTTAAGCTATGAGCGTAGATAAATGCATTTGTATATGCAGATAATAACTGTATATGTGCATTATGTATTTTATATATTTACATTTGTATAAGAATATTCTAAAATGTAAGTTAAAAGTAGTGAATATTATGTGGTTTCCTCACCATGGTCAAAACCGTGGTGCCGAAGTCCTGTTGTATGCTCAGCATCCACTTGGAGCAGATCTTCTCGCTGTCCTGCTCCAGCACTCGGGAGAGAGTGAACCGGCGCTGCGAGTCTTTCTTCAGCAGGTAAAACCCATCCTGCTCCGTGTCTACGGATGATCGCGGCAAATTTGGCATATCCACCTAATTAATGAACAAAAATCTTTAATGTTTTAAATTCCCACATTAAACTTATTTAAATTATCTAATATTCTATGAGCAGTATTCCTGAATATATCCATAATATAACACATTCGAATAAATTAAGTTGACTACTAGAACTTACTGCTATATTTTGAGGTATAGTTTTAGACGATATTTTTTTTATCGATAAGCTAACGTATACACCTTCGCAGGAGAAACGGAGAGGTTGTGAGGGGCTTTCACCCACTAAAAACTGTGCTTTACGACGACGGGCCGAGTTGGCGGGAGTACAGGATTCACTTGCTTGTGTGAGGATTTAGATTACCTATATGAAAACCCCAGTTATTTTGAGCATGAGAACTGCAATTCAGATCTTCCGAACTCACTTCACTCGGTTTCTTTATGACCTAATACTGAGATGACAACCGCTGCACGTCACTAATCAGAGATAAGCCCCTGTAACCTCTCTGGCCAATCCATTGTCCCTTATTTATTAACGCCCATATTCTACTTTATTGAGAGAGCGTATTCACTATGTTAGGCTGTCAAAAAATTTTGACACCTTAAGATATGGGCATCCGAACGATTTACGTAAACCTTTTTCGTACAAGCAAACAGTACAATCTGTCAAAATTCTATAGGTAGCTAATGAGCGAACTACAGCGTGGCCTTACGGTGGCAAAACAAGCTTTTTTGGTACCGATAAACTTGCGACATTGTTTCCAGCGGTCGGCCTTGTCCAGGGTATATTATATCCATTATTGTATGCCTTGACTACATACCTCTGGAGAAAGAAGTCCACCCGAAGAGCTTCGCCTGTTCAGTATAGTATCGTTGCTGTCCATTTCATCGGTAGATGGCGTGTTTGGCATCGTGCTAAAAACAACACATTGTATGCATGTAATTGCAATGTCAAACAATTTAATTATTAAAAATCATAAACAAATACAGATATAAAAATGATATTTTATGTATTATGAGCCATCAAAATTTAATTATTGTACATTTATCAAAGCACACAGTTAGTATATAATATAGATTACGGATTATTATGATACATAGAATAATCATGGAGAAATGTACATAAACAACGTGATATTGATTTCAATGACGAAGCTAGTGGAAAAATTTAGAATTGGAAATCACATTATGGGAGATGACATATTTACAGAAAAGCATAGAATAAACTTTTAGACCTAATTATGTCTCATTAATCAGTATTTATTAGTTATCGTAATTTTGAGGGCAGGTATTATTTTAATAGTCAGCAGTATCAAATAAGAATAAATGCAAATAGTAATTATGTTTCCCGAAATAAAATAGGTAAGCATAATTCACCCGATAGTTGTTTTATTTCGGAAATTTAAAACAGAATATAAGAAAGCGTTCTACATAAGCCTCTAAAAAAACTGCATTTGTATCCATTTGCATCGATGAATACTACTGCGTTATTCTTTGTGCAATCATATTCATTACAATTGCAATTAATTGCATACTAATATATTTGTAGGTAAGAAAAAGTAGCAACGCGATAAAATTTTGAAGGAAGAGTAATAATATGGTACAGACAATCTATATCACGAATGCGATTGAGCCATCGTTTTACACATACGTCTTAACTTCATCATTGCAGTCTTAAAATGTGCTATTTTCATTTTATTTTCATAGAGCTATTTTTTATACATCTGTTCAACCCAACTACATCAGTGTCAGTCTTTACATATAGATCCTGTAGTTAGATACAACATACGAAAAGGTTAAATAAATAACCTGTCAAGTGCGAGTCGGACTCGCGCACTGAGGGTTCCGTACTACAACCGGAGGAATAAAACCATAAAAACCACTTTTCTTATCGAACCGCAAAAGTAACTTTGTTTTTAGAGGTTTATTGTAAATATCAAAAAAACTACTTATTAGATCTAGTTCAAACCAATTTTCGGTGGAAGTTTGCATAGTAATGTACATCATATATTTTTTTTAGTTTTATCATACTCTTATTTTAGAAGTTACAGGGGGGGGGACACACATTTTACCACTTTGGAAGTGTCTCTCGCGCAAGCTATTAATTTTAGAAAAAAATGATATTAGAAACCTTAGTATCATTTTTGAAGACCTATCCATAGATACCCCACACATATGGGTTTGATGAAAAAAAAATTTTTGAGTTTCAGTTCTAAGTATTTTATTATATTATACCCCCAAAATTTATTACTTTTTTTAAAATTTTGTGTGAAAACCTTAATGCGGTTCACAGAATACATCTACTTACCAAGTTTCAACAGTATAGCTCTTATAGTTTCGGAAAAAAGTGGCTGTGACATACGGACGGACAGACGGACAGACGGACAGACGGACAGACGGACAGACAGACATGACGAATTTTATAAGGGTTCCGTTTTTTGCCATTCGGCTACGGAACCCTAAAAACACTCATTCAACTTTTGTTCTAGGGCTTTCAAAGTATTGTATTGCCTTCAATCATACAAAATAATTTAATATCTCTAACGTAGTACTCTGTGTGATAAAATAAGCTAGGGCCTGTAACGCTACAGTGTAATGAATGTGCGTACATCTATTAAAATATGAAAAAAATTATTGCACCAAACATTAAGTAATAAAGAATCTTAGGTTTTTTTTTTACTTTTTTCTTTGATAAGATTACAAAAGTTTGTTACTTTTAATGATTTGGACTATGCTCCGAGAGTTTTCTGATATCTTTCTTGTGTACCTACTGTCAATTATTACGCATCACAACGACAATATAACCCGTTTGCAGAAGCTTTACTAATGACTTCCCTCCCCACTTCATACAATCTGGGTGGCGATTATCTGATAACAGACGATCGCGTGTCGCGGTCGTATGAGGCGTCTGCGAACGGGTACGCAAGGTTCGCTCGCCGTCGTGAGACAGAACGTCCGTACAAATGATTACCTGCTGTTAGACAAGTCCGGCGGGTATATCAGTATCGGCGAGAGCATCGAGGAAGCCGTCCTAGTGATTGTCGGGTTAGACCGGACCGTTTTAACCCTTGACGACGAAACAAATACACGCTTAGTGGGCCACACCAACACTGGCTTTAGATGTTAATAATAAATTGTAGATTTTAAGCGTTATATACAGGGTTAAGTAAAAATACCAAAATGCTCTCGGTCTGCAGTTTCTGTTATTAAAACTATCAACTTTTGTTCTATCAATTTTTCATTCATATTAAATAATAATTAGTTGCCTCTACTGTGACATTATCCTGTGTAACAATATAGGTGCGAGCACAGGGTAAATGACCTTTCGCCGCTTTACAGGGTGGCATTAGTATAGAATAATGAACAACACGTACATCTATGATAATTAAAATTAATCATTTAATATTGCACAAAATAACAAATTATAAAAATATTCGTAGAAAAATTTAATGTTGTTAGTTTAATTGTTAGGAATTATTATGGCTTGAGAGCATTCTGGTATTTTTATACAACCCTATGCTTTTTCTTCTTTCTGGTTGTCCCTTCGGAGCCTTTTAGAAGTGAGATGAAAATAATGAGATGACAAAATATCACATCTGATAAAATGTGTGGTTGTATTTTACGTTAAGTTATATTGTGTTTAGTTATATCAAGGTTTACATCAAATGAACACAGGGAATGAATGAGAGTAATGAGGCGAAGCTTATTTTAAAAAGTCTTCAGCATAGAGAACTCAAAACACAAAAAAAAACACACGAAGAGTATGCCATTCTCAAACGAACTGTTGAAATATACACTCAAACGTAATTTTTAAAATTTTAAAAGGCTCTAAAGAACAACCAAAAGATTAATTCGACAACCAATTAATTTAATAATCAATCGAGTTATTGCACCGAAAAAAGAAAGCAAATTATTTTGCTAGTCAAGAAAGTGACTTTGAGTTATTTTTATTGGTGTCCCAAAAATCTAAAGACATCTAAGAACAGTATCGAGTGACCAAATGATTTTATAAAAAACGTTAAAATGAATCACATATTTATTTGATGTTTTGTTCGTAACAAATGAATGGGAAATGGCCATTTTGAAACAGAGATTTTAAAAATGGGCATGAATATGGAGGTAAAATTGATACTTCAACATTGATTCCGAATTATTTCGCGGCCCATTTACATAAGCTACCTTTCACCACATTATGATGGGAATCGAGTGAGGTCACACAATACAAAAACAAACTATTTTTAACATAAAACTGTAGCAGCCATAAAATATCTATGGAAAATCATGCAAATAAATAGGTGATTATTTTTAATTTGTCGTAGAAGATACCAACGTTTGATTATAAAATAAAATAAAAAAAAACTAAGATCATCCAAATTGGATATGCAATCATCAAACGTCAGCCAAATTAAAATAAGAAAAGTTTTCAAGATCTATGGTGATTTTAAAAATCAAGTTCCATGCTTTTTAATATATTATAATAATCTCTAATTGGATGCAAGTCTAAGAACTTTAGTGGAAACAACTATTAACGATTAACGCTGTTAAAAAAATATCGATAAAAATATATCGATACTTACTCGATATCCGGGGAACTGGGAACGATTCCGGGGAGACTGGGCTCGGATATTTTCTTCTGGGAGACCAGAGCCCGAGCTTTGTCTGCAGGTACCGAAATGCTTCGGCTGTAGTCTACGCTGCTGCCGAGGCGACTACTGGACTTCTTCTTTCTGAAATATTGAGAACATTAATTATGTAATTTTCAACCGACTTTAAAAAAGAGGAGGTTTTTAATTCGACTGTATTTTTTTTGTTTGATACTTAGAAACTTTTAACTGGGTCAATCGATTTTGATGTTTCTTTTTTTATTAAAAAGCTGATATTTTCCGTGTGGTTCCATTTCAATTTAGTCTAGCTTTCATAATGGTATCCATGAGAAAACCATATAAGTCTTAAATTTTCAATTGGAAAGAATGTATTCAGCGGCAGTTTGATGAGAAGTGAAGTGTTATTAATTAACGTATATTATTAAAAAGATATTTCAATCCACGACGGCGCGCCCCACTCTGTCAAACTCCATATAAATCGAATTAAACATTAGCGATTTTGACAGAATGGGGCGCGACGTTGAGGATTGAAATTTGAAATATCTATACCATCTAACGTTACCGTAAAAGTCGCGGCAAGTAAGTCTAGCGCTGTAAGTAGTTATTGGTACTTATGGTAAGGGAATAGAGTTCAATTTTAAACGGAATCAAATTCTCGATGGTACTCACTCGCACAAGAAAGGATCTTCTAGCAGCTCGGCCGCGGTGGCGCGCTTCACCGGATCGGCGACAAAACAGCGGAGAATGAAGTTCTTCGCTTTCTGAGATAGTTCGCTGGGTATCTCTGGGTGCATTTTGTAATACCCCACCTAAAACAGATTTTTATAAGTAAAAACTTTGTTAGGCACGTTAGGCATTTTTGAGATGGGAAAAAACCATTAAACTCGTAATACTGTTACCGCAACCGACACCTCACGGACTTGTGCAAGTTTTCATTTCTGTCGACACTCCCGAAGTCCCAAATTACGTTTATTCTAACTATTTATCTAACCTTGAATAAAGCCGCTTGAGGTGATCCCAGTTCCATAAACGGCGGGTTTCCTGTAGCCATCTCCACCACTGTACACCCCAAAGACCAAATGTCAGCCTGAAATGAATAAAAAGCAAATCTCTCATATGTATGTGGAAATAAATTGATTAAATGCAAGTCACGCACTGAGGGCTCAGTACTATCAAGGCCATTTCTCCGGCGGCGTTCGGCCACGTTCCGTCGTCCGATATCTTCACGAAGTCGTGATGAACGATATTCTGATCGGAAGGTACTTACCGGTGCTCCGTAGCCCCGCTGCCCTTTATCGATGACCTCCGGCGCCATGTACTGCAGTATGCCGGCAAAGGTCTCGGTGGATGGACACAAGCCCGCCAAATGCTTAGACGTGCCGAAGTCTGATATCTTCACTATGATATTCTGATCGTCAAGGTACTTACCGGTGCTCCGTAGCCCCGCTGCCCTTTATCGATGACCTCCGGCGCCATGTACTGCAGTGTGCCGGCGGAGGTCCCGATGGATGGACACAAGCCCGCCAGGCGCTTGGACGTGCCAAGTCCAATATCTTGGCTACGCCGCGATGAACGATATTCTGATCGTAAAGGTACTTACCGGTGCTCCGTAGCCCCGCTGCCCTTTATCGATGACCTCCGGCGCCATGTACTGCAGTGTGCCGGCGGAGGTCCCGATGGATGGACACAAGCCCGCCAGGCGCTTGGACGTGCCAAGTCCAATATCTTGGCTACGCCGCGATGAACGATATTCTGATCGTAAAGGTACTTACCGGTGCTCCGTAGCCCCGCTGCCCTTTATCGATGACCTCCGGCGCCATGTACTGCAGCGTGCCGGCGAAGGTCTCGGTGGATGGAAACAAGCCCGCCAGGCGCTTGGACGTGCCGAAGTCCGATATCTTGGCTACGCCGCGATGAACGATATTCTGATCTTAAAGGTACTTACCGGTGCTCCGTACCCCCGCTGCCCTTTATCGATGACCTCCGGCGCCATGTACTGCAGCGTGCCGGCGAAGGTCTCGGTGGATGGAAACAAGCCCGCCAGGCGCTTGGACGTACCGAAGCCCGATATCTTCACAACGCCGCGATTAATGGTATTTTGATCGTGAAGGTACTTACCGGTGCCCCGTAGCCCCGCTGCCCTTTGTCGATGACCTCCGGCGCCATGTACTGCAGCGTGCCGGCGAAGGTCTCGGTGGATGGACACAAGCCCGCCAGGCGCTTGGACGTGCCGAAGTCCGATATCTTCACGACGCCGCTGTATGTGTTCACTAGTACGTTGTCGCCTTTGATATCGCGGTGGACGATTTTCTGATCGTGGAGGTATTTAAGACCTGAGAAATGTAAGAATAGTTTTCAACCGATACTCAGAAGTATGTAGTCATTAAAAAAAAATTTTTTAATAAAATACTGTAGTGATAATGGTATACTGTAGTGATATATATATATATATATATATATATATATATATATATATATATATATATATATATATATATATATATAGCATTATGCAAAAAATATATAAATATAAATATTTTTTTAATCATTTAAATATACACTACTAACCCTCTAATATTTGTTTGGTATAGTACGCTATGGTGGCTTCATTCTCCTTAAGCGGGCCCCACTTGGACCTCAGCAGCGCAGACAGCGACCCCCCGGGGACTTGCTCCATGAAGATCTTGAAGTAATTGTCCTCGGATATGGAGCCCAGGTACTGAAATCATAATTTCTTGTTGATTTTTTTGTGGGAGGTCTCTGAGTTCTATAAGAAATATTATAAATGATCTGAACTGACCCAGGTTTCTACAGACAAATACGTACGGTACCACCAGCGACCATGACTTGAGCGTCGAGGTCTCTTGCTGCGTACACCAATCACGAGAAACAGGTTTTACCATAGATCCTATCGCATGCGCCATTCGTATCATCATGTATATCATCACATCATAGTTCTTCTCGGGTATGTCCTTGACAGCGATTCTGACTGGCGTGTTGAGGTCTCTTGCTGCGTACACCACTTACAGGTACAGTCAGTTTAACCATGATCCCATCGCATGCGCCAATGGTACCATCCTATAGCCCTAATGTCTCCGATAACACGATCCTACCTGCACAATGTTCCGATGCCACAGCTGCGAGTGCAGTAGCATCTTGCTGCGTACACCACTTACAGATACAGTCAGTTTTACCATGATCCCATCGCATGCGCCCATGGTACTATCCTATAGTTCTAATTCCTCCGATAAGAGGATCCTACCTGCACAATGTTCCGGTGCCTCAGCTGCGAGTGCAGTAGGATCTCCTCGTGCAGAGGCTGCACGTCGCCCAGGTTCTTCTCGGGTATCTCCTTGACAGCGATCCTGACTGGCGTGTTGAGGTCTCTTGCTGCGTACACCACTTACAGGTACAGTCAGTTTAACCATGATCCCATCGCATGCGCCAATGGTACCATCCCATAGCCCTAATGTCTCCGATAACACGATCCTACCTGCACAATGTTCCGATGCCTCAGCTGCGAGTGCAGCAGGATCTCCTCGTGCAGAGGCTGCACGTCGCCCAGGTTCTTCTCGGGTATCTCCTTGACAGCGATCCTGACTGGCGTGTTGAGGTCTCTTGCTGCGTACACCACTTACAGGTACAGTCAGTTTAACCATGATCCCATCGCATGCGCCAGTGGTACCATCCCATAGCCCTAATGTCTCCGATAACACGATCCTACCTGCACAATGTTCCGATGCCTCAGCTGCGAGTGCAGCAGGATCTCCTCGTGCAGAGGCTGCACGTCGCCCAGGTTCTTCTCGGGTATCTCCTTGACAGCGATCCTGACTTGCGTGTTGAGGTCTCTTGCCGCGTACACAACTCCGTACGTGCCTTTGCCAAGGACGACGCGCTTGTTGCAGTCGTCGAGCTCATATTCAAACTATAAGTAAATAAAACAAAAACAGTTTCAACATCAACTTTAAAGTTGAGCCACACTAAAAAAAAATATTACAAAATGTAATAACTCTTTATGTTCCACTGCCGGGCATTGGTCTCCTCTCAGAAGGTGAGAGGTTTGGCCAGTTTAGCCAACGCGCTGGTCAAGTGTGGATTCGCGGACTTCACATGCTAATGTCTTTTTTTTTTCAAATTTAAACGCGATTACGTGAAAAAAAAGACTTCCTTTTCCTAAAAAGGAAGAGCGTAAATATTTCAAGACATTTAAGAGTAGATATGCCCTCAATAGAAGACATACTCGTCAAGTTAAACAAACGAACACATCCAATTAAAGTTCCCAGAACTGATCGCAGATAATCATCATCATCTCAGCCTGTAGACGTCCAATGTTGGACACAGGCCTTCCCAAGCGCGCGCCTCCACACCCTGTCTTCAGCCTACCTCATCCAAGCACTTCCCGCCACCCGCTTTATCTCGTCGGTCCAACGGGCTGGAGGTTGCCTCACACTACTACTTGTACGCGGTTTCCGCTCCAGGACTTTCCGGCTCGCATCGCAGATATACACAGAGGAAAAAAATTGCCGTCCATACACGATCCTTCCAATCGTCAAGTCGGCAGCGTCATTATATTATTATATACCTTCAACTGATCCTGCATGACGCTGGTGTCCAAGTCTGCCATCTTCTCGTGGTCGGCGGTGAGTTCCCCCAGCAGGTCGTACAGGTGCTGCCGGAACTGTTGTGACGGCAGGAATATTTGGAAATCGTCGGAGTTCTCGCTCACATATAGGAAGAGGCATCGGTCGTCGCGCTTGTATAAACTGAAAAAATGTTTTCAAATATATTTATACGCAAGTCCTTTATATAAAATTCGTGTATACTTTTTGACCAATTTGCAATCCTGTCACATTCTATTAACTATACAAGACGTAACAGTTTGTGAGTCCGTATGTTTCTTACTCAATCACGCCCCAACTATCTACTGAAACGATTTGTGTGTAGAAGATAGCTTATAAGAACTTGTCATCCCAGAAAAATCCGCGGTTCCCGCTGAATTTGTATCCAGCTGAAATTTGTTACAGTAACCTATGGCTATAAAGTACTATAGCAAACTTCCTTGTAGCAAAGTACCTACTTTTAAGGAAGTTTGATTAGAACCAAAGTTCATTGGAGTTTATGCTGCCTATAAAACTTGGGAAAGGGAGCGGAAACAGGAACACTTTCTATTCCGGGAAAATCTAACACTCCCGCGGAATTTGTGTAAAATTTGGTATACTATAATTATAATACAGTCCTCAGTGCAAGGTTTATTAAATATAATGAATGCAGGATGGATGAAATGGTGCCAGGTCTCAGGAGTCATATGCTATGCATGCCTTTACAAGACGACCGACAGATTTGTCGTGTTGTATGAATCAGAGTGTTGGGCGGTAAAAGGGACAGATGAAAGAAGAGTGCATGCGACCGAAATGCGAATATTGAGATAGACGTGTGGTGTGACGAGAATGGGTAGGATAAAGGAAGGAGTACATAAGACGAAGTTCAAAAGTTGCGCCAGTAACAGAAAAGATAAGGAGTAAAAGGTAAGCGGAGGAGGAAAATCATGTTCCTTCCTAAAAGTAAGATGAGTATGCATGTGCATGGACGAACAAGTAGAGGAAGACCCGAAGAGGAGATGGATGGATTGCGTGAAAGAAGATATGCGTTTGAAAGGATATGAGAGAATGGAAGAAGACGTGGTCTGCCGACCCCACACATCGTGGGAAAAGGGCAGGGTGACTTATTGTAAGGGTTATTCTTACTTTAGAAAAACATTTTTTGTCCCGTGACTAGATGTTTTGGAGCCGACCGTCGCATTCGCTTCTCCACGGTCCTTTTCTATCCGCTGACGCCTAGTCAGAGATGTGCAAAATGTAGTCACGAATAATGATTACGAATCCGATTGCAATCAGTTTGGAATGTTGATTGACGAAATTAATAAAGGTTTGGGTGTGTTATTATAATTTTTTGATGAATTTTGCCATAATTAGATGATAGAACGGAATTTCAATCGCAATCGGAATCGTTAGGAGTCGAATAAATTTTTGTTGTGATTTTTTGATGAATTTTATCATAATGAGATGATAGAACAGAATTGCAATTGCAATCGGAATCGTTGTGCCAAAAAAAATTACACTTTTTTGATGGATTTTGTTATACCTACTCAGATGTTGGAATTGTAATCGTAATCGGAATCGTTCATTGTGAATCATGATTACATTTTGCTCACCTATGCCCCCTAGTCAGACTGCGTTTATATTTGCATGTTTTCGTGGATGATTTTCCTTCCTCCCTTAACTAATTTTAAACTGACTGACCGGCCGACTGACATCGACGCACCGCCAAAACCGCTGGGTATAGAAACATTAGGTTTCTTATGAAGTCAATGGGAGCACTAAGAAAGGATTTTCCAAAACTCAACCAGCAACGCGGGTAAGAACAGGTGTCCAAAGTTTGTGTGGAGAAACACTCCTTCAAGCCGTAACTACAGAACCGATTTGGCTGAAATTTGAAATTGAGATAGATTATACCCTGGATGAATATAATACATAGGCGACTTTATATCCCGGAAAAATCCTTATTTCCCCCGGGATTCATGAAAACCCAAAATTCATGCGGACTGAGCCGCGGTCAACAGAGCAATATATTAAAATCTGGCAAACCGACCGACGACAAACTATACCATATTAGACATACATACAAAGGCCCAAAGAACGTTACCGTTATTCACAGATCTACACTGGCGGGGCACGGTCGCTTTCGGAAGCGCCTGCATGATATGTGTCTGGTCGAGAGTGGCGAGTGCTTCTGCGGACTGGCGGAGGAGAACCTCCACCATGTCTTGTGGGAGTGCTCCTTATACGAGGACCTCCGGTGCTTGCTGCTGGATGGGATCGTTCGTGAAGTTTCTGGCCCATAATCAGGATCTCGTGGGTTCGACGGCCAACTTCGGAGAGCTATGGGAGTTCGCGCACGCGATACGACTATACATGTTTGTGTGTATGTTATTTGTGTCGTTATTTGTCTTTATTTGCGTCTCTGATTGTCCATCAGGTAAAAGCAATAGGTCCTACCTGTAAGTGCGTATCATTTCCGATGTGAAGAGCCATCTGTGCACCTGCCTGCATTCCCCGCGCAACGAGTCCAGGCACAAATTGAATATCTCCAGGGATTTCTGCTCTGCGCCCATGTGTAGGTTGACGTACGACGGCATGTACACCTTGGTTGTTTCCAATATTACAGCCTGGAAGATATTGTAACTCTATGAGAATTACACAAAGACACAGCACTATAAAGAGGGTCAAGTTACGCTGGGTGACGCCACTGGCCTCAGAGATATATCTAAGAGCAAAATCTTTCTGCTCTGCGCCCATTTGCAGATTGACGTACGACGGCATGTACACATAGGTTGTTTCCAAAATTACAGCCTGGAAGATATCGTAACACTATGAGGATTACACGGAGACACAGCACAATGAAGAGTGTCTACGCTAGGTGACGCCACTGGCATCAGATGCATATCTAAGAGCAACATCTTTCTGATCTGCGCCCATGTACAAGTTGACGTACGACGGCATGTACACCTTGGTAGTTTCCAACATTACAGCCTGGAAGATATCGTAACACTATGAGGATTACACGGAGACACAGCACAATGAAGAGTGTCTACGCTAGGTGACGCCACTGGCATCAAAGGCATATCGAAGAGCAACATCTTTCTGCTCTGCGCCCATGTGCAGGTTGACGTACGACGGCATGTACACCTTGGTAATTTCCAATATTACAGCCTGGAAGGTATTATAACAAGAGGATTTCACGGTGACACAGCACAATGAAGAGGGTCAAGTTACGCTGGGTGACGCCACTGCCATCAGAGGCATATACATCTAAGAGCAAAATCTTTCTGCTCTGCGCCCATTTGCAGGTTGACCTATCCTAGAGCGCTACGAATTCTTTTTTTTTTATTCTATACAAGTTAGTACTTGACTACGATCTCACCTGATGGTAAGTGATGATGCAGTCTAAGATGTTATCGTACTAACTTGGAAGGGTAAGTAAATTTACCCCAACGGTTTCTACACAGTATCGCACTGGAACGCTAAATCGCTTGGCAGTGCGTCTTTGCTGGTAGGGTGGTAACTAGCCACGGCCGGAGCCTCCCACCTGACCAGACCTGAGCCAATTTAGAAATTATAAAATCTCAAAGTGGCCCGTGGCGGGAATCGAACCCGCGATCTCCCACTCGAATTCGAGCGCGTCGCCACTGCGCCAGGGAGGTCGTTAAAACTACCAAGGTGTACATGCCGCATTCGAATTCGCATTGTGAAGTCAACATCTCCTGAGGATGTCCCGGTGTCGGGACGAAACGTACGTCGAAGAAAGTATTGGAAAATTGTGTGTAGTGTTTCATGTGTGCGATGTTCCTGCATATTGTACCATACAGAATCTTTTCAAGACACGGATTATAGCAAAATAAATTAATCTTTTCCACTAATTATGGATTTCCGCAAAATAACGCCTGCTTCCATTCGCCAAATAATCGTTAACTAAGGGATAAATATGACGTTTCGACAGATTTTATATGGCATATGTAATATGTTTCAAATTTATTCCTCAGATCGTTTATCTGGCAATTGAATAAGCGGCCCTTAGTGTTATATTAATAGTTAAACGAATATTTATTCAATGAACAGCGAAAAACTTACTCCATATACTATAAATATTATCTCGCTGCAGACTCGGTCATAAACCATTCGAGTGATTCGCTTTTGTTGTTCTTTGTTGAGTTGTGCATTACTGCAGAACAGAAGCGAAACACTCGAATGATTTATGACCGAGACTGCAGCGAGATAATAACACTACTATAGGAGCGAACTTTTAATAATTGTTCCAAAAAACTGGCAATCGAGTGGGTTCTCGCCGCCACTAGATAGAAGTGCTCGAACATTAAACCGGAGCTAAGCTAACGAGTTAACTAAAATTGCGTAAGGTTTACAGAGGCCGCCCGAAGAAAGTGCGCCGCGAAACACTCGAATGATTGATGACCGAGTCTGCAGCGAGATAATAACACTACTATAGGAGCGAACTTTTAATAAATTGTCCAAAAAACTGGCAATCGAGTGGGTTCTCGCCGCCACTAGATAGAAGTGCTCGAACATTAAACCGGAGCTAAGCTAACGAGTTAACTAAAACCGCGTAAGGTTTACAGAGGCCGCCCGAGGAAAGTGCGCCGCAAGCCGTCGCAGCCGCCGCGCGGGCGGGCGAGCGTCCGCAGGCGCACGATACAGGGAGCGTCGCCTTAACGAGTGCGTGACGTCACGGTGTGCAGACCTTCTAACTGGCGCTAGTGATCTAGACAGTAGTGGCATCACACTAGAGAACACACTTCCGACTACACTGCGGCCTCGCCGGCATATATACCTCGCGGCGGAAATAACTTCGATAGCGCGAGTTAGGATTTTACACAAAATAACCATCAAAGACTGGAATATTTAAAACTTTGATGATGCATGCGCAATTAATAGACTTATGTTAGTATACGTGTGCACTTTTTTGCATTTTTGAACGTTTACTTTGCAATTTAAAAAATAAAAACGGCAATTAAATTTTCACATGCGATCACCGCCATCTAGTGAAGACTTTCGTAAGTTCGTAACATATTAATGCCGCCAGGCGCCATTTCACCGCACTTACATTTTGGAAACGGTTTACGGTTTTGATACGATCAACTCCATCTAGGAAGCCGATAGGAAACTTGAGGATATGGGCATCCGAATGATTTACGTAAACCTTTTTGGTACAAGCAAACCGTAGCGCCATCTGTCAACGTTCTATAAGTGGCTGCTGAACGAACAACATCGTGGCTTTACTGCTGGTGACAAAACAAGCATTTTTGGCACCAACAAACTGGCGCCTTTTTTCGCGCCATCCGCCCCGTCCAGGGTATATGTCTATTAACTAGGCTTAGGCAACTTTGGCTGTATTTTTCTTAAACTTATTTTAAATAAGTTGTCAAAATTCAGTTGGTTGGTATAGAAATGGACGATTTTTCGATATCCCCGTTATTTAATATTTGACCACTGCACCAAACCAGTGCCCATTTGATATCAATTTAGTATTGCCTATAAGTTATGATTAAATTCTGGAACCAAAACCAGTACTTACAGGAAAACGAATGATGTTTTCACACGTGCTTTTAGTTGCCTCTACGAAAAACTCCATCCAGAATTGAAATATGTGCTCCTCTGGCGATGTCTCTTCGCTCTTTTTCCTAAACCTAAAATGGATAAGAAAATTGGTCAAGTGCGAGTCGGGCTCGCGTACTGAGGGTTCCGTACTATAGAGACCCATTCTCAATAGTATAAAACTGCCCACAAAATTTAAAAAAAAAATCAGCAAAAGCTCATGTTTGTTTTATGGCAGCCCCCTCATTTTTTTTTTTTTTTAATTTAACTATGTATTTTCAAAGTAAATATTATGTAACAAAATATTCTGTGAATATTTCAAGCGTCTACCGTTTGCTGTTATCAATATAGACTATAGAGCAAAAAAAAGGAAAAAAATTACGTTTATTGTATGGGAGCCACATTAAACATTTTTTAAAGTACTTGTTGTTATAGCGGCTACAGAAATAAATCAACTGTGAAAACTGTTAAAATCAAAAGTGTCTAACATAACAAAAAACCTGTCAAGTGCGAGTCGGACTCGCGCACTGAGGGTTCCGTACTACAACCGGAGGAATAAAACCATAAAAACCACTTTTCTTATCGAACCGCAAAACTAACTTTGTTTTTAGAGGTTTAATGTAAATATCAAAAAAACTACTTACTAGATCTCGTTCAAACCAATTTTCGGTGGAAGTTTGCATGGTAATGTACATCATATATTTTTTTTAGTTTTATCATACTCTTATTTTAGAAGTTACAGGGGGGGACACACATTTTACCACTTTGGAAGTGTCTCTCGCGCAAGCTATTCATTTTAGAAAAAAATTATATCAGAAACCTTAGTATCATTTTTGAAGACCTATCCATAGATACCCCACACATATGGGTTTGATGAAAAAAAAATTTTTGAGTTTCAGTTCTAAGTATGGGGCACCCCCAAAATTTATTACTTTTTTTAAAATTTTGTATGAAAACCTTAATGCGGTTCACATAATACATCTACTTACCAAGTTTCAACAGTATAGCTCTTATAGTTTCGGAAAAAAGTGGCTGTGACATACGGACGGACAGACGGACAGACGGACAGACGGACAGACGGACAGACAGACATGACGAATTTATAAGGGTTCCGTTTTTTGCCATTCGGCTACGGAACCCTAAAAACGGGACCCATTATTAAGACTACGTTGTGATAGCGTAGTCTTATTAATGGGTCCCGTTTTTTACCCTTTGGGTACGGAACTCTAGAAATATTCTTAACGTTTCCCATTCTTTAACTTAAAAAAAGAAAAAAACGCCTGAACGAAACTAGCCTTTATCAATGTGATTTTTAATCAAATAAATATTTTTTCGAAAATCATAAACACGTTGAAAGCAATATCTTACCTACACCGACGAAATACGAATTAAAATTTCATTTTATTGGATTTTGACGACCGAATGGCGTAGTGGTAGCGAACCCGCCGTCTGCGCCGGAGGTCGTGGGTTCGATTCCCACTACTGGTAAATATTTGTGTGATGAGCATGAATGTTTTCCAGTGTCTGGGTGTTTTTCAATATATTATATTCATGTAGGTATATTAGTATGTATGTATATTTATCAGTCATCTAGCACCCATAACACAAGCTATCGCTTACTTTGGGGCTAGATTGCGACGTGTAAAATGTCCCGTATATATTTATCGTACCGTGTCCCCCAACTATCGCGGCTGGGTGCTTTTACCGCTGAGCTATACGAGCCATAATATACCTCCGCGATGAAATTCAGATTCTATTCTTAATCTTTCTATTCTATTCTTATTGACGTGACAACGTCTTATAAATCGATAGAGCCGGTTGCACGCACGAAAAAACATGACTCATCCGGCGTTACCTCGCTCATGCGGCGTTACCTCGCTCATGCGGCGTTACCTCGCTCATGCGGCGTTACCTCGCTCATGCGGCGTTACCTCGCGAGCGCGAAACGAGCGACAAAGAAGACGTTGTCACGTTCAACTATCGTCAGTAAACCGACTTTACAGGCAACAAATTTTTTTTATTAAAATGTGTATTCTTACCTATCAATCAGTTCAATGTTGCCAATAGTCGACTTAAGGTACCAGTTGGGAGGTTTCAGTTTAAACATGCACTCTGCCGCTTGGATCGCCTTCACGTAGTCCTGCGCCAGGACGGATATCTCGAAGAACGTCGCGACATCCCAATAGTCTTTCAGTGATGATAAGCTGCCTTTCTTTCCTATTAGGTGGTTCAGTATCCTGCCTGGAATAGTTTAATATGGCAACGTTATTTCAATTTCATGCAGTTTTAATTATGTAATACCATGACACAATGTTTTACTTAATAATGTAATTATGTATAAGTATAATAAAGGCTTTTACATCCTTTAATAGGTTTAAAAAGTTTTATCAATGCCATTAATCTCAGGAATAAGCATAAGCTCGTGTTAAACAGCACAAGATTAACTAAAATTAGCAAATCTGTATAAGAATGTATAAAAAGTTACCACATTATGTATCTGAAATGTCACTTAATAAATTAAGAAAGATCCCGACGAATTGAGAACCTCCTTCTTTTTTTAAAGTCGGTTAAA
The DNA here is from genome assembly GCA_036785405.1 of Coenonympha arcania. Taxonomy (NCBI): domain Eukaryota; kingdom Metazoa; phylum Arthropoda; class Insecta; order Lepidoptera; family Nymphalidae; genus Coenonympha; species Coenonympha arcania. The sequence continues at coordinate 1,671,666 of CM072063.1, read as the reverse complement.
AAGGGTTTGTCAAGCCCAAACTTATTAATACGGCATACTATAATATTAAGGACTATATTAGCGACACAAGCCCTTGGGAGTGATTGATAATGAATTGCTCTGTTGTTATTAGCCTATTTAGTATTAATACTTATTGTTATTAAATAGTAATACCACAAAAGAATACCCAGCTGAGTTTGTTGTGGGCTTTTTCTCAGGGGCAGGGCGCATTTGCGAACCCTCATTAACTTAGTTTTAAGTCGTGAAATACTAGTAGTTATCACTATTATAGAAACAATGTAAAATGAAATGACTTGTCATAAGAGGCTCTATATGCTAGGCCTATATGAAATAAAGTATTTTCTATTCTATTCTTTAGAATTAAGATAATAAATAAGAACGTACCAATGTGCTGTAGCTCCTGAGAGTTCTTGAAATCGTTCCCCGCTATCACAAGCAGCGTCGCTAAGTTAATACCCGCATACTCGTTTGGCTGTACCTCGAAACCTTGTCTGTACCTGATAACAATATAGAGGTATAGGTAAAGACTATAAAGTAACTGATAACAAGAACGCGACGTGTCGTGACAATATACAAAAGTTACACCTGGTGATGAGAAATAAAATCGACCCAGTACGTGCGTGGTTTCGTACCATTATCTATAAAAACGGCCAAAAAAAATTACTACAAAAGTTGCAGGTGTTGATGAGAAATAAAATCGACCAAGTACGTGCACAAAGGGTTCCATACAATTCTCTATCAAAACTGCAAAAAAAATTACGTTTGTTGTATGGGAGTTTTATTTTAATTATTAAGCTATTACATAGCTTCTATCGCGGGCCTTGAGCGTGGAGACAAAATCCAGAAATTCCGTAACGAAAATAACCTAACACTTTTTAGTTTTGCCATCTATCGATGAATAGCAGAACTTTTAATGACTTTTTTGAAATATCATGCTTGTCTCTTTAGTTCAGCAACTCGTCTCTAGGTGGCATTGGTTGTATAATCATAATTGCATAAGTTGATAAAAACAGCTATGCAATAGGTTTACCGCGGCAGTCTTCGAGTGCCACACGTCTTTTTTTTTATTTTTAAAGTGAATATAATATGATCAAATATTCTGTGAATGTTTCTAGCGCCTACCTCCTCCTTTATTATAAATATACAGCACAAAATAATTACTTGTGTTGTATGGGAACCCTCTTAAACATTTGTTTTATTCTATTTTTTAGCATTTTTTCATATTTGTTGATATAGCGGCAACAGAAATACATCATCTGTGATAACAAATCTGTAGCTATTACGGTTCAAGAGATACACCCTGTTGACAGACGGACGGACAGCGAAGTCTTAGTAACAGGGTCCAGTTTTAATCTTTGGGTATGGAATCCTTAAAATGAACTAATTAGACATTAGATCCAAGCGAGTATCAAACCCGTGACCTCCAGCTAAAATTAGTACTTACCAATGTATAGCATTAGTCAAACTCTCCATATCCGTATGCTGAGATTCCACAAACTTATCCTTATATATTCGACCACAGAGGCATAACATATCGGGAAACCTGTTTTCTTTCTTTTCCAAAGCTTTAACGCATACTTTCAAAGCATTCTCTCTGTCTCCTTCTTTGTTTCTCCTGGAACCAAGAAACATTTAGATTTGAGTGGAAGTAATAATTCTGTTGATCTATACAAGGTGTGGGTTAATTTGTATAGTGTGCCGGCAGCTAACCTTTTTACTTGATCCTAGAAAGTACATTAATGGGGATAAGAAGACCCAATTATAAAAAAAGATATATGAAAGATATAGCAAAAGCATACATAAACCGTATAATTGGCATATTGACGTAGTTCTTTCTGTTCATAATGGTTTTCAAATCGTCCACTATTTGGACTATGGCGTCGTAACCCCCCTTATTAATATTTCTAGCCTTATCTAATAAAACTCACCTATTCATAGCAAAAGCGTACATAAACCTTATGATCGGCATATTGACGTAGTTCTTTCTGTTCATAATGGTTTTCAAATCGTCCACTATTTGGACTATGGCGTCGTAACCCCCCTTATTAATATTTCTAGCCTTATCTAATAAAACTCACCTATTCATAGCAAAAGCGTACATAAACCTTATAATCGGCATATTGACGTAGTTCTTTCTGTTCATAATGGTTTTCAAGTCGTCCACTATTTGGACTATGGCGTCGTAATCCTGTATCTCGCGGTACGATATCAGCAGGTTGAGTATCGTGTCTCCGGAGAGGACCGCCGGGTCGTCGAGGCGTCGTCGCATGGCGTGAAGCACGTTCGCCAGTTCCGTACCGCTGTACGTCTCGCGAGCTTTGCGTAAATCTGACAGGAACTTCTCTTGGAGATGGGCTCTGGAATAGAATCGCCGTGATGGCCTACAATATCTATATAACACAAAACAGTTACCGTTAATACCGTTGGGTGCATGGGCGCTATCGAATATGAAAACCGTATTAAGTTTAATGAGCTTTAGAGATATTTTTATATATATTTTTATAGGCGATAGGCGCTAACAATGAAAAACGTATTAAGTTTAATGAGCTTTAGAGATATTTTTATATATATTTTTATAGGCGATAGGCGCTAACAATGAAAAACGTATTAAGTTAATTGAGCTTTAGAGATATTTTTATATATATTTTTATAGGCGATAGGCGCTAACAATGAAAAACGTATTAAGTTTAATGAGCTTTAGAGATATTTTTATATATATTTTTATAGGCGATAGGCGCTAACAATGAAAAACGTATTAAGTTTAATGAGCTTTAGAGATATTTTTATATATATTTTTATAGGCGATAGGCGCTAACAATGAAAAACGTATTAAGTTTAATGAGCTTTAGAGATATTTTTCTTATGCTTATAATGTACACCTGCAGCCGTAGCTGATGATGAATGATTATCATACTCAAAAGCTTATTAGGGCTCTTCATGATATTATATTATTCGTGTCTAAAGACAAGTCTTCGATCAGACTTCGATTTGGTCATTAACTATGAATCCCCAGTAGAAAACTCAGTTACTTGGCAGGCGATGGAGAGAGCTATATACTCGGTATGTAGTTGGAGTAGTAGACAAACCAGAGCCACTGTCACTATCAGCTCAATAAGCCGTAAAGCTAAATTACATTGGGCTGGGCATATATAAATCGCCATCTCAACTTTTTTAAGCTCACACGGTAGTTTATTCAGGCCAATGGCAAAAAGCAATCCAAAGAATTAGATATAAAGTGTCCTTCCTTTCATTTAGACAAGAACGAAATAATGGTTTTGTAGACGCTGTAGTAATTAGTATGCAAATTAATTCTAACCTGCCTGTTTTAAACTGACATTTAAGTGTATTTGTATGTATTTGTATTTGAAAGATATTTGAAGTGGTATTAAGGTTTATTGCGTACAGTGAACGCCCACGATGGGATTATAATAACATCTTAACTAATGACTCTATAAATGTCGTCGCGAGCAGGTATGTATTATTTATCCTTCGAAATTGTTTCTAGTAAAATGATAGTGTGTTAAATCAACAAAGACGTGTTTCTTCTCTTTCACACTTATGTTTCATGTTTACCTAGGCTATATTTGGCTGAACTTTTGAGTTTTGACCTTGACTTACAATAAATAAAAGCTTCATAGGAAACTGTCCTTAATTTTTTAAATGTTCATAATATCTGCATTCACGGGTTGAAAAATACGTAGGGTCAGAAACCAATTGGTAAATTTTCAACGTTTTTGGTGTGAATATGGATCCTGTTTCTTATGTTCTCTTTATTGCAGCTTTAGTTTGAGTAGTAGGAACATCAGAAATGCCGAAAAACTGGCGTCGCCATGCGATAAAAAGTTAAAAGCTTGCATCCTATGATATATTGCAATGCAAACGAAATGTATTTGACATGGATGGTTCTATCACTTAACAAGGGGTAAACGTCTTGCTCATCTCATCAGCTCTTTATCGTACTTCAAAAATCAAAAACAACATTTCCATACATTCGGAGTTGTCTCATAGTTTCGTAGTTAGACTTTCAGACTGGGTTTGTTTTTGATGAAAGTAGCCCAATATACCTCAATATCAATATTACCACTCACTTGGTCTGAACCTCCACATCCTGAAGTATATTCTTGAGCCTCAGAGTGAGATGCTGTTTTGGATCAGGTGCCTCCTCTCCTTTGAACTTGGCTGCGGCCGGGTTCGTGGTAACGCAGGTTCCCGCATCCGTTAACTTGTACGACACGAATAGGAAATTTGGTAGTGATATCTGAAAACATTTAAGAAAAAGACGTTCACCTGATGTTGTAGAGGAATATTCGGTGCAATGAATTACACGTTCATCAGGTAGACTTCGCAAAAAATGTCCTCCCTTTTTTTTATTTTTTAAATAATTCAAAACGTCATTTAATTTCGTTCTTTTTTCGTTTTTTGTCGAATTTTCTGCTTTTAAAATAGATAGTATAGAATATAGAATAGATTAAGATAGAATTTGCAGGTAGGGTAGGATAGAGTACTATCACCATACCAGACCCATAGCCAATTTAAAAGTCATATAATCAATCGAGTCTTCACTTTTAATTTTGCATCGTACGTAATATCTCATAACAGTAATAAGACTTTGTCTTATCTATCACTAATCTGGTTAACCAAATATCAAGAGTCTGTAAAGTTTGATAGACGTAGTGGCGGAAATCCCAGACAGAATTTTATAATATGTTTTTAATGCATGCGAGTGTTCAAATATTGATTAATTGATTGAAATGCAATTTGTTCTTAAATTAGTGCTCGCTCGCAGCACCTTGAATTAAAATACTGGGTGCTTTCCCACGTGGGGAAAGGACGTGATGACAAATGGGTAAGAAACCTGTTAGTCCCAAATGTAACTGAATTTTAATTTAGGGAGGAACTTGTATTTTTCCTCCTTTTTGTCACCAAGGGACAAGATATGGTGACAAATGGAAAGGAATCAAATAACATTATCTGCATTGCTTAAACACCGTTTTCGAAGTAAAGAATTTGTCTTTTCGACCTGCGCAAACGCATGATTGTATTTGGGCAATTTGCCCAAAAGCCGATTTGATTTTGATGGGGTTTTCATTATAAGACCACTTTGTTCAGACGTTATATAACCCGTCAGATTTTATCAATCTTATGTTTATGTTCAAAAACATATAACATAACATACGTAATTCATAATATGTTTATCTGTGACAAAAAAAAACTCAATAAGCTAAATTCATGCAGCCTAAGTCATGGACAATAGTTTGTAAAAATATAAAAGACGCGCAATAGGAGAAGCACTAATTCAATGAAGCTCTCAGGTATCCAGGGACTTGTCACACAAACTGGGAAGAACAAGAACACTTTTTCATATAAATCAATCGCCACTGATTGAAAATGGAAAAAAATTGTGTATATTGGAGTTGATACATGATTGTTTAAACAGAGCAATGACTGTCGATTCCATTAGATATTTTTAGTGAATGTTACTTAGCTGTCTTGGGCCAACTTGCGCCAAACAGCAGGTAAAATATTGTAATTTTTATACCAGAGAACATCATTGGACATTTTGTCAATTTAACCTAGCATTACTAGTAACTCAGGTTCAAGAGGGCCTGATTAAAATATCAAAAAATTCATCCTATACTGACTCTCTCCAATAAACAACAACAAAATTGGTGGTTTATTAAATGTCACTCGATAAATTTACTTCTTCCGTGGGAAACTAGACAATTAAGCAAATTATTACTTATCATCTATAAAAAGTTCATAATATTTCACTAACATTAATTTGTAAGTTCTTGAACTTAATAATGTAAGCAGTAATTTACTCTCCTATAAAATTGGTTGCAATATCTTAAGCGGTTTCATTTGATAAGCGATGAAATTCAATGTCCCCAGTTTATGTGAAACATACAGCCACAGATATTCTGCATAGAGCAATTGAGAAATTGAGAGTAACAACTATTGAGATATTATCATTCAAGGCTCAGCTGATAAACTGTAGTTATATATGTACAATGTTTGCATGTTACATCTACTATACTTGGGCTATTACAAACATGCAAACTGAGTTGTAAATTATTTTTATCAGAACTCTAGCTCGCACTTACAGGCCTTACGGAACTGCCCTGGTGAACTTATTTAGGGCATAAGCATCAGCAGGGAATTGTTAATAAGATTAGCTGTAATTCTTAAGAATCAAATGTTGAAACTGACTTGATAACAGCGTTTTTGAGTCTATATTTTAAATAACAAAAATGTGTGCAGAAAGTTTTAGAAGAAACTAAACTAAACTATTAAACTATAAGGATTCCAAGGCACCCTGCACTGAGAATAGCCAACAATAAACTCTGACAATCTTTGTTTGAGATAATGCCCTCCTATAATAGTTGGTGGTCCAGAACTCCAGTCCCAGGAACACATCTCTGTATTGTGGAGTCTAGTAGAAATTGCATGTATAAGATCTTGATTTATGATTTGGTCATAGTTAGTGCTTATGCGGCTTCTAGTAACTTAGTTCATAGTAAGAGTCGGAGAAAGTAAGATGGTAAGAGAAAATGTTGTAAGGAAATCTGCAAGCTTGACTACTATATTATTTTTCAAAAGTATTTGAAGTCTGCCATCCATCACAGAGTGGTGGGGTATTGCCACAACCATCTCACATTTATAGAAATAGAAAAAAACCAATGCCTAGTAGTTTAGCTGTAGAGAAAGGCTGAGACAATTATTTTCTATTTTTGGGATCTTTCTACAATGTGCGATTTCTTCATCCATTGCTTGTGGAATCACCAATGCCTAACCTGATCGCTCCAGCCATCTAAAGTCACTCCAGAATTCAAGGATCCCAGTTCGTGCAGGATATCTTGGAGCATTGTTGAGGAGCCCAAGTGGGTCTTGTCTTAGTCTGACACACGAGTCTAGTAAAGTTTGCGTGTAAAGAATAATATATTGATTAATGATTTTGTCATAGTTAGTGCTTTTGCGGCAACTAGTAACTTAGTTCACTTAGCTGATGCTCAGAAAAAATGTTAAGAAATATGTATGAAAGATGTATGAAATGTTAAGAAATATGTATGAAATATGTATGTTAAGAAGGATGTTATGAAATAGAAAAAACCAGTGCCTAGTAGTTGAGCTGTAGAGAAAGGCTGAGACAATTATTTTCTATTTTTGGGACCGTTATACAATTGGGTGATTTCTTCGTCCATTACCTGTGGAATCGCTAATTTCGGACCTCGCTGAATCACTACAGCCATCTGAAATCACTCCAGAATTCAAGGATCCCAGTTCCTGCAGGATATGTTGAGGAGCCCAAGTGGGTCTTGTCTTGGTCTGACACACTAGTTCACCTTAGTAGCACCTGTGCCAGTGTCTCATGAAAGTTAATTACCTTAAGTCGTAGAGTAGCGTCTGGATCAACATCATTGTAGAGCAGGACATTCTCCTTCATATCAAAGCTCTCTCTCACACCGAGGTGGTAGAGCAGGGAGCTCTGTTGCACTTGCACGCTCAGGTCCACTAAAGCCACATCTGCATTGTAGAATGTGTCCAAAACGCTGGTCTCACCAAAGTCTAGTTTTTCAAACTGTAAGAATGTTTATGTACTTAACTGCCATTTGTTGAAAAAATAATGAAAACATTGGAAGTAAACAGATGATGTAGATAATTAGACAGAAGTAATTTAAGCGCGAAATGGTTGTTTCTAATTAAATTTCCCTATAATATCCACATCAGAATAAGATTCTTTATCATCTAAGGTATAAAGCATAGGAAAATTGTACTTTTATTGCACCTAATCCAAGGGCAGTGGGATGCTCATTGTTGACAAAAATTATCATGATGCAATTTCATAACAAACTTCTAAAACCTTGTATGAACAGTAGGTAAGGACTAAGGTAAAAGAAATAAATATAAAATACTCACATGAATATGGTGTACATTAGCATTAACAAGTTCAGAAGCCAATCGAACCTCCTCGAGAGCTCTTTTTCTATGAGCAAGGTTCAATGTTTGGTTGATGTCCAAAACACACGCGATGTCCATACGGGGCCTCGACTGGTTCGAGGCCCCGGCTTGCACCGTTGCATTCGAGCCATCGCTGCAAATGCTTTCGCAAATACTCCGAACGTCACCTAATAAAAAAAGTAGCCAACTTTTTAAATAGAACCTCGAAAATAGAAAAATTCAAACTCCGTCGCACTCAAAATCTAATTTTCGTACCGGATTCCTCCGCCGCCGTCGAAGTATTCGCTCCGCCAAATGTTATCATTTTCTTGTTTCACAGGACGACAGCATATTTCTAGGAATTTAATGCTTTCCAATAGTAAAATGTCCACAACATTCAACAGAAATTTAATAAAGAAAACCACAACAAGTGCTCGCCAGTCTTGTTATTTAATATTAGTGATGTGACTCACACTATAACTCTGACAGCAGATCACCTTTTAATCGATTGTTAATCGATTAATTATACAGCATACGATTGTGCATACTCTTTATTATTTAAAAATTTTATCAACTAAACAAAATAATACCGCCAAATTGAAAATCTCGTAATTCTTTTGTTTTCCAACTTTTTATATTTTTTTAAATTACTATAAAAATTAAAAAAATAGTACTATTGGGACTATTTTGTTAGCTAGAGTCTAGACCGTGGGGCTACAGTATACTAATAATAGAGTTAGTGAATATTCGTGTAATCGCCGAAAATGTAGCCGAGGAGTTTCTCAAATCGTGGTTTACTTGGGTGATCCAGAATACTTATTGTGGCACTGTCAGAAAATTGATTGCTCGAGTCAGCCTTATCCTCGTTTTCGTCGTCGTTTAAATGTTTTCATAATGGCAAGAACTTAATAGTATCCGACAGGCACTTACCTTCGGGAACCTAATTTGTAGTGTGAAGCCAAGGAATCCATAAGTGGATCTTTCTCTACTTTACAATGTTCTAGTAGGTGAATTGGGAAAAGTAATTGTAGGATCAATTAAATAACAGTAATCAGTTCATGGTGACTTTAACTAACTAAAGGTAACGGTACGGTGGTAACAAACTCACTTAAAGGAATATGCTAAAGCCATCATCATCACCATCATATCAGCCTACGGACGTCCACTGTTGAACATACGCCTTCCCACCCTGTCCTCAGCCATCTCATCCAGCCGCTTCCCGCCACCCGCTTAATGTCGTCGGTCCAACGAGCTGGAGGACGCCCCACGCTACGTTTACTTGTACGCGGTCTCCACTCCAGCAGGGCGATTCAGAACCCTTCGATAACTAACCGAATCGATTCGGTTAGGTATCGATCTCGAATCGAAGATTTTTTGTCGAGCAATTCAGAACGTTCGGCTTACGGATTCGATTCGCTATCGATTACGAAATCGGTAACGACAAAAAACATTGAGGTTACGTCATGAGCATTTACAAAGTTTGTTTTATACTTAAATTTTACTTGTTTTAAATTCATATTATATATATAGCAAGCAAAATATAGTTTTCATAATTCGGAAGGCAATTCAAGCCATCATTTAAAATGGTAACTGACTGTAACTGAATAATTAGGTACAACAATAACTGAAGTAATTTGATTTCGAGAGAATTTAAAACCGAAAATTTTAAAATGCTCACAGTTGTCAAATAAAAACTGTGGATGTGATTATTTCCGAGTTTAGAGTTATTTCCCTAGTGTAAGTTATATGGTATGTCTATGGTGAATTTGTTGATTTGTCGTTTTTGCTTTTAGAAAACTTACAGTACCTATAGATACGTTATCTACAACTTAGTATTTAAAAATAAAATATTATTATGCAACATTGTGTTACGAAGAATGAATACCTAACGAATCAAATAAATTGTTAGGTAGGTATAGGTATTTCAGTATAATCGCCAAATATAATACCAACTCTGAAGAAATGCGATGTTGACGCGATGCGATGTACAGTCGCGGAATGAAAAGGTTCGTCACCTTAGTGTCGATATTCGTTTGCACTAGTACTGCAAGAGTCCATTATGCCAACATTCCAGTGCAAGAAACAGCGCTGCTAACATTTGGATAAATATGACGTTTGCTATCGAATAAGGTTTTGCTTGTTTTTTCTATCCCGTCAATGTGTTACCAAAATGTATTAAAACCTCATTAAAACCTTAGTTATTTAGGAGAAATTATGATATTTTGAAATTATGACATTTGATATTGACCGATAGACAATGTATTAACAGAAATAATAATGTCAGGTTTAATTAACAAGAAGGTTGCAGTTTATCCATAATAATCTTGTTGACAAGATAAATAGTCAAACTACCTTGATCTGAACAATTTTGAACTTTACTAACGAACAGTAAACTTTATTTTCTCTAACTCGAGTCTATTCTGTAAAATAGTTTCAAAACGTAATATGTGCTCGTGATACGTTGAACGAATCAATTTGAAAATCGACGAACCTTTTCGTTCCGCGACTGTACACCCAGGCGCGAAAATTCAAATTTCGTTGAGTTCTTTGTCAAGTAGTGGGTTAATAATACATTGTAGGCATTGTAGAAAATGAGTTTTGCGAGCAATAAGTTGAGGCATCTACATGTTCTTAATAAAAACTGCTCAAAAATACCAATTTATTTCACATTGGTTCCAAATAACTTCAAATCCGGGAAACTGCAGAAAATAATCTTTCGGGAATGGATATGGGGTGACTGAGAATTATTGAGCAATGTTTTTGAGAAAAAGAAATAGATGGGTAAATGTTATGCTCGAAAAACTCATTGCCACAACGCCACCACGTTACAATGTGTATAGTTAGTCTAATATTTGCAAAAAACGAAATATAACTTGAAGTTCACGGGTTAGTTTAGCCGAACCACCATAAAACATTTCGATATCGAATGACCTGTAGCTTTCGATAAGAAACCGTAAATAATTATCGAACGTTCGGCAAATATTATCGAAACCGATTGTTGTGAATAGCGTTTGACAGGCGTAATCGTACGATATCTACGTCAGATCGATTGGGTTTCGGTTTCGACAACTTCCCGATCGATTCGGTTATTCTGAATTGAAAATATTTCTTATCGAACCGAATCGTACGATAACAACGTTATCGAATGGTTCTGAATCGCCCGGCAGGACTTTTCGGCTCCACCGGCCATCGCCCCTGCGGCACGCGTGACCTGCCCACTGTCACTTCCGCTTGCTAATGGTTTGGGCTATGTCAGAAACCTTGGTTCTTCTGCGGATCTCCTCATTTCGGATTCTATCCCTCAGGGTAACTCCTAACATAGCCCTCTCCATGGCCCGCTGCGCGACTTTAAATTTGTGGATCAGGCCGTGTGTGAGTGTCCACGTTTTAGCGCCATAGGTGAGGACGGATTCAGGACGCACTGATTGAAAACTTTAGTTTTCAGGCATTGAGGAATTACCCTAAATTGCCACCATTACCCTAAATTGATTTTTTATTTGTGTAATGCAGTATATTTTTTTATTATGACGTAAATGCAATAGTATTCTTGAAGTTAAGCAAAGTAAGTACAGAGTGAAGAGGAAAGGGGGACACTGCTGTTATCACTCCATATTTTTCATGCTAACAGTTCCACAATCCACAACTACTTACTGTGATATTTTTATTATTATGTGGGATAAAGTTCATTCACAAAACTATTTATTTTAATCGCATGTGCCGAAAAGAGACACTGTTTAACTGCATGGAGTGTAAATCGTTGAAGGAAGACCGAAGAAGAATTTTTGTTTTACAGCTTCATCGATATTTTTCGTATTTTAAAATCGATTCCGATAAAGTGACATTTCGCTAAAAAAAAGTGTTTGTCGTACATCACTATGAACGACCTTGAACATCCGACTTATACTGCCATCTATGCAAAAATATGTGAAGTTTGTATTGAACGTAGCATTATGGCCTACGTTATAGATGGCGCTGGAGTTTAAATTCAGTTCCAGCCAAAAAGTCAGCTGCTGTCTAGGCTGCCGTTCTTTATTTCACTCTGATGTTTAAACATCATAACTAGATGGCGCTACTTATTTTAAAAAAAGGCGCGGCTAACTGCTGTGTGCCGAATGCTGGATTTTCAACACAGAGGATTTTATTGTGTGGTATAATCTACGTAGATACCGTACTTGGGTAATTACTAGTTACTTCCTTCATCATTGGGATACGTTATAGTAGTGTTTATGCACAACTCAGTGGCGTAGCATGGGGGGGGGGGGGGGGACCGCCCCGGGCGGCCGAATACGAAAGGGCGGCATACGGAAAAAACGGTCAAGTGCGAGTCAGGCTGAGGCTGGAATAAAAAGTGACTTATTCTAAGACGTGACTTATTCTGAGAAAACTTAAAAAATTTTTCGCTCGCTACGCTCGCGTTTGCTGATATCTTTTGTCAAGTATAAACATCCGCTCTAAACTGCTTTTCGGCAAAATTTCTGTTTGTCACTGGACTCTATCTCATGAACCATAGTTAAAAATTTAATATGCTATAGGTAGATAACAAATCAACAAAAATTAATAACAAAACAAAATTAAGTTAAAACGTAAAAAAAGTTAAATTTTCGACGTTTTATGCTCGATTTTAACGATAAGTTGCGTTCAAGGATACAGCGACGTTGAAAATTCGACTATTGCAAGTTCAGCCTGTAAAAAGTACTCCATGCTTTTTACCCACCCTTAAAAGTTGCTGGGTACGTCCATGATGAGTACGCTGACAAATTTACGTCATAATTTAAAGTTAAATGCTCGTGAAATAATATTTTAATGAAACGGAATTATTAGTGTAGATCCAGCTATGCACCCCCTCAAAGAAATCCTGGCGGCGCCCATGGTTGTCATTATATTGATGTTGTGTCCAATGAGGTGAACCTATCAGGTGAACCAACTCTATTGGCTATAAAGCTAGGCAATAGCGTCAGTGTTTTGGGCGCCATGCCATTAAGCGAGCACTTGGACACTTGGATAACTTTTGTAAATATTTTGCACGTTAGAGTTTAGTTGCTATTATAATTATTATTATAAGGGGCTCGAAAAGCGCAGTAGTGCGACCGTCGTTAATGGACAACCGAGATCAAACCTCACTTTGCTTTTGTACTTTTTTCTGTTTAATGAATCTTTATTACACGACTGCCCAAAAAAAGGAGTGTAATGTTTTTAGGGTTCATGTACGTATGTATGTATGTTTGTGAGTTTGTTTATTCCACCATAACTTCTGAACGGCTGAACACATTTCGACATATGGGGTATTGTTGGAATCCATACATCCTCCCGAGTAGCATAGGCTATAGTTTTTTGGAAAAAAACAATATGGCGAATATGAGGCGCCATTTTCAAAAGTGGAAAACAAAATTTTTTCTTTAATTAACACAAATATGGGTATCAAAATGAAGATATTAGAGAGTAGTAATCAAAGATAAATGTTCAATGTATACTTCATACACATGTACATCCTACCTATTTACCTATTTATATAGGTAGGATGTACATACAAAAATAACTTTTTCGTGAGTTTCCATGACAACAATTTTCTAGAAGAATTAGATCGACCTCGAAATCTTTCAAACAATTTTTTTTGTTTGGTCTAATTATGAGATCCTGGAGAAATCGAGGGAACTCGTCAAATTTTGCTAGTATACTTGAAGCGATTTGGGTATTTTTATGGTTACTATTGCATTTGCTTGCAGTATCAAGTAATGACTGTAGTCATCAAGTCAGGATCTGATGATTTAATCTCAGAGAAATTGAGGGAACTCTTCAGATTTTAGAAGCACACTTCAAGCGATTTGTGCATTTTTTTTTCCAATGCCTTGCGCATTTGTTGTTTTCCACTAAAAAGTAAAAAATTAAATGGAAAATGTTGAACATTAAAAATTATATCATTCTTTGTAGTGTCATTTGAAGTTGGGTTTTTTGGAAAGAATTTTTCATTTTATCAGTAATAGGGTCCCGTTTTACCCTTAAGGTACGGAAGCCTGAAAACAAGGGGGGCGGCATATTTAGGTTTGGCCCCGGGCGGCGAAATCACACGCTACGCCACTGGCACAACTCAACAAAGAACAACAACACCGAAACAGTCGAATGATTTATGACCGAGTCTGCAGCGAGATAATAACAATACTATAGTAATATTATATCACTATTATAATATCTATTATGTGACTTCGGTAAAAAAAATACAGGACCACGTTTCATTTCATTTATTTGGAATAGTACTTTGTTTTCAGTAAATAGTACTTAGGTAGGTATGTATTCCAGTAACATCGAATACCTACCTATCGATTTTTGGTACTTAATAATTTTAATAAAACTATAAAATATATAATTAAGTGTACAAGTATTGGATAATTTAACACAATAATTTGGTAGGTACCCTATGTACGATAGGTGGCATAAAACGATTTGAATTATAATTTAATTAAAAACTGTACCTATAAAGTAGGTATATTTTATAAATAATATTTGTACTTAGTTACTTAAAAAAAACATTATCTTGTTAGGTAGATGCCTAATTACTATAGTTTAGTGTAATCTTTACAGGAAAAATAATATTTAATATTATACCTAGGTACCTACTTAGTATACAAAAATACCGCACCTAACTTTTTAAAAAGTCGGTTGCTATAAAAATTATACAATAATAATACCTATTAAAAATATTACGTACTCTTGCTGTACAGAGTACATTATAAATCAACAGTTGCAGATAAAGTGGGATTGAAATTTTGCTTCTCACTCGCACCATATTGATGTTAGTAGTGTGCGAGAGAGAAGGGAACAGAATACCAATCCCGCTTTTATCTGTACACGTTGTGCTGCGTCTTGTACCGCTTCATGTTGCTAGCCTCCTGGTACTTTACTTTCCGAGAATGATCTTGCGCGAAGCCCCGAAGTTCTGCCCGGACTGTGTCGCCATTTTGTTTGTGCCCGCTTGTAAACCGATCACAGCCTCTCCTGCCCTGAGGACGTCTTCGCTGAACTCACGGCGGTTTTCTTCAGCGGGCTTGGGACCGAGGAAGGGACCGCGCCATTCTGGGTGCTTGTATGACTGTAAACACAATATTGAGGCATTGGATCAAGGTTTTCAAAATAAAGAAATAATACTGAAGATAATGCGTTAAGTAGTTCATTAACAAAAAAAACCTACTTCGACTCTCATCAAACTACTGTTTCATACATCCTTTCCAATTAAAACTTAAGACTTAAGTATATTGTTTTCTCTTGGGTACCATTATCAGAACTGGACTAAATTGAAATAGGACCCAAACGGGAAGCGTCAGCTATCTAATAAAAAAATCGAAAGTTATGAGGTAACAAACATAAAAAATAGAAAATTAAAAAACATACAGTCGAATTGTGTCGAATTGTCGAACATCAACCTCCTCCTTTTTTGGATTCAGTTGAAAATATTAGAGTACATCGTGAAAATTCTGCTTGTTGTGGCCGGATTTAGGTACGTCGAGTTCAGATCTTACAATAAGTAGAATAATAAAGAATTCCACTTCATGAAATGCCAGCTTTAGTATTGTAAACATCAATTTTTTCCGAAAACTTTCCTATAAACCGGAGCATCGAATACTTTAGGAATGGGAACAATAAATATTAGGTACATACCGTTCTTCCAATGGCGAAGATCGTGTTTGTCACCCCCGCGATGTTCTTCTGGTCCCAAAGGTCAGTCGATTGGAAGAGGTCCGTGTCTGGAACTCCGTATTTGATGCAAGCCTTTTGGAACCTGTAATGATACAGAATGATTGAGTTACAACACGTGTAAAGAAATTCAATGCCGAAAAATTAAAGGCGAGTGTAGTAGCAAAGGCATATCCTAAGTAGCTGACTTGGTCTAATTTGTTTGTTTTTCTTTTCTGTTTCCTTCTATCAGCGTAAATTCCGATTTTTGACAAATCCCGTGGGAACCAAGAAAATTTCTTAGTAAAAAGTAGCCTGGTTTTCCCTGTTCCTGTGGTCAGGTTTAAGGTAACAGCATTATCGAAGTGACCTGTAAATGACCTGAGTTCAAACTTGAAACCTTCAAACTCTAATGCGTTTGCCATAATAATATAATAAAATGAGACCTATTTTATAATTGGGTTTGCAATGGGGTCTAATAGCAGCTCGGTGAAGTTCGACGTAGGTTCGGATCTTAGACCAAAACAAGAAAGACAAACTCACTGGCTAATGTTGTCCATGAACTTGTAGTCTCCGCCGGAGATGTTCACTTTAGAGATGATGCCGGGCTGCAGCCTGTTCATGAGCTTACACAGGATGATGCCATCGCGCAGGGCCAGCTCGTAGGGCAGGCCTGAGGGGAACTTCTCTCCGATGACCGCTTCGATCCATCTCTGAGCCTCTTGCTCCTTCTCGGGCTCGCGTTTGTTCGCGCACTGGAATTATAGAATACGAAAATTATTGTAAAATAAACATGTACTTAATATAAATAAAAAATATATGTATACACATCGCAATCCAGCCCCAAAGTAAGCGATAGCTTGTGTTATGGGTACAAGATAACTCATAAATATACATACATACTTTTTTTTTTACAATAAAACTTATCACTAGCTTATTCTAATTACTATACAAGTCTTGCCCGCGTGGAATGGTGGCAAGAATACTGGCTGCATTTCCGCGTTGAACAGCTAGGCTGATACGTTGCGCAAAAAATGAGCCAGCCCTTCTGTCACCAGTTGAGGTTATTAAACGCGGGGAAAGCTCTCGAATGAATTTTTTGGCACTATGACTCCATGGCCCCAGGGTCTCCACGGCAAACGGGACAAATATGTAACTATATACATACTAATATACATAAATATAATAAATTGAAAACCACCCAGACACAGAAAAATAGGTACCAACGCTACATTTTTTGTCTACGATGCAATTGCTTTAAGAAGAATGCATTTAAAAAAATATTAAGCATAAGTCACGTGGTCACGACTCATGACTCACGTCGTTCATTTAAAAAGCATCCTATAAGGCTGATTTTTCAATCACCAGATAAACGTAAACTGAGGAATAAAAATGACGTCGTGACAGATTTTGTATGGCATATGTTTCAAATTTATTCCTCAGATAGGTTTATCTGGCGATTGAAAAATCAGCCCTAAAGTATGAGCTTTAGAGCCTGTTTCACAACCGCCAGATAAACTTTATATAACGAATAAACTTGACATTTTGACAGATTCACAATACGAAAATTGCCACAACATTAAATATATTCGCTAGATAAAGTTTATCTGGTTGTGAAACAGACCCTGTATTTTAAATGTAAATTGAAAGGAGATTATTAAAAAAATATTTTTACAGAAAAAAAATTAATGTCCCTTAGGATTCCCTGCCACGCGCCATAATCTTTATTCACTTTATTTGGAAGTTTGCCAGTATATTTTTAATAAATCGTTCTTTTTCATTTATTTAGCGAACCTGCCGTCTGCGCAGGAGGTCGTGGGTTCGATTCCCACTACTGGTAAATGTTTGTGTGATGAGCATGAATGTTTTCTAGTGTCTGGGTGTTTTTCAATATATTATATTCATGTATATTAGTATGTATGTATATTTATCAGTCATCTAGCACCCATAACACAAGCTATCGCTTACTTTGGGGCTAGATTGCGACGTGTAAATTGTCCCGTATTTATTTATTATTTATTTATTGAGCTTTCAAAGTCAATGCTGATGATAATTTTAATTAAAAATTATTATGGGATTGCTCTTCATATTCACTCTATTATATTTTATCTTAACGGCGTACAAGCCGTATGCGATTTTGAATGAAGTTTTATATAAAAACTATAAAGACAATTACTTTCAAATTTAGACGTCATGTATTTTGGGTCTTTAATCTAAAATCGCTTAGAAGCAGAAACACGATTGGATAAAATTTTCTCCATAGAAAGTTCTCCCAAAAGTTGCTCCAAAGTCTCAGTTTTTCTAATTTTTATCGGAAACTACAATGGATGTATAATTGTAATTTTTGTTTTAATGTGTCGGTAATAATAATATCGTAAAATTCTTAAAAACAGATTTTTGATAACTGGCTTAGTTTTTGAGTAATTACGTAAAAGGTCGTTATTCTGTTTATTCTTTCGCGAAGCTGCATGCGTCGCATCTACCTACTTATCCGTGAGAGTGAGAAAGACAAAAATAAATTCAATAAATCCCCTTAACAAAAATTCGCTAAAATCAAAAATGTTATCTCTATATATTCTGTAACACATAACACACGCTTTCCTATTATTTTATTAGTGGTCTTTAACAAGTTAGTAATTTCCAGTGGTCCTAAATTTTTCTGTTTTTCTTATAGATCTGCGGGTTGCAGTCGTATGACGTGGGAGGGGAAGTCATCGGCAAAGCTTCTGCCAACGGTTAATACATGAGGTAATTTCCTTGAATTTTGTACTAAGAACAATATTTCTGAGAGGTTTTATCTGACATCATTCATATTGCACTCGGAACTAAAATTCTAATATTAGTATCAACCGGATTAATGATTGAACGGATGAACGAATATTTCACAGTTGTATTAATGCAAATCTCTTCTCTATTTTTAAAATCGCTGGCGCCGATTCAGCTAGACTAAACTTGTTTTTAATAAAATAAACATTGCTATATCTTCAAACGATCCTTAGATTTCCCTCGTAACAAGACTGGTTGGGACTTGGGATTTTTTTATTACTACGTCTACGTAAGGACAGACTTGATTCATTACTTAATAATACATGGACATTGATCAAGCCTAAAACTCTTCATTCCATGAATCCTCTAACTCTTCCTCTAGCTCCTTGATACATTTTTTTCGTGGCAATACTGAAGATTCTTTTTTCGACATTAATTCGGTTAGGTATATTTTTACATAAATTTTCGATGAAATACTTTTGTTTGTGCGCTTTCATTAGGAAAGGCTTCTATTACGTAGTGGAATGACTCTACAACGATATTTAATTTAAAGAGGGTAAAGAAGAGTAAGCGTAAATTCAATATTCGATTACTGAAAATAACAAAGAAAATATTTGTATTTGATCACAAAATAATGGAGGAAAGGTAAAAAAGATCCTTGAATATCTATCGACAACACATCAGCGATTTCAGTGCCATTTCAACTTACAAATTTTCATGATAATTGTTACAAAGACAAATAAAAGAACTCTATAAAATCATCGAAAATATTGAAATAAGTATCTTCCGTGAGCGTTAGAGTAAGAGGGTTTCCGTTGCGGTACGTAAAGAAAATAATGTATCATTCAGGAATAGATTGAAAGCAGGATATTACATCAGTGCCGTTTTAATGGCGTTTGTGCTGTTGCTGTATGGTAAGTGTAGCTACATACATTTTATTGATGGATTTAGTGTAGATTTAAATAAAGATAAAAATTCATCAACCAGTATCAACTTTTTTTGCCAAAACTGGACCCAACGTCGCGGTGGAACTTGGGCAGTACCCAGTTTAAAACATTCTATTTCGTGCTTTTGGAAAAGAAGAAGATTGTGAAGATATTGAATTATGAGATAGCGCAGTTACAACTAACAACTTTGTAGCGAATACAGCTATCACTCCTTTGAGTGCTCTCGAAAATCAGAATAGGTTGGCTGAACTCTCAATAAAAAATTTAAAAAATTTAACAACTGACCCGACCCTGTGTAGACGCGTGTTTTCGTGAGATTAGAAAAACTTAATTATTCCTTCTCCACATTAAAGAGGAAACCCTCTATGCAAAATTTCAGTTTTCTAGATACATGGGGCTTCGGTTAGGCTATGAAGAGTCAATGAGTTATTGAATTAATGAATGGGTTAAAACTTCTGTTTTAATTACCTTTATTGATTTATAGTCAATTGCCAAAATGCAAATTTATTTCACGCATCTCGGAAACGGTTCTACCGATTTTGATGAATGTGGCTGTAATCTGTAAATGTATATTATGATGATCTTTTAAATGGGCTAAAATGTATGTGGTACTTGAAAGTGAATTGGTGTGGTACCTATTTTTATTGCTATTATTCAAACTCAAACTCAAAATATCTTTATTTCACATAGGCCGAACATACAGTCTCTTGTAAAACGTCAATATGATATTTGTCACTTGATGGTGATAGACGACTTAAAACTAAGTTTACGAGGGTTCTAACGCGCCCTGCACTGAGAAGTATCCCCCAACAAACTCAGTCGGATTTTGTTTTTATTTGTTGACAAATAATCAACTGTTGCCTAAAATTTCCTTGAGATGGCACTTTTAGGTACCTAAATTCGTTTTAAATTCAAAATAGTAACCGAGCAAAGGTCGGTCACCTATGTCCTTTTAATACTAATTTGACCAACATTATGTACAAATTGTATGATACTTATTCATAAAATCTGAGTCAAAATCGCTCTTAATACTGTAACATGCAATCATCAGCTGAAAGCTAATGGCGTAAAGATTATAATTACGTATGCGTTTGGTCGATGAAAACAAGCCGTGACGCGAGACGCCCCCGTGGACGCTCTGCTGCTTTGGGCGGGCGGTTCCCAAGCCAGTCCACTTGTTGATACGGACCGGGATAGTTCACTGGTGTTTATAGTTCAAAGTTTCATCGACACACAAAATGCCTGTAAGAACTTCAATATTGACTTCCATAACCCCTTTTGTTTACATACGAGTAGTTAGTTTATTTTGGGACTTCCATAAGATCAACTAATCAACTTTAAATGTGAGCTTTTATCTGAAAGTATTTAAAATCTTGATGTTAGATTTTCTGAGATTCGTATCGCCGAATGAAAGATAAGAAGGACAGATTTTTCCATTAACCTCTTAGATGTCAATCAGAAAAAATATACATGTTGTGTTGTTTGAAATACTTTTGACATCAATTAAATTTTACGGTCTATATTTAGTGAAACGCGTCTCCATTCATCTTTCTTAATAGTGCGTCTGTGATTGAGCCCACAGCTGCATCCCATTATGAGTTACTCCCATGTCCTTTAATCTCGGAAGCGTTCTAGACTCTCCGTTGGGAAAATAACCGTAGGTTTGCGTTAAACGTTATTTTAGGAGATGATTCTGGAATTCGACCGCTTCACCATCAAACGACTTGGCACTGGAGCAGATATTTTATGGCCGTTGTTCAAAATCTCGCTCACATTTACGTCTATGACATAAACACAATATGTTCGCAGGCAAGGAACAAGGAACAGGAGGAGGAGGTCCTAACCTGGATCTCAGCGGTCCTTGGGGAGCCATTACCGAAGGGCGCTTATGAAGACATTTTGAAGGATGGCGTTGTTTTGTGCAAGCTCATCAACAAACTTGCCCCTGGGTCGGTAAAGAAGATCCAGGAAAAGGGAACAAACTTCCAGCTCATGGAAAATATCCAAAGGTAAAAAAATCTATAGTATTTAATTCGTTGCTTGGTGATAAGCACAAAAATGTACGCTGCGAAAGTTTTTAAACTTGTTTCGCGCCTAAACATCGAGGTTGAAAAATGCAAGAGAAATACAAAAATCTTCCACGTTAAGGAACTATTTATAACGCCTTTAAAATCTTAAATTGCAGGTTCCAAGCGGCTATTAAAAAGTACGGAGTTCCGGAGGAGGAAATTTTCCAGACTGCCGATCTATTTGAGAGGCGTAACATTCCTCAAGTCACTCTGTGCTTGTACTCGTTGGGAAGAATCGTAAGGGCATTTCTGCTTTTATTTTTAAAATTTTCCTCCACTTGAAGCACACAGCTGAAGTTGTTCTACAAATGTTTCACGCTTGTTACAGACTCAGAAACATCCAGAATGGACTGGCCCACAATTAGGACCCAAAATGGCAGAGAAAAATGAAAGGACCTTCACAGAAGAACAGCTTAGGGCACATAACGCTGAGCTTAACCTTCAAATGGGTTACAACAAGGGAGCGTCACAATCCGGACTCGGTGCGTTCGGTAACACTCGCCACATGTAATTTCTAATTACTTTAATAATTACATGTCAACACCGTGCCAAATATTGAGTGTTAGGGATTAACACCGATAAATACATAATATCAGTATTTTTAATTTTAACTAATCTTATGTCTCTATTTCTATATCAGGGTTAAGATTTTTTTGTAGTTTTGTATTGCTTGACGAATGTCTGTTATTTTTTATAATTATTAATTGTTTATTTCTACTTTGCTCTGTTTATTGAAGTTTAACATGGTATTTAAATAATGTATCCAAAAATCACAAATTTTATTTTTAGTTAAGACATTTTTACCTGAGTAATATTATACTTTTGTACATAATTATATGTAATAACAATCTTTTTTAGAATCAATTGTTTTATTTATGAATTGAAATTTTATTCACTAGTACAAAATGCATATAGCTTTTCTTACACGAGTAAAATATAAACATTGTATTTGTATGTGTTTGTGAAACTATAAAACAGAATTAGTTTATGAGGTTAGTTTTTTACGACAAGAAAATATTTGAACAAATCGCATTAATGTTTAAAGATGTAAGAATCGTTACTGAGAATTAAAACTGTTTCTAATAATATTACATGAACTACACTGCTATTGAAAATGATTTATTTCTTGGCATATTTCAGCCGAAGTGCTTGACAGTGCCAAAAATAATTAAACTAGATACAGAAATTAATGTCATTAATAAACTAACAAAAATGTGTACCTAATTTAATTATTACTGGAGAGATAATTTTAGATTCCTATTTCAATAAATGCAGTTAATTATGCAACTAACGGTCGCAACTATATAGGTGGTAATAGGAAAGAGATTTCCAGAATCCAAATTTCAATCGATAGAAAGTCTTTCTAAAAAAATGTTGATGATTAAATTATTATAAGACAGTACTTACAAATGAGTTGCATATAATAAAAGTCTTACTTATTTTGTACATACCAAGTAGTTACGTAGTTAAACCAATTGTTACCGTAATTACAAACGATTAAAAATTATGTTGAACTTGGAATTAACGCTTCTAAAAATAATTTAGAATAATTCATGAATAGAATTACTTAATCATTGTTATGAGAGAAATATTCTTTTATGTTTATGAAATTAAATGACCAAGTTACAGATAGTTGTAGTGTTGTGATATCAGAATTCATTAAGAAACTATTTTAATAACATCAGCATGTTTTAGAGAGTTATAAAAAATATTTTTTGTTTGGAATCGATATTCATTCGTGTTACATTATTTTAAATGAAGCTGTCAGCTGTTGGTCAGACTTTTCTTTACTATTTTGTTTTATTTCTCAACCTCTTCTTGACTTGGTCTGTATCACATAAGGCATAGAGCAGTATTTTTGAAAAAATAGCATCTTTTAATTTTGCAAAATTCGTTGACAGACAAACGGTTGCGAGCGAAAGCAAAATGTAGTTGACAAACTTAGGATGTGTCAACATTGCTTGTTTCGAAACAAGTATATTTAAAGATGTCAAGTTAATGTACCCACTACGAATCTCACGTTTGATTGGGTAAGTGGATAGAACCACATGAAGTCAGAAATTCATACAGATTTAAATACAATAAAGGTTATAAAAAATAGAAACCCTTGTCTAGATCATAATTATTGAGATGTTTATTAAGATCGTCAAAGGAGGAACATTGGACATATTATTATTATAACTCAGTCAGTTACTATAGTTGTTAATGACACAAGAAAGGTAGGTAGAGTCTTAAAATAAAGCCGCAAGAAGTCGAAAAAGATCACTGGAATAAACCTAATGAAGAAATTAAGAGTTTTAAACAGAATATGAAGTATGGAAATGTCTACAAATAAGTAGCTTATAAAAATAATGGTGGTGACATGAACTGTTAAGTTTTGAGTAGATAGACAGAAGCCCTCTAATAACATTATGTATCATTTGAACAGAAATAAACCTAAGTGTGACACGTTCTGAATTAATTACGACAGTGATGAGATGTTAGAGATATTTACACGCCCCCTAAATGCACATAAGACACTAATGATTGCAATATGTATATGTTTGAGGTGCCAGAGTACATGTCTATATTATATTCTTTTCGTGACAGAAATGTCGATGATGTTAATCATTACGTCAATACTATACTTGCAGACTATGACGTATCACGTAGGGAAGATTTCCTGGAAGGCTCAGTAAATACAAATCGATTATAATTTTGGCAAAATTTCACAGTTTACGTGACTTACGTTTCCAATGTTACCCAAAATAGTTTTCTGCTCAAAACCAAGACGTCTGTCCTTGACCTAGTGTGGCTTCGATATACAAGGGGTCCTCAAGATTTGACAACAATTCTGAATTTATCTATTAATAATTAATAGTTTGGCACTGTAATATTTTAATCAGCTGTCGACTTAGGGCCGATTTTTCAATCGCCATATAATAATCGTTAATTAAAGAATAAATATGACGTTTTGACAGATTTCATATGGCATATGTTTCAAATTTATTCCTCAAATAGTTTATCTGGCGATTGAAAAATAGGACCTTAGTCAGCTAACAGCTTCAGAAGCTCTTCTTTCTTGGGATTGATGACAATTATAAGTATGATATATGCTATACATGTTTTGTTTGCTATCCAATAATCCTCCTCATTCATTCATTTTTGTATGTTTATATTGTGTGTGTAGTATTGTATTGTTCAAAATATACTTTGCCATCATAGGTACACTCGGATGGCGCTGTACATTATTTCGGACATGTTTATGCGCGGCAATAACCTGGTTTCGTATAATAAAGCGAGTTTAAAATAAATATCCAAGATTACTTTAACGCTTTGTTGTTTCTATTGTATCACAAAATGGAACAAATTATTCACATAATGGTTTGCCTTTATTTGTTTACTTTACATAAATTTTTGCTATTATTATGAGCTCGAATGTTATCTTTGTTACTAAGAAATGTTTAAAATATAAAGATCTTAAAAAAAGCTAGCACTAATTAGGATTAAAATATTCAAAATCTCACTGTTGATTTGCTTGCACATCTGGTGGTGTAAAATGGTTTATAAAAAGACCAGTTACTAGAGTTACATAAGCTCGAAGAGATTGATTCAAGGCCGCCGTGTGGGTGTTTTGCTCCAGAAAGCACGGTTGAACGGTATAGGTACCATCCTTCATGCGTGGTGGATAACTTGAAAATGTTCTATTCTAATATTAATTAAAAATTTTGAGTGAACGCCAAGCAATTAGACATTGTAGGAAGGAATATTGGATAGACGGCTATAATGTCCTCGGCCGTAATCCTAAACCAAGACCATATTAGAGGTAAAAAATATATTTATCAAGACCAAATCACAGAAACACAGAGCTAGATTGGATGAACTGGGTGATCCTCCATTAACTTTTATCAGAGAAATATCTCTTTAATCGTGTCATTTTATTTGTATTATTTCAAACCATATTAATGTGCGGGAGCGAGAGTCTTCAGGCAATAGTTAGTCGAGCTCATGACGAGGGTTCGCGTAAAATTGGTCATCGCAAATTATATAAAGTAGCGTGGGTACCTACTTTGGCATAATTGGAATGATGAGAGATGAACCGGCCGAGTTTGTGTTGACTTATTTCCCAGCGAATATAACTTTGCCCGCATCTTCGCTCGCGTAAAATTCGGTAAGTATTTCACCCACGGGTGACGGGTGTAATGTTATATAAATAATAAATAATCCAGGATAACTAAGTTGCCTGATCAAGAGTATAATCTATCCCCATTCTCAATTTCAGCCAAAGCGGTTCAATAGTTTTATCGTAAAGGACAAACGAACATGCATACACACACACACACACACACACAATGGTAGTAAACTCTTCTTGCGGAATTCATCCTGGTAGGTACCACCGCAGTGACAGTCACTGGTCTCTATTCTATGTATAGCAGACTGTCAACGTAAAAATTAAGACTAGGTATTAAAAAATTAAGATTTTCTCCATTTTGGCGCTGATTGTTGCGTATCCTGACGTGAGCGTCCATAGAACTAAAATAAAATGACATTCAAAACGACGGTCACTATCACCAAATGTCAATTTAGTATCGTCGACCTTCGAGGAGGTCGTTTCAAATCGGCACAAAAAATGAACTGTCAATTGTATAGAATGTATAATCCATAGAATAGAGATTGATTACAGTAGGTACTGTGTTTTGGTTTCTAGGGCACTGTACAAGTGTACAGTGTCCGCTGACGTCACTGGGCAAAATGAGACCCAACAACTGATGTCTCGGGATGATGAGCGCAGTGCAGTGTGTCGTAGGACTCACTGCATCCGACATAGGCATGCGTATCACTTAACAACAGGTGAACGTCTTGCACTTCTCATCATTCTTCTTCTTTATAAAATGTTCATTATAAAATAAAAAACTTTCACTTTACATTTAGTAAGTACTGTTAACTTGAAACCAAAATATTTTTTATTTTTAATAAATTACCACTACACTACACCTAGCACTGTACTAAGAAAGCTCCGCGACTATTAAAGGTCATTAGAGTGCAAGCAATTGTTTTGCCAGATGAGATTTGAACCCATAACCTTTTAGATTCCAATTAAATTGTATGTGGCAATCAAATTCTAATAAACCCTTATCCTGTACCCCTCGTTGTGAAAGACGGACCGCATTCACCGGCTCAAGGCCACCGACTCAAAGTTTCCAAAGAGCCATTCTCTGTACACCTCCACTAATACATTAATTGCATAATCGGTATACCCACCTCAAAAATAAAGTTTGCATACTCATATCGTAGGTAGTTGCTAGTACAGAAAAGTTTTTCACTGGAGAAAACAGGATTCTCAAAATGTTAAGTATCGATATGGTGTGTAAAATCCATTCGACGACAATCATAAAACTACTGATCAACTCAAAAATTACCGGACAAATGAGAGACAGGCTTGTAAAAGTTGTTGTTTGGCCATTTATTTTTGTCCTTTCATGATGATACCTTTAAAAATTATTAGGTTTAAAGATGTTTATTCTCAAAAGAAATACAATAATTTCACTTAATGAGAAATTAACAATGAAAACTTATAGTAAACTATTTTCTAAATTGTGTGAACATAATATTGTAAACATGGTTAATTATGACAATGTTTCTTAAGTTTTAAAAAAAAATTATTTATTTTAATTTATTTATTATTATTGAAATAATTGCCTGTGGCGGACAGACGGACAAAGTCGTATAATACCAACATAATGTTCGATTTTTACCATTTTGGCATGGAAATCGAAAAAGCATACCAGCCGAGAATTAAGATATTAATCTTCAAAAGAGAATTTACCTAATAATAAACCCATTCTTACAAAAATAGGACTATTACCTATCAAACTAACTAATACATCTGAATTCTGAAGTTCAATGAACTGTTAACAAATGACAGCCTAACGTGTAATAAATAATTATTTCTCTAAACGGAACTCCATTTATTCTAACGCATATTAAATAGAATATAAGTAATAAGTAAGAATCCGTAAAACGATTACAAAATACGAAATGGCTAAATGGTACGGAACGGTTGTAACACTTATTACAGCTTATTAGGTTTCTGTTACGAAGGCATTGCTTTGCTTCCACGAACTAGAACTTGTTTAGCGGGGACTGCCTAGTACCTACATGGATATCACCGATAAAAAACCTAAGGATATGGGCATCTGAACGAATTACTTAAACCTTTTTCGTGCAATTAACAGCTCTCTATGATGTGTTCTATCGATAGTTCAACGGGGAGTGCTCTGAAGAGCTGTTTGAAGTGATTCCTCCTTCCACTTTTTCTATGCATACACTCCGGCGAAGAAACTTGTTCAATGGCTGGCAATCCACGACCACCCGGTATGCCAGATCTTTCTTTCCATGCACATGTAGGTAAACTATAGAACCAGCTATCAGCAACCATGTTCCCTCAAAACTATAACATGGGATTATTCAAGAGGTGGATAGACAAATTTTTTAAGAGCCGGCAACGCATTTGCAGTTCCTCTGGTGCTGCAAATGTCCATGGGCGGCGGTGATCGCTTTCCACCAGGTGACCCGCCCGCTTGTTTGCACGCGTTACTTTAAAAATGCAACAAGCAAACAGTAGCGCCGTCTGCCAAAATTCTATAGGTGGCTGAGCGAACTACATCGTGGCCTTACTGCTGGTGACAAAACAAGCACTTTTGGCACCGGTAAACCGGCGACATTTTTTCGCGCCGTCCGCCCTGTCCAGGGTCTACGTCTATTATGGATATACATCTTGTCTAGTGACTTGCCCAATGGGTTTGCGAAACCTTCGATCTCTATGAACACTTCTCAGAAGGTAGAAAAGCGTTTGAATGAAACGTTTGTCGTTTGTCACATACACTGTACACCTATAAATCCACTCCTACTTTTATTTAGATAGTTTTAGTTGTAAACGTAAAGAAATTAAAGTTTATCGTAATATCAAAATAGGGTATGTGGCGTTAGTAGTCCAATGCATATTTTTTTAAACGCTCAATAAATAAAACAGCTTAACCTCGCAAACTATATCTCTAATTTTAATAGGAATCTGCATGAGTTGTAGTCCTCTATAATCGTCGCGGAGAGCTATCTGCTATCCCAATATGCGCTAAGGTAGGACACCGAGGAGGATAGTACCACATACTTAAGTAACTTGTGTTGTAATCATAATAATTGTACCTACGTTAAATTGCAAGCAAATGCAAAAAATACCCAAATCGCTTCAAGCATACTAGCGAAGAGTTCCCTCGATTTTACCAAGATCCCATCATCAGACCCCTATCTGATGACCATAAGACAACCTGGAAAAAATTACTCTTTCAAACAATACCCAAATCACTTCAAGTGTGCTGTG
This sequence comes from Coenonympha arcania, assembly GCA_036785405.1. NCBI lineage: Eukaryota > Metazoa > Arthropoda > Insecta > Lepidoptera > Nymphalidae > Coenonympha > Coenonympha arcania. The sequence continues at coordinate 1,642,924 of CM072063.1, read as the reverse complement.
ACGTATACCCTTTCAAACGAAAAAAGAATTGGTCCACGCATCTTCGAGCAATCGGGGAACATACATTAAAAAAAAAGATTCCGACGAATTGAGAACCTCCTTCTTTTGAAGTCGGTTAAAAATAACAGAAGGTGGTACGAAAACACTATGGTCACAGCTATTGCTAGTAAGTACTAACCCGTGAAATTCGAACCTCTCTTTCTTTTACTGGTGACCTTTCCTTTTAGAAGTGGAAGCTATTGGGATGACAAATGGCAAAGAAACAAAAAGGCCAATCGAGCAGATTTAAGACAATGTATATGTTAAAGATGGTCAATTATTTTTAACTAATCTTAAGCACAGATAATATAATACTATCTTAAGTAATCGTTACTCCATCTAACATCAACATGTGAAACAAACACAACAAACAATAATGGAAAAATTATATTCGCAACGGTTCTACGATGAGGCAAACACCGTATAACCTAGATAACTAAATCAAAGTTACATAAACATAAAAAGATGTCGCGGATTATGCAGTCTTAGTACTTATTGGTACACTACTAGGCGCAATAGGATCACGTAACGTTTGCCGAGGCATGAAAAACATTTGACGAATTCAGTACATACAGAACTTACAAGGGATGGTACTAAGTGAATCCAGTAATAGTAACTTAGAAGGACAAAGTTTATGTTGTATTTACATTGGTAACCATTGCGTGATTTGTACTCCCCTCCTAGGTGTGCGGTGGTACAGAAACCGGCACTGAGTCGCCTTAGTATCGAACTATCACCTCGAGCAGCTTGCTCGAGGCACAACAACGGAAAAATAACTAAATATAAAAAAATCATGCAGTTCATATTGTTTATAGTGCCGGTAGTGCTCCAGTATGCTGCTGCGGAATATTATAAAACGAAGCGTGAGTATTTTTGGAAGCACTTTTATACCGCGTGTTCTGGATTCCGATTGAAACAGTCCCACTTCTGATAGAAAACATGCCTGAGTACTCGCGCTCGTTATTGCTGATTTATAGCCTGCTTTACTGGTATATGAGGCAAAAATATATTTGATATACCATTATATGCAAGCTCTCTATTTCTTTCATTGCATTTGCAGTGAAAACCAATATGTGTGGTTAAGGTTAATTACATTACTGAAGTTAGATAAAAAGTACTGAACTCCTTTCGAGAAAATAGAATCTATTAGATAGGTACTTTTGCCTATTGATAGAAAATAGGCAAATTTCAGAAATCGGTATTAATACATTATAAAAAAAATACCACCACGGGTAAACCAACCTTCTATAGATATTTCTAACCACGACATAGCGCCCTACTCTGTCAATTATTGTTTCTTTCGATTCGTACGGAGTTTGACAGAGTGGGTGCGTGTCGTCGTGGATTGAAATATCTATAATAAACTACAATCATATCCTTATTTTCTGAAGTCGATTATGTACTTTATGCCTTACTGATTACTGAGCGTAATGTATCTATTTTACCCTCTTAAGAGTAAAATTAAAGAAAAAAATAGCGGAGGCCTACGTCATAACAGCTATCTGTATGCCCAGCCTAGCCTGTAGATAATGATCATAATTCCCTTATAAGTACTAATGCACATTAATTTAAGATAATTTGTTGAGTAATAGCTAATAATAATCTTAGCAAATGTATTTTCCAGCAAGTTTCGTGATGACATGTTTCAAAAGCGATCCAGATTTCGATGATTGCTCAAAGGAGGCGGTACAGCAACTGTTCGATGCATTAGGGCCAGGTATTTATTGAATTTCCTTTTTATATTTGGATTCAAAAGTAGTTTAGCATATGTTCACGGACAAGTTATTATTATCAATATTTTTCGGAATAATTAGAAAAGAAATTGCTCTAATATTATAATCCACCACGCTGGCCATGAACTCTCATAAATGCAGTAATCCTCACAATATTTTCCCATGGTTCAGTACACAAAATCGCAAGTTTGCACTGTACTTGACATATACAGCTACCAAAAACTTATCTCACACCCAGACGGCCGTAGAATTGTTGGTCTGCCAACGTTTTGCTGGCTGGATGGAGTGAAGCATCCAGTAACCAAAGGACGTAGGCATAAAATTGGGAATCGAACGCAAGTCACAGAGACTGATGGAGACATTTTTAGAGCAGGCCCAGACCTACAAAGGTCTGTAGAGCTGTTGATGATGATGATGAATGTAGTTATAATAAACGCATAATTTATATTAACTTAGGTAGGTACTTGTAAGTTACAAGCACAGGTTACAAGTATCTAAGTTACAAAGTTACAAGTTGTAACTTCGAAAAGTCATAAGTACGTATCTGGGATTCGAACCTGAGATTATCCACTAGGTTATTCCTTGCCTTTTGCTTACGAATAATTTTATTCATAGTAGTTTATTTATTGCATCAAGATATCACAAAAAGCATAATGCACATACCAAGCACATACGAGCCTCGAAATTATCCACTGGGTTATTCCTTGCCTTTTGCTTACGAATAATTTTATTTATAGTAGTTTATTTATTGCATCAAGATATCACAAAAAGCATAATGCACATACCAAGCCCATACGCATCGTTTTCAACGTTACCCAGGTATTACGAATGTAGGTAACTTGCGGTTACAAGACCAGTCAACTGCGTAAGTCGCTTGCAGTTTGGCTCTGTTGCACAACGTTGCAGCTTACACACAGCTACTCTTTGCGCTGAACCCCTGGTGGGGTCTGTCTCATCACCGTTACTTTTTACCTTATTCTCCTAAAATTCAGTGTTTCCTTCTCCCATAAGAAAAGCCAAAAAACTCGCTTATTTACGAATTATCTTGATGCACTTTGTCTTCGATCAATGAGATCAAATGTCCTAATTAGATTTAATAACACGTAAAATAACAAAATCAACAATTATATACAAACAAATTTTTTGGTTATTGTGAAATCAAATCGTAAGTATATTATGATAACTCTAGTTAATTTTATCAAAAAGTTAGCGAAATTTGACTAGGTAGAAAATAACAAAGCAAATGACTTATACTTACTAAAACAAAAATCCGGTTTTCGTAATATTTAAATTTTTGTAAACTGTGTCTAGATTTTCCTTCTTAGGTTTAACTTTTCGGTGTTCTACACTAGGCACTTATAAATTCCCTACTATATTAATACGTACTTACGTACGATAAGTACCTATAATAGTGGGTTCATTTAGCATTAAGACACACAGCCTCAATTACGAAATGTGTGGGCATAGTAGGACATAGGTATAGCTTACGGAAAGCGAAAGTGCTATTTCTTCATCTTTATCACACGCTACCGTGACATTAAATTTTTATATTCATTTTATTCAAAAGGTTACAAAACGTCAAGTTCAATAGGTGTAACCTAAATTACTGAACAAAGAATACTCAGCATTGTAAGTAAACACCAGAAGAACCATCTATGAAAAGCAAAGGGGACGTGGTTATGATTTCTGTCATTGCGACTTTTTCGTTCATCCTACAGACTGAGGGTCCTATCGGGAGCACTCGGTGAGGGAGGAACTGGCAGCGGCCTGGATGATTATATCAGTCCATCTTGTTGTGTCGTAAACACGTGTTTTCCACTCGCCCTTGAACCACCAAGCGTTCGATTTGATGGTAACCTCCCTTCTTGTTAAGAGTTCGCAGATTTATGTATTTTACGCAAAGCTGTTGCATTCAAGCAAAAAACCGGCCAAGTGCGAGTTGGACTCGCGCACCGAGGGTTCCGTACTACATTAAATAAGCTTAGGTAGTTATAGCTAGGTACTTTTAAGATTCGTTCGTACTAATGTAGATGTAACACGACCAAAACTGTAACGACCAAAGATGTAAAACGGTAATAATTACCTTTGTTAATGAACCGCAAAACTAACTTTGTTTGTAGAGGTTTATTATTAATATCAAAAAAACTATGCTAGTTAGAGCATTGGCTATAGTTTTCCTGTAAAATATACGTAAATTCCTATTGACCATAATTATTTGAGATTTTTCGAATGGTAAACTCCGGAGATAAGGGGGGGGGAACGGTATTTTTTTAGACATTTTCCCCGATAAATCAAAAACTATCATGACTAAAAATAATTAAAAATCGGTTTTAGAATGTACAAAGTAAACCCTTTCATACGATACCCCACGCAGTACAGTTATCTCACTTTTAAATTTCAACCCTCCGATTTTCCCCCCTTTTTAAATAAGAACAAAAATAATTTCCATTTTTTTTTATTCCAGTGTCATTGGGCCACTAATATACACAACTATTCCAAATTTCATATCGATAGCTCCGGTAGTTACTGAAATAATCGAGTGTGACGGACAGACAGACAGACGGACAGACAGACGGAGAAAGTCGCACCATAAGGGTTCCATTTTACCATTTTGGTACGGAACCCTAAAAAGTAGCGCCATATTATGTCAAAATCCCGAACTACCTACTGAATCGCCGAAGGCCCTAAACAAACATTTTGGGGCCAATGCACGGGTGCCATTAAAGGCTACCGCGTACTGGTCACAGCACGGCAAGGGATTTCAATTTTTTAACAACGGACTTTTAAATGTATTGGTATAGAAAAACGATATAAATTGCTAATTGTTATGCTTCAAAATTATGCCACAGCATGCCGCGGTATATTTTTATACCAATACGTTTGAATGTCCATGTCAAAACTTGAAATCCCTTGCCTTGCCGTACCTTGGTAGCCTTTAGTGACGCCGTTGACCGAGTCCTTTGTATATATCTAAGATGAAATTATTAATGAAATACAAAAACAATGTTTCCAGGTCTACCAGAAATCGATTTACCGCCGATAGATCCTTTGAATATTCCCAAAATAAGGATATTACAAGGCGATGGACCAGTCAACGTGAATGCCGCTCTGGATAATGTTATTGTTACCGGTTTTGGAAAAACTGATGTCCTGCTAAGCCAGTAAGTATTCTATATTATTAAATAATATTATATTATAAAAAAATAAATTACAATAAATAAATACGTATGAAATTATTACGTATAATATGTCCTCTTCAGCACTCAGAAATTTCACCATCAGCACCATCTACTTTTCCCGGATATAATTATCGTTACCGTGGGATTTGTGAAAATTTAGCTCATACAATGTAGTCAAATGCATATCTTCTACATACTTAATATACAGGCTAACAATTCAAAATAACAGTCCTTTCATAGGTCATAGAAATTCAGGCAGCGAATATAGCAATTATTGTAAACTTGGAATAATTCTAATTTATTTTTCAGGGTAGATGGCAAAACATACGATTTTTACACTAAAGTACGAGTCCCTAAAATACGGATAGAAGGCACATACGATTTAAAAGGAAAAATATTATTAATACCTCTTGTTGGAAGTGGATTGTGTTGGTTTGAACCCAGTAAGTTTAATAAATTATATTATTACTTATAATTATTGAATGAATATCCGACAGGCACTCGTATGACCCAAATCTCGGGCAATAGCTAGTTAAATAATTAAATATCTATTGCCATAATTTGTATGATTTATCACAAAGTTAGAATTTTTTTTTCTATCCAAGGAAAACAGCGTACAAATGGTAGTTTTGGTATGAAAATGAGCCGGGTGATTTTATAATTCATTTAAACATGTTCATAATATTAGTATTTTTACCTAAGTTTTATTTTTACAGGCAATATGACAATCGATATAGTTAGCTCTGTGAAACTATATGAAAAAGCTGGTCTTCCATTCTTCAATGTAACTCGATGTCATGTGAAATACAATATAGGAGGGCTAAAATTGCACATGAGTAATTTATTTGATGGCATTTCGTCTCTAGGTAAGTGTCTAGACTTTTAGAGTATGAGCTAATACGAACACCACTAGAGATTTTAAAAGGGGACGATAGAAAATTTTACGTATGCCTTTTTCTTACGAACAAAAAGGAGCGCCATCTGTCAAAATATCAACGAACTACTGACCTGTCATAGGCCGTACACCATCGATATAGTTCTACTAATATATCGATGCCGTACACAATTATTCTTTTTATGAAATATTATGATTTTGGTCATCAGCAATCGGCAACACCAACATAAATACCTAAAAGATCTGAATTTGGTACATTTGGTAAATACCTAATATATTCTTATATGAAAATTACACCATCATTAGTATAATACCTATAATATTTGGGTCTGCATTCCATTCACTGTTGTTGACAACAAACGTGAGCCTATAATTGCTAGGGTAGTAAGGGTTTAAAGCACGTCGCGATCTTGTCATAGCGATTTATGTCGTATTTCTATAATGCCGTAACCAGTATGGGGTAGCCCTTAAGAGTATCTTCTTGATGTTTGAAAATCTGTGTATGAAAACAGGTGTTATATTATATTATTATGACGTCCGAATGTAAACGATTTATTCAACAATTTCAGACATAATTACCTTACACTCCATTAATTTTTATCCACTTATTTCGAAAATAAGCTTATTAACATAAAAAGTAATATAATATTATTGCTGTTTATGTTAACCAGCGCCATCTGTTCTGCCTTGCATATTATTTTTTTAGTAGTTATGCTACTCGAAAAAAGATGGCGTTACTATCTATAATCTGTAGTTCACTATTTAATGTTTATGATCACCGTTGTGTTTATGGAAGCCTAGTAACTTCGTGCCACAAATTGCAACGTTGAAACGTTTCGAGCACAGTTTCGACTTTTCGAGTGAGTTGAGGCGTCCTTGGACGGACCCAAGAAACACAAGTTTGTTTGCCAATTCACTACGTTTTGCAAACATGAAGTTTTAAATAATTATTATAGCACAGAGGTCCAGGACTTCAAAATCGCCTGTCCATCCATGTGTTTATTAAAATGATTAAAGAATACTTAGATTAATTGAAAAAAAATTGATAGCTACTAACGTATACATATGTAAGCGGATATTTATCGGAATATTTATGTAAATGGACACAGAATACCATTGCTTAGTTAATAGTACAATATGGGGAAGACTGTCAATTTATCGAAAGTATCCGCACCTCCTCTGACAGAGATTTTTATCAATACGTTGTAGTTATGTATTTTTTTTAATTTAAATAAATAATATTGATATTTTAGTAATGCTCTTTTGTTTTATTTTTTTACAGAGGAAAGCACAAACGCCTATTTAAATGCAAATTGGAGGCCAGTATCGGAATCTTTGAGACCAATTTTGTCAAAGACTATAGAAGATATTTTACTTGGTTTCATGCAACGGATATTCCACAATCTTCCAGCAAACTTCATGATTGGAGATTTAAAGAGCCATTTATCAAATAAAAAAATTGAGAAGAAAGGGAACGATTGAAGAGTTACGTTGAAACTTTTTTTTTTGCAACATTAGAATGTAAGGAAATTTAGACTGTTTGTTTAAATAGAATGAATATTTAATGAAATGACAATAATAGAAAGAAAAACCGGTATTATTTTAAATAAAAACATGTAATTATTCTTGGATCTCCAGGGAAGTTTTTTATCTAAGTCTAAAACTAGCATCGAAGAAATGAGAGTTTTTACTTTTAATTATTTTTTATGTATGAATACATCATCTTAAAAATTAATATAATATAAAATATGATAATAAAGACAAAAGGACATCAGAGTAAAACTACTGGTCTATTTTACGTTTTTATAAGGTAGCTTTCCGCTTTATTTGTTTATTTCCATAATAATTATTATGATTCTATTTACTGATTTAATTTGTGAGTGATATTATTATAGATAGTTATCAAGTTAATTAAGTAGTCTATATGTAAGTTAGATATATTTATTGTAAATAATAAAATATTTTAACGTGATTTCTATTGTGTTATTTTAATGTCCATTATATATTCGTAAGTACGAACCTAAGTGAAATTTGTTTATTAAGACGTATGTGAAATGGTATAATTTTGTTTATTCCTTACTTAAGAAGCTACTACCCTAACTGCAATATTACGTACTAACTTGTAACAGTTAAAGTTAAACCGTTTGTTAACGTTATTGCATCGTAAAACCAAATCGCTTGGCCGTAATTTTTGGGTAGAATGTGGTACCTAATTGCAGCGGAAGCTCCCACAGACTTTGGCCGATGTAAATTGCCTAAATTCTGAAGTGGCTCGTGTTGGGAATCAAACCTGGGAAAATACTACATCGCCAATAATATCTCAAATATTTTTTATAATAGTGTCAGGGAATTATTAGACAGCTAAAACAAAGGGGAATGACCAAAGGTGGTATCAAGTTTTCTCATGAACCAAAATCAAAATAGTCTAGGAGCTAATAACTAATAAATAGTAAAATAGTGTTTTTCAAGAACTATAGGCACTAGGAATTTGTGTTTCATATCAGGAATATAATTTTGCATACAAAAGGTTACTTTTTTTTCGATGCACATTTCGTGTCATACTGACTTTAGGTACTAAGAAGTACAACTTGTTTGTTTGCCTATAACTTTTAAAAAAGTAATAATTTTAATAGTTAATATGGAGATCGTAGTCAATAAAAAATAAAGTTTGGATTTAATTCAACTTGATACGGGATTCCATACATCCAAGATCATTATACTTTGGTGATTACCTACATCTAATATTTCTACATTTGGAATATTTATTGACAGTAACTATTATATTATTAACATTTCTCAATTAAAGTAATTCAAAATTTGCTATAAGCAGGTGATATTTATAGAGTAGCTCTAAATGTACTTAATTAGGTAGATTTTTTGAAGGTATTTTGGTATAAAATGAGAAATATTTCAAATATTTGTGGGAAACATTGAGAATTCAAAATAGTTTTCACGGTTTCTTGTTATTTTCAGTTATCTCGCAAGGTTACGTCTAAATGAGTCATCTTGTTTGGTTTACCAACTCTATCGCTGGACGCAGCGAAGCAATTCCTTCTTATCCTCGAGTTTTTTTTTTTTGATTGGATAATAATAAAAATACGATTTATTGTATTGCTTTTCAATGACATAGTTTCTATGCTTTCGTATTGATAGATCAATGGAATGAGATGTTATACACGTTAAAACTATTTATTTCAATTTATGTAGAGTTTTTGAGATTTGCGCTACATTTATTTGATAAATATTCACTAAACAGTAACTTGGTGTTAAAAACAAAAATATTTAGAGGAAAATTAGGTTTATTGTAGTTTTTTTAATAATTTAATTTTCTAACTTAAAAATATTATTTACCTGCCAAATAGGACGTCCAGGCATTTTAATTTATAAGGATTTCCGTAAACACAACACAGTTGCACAAATCACACAGGTGAGTTTAGCACGTCTTTCACTAGATGGCTCTCTCCCAAAAGTTGAGAACAAAATAAGCGCTACTGAGTCACCTTACGTGTTTTATACGGCGCAAAGCGCTATCGGTGTAAATAGCAGTGCGAACGGACACTACGCAGAAACGAGCAAACGATGGTCAAAAATACCTCTACGTGGATAGGAAGATATGCAGGTGGAAGGAATACCTACCTATAGCTATACTTATCCCAGGCAATCATCCTTCTACGAAAACTTGCAAGGCGCATTTTTTTTATCTTTAATAATAACCTTCCAATTTAATAAATAACTTGATGGAATTGCATAGAAAGTCCTGTCTGATTCACTTACTGAGTTATCTTCGCTCAGATCAAACACTTGGAGCGAGAGCTTACTGGGTATACACTTTAATTTCAACTCCAGGGTTTCAATTTAGTGAAGTTTTATACACTTACTGTTAAAATTCAAGCGGCAAAGATTAATAAACCTATGAAGCGCATGGTAAATCTCTTGCCAGACAACCACGCCATTTTATAATAACAATATAGACTATACATTGACTATGAATCAACATGACTATGAATAGTCAAGGAGATTTTACTTGTTGGCCCTCGAAATTCAAGACTGCGTGAGAAATGATGAAGATTGTAGATGCCCTACTTCCTCGCAATAGGGTAATTTTCAATTTCCAGGTTTAAGGGCCCGCATAAATCGTCAGCAATGAAACAACCGATTAAATATGAAGTATTCCTAACTCAATGACTGGATATATCCCTTAAGCATAGTTTTGTTCACCCAGGGTAAATAAATGTGTGGGTCTTTCAAAAGCTCGGATTGCAAAATCAGTAACATTGTTTTTACTTAGGTTGTGGATCCTGATTGAATGATTGAATTGATTGAAAAAATATATTTTTTTAAACTGATAGACTTAGTGGTTAACGGTAGTGTTAAGAGTTTTCTTTTCGTGCGTTATATTTTTAACTGAATGCCAGATTCTGTATAAAACTGGAACGAGGTTGCAAGATTTCTGTGCTAATTGATTTTATTCTTTATGCATATAACACATTTCTTCCACAAGAACTAGTCTAGAACTAGAGGGCCTCAAGTTAAGACATTTACATAATAACACTTCATTAATACGTCTTTTATGACGATTATTATAATATTTGACCTCATTGTTAAATTATTTATTTATCGTGTGAGATGCAAACAAACCTTGAGTCCTTAATCTGATCTGGCAACGGTTATGAATATTTTGATATTAAAATTGCAGCCGGCAGCGGGTAATATAACGACCTCCAACAAAATTCATAATAGTTCGATTTCATTTGTAGATGTTTTCGGCAATACCTAGCTTTCAATATGGAGCGATAGTTAGGAAACGAGTATTGTTTGCAACAAATATTTTGATGTTGAAGCAAGACTTATTACTATGTTAGGTAGGTTATACCTATTACGTTTATCTTGACGACCGAATGGCGTAGCGGTAGCAACCCTGTCCTCTTCGTCGGAGGTCGTGGGTTCGATTCCCACTACTAGTAAATGTTTGTGTGATGAGCATGAATATTTTTCAGTGTCTGGCTGTTTTAAATATATATATTATTTATGTATATTAGTATGTATGTATGTATACTTATCAGTAATTATCTAGTACCCATAACACAAGCTATCGCTTACTTTGGGGCTAGATTGCGATGTGTGTAATGTCCTGATATATATTTATTTATTTATTATTATTTATCTTGAGAACGTAAGTAAGCATGTGAGGCATAAAACTCGATGCACTGAATAAAAGTGTTTGGAATGATAACATGTAGGATTGGGTCTTGATTGTCATCTATCTAAAGTGTGAAACTGGCAATATTCAAGAGCACTATGAGTAATGGAATGGATCATAAAAGTTATTTTGGACTCTATTGATTATATATTACACGTGTCGAGATCTTATGACGTAAATCGTTATGATGTGTTATTCCTAAAGATGTATTTTCACTTTGAATAATAACAAGGAATCCACTAACTCTGGTTACATGTGTATTCTAATTGTATAGTTAAAATATCTATATACATATATTGACGACGTCATAGAAAACTCAGCAATTATTTTTATAATAATTAAGTCATTGCAGTATGCATTAAAAATGCATTGAACTACTCTTGTGTTTTCTGAGTGCCTTGTCTTTTGAGTTCCTGGAGCAATACAAATAAAGAAAATCACTACACTTGTGTTAAGTTGCATGTTAATAACTTTTTTTATTTATTCTTTTTTTTTTCATTTTCAATAAAGGATATTAAATTAACGTTGATCAAAAGTCGTACTATACGTATTTATGCCAGTAGCTCTACCTATAGTAAAGGCAAAAACTTGGCAAAAACCATGAACTTCATTTTTTAGTTTACAAACATGAATTCACTACTTATCTTAAGCTTTAAAATTTTATTACGAACAATAAATAACATGTTTGCTATAAATTAACTACACAATTATTCTGATGACACTATGTCAGAACTGCATAGGCAGTGTAACCGCAAAATTCAAACGAAGGTCGCCTCGGTCAGTGACCGAGTGACGAACGGATGACCCAGAGAAGGGTGCTCTCGAAGGGGATAGGGCCCCTTTGGTGTCGCTGACAAAAGGAACGATCACCAGGGTAGCATGAACGCGAAGAGGTCGAGGTGCATACATGCACTTTGCACCGAATACGTGTGACGTCAATCAGTTATTGTTTGCCGTTGCACTTTTCAAGCTGGTAGATGTCATTCATTTATTTACATTTGTCTGCTTGCACAAGCACGTTTTATTAGATAATCTTTTAAAGAATATAAGATAGAAACTATATGAATGCATTTTGCTGCATAAGGTGAATTAGCGAAAACATTCCGTAGTGATGAGTAGGTGCTGCCATTGAGTAGCAAATATATTCCAATAAATAGTTACTTATTTTATTTACCTGATGTTGTCGAACGTGTTTATTTCAAAGTTTAAAGAAAAGCGTTACAATTATAAAATTAGAAATATATAATAACTTGCAATCAATAATATCAATTTATTGAACTGTACTTAAAACAAAACTTTTGGATTCAACTACAAGCCATGAATCCACCTCACACAAAAAAAAACTCAATTAAATTGAATCATGACTAAGCTTTATACGAACTTCAACAAGAACATAGATAATTTACAGATAGAAGATAATGATAGAAAAAGGCAGGTGTCTAACGATAAATAAAGAAAAAATAAAAGAATATAAGAAAAATAAAACATAACGCATCGCAACATCGCATCTTACATCACAGCCTGATTCATCGCTTGCAGAAAAATGTAACGCAATAATCGTTACAACGGCGTTACTTCGGTCTAAATATATTTCAAAATTTTCTCTCCTCATGAATTCCAACGAGGAGCGAGGCGAGATTTTATTTAGAGGCGTCGTTAAACGGCCAATTTTTCCCACACGCGTTGTCTGCCTACGAATTTCCAAAAATATTTCGCATGGAACCTCAGCCAAGCGAAAAATTCCTTCGAAGCCGTTGGCACTTTTCAAAGCTAAGTATTTCTATGACTCACGATCCAGTTTTTCTTTGTTTCTCAAATATAACTATTGAGTAAACGAGCTGGTGGGCCGCCCCTAATGTTGAGTGATTTCTAATTATGTCTAATTGCCTTCCATGAATCGGACATCGGTCGATTGTACTAGACGCCAAATTGTTGATGAATTTTGAGGAATATATTTATCCGCCCTAGAAAATCATTGTTACTGAAGTCTGAAAGCATTTTAACCAGCAATATATTGTCAACTATGACTTCTGACATGAAATGACTTTCATTTGTCCATCATAGGTATCAAGCCCACCAAGGTGGATATTATAGAGAACTACTAGTAATTCAGATTTACGTATTAAATATTATTTCATTTAACTAATTTAATTGTATTCAGTTGCTTTTTACACATCTGAGGGCTCATTTTTCAATCGCCAGATAATAATCGTTACTTAATCAGCCTATAGACATCCACTGCTGGACATAGGCCTTTCCGAGAGCGCGCCACCACACACGGTCCTCCGCCTTCCTCATCCACCCGCTACCAGCGACCTTCTTTAGGTCATCGGTCCAGCGGAAAGGAGGTCGTCCTACGCTGCGCTTACCGGTACGTGGTCTCCACTCCAGAACACGTCTGCCCCAACGGCCGTCGGTTCTGCGACAGATATGGCCCGCCCACTGCCACTTCAGCTTGCTAATCCGTTGGGCTATGTCGGTAACATTGGTTCTCCTACGGATGTCCTCCTTGTGGATTCTATCCTTCAGAGAAACACCCAGCATAGCCCACTCCATAGCACGCTGAGCGACTTTAAAATAATCGTTAACTAAGGAATAAATATGACGTTTAGAAATATTTTTTATGGCTTATGTTTCAAATCTATTCCTCAGATAGTCTTTGAAAAATCGGCCCTAACTCTAAAAATGCTTAGCAGATAAAATAACTCAAGAAAGTACGTGCCTGAGATTCAAACCAACTGAATGGCGATCCTACCGTCTACGTCAAAGGTCGTGGGTTCGATTTCCACAACTGGAAAATATTTGTTTTTTTTATTGAAGATAGGCTTGCGCTTGACGACAATCATGCCTGATGGAAAGCAATGATGAGGTCTAGGATGGAGCGCGCTTGCCTAGAAAATGCTTATTCACTCGTATTGTATTGTATCATATTATCTTAATATATTGTGTGATGAACATAAATATTTTCAAGTTTCTGGGTGTATTTCAATATTATAGGTATCAAATATTATGTTCATTTATCCTTTCTATAATATTATGTTCATTTATCATCTAGTGCCTATAACACAAGCTATCGCTTACTTTGGGGCTAGATTGTGTTATGTGAAATGTCCTGGAAAAAAGCCCAACCACCTGTAGTAGCAGAGATCTGAACCACTGTGCACTAGACTGCTAGTATCACCAGTGTATGTTTTAAAAGTCTTTGTTCCACGGAATATTCTTAAGGTAACTCATAACACTTAAATAGGTCGTGTTTCACGTTGGTTCAAGGCGGTGGCTACAGGAATAGCCCTGTGAGTGAGACGTCAAAAATAGAAATCATCGAATCGCTTGTCGTATGTTTACCCCATTTCATGCACGTCAGATGCTGCTTTACTGCATTACTATAAATATTTGATGTTAGGAAAACAAGTTTATTAAATAATTCTGAGCAAAATCCACATAAACCAATATCCGTTCAAATCGATCGAATGATGGATCACCTCATAATAATAATTATTATTATAATTGGAATGATTTAAATTTTTATCTAGTTTAGACGTATGACGTTTATGTAATTAACATATTCGTAAAATAAAATAGTGATGATGGAACACAATATTATGTTCATTGTCTGTATGGTTAAGAATTATGGCTATTTAGTTTTGTTCAAATTTTAAAGGTCTTTAGAGGATTGTTGTTTTATTTTGTTGCCGTTATGTTAACATTTTCAACTTTGATCAAAATTCCCTTCAACGAATTAAAATAGATTTTCTTTCTATTTCTACAAAATAATAATTAGATTTATTAAAACATCAAAAAAATCCCCTCAATGGCAGGGCGTTTTTGCGAACCCTCGTAAACTTAGTTTTTTAAGTCTTGAAATAGTTAGTTTGATTTTGATTTTTTGATTTCAAATAAATAAGCTCAAAAGATGTAAATAATTAAATAGTCTTTTCAGATAGTGCAAAAAATTATTGATGGTAAGCTAATAAATATAAAGTATGCAAATGTCATGTAATATAAGTGGCTAATAAATCTATAATCTTAAAAATGCATTTATTAATAAAGAAAAATGAAAAGTTAACAATTTTGCTGAAAAACGCCTTAAAAATAGAATAAAAAGTCTGTATGTCCATGTCTGTTTAAATATTGAACCCTCTTATCCTCACACCTGCAGAACTAATTTTCAAGAACACTTAATATTTGAAAAAAAAATAAGTATTAAATTTTAAGTATCTAATGAAATAAATTAAAATGAGTTTACAAAAATATTTTTACTTTCGGGTAATAAAAATAATATCGGGTAGTAATATCCAAATATTGTTACATCAAATTCTACGTACATTTTTATGAATAAAATTTCATTTCATTTTCATTTAATTTAATTTCATTTCATTTTACAGTAATTACAGCAGTAGTAGCAGAGCCATCTACACTACGAGTAGGGACTAGGGAGCGTATGCTCGAGCTTCGAGGACAAAACATAAAATAATTTAAAAATCAATAGGCGGCCAATATAAAGATACCCCTTGCTCTGTGATGACGGCACACATTGTTCGGAGATCTAGGCATAAAAAATCCGATGGTGTGAATATATGTGAGAAAGTGGATAGTAGTAGTAGTAATAATAATAAATAATTATTGTAGAAGAACAACTACTTCATCCACCCCTGCTTTGCTCGGGTGGTCTCGTGGGAATTTCGTTGCTTATTCCTTGTCTACATTGTAAAAGGAACCTCTGTGCAAAATTACAGCTATCTACGTTCAGCTGGGCGATAATGATCCAGGACATTTCGTTTTAAAAAATAATAATGCTTATAATTAATTCAATGGAAATAATGCAATGAAAAAAAGAAGTCATTTTTTTCATACAGTACGTTTAGTTAGAAGGAATGAAGAAGGCACCTAATGAATGTCTGCGGAACGTTTGGAACGCGGGCCTGAGCTACAGCGGGCCAGTGGAGAATCTGGAGCAGGCAGTCACAATCGCCATGTAACAGGATGTCATAAACTGCTAGGAGATAACTGGAATTCGATAGGGCTACCGCCATCTTTTATGCAGTGGAGTTAAACTATGCATTTTTGATAAAAGCTGCTGCCGTATAATTTACACGATTCGTCAGCCGCTATTATTATAATGTAGAATAGATTGAATGTGATACTGCTACCGCCATCTTGTATGCAGTGGAATTAAACTTTATATTTTCGCTGCCCGTACTTTGAAATGATCCATACGATTCAAGAGCCAGACACTTTTTCCTTATCCTTTTATTCTATTCTTAAACAGTTGTCACTAGTTGTTCCTCTGCCTCGTTTTACAGTAGCATTGTAGGACTGCGTTATATTATTCAATTTCTACAAGACTGCAAGTGAGATTTAAGGCGGCGCCACTAGTGCCGTCGATCTTCTTCGAATCAGAGTATTTGTATTCGTAATTATATTTCAAAACTAGGATATCGTTTCAGTGGGTATAATACTCGTACATACGCGATACTCATATTAATTTTATGTAAGACCTTTACAAATTGTAAAATAGAGTATTTATTTAAGGAAAATTAAACACTGAGCATATCTAGGTATGACGTTTAATTACCACTTTTATTATTTGTTTGACGCCTCCTTTTGTTTAAAATTTCTAATTTTTTTATAATGTTATCTTATTATAATAGTAAATGACAAAGAGATAAAATGGGACTCTAAGTAGGTACGTTACACAGGATACTAACACAGTTTTATAATGATCTACTTACTTGAAATAATTTCATGCTTTTATTAATATTGCTTGAACACGTACTATTACTTAGATATTTACACTATTTTAGTTCAACTAGATTACGAAATAATTTTAGTACAATATTAATAAATTTATACAGTAAGTACCTATATTAAATAATTAATTTGAAAACAAATCACGAACCTATTTTTTGTTGCTAACCTAACCTACCTTTCAGTACAATTTATTCACCACATAATAGGTACGTTTATAAGAGCGTGTGCCTAGATTTAAAATTGAGCATAGTTACCTATATTATACAAGATTACACCTCCAGATGATTACGATTATCTGTTTTCTAGTTGGTTGCTACACTAAAAAGTATTAGATGAGGACATACCTCAACAATACATCGTTATAGGTACAAGTGCAAAGTACCTAATAAATAATCTTTCAAATATATTTTTTTATACGGCAAACTCTTTCATTTGATACTCATATAGCAGTAGTACATTAAAATAACTAGCCCTGCATCTTAGGCGTTCCGCCATGTTGGATTTAGAATGACGACACATCTAATTAAATTGTTATACAAACCTACAAAACGTATATACAAAATTTCAGCTCAATTGGTTGAAGATGTCTGCTTCAAAATGGAGCTGTGATTCCATCTGAACAAGTTAAATAAAAGCTAATAAAAAGTACAGAGCTTTGCCAAAAAAAAACTATAAATAACTTGCCACTGAGAATCACCTTAACTAAAATTTACAATGTATTTTCAATACTGTTCCACCACCAAAATTGGTGAATGTTCATTACAATATCACGTACCTATTTACACTAGATCATCGTAACTTTCGTTGAAACTTTGTTCCATGGCGACACTATCAAAGGTAGGAGTATCCTTTTTAGGGCCAGATTCCTTTTGCGCAAGTAACCTGTCGCAAGCGTTCAATCTTGCGTGCAGGACATCATAGACTCGCGTCATAGAGGCGACTTTTTCTTTGCTCGAAGGATCCGTCTCGATGGCAAAAAGTCGCGAATCGAGCAATTTGATAGCAGCAACTATGTAGTTCCGTAACGTCTTCGTTTTATGCTCGCCGCTGATTCTTTCTAAGAACGCGCAGACTTGCCTTTCTCCACATAGCAGGACGTCCACGTCATACGCTAAAGGTGAATGCTGACGATGTAAGTAAGCTATCAATCGTTTAGCATAGCGGCGATACGTTCGGTAAGCTTTACGTTTCCTCGTACCGAGCGTCCGGCCCATGGTCATAGATTTTTTCATTTCGTCGATTACCGCTTTGTAACCCGCATCGATTTTTGAGTCGAAAATGTCTCGTAGTCGCGTTTCCACCGGTTGCAAATCGTACGGCGCCGGAGATGGAGGCAAGGAGGGGGACGACGGCGGCGGTGACAGTGGCAGTGAGTTGCGAGGGTTCTCTTCTTCACTCGATTCGCTGGATATGCGCCTTTCAACCGGAGCTTCGGGTATAGAGTAAGGTCTTGCCCGCGCTTTAGATCTTTGAACTCGAGCAGGTCTAGGAGCGGTTCTGGCGTTGTACGCTGTTAGCACGTTCGCATCTTGTTCCGTCAAAGGGCGAGCACGTTGAGAAGCAGCTAACGGAATGATCCTAATTTTCACCAGGCCGTAACTCTGGTGTATCTTTGCGCGAATTCGAGGATCCTCGTAATCGGCGCCCCATAGGTCCCTTATAGCTGTTTCCTTCAAATAACGCACTTGGCATAGTTCTCCGTTGAAGAATCTCTTTCTCTGTTGCTCGTTGAGTGCGTCTCTCTCCGCTCCGGTGAGGCCGTGGATCTTGGTGAGGTGGTCTGGTAGTTTACCGTAAGTGAATCTTGCGCAGTCCTCGATCGGGCACGGGATGTTGGCGTGGTTCTGTTTCTTCGCACGAGTGCCGGCGGCTGCGGGCCGTGCACTCATTTTCGGTTTACTATACTGAAACAAAAGAGTTCCATATTTAAATTTTTATTTTACTGTCCTCATACCATCCGCTTTATAGTACTAACCAACCGCCGATTCGGTTTTATTGAAAGAGAATGGGGAGTAGCAGCAGTAGTTACTTCTACTGCTACTAAATAACTATCGATTCTTGTTTTTCAACGACCAAGTTAGTGCTGATCTGATATAATGTTTGATGACGCAGTCGAAGATTGTGTATGGTAATGTATATATAACAAAGTTTTTTATGCTAGCCTATATTTAATTTTTAGCCTACAGCTGCACCCTAAAATAAGTCTAAATTAAAATATTAATTTGGTTGTTGCTAGGAATATAATCGGAAACTTAAAGTTAGGTAAATTGCATAGGAATTCATCAATAACACAATTTGATTTGGGAACTTTGTACAAGAAAGAACTTTTTCTAACGCTTTACCAGCTTCTATGGGATATTTTTTATAGTGTGCTAAAATATTTCCATTCGAATGGGGAGCAAGTACTTAAGCAAGTATTTATAAGTCCAGTTAATTTATTGAGTACACGTCTATCAACAAGGGTGGCTGTCCGAGTATAATAATTGTGTTGACGGAGCCCGGCGGCTGTTTGCGCAGTCTTGTCCGCTTAATTTATTGAAAACAATATCTCCTTTGAGTTCCACGGATGTGTCTCAACTGCTTTTGGTTCAAATTAAGAACAGTGGTAACGTAGAGAAACGGTGGGTTCAGTGAAGGGTGCTTTAAAATCTATGTCACCAGAAACTTTTGCGACTGGGTTCTCTGATAGGTGCCAAACAATCTATGTCACCAGAAACTTTTGCCACTGGGTTCTCTGATAGGTGCCAAACAATCTATGTCACCAGAAACTTTTGCCACTGGGTTCTCTGATAGGTGCCAAACAATCTATGCTGCCAGAAACTTTTGCCGAAGAGTACTCTTATAGATGTCTACTAATTTAAGCTGTCATAAACTTGCCGATGGGTACTTGATAGGTGCCTAAACAATCTATGCTGTTAGAAATTTCCCCAATGGGCACTTTGAGAGATGTCCATTAATCTCAGCTGCCAAAAGACATTACAGAAGCAAAAACGTTTTGTACTTTTGCAAAAAATATTTTTTCAATGTTACTTCTGCAAAAAAAATGTTTTTGTTCTTTGGGGTATCTGTAGATGGTACTGACAATACTATAATTGAAACAGGTGGTAGGATGAAAGTCTGAAAGCAGACAGACTTTTGGCAGACATGGGTTTCATTTTTACTATTTTAGTACACAAAATATCTTGTACCTGTACTTTTAACTTTATTTTTAACTATCATAATTAAATATTTTCATTTAAACCTGTAGTGATTTTCAATTTTGCCATAATAATTATGATCAAAATCATAAAGGCACTACTTATAGTTAGTTCTACAAAATATGCAGAGCTTATATTGGTAACTTTATACCATTTCCTCTATATTCACATACATCAAGAGCCTGAATACGTCAACCTAAAATAACAATACTCACCAATCCAATGAATGTTAAATACAATAAAGTTATTGTAATAACCTACTCGAATGACTCGACGGACCAGGGGAGTCTGATTGAACTAATATTTATTTTGGAAATTAGCTCGTAGACGTCTTGGGCCATTCTCCACAAAATTATAAATAATCTAAATTAAACGCCTCCCCGGGGGCCACGATATCTTGCTTTTGTTTAATATTCCCCAATTAATAATTTTTGATTAGCTTCGGTTTGGATTATTGTGCGTAGATATTATTTTTTGTGAGTAATTAAAGTTCGTGTTTAAGTTTCTTTTAGAATTAAATGCTCTATAAATGAAGAAAATTCTTAACGTATTATTACCAGTGGATGCCCGCGGCTCTGCCATATGAATTTCAGTTTGTCATAAATCCCGCGGGAGCTGCATATTTTCCGGGATATAAAAATAGCCTATGCAGTTTTAAACCAGGGAATATAATCTATCGCCATTCCAAATTTCAGCTCTTCTCAATTCTCTCATTTTGAGAGCAGAAGAAGGTGAAAAACTCTATCAAGTAAATCGTTCACTCGTTGTCGTGTGTCAAGTTAGGACCATTAATGAATATTCCTGAAATGGTTTCTAAATCCCACGTGGTTGCACGTGGGGTATAGACACGCGAGACCGCCGAATTAGCTTGGTATTTAATTAAAATTACCACTTTAGCCAATTATGAAAATTATTATTACATATTTTTTGTAATCTTAATTTAAAAAGCTATTTGCTTTGTAAACGAAATATTGGCTAAAACAAAAGTTTTTTTTTAATTCCCGTCCAAAGGGTAAAACGGGACCCTATTACTAAGACTCCGCCGTCCGTCTGTCACCAGGTTGTATTTCTTAAGCCGTGAGAGTTCGACAGTTGAAATCTTCACAGATGAGAATTTCTGTTGCCATTAAAACAACAAATAGTAAAAAAAACAGCCAAGATCGAGTCGGACTCGCGTATGAAGGATTCCGTACCTAAAATCATCTATGAAAATTTCGACTGTCCATCAAGATTCATGATATAATTACAGCGCGGTAACAGACGAATAGACAGCGGAGTCTTAGTAGTAATAGTCCCGTTTTACCCTATATGGGTACGGAACCCTATAAAACACAAAATCAGAGAATAAATTTATATTGCTAAAACAAGACGTAGGTATTTGTAATGTTAATGTATGTACGAGTATAACGATATTCGCAATGCCGCAGAATCCGCGACATTTGCCAATCACAAACATGACATGACAAGAGAGTCGCGCAAATTAGCGCCAAGTTTTCATAAACTCCCCTTTGAAAGTGGCGCGACTTGAATAAATAACTAATTTGCATATTTAATACAGGTATCACGAGCAGATTCAATTGTTCAATCCGTGAATTATTAAATCCCAGCCGAGCCGCGGTTAGCTTCTTACCCTCTGGCTGGTAATCAAATATTCAGATCAGATTTTCTTTAATTAGCCCCGTGTTATAATGAATGTTTTATGTTCGAGCCGATTTCGTGTTCTGTCAATTTTGGACATATTTGAAGTAGCTACGACGCAACGTGAGAACAGTCAATATTTTCCACAATAATTAAATAAATATACTACAACACATCACAGTCTATCAAACTAAGCGATAATAAGCTTGTACTTTAGGGTACTAGAGAACTGATAAATACCTGTGTATAATAAGCAGATATAAATTATTATAACATATAGAAAAATACCCTGCAACTAAAAACATTCATGCTCATCATTCAAACATTTGCCAGTTGTGGAAATCCGACGCAAAAGGCAGGATCACTAAAATTTAGCCATTCGGTTGTCGACCTTGGAAAATTATTTACGCAAGTCGCAACGTTTTTTTTTACAGATACAATACCAATATAAATCAATAGCTTCTGCTTGTGACTTCATATTTATAATTCATGTCAGACTTTTGCTACCACCAAGTTATTATATAGCATTCAATAATTACCTAGCAGTGTAATTTAACCCATGTACAAATTTCTTCGATATCCTGTGCTCTTGATTGAATGAAAAGAGACGGATAGTTAAATTTTAGCTAAGTATAAAATTTTAACCTCAGCATGATAATGGGTCTACCGTCGTTATAGCTACTAATAATTATATTTATATGTGGTTATATTTACGGATATTTACAATAGATAATACCGTTAAAAATATAACAAAGCTGGTATAGACGAAATAAAACCTCACTGGTTTTTCAGTAAATCTTACGTTAGATTCATTTTATTTAAAAGTTGAAAATAAAACTTTATTTTGAATATATTTCAAGGGCTCTAGCTAGGTGTTTTCCACCATCCCACAGGGCAATACACGGTAAACAAGGGGAGCAAAACAGGGGTGCATTCCAATATGAAACAAAAATAGCACATTGCGAGGTAACTATAAGTACAGTTTAGATTTTAGACAACTAACTAAAATTAATTAAATTGTCCTAAGTATACATGTAATAAATGGGAATCAAATAAAAAAATTGCGTATGAAATTATTTTTTGTGTCGGTTTATAAGAAAACATTTTTTTTAAAGAGTCGTCCAAGTGCGATTCCAAATAGTACAGGATGTTTTCCGCATCGTGATTAAAATAATAAAGTAAAAAATCATTTTGCTTGCTGCTTGGAAAAATTTTTTCAACGATAAAAAATGCAAAAGACTGGAAATTTCCACTTTCTCTCTGTTTTACAGTTACTGGCGGATGATCAACTGAGTCTTAGGGATAAGTTCCCGTTGCACCCCTTAAAAAAATAAAAAATAAAATAAATTTATTCCTAAGAATGTAGGTACAATTAAGGTTTAACACTAATATTTATGGTCCTTATACATTCTACCATATTATGGTGTATGAATATTTAAAAACATAATATAAAAAATCCTTGGGTGCGGAACCCTAAAAAGTTGAAAACAGTTATTTAAACTACCTACTCATAAAATAAATATAAAAACTTGCGTCAAAAATAAAATTCTGTTTAATAAAGACAATAATTAATATGTTATCAATGCGGGAAAACTCATTATATTTGTTATAATTAAAATACCAAAAATATGAAGCAATATTGAAGTTTGTTAATCGAAAATAATATGAAGGAAAATATGTATTCATTGTTTTAATAATGAACTGGATTTTTAAAAGTGAACTATAAATATATTAGATAGATTTTTCAAAGTACAAAACGTTCCGAAAACTGAAAACTTCAAACTTTTTAATTTATTTATTCTAGTAAACCTGTCTTATTCCAATAAGTAAGTAGTATTATCTCAACTCAATAAACCAAGTAAAGTTGTACTTACCAATCAATCGAAAAGTTGCCAAAGTCCAAAAAGTTGTGTTGTTTACGACCGTAAACACGTTGTTGTTGTTTATTGTGTACTGGAGAAAACCGGAAAAACGTGCTTCCCCCAACACCGCTGATTCCAAACTGATGTTACGTAACACATCCTGGCGAATTCCTTTTCATCCCTCAATTTCCACGCATTTTCTCACAGGGCGCACCAAATTCAGTTGACCTCCCACGCTCTCCTCTCTGCCTATTAGTTGAGAGCTTCGGAGAGAGAAAATATTTGGGTTCATAGGTCTGTAGTAGCTGGTTTCTGTCTACTCCCACAGTGTCGCAAGCTTTCGGGTAACTTCGGATGTAATCGTAGAAACGCCCCGCCTACGGTTTCAGATTTCAGATTTTCCGCTACGGGAGTTCGTAGCACGTAGTACTTTGCTACATTTAACCGCAAGGTAGTTAAAATTTGTTTTTTTTTTTTTATGTAACAGAAGCTGGAGTGTGTTTACATTTGTATACAATCAGTTAACAAAATTATGTCGAAAATAGTACCTAAAAATAGAAGAGCGTAGTTTTTTGGGTTTTCTTTAATTTAAATAAATGATTGATTATAATGTTGAGATTAACATTTCGTGAACATTTCTCTGTAATATACTCAATAATTTACGTAGCAAATAAATTACTGTTTTATCATTAAAATATGTTAGACTTTAAGTATTTTTAAGACTGATTTTGAATCCTATATGGCTTCTACGTACTGCGAGAAGCAAAGGTTAGGAAAATCTATTAGAACCTACTTGATATTATGGAGGATATTTTAATATAATTTTTCGCAACTGACACGCCTACGCGGTGGGCGTGGTAGTCTTTCGACACGCCCCAACACCTTCATAGCTCCAGTCTTGAGAGAGAGAATGTCGTTATATTACACACCTAATTTCAGTGCACCGTTTGGAGCGGTGTGGATTTTTAGAAAAATGCCCTCATTACAAATTGGCCGTGTTATACGGAATATGGCGATTCGCATATTGATCGTTTCAACTTTTCAGACGATTGATTAGCACCAATCTAGGGGGGGATAGATTAAAATAGGTTCTGTGAAAGAGACCGGTGTATGAATTACAGAAAGCTACTGTAAATTATGTAGGTACCTACGTGGTTTTTGCTCAACTTTGAGTTGACTTGAAACCGATTTTTTATATTTTTACGTAAGTAAACGGTTTTATTTGTATTTAAGCTAATTTGGATGTAACCTGAAAATCTGAAAATGAAATAAATAGGAAAATCATTTGCGTAATTTCACATAATATTTAGATTATCCACGAGACGTATGAGTGAGAGACAGACAATTATCTTCATAGTTTTCATAGTAGGTGCGCGAGTGAAATACCAAGCTAAGGTTTGAAGCATGTAGTTATTGTAGACGAGCAAGTTGAATGCAGAGCTTAGTTATGCTGCAGCATATAGGTAGCCGACTGCATAGCCAACTCTTGCGTCGATATTAGGTACATTGTCTACTATATCCTACTCGGTCGTCAATCTTCATTACTGAAGGTCGTGTCCCGACTGCAGTTCCTTCATCATGTTCTTATTTATGTCCTTTAATACATTTCGATCTTCAGCCTTTCTGGTGGCTGTTGTGAGTGAAAGTCGCGTGAGTGACTTTACCTGGTCAGACGAACGGCTAGGTGATCGGCCGCGTGGTCTATTCCGTCCACTTTGCCCACCACTATAAGTTTATCCAAGTTATCGAGACGATGGCGGGCAATATGACCATGGT
This sequence comes from Coenonympha arcania, assembly GCA_036785405.1. Classification (NCBI taxonomy): domain Eukaryota; kingdom Metazoa; phylum Arthropoda; class Insecta; order Lepidoptera; family Nymphalidae; genus Coenonympha; species Coenonympha arcania. The sequence goes on along the minus strand of CM072063.1, from coordinate 1,617,654 downwards.
AACTGTGAAATATGAAAATGGTATGGTAAGTATTCTCCGGTAAGATACTGTCGAGAGCCTAGCGCTAAGTGCGTGAAGTTGCAGGATCGAGATGTTTGTTCTTTTGGCCTTCCATGGTATGCGAAGCCAGCCAACACCACATCTCAAAGGCATCTATCCCTTTCCTGTCAGCTGCCCTGATCGTCCATGCCTCGGAGCTATAGAGGAAGATTGAGAAGAAGGTTTTGATCAGTCTCATCTCGGTATTGTTAGAGACCTTTCTGCTTCAGATTTTTGTCAGCTTGGTCATTGCACCTTTAGATATTTGTATGCGTCTTCTGATTTCCTGTTCACTTCCCCCTTGACTGATTGTAATGACCCGAGATAGGTCGACTGTTAAGGTATACTCAGGGCCTGTTTTACAATCACCAGATAAAGTTTATCTAGCGAATATATTTAATGTTGTGACAATTTTTGTATTAGGAATCTGTCAAAATGTAAAGTTTATTCCCTATTTATCATGGCGGTTATGAAACAGGTTCCTAGAATTATTTTACTAGAATTATCCTAATATCCTAAGAAATACCATGGATCTTTCTAAGTTCTACTTCGTAGTCTCCGCAAGAACCAGCATGTTTTTGCCGGCTCCCGAAGTTATCAATCAAGGAGCGTTCCCGGTACAAATTCATCACGGGCGAGTCTTAAGCGCCGGATAACACAATATCCACCGGATATCCGGAGGGGAGCTCAACATCATATTTTTATCATCATTATGTCAAAAAATATGAGTTTTCTTAGTATGGACTTGGCTTTACTCGATATAGCACTGCAAGAGTTCCATAACCGTTCGTCTGTCTGTCTGTCTTTCAAACTGCTACCAGGCTGTAATCTCATAATAGTTAGACTGTTTAAATTTTCATAGATGATTTAGGTATTGCGCATGCCACTATAACAACAAATACTAAAAAAACAGAATTAAATAATTATTCTTATACAACAGACATGTTTTTTTCATTTTTATAGATAATGGTCTCTAATAAATTTTATAGAATCTCGGGCACAAAAAAATTAAATCTCTCAAATACATGTTATAATAATAAATAAATATATACGGGACATTTTACACATTGCAATCTAGCCCCAAAGAAAGCGATAGCTTGTGTTGTGTAGTAGCTACTAGATAACTGATAAATATACATACATATTAATATAAATAAATACAATATATTGAAAAACACCCAGACACACGAAAACAGTCATGCTCATCACACAAACATTTACCAGTAGTGGAAATCGAACCCACGACCTCCGGCGCAGACAGCAGGTTCGCTACCACTACGCCATTCGGTCATGAAAGATGTTATGGCGACATACCAGCTGAATGATTACTTTGGGAGTAGACATACCCTGAAAAAAAAAAACGTAAAAACTACAATTCAGGTAGACGGAACCGCGGAAAACATTAGAATTATTTTGTATGTCAGATTGTTTTATAAGAATACCTAACATGCTTTTACAGACTCTAAAAGACTTTTAATAAATTTGTCCGACGGCGGCGCCACACAATTGGTTTAAGATACTATTAGGTAGTAGGTGCTATTGAAGTTCAACTATGCCTACTTGTATAGGAAGATTTTGACATATCCATACTATGACTAATTTTCATTCTCTTGGGTGTTTTTAACGGAAGCTGCATCTTATTGGCTGATTAATGATTGCATAGTCACCTCGTATCCAAACAACATTTTTGTATTTGCAATTTGCATGACGTTTTTTTAAACGTATAAGTAGATATACGTTACAGTTAGTGATTATGTTATGCATGTTGCACAGTTTCACATTAATGTGATATTCGTTAAACGCAGAGTGCGTAACAATTAAGTAGGTATGATTTTTTTTAATAATAATAATATGAAAAATTATTGTTTCTTCAAAATAGCAAGAATTTCAAAATAGTACAACGTAAAAACTCCTTAAATTGCGATTTTGAGAAATGTACAACATAATATCTAGATACCTTATACGTATCTTCATTTACTTGTAACGTTAACCACCATTTAAATAAAAAAGATCGATGGCGATTAGTGTTTCTATATCAATGATAAAATATTTTCATATCAAGTAGCTTTTCATTTGACTGCAAATTTTCGATTACGTGGCGATGCATTCAAGGGATATTGAATTACAAAATAACAGTAAAATTAACAAATACAATTTCTCAGAAAATCCTTCACGCCTTATTAGGTACATTTTCTTTATTTTATATAAAATAAATTACATTATTATACTTTTTTTAAGTAAACATTTTCAGCATAGCAGCATGCAGCGTAAATCATAGGGCGGCGTGCATAATAACATAATAAAATAGGGGCCCGATACTTTGTTTATTGTTTTGATGAGTCCGCAGATTCCACCCCTGTGAGGACCAGGGTACGCTGCACCCGCATATGCTGGAGGAAAACATCGGAGGATCTTCTTTATTTTTATCTTAGAGAGCTATATCGAGCATGCTTAATTGCTTCTTTGAAAGTGGTGATTCAAATATCTATGTAATCCAAAAAAGAGCTCAAAAAATCAGGGTTCATCTTTGCCATGTTCTACGTCTTTACTAATACTAATTTGATATAAAAGCTATACTATCTATACTAATATTGGAAAGCTTAAGAGTTTGTTTGTTGGAAGACGCTAATCTCAATGACCGATTTGAAAAATTCTTGCACTGTTCGATAGCCCATTTATTAAGGATGGCTATATGCTACCTTTTTTCTCACTGCTGGGCACGATAAAACATGCAGTTCACGCAGGTGGAGTAGTGGGCAGAAAGATACTTAGTGTTTTATTCCCCGAAAACACTAAACCCTAACACCTAACCTAAGCCTAAACACTTACCCCTTTACAAAAAACATGGAATAGAGGTGGAATAGTTATATTCTGTTTTGTTTTTTTAAATTTCCAAGATGACAAGACGGCTTTTCGAATGAAAGGTTTATCAATCAGTTTGCTACTAAAAACACAAGCGGAACCGCAGTCATAGGTTAAAGCTGCTGTCACAATAAAAGTCTTTTCGCAAACGATTTTCGCAAATGACTGGAATAAATTGCCAACTATCATCGTCGGTCGTCCAATCGTTTGTTTGGTCGTAGCAGCGATTAAGTCGCTGAATTTTTTATACGTCGAATCGTCGAGAAACAACAGGCGTGTGTTTTTCACTTCGTTTTTCAGAATTTCGCCTGATTGTCAACTGAATAATAGATAGAAATGCTGAATGTAGTTCGAAGGCACCGATTTTTCAATTACTTCACAATGCACAGGGTTACAGTGTTTGCGATCTCCGTCAATAAAAGGAAAAACAGATTTTATGACAATTTTTGCGAGCATTGCTCTATTTGAACAAGTGTCCAATTTTTTTGTCATTATCTCCGGATTTTGATGAATTTTACCTTTTTTCATTTTATAAATATAATTGCTACCACACCTTACCAGTACCTATATTAGTTTAAATTCACGTGTCTGCAGCTTTTGATTATTTTACCCGTTTGTTAACAATATGCAAAGCGAATGTCCAAAAGTATATTTTCATTATAATTTTTAATCAAGCTTTTGTTAATCGTTATAAGTTAATATTTTTTACTTAATACAAATAAGAATGATTAAAAAATTCATCACCGGTTGTTTTCAGCAGCTGAAAATTGTTATAATTTATATTTTTTTATGAATTTATAAATAATTTTTATTCGTATCCATTTCAATAATATAAAATATCAGACGTATAATTCAGCCTCAGGGCCCAGAGTCAACGTAATCACGACAACATTGTTCCGTCACGACTAACAATCATAATCTTAGCACAGACACATATAAATTATACATACTTTCCGTGACACAGGGAAAAATCCATCATGAATTTTCGAAAAGGTTTTTAACGGAATCTTTAATGGCAAGTATTTTTACATGACCTACGACATTTATCTCAAGTCCTTAAGTTTTTTTTAGTTTTTTTTCAAATATAAATATAGGCTTGCCCTTGACATGTCTGATGGACAGAAATGATGAGGTCTAGGATTGAGCGCGCTGGCCTAGAAAATGACTATTCACTCTTATTTTGAAGGCACCCAGGTTCATGGGTTTAGCCACTTCTAAACTCTGAAGCATGCAGCTTTCTTTACGAAGATTTCCTTTATTTATAGTTAAGCAAGTGATATTCAGTTTTCACTGTTACGTATTACGCAGACTAATTTTTCTTAGCAAAAAATTGGTTGCCTGTAAAGTCGGTTTACTGACGATAGTTGAACGTGACAACGTTTTCTTTGTCGCTCGTTCCGCGCTCGCGAGGTAACGCCGTATGAGCGAGGTAACGCCGGTAACGCCGGATGAGTCATGTTTTTTCGTGCGTGCAACCGAGTCTATCGATTTATAAGACGTTGTCACGTCAAAAACGCCCGCTAACACTGCAGGTCTTTAGAGGGGAGGCGATGGCCTGTCACCGCGAAGTGACCGAATAAATGAGAGGTCGTTTTTTGTCCTCAAACTAGCGCCGGCCTCCGATAATATCCGATCGCGACGGTGCGCAATGTCCGCGTGGATTATTGCGATATAAATTGTGCGTATTGGCCTAAGGTTTGTGTAGGGTTGACGATCGGTGCAGAAAACTTTTTGACGTGACAACGTCTTATAAATCGATAGAGCCGGTTGCACGCACGAAAAAACATGACTCATCCGGCGTTACCTTGCTCATGCGGCGTTACCGGCGTTACCTCGCGAGCGCGGAACGAGCGACAAAGAAGACGTTGTCACGTTCAACTATCGTCAGTAAACCGACTTTACAGGCAACCAATTTTTGACGTGACAACGTCTTATAAATCGATAGAGCCGGTTGCACGCACGAAAAAACATGACTCATCCGGCGTTACCTCGCTCATGCGGCGTTACCGGCGTTACCTCGCGAGCGCGGAACGAGTGACAAAGAAGACGTTGTCACGTTCAACTATCGTCAGTAAACCGACTTTACAGGCAACCAATTTTTTTTTACTACAATACTACTTATACTTCATTTTTATCTCAACTGAAGCACAGAATACCCAAGAGGGTAAGTCATGATCATGCAGCCAAGATGTTATCGTAATAACTTGGAAAAAGTTAATCTAACCTAAACTAACGTTTGCTACACAGCATCGTGCATCCTTTATGCACGATGCTGTGTAGCAAACGCCAAAGTACCACCAGCTCCGTTGAGGAAACAGACCTTATATTTTTATAAGTGAAACACTGCATAAACTCTTCCATTTTTTCTGACGGTGGGAAATGCATTAGATATTTCCTGTCTCTAAAAAGTTTTTTCTATTCATGGGCACTGCCGACCAAATTGAAAACTTATAGTAAATAATAATGAATTGATTTTTCAATGAATACTTAAAATTTCATTGTTAGTAAATCTATTATAATCACTTATAATGAGTATTTTGCGCACACAGATCAGAGATCAATTTATATTGATTGCGTTAATCATTTAAATACCTCATGAGCAGTATTTCGAACATAATATTATTGTCGTCGGGGATGGCGCAAATTTTATATTTTTTCTTCTATCAAAATGTTCAAAGTGACTAGAAGTTGTCGCTTCAAAAAATTAAATATTGATACAGATTAGAGTGCCAACCCTGAAGGTTGGTGAATTTTCCGCTTTGTCCAGTCACTCCCCAATGGAACATTTAACGATATTAGGGCTTTATTTTTTATAGTTTGGGACAAAGAACTGCCTCAAACGTATTATGTGAGTAGCTTATCGTTTTTACTTCTAACATACTAAAGAAACTCTTTTTTTACGTAAACAGCGTTACTACTATTACAAGTATGTTAAGAGTTAAAAGTACCTATAATACAATAAAATAAGTTCTTGTTTATCAAATAAATTACACGATGTTACTTGAAGCCCAAAAATACTTCTTCCCAACCTTTTTTGACATAATTTAAAATTCAAATATTATTATCTAAACCTACTAAATAAAAAAAAAATGTTAATTACATTTATTTTAAAATTGTAGTTGAATTTAAATCCTTTTTTAACTGACTTCAAAAAAAGTAGGAGGTTCTCAATTCCTCAAAAAAAAAAAAGTTTTTTATACATAAAAACGAAGATGCCAAAACAAAAATAAACACCTCATTAATTTCTTAAAAAATGACATTTATCAAATCGCACACAAAGCAAGGCCGTGTCCGGGACAGTTTTAAATGCTTAAATTAATTTCCCGTGATTTTCTTTAAGAAGTTGTAACTCTCCAAGTGGGGATAATGCGATGATATATAAAAAAAGGTCCCCGTGAGCCGCGGCCCCTAATAAATTATACCCTCGATAACAATGGGATTTTTTCAGGCCCCCCTTTGTTGCAACTTTTGATATCACCTGAATGTAGGAAGTGAAAACATAGAGTGCAAATTACTTTCAACGTTAGAGCATTTAGTGATACAATATCTTCATCATTTTGTCGCCCTGGTGATCCAAGAATTCATAATAAAATCTTTTCTTATCTCTTATCTACATCGTAAAGGGAATCTTTGTGCAGAATTTCAGCTTTGTAGGTTTAAGTTAGGTCAGAGATGGATGTAGAGGCTAGAACCAATTCAATACAGTTCGATATTCCATTTTTGAATACCTGTTGCATTAACCACGTCTGGATATCAATGTTGATTTTTGTAGTGTTGCGATGAGAGAACGAAATAACAATCAACCATACTATTATTATTAAATGATAATGTTGATGCACATAAATAAAATGTGGCAAAATTAGTACAAAAGTTGATGATAAAAACTCACAAAATACAGTTAGTGTGGTACTCAGCTTCACACATCAGTATCAAAAATTAACAATACAAAAAAGTGGGTCTGAAATATTTTCAGGACGTTACATTATACAAAATTTAAATTAAAACTTGATAAAATATAATTCAAAAAGGGACACAATCCAAGGGTTCTCTGTTCATCCGTTACCGATTAAGCTTGTCCCTAATATTTTTATCTCCTCACATAAATACTACGTAATGAGTAGCCCGGAATTCTCGGCCGTTTAAATTTATTCAAGTAGATGTGTGTGGGTGTATTTTGATACAATTTGATAATTATTTGTATCAAGCAAAGCTAGTCCAAAGTTTGCAAAGTATTTCATTCGTTCCTATAGTGGTTTGGGTTTTAAATTCGAACGAGTAATTTCCAATTTCCAATAGTGTTAGCGATATAAGTAAATAATGGTTTTGTTTTTACTGAATATCCAGTCAATTGGCCCTTTAATCGCCTACCCGGTAACACGCAATAGGAAATTTATCGGAAGACATCCATTTCCTGGGAGAACTACTGAGCTCCCACACTACCGCACAATTAATTTGCTTGCCGGGAGTTATTATTTGGAAAACATTGTTTCACGGTTTTTAATTTTTATCCTAAAGAAATGTTCTCTTATTTTGATATTGATTTAGGTTTCATTGAGTTATAGTTCTGTAATATTAAAAATATACCTTTATATATTTACTATTTGAATTCACCCGTGCTAATTTCGGTTTTTTACAAAGTTCTGAGGAACCTGAATTTTTCCTCGATCATAATCACTATTCTAAATTCCAAGCAAATCAGTTTACAAACAAATCCTTCATAATACTGTGATTTTTATGATTCTTGCTTAGTAGGATAATATGGTAATTCGCACCCGCATGCTTTAGCGGACAAGTCTTAATATAACTACGTTAGTAATATTAGTATTCGGCGTTACAACTGCATTTGCGACTACACAGTCAGGACTTAAAAAAAAACCGGCCAAGTGCGAGTCGGACTCGCGCACCGAGGGTTCCGTACTCAAGAAGTACTGAAGCAAAACAATCAGGCAAAAACCAATATGTTTATTTGACGACGAGTACTTAGAAGAACTTGCGTTTAACCCTATAAGTATGAGGGATTTTTATTTAAAATCTTAGCCACAATTGCTTATGATGACTGAAAAGTATTTTTTAAGCAACTCTGATACTAATGTAGATGTAACACGACCAAAACTGTAACGACCAAAGATGTAAAACGGTAATAATTACCTTTGTTAATGAACCGCAAAAGTAACTTTGTTTGTAGAGGTTTATTGTTAATATCAAAAAAACTATGCTAGTTAGAGCATTGGCTACAGTTTTCCTGTAAAATATACGTAAATTCCTATTGACCATAATTATTTGAGATTTTTCGATTGGTAAACTCCGGAGATAAGGGGGGGGGAACGGTATTTTTTTAGACATTTTCCCCGATAAATCAAAAACTATCATGACTAAAAATAATAAAAAATCGGTTTTAGAATGTACAAAGTAAACCCTTTCATATGATACCCCACACAGTACAGTTATCTCACTTTTAAATTTCAACCCTCCGATTTTCCCCCCTTTTTAAATAAGAACAAAAATAATTTCCATTTTTTTTATTCCAGTGTCATTAGGCCACTGATATACACAACTATTTCAAATTTCATATTGATAGCTCCGGTAGTTACTGAAATAATAGAGTGTGACGGACAGACAGACAGACAGACAGACGGAGAAAGTCGCACCATAAGGGTTCCATTTTACCATTTTGGTACGGAACCCTAATTAGGCGCAGCTAACTACCTCAGAATTTTCGTCACAGAACCAGAATCAGAATCATTAGAATCCTGGTTAGGTTACCATACCTACCAATAATCAAGACCATTTTTTTACGTTTATTTTGCGCTTTTCAGACTCTATCGCTGCCTAAGGAAAGTCTTAAATAAAAGAAAATGTTTGTTTATTCAGAACAAATGAATGAAAGAAAGTGTAATTGTAATTCCAAGGAAGAACAAGAATTTTAGACAAGTAGATAGTAACCCAAAAAAAAAGTATTTCGCGGGTGAGACCTCTAATGGAGCCATGATAGCGGCTGAGGAGTCCTGATTTATGAGCTGGCTACTCACCGTGAATAATATCCACGAGAATTTATGTGGTCCCGGTATTTTTGGTACCTTTCCTAAAACATTTCTGTTGAAGAAACCGGCTTACTTATTCTTGAAAAGTTTTGTGTTCATTCATACCTAAGTATCTCTAATGTTAACTTAGCTCCTTCCAAGCTAAGTAGATGATAACATCTTTGGCAGCATCATCACTTACAATCAGGTGAGATGACAGACAAGTAGGTTCCTATTTGTAGTGTGTAAAAACGTACCTAATTGACAGTAGTCTTATATTTTTTCAAAAACAATAATGTACTTAAGACATTGTTAATCGTGATAGAAATACTCGTAGCATTGAACTTTTTAGTGGTATAAAAGGAAATAAGACCTTACAATCTAAATTTAACCATGTTTTCAGAACTTTTCTGAATTTATAAACCCACTATATGGTCACCTTTTCCCATAAATTTTTCGTTATTCTCACGCAATAAAAATAAATTTAATAACGCTACCAATATTTGTGGTCCGTGTGCATTTTTATATGAAAGGTCAATAGATACTCGTAGCTAGTGTCAACAAAGAATTTTGTTTTTCAAAACACTACGCGCATCAACCGCGTCTAAAACAAACCACCGAAAACCATGAGCGTTGTGTGCAGTCGTGTGTTTTATGTGTAACGATATCGCCGAGTCTCAATTGTCCTTTCAACTTAAACACTGGAGCGAATTGTTTACGTCCGTGCCAATCAACATGCGCGCTAACAAAACCAATCAACTTCGTCTCGCCTCTATTTGCTTAAAAGGCCACTTTTTCCTTTTGGTTTTTCATTGTCGCTGCGACCCTTTCGTCTATCACCCGCTCCGGATATATTTGATTAAAAAATAACGTCGTCAGAAAGCGGCAGGCTGTGTGATAGGTGGAGAAAAAGGAGTAAAACGCTCCTTGCGTGGCGTTCCGCCGGCTTAGCTGGCAATTGTCACGTCCCGGCCGCAGCGCACGTCCGACTCCACGTTTGTGTTTTGCTTCACTATCATTTCACAGCCCACAGTCGACGTCGAGACGTGCCGTGTGCTGTGAAAAGATAAATTGGTTGAAAGGTTGGTGAAAAGCACGCCGAACATCAAAAACCCAAATTCCATACCATGAATGTTATTGATAAATATTCGTTAAACCTGTATCGATTGCGCAACAATTTTCTGTCATACACTTTCTTAAGCATAACTTTATTATTGTGACATTTTATTACACCATACATGGGGATAAAATATTTAATTTAAGATTTAGGTATGTAATTTACCCTCATAACTTTGTAAATAATATTATTGAATATTCCTCTGTGAAACTCATTTCTTTTTCCCAACCTGTTACTTCTACCGAGAAACAGAATAATGGCGATGGGTTCTCTAATGAATCCATGAAACGTCTAAAGACCAATAGATGAAGAAAACCTGACTGTGAGCTGAAATAACATTACTCAGTCATTATAATGATGGCGAGCAATTTGCAATTGATTGAAATGAAATTTATTTTTATTTTGTTCCAATTGTTGAGGAATTACGAGATTATGAGATTACGTTATTGATGTTGTCATCTCAATCTCAACTTCATCAAGTCTTAATGGGACTAAGGTACTAACGACTACTACAAAAAATATACGAAGCACTGTGAGGCTCCCTTTTTTAAATGTGTCTTATACCAAGTAGGTATGTATGTAGGTGTAATGTAGTAATTTCAAACCACACGGCCGTAGACTAACATAGACTCAATTTTCGTACCTTTCTCTTCCTGTTTGTCCATCTTCTGCTTTATTAATGGACCATTTTAGTGCCGGCGGTGCCGTTGCGTAACAAAAGCCTCAGATAGTGGCTTCAAGAACAATGGAAAACGATTAATACGTCCGCGAACCGTCTGCTATTTTTTTAATTGGTTTCAATCTGCCGTGCAGACGAACTCTACTATTTTATGCATCCCTGGTATATGTAGACACATTATGGCTATGAGGCATTTTCTTTTCAGTCCAATGCGATCTCTATTTTTCTATTATTAACTATTTAAGTATTGTCTTAACTATAATTCCGCAGTCATGATCCTTAGTTACTAAACACAAGACTTTTTTCCAACTACAGCATTAATAAAATTGTTACTTACTTCCATAAAGAAACCATGATCACTCTTTTATAATGAATTAATGGTTGTTGTTTCTCAAAGAGCGATTAAAATAATTAAAAGTCCCATTACAAGTGCTTGATCGATCTCGAAGGAGACATTAGTGGTTTACTGGTGATTCCCGTGTTATAAACGATGCTGTGACGACACTATAAAGAACTTTATCTACGCTCATTGCTTAAAGTTCGAATTATGAAATCGAAATGTGTCAAATAATTACCTACTTTATTCACAGACTTCTATAATTATTAAAAAGTTATTCATAATAACATCGCTCTACTATGGAAATATTTAAAGAAAGTTGTTTAATATCCATAACGATACACGGCTCTGGATTCCTGTATTTGTATCTGGGGTAATATTTTTTTAAGTGAATCCACAGACAACATATAGTTGGTAGTCTATGTCGACAGTATGGATGGGCCATGGGCCATGATTGACCATAGACAACAACAAAAATGTCTATTGTCTATGGTTCTGCGCCACATTTGCAGAATTTTAGCGCCATTCATACAAATTTTTAACATTTTGATGTGTTATTTTCGTTACTTAGTCAAAATTTTGCGCTGAAAAATGTCTAGCAGTGAAACCTACTAAAGAAAATTTAACTCCACTTGACATTTTAGTAGTTGCAATGATTTACGACGAACGTTAGCAAGATTTTATTGTATGGATTTATGATAATAATATGAGCGTAGATAAAGTAGTGTATGAAACTCTACATAATAAGGTATTAAAACACTCGTGTGATACTATTAAAAAACTCGCCTGCGGCTCGTTTTTTAAACTCACACTCGTGTTTTAATACCCCCCATTATGTAACCGTTACATAAACTACTATAAATATTTTAATGGCAGAGATAAGAAAACATTTTGTTAGGTAGTATGTTCCTTGCAAAAGATAACCCTGTTAAATTAGTTATAGGTACGAGATTAATATAACATGGATGTATATTACCGCATTTGTAAAGGTCAGATTGTTTTTGTTAAAATTGGTGCCCATCCTGTTTTGCAAAATTTTATTATAATAAATACAAAAACGCGAAAAATAACGTATTTTTTGTAGGGGTGACTCCAAAATATTTATTTTACATTCATGGTGTCGCAGGGCAGTCCTATTGATAGGGTCCCGTTTTACACTTTGGGACCTAAAAACAAGTTTTCCATTTAACAGTGCTTTACTTTAAGGTCCTAAAAGCAGAAATATACAGACGTTTTACGCGACTTTCAGAATTCTTAACGCTAAAACGTTTATTCGCGCTATTACAACAATAATTGTCGAGCGCTGCGCTCGCCGACTTTTAATTGATCCTCGAGGGCGACTCGCAGATAAAACTGGTATCAACTTTCTCTATTACAGTTTAAGAAAACCGCCCGCGCCGCTGTTTGGGCCGATAACACAATTTTCATTGCTTTGCGGGTGTAATGTGACGTGTAATCGGTGGTAAGAACGGTAAGAATTTGCTTTGCTTTTTTGTTTATCTTTACGCGATGGAGATGAAGTTGTTATACTGAATTATACTTCAATGTGTTCAAAAACAAAGCCACGGATTGGGAGATGTATTTGTTACCACGTGTGTCCTGGTAACTATACTTTTCGGGATTTTTCATGAAATATACCATAGCTGAAGCCTATAGGATTTGAAAAATACTTATAATATACTACTTACGCATTTTCGCGAGTAAGATTTGAGGTTCGTTCCAGTGTTATATCAACCATAAGCTAGCCCAGCTTTATGTGCACTCTCTTAAAACTTTTGTTTCCATGACGGGCCCGCTGGCGGGATTACGGGATTCAAATCTAGCAAAGCTAGGACTAAATATAGGAGCCGAAAAGTTGCGTACTAACTTGGAAGGGGTAAGTAAACTCACCTTCAACGATTTGTACATGGAATCGCGTCGGAACGCTAAATCGCTTGGCTGTGTGTCTTTGCTAGTGTGGTGGTAACTTGCCACGGCCGAATCCTTCCACTACTAGACCAGATCTGAGAAAATTTAGAAATTATAAAATTCTAAAGAGTGGCGGGAATCAAACCCCCGCCCGCCCACTCGAATCCAAGTACGTGCCACTGCACCAGTAGTAATAATATAAGGTAAATTAATGAACTTATAGTAACATTTAAGTTTCAGTAGTACCTAACTGTAATAAAATCTCCGCGCACTGAAACCGGAGGGAGCGCGGGAAAGTTTTAAAGAACGCGGATGCCGCTCTTTACGATAACGATCGTAATAAAATATGGAACTTTGTTGTTACACGTTTACACTAAACGTTTTATTATAAATTCGGCGCCGGTTATTGTTTGTTGATAAAAAGGGATAAAATCCAATCTTTAGTTAAATGTTTGCGAGTTTTTGAAGTTATATTGTACCACATTTATCTGCTATAAGCGTATTATTTTGTATACAGTGAGAGAATTCGACGACCGAATGGCGTAGTGGTAGCGAACCTGCCGTCTGCGCCGGAGGTCGTGGGTTCGATTCCCACTACTGGTAAATGTTTGTGTGATGAGCATGAATGTTTTCCAGTGTCTGGGTGTTTTTCAATATATTATATTTATGTATATTAGTATGTATGCATATTTATCAGTCATCTAGTACCCATAACACAAGCTATCGCTTACTTTGGGGCTAGATTGCGATGTGTAAAATGTCCCGTATATATTTATTAAAAAAAAATACATAATAAAAACTATTAGTATGTACAATACACGTACTATATTACAATTAATTAATGATTAAGCCTCCGTTGTGCAAATCCAGATCCTACCTTGATCTAATTTGGGAAAACAAGTCAAACTTACCCTATACTTCGTCTATGGTTTCAAGAAGTGCCTACAGGATTTAAAGTTTCAACTCGAAATTTGGTTGTCTTGCGAACTAGAACAATTTCCTATAGAAAGTAACACATCGGAAACTACAATCAAATTACAGCGAACCTATTCTTTTCGTTCGACAAACAACAAATAAATTAGCTGGTTAATTGTTAGGTAAGGAATCGGAGTTCTGCAATTAGAAGGAGTTTCCTGCGAATTTATGTGTTTACGTCGTAACGGCTTGCAGATGTATAATTTAGGTTGTAAGAGTAGCTATTTAGGAAGCAGATGCGTATTTTGTTAATCTATAAAAAGAACGGTACCTAACTCGCAAAAAACTGTTTGTGAGTTTGACTGTTGGCGGAATATGTACTTAAAAAAACAATTGCGCATCTTCAAATAAATAAATAGAAAGTGGGATGTATTCTCTACAAAAGTTTTAACCTCTCTGGTAAATCATGATACATGTTGGGAGTTATTATAAGAAGCTGAGCAGCCGTGCCTATATACCTAAATTTATTGTCTATTTCTATTGATCATTGTTATTTTGAATTTATCGATTCTTATCTAAACTTTGGAAATACGGAAGAACGGTATTTTTTCGACACGAAAGTTAAATCAAAAACTATCAGGCATAAAAAATAAAATTCTAATTTTAAGCATGAACATGCATCATGCATCCACTCAGTATAAAATCTCACTTAGAATTTCCCCCTTTTTTAAGTAAAACAATAAGTTCTAGTTTTATTTTATTGCAATGACATTGGACCACTATGGTGTAACTATTCCAAATTGCATGTCGATAGCTTATAATATAATATGTAGTAGTTACTGCAATTAATTGACTGTAACAGGCAGACAGTCGGATAAAATAACAGCATTAGGGTGTATTTATTTTTTAATGTTTTGGAGCGAAACCCGAACAATGCTAGGAACATGCGATTGGTCTGCAGACTAAGTAAAATCATAGAAAATACAGTATTCACCACGTATACTTATAGATAGTAGAGTATAGATAGACAGAGGATTCTTACCTGTGTAAACGTCGCGCTTATGTCGAGCTCGTCCCCGCTCCCCGGGGAGCGATTAAACATGTACAAGTTAGAGGATAAAGTAGCTGCCGAGAAAAAGCAGCCATTTAGCACGTGCCGACTGCCGAGCCAGCGGAAAGAGAGGAAAGGAGGAACGTTCGTAGGAACGTAAACGAGTGTAGTATTGATGGAGGTAAACTTAGTTTTGGAAACTCGCTAGAAGTTATTCGTAACAAATTAAAAAAATTATACTATTATATTAGTACTGAAATTAATTTATTCACAAGACACCTCAAATTTTTTTTGTCTTTTCTCTTTAGTCTTAAGTTGAAATACTAAATATAAGTATCACTTAATTTTTTTACTTAATTTCGAACTTAAAGTTGGAGCTGTTCATGTAAAGTCAACAAAATGGGATTCTGGTTGCCTTTCTTTTCTTATTTACATATTTTTCTTAATAATATATAGGTTCACAAAAAGTAATCAATTTATTTAACATATCACATACTAATTATAAATATTACAGTTAAAGATTAAAAATTAATACAATTGATATAAAAATTTAAGCTAAAGCCTCATCGAAGCCAAGGCAGCGAGGCATTGAACCCAAAATGCTGGCAGCATTGCCCCTTTGGATAGCCAAACTTATTTTTTGGCCAAGGTAGCTGCCAGCTCTTGGATCCCCGGTAGATAATAATAATATATATAGAGCAATATTTTTTCTTATTTATTTAAAACTTTTATTAATTTATTAGTGCTAATTGTAAGCAAGAAATAGGAGATTCTTTCCGTGCTTTTTTGCTATCTTTTTTGTGCTAACTCAGCTTATATTTATAATATTTGACTCTTCTTAATTTCATTTCTCTTATTGCTCTTGGAAAATATATGTTAGTATTCTAAACTACTAAGATACAAATTTAAAAATACATTATTTTTATTTAATTAAAGCAGCGTTAATTAAGAAAATATACCTACCTAATTTTAAGCTTTGCTTTAATTTCAAAAAGCTTTTGCTTACTGCTACAACAAGGACTTGACCAGATTTCTACCTGGTTAGACAACTGGAGGATCAAGGCCAGCGCTAACAAATCTGTGCAAGTGACTTTCACTTTAAAACAAGGAAATTGCCCGTCTGTGAACCTTGGTAATAATACTCTGCCCCATAGTGATCAAGTGAAATATCTAGGACTCCACCTTGACCGAAGACTGACATGGAGATATCATATAAAAAAGAAAAGGGAAGAGCTCAACATCAGATACAAAACATTCCATTGGCTGTTGGGTAGAAACTCAAAATTGTCAGTTGACAACAAGTTGCTAATATACACGTCCATCTTGAAGCCGACTTGGGCCTATGGCGCTCAACTGTGGGGCAGTGCATGTGATACTAGCCTCAACATCTTACAGATAATGCAAAATATTATCCTGCGCTCAATCGCAAACACGCCGTGGTACATAACAAACGAGGAACTACATAAGAATTTAAAAGTGCCTACAGTAAAAGAGGAAGTACGGGGGCTGGCGCAACGTTACAAGGCGCGGCTGCAGATCCACCCCAATTCCTTGGCTAGCGGACTTCTGGTTGACGATTGTCCTAGGCGACTTAAAAGGAAGCGCATACTTGACCTGGACAAGCCTACCCAGGCATCAAAATAAGAGTGCCGACTCCTAATGAGGATCGACCTCCCAAAAGATTACCAGCTAACAACGAATTTGCTCATAGCCCTGGGGCTGATTGCAGATTGCACGGAAAAAAAAAAAAAAAAAAAAAAAAAAAATTATTTAAAACATAATTAAAATTTCTGTTTTTACACAGGCCTAACTTATGAATATAATATTTGACTCTTCTAAATTTCATTGCTCTTATTTCTCTTGGAAAACATATGTTAGTATTCTAAACTACTAAGATACAAATTAAAAAATACATTATTTTTATTTAATTAAAGCAGCGTTAATTAAGAAAATATACCTACCTAATTTTCAGCTTTGCTTTAATTTCAAATACTACCACAACAGCAATCCGGTTATTGTGGGTAGTAAAATCATTAATTCGCAACCGAATAACGCATTAAAAGTAACAGCTTGTGCGGGAGCCATTGCCGCAGAGAAGGGTTAAATTTTCTCGGGAAATTTAAATTATACCTCTGAATGTATCGTTTCTTAAGATATATAATAAGTAATGTTTCACATTTATTTAAAACATAATTAAAATTTCTGTTTTTACACAGGCCTAACTTATGAATTTGATTAATTTTGGTTTCCTGTTTTTGATAGTGCCATTTTACTTCTATTTGACTCTTTAAATGAAAATTTTTAAAATCATTCCGTAATCAATTTTATTACCTTTATAATATAGCTCTATCATCTGCACCCTGATGCAAATTATTTTAATAACAAACGGACAGAATACCTAAGAACATAACATACTCTTTTTTTATTAAAAACTAGCTGACCCGGCAAACTTCGTTTTGCCTGTTATTTTTTTCTCATAATATTAATAATACAATAATAATAATTTTATTTATTTATTAATAGGTACAACTGTAACGGGTCACGTTCCGTACATTGAAGATATTTCGAAATTTTTTGTTGCAGAGCACTCTTTAGTCGATACTGAAGCCAAAACTGTAATTTGTTTAATTTTTGTCTATTTGTCTATCTGTCTCTCTATTTCACGGCCACGCATCACGGCTAATCCGCTGGATGGATTAAAATGAGACTTGGCATGATGTGAGTTTATATACCGAAGTAGGACATAGGATACTTTTTATTCCGAAATTCAGCATATGGAAATATTTTTTTTTTGTTTTGAATTCAATTTTGCTGTTATAATTGCTGAAATACATGTTTTGGAATGGCAATTGTAGCCTCAAGAAGAAGTAAAGGAGTTAGGAAAACCCTTTATCCATCACCATCTACCCCTCACCCCCCCTAAGGGTCAGTTGACAGAGCTTTAAAATCTTGAGGTTAAGACTCTTTTTTAGCCTTCAGTCTTTCCCTTACCCTTTTTAAGGCTCGGTCGACGGAGCCCCGCTTCGCGGGGCTCCTATTTCTGGGTGGTTATAAAAGAAAATAACCACTCAGAAGGATGGTGGGGCCTTGCAGGCCTCGCCATCCTCTTCGTCACCTATCCGTTATCCGAGTCGAGGTGCCCCAAGTCCCGAGCTCGCTTCGCTCGCTCTACATCCTAAGTGGTTTGTGTCAAAAATTGAATCTGTAATACTACAAATAACATATTTAAAAAGTTCTGTGGCCTATTTTTTTTGTCGGTACAACAAAATATATGTGTGGTGTTCCATCTCGTCCTACTGTATCTCCTAAAAATCATCCTAACTTCGAAAAAAGACCTCCCGATTTATACTGACCGCCACATAGATTGAATAATTGTTTTTTTGAAAAGCTCGAAAACAGTGCGTTACCTCGTAATGCGAATAGTATTGTTATAATCAGGGACCAAACCTCTACCAAATACAACACCTTTCTCCCCCGAACTCCTGCCAAAGGAAAGTAAATCCAACCCTGATTTACCAAGTTTCATCAGTACTAACAAATATCTGTAAGAAGTTTTGTGAATCGGCTTTAAACAACTCCAAACAATTGCGCTAAATCGTTAGTCGGTTGCATTTATGTTTAGCTGAAAGAAGCCTCGGTACCCATCTCGCAGAAATTGCTTCGAAGCCCTGATTCTGATTTTCGATCAACGGCCCCGAGTATGAAATCCCAAATATTTCCGACATTATTCTCAGTACTCGAAGCTGATGGCCGTCCAGCTCGTGGGTCATCAATTCTTCTGACCATTTTTTAACGATTGTATATACGCTGGAGCAGGTCCTAATTTGTCAATCTGTTTCAGCGTTATCCCTTTCTTGAACAAATAAATACTTGGCATCGACGTAGGTAATATTCTCCGAAACCACAATCGGTATTATAACGTTATTTGCATATCAAATAAATTAAATAGACCACAGAGGTCGGACATCATACTCCGGCTACAAATTTCGAAACAAACCTGTCAGAGGTGCTGACGTGACAGCAATGAAATGTTTACTTAGCAACGCCATTAAATCAATTTATTAATTTTATTTTTATTTCGAAAATACTCGATAATCCTATAAGTCTCCACATATAAGTCCTCGACTCGGATCGATTATTTTTTTACGCTCTTTCATTTGATGTGCGATTCGTTCGATTCCACCGTACACCGCTACCGCCCTTGGTTTTTGTATGGGAAAATTAAATCGGCCAGGGCCGCTTTTTCTTTCAGCATTTTGGGACATCAAATATAGATAACAACCCGGTCCCGCACCCAGAGATCATTCCCTGAAAATTTCATAACGATCGGTCCAGCCGTCTCTGAGGAGTTTGGCTACAAAGAAACAGTATACATTTTTACTTTTATCCCCTCTCCAAAGGGAACCATGCTGAATTTCGGGATAAAAAGTATCCTATGTCCTTCCTCGTAGTATGGACTCAAGTCATACCAAGTTTCATTGGAATTCATTCAGTAGTTTCGGTGTGATGCGCGGCCGTGATACAGAAAGACAGACAGACAGACAGACAGACAGACAGACAGACAGACAAAAATGAAAAAAAATACAGTTTTGGGTTCAGAACCGATTTTAGAGTGCCCTCGAAAAAAAATTTTCAAAATATCTTTAATGTACAGAATTTGACCTGTTACAGATTTATCATAAGTATAGATAAAAAGTATTTGGAAAACACAGCTATATTTGTCTTTGTCTTAAAGTTACAAGTTACAAGTGAAAGTCATACGCAAAGGCAGTTTAATAACATAGTACACCATTTGTGACCCTCATAACGGCAGGTAATTCCGATGGCGTGCTCCTCCGTAGCCGTATTCTTATAAATTAATTACTTGTAATCTACTCATGAAACGAGACTTACAGAAATGAAGTTACTACACTGCGTAATACCGCGCCGCTTGCGTAGGAACGGAGAGAACTAAATTGTGGACGCGGTTGTTCTACAGGCCTACCGTAAAACAAGCACATAAGTTGTTTGTCCAATAAATTTGTTTCATTTGTTTGAAATTTGTTTCATTTGTAAGTGCATCCGCGTGCATGCTTCCCCATTTTATTGGCTCACGGGCAGCGACTGTTTGACAATAGTAGTTACTAGTAGCTTTTGAAAACAAAAATTTTATCAGTGTAATTACCTATTTTCAAAGCTGATGTAAATTACGGACTATTTAAAATTGCGATGCTTATTTAAGGAGTTAGAACTTTTCTATTTTGTAATTTGCTAGAAATAATCTTCACATTTTAAGTTTGTAAACGCCCACTACCGAAAAATGGACACCGTGCCTCCGTGCCTCCACACAGTAACTTAGCTTCTCATCCAGTTTTAGAAACCATGTATTTAACTAACGATATAAAAAGTTATAAACGAAGTAAGACTGCTTTCGCAGACATTACATTACTTATCACCAACGCAGTAATGCTTCTAAAAAACGTTCGTATCTAATGCATTGTCGGATTTGGATTAAATTACGCACTATTCACCATACCTCATTTTGAAGATTCATAATAAATTCGGTTTCGTCTACTTAAAGTATCTATATTTTCATAGCTCCTTGCCGGTGACCGTACCTATACCGAAGGCTCAAGGGCTCCAGAACGACTTAATGTCGCGTCGAGAGAACAACTCTGAATTAGAAATGAGCCGCTGCCTAAAGTGCCCTCCCTGTTAATAAGACACATACGTCGCAATCTTCCTAAATTGTTCTTAATCGTTTCTAAACATTCTGTAATTAATAATAAAAAATATACCTGTTAGATACGCTAATAATGTGAAATAAGAAATAGGAGCGTAGCATTTGTGTCTTTGGAGAATCTTTCTTTTCTATCTCACAAATGCCACGAGATGCAACAGCCAGACTTGAGTTGACATTGGTCAGGGAGTGTTGCCAAAGGGAGTCAGCTCATTCCTATGAGATCCCGGAGGGCGGAGGCTTCCAACTGTGCTGAGAATTCCCACCGAAGGGGTTTTAGTGGGTAAAAATCCCACATAATCCAACCTTCTCACAGGTTAAATATTTCAATGAAGATTTACCCCCCCCCCCCCCCCCCCATACCAAAAAAAGGTATATCTACTAGATTGCTTAGTTAAACGACGATTCCACGATAAAAATACTACTCTGCATAAAACTCCAATTCGCACGCATTAAAAAAAGCTTATGATACCTCAGTTAATTCCCCGCAGTCTGAAGAGTACAAAAGATGAAGTCGGGCGCAAATTAAAATGTATTTATTCGAACGCCATAAAAAGCCAATATGAGTGGCAATAAAAGGAGGATGCAGTGAGAAATAATAAAAGATAACCTCCGCGGTGAATGGAAGCGCGTCAAGTGTTTGCGAGGTGGATAAGACGCGATGATGGGGACTTTCTGTCATGCCAGCGCGTGAGAAATTAAAATTCTTTACACCAATGCCAGACGAATTTTCTAATTTTAGGCGACTCAAATAACACTTTACTTTTTGTCTACTATATAATTCTGTGTTGTAAAGTCAAGAGGAGCGTCAAATGTAAGTTAAAAGTTAGGTGTGGTGTTGCTATCAGTAGTTCCTACATGCCATGTTAGCTAATTAGGTGCTAAATAGAGTATATACAACAAAGCAATTGTATCTGCATATGCATATATTTAAAATATCGTCGCTCGCGCTCCGACTAGATAGCGCCCTATCTAACAACAACAGCAGCTCCGTGAATGCGGCAACTTTTTATTGTAGTGCGAGTGTGCCAATTTCAAAGTAAGGTGCGCGGATGCTAGTGTGCGTGAAAATTGTGTAGCTCGGGTAGATGTGTCAACTTAGACAGAGTATTGCCACACTTTAGAAGTCTGCGGCGGCCTCTTGGACCTCTCTGTGCATATGTTTATGGTTTTGCCAAGAAGATAAAAAAAATCTGCTATTGATGCATCATAAAAAAAGCTTCTGTTTTTCCTTTATCAACTTTGATACCAACGTTATGTATTACCATCAAAAGGATACATTAGTAAGTATACTACACATTACAACACCAGCTGCATATACATATTTAAACCAATACAATGGCAAAATACCTACTAGAAAAGTCTGAGGTTTCTTTTCTTAAGAAGCACATTCGAATAAGGACCACCGTCTTAGCTCTTACGCAAACATTATCGGGAGATTGAAAAGTTCTTGCATCGGCTGAGGAAAAACAACGATAAATCCAACTTAACAACTACGAGCGCGAATCCAAGATCGTGAACATTTTTAACGAGACGTAAGTTTAGCTGGAAATGTAATCATTAATATTATGAGCGTTGAAAGTACCTTAACAAGTTGAAATTATTTTTAATATTGTCAGGACTGTATATTTTTTTGTAGTTTTAATACAAGTTACTAAGTTGCACGCACAAGATTATTTTTGTGTTGTACCTACTTCGAAAAAGACGAAAGTCTTTGAGCTCCAAAACCCGATAATGCGAATGATAAGCATTAACGAATTGGTATACTACAACAAGGTGTGGATTTACGTAAAGTTATCATTGCTTATCAATGATTGCTTTTTATTAATGTTTATTAATATTACATAGTATTTTCATTTTCTGGAAAGAAATGCCAAAATCACCTTTTCCTTTTATGATATCTGTCATGTATTTGTAAGAATGCTTTTGTTTTTCTCCAAGCCAAGAAGTTTCCGTATCAATATCTCCGTGTTTGCATAACTGCTTGGCATCGGTGGAGTAAACATGAGACGTACCTGAGACATCGTACTTTCGGCTGCTGTGATAAACAAAAATATTAGACAACTTTGCTTTTACCTACGCATAAAGAGTCACCAAAATATATCGTATATAATAGTGTTTTCTTATCTGTAAGTATGTAATAAACTTATGATTTCTTAAACTTAAGAAAAGTTGCTATTCTTATCAATTTAGAAGCACCTACTATAGCTATTGTAAGTGTCATCAAAAAAGTACACGAAAATGTTGCCATTAAGAAATAATATTTTTTTTCTCAAATATGTAATAACATCAACTTTACAAAACTGAAAATAAAAACAAGGAAAACCCTCAATGATTATCAAATGATTTCGAATTTTATGAGATGTTATGAATAAAAAAAAAACGGCCAAGTGCGAGTCGGACTCGCGCACCGAGGGTTCCGTACTCAAGAAGTACTGAAGCAAAACAATCAGGCATACTAATGTAGATGTAACACGAACAAAACTGTAACGACCAAAGCTGTAAAACGGTAATAATTACCTTTGTTAATGAACCGCAAAACTAACTTTGTTTGTAGAGGTTTATTGTTAATATCAAAAAAACTATGCTAGTTAGAGCATTGG
This sequence comes from Coenonympha arcania, assembly GCA_036785405.1. Classification (NCBI taxonomy): domain Eukaryota; kingdom Metazoa; phylum Arthropoda; class Insecta; order Lepidoptera; family Nymphalidae; genus Coenonympha; species Coenonympha arcania. The sequence continues at coordinate 1,594,404 of CM072063.1, read as the reverse complement.
CTATAGTTTTCCTGTAAAATATACGTAAATTCCTATTGACCATAATTATTTGAGATTTTTCGATTGATAAACTCCGGAGATAAGGGGGGGGGGGAAGGAACAGTATTATTTAGACATTTTCCCCAATAAATCAAAAACTATCATGACTAAAAATAATTAAAAATCGGTTTTAGAATGTACAAAGTAAACCCTTTCATATGATACCCCACACAGTACAGTTATCTCACTTTTAAATTTCAACCCTCCGATTTTCCCCCCTTTTTAAATAAGAACAAAAATAATTTCCATTTTTTTTTTATTCCAGTGTCATTGGGCCACTAATATACACAACTATTCCAAATTTCATATCGATAGCTTCGGTAGTTACTGAAATAATCGAGTGTGACGGACAGACAGACGGACAGACAGACGGAGAAAGTCGCACCATAAGGGTTCCATTTTACCATTTTGGTACGGAACCCAAAAAACAATATTTCATCCTAATACGTAATCAATACCGTCGGATGTCCGAAGATGGACGATAATATCCGCGAAGAAAACGAGGACCGCGATATAAAACGCACTTGTGCGCATAATATACGTTTTATTAATAAAAAAGCTAAGGGAGAATCACCCATAAATAGCCCTAATGGCCACTACTGAGCCGACGATTTTTTCCGATACATAGTGGAGCATTTGTTTGACAAATCCCCGGGGAATTTGCGACACTATCGCGTATTACTAAAAGCTAGAGGGATACGGGTCATTCCGGAGGTGATGAAAACCGTATCGCACTGTCTAAGGGTACCTTTAAATCATTCGCAGGTATTTTCTTCGCTGCGTTTTCTTTTTTTTTTGGCGAGATAGAATTATGTTTATTTATGGGCGGCGAATTTGTAGGAAAACTTATGTTATATTAGTTGAAATTTTATGTAACAGCTTTTGTGGAATTTGGTTTTGCCGTATACAGTTTTCATCTTTTCGAAAAAAAAACATATTATCTTGTATGTAGAGATGGGTGCAAAAGTAATGGTGGCAAATAAAGAAGAAGGAAATCTAAGAACACAATTCAATTGTGTTCTTAGATCAGCCCGCATTCAGCTTTATGCCTAAGCCGATTTCGAAATGGGAGCGTTAAAAGAAAATTTATCGCATTGAAAAGTCGCAATTAATAAGACATTTGAAGTTGCGTGAAAATGTAATTTAGATTGTTTTGCCTTAGACGAGGGTAGAAACGCTTCCTGCCTCCGAAATCGAGGCGTCTTCACAAAGGCAGCTTATTTATATATGGGCCGCTTTATATTAGCGTCTTTAAGAAACCAGGGGAGCATAATAAAAAAAGAATCAGCATCAATGTCTTAAGGCGTCTTCCGGCACTGTAGACCGCCCCGCCGCAAAATGGCGATCCACACTCGAATAAATTATACCCACCCCCGAATCGAACTGTACGATTGTTCGATTCCACGATTCTTTTGAGAAGTCTACCGCTTTAGCGAGAGCCTTTATTAGTGTAAGCCAGACGATTATACTAAGCCGTCATTACATATTCAAATTGAAGTCATTTCGCTTTGTAGAAATTGACGCGAAATAAAACGAAGCCTTTTAAAGCGACCTCGGTTCCAAATGGTGGCAATAACATTTTTCAAACCATTAATGTTACCGAGATACAACTGCCTTATTTTATAAACACAACTTACCTGACTTAGAGGCTTTAGGAATTAATATTATGAAATCGCAGTTTTGCGATGACGCCTTGTTGATTCGATAAGGTAAATTTCTATAATTACGTCGAAATAATAATTACTATTTCCATTTTATGACAATATTAGATATCAGTAATCATAGCCATTTTATTTGAAGCCTTGTTTACAAAGTCATTATAAAGAGAAATTATAAATTTTGGGAACGCTAGAAACCTATGAATAATAGCTTTGATTTTCAACGAAAGAACAAATATTTTAATGTGATGTTTTTACTGACAAGTTGATATTCAAAGGGCTGATGATAATTATAATTATTACAATATCATTCTAAAATGAAAACTAGATAAGTAAAGATAACCTTCTAACTAATAAATTTAACCTAAAATCCACATACACACAGACCAAAACCGTAACAAATAACGGGATTTATTTTATTAATAACCAAGAATTACGGTCCCTCCGCACGGGTATATGATACGCGTGGTGGCGTTAGATATTACCAACTTAGCAAATTAAATGAAGCTCATGCCCTTCCACTCCAGTTACTTTGCCGGTGTCCGAAAAACATAATTTTTGCGCGAGTGACCAAAGATTAACATTTAGATACCGCAGTCTCTTTGTCCGTAACGGATGCTGGTCTTTTGCACCCTCCTGTTTTGGATAAGACTTATTTTTAGACCGTTTCAGATGATACGGTAGATGAATTTTCATTTCGTTTATTATTGTAACAAATATGAAATATTCTTTTTGTTAAATTAATTAAGGCCCGATTTTTCAATCGCCAGATAAACGTTAATCGTTAACTAAGGAATAAATATGACATTTTTACAGATTTTGTATGGCATATGTTTCAAATTTATTCCTCAGATAGTCTATCTGGCGATTGAAAAATCGACCCTTAGTATAATCGTAAATTAAATTACGGACTACGATTAATGATCAATCCCAAATCCATACGTATCCTATTTCGAAAATATACGAAACTTTAGTCTGATAATCTTTAAAAATATTCACAGAAAAAGGTTCAACTAAAAGAACACTATATTAATAAAATGAACTGTATTTTAAAAGTTGTAAAGAATATTTAGGAATAGTCACTAGTAAAATTATTTGAGTACTGATTGCCATAGCTGTTGCGTTTGAAGTCGTGATTAATAAATAATAAATGCTGCTGAAATAATTATGAGTGCCAAGTGGAAAATTAAAAAAATTTAAAACACCCACGACTTTTGCAGACTTGTATTTGAAAAAGGATTAAATAACTTTTTTGAAACTCCCCGACTAAAGGAAAGTAAGAACTAAGAACCTATCAGTATAATAACAAATCCAAGAAAATCCGCCGGAGCTGCTGTGTTTTGCCTATGACGGTGTTGATGGTGCTGTTTACCAGTTGATGACTAATTCAATTTCTTGATACTTCTCATATACCGGCAGTTTATCAATACTTACTAATTATTTTAATTGATATTGGAAACGAAAATAGCAATGGCAACTCCGACGGATTTTCTTGGATTTGTAATTATACTGATAGGTTCTTAGTTCTTACTTTCCTTTAGTCGGGGAGTTTCAAAATAGTTATTTGTTATGCAAGGCCGCAAAATGGATTTTTGGGCCGAGTGTCAAATTTGAATGCTGAGCGGCGAAGGATTCTAGGGTTGAACCCTGAGCGCAGCGAGGGGTTCAAAGAATAGAATCCTGAGCATACCGAGGCATTCAAAGGACACGAGACCCAAAAAAAAATTTGCGGCCGTACATAACACAAAATTTTTCATCTCACCACAGCGAGGAAAATTACTTGAAGAACACTTGGATCGGCATTGCGAGTATGTAAGATGTTGTCTGCAATAACTTCACTCACTTAATTAAATCCACCCTAAATCACCACTCATCTTACAAGTGGAAAATTAAAAAAATTTAAAACACCCACGACTTTTGCAGACTTGTTATTGAAAAAGGATTAAATAATTTTTTTGAAACTCCCCGACTAAAGGAAAGTAAGAACTAAGAACCTATCAGTATAATTACAAATCCAAGAAAATCCGCCGGAGCTGCTGTGTTTTGCTGACGGTGTTGATGGTGCTGTTTACCAGTTGATGACTAATTCAATTTCTTGATACTTCTCATATACCGGCAGTTTATCAATACTTACTAATTACATTAATTGATATTGGAAACGAAAATAGCAATTGCAATGGCAGCTCCGACGGATTTTCTTGGATTTGTAATTATACTGATAGGTTCTTAGTTCTTACTTTCCTTTAGTCGGGGAGTTTCAAAAAAATTATTTAATCCTTTTTCAATAACAAGTCTGCAAAAGTCGTGGGTGTTTTAAATTTTTTTAATTTTCCACTTGTTTTATAGTTTTACGATTAGTATATTAATGTAATTTAAATTATATTATTATTAAAAAATGAAAATTAATCTTCAAACTAGCCATTAGCTCCTCTAGCAGCGTTTGAAGGCATCATCCCTTCAAAGTCATAAAGAGACGTTTATTGTGGCGCCCCCTGCTGTTCAATCACAAGAACAATTATCTACAAACTATTGCCAATGACTCACTAATATTTTATACAAAACTGTATCCAAATCGGTTCAGTCGTTTTTGTAATAATTGAGAACATTCGTTTGCACTGTAAATGTTTTTTATGGCGCCCCCTGGTGATCGATGTTCGTAACAACTATCTAAGAACCATCGCCAATGAATACCAAACATTATACAGAAAACTGCATCTAAATCGGTCAAGCCGTTCTTGAAATAAATGGGAACATTCGTTTGCAATATAAATGTATTTTATGGCGCCCCCTGGTGATCGATGTTCGTAACAACTATCTAAGAACCATTGCCGCTGAATACCAAACATTATACAGAAAACCGCATCTAAATCGGTCAAGCCGTTTTTGAAATAAATGGGAACATTGATGTGCACACACAAACAAACAAACAAACAAAAATATTTTTGCATTATTGGTTTTTGTGAACAATTTAACATACAAACAAATATAAAATCTCATTAATAAAGTAATGTACAAACGGTCTCTCACCCTAAACGCATATACCCGTACTCCGTTCCGTCGTGGGTAATAACAAAAAAAGTAATGAATAAAAACAAGATATTATTATTTATCACGATCAGAAAAAAAATGAGATACTTTTTTTTGGATGCGTTCAGAAATATCAATTTCTAAGAACCAACGATAATAGAAGATAAGAAAAAAATAACAACAATTAGATAAACAATAAGTAAATATCATGGATTTAATATATTTCCTTTATAATTAATAAAACTAAATAGGAGTTATTTTTTTTATTGATATTCTAGGAAAATGTAAAAACAAAAAATAATGTACATCTATACGAACTCAAAGGTCGAACCTCGTTACTGACCGTATGCATTATTTAAATAACCTGTCAAGTACGAGTCGGACTTGCGCACTGAGGGTTCCGTACTACAACCGGAGGAATAAAACCATAAAAACCACTTTTCTTATCGAACCGCAAAACTAACTTTGTTTTTAGAGGTTTAACGTAAATATCAAAAAAACTACTTATTAGATCTCGTTCAAACCAATTTTCGGTGGAAGTTTGCATGGTAATGTACATCACATATTTTTTTTAGTTTTATCATACTCTTATTTTAGAAGTAACAGGGGGGGGGACACACATTTTACCACTTTGGAAGTGTCTCTCGCGCAAGCTATTCATTTTAGAAAAAAATGATATTAGAAACCTTAGTATCATTTTTGAAGACCTATCCATAGATACCCCACACATATGGGTTTGATGAAAAAAAAAATTTTGAGTTTCAGTGCTAAGTATGGGGCACCCCCAAAATTTATTACTTTTTTTTAAATTTTGTATGAAAACCTTAATGTGGTTCACATAATACATCTACTTACCAAGTTTCAACAGTATAGCTCTTATAGTTTCGGAAAAAAGTGGCTGTGACATACGGACGGACAGACGGACAGACGGACAGACGGACAGACAGACATGACGAATTTATAAGGGTCCCGTTTTTTGCCATTCGGCTACGGAACCCTAAAAAAAAAGAAGTCTTCAGTTTAATTGTGGCACCACACATGGCTATTTGTATTTGCCTATTTTTTATATTTGTCAAATAACTTCCATGTGTGGAGAGTATATTTGCTAAAATTATTGCCTTATTTGCCTGTTTGGCAAATACAGCCAATAACATATTTGGCTCCATGAGGTCGAAAATTTTGGCAAATACGCGATCATCCAATCACAAATACAAATAGCCATGTGTGGTGCCACCATTAGACATTATTATAGACGCAATACGAGATTACGTCATGTTCGAATTTAGAAATGCTTAGCGGCCCTAGGGCGGGAAAGGATTTTCATACTACTTTCTCGCCCTAGGGAATATAATAGCATTTCCCGCCCGCATTTTAGGCATTAAAAATCTCCTTTCCGAGCGGGTGAGATGAAAAAGTTATTTAATCCTTTTTCAAATACAAGTCTGCAAAAGTCGTGGGTGTTTTACAATTTTTTTAATTTTCTACTTGTTTTATAGTTTTTCGATTAATATATTAATGTAATTTAAATTATATTATTATTAAAAAATGAAAATTAATCTTCAAACTAGCCATTAGCTCCTCTAGCAGCGTTTGAAGGCATCATCCCTTCCAAGTCATAAAGAGACGTTTATTGTGGCGCCCCCTGCTGTTTAATCACAAGAAAAATTATCTACGAACCATTGCCAATGACTCACTAATATTTTATACAAAACTGTATCCAAATCGGTTCAGTCGTTTTTGTAATAATTGAGAACATTCGTTTGCACTGTAAATGTTTTTTATGGCGCCCCCTGGTGATCGATGTTCGTAACAACTATCTAAGAACCATTGCCAATGAATACCAAACATTATACAGAAAACTGCATCTAAATCAGTCAAGCCGTTTTTGAAATAAATGGGAACATTCGTTTGCAATATAAATGTATTTTATGGCGCCCCCTGGTGATCGATGTTCGTAACAACTATCTAAGAACCATTGCCGCTGAACACCAAACATTATACAGAAAACTGCATCTAAATCGGTCCAGCCGTTTTTGAAATAAATGGTAACATCGATGTGCACAAACGAACACACAAGCAAACAAACAAACAAACAAAAATATTTTTGCATTATTGGTTTTTGTGAACAATTTAACATACAAACAAACATAAAATATTTTTAATAGAGTAATGTACAAACGTTCTCTCACCCTAAACGCATATACCCGTACTCCGTTCCGTCGTGGGTAAAAAGAGAATGCACTAAAATAAAATAAAAATTATAACTCAAAATCAACATAATAAAATTAATGGGCTCCTCCGTCAAAAGAAAGCAACTCGAGCAAATTGATGTTGTGAATAATAAAAGGTACCCGAAATTATTATGAGTAACACAAACACAAGTCAATAGCCTGCCGGGGTGGTCAATATTGGATTAGCTGGCAAAAGGAGCCAAAAAGCAACGTATACAAAAACCTTTTACAGCGGTTAGATATACAGAAAAATGTTTATATAATGCTAATTCAGTGGGGAAATGGCTCCTATGTTTTTTTTTAAATATAATATCTCTATCAACTTGCCGCTTTCGGCGACATTTGACTCAACATTGTAAAATTTGTGTCAAAATAATAAAACGAATAATTAATTTGTATTTAAATTCCGTCCCAATTACAAAACGATTATTATTTTCTTCTTCATTTACCGATGTCAGTATATTTGTTTTTTGGTTTTTGTTTTTAAGTTTAATAAATACAATTTACGTACTTTGTAAATACCAAGACATTTATAAAATATAATAATAATTCATCAGAACACTGTTCATACTTATGTGATTACAATTTTCTCAAAAAAATCACAATAGCATCTGCTGATCGGAGTAAGAGTTCATAATCGTATGGAATAACTCAAAGTGAAAATAGTATGAATCCACATTGACTTAGCATCTTAACAGCAATAGTGCAAAAGGGTTGGGGTAGAGCCATTGTTTATCCAAAGTATGGAATAATATAATCAGAAGTGAAGAAATGGAATCCGGTGAAAAACCAACAGAGCCGGGCGAAAATTTGCTTAGGCCAGCGGAATAAGTGGCTGATGCCCAGACTGGGATAGCTCCATTGTCTGTAGCGGTCCGTCTGTATAAACGTTGTTTTAGAAACGTCTGATAAATTCATTATGAAAGCAATTTCCCTAAGAAAACAATAGTGGTTGAACAGAACTATGGATTTCATGTTTCTTGATGCGTAATGTTTAAAATAGCATCAAAAATGATCGTAAATAATCATTTGTACATTATAATACTTCGTAGTTAAATAATTGTCTTATATGCATAGTTGGTCGCGCTACTTTTTAGAACAGTGCAAAGTTTTACAGATTATTTTACCAGTTTTTTTATGGAAGATACTTCCCATATTTTTTTTTTGATATTATAAGTGTTTATGCAATTGTTTTAATGTTGGATTTGATGCCTAATTCACTGACCTTAAAAGTTTAAATTGAGTTTAGTAAAAACAAGAAAATTAACAATTTTATACACTGGAATAATACGTCATCAGAGACAAAAAAAACTTGTGATCAAGATGGCCTCTCGAAAAAATCAACAAACTGTAATAATTTTCCCTTACAATTCATAAAGCCGGCAATTTACCTTTCCTCGTTTCTCTAAGCAGCTGTCGCCGTAGTTATTAAGACGCACCTGTCAATCTTCGTGGAGCCGAATTTTTATTTCCAAATCCCTCCTCATCTCAATAGCTTCAAGTATTGGACCGTTTCTGAAAAGTCTTATTTAAGCATATTTATTTAGGACCAGCCGCCGGAAAACAAGAGGTTGGTCGCCGTTTTTAACAATTGGAAAAGTTGATTGGTTCTGGCTGTACGATGTGGATACATTTGTTTTATACTCATTTACTAAGGGATGCCTCGAGTGCGTTTTATTTTCTTATTCATTACTGCTTCAATTTAAGAATCTAATGACAGGAGTAGGTAATAATGGGTTTTATTTAAGTTTAAAAAATCTTGTCCTATAAGTAGACAATACACAAAATGGCGTGATTGTGGGACGACATAGTAGTTTTCGGTTCGTCCGTTTGAAGAAAGTAATAAAAAGTACTTAGATAACTAGAAACTTTGAACAGAATAGTCACAAAAAGCTTTGTTAAACTAAAGCACCCACATCTCTAAAAACAAGAGCCGAATAGGTAATTCAGAGACCAATCCTAAGTAAACAAATTCAGAATTGCGAAGGGTGTCCACACTTCGATTTTCGATTTCACCCACTACATTAATTCGGGTGTTCATTATAGATGCCATCAAGGCGACCGTTAACGAAGTGCTGCACAATTAAAGTCGCCGCTGACGTCACTCCCCTGGCTTGAGGAGTGGTCCTTGAGCCTCTTAGAACGGGAGGATACCTTGAGACGATTGAAAAATTGAGACGTGATCAGCGGTGTGGAATTCATGATTGTCATCAGATTCTTTTGTTGCCTTAAGATTGTGCGGTAATGCACTTCTACTTTGTTGGGTTATGAATATGCACTGGTTTTGCAGGAGGGTGCGATAACCCTTTGAGAAATATATCGCGATCAAACAACCAATATGAAGAACTTACGATGTCGACTTCGGTTCCTCAAGATCTCAGTTTAAAAAGTAGAATTCCTTCTTTGTAAAATTAATGTGATGTTCGATTTTGATCCAAAGAGGAAAGCCCTTAAATTATAATTGCACTTGGATCGTTTTGATCTTCCCGTAATCTTCGCTTCATTAATGTGTCAAAATCTTATTATTGTCGCCCGCATAAGAACATTAGGGGCTGAGAGAGAAAACAGGCACCCATTAGCGAAGACTCAAAAAACGCGACGCTATTGCATACAAGGTGGCAATCCAATTTTTTTTAACTCACAGTCAATCACCGGAGAAATGAGCCTAGCAGCGATCCTCAAAGGGACTAATGTTGATTGGCTTACGATTTTTTTTTAATTTATAATGTATCAATTTGTATTCTATTCTAATGGAATTAGGTTCATTTTTCTTCTTCAAGCCTTTTCTTCTGTCGATACTTTGTGGTTCTGATCGAGGTTTGACACTGCTTGATAAGAATCGCCGAGACAAAGATTGATGTGTTTAGCTTTGACTAAGTTTTCTTCGTGTGAAAAACTCTGAGTTTATATCGCATTTAGTTTGAACAAATCTAAGCATATATGAAAATATTTTTAAAATCTTAGTATATATGAACTTTTTTTTAAGAACGCAATTTTTATTACAACTATTTCTTAGATTTATTTGTTACTATTTTTTTCTGTATTTAGTTCAACGGTACAACCACAGGTACCAATACTAGGGAGGTACCACAATATACTACTTCTCTATGTACCAATAAAATTATCGTTATAGAAATTGAAGGTCTACGGAATAATGCACCATACACTGCATTTACAAATTGATTAGTCAGTTAGTTAGAAAGATGGATAGCAGTGGATTTACATGAAAACGTTATTATGTAAGTTTTTTGACTGCAACTTTCAAATATTTTGCAGTTCGTTTAAAAATAAAATAAAGTGTTTTGTGAGGCGTTCAAACGCGGGGGCCCGCGATCGCGAAGGTGTCTCAATCAGCATAAAACAAAAGAAATCAATAGCTCCCCTCGGCACGGCTGACAAAGAGCAAAGATTTCTTTTCACAATTATACACCCCCGGGTGTTTAGCGCCGATAACCGATTTCAGCTTAACTACGATCCTTTTTTAAATGTCTAGGTAGATGAAACGTTTGTGCCTCATATAAAAAGACTATGGTATAAACGAAGAAGGAACACTAGATTGATAACGTGACAATATAAGAATAGTTAAGTTAACCAGTATACATATGAAAACTATAACATACCTTCCATGCCAACAACTCATAAATTAGTAGAACCAAATACCTAATACACCAAATATAAAAATCTACGGGAGCTATAGAATTCATTCAAAAATGATTGTGCATAATGGTGAAACAAAAATGTTTGATATCATTTCACACATTCGTATGTCAAAATCAAAATTAATTTTCTTAAGTTTTGTTGCAAAATCTAATCATTATAAATGTTACTAAGGACCGATTTTTCAATCGCCAGATAAACGTTAACTAAGGAATAAATATGACGTTTTGACAGATTTTGTATGGCATATGTTTCAAATTTATTTTTCAGATAGTCTATCTGGCGACTGAAAAATTGGCCCTTAATTACTTTTATTACAAGTATTTATAACACAGACATATATGTCTGTGATTTATAAGGGCTTTTTTCAACAAAAACTTTTTAGTATTTAGTTACATAAATTGTTCATACGATAGAGTTTGAAGGTTTTGTTTCAGCGTCCCTGAATTGAAAATCAGTTTCGTTTCTTTTTTAGTCCACTCCGTTCCTAATCCGGCAATTTCGCGCGGTTTACATCTGGATCAACATCTAATGCAGGTGCCAGTGGACTGTTCGTGATGCCGAATAAGCAACGATTTGTTTAGACCACAAACGGAATGTTAAGACTCGTCATATCGCAAGCGAAGCTAAAGCTTTTTCTTCTTTTCCTTACAATTCTAAGTAAAACTTAAAACCCTACTACAAGTTTTCAACTACAGAGCTTGAGTTGGTAATTACTTCATTTAAAGCGGTTTCGCGTGAAAATACGGCCCGTAGCCGTAAAAATATTTCTATGGTATGGTATTTACGTATTACGCACTTGATCCGATTTCAGAAACGTAGAATTCGGTACAAAATTTTAAGATCCGTATTTTCTGGAGTACGGAACAGATTCGAATCGGACTTAAATCGAAACTGCTCTTACTCCTAAATTTTGTACTTTTAACGAATAGTTAGAATGTAGTCTACATCATATATTTTTTATTGTTTTGAATAAAACTAACACATCTGGTGGTTAAAATTCCACTTCCCGAACGATTTTTAGAAAGTTGCAATAATTCTCTTTGCTCGGGACCAAAGATTTCCAGGGTCATTAACAATACCAATTACCATTTAGCTAACTATAAAATACTACTTTGTTTTTACACATTTCTGCATCGAATGTAAGAACATTGTTGTAAGTATTTATTTATTATACAGTAGTGTAGCTTATTTTCGTTATAGCTTAGCAGTTACTGAGGCCACATCCTAAGCGCAAACGGCTAAACCGTTGATTGAAATGAATATTCGGTAAGCGTAGGAGATTATTAAAACATTGTCTTTGTTCTGTTTCCTTTGCCGGTCGTCTAGGAGGCGGGTTTAATCCGCGGACACTGTTTCAATATTTAATAATCCGCCGGTAACGAGCTCGGTACGTTGTTACAAAAGTTTAAATGGGCTGATGTTTGTTAGAGCGAGGATGTACGCTGTATCATACATCCCCCATCCTACCATCTATTACATACGTAGAGATTACGCAAGTATGTAAGAAAGAAATGGAGAATATAATTATATACTTAAGTTGGGTGTTACGATAAATTAAAAAAAATTACCTGAATTCCAATTTGAAAACGGTTATAAGTTTATCTAGACGCGACAAAACACTTATCCCCTTACGGATATATAAACTTTTTTTGGATATTCAATGAATGGATATTTAATGTATTTTATAATAGGAGGAGACTTATAGGTGCCAATTCTGTTTTGAGAAATATCTAAAATAAACTAATTTGACGCATCAAAAAATACTTAGTGCTATATTTTCCAATGATGAGCATTTTGATTAAGATATCATTTCTTTTATAGAGTTAGAGTTTTGACAGAACAGAATTGGCACCATTTCCTGTATATTTCAATAATCTTAATGTTAAACCTTGACTTTAAGTAAATAAAAAGTTAAAACATATTATTTATAACTCTGCAATAGGTGAGTATTTTTTACAGCCAAAACACTGTATGCTAAATTCGTTATTACGAATAGGTACGAACTACGCAGTTTGAGTCCCACCATCAGGGGTCAAGCAAATTTGACAAGAGATTATTATAACCGTTGAGTTACAATCCTCTGTTTATCTTTCGTCTAATGGACCGAGGTCCAGCATACACAACCATAATTAATAAAGGATAAAGGATACCGTCAAGAGATCTCCTATTTTTCACAATGAGTATTTAATATTATATTTAAGTATTTTATCGTATACTTTGCAGAATTCACGATCGAATTTACATAATTAAAAAATAAAGCCTAAAAATATTGGATTTAATTTTTCATCTTAATCTATATATATATAAGAATGAGGCATTTTGGTTGTTCCACGGATTCCGCCAAAACTATAGGTCGTAGAGATCTGAAATTTGGTACCTAGGTAGATATTAGGTCATGAATTCGTACTAAGACGGGGATTCCCGAAATTCAAATTTTAAGGGGTAAAAACCGTTGGTTTTTTGGATTTCCCCATACAAAAGTGAATTTTTTTTCGTTGTTCCAGGAATTCCCGAAAAGCTAAAAGTCGTAGGGATCTGAAATTTGGTACCTAGGTTGATATTAGGTCATGAATTCGTACTAAGACGGGGATTCCAGAAATTCAAATTTTAAGGGGTGAAAACCGTTGGTTTTTTGGATTTCCCCATACAAAAGTGAAATTTTTTTCGTTGTTCCAGGAATTCCCGAAAAGCTACAAGTCGTAGGAATCTGAAATTTGGTACCTAGGTAGATATTAGGTCATGAATTCGTACTAAGACGGGGATTCCAGAAATTCAAATTTTAAGGAGTAAAAACCGTTGGTTTTATGGATTTCCCCATACAAAAGTGAATTTTTTTTCGTTGTTCCAGGAATTCCCGAAAAGCTACAAGTCGTAGAGATCTGAAATTTGGTACCTAGGTTGATATTAGGTCATGGATTCGTACTAAGACGGGGATTCCAGAAATTCAAATTTTAAGGGGTAAAAACCGTTGGTTTTTTGGATTTCCCCATACAAAAGTGAAATTTTTTTCTTTGTTCCAGGAATTCCCGAAAAGCTACAAGTCGTAGGGATCTGAAATTTGGTAACTAGGTAGATATTAGGTCATGAATTCGTACTAAGACGGGGATTCCAGAAATTCAAATTTTAAGGGGTAAAAACCGTTGGTTTTATGGATTTCCCCATACAAAAGTGAAATTTTTTTCGTTGTTCCAGGAATTCCCGAAAAGCTACAAGTCGTAGAGATCTGAAATTTAGTACCTAGGTTGATATTAGGTCATGAATTCGTACTAAGACGGGGATTCCAGAAATTCAAATTTTAAGGGGTGAAAACCGTTGGTTTTATGGATTTCTCCATACAAAAGTGTAATTTTTTTCGTTGTTCCAGGAATTCCTGAAAAGCTACAAGTCGTAGAGATCTGAAATTTGGTACCTAGGTTGGTATTATATCATGAATTCATATTCAGAGAGGGATTTTCGAAATCCAAATTTCGAGGAGGAAAAATTTTGAACTTTTTGGCCGCCATTTTGAACTTTTTTGTTACTGGGTCGATTGCTTTGAAAATCGACTTTTGACTTTGGCAGCAAGCATAGATAAGGAATTTGTTGCCAAAATTAAAAAAAGTGGCCGCCATTTTGAACTTTTTTGTTACTGGGCTGATTGCTTTGGAAATCGATATTTGACTATGGCAGCTGGCATAGAGAAGGAATTTGTGGTCTAAATTTAAAAAAGTGGCCGCCATTTTGAACTTTTTTGTTACTGGACCGATTGCTTTGAAAATCGATATTTGACTATGACAGCAAGCATAAAAAAGGAATTTGTGGTCAAAATTTAAAAAAGTGGCCGCCATTTTGAACTTTTTTGTTACTGGACCGATTGCTTTGAAAATCGATATTTGACTATGGCAGCTGGCATAGAGAAGGAATTTGTGGTCAAAATTTAAAAAAGTGGCCGCCATTTTGAACTTTTTTGTTACTGGACCGATTGCTTTGAAAATCGATATTTGACTATGGCAGCTAGCTTAGAGAAGGAATTTGTGGTAAAAATTTTAAAAAGTGGCCGCCATTTTGAATTTTTTTGTCAGTGGGCCGATTGCTTTGAAAATCGACGTCTGACTATGGCAGCAAGCATAGAGAAGGAATTTATGGTCAGAATTAAAAAATGGCCGCCATTTTGAACTCTTTTGTTACTGGGCCGATTGCTTTAAAAATCGATATTTGACTATGGCAGCAAGCATAGAGAAGGAATTTGTGGTCAGAATTAAAAAAGTGGCCGCCATTTTGAACTTTTTTGTTACTGGGCCGATTGCTTTGAAAATCGACGTCTGACTATGGCAGCAAGCATAGAGAAGCAATTTGTGGTCAAAATTATAAAAATATGAACTTTTTGCCCGCCATTTTGAACTTTTTTGTTACTGGGCCGATTGCTTTGAAAATCGACGTCTGACTATGGCAGCAAGCATAGAGAAGGAATTTGTGGTCAAAATTAAAAAATTATGAACTTTTTGGCCGCCATTTTGAACTTTTCTGTTAGTGGGTCGATTGCTTTGAAAATCGATATCTGATTATTGCAGCTAGCATAGAGAAGGAATTTGTGGCCAAAATTAAAAAAATTGAACTTTTTGGCCGCCATTTTGAACTTTTTTGTAACGGGGCCGATTGCTTTGAAAAACGATATCTGACTATGGTAGCAAGCATAGAGAAGGAATTTGTGGTCAAAATTTAAAAATTTTGATCTTTTTGGCCGCCATTTTGAACATTTTTGTTACTGGGCCGATTGCTTTGAAAATCGATATCTGACTATCGCAGCAAGCATAGAGAAGGAATTTGTGGTCAAGATAAAAAAATGATGAACTTTTTGGCCGCCATTTTGAACTTTTTTGTTACTGGGCCGATTGCTTTGAAAGTCGACGTCTGACTATAACCAGCAAGCATTAGGAAATATTTAGTGGTCAAAATTAAATTAAATGACGGTTAATACAAGAATTTTGGAAACTTAACGCCTGAGGGAGTCAAGCAGAAGATCAACGTGAGCGAAGCCGCGGGCGTTTGCTAGTACTCTATGTTTACAAAGTATTTAAACATAGGAATAAATTACGGAGGGGATGTGAACCCTAACTTAATTCTTGCAAAGCCTATCCGTATCGCAATGGCCGATGTCCAGATGCAAACGACTTTGAAATATGAAGGATATTTGTAACACTTACAGAGGACGGCATTCGAAGTTCTCAATTAGAGGCAGTCATTTAAACTACCTACAGTATGTGCGTACCAATGTTTTGCCTAATATTCACTTCGAGAGCTCTATGGTTTTTACTGGCGTACCATTTTCTATTGCACGATGATTGTAAATGGCTCCTATAAAATGTTTAGTCAGTTATCGAAATTCCCACTTGGATTTGTTGCAATATATCTAAAACTTGGATCTTGGCAACCCTGTTTATTATTTTTAACAAGAGCAACAACATTTTTCTGCACAGCGGGGCTAGACAAAGTCACAAGCGTTTGGCGTTAACGCTAGTCGACAAAATGTATGGACAAACCACGTGACCATCACGTGACTGTAGAAAAACCAAGTGACAGAATAGAGGAAATCACGCTGTTTTTGAAATTCGACTACGACTATTTGGCGTTCGCTCAGACCTTGAAGTTAACTTTTAGCGTACTTCGTCATTGTACGCTACAAAATGGCGGAATTGTAGGGATTTTATAATACTCTTTAGTCTTTGGTACAACAACTACAAGACTCATTGAGATCATAACAAGACTCCATTTTGTTTTGCTTTTGTGTGTGGTGTTTTATACGAAGTTCACAAATATTATGTTTTACAACTAAATACTACACCAACATGTTTTAACTAAAACTTATTCAAAAAAACCGCGAACGAAACTATAATACACAAGCATCGGCGCTCAGCAAATGACAGATACGTCACATGACAATTCCAATTGACAGCCGACAACAACGCTAAGCATAGACTAGGTAGATTCTGCTTTCATTTGTTTTCATTCGGTCACGTGGTTTTTCTACTAGCGACTACGCTTAACGCTCAGCAGGGCTAGACAATGTCACCTAAGCGTTAAGCGTAGTCGCTAGTAGAAAAACCACGTGACCGAATCTACCTAGTCTATGGTTAGCGTTGTTGTCGGCTGTCAATTGGAATTGTCATGTGACGTATCTGTCATTTGCTGAGCGCCGATGTCAATAATTAACTATTAACTAAATTATTAATTAATTAACTATTAATTAACTATAGCACTGCAAGGAATATACTACTCTCTAACGATAGAACTTTAAGTTCTTATGACTTCTAACTCTAGCAACCGCGACCACACTGAAATAACTAACACTAGTTTAATTAACTATCAGCAAAATAAACACTCGAAAATCCAAAAAAACACGCCACGATGTTTTAAACGAAGTTGTGAACTTCGTCTAAAACACCACACACTACAAAAGCAAAACAAAATGGAGTCTTGTTGTGATCTCAATTGTTGTACCAAAGACTAAAGAGTACTAAAAATCCCAACAATTCCGCCATTTTGTAGCGTACAATGACGAAGTACGCTAAAAGTTATCTACAGGGTATGAGCGATCGCTAAATAGTCGTAGTCGAATTTCAAAAACAGCGTGATTTCCTCTATTCTGTCACTTGGTTTTTCTACAGTCACGTGATGGTCACGTGGTTTGTCCATACATTTTGTCGACTAGCGTTAACGCCAAACGCTTGCGACTTTGTCTAGCCCTGCAGATCAGAAAAGTAAGTAGGTATAGATTAAAAAAATCTTTATTTATTAGAAGTAAGTATAAAATGCCGTTTCTTTGCCATGGTTTTCTCTATGTTCGTAGTATTTAATTGAGCCTTGGGAACAATATCGATTCAGTTAAAAAATAAAATAACAATGCGAAAAAATCAAGCACCGTTTCACTTTCGATTACACAAAATGTCATCAGGAGAGTAGAAACCGCAAGAGTCAATAAAGTAAAATCGCAGCGTACGCGAAACGAGGGTGTCGCCATCGCCACCGCGGTCGGCCGGCGGACGTGACGCAGCTTGACGACGGTCACCTTTATTGCTGACCTCTGTCTGCCGCTGCTCTCCTAATCAACTATAGATACTTATTGGATAGAATGTCATTGATTTTTTTTTATAAAATTTGTTTTAAAGCCTAGGTGAGCTGCCATCAGACTCTTTATTTTTATGACCAGTAAAATATTCAAATTACGTATGTACAATAATGAATCAATGAAGAAGCCAAATGTCGATACTTAATTTATTTACATCCCAAGTAGCAGCTGCTGCCGTTAAAGGTCGTTTTCATCAATACAAATTTTTTGTAGTGTTGGCATTTTATTTATGTGGTCTGAAGATCGATTGCCAATAAAGTAGTTAATTTTCGTCTTGTAAAAAAAGGCAGACTGAACAAGGGTGCGGAATTGTCACATCCTCTCAGCAGTCCCTTTGTGACAGCCCATAAAACGCAAATTCGGCAATAAAAGAACACCCCGGCAAAACATCCTTCCTGGACACTGACTCAATACAATGCTTGCCATTCACAGCGGATTATTGTATTTTTCCAGTACTCGAAAATTTAAGAAAGACGATAATGAATGTAAGATTGTTTAAAGAACATTGGACCTTATACGCCGATGGTTTAGGCTCATCTGAATGTAAATGCGTTGAAGGCTGGAAAATGCGGCAAGATTCGTTTAACAATGAGAGCTCTAATTAGCTGTCAAGGCTGCAGACTTTCGCGCGTCCGTTGTCTGTCCCAGAAGTAGGAATTATTCAAAAGATGTCTCCAGTGATTTCTTTTGGTTTGCGGGAGGTTTGGTTGTATCTAAAACAAAGTCACATTCTATTTTTAATCACGCTTTGTTTCACTAATAAGTGACAGTGGAGTAATTGGCTCTATTATATGAAAACTTTATATTAGTAAAAATTCATGTGAATAATGCTCGAGGATTAATTAAAGTGCAATAGGATCGTTTTGATTGGAGTTTGACCCATGATTTGAGAGACTGTACTATTCGTCAAAGAAGCTTGATAGATATTTAGGTGTAGGTATATCATATTACAATAAAAGTTTCTCAGTTTTTTTGTTACTTTAAATATTATTCAACACATTTTTAAATCGTATACCTACTAATTGCTGTTTACAAATTAGCTCAGCCTTCAGTTTTCACGTTAAAATCCAAAATAAATCACGCGAGTTTGGAACTAGGCATTCAAAAACAATTACCGAGGGCGCGATGTTGGGTGGCTGCCTAATTGATATGAGATTTGCAAGTGTTTCTAATTGCGCCGAAATTTGCGAATCCAAGGCGATCAGTCATAACGCCATCAGGTTAATTAAACCATTTGTCTGAAAATCCGATACTTTACCACCGAATGTACACAATAATTTTGGCTGTGGTATGCTTGCTCACAGCTCATTAGTCATTAGTCTGGCCGTGGAAAAATATTTACCAAAGTTATGTTAGGACAAGGACATATTATTAAGTTATTTATCGAGTTATCCTACCTGTATAAAGAAATAGGTGTTTAGGAGACAAAAAAAATAAAGACTACTTACTAAAAGTCAATATATTTCGTCGTCGTCATTTACATTTTAATATTCCTAACCATTCCGGATCTCACATTTTGAAAGCTGCAACAACATTGCTCCTTTCTCATGAGTCGTTTTTCAAAGGTCCATTTTCATTAGCACCATTGGCTCACATATTTGTCATAACCCGTCCCCTGTACCTTTTCCCTGCTTCTTTTTCGTGCATTTTTAATTTACGTTGTTTCGGTTTTGTTCCTTCATACGTTCCTTCCCTGTTGGAATTTTAACGGGCTTTTGCTTGGAAAATGCGTTTAACAATTTAATATCATCAATTTTAAACCATTTAAATAAATAAATATAAATGTTCTACGGAAGTAAGTTCTATTGTCTTATGCTGACCGCAATACTATGCAAGTAGTCCTATTTATTGACTTATCAACGCCTAGCATTCCTTGGAACAAGAAAGCTGATAATATTTACAATGGAGTTCCTTTCATGACGTAGAATTAGGAAGTAATTCTCGATGGAATAACGTAGCCAAAGCAGTGAAAATGTGTAGTCGAAAATAAAACAAAAGTCATATTGTATAGCAGGAAACTAACTTATTGTCGGTCTCTATATTTTGATCTCCTTCATAATCAAATATTCGTATTTCTAAGTCTAGACGTTCAAGCACGAGAAGTTGCTTGCAGACATATTATCAAGGAAAATCTTTTTAGTGCAATAGTAATATTTTACTACATGTAATTTTTGCTATGTCTGGCTTCAACGAAACTTTTCCAGGTATCAGGTATGGTGAAAATGTTCAACAAATTAGATTTCCGTTAAAGACTAATCTAATTCAACATAATGAGGATGGCGGATAAGTGATGGTAAACAGCGTCAGATGATTGAATTTGTTATCCGTTAGCGATATAACCCGGCTTCATGGAAATTAGTTCCGGCCATGCATAAATATCTATTAGGAGGCATCCTAAGATTAATATTTTTCAATGGGCGCATTTGTTACATGTTGAGGGATTGTCTGGAACGAGTAGACGTGTTCGCAAACAAGGGTTGAATTAACAGTGTAGTGGTGTTTACTTGGGTTCTGCATAATATACTAACATAACTGTTTAATATTTTCTATTTTTACGTTATGTACCTATTTTTTTATATTGTTCGTGTCTCTATTTACTAGGCTTTGCCTTCGAATAATAGGTAACATGTATGAAAAATGAATCAATATGACATAACTAAGCTGTTATTATTCTCAGCAAAATCAGGCCAAAGGCGTAATTCATTAATAAGGTTCAAACTTTCACATTAGTTAATTGAAATAATATTGAAAAGGAAAATTCTCATCATTCTAATCACAGATCAGAGAGTAAGTTTCTATTTATTATAAATTTATAAATATAACCAAATACTAAATCATTTATTTTAAGAATCGATGTATGTATGAACTATGAACGTCTATTTAGGTACCTACGTTTCCGACGTTATTCTTGAATTTTACTTTATACTTTTACACTCGTTTACTAAGTTTTACATTCGTCTTTCATCGATCTTTTTTCTATTTCTTTGACAAATTTTCTATACTTAACTTCAATAAGTCGAATATACGCTAGCCGTTTTATAATGTGTCCCGTTTTTCACTCTCCATCCCCCTTCCTTTAAGTAGATCGAAGGTAGGTGCGAAATGATATAGCTTTCGAGGTCCAATGTCAGACAATAGGTAAAATTCATACGGTCTACGCGTTGTGAATGTAAACCATCTAATTATGGAGGCAAGATGGCGAAACGGCCGCCTTTATTGGCGTACATCTCAGGGCTTACGTTACGCTTGAGTATTTTTCAAAATTTAACAGGATGTTTTGAAAGAAATGTTTGTATCGCGGAAAAAACTTTTCTGAATTTCGAAATTTGTTTTTTACTCAATGGGACTGGAGTAATGCTGATCAGAGACGTCAGTAGTAAGGTGGTCATTGATAATAATTACTTAATATTATTGATATTAAGAGGGAGAAAGAAAAATTAAAATCAAGCATTTATTAGGAAAATATAATTTCAATGTAAACAAAGCCAGTTGAAAACGACCAAATCGTCCCCATCGCGAGCAGGAGGGATCAATAAATCGAAAAGTAACATCTTTATCTCGAAGTAAATACTCGTTTTAAACTTACGCTGTGCTTTGAAACTTAATGGCTTTTCATTATATCGTTAGATAGGCTTAAGACTCCGCACCGGTGAGTTATGGTTATTTGAATTGTGCGAAACAAAATAAATTTAGTGAACGTGCTCTATACCGTTCTGCTCTTTGCATTTTTGAGTGCTTATTTCGAGTGGGATAAAAGTTTGCATTATTTATGGCGCGCCCGTAAGATTTAATGTGAAGTCAAACAGCGATAATGCCGTCGGAGCTCGGAATATTATTGTCTGATGCTTCCACATTTTGAATATAGATCAGCTGAATAAATGTGGGAGGTAACTCGATTTGGTTGATTTATAAATAGGCTTCTGTGTTGATATTTGTAAAAGAAATTAATGTGAGTACGTTTTTGATTTCGCTTCCATAGTGGGATAGAATTCAAATCTGATGAGGGAAACCATATACATGTCTATCAGCAACAAGCAAAATTTAAGCTCAAACATACCATATTAACTTGAATCAAGTATCAGCCAACTAATATAGATAAAACATTTATGCGTAACTTTACATTCAATCTTTTGGGTCAAGTTTATATACTTAGTTGTTTAACTTTTTCCTTACTTACTTTCATATGAAGATTGTCCAATGTGAGTTATACGTAACGACAGCAAAATTTCAAATTTAAGTCATTTTAATTAAAACTATTTCATCCAAGGTTAGGTTAGGTTCGCAATGTAAATCACACAGCCGAAACATCACTAAATTAGATAATAACTACCCCCATATCCGAGGTAGTTGTAACATTGCTTTATTGCCCATGAGTAGCCGAATATCCTCGCATGCTACCGTTACTATTTCCTCCTGTATCCCCAACCCGGTATCCCGTTACGCGAGCCATTTAGCCTAATGCGCGGTTTGGCGGGATTGACAGCCGTACCGAACGGATTACAATTGTAATTTGGTAATCGGAATCGGTTAACTGTCCGCTCACTAGTATCAACTATAAGCTCGGTATATAAATTGCAATTTTCGCCTATTCATATTTTGACGGACAGATCTATGTTTATAAGAATTCGTTGATAGAAAATAATTACAAAAATTGTTTCGAAGTTATACCCCCTGGACGAGGCACCGCGAGAAAAAGTGACGGCAGTTTACCGGTGCCAAAGATATTTGTTTCGATACTGACAGCGTCAGTAGTAAGTCGACAGCAGTGTTGCCTAAAGACCGCGGTCCCTGCCACCTTGTCAATAGTCTGCATGCAGGTTTCCATGGGGATGGTTTACGCCATATTGTGGGGCGTTAGTGGGAAATTTTGATTGAAGGCTCTACTATTTTCTTGTATGAAGAAGGTTTGCATAAAATGTTCTAACGACCATTTCCTCAGATTCCTTATCGGTGTTCAAAGTTATATTATTGTAAGGTGCTTGCAACGTTATCTACTTGCCTTCAAAAATGGAGAATGTTCGCGTACTACCATAAAAGTACTCACGAACGTTCTGAAAAAAAAATTTGGGGAAATTACTATTATTGTAGCAAATCGATGTCGATTGGTAAACACAATCGCTCCGGTGGATCCGTTTACGAAACCCTAATGATAGTTCCAATCCGCGAATGTGATTTAATGAAACAACTTCAACACCGATTGTGTTTCAAACTATTAATTAAATTGGCCGCGCTCCCTGTGGTTCAAATGTATGTTTTATGTTGCCTTATAATCTTACGTTTTAATTTAGTAATATAATATCATTGCAATAGAACAAAATTGTGATTCAGTAAATAAGTATTAATTGTCACTACAACAGTTACAAAACCAGGGCATAAAAGTACTGTTTATAGTTTGGTTAAAATGTGTCATTATTGAATGATCAATATGGACCTGCGACTCTCGATCTTGCTTATTTCAAAGACTCTTTATAAATTCACATTACTGTAAAATCAAATTCCCTTACTCTCGGAAATTAATTGTATCATGTCTACATTTAAGCATGAAGTTAATATACCCAGTATAACCTACACTTATAAGGGATAATTTTCTCATAACTTGTATCTGAGTATAAGACATGTAGCAGTAAGCGTACACTGAGAGTGTAAATTTAAGTTCAATTTTATTCGAAAACTGGAATCATTTTGCGTAAGTTGTTAGTGTTTTTTAACCAGATATTTATGCAAAAAAATCGTAAGACGTAGGTACTATCTGACATTCAGCAATAACCAATTATAATAAGGTGGGTATTATTACAGTCTTTCTGACCATGATTGTGTGACAAATAAATTTTATGTTACCTCCATCAGCTTGTTATAGTCCGCTAGTGGTCAATCTCATAAATATAGGACTGAGGGTTGCCTATCAAACCGCAGCTGCTACTCTGGAGAACAGTTGTAATTTTATAAATTACAAGAAATTTCGTCCTCAATCCTCATATAATATTTTGAGAGAATCTTTTATATCCAAGTGTACGCAAACCATAAGGGTTGTATCCGTGAAAAGAGGGGATTAGCTAGCAGTAAAATTTGTTGAAGAGGTGGGATACGGGTGCCTGGCGCAGGACGTGTGGCCATTTTAGTTTGACCTCCGGGTTTTACCACTATTTAAAACAAAGAATATGACTCGAATTTTAGTGAAGCTTTTGTAAAGAAGGAGGCTTTTACCTTTTTCATTTCACGGAAAAAATGTACCTACTTAAAATGTTTGCTATAATGAATGTACAATAGGAATAAATTTGCATGACTATTTTAACGCAATAAAACTACTAATTTTATCTCATAATAAGTTGGTTAAATGCCGGGGTCAATCAACTGATTAATTATATCATTTATCGAGGTCAGTTATTTTTGTTATAATCATTACAGTCTGATTCTTTGTCGTTTGGTTATAAATAGCTAATAGTGTTGATGTATGAATTTCTTTGTTCCTGTGGAGTAAATTAATGGCACCGACCTCACTAACATTATAAAGGCGAAAGCGTGTGTGTATGTTTGTTACTCCTTCACGCTGCAACTACTGAACCGATTTATCTAAAGTTTGGAATAGACATAGAATATACCATTGGATTATAACATAGGCTACTTTAATTCATTTCATTTTAATTCATTCTAGAAAAATCCTCGGTTCCCGTGGGATTAATAAAATTCAAGTAGGTGGAGCCGTGGAAGTCCGCTAGTAATAATTAAAATCCACGCTCTGCTACCAGGAATCCGCCGTGTCTTCCTGCATTGGTCTAACATGTACTCGTGTAAGGACGGACGAACTATCTCTCGTTCCCAGACGAGCACTATAATCCCGATAAAGCCCGCACATTTACATTCAATTCTAATTCCCGGCCACTCGCTGATTGCCTACTTGTAGGTTTGATTAAATGTGTTTGTCTTCTACATGTAATTTATGTTATAAATTGACTAAAAGCGCTTGATACGGTTGTTATTTGTTTTAAATTGATTAAAATTGCTTACATACTTCAAGTGAAAACGATTTTTACATTAGTAGGTATAAGTAGTAGATTTGTAACATGATATCAAAGTGTGGGTTTTCAGAAAATTTGTATTCTTTTGAAATTGACAAAAAAAAAGTTTCCACCTTTCTCTTAGTCAAAATGACAAAACTTTGATTAACAACGAAACGAGTTAGTCTATATTATTTGGCCACTGCATACATTTAGTTCGTAGATATAGTGAAACTAAAGTGAGTTTCGTCAAACAAAATAGTAACTTTCACAGCAGGTAGCAAAGATCAACCGTGTAACACTTCGCGGACACTCAATTTAAAAGTTCCGCTTTCTTTGTTTAGTCCTGAACAAACTCAATTAAGTGCCCTTTAACTTTGAAATGTTTAATTTTGTTTGTCTCCAGTATTTTTATGAACGAAGCAATTTTGAGGTCTAAATGGAAGTTTTTAAGCAGCGCCAATCACGTTTATTTTGTAGTTTGTAGTTTTATAATTTCATCGAGATCATATTTCTATAAACCTTTTAGTTGTATAATTGTGACTTATGATTCTCACAACTAATCTAAGAGATTATTTGTACGGTAGATAAACTATTACTTAAATCATAATACCTAAAGAGAAAATAGCACTATCACTCACATCTATCACAAACGACGTTTTTGTATCGATGACAAACAAAGTACTAGCAATTCTGGAAACTTCGGAAATAACTCGTAGGTAGACGATATCAACTTTTTTACTATCACCCTGTATTGCACCTATGATATGTGCGACACGGGGGCGGCAATAATTTGTTACCACTTTATTTACAAAGTTGGGTTATGGCAATACTAAATTATTATGGATAAAAAACAATTTCTCCCCCTAGTATAGGACTTGGGTTTTTATTTGTGACTGAATCCCTACGAATCGATATGATGGTGGATATTTTTTCTCACGTAAAGCGTTATAGAAAAAGTTTAACCTGAAACACAATCAGTTGAAGAAAACTTCTCAATAAAATTAATTGATTACGTCGAAAAAGCGAAAAGCAGAGTGTCAACTTATTTTTGTTCCGGTGGCAATTAATGTTCGAAAGTGAAAAATCGCCGAACAGCTGAATCCGCGCTTATTTTGTTTCTTTAAATTGCCAAATTTTTCTTCGTTGAAACTTTTCGACTCACCCCTTTCTTTGGTAATCAAACAAACCCGAAATCTTAGTACAGACAAACTTGAAACAGAGAAATCAACCGCAAAAATAAGTATTTTTTTATTGTTTTATTCGTAACGTAGTAACGGTTACTTATCTTGACGAAGTTTTAGATATGAAATATTTTTCTGTGGGACTGTAATTCCTAAATTATGATTTATGATACAAAGACAGAGCTAAGTACGCCAGATATTTTAATATGTACTTACGCATACAAAGAGCATAAAACTTATTTATTTCTTTTTCATTTTTATAACATCAGCTTTATAATAATTTTATAGTAACGTTTTATAAAGGTACTCTGTACTAGTAATCGCAAAAACACAATGATTATTATGGGAGCCACCGCAAATACAATTAGGTTAATTAATGAATTAAGACCCGCCGAGTTTCTTTATCTCGTTATTAATTTGTCTAAGGCGCACCCAGACGTCTTACAAATGAGAGATTGCAAATGTTTGCTAACCATCGCGCAACTTTACAATTCAATTTAATGAAACTTTCCCAATGTTGATATTTATACACAGCATACATTACGCGTTCACCAGTTTAGGTTTAATTGAATGCTCTAAAATACTGTAACGGATGTCTTTATTCATATTATCAATGTCAGGGTCAGCTAGTTTCAATGTAAAAACTAGCTGACCCGGCTAACGTTGTTTTGCCATATAAATTATTTCTCACTTAGCGGTATAAAAATAGTTTACGTCCTATTCTCAAACCTAACAAATAAATAAAATAAATCGGGTTAGCTGTATCGGAGAAGTTTTTTTAAAAACACTGTGACACCAGAAGTTTGTGTATATTAGATAAACACCAGACAACACAGACACAATAATATTAGAAGGTTACCATTGCTAAAAAACTAAACATAAAACAGAAAACTCCCCTCGGTAAGCTTCATGTGTTGTAAGTACGTGTAGTTTCTCATTCTGATCTTATAAACCCGTCCAACTGCTGATAGCTGTTAGCCGTCGATATACAATACAATACAATACAATAGCCTTTTATTTCCAATTACAATAATAATAATAATAGGGAACTATATTTTCTATCACCAAAATTTATATTTGTCATCAAGTTGTATCACCTAATAAATAGATCTATCGCCACGAAATATTTTCGTTCTCAGATAAACAAAAATTGTTCCCAGGTATGAATTATCAAATTAATGTTAATATATGTGTAAAATATAAGAGATCGATAATCAATAAAATCATATTGCATTACATGAATATAAACTTCGTTCTTATAATAACAGTTTTGTACTTAAATAATAGCTCTGTGCTCAGAATGGTAGATCTGTCACCAAATAAATCGATTATCGATCCCTGACTGCGACTCCGTCGACATGCTCTTGGAGGGGAAGAGGGTGACGGCCACAGACCACGGAAAGAGCGACGGCTAAGGAGTTTTCCTAGGTCACATGTGCACCTATAGGTAAATAGGTTAAGGTTATTTTCCTTTTTTGACCACCCAGAAATAGGAGCCCGGGAAGCGGGGCTCCGTCGACATGCTCTTGGAGGGGAAGAGGGTGACGGCTAAGGAGTTTTCCTAGATCCCCCACTTTTTCTTAGGCTATAGTCGTAAATTCTTATATAAAGTTAACACATAAGCTCAAAAAATAAAAAAAATTATAAACATAATATGATTTATTGGTGATCTCTTTAAATTAGTTTGCTTAAATACTTATTAGGACACACCTATTATAACACATACAAAAACATTTATTTGGTACTAGACCTTATGATATCTCAGGATTTTAGGTGATTTATTGTGGAACTGATTTTGCATTGTTTGGTGACTACATTTTGGTGACAGATCTACTATTTTGAGGACAAACCCTATTATTTAAGAAACATAAAACTAATTAAATTGGTGATAGCTTAAATGATACCCATAATAATACAGTTACATTATTATAGAGTTTACAAAATGTTAAAAAGTCAATTTTCATAATTATTGCATGCAACATATATATTATGTAATTAAATAGTCAAAATGCATTTATTTTATTGGAACGCCCATTTTCGGGCAAAGGCCTCCTCCATCTCTTTCCATTTAAGTCTATCCCTCGCCAATCTCGTCCAGGTGATCCCTGCCGTCTCGTTTAGGTCGTCACGCCAGCGCCGCCGCGGACGACCTCTCGGTCTGCGCTTGTCACGAGGATACCAATGAAGTAACTTTTCGGTCCATCTTCCATTGGTACTTCTCGCAATATGTCCAGCCCAACGCCATTTAAGGAGGCATGCCAGCTTTGCCGCGTCAATTATTTTGGTTTTCGATCGAATGATCTCGTTTTTTATTTTATCTTTAAGTTTTAGGCCTAGCATGCTCCTTTCCATGGCTCTTTGGGTTACTTGAATCTTGTGCATATTTTCTTTGGTAATCTGCCATGTCTGGCAGCCGTAGAGTAGAGTTGGCGTCACAACCGAGTCCATTGCTTTTTTTTTCAGTTTTATGTCAATTTGTGATTTAAAAATGTGTTTAAGACACCAGTAGGACGTCCAAGCTTTTTTGATTCGTCTGTCTATTTCATCATTGTAGTGTCCTGTAAAAGATATACTCTGGCCCAAGTACACGTAGTCATTTACGTACTTGATAATTTTCCCATGTATAACGACTTTACCTTGCTCTCCATTTGACATAATACAAGTTTTTTCAGGATTCATCTCCAAGCCACACTTTCTGCTTTGTAAGTGTAAATTTTCGAGCATTTGTGACAGCTGATGTTGATTATCTGCTAAAATGACTATATCATCAGCGAAGCGAAGATGGTTCAGATATTCTCCGTTTATGTTAATCCCTAGGCCTTCCCAATCTAGCCTTCTAAAAATGTGCTCTAGGAGAGCAGTAAAAAGGTTAGCAGATATCGGGTCGCCTTGTTTCACTCCACGTCTTACGTCAAATATTTTGCCTCTTTTTTCTAATTTTATAGTAGCTTTGCTCTTTGAGTATATGTCTTTGAGAATGGAAATGTATTTTATGGGTATGTTTTGCTCTCCTAGAGCAGTCCATAGTGCCTCGTAAAAAACTGAATCGAAGGCCTTGGTGTAGTCCACAAACGCTATATATAACGTTTTTCCATACTCTACATATCTCTCCATCACTTGTTTTAAAGTAAATATATGGTCCAACGTAGAGTAGTTCGTTCTAAAGCCGGCTTGTTCTCTAGGTTGTTGTAGTTCAAAATTTCTTTTTAATCTACCCAATATTAGCCGTCGATATAATATAGATTAAATTCTGTTAATCATGAGGTTGTAATAAAAAAAAACACATGTAGTCTGGGTAAAAAACAACAACAAAATAATGAAAAAGACAACGAAACACGGATGTGTTCAACTTGCGATACATCTTGTGACAGCGTAAGAACCTAAGACATTAAACAAATGGTTATAAAGAAAATAGCATTAATCAGGGCAAGGAAGCTATATGATTTGAATATAAAGCGCAAGGTGTGAGGGCATGTGAGCTGGTCATTAGTCATAAGGAGGAAGGGACGTGATCAGACTTCTTAAAGCTCCGGGCCCTCATGTGGAAATGGGACGCTTAACCCTTGATCTTTCTTATAGAGATCTTATGGCCGAGTGGAGAATAATTGTGATGGAGAATGTCAAAATGAAAAATTTGCTGATTTAAGTACTTTGTTTAGCGGATAAAGCAAGCAAAGGCAAGCAAAAGCAAAGCAAAGACAAGCTCTGACCCATTCAATAACTCACTAACTTATGGCCAGCTCAAAAGTTTTCACAGATGTTCTCTCCATAATGTACATAAGAAGTTTCTTTTAATAGTCCAATCGGATTACACGAAGGAGCAGGGGCTTGTCGGCTAGTTCATAATATGATGACTTTTGTTACCGAGTCAAAAATGTGCAGTTTGGCGTAGTCGATTTTCTAAATTTGTTCCCTATTTGTAGAACTTAGAACTTATGTGTTAATTTTGTGTAGGTACAACAATTACTCAAGTTGGTCAGACAATTTTATAATTTTTTGTAGTTATTCTAGGATATCAAATCCAATATGTATCTACTTTATGCATACACCAGTCCGTATCGTCCTATGCCCCTTTGGTATATGTATAGTCCTAACTTAATAAAAAAAGTTTACTCCTTACCCTTCCAATAACCGGATTATAGCGGTAAAGTGGCACTGCAATTGAAACATCGGGCCGGACAGAATATAAATACGTTTCCGCACCACTGGATCAGTGGACAGAGGACACTAAGATGAATATAAAATTTGATGGCGTCAGACATATAACTCAAATCCTTTGAGATGACTTCAGGGTGATTTGCAGAATATAAAATATAATTGAACTGGACCTTATACGTTTTATTATGGCCATTTTAAGGAATGCTTCAAATGAAAACGCCTAACAAAGGAGAAACAGAAGCACACAAAACTAAATAAGTCAGGAAGGACATAATATTATATCTTGCATCACTTAGTAGTTCAAATTTTTTCGATTGAATTTAATCCGAGCTGAAATACTCCGAGTAGATAAAATGTAGGAATAGCTATGGAAGTGTTGTAAAATTTTATACAACATCTTTAGTTCTCAAGAGATAAAATGTGTTAGAAAAACACTTAGTTGAGTATTTACTTACGAATACAAAAAACTTCACCGATAAGAATCCGAGGAAGGATTGTTTATAAAGGGGAGAATAGATAACGTGATAGGACTGTACCCTATAAATTTGCCGCGATTTGGCACGTAGGAAGGTACGCGCACGTTTTAACATTCAGAGCGAGTGGAATCAGTGGTGGTAAAAAATCAAATTGAGTGGCCGATAAACACCCGGCCACAGGCGGGTGGCAGAAATTTTGATTACACCGAAAAGTGTTACTTATTCTCAAATAAAAAATTCCTGAGGAAAAATTTCGCTGATGTCGATATTGTTATGGCGGGTTTATGTCGAAAATTGGGGGTACGGTTATTGCATGTCATTAGGAATTATGGGCTTCCGAGGTAGGAGGAATTTGCCGGCGATGAGGTGGGAGTTTTTTTTTCTCGATAATGTAATTTTTGGAAATTTATTCCGCGCCTAAGTGGCAAGGTTTGTAGGCGTCGCGCGTTCTCACGCCATATCTCATTGCTCGGGACGTTAGTAACGGACACAATTTTGTACTTCTTTTTAAAGTACCGAGGGTTGAGTGGGACGGGACCATCAAGTATTTTTCCGCGTAATACTGACGAATAACAGTTGTAGGTTATTCGTCGAATAGCAGTTAACAGTATTATAGTGGTAGTGGTTGTTGCCACAGAATCTTTTATATAAGCGAAAGCATTCGTGCTTGACTACCATCCTGCCTGATACTCGTAGCTAAAGTTTTGATAAGGATGCCTCAAGAAAATGCCTGTATATACTCTTATTTTGAAGACGCTATTTACCGAGGACAATAAACAAGGCTTTCGTAGATCTTAAAAGGAAGCTAACGATAATCGCATAAAAACTCAATGAAAAGAAAAACACGAAGCCATTCTAAACAAAGTACAAAAATTATTCACCGTACGTGCTCCCATGTCTCATAAAGCAGCGGCAGGACTTATTTCATATAGTTACGGGCCCATAAAGCATAAAAGGCATTCAAATGTGATGTTATTTTGCCGCCAACACGGGGTAATTTATTTTCGTGCGATTCATAATTTTCTTTTATTCACTTTATGTTGATTCTCCTTGGAGAGTAAGTGTGGAGACGTAACGATAATATTATTTCAACGGCCCCATGCATCACATGGTGCTCGGGGCCAGTTGTTTTATTACCCGTTCGTATAACGTTACACGTCTTTGAATTAACATTGTGAGTTAATTAAGTGGACGTGGTCAGTAATAATATTTGGTGAGAGGCCGAATTAGCTCATATCCAATAATTCAAGGGGCGGATAAACAAATTTCTTAAGAGCCGGCAACGCATTTGCAGTTCCTCTGGTGCTGCAAATGTCCATTGGCGGCGGTGATCGGTTTTTATCAGGTGACCCGTCCGCTCGTTTGCTCGCGTTACATATTAAAAAAAAAAAACAAATTCTATTCTATAAAGTTTTTTTAACTTGAAAACATGAGTTTCATTCAATCATGAATGTGTGAAATGCAGTTGTATCATCATTGTTATCAATTTTTAAAATGTGTACGATGTTGCTTCAGTTGTATGTTGGCTCTTGAAAGAACTTTCAAGAACCTTTCTTGGCTCTTGAAGTATATTATGCATATTTCATACATCTATGGAGGCACAACTTTATTGATTTGATTGCAAAGAAATATTACTATTGTGACAGTCTTGGATGCGCATTTTGTTTGGCTTACCAATTTTTGAAAACAAGTAGGTACCTAAAGTTTTTGAACAAAATGTAAGTATGTGTAACATAGTAGGCTGCATAAACATCTTTTTTTTTTTATTTTTTTTTTACTCTTTACAAGTTAGTACTTGACTGCGATCTCACCTGGTGGTAAGTGATGATGCAGCCTAAGATGTTATCGTACTAACTTGGGAGGGTAAGTAAATTTACCCCAACGGTTTCTACAAGCATCGCACCGGAACGCTAAATCGCTTGGCGGTGCGTCTTTGCTTGTAGGATGGTAACTAGCCACGGCCAAAGCCTCCCACCAGACCAGACCTGAGCCAATTTAGAAATTATAAAATTCCAAAGTGGCCCGTGGCGGGAATCGAACCCGCGACCTCCCACTCGAATCAGAGCGCGCCGCCACTGCGCCAGGGAGGTGGTCAAAACATAAACATAGTGTATCATAATTGTTTCAATAGACGTACTATCATAGTATTATTTGCACAGCAGCCGATACCAAGCAACCTTCTTTTAAGTAGAGCTAAAAATCTTAATAAGGGATAAAAGATAGAATGTACCTATCCGATAATACCTCGACCCCTCGCTCTCTGTTTGTGCACATACATGCAGATTCACAAGTAGGTAGAATTCTTTGCAAAGTTCAAGTCGTTTAATATAAAACGCTACCCATGCGGTGCGAGGATCGCTAAGCCGAATATTATGAGACGATGGCCGACGCAGGTGGTGTTAAACATCCAACTTGCAAATATAACGCTTTTCCTTTCCCACCACTGGATGTTGAGCTCTACTACTGTAATACTAAAGTTTACTTTTAAACAGCTGTTTGTTATGTTTAAGATACATGTAAGTCACGTCTCAAGACAAAGCTCTAAGTTCTGCAGCATGCTTATTGCTTATGTTTGATCGATTTGCATATTGCCTAAATGCATCCTTAGAAATAATCTTAGCAAGTCTTATCAGCTGGCTTGCTATTTTCCTAGCACACTTTTTTATTATCTATGATTTAATGTACCTAGTCACGATTTTAGTTTCTTTAAGAGTCAAGTCGCATAAGTGGTCTATGAAAGGACTCATTGTATAGCGTAGCTCCGGTACCTATATTGGCCAAAATTGTACTTATATAACTTCTGTGGTAAAGTATGCAACAGATGAAGCTGCGAAAAAGACAGTGCTTTAGCCAGCCTGCACCTTATGCACACGGTTCGTGACGCAATTAACCTAACTGTCAGGTATAAAATTACTAGCTGACCCGGGAAACTGTGTTTTGCCATATAAAAAGTTTACATTCTATTCTCAGACCTTAGTCAAAGATCTACAGAATATCTCAACAAAAAAAACATTAAAATTGGTCAAGCAGTTATGGAGGAATTTGTCACACTGTGACACGATTATTTTGAGTAAGTATTAGTAACAAGATAATGATCATAACTATTTCACACTTAGTTTACAAGAGTTCTCCCAACGCACCATGCACTGAGAAAAAGCCCACAACAAACTCCGTCGGGTAAAGTTCTGCCAATGAAGTCCCAGATACCTTCTAAATTGTCAGAAACTAATCTCTGTACCGATAATGCTGGTTTGAAAACAAAGCGGTGTACACAAAGATGCTTTATCTATATCAAAGGAGTAAATGTTTGTCGATCTGATTACCCGTTTGCGTCTCCGTTGGGTGGTCAGTTGACCGTCATAATTCGGCCGTTGTTAGGAGTCGGCACCGACAGAATGTGTTCAGTGACGCATAAAACATTCCCTACCTCGGTACCTCTGAAGCGTTTTTGCAGCGCTGCACAACTGAACGAATATTATTGTTTGGATTTCAAACAAGCGATGTCACAGCGCTTGAAGGTGTGAAAACAGGATTAGGGTTAGAGTCGGCGTGGAAAGCGCAAAGGGAAAAATCGCGAGCCATTTCACTTCTCACCTGCCGGCCGCTTGTTTAGGCTCCAACAAATAAACAAAGTGTCAATTTTCATGGTACCGGCTTTGGGACCTGTGCCTTTATTTTTAGTTTTTCGTCAATTAAAATGTGACTTTGCCTTTTCAATGGAAAACGTCATGGACATAATTATGAAACACAAAGGAGAGGTTTCGATGAATACACTAGGCCTTTATTAACCAAGTTGATTAACTCGTTGTTGCCAAATATAAAATCTGTCATTCTCTCAAAGGTGTATGAAGAATTACTAACGTAACAACGACATCACTCGATTCTGATCATGAAGTATGATAAATAAGGGATAAGATGGAGTATTAACTTACGTACGAATTACATTTGTCCAAAACAAACCACTACACATAATGCAGCTTCCTAAAGAACTTCCTTCTTAATTTTTTTTCTCCTTACTTTTAGCTTCTCTTTTCCCTTTTAACCTTTGCGTCCTTTTCGCTAATACCTTAAAACTGGCCCATGTTCGATAAGCAAGTTAATCCGAAAGACAAATGTCATGCGATCATTGTCCACGCTAGGGGACAGTTGAATGATGTGTTTCTTTTGTCTCCCTCGGTCGGGCGAGACAATGTAAGGAAGGCGTCCGAGTCTGCGTCAGCAATCGAAGACCGACGCGAGATTTTGACTTTGCAGACTTGAGAATCTTTATACATCGGCATTTTCCAGGACTTCATTAGGTTTAGGATATTTACTATAGTAACTCTTTATATTTCCAAAAGGATACAAAATACTTGTTTGTTTCAGTACGCCTTTTTCCAAAAATTTCGATGGGGTTTCTTGTTATAAAAAGTACTCTAGAGTGGCCTTTAGAATATTTTTTGGCGGTCACGACTCACGATGTTTTCCCGTTATCGCTTTAGCAAGTGATATTTTAGTTGCTAACAAACAAACATTTAGGTATGTGAAGATACTTGCTTAATATTATTTGAATCTCGAACTCTCGAATAGAAAGTTATCACGTCAAGTGTATTGCTTGTAATCGCTTATTTTCATGAAATAAAGTTTTTTTCTTTCTTCTTTCTTTCTTTAAATATATTAAGATAGATAAGTTTTGGCGTATCTAAAACATTATAGTTCCTATCTAAACGGTAGCAAAGATTCCGAAGGTCCGGCACATTAAGTACAGACCGCAGTCCAGAGGTTTGTCGATCGAGGGTGACTTTATTTAAAGTCACCTATTGTGTCTTACATTTGGGCATTGAAATACGAGATTTATTAGTTTCTGTATTTGGAATCAATTTATGACCATTGTACATATTATCTCTCAATTATGAAGATTCTAGAATAATAACTTTTCGAAAAACATATTGGACAACCTTTTGAGCTATTGTTTTAAAAATAAACTATTAGTAGTTTATTCTTGTCTCAGGCTAGATTTAAATTTTTCGATTGAATTACATACAACTTTCTAAAACTTGGTAGAAAGTTTTTTCAGTTGATTAATTTGTGAAGAACTCGTACCTCCAGCTTAGTACTCAGTACACTATAATTATTCTCACATAATTATTTACAAAAAATCCGGAAAATCTCCCAATTTTGTTTGGCCACTTACACTTCTAGATCATAATCTAAATGTACAAGGCGAACATGATGCAGTAGGATATGCTGAGACTGCGGAGTGCGGACAGCGCCGGACTATCGGATAAATCGACCGGTAATAATAAAATGTAAGGGGTAAGAATGTAGATGGCTATTTAGATAATTGTTAGCTGCGTCCGCACTAGCCAGTGTATCGGAACAGTCGTCAGATATAGGGAGGTTTTATTACCGCCCGAGGAAATGGATGATCTCGTTTTGTTGTTTCCGCAAAACGAATGTGAGAAATTATTACAACTTTGGAAGATAGATTTTGTAAGGAAGATACTTAAGCTTCGTAAATATATTTAAAGATCGAAAGATGTAACATAAACATTGCCGCAATGACAAGATCGAAATATTCTTGTGCTTAAAATAATCGTAATATGTATTTTTACCCACGACGGAACGGAGTATGGGTATATGCGTTTAGGGTGAGAGACCGTTTGTACATTACTTTATTAATGAGATGTTATGTTTGTTTGTATGTTAAATTGTTCACAAAAACCAATAATGCAAAAATATTTTTGTTTGTTTGTTTGTTGGTTTGTTTGTTTGTGTGTGCACATCAATGTTCCCATTTATTTCAAAAACGGCTTGACCGATTTAGATGCGGTTTTCTGTATAATGTTTGGTGCTCAGCGGCAATGGTTCTTAGATAGTTGTTACGAACATCGATCACCAGGGGGCGCCATAAAAAACATTTATATTGCAAACGAATGTTCCCATTTATTTCAAAAACGGCTTAACCGATTTAGATGCAGTTTTCTGTATAATGTTTGGTATTCATTGGCGATGGTTCTTAGATAGTTGTTACGAACATCGATCACCAGGGGGCGCCATAAAAAACATTTAAAGTGCAAACGAATGTTCTCAATTATTACAAAAACGACTGAACCGATTTGGATACAGTTTTATATAAAATATTAGTGAGTCATTGGCAATGGTTCGTAGATAATTGTTCTTGTGATTGAACAGCAGGGGGCGCCACAATATACGTCTCTTTATGACTTGGAAGGGATGATGCATTCAAACGCTGCTAGAGGAGCTAATGGCTAGTTTGAAGATTAATTTTCATTTTGTTATAATAATATAATTTAAATTACATTAATATATTAATCGAAACACTATAAAACAAGTGGAAAATTAAAAAAATTTAAAACACCCACGACTTTTGCAGACTTGTACCTAATTGGAAAAGGATTAAATAATTTTTTTGAAACTCCCCGAATAAAGGAAAGTAAGAACTAAGAACCTATCAGTATAATTACAAATCCAAGAAAATCCGTCGGAGCTGCCATTGCTATTTTCGTTTCCAATATCAATTTATTTAATTAGTAAGTATTGATAAACTGCCGGTATATGAGAAGTATCAAGAAATTGAATTAGTCATCAACTGGTAAACAGCACCATCAACACCGTCATAGGCAGAACACAGCAGCTCCGGCGGATTTTCTTGGATTTGTAATTATACTGATAGGTTCTTAGTTCTTACTTTCCTTTAGTCGGGGAGTTTCAAAAAAGTCTGCAAAAGTCGTGGGTGTTTCAAATTTTTTTAATTTTCCACTTGTTAAAGGTGCCTTTTGGGATTAAAGATACCTGTCGAATTAATGAATTGGATATTTACTTGAGATAAGTACAGTCGAAGCTAAGTACTACGTGAGAACTGGCTCAGAGATGTAATACCCTATAACTTATCCCGCAAAAATAGACAGCAATGGATCCTCAATGGTCTCTTCCTCACAGAAATCCACGCGTTACCACGAAATACATATATAGTAACTGAGTTACTAAAGTCAGTTATTAAACAAAATCAAAAGCTATATTTATGATATTTGTCATAATCATCATTTTCGCTTGCGGACATCACTTCTATCTCTATTAGTAGTTAGTACTACCTATTTGGTGTTGCATCGTGTCCACTTTAGAACTTTCAGCTTCAATGGCGATTGCCCCGCAACTACGATCTCAAGCCAGTTATAAAAGGTTTTAGGTGAATCGTGGGTTTTCTTAAGACTAATTTGCGGTTACAAACAAGGGGAGGAGTGGGAGCGCTATTAATGTCCCGGTAACGCCTCCGGACTGTCCACAGCTTGAGCTTGACCGTCCGGGGAACACTCCGCACTATTAAAGTGCTAAGAGAGACATTAATTTACCCTCTTGGGCCCTGTCGACGGAATATATTAACGGTTTAATTGTCTCTATTATAGTCTTTGAAACTGGCCACTGGTGGTGACATCTGTTATTGATAAAATATTTAAAGATATTTTAAAATAGATGAAATATAGTTTTAAGAT
This sequence comes from Coenonympha arcania, assembly GCA_036785405.1. Taxonomy (NCBI): domain Eukaryota; kingdom Metazoa; phylum Arthropoda; class Insecta; order Lepidoptera; family Nymphalidae; genus Coenonympha; species Coenonympha arcania. The sequence goes on along the minus strand of CM072063.1, from coordinate 1,556,378 downwards.
TTGGCCTTAATCTGATATGACACAGTTAGTATGGACAAATGCAAAAAAATACGTCAAATTATAACGTCCCTTATAATTTTATTTTTGACTATACATAGTTCCCAATGTTAATGAGTATTTTAAAGTTATATTTTGATATCTCCTGGTGTGCTACCTTTTTATTTGTATGATCCAATAAATCTTGTAGTTGGGTAATAATAAACATTCTTTGGTATGCACAGTATTATCTATACTGGCTTTAATAAGCAGAATGTCTACATTATAAATCATGTTCACCAATGTTTCCGAGTATTTACGCCAAATCTTACCAACGCGACAGTACCAAAATATTAATATTGGGCCCGGGCATTCAAGGGGGTGAATACTGAATACCAAATTAACATCCTCCTACCTTGTACCTTCAGCAAACATCGCCAAGACACCGGCACCGGTTCGTAATACAATGTTTGTTCCATGTAAGGGCCTTTCGATGAATCTTAATCTTCCTGAGTCAGGGTTACCCTCTAACCCGCATGTGTATAACTTAATCGGCACCCCCTTCCCCCGACTCCCTAACTTACCTCTAATTGTTTGCTCTCGATATTGTCGACGTCCGTTGTTATATCAAATGTATTCATTACGTGTGCCCGAAATGCTTCTCTCGGTTAATATGTTGACTCATACCGTACGTTGCTTGAGGATATTCTAACATCTAATGTTAAATTAGCTTAAGTTTTGGCTTTGAAATCTTGTAAGTAAATGATTATACATACAAAGCCGAGCGTAAGAGACGGTCGATTCAGAAGTACTTGTAACTTGAAAATCTATAAAAACTAGTAGTTTATTTCCTCTATCACATTAATATTATAAGACCGAAAGTTATTTGTTGAAGTGTGTTTGTTACTCCTTCACGAGTCAAGATCTACCTACGTTCTGAATCGATTTGGCTGTTTGGAATGGATTATACCCTGAAATAATGTGGATTAACACTTAACAGATAGTGTATAAAACAGGATAATACTATGATTCCCAAAGAATTTGTAAAAAGCCAATGTTCACTCAAGTGAAGCGACAGACGAATGCTAGAGATTATAGGTAGTAGTTACCTATTAATTAGTAGGTAAAATCAAAATATTTACAATAATATTTCCATGACAGGAACAGAGTAATATGGCAAGAATTCTTTAAAATAAAATAAAGGACATGCTTACCATATAACAATGGCAGACAAAATAACAGGTAGACAAGAGGTAGAAGCAATCTACTTAACAACATGTTTAATTATTACACAGTCACAAGTTAAGCAGTTCTACAAGTGTATAAGGAGCATGTAACTTTATGAGTACAATTCGTCACGACGATTGAACACGTGGGAGGGTCCCGGGCCTACTTCCATTTCTTAGAGCAATAAAAAGGTGGCAGAACTTCGTTTAATTTTCCACATTCCTGCCAACTTCATTTACCTCTGAGGTGTGTTGAGGAAAATTTATGTTAACTTCTATTCTTTGTAATAAATGGACGGAGTTAGAGCGTACACGTATTTTGTTTCTTGTTTAAACATGGTTTAGTTTCTAGGTCTTAACCTTTCCCCCGTCAAACGCTTAGGGTTTGTGCCCCAGAAATTCGTAGCTCGCCGCGTCAAGCGCACAAACCCTGTGCTCGGGTAGTTTCTTGTCATTGGCCGAATAATACTTCAATGGCCGTTTTATATTTTTAGAGACGGCTATTGGTAGCTTGTGAGTGTATGATTTTTGAATGAAATGACGTTTAGAATGTTGGTACAAGTATCAGAACTATTTCACAATAAATTATTTTTGGAACGTTAGTCATGCGCGTGGCGGCGCAAAATGGCGGACGTGCGGTTACTTGTTGTTTGTAAAATGGTTTATTATAGTGAAACAAATGAGTTTTGAATCAAACAAATGAAGTTTATTGATAATGGTAGTATGTATTTAGTGTTTAGTGTGGCCTTGTTCGTAAATATTATCAAACAATTAGTGAAATGAGACGAAATATTTGCAGCCTACGAAATTTTTGCAGTCTTCATGTAAGTTTTACCTAAACTATATTTACATTTCGGAAATAACTTTTTTGGTGTTTTTACAGACATAAACAAATATATATTCAAATAAATCATTTCGTAACGAACAAAACTGTAGAAGATCATGTCAAAACCTATAAGCATAATTGAGATATATAGAATTAACTAAATGCATGCGCAAATTTTTTTATTGTTTTTGCAAGTTGGACACTTGTGAGACGCGCAACGGAGATACGTATTTAGACCCCCCCTAACGCTCGAAATACCCAGATAATCCCCCTTTCTTTTCTTTTAGCAGTACCTAGAATGTGTATGACGGAATTTTTTGCCCGTTCCTCTCGGTGCAAAACAGTTCTCCGAACGTGGCGGTAGAGTCTTACGAGTACATTCCATTATTGCCATTAGCAACAGACTGGAGTACATTTTCGAGTGTGTTGTTTGACGGTTTTCGAATGTGTTCTTTTAATGTGAGGAAATTAAAAAGCAATCGTTGTTTCCTACGCCGAAACGTAAACATGGAAACCGTTCTGCGTGTTTTCCTTTAATTAGCATACCGTTGTTGTCTTGTACGTTCTGTTCGTTACATCATTTCCATATGGAAAAATAATACGAATCTCGCCCTACTAGTCTCATGCTTCTCCATCGCCATGCGCAAGCAAGACCGTGGGTAATCTACAAAAACCTTCACGGGAATTTAGCTTTTAATACAAATCTCATACTTTCGAAATTGGTACGCGGTATTTTGCATTATAAAAGGGGATGTTTGGAAACGTGTTCAATATGTTGGGATGTCGCAAGAAACCCTCTCATATACGCGAAAATTATACGGTTGCGGAACGCATTAATTTGCCATATTAATTTGCCCGTAAAACTCTGCTCGCGACAAGCCAGTAGGGAATTGTGAAAGTTCCGCGTCCCAAGCGACCGCTTGTTCACACAATCGACACAGCTTTATGAGACTTGCCATTGAAGGGAATTCCGCTGCTGCATACATTATTACTAATAAAAGCGTCGTTAAACAATATTGAAGAATTAGGGGAAAATTAATCGTTACATGCTTACCTACAAGTATGTAACAAGGGACTTTGTACTCGTATAGTTTGACATTGGTAGAGTTATAATTTATTGGAAATCAGTGGACTTCCGTCGGCTGAAACGAATTGTTTAATTCATATCTTATTAAACATAATATGTCCATTGTCGAAAGGCTACAATATATAATAATGAATTTAAATGAAATTGAAATTTTCAACAACAATGACATTTTAAAGAATCAGCTAATAATTTCATGCAACAAGATATTAACAAAGTAGTCAATATTATTAATAATAATATTATTATGTTTTAATGTTAATTATTAACAATATTATTATGTTTAAAATAAATTTTCGTTTCTAAAGTAAAACATATTTGCTTCATTTTGTGACTAATTTCTAATGAAGCAAGTGTTTATGCAGTTTTTCACAAAAAGTTTTACTTTAAAGTTGCTAGTAAAAGCAACATAAAAATATAGGAATATGTTCAACAGTTCAGAAAGTGCAAATAACCCGCAGTAGATATTTCTCGACGTGCAGTGAAGTGATTCATCGGGCTCGACAGTTGGACTGCAAGCTCATTTTTAACGCCATTGTTGGAGTGTCCGACACCCCGAGCCCCGGGCCCCAGTACCTTCGGATTAGAGTAATCGAAGTGTAATTTATGATCTCCCAAATTCTGCTAATGGAACCACTTTACGTCATTTCAGGAACCACGGAGAAAATAGAATTCGGTGATAATTACAAAAGTGAATATTATGTACGAACTTCTTCAAACCATATAAAGAATAGTTTACTTATTTTATTAAGAATACTTTTAATTACTTTAGTTTATTAAGAATAGTTTGAATGTAGGTACCTATTTTCTGAAACTTGTAAAAATCAACCATAACAAAGTCTAAATAAGTGGAATACTAAATCTGAAATATTATTTGGTTTGAAATATAAAATTACATGTTCACAGCAGGTTACTCACTGAATAATAGTCATCATTGAACGTCTATTTTGGTGCATCCCACGTGTTAAACACATTCATCGATTCGCAAGTACCGTAGTATAAAGTCATTGTATCGGGAGCGATTTTAGTAGAGGTATGGTAGCCTTCAAGTCTAATTCAATAAGAATTTTCTATAATAACGAACTCTAGAAAATATGAAATGTGATGGGCTCAGGGCATGCAATCATACATATTGCACACTGCATTTTCATTAAAGGACTCAAAATGGTCAGTAAATTGAACCTGAGAGAGTCGATAAATTGTCAATCTACATAGATGATGACTTGGAGAATATAGAGGAACATCAGCGTTTTAGGTTGACTCCATATAAAGAAAGGCTGTGTCCGTATTGAAAAAGATTTACCTACCTACAAAACTAAATTCCACAGAATGCTTTGACCACAGATTACTAGCTTTGACGAACATGAATTTTATTTTAGGAATGATCCAGATTCCTCTTGCAGTTCTCGTAATATCCCACCTCAATTTACTAGATTTGATATAAATTAATTCTTTTGCCTTATATTATTATGACAGCGTGACAGCTTTAGGTTCTATAGGTTTACAACAGATAATGATGTTGTATGTTATATTGTTGTCATATTTAGACAATATCAATAATACAGTGTGTTTATTTACACAGCATATGCAAATAACTGTAGAACAAACACGGAGCAGCAACATAATTCATCTCACGTCTATCTCCGAGGTATCTAAACCTCGTGATAAGCGTTTTCTCATGACTTGCATATTCGGGAGGGAGCGCGGCCAGGCGTGAGCCGGCGTGACTCTAGAAATCGACATGTTTATCGCTTTAATATAAAATAAAGGGAACGGGGTTAGACAAGCTACCTATATCGATAGATAAAAAATGTCGACATGCTATGAGAACGGGAAATTGTATTTTTTGATATCTTAGCAGATGTGGCGTTCTTTCTTTTTCTTTAAAAGTGGCGTTGTTTAGAAACAAGGTGAATAGTAAAGTTTTTATTATTCTTTTATTTAAAATGTTTATACCTATTGTGTATCAATTTATTATATACCTACCAGTACCTATATCTATATATATATATATATATATATATATATATATATATATATATATGAACCCTGCTGCCATCTATTGGCAATCGAGCAAAGCTCGGTCACCCAGATATTAATTATTATTAGAATTAGAGGTACATTTTTTGTTATGAAAACCTAACAAATATTGGCAATTAGCACGGAATTTTTCAATAAAACTTGTCAATCTAGAGAGTAATATCAAATGTAATAACTTTCCTTTATTTATTTCAAAAAGCTCTTATTTTTTTAATAAAACAACAAATACATAAATATTCTACATCAAAACGAAGATACACGATTCACACATGAAGAATTCAAGCCACGAATATATAGAATACAGGGAGGGCGTTGAATAATTTTATTTGTTTATAATTTTAATAACCCCAGGCGCGTCGTATTTTCCGAGGGGGTGTGCATACATTTTTCACGTGGGTACAATAAGGAATACTGTCGCTTTAAAATTTGGCGGGCGTGGGGCGATATTTATAGATTATCCCGGATTTCCCTCTTGAAATATTTCGCGAACCCATAAACATATTTTCCGCGAAGACATCGTGTTACTGACGGTGATCGGATGATAGTTGCATTAGTGGCCACCATTTATCATGGGTTTATGTGCCCATTATAGTTTGAACTTTAGAACGTGAATTAGGTAACCATACCCACTTGATTTTTTATACTTTAAACTAGCGGACATTCCATTATCAGCATCATCCTTAGTTTTAAGTTCCCAAAAACCTGCTTCCTAATAACTGCAGGACATAGGTCTTTCCTAGAGACGATACGATAATTTCCCCAAATGTTTTCCTGCTTACAAAATTGTAAACTTATTTTTTGAAAGATTGGCTGATATGGCAAAGCTTTTTTAATTTTCAAGTTATAAAGGTTTTTTTCAAGTAGCGCAGAAAGGTTTTTTTCAGTTGGAAATCAAGGCCTTTGTCCAGCAGTAGACGAAAGTACGAAAGGTTTTCATAAAAATTTAAAGATTGAATATCAAGTATCGAGATGCTAAAGTAGGTATTTGACTCGACGCAAAAGCTAACGTGCGAGATTTGAATTCCAAATTCCTGTTCGCTGTAATTTCGGTTCACCCTGGATTCACCTTTCTGTTTTTCTTGGTATTGTTTATCTTCTTTTATTTTCTTATTGACAGCTGCGGGCGCGATGTTTGTCTATGCTTATGAGGGTTAATAAAATGTTTTATGAATTCTGTTCTTATGTTGCGTCTCCGAATGTAATAAGTATGCAAACTATGTTTTTTTAAAGGTAGGTAAAGTAAACTCAGAAAACTTAAACTTATTTATATTTAAGTACAACGTAAACTAACTAAATTTTTCAAGGCATTTAATCCTGATTGGGCCTTCTCATGATTCGATGAGAATTTTTTTCAAAATAATTATTGAACACATTAAAACGAACATGCAAAAAATTATCTCGTATCAAATTTTCTTAGCTGAATTTTTTAAATTAGTCTTCCGGAATTATCAGCTTCCCTCTTGCCGAATTCTCTAAGGTGATAATTATAATATTTGTTATATACATTTGATGAACACTTTAAAAATCATTTATGATGAGAAAAGTTATGATGGACACAATACATTGTATCCAAATATCTACGTCCACAATACATGACTGCTACGAAGGCTCTCCTTAATAAAACAATGGAGGATTCTTAAGGCGAGAAACCATGGAGGACTAAGATAATACAATTCTGCCTCACATTGTTTTTGTTCTGTCACTATTACATTTATAACCGTTCGCTTTGCTTTGGTCCCTCGTGAATATTTGGAGTGTTCTGGAGGAGGCTTCACATTAGGTATGTTCGTACTGGAGCGCACGGCCACCCCTGTTGTCTTAGTAAGCACTAAGCTAAGGTCAAGTAAATACCGGTAATGGATTCCGACCCGTCGTCGGTAAATTATCATTTTAACGGATATTGAATATATTACGACAATATTGCCAACTGAGGATGCAAAATAGGTTTGTGTTAGTGGTCATAATTCGGTCCAATATACTCGTAGAATCTATTATTTCTATTAAATAATAAATAAACTATCTATCTGTTAAATAAATAGGTACTTTATATCTTTTAAATTTAATGTATCAAATTCTTACATCACAGTGTTTGTGACCAAACTCTTGCGAAACGCTTCGATTTTTATAAAAGTTTTTGTTGAGAATAAGTCGTAAGCTATTTTTCCAGACCTCTAAATGGCAAAACAACGTTTGAGGGGTAAACTAAAAACATTAGACCAGATTAAATAATATAAATTCATTCCAACACTAAGCCTAAAAGGCCGACAGAGAGTAAAAACTGTGACAGTTGTTTTCGATAATTCACGCGTGATAAGGTGATGGGGGCAAAGTGCGCCATACTTTTTTCATAGTTGACTTTGGTGCAATATTAATTGTGCTTAAGTACACGAGTGACACTAAATCATGGTACCATAAGGATCTGTGATGTTTTGCAACAACAACTAATGTCGTGTCATAAGAATCTGACAGCAAAGTAATGAATTTTAGCATAAAATTTGAAAACAGTCTGACCAGGCGCACTTTGCCGACAAATCGGGGAAGTGCGCCGTATATTAATAAAACGCAATAATAAAGCATCAGAATAAAAAAAAGCCCTTTATTATTATAAGAAAACAAGCAACAAAACGGATGCCATTTTTCGTTTTTTCATAGCCACATTCTAGAAGAATCTATGTATTTAAAACCAAATTTCGGATAAATGCGCCATACAATCTTAAGTCAGGGGCTATGAACCTTTTTTCTAAATATTGATAATCGAGTGTCAAGTATATTTTTATTTTATTTACGATGGGAATACCATGGTTTGGAACTACTTATTTGGTATCAGTATTATAAAGGGACTGAAATAAGAAGTAAGTCATTGAAATTAGTTATTATGTGTAATATTTATTATAAATTCTTAACAAAAAGAAAATCAATGAGAAACATCTTCTAAAATATATAAGTTAAAATTATTCAAAAACATTAATTAAGCAAGGCTTGTTACCCTTACAACTTAAGTAACTAAAGTGAAAGAGATCGAGTGAAATAAGTATTAACAAACAATAGGCGAATATCTAATCTATCTATCTATGTTTTGGAATGGCACTTGAGCTTTGGTATATAACAAAATTCAGTAATTCTATATACCTATCTCAGTCAGTTTAATAATAGATAAAAATATTATAAAACTATTAAAACATTTGTGAATAACAGTAGTAACATATGCAGCGCGATATATATCGCTTACTGCTAGGATCACTTGAATGCTTAAATATTAACTTTTAATAAAATAAAATTCTTTGTAGAAGTAAGTATTACTGCACGTAAATTCAGTCTTCGTTGATTTAAGTCTCAAAGTTTCAATGGACCTACTAAAAGTTATAAATATAATCTAAGAAATGGCACTTCAACATTGGTACATATAAAAATCAGTGTAATGAATGAGATACTAAATATACTAAACTAAATTAAGCATATAAAAAACGTGGTTGTAAAAACAGCTTACTAAAAACGATACGTTACTGTATATTGAAACTACCAAAATCAACATTGAATGAAATTTGGCCCCGACGTGAAACTGAAGGCTTTGGCAAAATTGAAATAATATCTTCAACATGCAGCAATTCACATTTATCTTCAACATTGGGGTAAACAAAATGCAGTAATCCCTGTTTAGTTTGTGTTTTTCTTAAATATTTTACGGTAGGAATGTCGTTATTTATTTCGACAATCTGCCCCACATAGTGCTTCAGGCTTTTTTTTGCCGAAAATTTAACCAGTACCCAGTCCTGTTCTGTAAATTTGTGGGATTTTTCTTCATAATACTGGATGTCGGTAAATCCAAATGACATATTTTCTATTTCTTCCTCTGAATCTTTATCTTTTAAGTACATTTCAATATACGTTTTGAAGTCCTCAACATCTGAATTATCTGAATCATGAAGACTAAATTCACTATCAGTAGACAAGTAATCTTCTATTTTTTTTTTCTGTTTCTTCTTTCTTGGTTTTGTTTGTTTGATTTCGCATTTAATTTTTCTATTTGTTTCATTTTTTTTTAAAGTTTTTAAAGTAATTTCTCTTGGTTGAACAGGTTTTTGGCCAAAAAATATATCGTCACGAGACACTTTTTCATTTGGTTCTAAATATATATCTTGCAAAACAGTTATTTTCGAGTTTGGATGGGTTACAGATTTTGTGGTTGTTGGTTTTTGTGAGTTTTGATGGACAGTCAAACTGGACGAGCTTGGAACTGCAATTTCATTTGTGTTAGGGTCGGCTAAATTCGTATTTGTACTTTCCGTAGGCTCTTTGGGTTTGCTCTTCATATCATTTTTCTTTTCTTTATTTTGTTCCTTTAATTTTGGTTTTCTCTTGTTTTCTCTCATCTTTCGTTTTTCTTCCATTTCTTTTTCCTTGTTAAGTTTGTCATCTTCCTTTTTTTTCAATCTTGCTAAAACATCGTCATGAGTTATTACTTCAGCGCTTCCAGAAATCTTCACTTGTTTTTTTTTGACACCAGTAGTCGGAACTTGTTTTATAGTTTCCAGAAATAAATCTTCAAACGATATTATTTCAGTGGTTTTTGTGTTTATGTTGCTTGTTGAAGTTTTGGTTGGAATTGTGTTTAAGTTCAATGAAAGGTTGATTTTGTTCAGGCACAATTTAGTTAATGTCATCGGAGAGTTTTGAGGAGGTACTTGTTTTGTAGCCACCATCTTTTTCCACCTCTTTACAGCGTCGGGGTCTAATTTATGTTCCGGAACTGCATCCCTGTTAAATGGGTAAATCCCACTTTTTGCAAATCCATTTTTTATAATGTCGGGGTTTAAGGCTTCCCACACTTTTCCAACTATCCTCGAAAACTCGTCTTTGGGCAGTTTTTGGCCATTGTGGGTTCTTTGCCACTTGACCATTTCCTGGTCCCAGGCATCTTTGAAAGGCTTAAAAACCGCCAAGTCCAACGGTTGCAGAATATGGCTGGTATGGGGAGGTAATTTTAAGATCGTTATGTTGTGTTGTAAGGCTTTTTCGATTACAGCTATTTGTACATGAGTACTGTGACCATCATAGATGAGGAGTGTTGGCTGGGTCGTATCACCAATCATCGGAATAAAACTTTTATCAATATATTCAAAAAAGGCTTGCGATTCTATCCAGCCATTTGATGTGGCTGTATACAACGTTCCAGGGTACGCTAAGTTAGAGGTCCAGTTACTCCATACGTGCTTCCCTTTAAAAATTATGAATGGAGCTCCTTTCTCCCCAGCAGCGTTGCTCGCCATCAAGACTGTCGTATTTGACTTTCCAGAGGATGATGTAGTCCGAGTCGATGGAAATCCCCTAAGACCTATGACTTTGGTTTTTTGTGGATCACTGCAGTAACTGGTTTCATCCAAATTGTAAATTCTCTCAGGCTTGTCCTGAAGCCCTAAGTCGGCAATCACTCTTTCTAAAATATCATAAAATTCTTGGATGACGAATGGGTCTGCGGCTTTCTTACGAGCAACCTCTACAGCCTGCGGTTTTTTAATTGATAACTTATAACGCTTTTTGAAGCTTGAAAACCAATCTTTGCCGGGAGTACCATCGTTGAAAGGTGTTTTTAGATCGTTCTGTTTGACATAACTTTTAACAATATCTAGGAATTCTGTACGAGTCAGGCCGAAGCCATTTTTTTCCATTATATGCAAACATTTTGCCATCATTTTTTCTGTCTCATATTTAAATACTGGTGGTCTGCCTAGACTTAATGATTTTTGGCCCCTTCGACCTGTGACGTGGTCCATAATAGTTTTTCTTGGGATAGCAAAGGTTGATGCGGCTGCATACCCAGACATTCTACCCGATCGAACAGCTTCGACTGCTTCATTCAAAGCCTCTCTGGACCATGAAGGGCCTTCAGTTTTTCTTTCATAGCGCCCCATCTTAAACAAAAATCATAAACAATAAAATAATAATGATTTAATAATTGTGACTTACTAGTCTATTCTGTGGTGTGCATGTATGTAGGTTAGCCTCATAGCACAATTACTAATATTTAGGTTTCTATAACACTCGGATGACAAGATTTGTAATAATTCCAACAATAGCACACACTTCTCATGGGATCAAGAATTTAAAAATTACAGTGGAAAAATTACAGTGGTGTCGAAATAGTCACGTACAAAAAATAAATAATTACTTACTTAGTAAGATACATTTTTAAAAACAAGCTTTTATTTAAGTACTTTAAAAAGAATGTAAACTTTATGTCAAATCAAAACCACCAATGCCTACAAAATAAAATTAAAAAAAAATTGTCGCGATCTTAAACTTGTGTAAATGTATTTCACTAATAAACGTATATGCAAATTACATCTAAATCGGTTTAAGATAACTGCTTTACAATTCATTTGCAAGATTTCACCCGAACATACAAACAAGTAAACAAACATTGCAAGTTAAATAAAAGCTTGTAAAAAAGACACATTTTAAAAAGTTTGTAACCTCTGGATTGCGGCGAAGTGCGCCATATAAAAAGTCAGTATGGCGCGCTTCCCCGACTATATAAATTTGAGGTTAGAATATTAAACTTGCAAGAAATATATACATTTTACTAGATAGGAGTGAAATAAAGTCAGAATCATATAGCAAAATATTTAAATTGTGCACTTACCTCACTCGTATCTCGGTAAAAACTCGATTTCTTGAGATTTGCGACGATGATCACGACATAGTCATCTCTCCTCACCACTTTGAATATCAGTGAAAATAAAATGGCGCGTGTCTCAAGCTCAGATGACTAGAGCCATCTATGAGTTTCACCAACAACTATGATTTAGTTTGTAGTATCGATATAAGGTGTCACTACTAGTATAAAATCGGTAGTTTTCGAGATATTTGTGGTAGGTGCACTTGCCCGGTAGGCGCACTTTGCCACCTTCACCTTACTTTTTTTTGAATTTCATGTTATTATGAGCGATTGAAAGATTTCTGCGACACGCAGATAAGTCATAGCGCTACATGATCCTTTTTATAGTCAGCCATTATTATTAAGAAATTTCTTAATTTATAACCATCGGTAATCGCACAGCAAGCAATTATCAGGATTCGACCTAAAAACCGCGCAATTAAGGCGCCATTTGTCCACAACAATAGAGGACCGTCCCGGGGCCCCTTTCTTGCGAAATTAGTGATGACTTCAATAAAAATAATTCTTGTCTTTTAGGCAAATTGCATCGCCAAGTCCGAGAAAGCCTTTAATTAAGGGTCGCCCTCTACCACCCCCGACAACAGCGTTGCGGCCGTCACCTTTTATTTTTGTTAATTCTTGGAGCTCTTTCTTCGCCGCATAAGTTACTTTTACCCCTTCCCCCGTGATTCTTTACGCCTTTTTGTCACCGTTTTGAATTCTTTTGAAGAAACCCCTTTTCTTCCCATCTGCTACGCCCGTCAATATTAACTCCACGACGAGTTAAACTTTTTAATATCCGTTAAATTTTGTTACGCCGAGACTAATACCTTTTAAGGAGATTCCGGGAAAAATGCGAGCACTTAGTGACAATCTTGTTAAAGAATAAATTGTAATAATCTCGCTTTTTTTTTTCTTATAGTGCTATAGGTTGTAAATGCACAAAATTCAAAAATTTAAAAGTAACAGTATCGAATAAAGCTTCAAGTAAATACCTAGAAAACTGTAGGAATATAAAAATAACTATACTAAATATAATAGGTAGTATTAGTTAGTTAAACATATATTATTTATTCTGTAATTTATACGAAGACGTCGGGCGTCGCCTGTGGGTGGTAGGTAGGTCTTTAAACAAAACTCCCTCAAAACATACAAACGAAACGATATTTCTTAAGATTCATTAAATTATTCACAAGGGAGGTAAAGAAAAAAATAATGTAAATTAGATCGAAATGTTTAAAAAAACTTGTTTGGAAACAAGAGATCGTGATGGGGCCGCGGTTGTCGGTACAAGGAATTTTTAATCCATTTCCTCAGTCGATTAATATTCAGGACTCGGCCGGTCTGGTTCATCTCCTCTCCCATTATGCTGGACGGCATCTTGCACCTTCGTTTTGATTTCGAAACTAATTGCCTTCGGTAAAGTGCTTTGGGATATAATTTTGGAAGAAATTTCAATCCATAAAGATAGTAGATAAAGACTCGTAAGAAGAAAAGCCTCAGAGTGAAAATGGAAAATGCATACGAACTGAAGTTTCCTCTAGCTTTCGAACATAATATTTAAGAGTGGTGGTGTTGTAGCTGGATGACTAAAAATCTGAGTGTACCTACCTAATGCCACAAAAACCTTTCACATGTTCAGCAGTCGCCTTCCTCTTTTATTAGTGGTATAGTATTCGTGTAGAATACGAAATCTTAATATAGATTCTATGAAAAGAATTAAATTGATTGCGAACATTTTATCTATCTTTATCTTTACCTATTAGTGGTAGTCTATAGCATAGATTTATCAAATGAGTACTAGAATGTACCTATACACTTTGAAATAAGTTATGTATTTACCAAATAGTTAATTTGCACACAAAAACACAAACGACAAAATTAAAAATATTTTTAAAATTACAATTACCTGCGAGTAAAAATACTACTTACAACTTATTTTCTTGAACCACTATGACTTTAAACCATGGCCTTTTTTAAACAAAACTTCGTTTGTTTAATCCCCATTGCGTTTGGCTTTATAAAAAATCCTAATTAAGTTTAGGAATGCTTAAACAAAATTTAAGTAGTATTAATTATCTTCCCTTTATTAATAAAAGTCGCGAACTTTAAGTCGAAAAAATCAGAGTGGAGACAGTTGTTCGAATCCAAGATTTGAGCGGAGGGGCCCGAAATTAAAATCATAAGAAAATAATTAAAGTCCGCACCGAATTTATTGGACAGAGGCGACGTGATTAATTGGGTTTTTGCGATAAACTTGCAGAAAAGCAATAAGTGTCAATTTAGAGCATACCTACGGAGGTGGTGAGCAATTAATAAAAGAATTCATAATTAATGATTTTCGGAAAAATTGGGTAACACCTACACAGTAAACCTAAGTATTAAAAATTATTTCAATATTTTGCGCGATAAATCAAAAACTGTCATGTAAAAAAAATGAAAATCTGTTTTACAATGTAAAGGAAATGTTTGGCCCGACAGACGTTGTTTTGCCATATAAATTATTTCTCACTTAGGGGTATGAAATATAGTTTACGACCTATTTATTCTCAGGCCTACCGAATGAAGACAAAAAATTTCATTTCGGTTAAGTAGTCTCATATGGGTTTGGTTACGAAAACTGTGACACGAAAATTTTATAATAGGTTTTTTCACCATTGGAAAGTAGAGATTCCAACGAACAGAAAACATACCAACTTTTTGAAAAACGCTGATATTTTGACGTCAGAATTTTCGATTGAAAATTAGGGTGCTTTTTCGATATTAATTCAAAATATGGTGAAAAAAATCAATATTTTAAATCAAATAAATACCAGTGTATTTGGGACATAATAAGGTAAGTTTTCACCAAATTTCGTAAAAAAATTTTTTTTTTGAAAAAAATATAAATAAAAAACAAAAAACTTGGTTTTTTTTATTTTTTCACCTAAATTTTGAGGTTATGTGAAAAAATTGCAAATACAAAAGTTGTAGATCTTTTTATTACCTACAACTTTTCTATTTGACTTTTTTCCATAGGACTTGTAGTTTTGCCGGAAATCAAGGAAAACCATTTTTTACACTTAAACCCTCCCTCCCCCCTGTTCCCGAACTCGGATCGACCGTAATTTATTTTTCCTTTCATTTTGATCATATTCCCCTCCTTTTCTAATGGGTTTCATCCTACTGTAATTTTTTTTCGTTTTTTATTATTTTAAAGGGGATCTACCCTGGTCTATATAAGACAGTCGACAGACTGACGAGCAGATGAATAGTGTTCGGGACAGCGCCCGAACTTGTTGCGTTGGTTCTGCGGCTTGAATGGAGTCGCCAATGAAACACTGATTACTAAAATGCTCGGGAGGTCCCGCAGGTCTCTGCTTTAAGGAAGACCTGTTCCTAGCTCCGCAAAGAGCTGGTTCAGGATTTAATTAGCAAGAGACGCCGGAGAGCAAAGAAAAACTGATTCTATGGGCTTAAGGCCTTGATACTTGTACCCTACGCGGGTGGTTTGCTAGTGTGAGACCCTATCGAGCAACTTGCGCGGCCTCCCACAATTAATGCATAAACTTTATTTGTATTTTTCTCATGTTTACAGTTTTTATCATTTCTGGTACATTTACAATTAATTAAATAAGCTAATATCCATTTATCATAACACATAGGCAATGGTATAGCAATATGAGACGTTACATACATGTTTAGAATCTTAAGCTAAATTTAAGAAAGCTAGTTACAAATTAGAGTCTTATAAGATAGTTACAAATTAGAATCTTATAAGCTAGTTATTATTTCTATTAGAGTCTTTGGACGCTCACTACGTTCGTCGTGCACACTTAGTGAAGTACCATTTTGGTAAGGAATCTTAAAAAAAAAAAAGTCATAAATCTATTCCAATCTTAAGTCAAAATATGAACACCAAAATTTCAAAACGAGCCTTCTTTATAACAAACGACGCCAATTTAATAATTCATTTAAAGCAATCAGTTTCAATTGCGTTCGCGGCAGGGTTGAACTTGACCATTAATAAACGGCAATGATACTTCAGAGTTAACCCCCTCGCAGCGGCATAATGAGGGATATCGCCACTTTTGCGAGCTTCTGATATTGTCATAATACGACAAAACGTAAAGTACAGTTGCTTAGACAAGAATAATTATTGTAGTTACATAAAAAAAGTAAGTTACAAAAACAACTTTATCTACGCTCATTGCTTAAAGTTCGAATTATGAAATCGGAATGTGTCAAATAATTACCTACTTTATTCACAGACGTCTATAATTATTAAAAAGTTATTCATAATAACATCGCTCTACTATGGAAATATTTAAAGAAAGTTGTATAATTTCCATTACGATACGCGGCTCTGGATTCCTGTATTTGTATCTGGGGTAATATTTTTTATGTAATATTTTTTAAGTGAATCCACAGACAACATATAGTTGGTAGTCATTGCCGAGAGTATGGATGGGCCTTGATTGATCATAGACAACAACAACAATGTCTATTGTCTAAGGTTCTGCGCCACATTTACAGAATTTTGGCGCCATACATACTAATTTTTAACATTTTAATGTGTTATTATTATTATTTTTTTTGTCAAAACTTTGCGCTGAAAAATGTCTAGCAGTGAAACCTACTAAAGAAAATTTAACTCCACCTGACATTTTAGTAGTTGCAACAAAAATGAAACAAAGTGAATGATATACGACAAACGTTAGCAAGATTTTATGGTTTGGATTTATGATAATAATATGAGCGTAGATAAAGTAGTGTAAGAAACTCTACATAATTAGGTATTATTATGCAACTGTTTCATAAACTACTATTATCATACATTTGCTTGTAAAGTCGATTTTCACTCTTTGATAATCGTGCGGAAATTCGATAAATTACTCCACATTAGTGCTTTTCCGGGGTTCCGTAAGCGAAGGGTAAAAACGGGACCTTATTGCCAAGACTTCGCTGTCCATCCGCCCTTCCGTCCTTTCGTCTGTCACCAGGCTGTATCCCTTGAACCGTGATAGCTACAGACTTGAAATTTTCACAGATGATGTCTTTTCTAGCTTCTCCATCATCATTTCGCTACCTACTTCATATAGCTAATGGTACGGAAACCTTCGCGCGAGTCCGACTAGCACTTGGCTGTCTATTTATAGTACCTATCTGCAATACTAACTTTGTTATACTTAAAGAAATTATTTCAAACATTTTACCGTCCAATTCACAACGCCATACAACGGCTATTAAGGCCGTTACACACTTAAAATCGCATAAAATATCGCCTGCCCCTTTTTAATGGTCTTGGCTCACCCTCGGGGGAAAACAAAGACCAAAAAAAAACTTTACAGAAAAAGTAGTGTATTCCGTGATATTTATTATTATATTAAAAGCAGATCTAGGGTCGGGAAGGAATTTCGCCGGCGGCGAGCGGGCGATTACTGCGACCACCGAATTTATGGTCAAACTTCGCGCGAAGGCGACGGCGTGAGTTTTTATTATGATCAGCCCAGTGGACCGTGAAAGCAAGTCGCTGCGGGGAGACGTAATTTCCATACCTCATGTCTGTTTCTGTCGCCCTAGTACTTTCTTAATAAAATTTCCGCGAGAGCAGGCAATATAGTAATAATAATTTTTATAATATTAGGTCCTTACATATGAAATTGGCGTTTTGTCGTCTGGCCACTTTGATCTCAAATATCTCTTCTTTGGTTAGAAATTCCAATTTCAAATTTATACAGCTATTTACTCATGCTTTTGTGTTTTGAAAATCATAATTCATTTGTTTTTTTCTCTTTTGGTTTTTTTTTTGCGCCACTCTGTTTACAAAATGGAAAACTTGAAATATCGCGTTATTTACGAGTACGAGTTCCATCGTGGCACCAGTGCTGCAGAAACGGCTCGAAGGATTAATGATGTGTACGGCGAGGGTGTCGCAAAAAAAAACACAGTGCGTTTTTGGTTCCAACGTTTTCGTTCTGGAAATTTCGACCTGCAGAACAAGCCCCGTGGACGGCCGGAGACCAAAGTTGACAATGAAGAATTGAAGGTTATTGTGGAAGCGGATCCATCGCAAACCACGTCCGAGCTAGCTGCAGGCTGTGGTGTTAGTGATAAAACTGTTTTAGTTCACTTGAAGCAAATTGGGAAAATGAAAAAGCTTGAAAGGTGGGTACCTCATGAATTGAGTGCAGCAAACCGACAAACGCGCGTAGACTGCTGTGTTACATTGCTCAACCGGCACAGTAATGAAGGGATTTTAAATCGAATCATTACCTGTGATGAAAAATGGATCCTGTATGATAATCGGAAACGCTTCTCGCGATGGTTGAACCCTGGCGAACCAGCCAAATCCTGCCCCAAACGAAAATAGACTCAAAAAAAATTACTTGTGAGCGTTTGGTGGACTAGCGCCGGCGCCGTTCACTACAGCTTTCTTAAATCTGGCCAGACGATTACAGCGGATATCTATTGTCAGCAACTGCAATCCATGATGGAAAAGCTAGCTGCTAAACAACCGAGGCTGGTCAATCGTTCTAGGCCACTGCTGCTTCAGGACAACGCTAGACCACACACTGCACAACAGACGGCTACCAAATTAGAGGAGCTTCAATTGGAATGCCTAAGACATCCACCTTACTCCCCGGACCTTGCTCCAACAGATTACCATTTTTTTCGAAATTTGGATAACTTCTTACAAGGGAAAAAATTTAACTCCGATGAGGCAGTCCAAAGCGCTTTCAAAGATTTTATTGATTCCCGTCCGAATGGCTTTTTTAGTAAAGGGATCAATGAACTACCTATAAGGTGGCAAAAGTGCATAGATTGCAATGGTACATACTTTGATTAAATATATATATTATATTTTAAAAAAATCGACTTTATGTTCCTCCCATACAAAACGCCAATTTCATATGTAAGGACCTAATAATAATTGTAAGCTGTTTGTTGCCCCACGACTTTTACTGCGTGAAGTAGTGTGTAAGGTACACACACTACTTCACGCTACTGCTTAACGTGGTTTCAGGCGGCTGCTGGGCGCCGGCTAGGTTGTACGCGTTAGTTCTTGTACGGTCTATTTCACGCTGCGCTGCGCTGCGTGCGCCCGATTACGAGGCAGCCCTAGTACGTCGAAAGAGATAAAGTTACGCGGTAGAAAGAGAGCTCAACTTTAGGTGCATAGCGGAGACGGTGCCAGGCGCTGTTGCGAACTGAATTGCACTTTTTTGTGTCAGCGCTAAGTTCGCCATTTCTTTAAATCATCTTGCGGAGTGAACCTTCCGTACCGTTAGGTACTATTATTGTATTCCGTGTTACCGGTAGAGTGCAATAAATAATAATAATAATTAGTTAGTTACCGTCCTACTAACTGCGAAGAATCTCATTAATAAACACATACGCTCAAGTCTACTTGCACCACCATGTCTAGGAAAGTACCTGAGTAGGCCCTGGAGCATAGCGTTTCTATAGAAAAATGAAATTGATTTACAGTATTAACAAAAGCGAATCGCTTTACCTACCTAAGCAATTAGGAAAGACAAACAATACAGGCAGAAAAATCCGACGGGAGAGCAAAAAAACGTCAAAATAAACAGCCGAGGAATTGTAAACTCGCTGTAACTCCCCAGTCATCGGGAGAAAACTTTAAGTAAGACGTGAAAAATGGGAATATGAAAAGAAATAATTTTCCGCGCGAGTTGTCTGTGCAAATGAGCTGAATGGAGCAGCTCAGGCGGATGATTGAGCGCTCGATGAGAAACACTGTTCAACTTTATAATATAACATCCAAAACATTTGATTGCTAATCTGAAAACAAAAATTAATGTTCAATTATATTAAAAATGTCGCTGGTTAAAAAATAATACTTTGCAGTACAGGTTAATTTGTTTTGCTATAATCCACTACTTGAAAATATTCTGTATGGTACAATATGCAGGAAGTAGGAACAATGCCCACATGAAATCGTAGACTTCACAATGCGCTACGATTTCGCATTGTGAAGTCAACATCTCCTGAGGATGTTCCGGTGTCAGGACGAAACGTGCGTCGAAGAAAGTGTTGGAAAATTATGTGTGGTATTTCATGTGGACAGTGTTCCTGCATATTGTACCATACAGAATCTTTTCAAGTAGCGGATTAAAGCAAAACAAATTAATCTGTACTGCTAATTATGGATTTCCGCAAAATAACGACTGTAATAATATTTAATATTCAAAAGAATACTTACCTAGGCCTATTCCTAGCCTACGTTAGACCTACTAAATACGCTGTTTATTAATTTCATGAAAACCAAATGAGTTTCGTAACAAATCTATGGATGTCAACAGCTGGACAAAGGTCTCCTTCCTGTAGGGAGCTCCAATCGGCGCTTCCCGCGACTTTAAGGTGGATGGGGCGCGAAAATTCAAAATTTATTTAGTTTTTCGCAAATAGTGGGCTAATTATTTATACAGCATAATAATTACAATGAGTTTTGCGAGCATTACAGTTATGCATCTACATGTTTTTAATAAACTCAAAATTAAGTACTAATTTGCTTCATATTCGTTCCCAATAGTCGAAATCTGGGAAACTGTAGAAAATATTTTTTTGGGAACAAAATGAGGCAAATGCACTGATAAGAAAACGCAGGAATTTGCATCCGAAAGATTTACGTAAACCTTTTTCGTACAAGCAAAGAAAAGCGCCATCTGTCAAAATGCTATAGGTGACCGCTGAGAGCACTACGGCGTGGCCTTACTGTTGGTGGCAAACCAAGCATTTTTGTCACCGATAAACTGGCGACATTTTTCCGCGCTTTCCGCAATGTTTTTATTAAACAAAATTCCGACGAATTGAGAACCTCCTCCTTTTTTTTTGAAGTCGGTTAAAAATGTAAACATAAGCCTACAAATAGGAATTTGAATAAAAAAACGTAATTTTACATTATATTGACATAATATTATTTTTTATATCAAAAAAAAACAAATTAAGATATTTTTTACGATTAAGTGCCATCTATCGTCGAATAGCAAAATGCCAAAACGAGAGAAAGATCGGCTAGCGGGTAAATAAGGATGCCAATTCTGTTGTGCAAAATCTTCAAACTAAATTAATTTTACGCGTAAATAGCGCTATCCTTTTCCATGGGGAGCGTTATGAAAAGACTGACACTATTTTTAGATGTGTCAACTTGGTTTCGTTTATTTTGCACAACAAAATTAGCAATAATAATACTACTCACCATATTCTGAACTCCTAGTGCGCATTGAACCTTAGAGCCGACAGTCGGCCAGAAATGACGTCATACATACAGTGGCATAAGAATAGGTACCTACTGAGTTTTGAACATTGCCGCAAGGTGGCAAGAACGCTTCGCACCAATGTCAACGGTAGTTACCTAATGTGATCTGAGAGTGTTACCTATTATTTGTAAACTATTTGAATGAGAATGAAATAGTACTAATTTTATTCAAACATACTAAGAAATTGACTCTTGAAAAATTAATTTATTCAAACTTAACAAATGGATGTCTTCGTTAAGGCGCTTCATGCGTTAGTATTATGCTTGAGTCAAAATTTACGATTTCCGAAGGAACATAAAATAGTTATGTGTTCAATTATAGATTAGATAATTGAATTCATATTATTTGGCATTTCATAATCTAGAACTTGTCTCAAAAATATTTTAAAATATGTGTTTAACTTTCTCACTAGAACAGTTTTTGTATAGGCTGTTTGCTAAAATAGCGGTCGACGCTCTACGCAGATACAAGATATTTGCCATGTTTCTTAACAAAAACTTATAACAATGACATATTTAGAAAATTAATAACATTTACTAAAAAGTGTCTCAAAAAAAAAC
Source organism: Coenonympha arcania (assembly GCA_036785405.1). Taxonomy (NCBI): domain Eukaryota; kingdom Metazoa; phylum Arthropoda; class Insecta; order Lepidoptera; family Nymphalidae; genus Coenonympha; species Coenonympha arcania. The sequence goes on along the minus strand of CM072063.1, from coordinate 1,534,748 downwards.
ACGTTTTTTCTAGATTTTCATTCAAAAACCATAAACCGAAAAGTGCCATTTTTAGCATTTTTCGATAAATTAAACGTATTATTTTAGGATAAAATCCAAGATATTTTGTTATTTCTGAATTATAGTAATTTAATTCAATTCAGATTCAATGTCTCTGGTTATTTATCAATTTTAATAAGTTGTATATTTATTTTACTATAATTTTTTTTGTAATACCATTTTCCGCGCAAAATTGCGTCAGCGGGAACGGAATTCCTTTTTTGTATGGAGCGACACGCGATTCACGCGTAAACGCATAAACGCTCTTAACAACTTGTCAAATTGCAGTAGACACATTTACCAATAAGTAGTTACATGATATTATAATAATTAATATCTATTTTTATATTTTTGTGATGGGTAGATACAAGCAATAATAATAAATATGTTCTTATTTCATGTATAGATACACAGAGCAAGGAATGACTTTATATTGGCTAATAGAGTTAGCATGATGACGATCTTCTTAGGAAACCAGTGTCGCTAAACTCACATATTTACAAGTCACGCATACCATAATCCTCCACATTAGATTGGTCAAAAAAATGACGTGATTTTCAAAATATATTTCCATTAAAGTCAACCTTATTAACACAGCTATACAATTTATATTGCAAAAATTTACTTCAAATATGTTTAGTTCCGCTACTGCCCGCATCGGCAGTAGTAGATTCGTTTTATAAAGATTTTTTTGAGAAACTGTTTATATGATGTTAAGATTAAAATTTGAATGGCAAAGAACAAACTTCAATAGTTGATAACTGTCAAAGTGTAGTGATGCATCTTAACCGTGAATCGTAAAATTATCGATAAAGTTGAAATAAAAAGCAATGTTATGTTAATATGTACAGAAAAAAAAACCAATTTAATTAATTTCCGTCTAGTCATAATAAATCACATAAAATAACACATTATGGTAAAAAATAAATAATATTTAATGAATAAATAATATTTAATAATATAATATTTAATGAATTCCGTCCTGTTAGCGTTCCGCCTTCTGACTGTACATTAGATGTTTCATTTTTGGAGACTTCAACATAAGTACAGGAAGTAATAGCTGTTGTAATAATGATTATCGATTTATTAAGCAAATATAAAGGAGTAATCGTATTTAGAAAGAATCTACGTGACCATATCAAAGTGATTAACATAGCCCAATAGCTAGCTAAAATAGCAGTGGCCAAGCTATAATTATCATAGAACTGAGGGCCGTATACCCCACACGTACTTATGTTTACTTTGAAGTAAAAACCGCGCAGGGCACAACAAGAACCACATCGTACGACAGGCTACAGAACTTGCGATCTGAAGATAGTTGCTAGTGGCAAGAGATATCCCGTACGTGGAGGTGTAAGTTTAGAAAAGCCTTCACCTAGCTCCAGCAGTGGACGTCTAAAGGCTTATCATGTCATGTCATACTTTCTATATATTTTTGCGAGTAAATTACTTAGTTATGACTGAATTTGTGACGTGTATAGACGTACCAGTGGACGATGAATTAAAAAAAATTTTTACGTGGTTCTGCTCCAGTTTTAATGTATTTATTACCACTTTTCTTAACAATAAAATCCTCTTCCAAAAAATGATCGGAGCAGATTGTACCTACTTGCTTTTGAAGGGAACCAATTAAACCTTCCAGTAGCTTTGATCCATTTTTCTTTTACAAATGGCTCCCTAGGGAAACTGAAATAGTAACATTTTTAATTCTTAATTTTCTTCTTACAGCCTATTATCGTAATGAAAACCCATTTTTTTCCTAATATGGATAAGCGTGCGAACAGTAGTGGTGAATTTCTTAACTCTTGAGATTGCACTGAACAGAAACGGCAATACGCAGAACGTTTTGATAAAAGTCGATAATATTTTATCGATAGTTACATGATACAGTACTGGCTGAGTAGCGAAAGTTGAATGACAACGTTCTAGAAGAAAATTATTAGTAAATGTGAAATCAACCGTAAAGTTCTTATTTTAAGGATCATTTTAAAATGTCTTGAAGCCATATAGAAATTTAACACAATTTTCCACGTATTTATACTTAAAACTAGTAAAATTCAAGTTACCGATGGTAAGTAATCCCTCCAAGTAAACGATTATAGGTCTTGCTACGATTTTTACACACTAATACAGCGCATTGAGCCATTTTAATATTTTTTTTATAGCACTTTATTCTATGCATTTTTGACAGCGACTGAGTGTGCATGTCGAGCAAGTAAGGTAAATTACGCAACTAGTGGCGACACGGGTAACACCCACATGCTACTTCTAGTGTCTTTTGTTTTCTGTGTATAGATACCTATTTCAATCCATGTCGTCGCGCCCCACTGTCAAAATCGCTTGTTTCATTCGATTTATATGGAGTTTGACAGAGTGGGGCGCGCCGTCATGGATTGAAATATCTCTAAAGACGCTCTTGATCACCAAGCACTAGTCCAATCTGTGCTCTTGCCATCGTCGGAAAGTTAAGAAGAAATAGAAAGAGATATCTCTGTGAGATATCCATAGAACGCCATCTAGGAAAAAATGGTTAAAATAAATCTCCTATTCATTTCTGCAGTCCTAGTAGTGATAGAACTAAAGCAGCCACAGCGACAAAATGGCTGCCAATTCTGTACGCAAATCACGCGTCTTGCATTTGATTGGTCAACAAGCTACGCACGCCTTTTGGGAGACATGACGTTCCAATGATAGTATAGATCTCAACTGTGCATCCACATAAATCATGTTGTGGACGGAGAAATGGGGATTGAGAATGGATGTTTGGATAAAATCACCGAAAGCCTTTTTGACTTTGACTTAGAGCTCCAGAACTGACGCAGGGTGTCTTGCTGCGTCAGTTGCTCTATTGGGATTGGTATATTATAACTGACAGGTATATTGCGAGTCAGAATAGACATACAACATCGTCTTTTATCAGGCTAGAGCGGGTCAAAGCAAAACTACTGCGAAGGTATAATGAGATTACCGCCATGTGGAAACAGAATATTTAATTAGGTATATAACAGGTATATATTTACCGTAGAAATAAATAGTTAAATTAAAATAAACATAAAAATTAAGGGGGGCTCCCATACAACAAACGTGATTTTTTTCGCTCGCTTAATTTGGTCGGCAAGAGTGTTTAGTTTACTTTAATACTATTGAGAATGGGTTTTGATAGTACAGAGCCCTCAGTGTGCGAGCCCGACTCGCACTCGACAATTTTTTTATTTTATACTATCTAATTGTTATAAAGATGAGAGTAAAAAATCTATTTACGTTCCACGTAATAATGGAATTTAAGTTATTCATTATTTAGTGCAAGGGCCCAATCAACAGTCGCCATCTATAAACGAGCAAAAGCATTAACATTTTAGATCATCTTCTTCATTGTCTGCATTCCTAGTATTTATTCAGTAGTACGAAAATCGCCGATACAGGCAACGAGCCCGCCGGTGGGCTCTAGGGTCTGGTGATTAAAAACTAAACTTTGCCTCTGCATGTTATAGAGTTTATTTTTCTTTGAACTACTTTACACCAAAGAGACCTACCTATAAATTCATTTATCTGTGTATTAAAAAATCAAAAGGAGGCTATTCCCGGTACGTGTCGGTTTCATTTCGTGATGTGAAATGATTAAAAAGGTGATGGCATTTACGTATATAACCAGACGATATTAAATTAAAACATTTTTTGTGAACATTGAAAAATTAATTGTAATATCATTAACATACCTAGAGCGTAAAATTGAATGTAGATCGAAACGCCATGATGGGCGACAATTCTGAGTTTGAAATTACATAAGCGCGTTAAAGTCGAGCATTGTATATTTCCTATGATGAAATACATTCAATTTTACACTCAAGCCAATAAACGTAAAGTTCATTTTTCAATTCATTTTTTTTCTTATCTCACATCACTCAGTGTGTGAAAATGTTACGAGAATGTCATAGCTCATAGCTGTTCGTGCTGTGGTGAAAAAAATTTACCTAATTGTAAATTTCGTGATATTTTGATCGGTAGTAAGTAGGTATGTATAAATAATACAACCGGTAGGATAATTTTACCATTATCACGTCGTGATGTCCGAAGACCCGGTAGCTGGCGCGGCAATCATGAGGAGAAACGACAACATATTTCGCATTGCATTCATTGATGTATAATACTAGATTTGGTAATGATTGCATTAGATAAAAATAGGTCAATTGCTAGTCGGGCTCGCGCACTGAGGGTTCCGTACCTACTATGAAGACCCATTCTCAATAGTATTAAAGTAGCTAAACACCCTTGCCCACCAAATTCAAAGACGAGCAAAATAATTACGTCAAATATTTGTTTTATTTTAATTGAAGTATTTTTTTATCTAGACCGTGAACATTTGAAGCGTCTACCTAATACCCATTATGAGTATTGAGCAAAAATAAGCTAAAAAGCACTTTCTTTGTATGGGGATATTTTATTTTGTGGCGACATTGCGTTCTTTGTGAATACTCTATGGACAGCGCCATTCCTTCTTTGTAAACGCACTTTTGACGTTTGAGGAATAATTAATTTTTATACTGTCTACGGTGGTCTGTCGCCATTTTTTACCGCTATGTTTTTACTTCTCTGCATTTTTATATTAATTTCATTACCTACTTACTGTGCGCCGTGTTAACTAATAAAAGTGTGTATTCAAATAGAACTCTTTTCTTGTGGTGAACATTACCTTACATAATAACCACCCCACATTGGTGACCGAATCCGTGAAGTGTGAACACAAAAATGACGGACGTTCCAGAAAAGAAAGTGTCGAGTGACTCATCAGTACTGCGCATCAGCGTAAAGGCGCCGCCCTTCTGGCCGGACAAACCAAAATTATGGTTTGCCCAGTTAGAGGGGCAATTCGCGTTGTCCGGCGTCACTGCGGACGCGACAAAGTTTTATCACGTCATATCTGTGCTGGAACACAAATACGCCAGTGAAGTGGAAGACATAATTATAAACCCACCCGAGACCGATAAATTTTTAACACTGAAAAACGAGCTAATAGCGCGGGTGTCCGCTTCGCGCGGCGAGCAGCTGAAGCAGCTATTAATGACGGAGGAGCTAGGCGACAGAAAACCTAGCCAATTTCTGCGGCACATCCGCGGGTTAGCTGGCGCGGGGTATCCCGACGAGTTTATTCGTACTCTATGGACGAGTCGCCTGCCAACATTCCTTCAAAGTATTTTGGCCACGCAAGAAAACTCAATTCCATTGGACCAAGTGGCACAGTTGGCTGACAAAATTTATGAAGTTTCTCCTGCTCAAGTGGCAACAACCTCAACAAATACTGCACTAGAGGAACTTTCTCGCCGTATCGATGTGCTAGCGGAGAGATTAAATACACTGCCTACAACATGCTGCGCTGCGAGTGAGCACCGGGGCACCGGGCGACAGGATTTTCGAGCAGCCAAGCGCGGCCAAGGAAGTCGATCTCGTAGCCGCCCACGGACTGATGCGGAAGGCCGACCTCTTTGTTGGTACCATTTTAAATTTGGACCAAAGGCAAATAAGTGTATAAGCCCGTGCAACTATGGTGATACAAAAAACTAATAGCGGGGTCGCTTGATGCGACCAACAACAATCGGTGTGATAGTGTATGCGGTAGATTATTTGTGACAGACGCTAAGTCCAAAATACAGTATTTGGTTGATACAGGATCGGACCTGTGTGTATTTCCTATAAGTTATCTAAATAAGAAACACCAACGTCCAAAAACTAATTTTGAATTGTTCGCAGCAAATAATACAGTCATATCTACTTATGGTTGGCTTAGTATAACTTTAGATTTAGGATTGCGCCGTGCCTTTACTTGGCGTTTTATTATTGCTGATGTGAGCAAACCTATAATAGGTGTTGATTTTTTATGTTTTTATAACCTGCTTGTCGATGTAAGAAATGCATGTTTAATTGATAATATTACTACGCTTACATCAGCAGCTCAGGTTGCTACAATGTGTACTTACCCTAATGTTAAGGTTGCGATCACAGGTGATTCTCAATATCATAAATTACTTTTAGAATACCCGGACATAGTTAAGCCGGCAGGATCCCCTCAGGAATTTAAATGTAAGCACCAAACTGTGCATTTTATTAAAACCACTCCAGGGCCACCTGTTTTCGCACGACCAAGGCGATTAGCCCCTGATAGGCTTAAGATAGCGAAACAGGAGTTTGAAGATATGGTACGTACAGGGGTGGCACGTCGATCTGAAAGCCCATGGTCATCCCCGTTACATTTGGTTCCTAAAAAGGATACGGGTTGGAGGCCATGTGGTGATTACCGTGCACTTAATGCACGTACAGTGCCTGACCGGTACCCTGTGCGACACATAGCTGATTTCACACACAATCTTTTTGGATGTAAAATTTTTACTAAGTTGGACCTTGTGCGTGCATATAATCAGATTCCTGTTGCGCCTGAGGATGTTCAGAAGACAGCAATTACAACACCTTTTGGACTCTTTGAATTTCCATTTATGAGTTTTGGTTTGCGCAATGCTGCCCAAACGTTTCAACGTTTTATGGACGAAATTCTTAGAGGACTTGATTTCTGTTTTCCATTCATTGATGATGTATTAATTGCCTCTGTGGATGAAGCGCAACATCTGGAACATCTTCACATTGTTTTTCAGCGTTTTAATGAACATGGCATTTTACTAAATGCCAATAAATGTGTGTTTGCTGTTCAAGAAATAGAATTCTTGGGTTACCTGGTTTCTGCTGACGGTATTAAGCCTATCGAGGAAAGGGTTATGGCAATCAAAAATTTTTCTAGGCCGAAGACTATAAAAGATCTTAGACGTTTTTTGGGTGCATTAAATTTTTACAGACGTTTCATTCCTGGTGCTGCTAAGGTTCAAGCTCCTCTTCATGGTTTGCTTAGTGGTCCAGCGGTCAAGAGTAATACTGAGATTGAATGGACTCCAGCTCTAATACAGGCTTTTGAAAATTGCAAGGCTAGTATTGCGGATGCTACTCTACTGGCTCACCCAAATTCATCTGCTCCACTTGCTATTGTTACGGACGCTTCAGATACTTCTATAGGATCAGTTCTCCAGCAACAAGTTCAAGGACATTGGCAGCCTTTAGGATTTTTCAGTCGCAAGCTTACACCTGCTCAAAGTAAATACAGCGCGTATGATCGTGAACTTTTGGCAATATACGAATCTGTAAAATATTTTCGCTTTATGGTTGAATTAAGACCGTTTTATATTCTTACCGACCATAAGCCAATAGTCTCAGCATTTAAAAAATCTTCAGAATCTTGTTCTCCGCGGCAATTTCGGTATTTAGATTTTATATCACAATTTTGCACAGATATTAGATATATCGCTGGAGAAGATAACGTTGTGGCTGACGCATTGTCGAGAGTTGAGGCTATTACTCCAGATAATGACCTTTTTAATGCTTTGGCAATGTCACAAGCTACGGATTCTGAGTTGAGAGAATTATTGAAGACTGGATCTTCGTTAAAATTAGAAAAAATTAATTATGGATCTACAAAATTATTTTGTGATGTGTCTGGTCCTAATAAACGTCCCTATATTACACCGGAATTTAGAAAGACAGTTTTTGATAACCTACATAGGTTAAGTCACCCTAGTGCCAGGACAACCACCAAATTGGTTACTGAGCGTTACGTGTGGCCAGGTATTAGGAAGGATTGCCGCAATTGGGCACGTACCTGTATCGCCTGTCAAAAGTCTAAAGTCTCTCGTCATGTGAGTGCTCCAATCGGTGAATTTGATCTACCTTCAGGTCGTTTTTCTTGCGTCCACATTGATTTAGTCGGACCCCTTCCTGTTTCTAATGGTTATAGGTACTGTTTTACCGCTGTTGATAGATTTACACGATGGCCTGAAGCGGTACCTTTGCAGGATATCACAGCAGAAAGCGTAGCTAAAGCTTTTATTTCATCGTGGGTGTCACGTTTTGGGTGTCCTCAGATAATAACGACTGACAGAGGGAAACAATTTGAATCCCATCTATTCAGCCAAATTTCTGCGATAATTGGTTCACAACATTTTAAAACAACAGCGTATCATCCGGCTGCTAATGGTCTTGTTGAACGTTTTCATCGACAATTTAAAGCAGCGCTGATGTGTCACGCAACAGAGAGCTGGACGGAGCAACTTCCACTGGTGTTATTAGGTATTCGAAGTGCCTGGAAGGAGGATCTATCCGCGTCCACTGCCGAGCTTGTTTATGGGGAACCTCTTAAATTACCTGGTGATTTCTTTGAACCAATTGCTAGTAAACAAATTGATTACACTGATTTTCTGGATAGGTTCCGTCTTCATATGAAGAAGTTGCAACCCACGCCAGTGGCACGTCACGGTTCTAAAAAAATTTTTGTGTTTAAGGATTTATCGACAGTTTCGCATGTCTTTTTACGACAGGATTTTGTGAGGAAATCACTCCAACCTCCTTATGCCGGTCCGTTCAGAGTGATTGAACGAAATGATAAATTCTTTAAAATTGATATAGGTGGCAAAATTGTAACTGTTTCTATTGATAGGTTGAAGCCAGCCTATATCTTGTTGGATGAACCAGGTAACACAAAAATTACTCCATCTGCTGTTCCTACTACTAAAGATATTATTGTTGCGGTTCCATCTCCTAGGCAAGAGACCAAAGATCCGGCTGTTTCTCGCTCTGGTAGACACATAAGATTACCTAGTAAGTTTTTGACGACTCTAAAGGTCTCCGGGGGGGCTGCTGTGGCGACATTGCGTTCTTTGTGAATACTCTATGGACAGCGCCATTCCTTCTTTGTAAACGCACTTTTGACGTTTGAGGAATAATTAATTTTTATACTGTCTACGGTGGTCTGTCGCCATTTTTTACCGCTATGTTTTTACTTCTCTGCATTTTTATATTAATTTCATTACCTACTTACTGTGCGCCGTGTTAACTAATAAAAGTGTGTATTCAAATAGAACTCTTTTCTTGTGGTGAACATTACCTTACATAATAACCACCCCACAATTTTATTGAAGTATTTATTTTTGAAGTGAATATATCTGTGAACATATGAAGCGTCTACTTTTTACCGTTATTAATATTACCAATAATATTCTACCCACTGTCTTTTCCATTTAGCCTTTTTTTAGGGTTCCGTACCCAAAGGGTAAAAAGGAACCCTATTACTAAGACTTACGCTATCCGTCTGTCCGTCTGTCACCAGGATGTATCTCTTGAACTGTGATAGCTACAGACTTATTGTTTTTGCTCGATATTAGAATTGGCAGTGCTGTTTTTTTATTTCGTGTAAGTGCCAATCAACAGTCGCCATCTATGAACGAGCATTAACATTTTAGATCATCTTCTTTGTATTCTGTATTCCTAGTATAGTCAGCCGTAGACCTTTACCCTTCGTGTACGCGCGACCCAGCCGGCTGGCTGGCCAGCCGTTGAAACAAACGAAAACGCCTCGCGCGCGCGAACCAGCCGAATGTTACACCGGAGCCGGAGCTTTTATCTAGTTCAGTCAAGAGTGAAGAATATACATACTAACAATGGTGCACTTGTTTCAGACGGGGTGTTGTCCTGGCAGTTTTTGACGAAGATGGCGTATTCTTAGACCCGGACTCACACGCCCTATTTGAAAGTGCTGAGCGTTTGGTCTTTGAGCGTGAGAGTGCTGAAAGTGTTGAAAGGGGTCGTGGCAGGGGTAGTTTGAGAGGTAGAATACGGGGTGGACGAGGTGGGCGTGTGAGTAACCGTGGGCGGGGTCGAGGTCGCGGGGGGCAACGTCGTCGTCACCAGGGATGGCAGCCAGGACAGCCTCTCGAGGAGATCTGGATGACAGACGACGATGTCCCTCGTGAGCTGCGTGAAATGGTGAGGGATGTTGTGAGGAGACGACAAGCGAGACTGGAGGGAACGGAAGCGAGGAGAAGGGTAAGAGCCAGTGAACCAGTGCTGAACGAAGTGCATAACAGCGAGAGCGAAGATGATGACGTTTTCGAGGACGCCATTGATGGAAGGAGTAATTCGCTCTTGGAAGGTGTGGATCTCCACTTCGAATGGTCACCGATGGAGACTTTTCGAAGTGTCGAAGAGACGTTTGTTCCAGAGCGTACCGGCTCTGTTTCATCTTGCACAGATCCGTACGATGCTTTTCGTTCCTTCTGGGACGATAACATCTTACGGGATATTGTGAATGAAACGAACCGGTATGCAAGCCGAATTCGGTCGGCCTCCTTCCAAGCAGACTGGCATCCAACAAATGTGCATGAGTTGTTGTGCCTTTTTGCGTTTTGGATGATGACCGGCATCATCCGCATGCCGACGATTCGTAGTTACTTTTCTACGAACTCGTTGCTGAAAACTGAAATCTTTTCCCGAATCACCACGTTAAAAAGGTACAACAACCTCAACAGAGCGCTTCATTTTGCGGATACCAGTCTTATTGACCCTCCGAATCCAACCAACAGTGGCGCTGCAAGCTCCGATCCATTGCACCGTTTGAGGCCCATTATTGATCACCTTAATACTAAATTTCAAACGAATTACGTGCTGTCGAAAGACATTTGCATAGATGAAAGTTTAACTCTTTGGAAAGGTAGGCTAAAGTTCAAACAGTACATTCGGTCGAAGGCTGCCAAGTTTGGGATTAAGACTTTCGAGCTTTGCGAGAGCGCTACGGGATACCTTTGGTCCTTCCTAGTTTACACAGGGAAGCAGGATGCAGTCGAAGGTGGAATCGCGAAAAGTACCGCAGTAGTTCTTAAGTTGATTAGGCCCTTACTTAATAAAGGGTATCGATTATTTATGGACAACTGGTTCAACTCTCCCTTGCTGGCTCGCATACTCAAACGTAACGGTACTGACTGCGTCGGTACTGTACGTGCGTCTCGAGTAGACTTTCCCAAACTGCTGACACATGCTCCGCTCCAGCAGGGCCAGCTAGCAGCGAGGCACTCAGGGGACGTCTGTGTCTTGACATGGATGGACAAAAAGAGGATCAACATGATCTCAACTTGTCATGGGTCAGCCTCTGGGCTGCCCCATGTATCATCTTGTCCTCCAGCTCGTCCGGAGCCATTCATGCCACAGTCAGTCCTTGATTACAATCGCGCCATGGGCGGAGTTGATCTCAAGGATCAAATACTCGAGCCGTACCTGCTGGAGCGGAAGCGGTGTGCGAAGTGGTACATGAAGCTTTTCAAGCGTCTGCTTAACTGTTCAATTCATAATTCACGTGTCCTGTTGGAGTCTTCCCTTAAAGCGCGACAGGACAATCTTAAATTCCGTCTGGAACTTGTGCATGCCATTCTTTCTCGTCATCATTCACTCATTCCAATGGGCCGTAGAGCCGAAGCATCTCATAGCAGAACTGCGCATTTTCACCATATAGTCCACCACACACATTGGCCCGTCTGCCTTCCCCAAACAGAAAAAGACAATGCAAGAAACAGAAAAAGTTTTCAAAACTGCGTTGTCTGTCTTCGGGAAGGTAGAAAAAAGGAAAGAACACCCTATAAGTGCGAGGATTGCAGTGTGCCACTGTGTGTGGAGAACTGCTTCAAAAAATATCATACATCATCAGTTTAACATTCATACATCAGGCGATGCTTTTGCTTACTTGCTTTTCCTTCTGACAGTTGTCTATTCTTATTCGATGGATTGGAAGGATCGATGGATTAGAAGGATTTTTAATGGCTGTAGTATGATTGTTGTATTTCGAATCGAGTGGGTGTGTGTGTGTGTATACGGTTGACGTCAAATGTGCATACATAGCGTAAGTGCTAAAACCGTTTGCAAGCAATCTGAATAACATAATCTGTCCAAAAAATTTGCCTTAATTTAGCAATGGAAATTAATTCAACACTACTTAGATTATTGGCATAAATTGTCAACAATGTCAACCTCCAAGATAAATTTTATCTAGGTAAATTTGAGGGGTGACTTGGTAACTGTCAAGTCAACTTAGCTCATTCTATATGGACTTTTGACGTCGATCGTACAGGGTTACACTAGGGTGACTTAAAATACGATTCATGTCAAATAATTTTATCTAGAATCGCTGCACTATAATAGGTCTTGATACCTTAGGTATTCCTAAAAACCCTAAATCTGTGTTAACTAATTTTATGGTCACTCTCAGAGAAACATTGTAGAATCATCATAAATTGTACCTACCTACTGTACATTTTGGAACCGTTCAAGGTTTTTGCAATTTTACGGTGACATAATATGTCACAGTATATATGTCATAATATGTGACATAATAGGTACCCTTATTGGCGTTAAAAATTACGTATAAAACATGATGGTGATAATCGTAGTAGAGATGTCGACAATTTTCGACATCTATTTTTGTACGCGGCACATCACTAGCACATAACCCTACTTTTGATACGGAAACTATGCATTTTCGATTTCAAAATTTTGCTTATATTTGTATAGAATTAGACTAGATCTTTACTGAAATGCAATAAAAAGACTTTCTTTATGCCTTCCTGTGCAATTCCAATAAAAATAAGATTAGTTTTATCGTGCAAATATGATTCTAAAAAAATGACGATCACTGTCGCATTCTTTCCGTTTTTATATCGTTCATTTACGTCTATAGCTTCTGTATATCCAACTTTCATAAAGACAAATTATTTAGAAAGCTATTACCGTTCACAGAATCATGATAGGTGGTCTAGATATTTTTTTATAGGCATTTCTCTGAAAAATGGCACAAATGTACTTCGGCGCGAAGTGGCGAGCTGCGAAATAGGAACAGCGCAAAAAGTGACAGTTGAAATTCCATGACTCAAAGGGTTAAAGCCTCGTATGACCACCGTCTCGGTGGTCGGGCGTATTCATACGGGGGTCGGACAAGGTCGGACCGTCGGACGACAAAATCGTCGAAACGCGCAGGGCCGCCGGCAGCTCGGCTTCGGTGAATAAAAACTGAACTTTGCCCTGTTCAGATAGAGTTTACTTTTCTTTGAAAAACTTTTCACTAGAGACCTAGGCGCTTTTGTACTGCGTGATGAAAACACTTAATTGCAAACGTAATTTTTTATCGGTAAGTAGGTATAAATAATAAAACGCGAAAGATAATTATCTTTATAATATTAAAGATATCGACATGCAATTGAAATTAATAAATTATTGCAAACGATTTGGAGGAATACTTTGACGCATAAAATTCCTTCTTTTTGTGTCACCTCTTTTCTAGAATTAGATTATATACCTACATATATAAGGTAAGATTTTATTTTAAGTTTTATACATAAGTATATAATGTTACAGATATTATTTTATTAAGTATATCTATTAAAAACCAAAAGAACAACAAAAAAATTGAAAATCGTTTTTATTTTAATTTAAAAAGGGAGGAAAACCGGGTCGTCTAAATTACAAAGTGAGATAACAATATTGAGTGGGTTATCATATAAAAGAGCGTTACTAATTTATTTTAAAACCAATTTTTATTTATTTTTATGCCTGATAGTTTTTGATTTATTAGGCAAACTGTCGAAAAAAATACCGTTCCTCCCGCTTATCTCCGAAGTTTACGTATCGAATATTCTAAAACAATTATAAGTAACTAGCAAACGCCCGCGGCTTCGCTCACGTTAACTTCTGAGTTATGCTTTACTATGGTGGTTTAATTTCCAAAATTCCTGCATTACACACCATTTTGCCCACAAAATTTTCTCTTGCTTCCTGGTAATAGTCACATATTGATTTTGAAAAATTCGATCGTCACAAAAAAGTTAAATATGGTGGCCATTTTTAGGGTTCCGTACCCAAAGGGTAAAAGCTCTTACTAAGACTCCACCGTACGTTCGTCCATCCGGCCGTGGTTGCTTGCTACCATGGTAAGACATATAAGTACAAAATTGTGGCCAATTCTTTTAAATTTTTACCAAAAATTCCTTTTCTATGCTCGCTGCGATAATCAGATATCAATTTTGAAAACAATCGGCCCAGTAACAAAAAAGTTCAAAATGGCGGCCACTTTTTAAAATGTTGACTACAAATTCTTTCTCTATGCTTGCTGCCATTGTCAAATATCGATTTTCAAAGCAATCGGCCCAGTAACAAAAAAGTTCAAAATGGTGGCCAAAAAGTTCATCATTTTTTAATTTTGACTACAAATTCCTTCTCTATGCTTGCTGCCATAGTCAGACGTCGATTTTCAAAGCAATCGGCCCAGTAACAAAAAAATTCAAAATGGCGGCCACCTTTTTTAAATTTTGACCACAAATTCCTTCTCTATGCTTGCTGCCATAGTCAAATATCGATTTTCAAAGCAATCGGCCCAGTAACAAAAAAGTTCAAAATGGCGGCCAGCTTTTTTAAATTTTGACCACAAATTCCTTCTCTATGCTTGCTGCCATAGTCAAATATCGATTTTCAAAGCAATCGGCCCAGTTACAAAAAAGTTCGAAATGGCGGCCACTTTTTTAAATTTTGACCACAAATTCCTTCTCTATGCTTGCTGCCATAGTCAAATTTCGATTTTAAAAGCAATCTGCCCAGTAACAAAAAAGTTCAAAATGGCGGCCACTTTTTTAAATTTTGACCACAAATTTCTTCTCTATGCTTGCTGCCATAGTCAAATATCGATTTTCAAAGCAATCTGCCCAGTAACAAAAAAGTTCAAAATGGCGGCCACTTTTTTAAATATTGACCACAAATTCCTTCTCTATGCTTGCTGCCATAGTCAAATATCGATTTTCAAAGCAATCGGCCCAGTAACAAAAAAGTTCAAAATGGCGGCCACTTTTTTAAATTTTGACCACAAATTCCTTCTCTATGCTTGCTGCCATAGTCAGACGTCGATTTTCAAAGCAATCGGCCCAGTAACAAAAAAATTCAAAATGGCGGCCACCTTTTTTAAATTTTGACCACAAATTCCTTCTCTATGCTTGCTGCCATAGTCAAATATCGATTTTCAAAGCAATCGGCCCAGTAACAAAAAAGTTCAAAATGGCGGCCACTTTTTTAAATTTTGACAACAAATTCCTTCTCTATGCTTGCTGCCATAGTCAAATATCGATTTTCAAAGCAATCGGCCCAGTAACAAAAAAGTTCAAAATGGCGGCCACTTTTTTTAAATTTTGACCACAAATTCCTTCTCTATGCTTGCTGCCATAGTCAAATATCGATTTTCAAAGCAATCGGCCCAGTAACAAAAAAGTTCAAAATGGCGGCCTATTTTTTAAATTTTGACCACAAATTCCGTCTCTATGCTTTCTGCCATAGTCAAATATCGATTTTCAAAGCAATCGGCCCAGTAACAAAAAAGTTCAAAATGGCGGCCAAAAAATTCAAAATTTTTCCTCCTCAAAATTTGAATCTCGAAAATCCCTTTCTGAATACGAATTCATGATATACCTAATACCAACCTAGGTACCAAATTTCAGATCTCTACGACTTTTAATTTCGCTGGAATCCCTGGAACAACGCAAAAATTACACTTTTGTATGGGAAAATCCCTTAAAAGTAGGATTTTTATCCCTTCCAATTTGAATTTCTGGAATCCCCGTCTTAGTACGAATTCATGACCTAATATCAACCTAGGTACCAAATTTCAGATCTCTACGATTTGTAGTTTTCCGGGAATCCCTGGAACAACGAAATAAATTTCACTTTTGTATGGAGAAATCCCTAAAACCAACGGTTTTTACCCCTTAAAATTTGAATTTCTGGAATCCCCGTCTTAGTACGAATTCTTGACCTAATATCAACCTAGGTACCAAATTTCAGATCTCTACGACTTTTAGTTTTTCGGGAATCCCTGGAACAACGAAAAAAATTACACTTTTGTATGGAGAAATCCCTAAAACCAACGGTTTTTTCCCCTTAAAATTTGAATTTCTGGAATCCCCGTCTTAGTACGAATTCATGACCTAATATCTACTTAGTTACCAATTTTCAGATCCCTACGACTTGTAGCTTTTCGGGAATTCCTGGAACAACGAAAAATATTTCACTTTTGTATGGGAAAATCCAAAAAACCAACGGTTTTTACCCCTTACAATTTGAATTTCTGAAATCCCCGTCTTAGTACGAATTCATGACCTAATATCAACCTAGGTACCAAATTTCAGATCTCTACGACTTGTAGCTTTTCGGGAATTCCTGGAACAACGAAAAAAATTTCACTTTTGTATGGGGAAATCCAAAAAACCAACGGTTTTTACCCCTTACAATTTGAATTTCTGGAATCCCCGTCTTAGTACGAATTCATGACCTAATATCTACCTAGGTACCAAATTTCAGATCCCTACGACTTGTAGCTTTTCGGGAATTCCTGGAACAACGAAACAAATTTCACTTTTGTATGGGTAAATCCAAAAAACCAACGGTTTTTACCCCTTAAAGTTTGAATTTCTGGAATCCCCGTCTTAGTACGAATTCATGACCTAATATCTACCTAGGTACCAAATTTCAGATCTCTACGACCTATAGTTTTGGCGGAATCCTTGGAACAACCAAAATCACCAAAATGCCTCATTCTTTTATATATATAGATAGGGGTTCATGTATATTTTACGGGAAAAATAAAATCAACTCTGTATCTATTATCCTTTTTTGGTATTAGCAATGAACCTCAATAAGGTTCGGTAAAAAAAGTGATCCTTACGGTTTTACTTTTTCTAATATAGTGCGGAACCTTCGGTGCGCGAGTCCGACTCGCACTTGGCCGATTTTATTTTCAATTTGAGGTGTTTTGGTTGGATTGGTCTTGAGGGTACGGAACCCTAAGTGCGTGCGTCACGGTTGTGCTGAAATTAAAATTTATAGACAAACTTACTTAATTAATTATAATATTATTTACTAATTTATTTATTTATCAGTGCAATTGTTTCAGGCCCATTCTTATTAATAGCGACGTCGGCACATGATGCAGGCACCAGGAATCAAGATGCAGGTTTTGCTTGGGACTCACGCCAGTGTTTGGTAACGCTGTTCAAGTATTCCTTACCATTTCTGCATTCCTAGTGACTAGTGAACTCTGTCGACGATGGCGTTCGTGAGAATGGGAACTAGTTGTTGCAAATAAAAATAAAACCCACGCCATCTTACTAGAAAGTTTGTTGGCCGTGCCATAAAAAATGCCATCTATAGAGGAATGGCTAAATGTAGTTGTACTAAAGCGAATGTCACAATTTACGAATTTTCAGTTATGGACTTGTACAACGCCATCTATCGAAGAATGGTTACTACCTACAGACGTTGGCTGGCTGGGTGGTTGGGCTGTCTCGAACGCACCCGCATAATTCTAAAATATTATGGTCAAAGATCCGAACCTACATCGACCTTCACAGAGCTGACAATAGAATGAGATATGAGACCTATTTTATAATAAATTCAGTATATTAGAAAATATTTTAAAAATGGCTTTGCTGGAGAAATCCTGGACAAAATATTTTTAATTATTTAAAAAAAATGTTTTTTTATAAAATTTTGCCATATTAAGATAGTAAGAAATTTTTACAAATAATGGACAATATATAAATAGACAACCCTATGTCGGCACATTCTCATGTTTCATACTTCAACGGTAGTGTATTTTTTTTAAATCTTTGCAAAATTTTATGAAAATCATGTTTTAAAATTAAATAGTTAAAAATATTCTGTCCAGGATTTAATTAATTTGTTCCAGCAAACCCATTTTAAATATAATATTTTCTTAAAGACAACTGCCCATAATAATAACCTCCTCCTTCTTTTGTTTTTCGAAGTCGGTTAAAAAAATATCAATATGATAATATGGATATATTATTTCCATGTCCTCACAAGATATCTTAAAAAAATAAATAGACTAATAGACTAATTTTATTATAAATAAAATTAAGGTCGATGTAGGTCCGGCTCCCCTACATAGTACAATCAGAAATTAACGGAATCGGTAAATAGTAAATACCCTCAGAATACAGAATGAGTAAATACCACTATAAAAGTTATTCCTTGCTTTGTGGTAAATACCACAGAAAACGAAAGACACTAGAAGTAGCATGTGGGTGTTACCCTGAGGTGTTACGCGTGTCGCCACTAGTAGTTTAATTTAACTCTTGCTCCACATGTACACTCAGTGATCAGTCGCTGTCAAAAATGCATATACATTCCTTGCTCTGTGGTAAATACAACTCCATCTATGAAAGAATGGCTACTTTAATACTTACCGGTGCAACTCCTCATCTTTTCTACAATCCTAGTATAAGTTGAACTAAAAGAGACTATTGGGGACTTCGTCGATACAGGCACGCGGACGCCGGGGTCCGGGCCGCTCCGGGCGACTTAAAACCTAATTTCGATTGTAGGTATTAGAGTTTATTTTTCTTTGAACAACTTGTGGCCATAGAGAACTATATTAATATTTTTTCTATCCATTACAACACTCAAATTTAAGAATTAGTTTCTACGAATGTAATATCAATAAACATGCTTGCATTAATGATTTAGCTAGGAAAACAGACATTGTAAAATATTTTAAAGTAAAAGAAAATTAGAATCACACATTTTATCTTGTAATTTCGGCACCTCTCTTGGATTTTTGTAGTAATCTGTGTTGGCAGCATCGTTGTAACGACAAGGAGCAGATACAAGTTTAATAAAAATTTGTAAACCTTGAAAATAATGGTACACTTCGGTGTCATACATTTTTTTACAGGTGATTGTATTTAATTTGGGTTATCTTAATCAAAGAAAATTAATTATTCGATTTGAACCTTTTTTCCGAAACAAGTTAAACATTATTTAGTAATGGCAAATTCTTTCCAAAAAACCAAGTTTACATGCCACTACAAAGAGTCAAATAATTTTTAAATGTACACCAATTCGAAGTCGGGGAATGTTTCGTTCAATCATTAATAGTCCTTCGTATTATAAAACTTGATGTGCAAAGAAACGACAAAATTATCGACAATACGAAAGACTATTAGTGATTGAACGAAACATTGGTCAAAAATGCATAATATTCATTCCTTGCTCTGTGGTAAATACAACGCCATCTATGAAAGAATGACTACTTTAATACTTACCGGTGCAACTCCTCATCTTTTCTACAATCCTAGTATAAGTTGAACTAAAGTGACTATTGGGGACTTCGTCGATACAGGCACGCGGACGCCGGGGTCCGGACCGCTCCGGGCGACTTAAAACCTTATTTCGATTGTAGGTATTAGAGTTTATTTTTCTTTGAACAACTTGTGGCCATAGAGAACTATAATATTTTTTCTATCCATTGCAACACTCCAATTTATGAATTAGTTTCTACGAATGTTAAAGCAATAAACATGCTTGCATTAATGATTTAGCTAGGAAAACAAACATTGTAAAATATTTTAAAGTAGAAGAAAATTAGAATCACACATTTTATCTTGTAATTTCGGCACCTCCCTTGGATTTTTGTAGTTATCTGTGTTGGCAGTGTCGTTGTAACGACAAGGAGCAGATGCAAGTTTTATAAAAATTTGTAAACCTTGTTAAGTGGACTAGTTTTAAAATAATGGTATACTTCGGTGTCATACATTTTTTTACAGGAGATTGTATTTAATTTGGGTTATCTTAATCAAAGAAAATTAATTATTCGATTTGAACCTTTTTTCCGAAACAAGTTAAACATTATTTAGTAAAATGGTTTTCACAATACATTAGTACACTAATCAGCAATATTAAACAAAAGTCAATACTAAACACTATCATTTAATAAGGCTATAGTGTTAAAAAAGCTGATTTACGGTAGAAAATATGGAAATATTAAAAAAACGCGGAAAACTCGGTCACTTCGGTTTTTTTAAAACGGATCAAATTGGTTTTAGATAATTGGGTGATGTATCTTCCCCATAGGTTTGATCCAATAAATATGGGACACGCTGTATATACAGTATAATAATATATAAATGATGATACTTCTTTTGTCCGTGTGTACTGTACTATACGTTAAAACGAATGAACCGATTTTGATGAATTTTGTTGTGTGTATGGTTTTTGAATTGCTTACATTAACAATTGGACCCGGCAGATGGCGCTGCAATTATGACAAACGTCCGTTGGGATCAATAGTAACATGTGTAGCATAACTGAAAGAAACGACGACATTCATTGAAGGAGGTCTTTCTAGTCAGGGTCCATTCTGCATATGGTATATTTATTATAACACGGTGCTTTCCTTAATAAGACCAAATTGTAAAATTTTAGATGGCATGGAAACCCGGGCGCGAGCGATGCTCCCCCTGACTTTTTGGCCGCTCTTTATGGCGGGGATAATGGGGACGAGGGCTCGATGGACGAGGAATATCTGGATTTTGAAGAGGTAAGCGGAGATGAGGGTGGAGAAGAGGTACTGATTGCTTTTTTCTATTTTTTGTTTTTCAAACTCATGCAGAGATAAAATTTTACTGTCTCTTTTGTAGATTGAGCCGGTTCATCGAGCTTCCTCTTCACCGTTCCCCCCATCATATTCTCCCATAACACGGCACCCATCACCAACACCGTAAGTTTTTTATTTTATTACTAGTGCAAGCGAAAACCGACACTATGGTGACAAACCTTTTCATTCCGTGACCGTACAATGTATCATAATTGTAACAGAAAATACGGAAAAGACATACTCTTTTGTGGAATCTACTTACCTAACATAATCTTAACTACGTTACTAACATTCAGGTTATTTTTCTTTCGCCAGCTTGAAGCACGTAAAATGAATAATTGTTATTAATCTTGTCGGATTTTTAAAGTACATATTTATGATTGAACTCAATTTAGTTAATTAAAAATTTAGAACAAACTATACACTGCAAACAAACTAACTTTGTTTTTTTATATAAAATGTAAAAAATAAAACAAAATTAAAAAGTATAATATAACTTTATATTTTATAACAAATATAGAATTGCGTACTGAAATAAACAGTACGGGTATAGTGAATAAATGAATATTTACAATAGATTTATTAAAGCTACAATTAAATACATAATACGAATTTTAAAACAATTCTTATTTACAATAATTATAATGTCACCTAATTGTTATTATTAAGTACCTACTTAACGGAACAGTCATTAAATAAAGGCAGTTCATTTATCATTCTTATGATTTACGATAAAAAATCTATTTACAATTATCATAGTACAGAATCGTATGAATAATAAATAGGACGGCATAAAGTCATATTTTAAAAATAATATCTATAAGGCACTCTCGTTGTATGAATACTGATATCGTTTTGTGTGTTCTTAATACGACGTCGAACTGCTGTCTGGTCGGAGTTGTTTAGTTTGGACATCATCGTAAGCTATAGTGAACACGCTCTTTTTCTCCGTGATCGGTAAACGTTTTGTATTAGCAGCCTGTTGAACCAGCGTACTCATTGCGATGCCAGAATCATTGTCATCTACTTTTGATGTAACTATCCTCTGCGCAGCATCCCCACCGATATTAATTTTAGAAACATGAACTTCAGATGTAGCTCTTTTGTCATCTTCATAGTTAGTCGAAATGGATATACTATGTGTTAAAGCGCTCTCTGAAACGTCTTTATGTTTATCGTTTTTATTTTTGACGTCATCTTGATTAACATAAATCGGTTGGTGTTCTAAAGATTGCCTTTGCGCAGGAACTTTAGACGGCGCACCTAAGTATTTAGGTATATGAGTTGGTTGAACATGACAAAGAGGGTTTTGATTTTCATATTGATGCTCGTATCTATGCTCAGAATGTTGCAATAATGGGTGTACATCAGGCAACGGCCCCTCGGGAACTGGCGTGACTCTACCTTCTTTTAACAAACGAGGGTGTATAAACTCAGTTTCTTTTTCTTTGAAGTTTTTTTTTACCTCACCTCCATGACCTTGGCTTTCCTTACTTATTATTTTTCCGTAGCGAGCACTCTTTTCTTTCAACTCTTGATCTGCTTTTGCTTTAGAGGGTCTTTTAGGTTTGTCTGGTATTATTTTATCGGATGTCGAAGGTTTGGCATTTCCATTTGACTTTTTGCCATACCATTGCATATAGCGAGGTAAACTCTTTTGTGCTGGTTTAGTGGTATCTGAGGTTTTTGTTGGATCGATATCCGCAACTTTCTTTGCAATTTCTTTACCAACTTTTATCTCTGATTTCGATATTATAGGTTTCTCAGGCTCATCTAAATCGGTTGTTTGGATTTTGGTATCTGATTTTTCTAAAACTCGTTCGCGTTCTTCTGTTGAAGACCCCTGTCGTGAAAATATTAGATTTCGTCTCTCTTTGCTAGCCGAACTTCCAGTACTTTTGCTACTTTCTTGGTCATATCTTTCTTTTGAAATACCTTCAATTGAGGCTGGTAAATGTTTTTCCGATCTCCGTTTTATTTTTTCATCAAGTGAATCTGATATTTCCATTAGAACAGCTCTTCGTGATTTTAATTTACTTTCTCCATCTGTGGCTTTTATTTGTGTAGAGCTTACAACTTCATTTTTTGAAGTGGTTACTGTGCTTTTTGTCACATCACCATAATGTTTTATTCGTTCTTCTCTTTCATTTGTCTTACTAATTTTAACATGTTTTTCACTTTCCAATGAAGGCGAAGCATCACTTTCTTCAATAATGGGAGTTTTAATTTTTCTTTTCAGTTCATAGACTCGAATACTGCGCCTAGGATCTTTATATTTAATTTTTTTCTTAGGTTTCTTTCTTTTTATCCAAACTACCTTTTTTGTATTATCTGAAGTCATCTGAGATTCATCTTCACTATATGAATCGTTGTCACTTCGAGATTTTCTTATAACATCTTTGAGCAAAAGAGGCTCTGTTTGTGTTCCAATATGACATTCAGTTTGTGTTGCCATGACCGAATGTCCCGGTAAACTTTGGGTTTCTAATTTACTTTCACCTTGTGACGCTGTTTCTTGATTTTGTAACATTCTCTCACGCTCAATAAGTATTTGATGAAGAAGTTCGTTTTGTTTTCTTAGTGAAGATTCAAGAAGTTCTTGATGAATTGAAGATTTGTTTTGCATTTCTAGTAAAGCAGATTGAAAATAGTCTGATTTTAAAGGAACAGTACCCGGCACATCTGGTGGCAAGTTAGAATACTCATGCAATTGATTCTGATCAATACCAATATGTGATCGTTGTCCAATACTTTTACTTTCTTTGTCATTTGATATATTATCTAAATCTGTTACTACTTTGCTCATCCTTTCTCTTATATTATTAGCTTCTTCTCCTTGTTCTCGGATGAATCTTTCCATTAAGAGCTCCTTACCATTGTCGACAACTACATATTGTTTGTGAGGAATCAATGTCACTGGACGTTGATTTTGAACAGGAAGATTAACGTAGCGTTCTTCATCATTTTTACCTCGCGTTACAAGCCTTAGTATTTCAGTATTACCTTCTTTGATAAAATATTGATCTCTGCCTAGGGAAGTTGGAGCATTAAATTCACGTTTTATCCTGTGTTCCTCTCTATCGTGTAAGTTTCTATCAGCATCAGACTTGAGGAAGGCACCAACGTCAGAACCTCGGTCGATTTCATGTCGACGTATCGAATCGTTATCTTGATCTTTGTGTTCATGATGTAGTGTAGCAATCCTATCGTATCCATTTTCTAAATCTTCTATATATTCTTTATGTTTGTTTGCAAAAGCTTCCTGAAGTTGCATTTCTTTTGTATATATTATATTCGGACCATCCCTGTAAAGAATTATTAAATGTTATAATGCAATATAATATTATGTCATAATCATCAAAATATTATGTCATCTCTTCAACAAAATATGAAATTTTAATAATAAGGTAAACCAAATCACCTTTGTCTCAAGGATTGCCTGGTGTCATCGTATTTGTAATCATTATCAGCAGCATTCTGTACAAATTCGTGTCGGATACCGCCAGGGGTTGAAGCTGGTTTACTTGGCTCTTTTGATTTATAATTTCTTTTATTGAATTTCCATTGTGTTGGTTTCGTCCTCAAATCCGTTTGTTCTGCGCTCCAGGCCTCCCGTCTTCTCCACTCAGGTGCTTGTATTGACTTATTTTCTATGTTTTGCGTCGACTTGTTTTCTCTGCCAACTCCCTTGTCGCGAACCACTAAATGCACGTCGTCCTCTGTGGAGTTGACACGTATCACTCTTTTCCTAGAATTTATTAATGGATATCTATGTACCTATCTGATCTAGCTTCTTCTACATGATTTAAATGTTTAATATTAGTGAAGTGCATTTTTGGTAACAGTGTAAATTAATAAAGTGTAATATAAAGTTACAAAATAAATAAAATAAAAGTAATATTTTCAAAATGAAATATTATGGAGCAAATTAATACAAAAGCGCTAATTTGAGAAATTTTATCATTAGAAAAAGATTAAAATTACCTTGGTGGCATGTATAAAGGACAGCCCTCACAAATACAGCAACATATAAGCAGTAATAATACTAAGGCTATTAATATAGCTAGTAAAATTAATAGCCAAAATAACAACCGGCTTTCTGCTTTATATACACCCTGAAACAATTAAACAAATATGTAAGTAAACTACAACATAATAACACAAATAACTTCCAATTAAAAAAAAGTTACCGAGTTGCTTTCATCGGTTGTTGATGTTTGTTCTTTATGGTCATTGGTAGTGGAGTAAATTGTTGTATTTTTAGCTAGTTGCTCTTGAAGTTTTGCCACATTAATTGCAGTGTTTCCGGCCATACGAACTACTGCAGTTACAACGCTTCTAGAAAAATGAAAATATTAATTGTAGATTAAAAATATATTGGCAATTAAAATCTTCAAGTAGTAACCATGCAACACTTACTTTTCTTGACTAGACTCCTGGCTACCTACGTTTTCCGTTTCTTTATCTTGATTATTTTTATATGGTTTAATATCTATAATAGTAACTTTTCCTCCTGAAAGAGTGCTCAAGACTTCTTCAAGTTTCTTCCTGTCAGGATTTCCACCAGGTACGATGAATGACATTGTTCTCGTCTTACTTTCAGGAGGATAAATTTTTACCGTAGTAGTTGAAAATAGTTTGGGTACCCCAAGATCATAAGCTCTTATGGACAACATATAAACTTCACTCTCCTGTTCACTATCGTACTGTCGCTTTTTCCTATGAACATTTTGCTTTTTCGTCCTTTTCAGAGCTTCTAAAAGATAGAGTTCACCTGAAAGACAATAAGCATCGATTTTAGTAACGTATAAGTAAGCTGCTTCTACGAAATACATTAGCATACTACTTATGTGCGACAACATACCCGTTTCTTCATTAATCGCAAACTTTCCTTCACTGTTGCCTTCAATTATTTCATATCTGACTACATTATTTGGTGGCTCAGCGTCTTTGTCGACTGCCTTAACATACGCCGCCGAAGTAAAATTATTTAAATTTGGCGATAATACAAACTCATACAACTCCCTTTCAAATTCTGGTGGGTTATCATTTACATCTAATAACTTAATAATTAATGGCACTGTTACTCTTAAACCTACACCGTCGTTATCTCTAGCCTCTACTAAAAAATGCAAGTCTGGCATAGCTTCTCGATCGAAACCATGATTATTTGTTGCCACAGTTATCAATCCTGATATGGGATCTAAGTTCAATGACGTATTTAAATATCCTAATATGGCAGTGTATTGGAGTTTCCCATAATCTCCCGTGTCTACGTCATCTGCAGCTACTTGTACGACTCTTGTACCGGCTGTCACGTTTTCTGGTAGTTCTACATCATAAGAGAGCGCCAGAAACACGGGAGCATTATCGTTGACATCGTTTAAGTAGACAGTCACATTTGCAGTTGCTGACAAGTTAGTTGCTGGACCAAGCTCTTGTGCCAAAATCTGAAACAATAAATTCCTATTAGACAAAGCTTTTGCATATGAAGCAGTGATAGAACACACCTCATTTGTAATGTGCTCAGGGATTCAAAATTCAATTCCCGGGCACGCACCAAAATTTTCAGAGCAATATGCATGCTAAGAAACTAAACATCACTTGCATAGCGGTGACAAAAAAATAGTGGCGGCTGAGAGTTCACCACTTTAGGGCCTTTTAAAATTGCGCTTTGCAAATCAAAATGCTTACACCTCAGATGAAAGTAAATTGTTTGTTATATTTGCAGCGAGCATTCTTAGTAACTTTGCAAAGATTTGATGCTCACCTGAAATATAACTGATTTCCGAGCCTCGAAGTCCAGCATGGTGTTGTCTCGCACTTTGATGATGAACTGGGCATGTCTCTTGGCGACTGTTGGGGATATTTCGAACGTTCCATTGTTCCCCACCAGCGTAAGCGAGAACACCCCGTTCTTCCCGGCGTCATTGTCATTCACTTGTGGAATGTACGGGTCGTTGAACACTAGCGCCGTGCCTTGTGGAGCGTTCTCATCCAAATACGTGATGTAGCTGAAATTAATTTGGAATAATTTGAGACGTAGAAAATATTTCTCTTACTGATCTTTAAGTAAAGTATCTAACTGAAATATCAGATGATAAATGGTGGTGATACAGTTGAAGAGGAAGACATTGTTATAGTGTTTACTTGGAAACTACGAAGGAGTATTACTATCCCTATCGGTTGCCACACAACATCACACCGGAATGTAAAAATGACGAAGCCTTACAGATGGAAACAAATTTAGAAATTATAACACTGAACTGGCATGTATGAGGAACCTTCCACAAATGTTGTGAAAGTCTAATTTTGTTCTTGGCAAGTCTGACCTAGGAAGGAGTTAGCAGCCTCCATTAAAGAGGATGAGAAGATATACGATGAATTCTTATAGCGGTGACTCAGACCTGTGCCTCGGAGAGCACGTTAAGACATCAGTCCTGTATAATATGATCCTCTCCGGTCTTGTCCTATCAGATTATGAGAATAAGAAATAGGAACTGCGCTCGTGTTTGCGAACACTCTAAATAATTGTCATCATCATCATCATCATCACATCAGCCTGCGGACGTCCACTGTTGAACATAGGCCTTCCCAAGTGAGCGCCACCACACCCTGTCCTCAGCCTTCCTCATCCAGCCGCTTCCCGCCACCCGCTTAATGTCGTCGGTCCAACGAGCTGGAGGACGCCCCACGCTACGTTTACTTGTACGCGGTCTCCACTCCACGACTTTTCGGTTCCACCGGCCATCGCCCCTGCGACACACGTGACCTGCCCACTGCCACTTCAGCTTGCTAATGGTTTGGGCTATGTCAGTAACCTTGGTTCTCCTGCGGATCTCCTCATTTCGGATTCTATCCCTCAGGGAAACTCCTAACATAGCCCTATCAATGGCCCGCAGCGCGACTTTAAATTTGTTGATCAGGCCGTGTGTGAGTGTCCACTTTTCAGCGTCATAAGTGAGGACGGGAAGGACGCACTGGTTGAAAACTTTAGTTTTCAGGCTTTGAGGAATTGACGAAGAGAAGACTTGATTCAATAATTGTAATGACTTGATTGAAATAATTGTAGAGCACTATAATATTATGTTCGCGCACATATGATATCTCTGCAGAGATAACCTCCGCGTGACCAGCCCCTCTATTCCGTATCTCACTGAAGATCACTCAATGGCCTTCAATGACATTCATTTTGTATATGCATTGAGGGTTTTCCACAAAATATTATTTTCGGTCCACTTAATACAGCAGCAATGTACAGCGATCTATAGACAACAATGATTATCACTGAGATACAGAATAAGGGCCCAGGAGTCTAATTGCGTAAGAAAACGCATTCATCATAATCGTAAGCGAATTCTAGTCCTCGAGACATAAATCAGCGAAACAATCAGCGCGCAAGATTTGTTCACGATTACGATAACGAGGCATACGTTTTTCTTGCTCAATCGCCTAGCGTACCAATCGGAAGGACATGTCATTATACTTACGACTCATTCTCGAAGTAGGGTGGCGAGTTGTCCCTCTCAGGCAGTATGAAAGCCAGCTGCACGGTCGAGGACATCGCTTCGGGCTCCTCCCTGGACAGCCGCACCTCCTCCGCGACCACAGTGAGCAGGATCGGCGCGCCCGCGTGCGATATTGCTGCGATCTCCTCAATCGGCCGCTCCAGGGTCACTTCACCTGGAAATGAGAATCGAAATCGGTCAAAAATTGATTAGAAAGACGTTCACCTAATGTTGAGTGATTCGCCTATGTCAGACGAGTATGCATTGCAATATCATGCGACGCACTAACTTGCATCACCCTGAGACATCAGGTATCTACAATTATTCTACAGCAGTAGGACCTACCCGGACCACAGGAATTTGTAATCCAGACGGTTTCTGTAAAAGGAGAGTCTTACCACGATTAAACATTTAGGACTGTAAAAATATCCAGTCGGTCTGAAATACATTATTTACACAATAAAAAAGATTCCGACGAATTGAGCACCTCCTCCTTTTTTTGAAGTTACTGTTAAAAATAAGATATTGCCATCTATTGGAAGATGATCGAACTATGTCAAACTTGTTCACGTTATGTACCTAACACCAACTGTCTTGGTAGAAATGTCTGCTCCATCGGGAGTGATTTCCCTCCGGGGATAGAGTGTGCTTTCCTACTATTACGTTTGTTTTCAAAATCCTCGCTAGATGGCGATTTATTCAATTTTAATTTGCAAAAAGGAAAACTACTTTCTAATGAACTATAAAAATCTGTACCTACACACTGCAGTAATTGTCTCATTTTGATAATAATACTATTGAACGTTGACACGTTTAACTGTTTGTGAAATAAAGGCGGCATAAAATTAGTCCCGTGTAATTTTACTCTTGCAGTCACAAGACAGCTTGTTGTGACTAAGATACGTCCAGACTCTCCAATGAGTGTATGGAATGGGCATTATTATAATATTTACACCATGAATGACAACTCCAGTCACCCACGCGCACTCTGATCACAAAGGGAAATTATAATGACTCATTACCACATTACAGTTCTGAGTTCCCTCATTGTGCGGATTCCACTCGATCTTACAATAAATCGGGACTTTCTAAAGTTAAGATAACAATCACCGATATGAACCCATGAATGAGCCCATCTGATGATCTGTACATTTTACATAAACGTTCTTCATTCAATAAAAGGGTTTCGCCATCTGTCAAATTTCCCGCTAATATGCCGCAATAACGACCGAAATTCTGGCTGTGGAAATGCGTGTGCGGACCATGGACTTTAGTATACCTAATACGTCCATGGTGAGGACTATTAACAAGTAGGTATAGTGATCATTAGCGTGGACCGCGGTCCATAAACAATACTGCGGTCGGCTTAGTACTGAGGCCGTTGGTGTCAAAAGAAACATTTTTGACACCAGTAACCTGGCGACTTTTTTTAACTGTTTGTCGGGTTCAGTGTATTTGTCTAATATTACAATAGAATATTCTTTGTACTCCTCTCTGTCTTCTTGTAAACCTTTCTATGTTTTTGCCTACCTTTCTATGTAATCGCCAGTTCAAAAATAGGATTCATTCTATATTTCTTAGAGTTTAGACAAACGTTTAACCAGAATGTCATTTCATCTAACGTGTTTTAGTGAACGAAGTGTTCTTTAATAAGAACATATTAACTAGGAATGCCTACATAATCTATTTGTATGGCTAAAATATTTTTAACTGTAGTTGTAACTTATGCGAGTTATATCTCATGTATTTCTATCGGATATAATAAATTTTAGCTACCCACTAACTACCACGTGCGTTATGCAATCTAGAAATGCTACCGGCTTCTGAGCTTTCTGACTACAAGTCAACAAACTACTAACTTCAAAAACATTTTTACTTTAACTTTTATATGTGTTTTTTGTGTTACAAAATTTTTATAGAAAATGGTGAAAAAAAATCTCAGCATATTTAAGTATGGAACGCTCTCCGCGTGTTTACGTTAGGTTACCCGTTGAAAGAATATAGTAGTGGAAGGGCATTCATTTTTAAATTATATCTGCGATCTATACCTAAATGGTTTGCTCTATTTAGGTACATCCCGTTCTAAGTACTTTGAATCCAATAGTTGCTTCTAGAGTCACAGTCATAGTTACGTCTAGTTAACGCTTTACCACTGCGCATTGTTTCACGAAACAACAAAAAATATCTCACCCAAGAGCCTTAGTTGGCACTGAATAAAACATAACGAAAGCGATGTTTTTGTTTGTAGTAGGTTCACTACATAAAGAGGAGCGAAAGCGGGACGAACTGAGATTTGTCAAAGCCTTACAATCAGTAGCAGCCTATACGACATAATATATTATGTATATCGACACATATTATGTAGATTCTATCTAGAATGCACAGTGCAATAATAAATAATTTAACTAGCTATAAAAATACATCAAAATTACCAAAAACAACTTAGATAGAAACTTCTTTGCATCGGCAATAAGCAAATCAAATTTCAAAGCATAACTCGCGTGTCGACCACAATCGACGTGTTCTTCAGAGGTTAATTGTTATTGTTTGTCATTAATGTGGACACAGCTTCAGGGTAGCGGGAACTTTTAAATAAATTTCAAATGCATTAGTTTAATACATATTCAATGAATAATGAATTACATTTTATAATTTTTAAAACAACGTCTGACCGGCATCAGACGTGCCAATCGATTGCCTGTCGGGCGGTCACCCCGCCTTATACATCACAGGATTAGTAAGATACTTGAATATTTAGTACCTAAACAATACAGATATTCGCAAAATAGGACTACATTAAGCACAACTAGAACTGGTTTTTAGAGGTCTCGATGAGTCAAAAAAAACATTAAGTAAAGGTAATTTCTTAGAATTCGTACTAGAACTTTTAGAACTTATTTTCGAGAAACGATGGCAGACATGCATCTTGATAATCTAGGCACGACTCTGAGTGCACTATATAAGATGAAAAGCAGAGGAAAAGTATCGTGGCCCGTTAGAAAATCTGATTGTTCCCCATAATGTTCTGAAAACCTGTTATTCTGAGATGAGGGGATATTCAATAAAAATGGCACAGAAAAGATAAAATAGCTGTTCTCTACCCATTTTTCTGTACCATTTTTGATTACGGGGCTGCCCTCAGAATGAAAAGGGTTTGGCTATAGCCTACTCTGTGAGCCCTCTACTCTGGCCAAGTGCGGGTTAGTAGGCATCGCACACTTTTAAGAACTTTTGTGGTAAACACACAGGAGTAGGTACTGTTTGTAAATGGATCGTAAAAAAAGGTGTAAGCAGTATTAAAGTTTTTATTATGTTCTTTGTGAAGGAGTTATTTCAGAAAACTACTATTTTTACCTGTCAAGAAGGCTTAGAACGAATAATACCACATAAAGTATAACAGTCTCTCACAATAAGTTTGCCAAGAGTTTGTCTTTGACGTGCAATACATTGGGGCTCTTGGAGCGAAAAAATAACTTGTGGAATGGAAACCTATTTATACCTAAACGAACTTATTCTTAGAGTATCCAAACATTTCCAAAGATTCCTTCGTTTGTCATTGAGTTGCAAGCTTAAATAATGTAGATATACACAATTTATTTACTTTTAAATATTTACCAGTAAAAAGCTTCACTACCAAAATCATTAATTTCTACATATAGGTATAAAGTAAACTGCAAAAACCATTAGTACTACAAAATGACTACAAACCAAGAGTAGACCGTAGCTTTGTTAAATTACTTTCCGTTTAACAAGTCTCTACCTACGTTAACAACATTATCTGTAAATGGATAAAGAGGCGTAGTCATTTGATGAAGTCACAACAGACGGCTATTGTTGTCAAGACTTTTGAATGCTATTCAACAGTATCACTCTATTCTGAAAACTGTACGACTAGAAAGCGATTGTTTACAATAGAAAATACACAAATAGAGCGCATATTTCAGAGCAGTGAAGTAAAGATGAGAAGTTTGCATTGAATGATAGAAATATAACTAAGCTAGATTCTAGTTAGCGAGAGCTAACTAGAATCTGTATGCATGTCTATGGAAAAGTCCAAAATTTTCCTACTTCATGTATACCTAACTCTTTACCTACAACTGTGAATAGTATAGCAATCAGAATTAAATCATAAACTTTTGATTAATTGCAGTTTGTCTTATTAACTTTTTTTTAAAAATAGGTATTGAAAATAGATTTCATAGACTAATGAATCTTTAAAACGTAATGAAGATGTATGTTTTCTCAATCCAGTCCAAAGCTGTCGCTCTTTAGGGTACGTTTGAGAACCATGAATAGGTACAGCAAGTTATTGTAAGACGCGAACCCACTATTATATTCCTAAACCAGAGGTATTTATTTGCTCTCGTTACGCATCGCAACGCGACCAATGTAAATAAGACATAATATTATGAAATAAGGCGGTCCGCGTTCAAACAATGGCAGCAAAACGACAGCGGGTATGCCCTAATGAGGTATTATTCGGTAAATCTGCAAAATGTTTGCATTTGTAGAAAAGCTCTTCAATAACTCCCTAGCCACCACACCTTTGTATAAACCCTAATGATCTGACTAAATGTCTGTTTAGCGAATGCTTACGAGGTGTCTTTGCCGCACCTTCTTTTTTAGGTGGTCGTTAATTTAGTTTTAATTTCCATACTAATACCCAATCTAAATACCCAACTAAATTGTATCAAGTAAGTAAATTGGTCACCTCCTTTTTTTGAATTCATTCACAGAAAATTGTGATCATGTGGTCGGCTTAATCAGGCTTTCAATTTCCATCTGGCATTTGCCAATGTGAATAAAATCCGCTCGCGTTAACGCGATTTTGCTCGGCTTTTTAAATTTACTCGGTTCGTACTTTGTCATCCAAAGCCAGGAACTAAGCACTGCTTAGCGGTTAATTTTCAAAGTTTGGTGCTAAAGTTGGATTTCATTTCGCTAAAATGTTAAATGACTGTTAGTTTAATCTCTGTTTTGAGTGAAACCCGGCACGCGATGCGGCGTGAGCGCGGGTCAAGAGGGTGGTAACAGGGGTTGATAAGAAACTAGGATATCCTACAGAAGTCAACGAACAACGTTGATGAATTCCGACGCAAAAACTTCGAAAAAACACTGATCCAGTATCGGGAATGAGAACGGAAACAGATGTATATTTATGGTGATCATTTATGTGGTATTACGACTTCTTAATGCTCTATGTAATGTCATGGTTATCAACAACTTGATTTATAACATTGCTTTTTTGGTATTAGTATTTAAGTAGCTACATAAATGGTCATATTTTATAAGGCCGAAAGACAGGAATGCATAAAGGACATTTAATAAAAATTGGACAGTAAGCGGGACTTTTAATAAAAGTATTGCAGTATGCATGTATTGAATTCTTTGTATAAAATAAGCTGGAAATTGCTCGTTAATTCCCAGAGGCATGAACTTTCAGATTATTAAAATTAATCCAGACGAGAATTTGCTTTGATGGGAAATATTCGCGTGTAGGTACAGTATAATAATATATATTTTTGGTATTTAGGTCGCAAAGTATACTCTTTCTTTTATTCAAACTAACTACGCTTTGCATTATTGCAATTCATTCTTTTCTCGAAATTCAGCCCACAGTATAAAGTCATTCCGTGCTCTTTGATTCAGCCCCAAGTTTATTTCTAGGGTTAAATTCGAAAAACGAAATGTTAACATAACGTCGAAATTGGTTCCTCATTAAATCATAATGAACAACAAGATCAAAATATTGTTCTTTAAAACCACAAAAGTATATCTACCAAAAAAACGCGCATCATTGCTAAAGCTCTTGGCCCTAGCAAACTGTTTTCCATACGTAGACAATATTAAAAAAAAATAGGTACAAAAGAGTTTTTCTGAATTTTGACTAAATTTTCATGTATAATGCATCAGGGTAAGCTAGCTAGCAAGTGTAGGTACCTAAAGGTAAACAGAGTACAATAATGTTTATGGGCAAAACTACTATTACCTACTTTTAATGCAAATCGAAGTCGCCGGATCGAAATGAGGTAATCCATTACTTTCAAAATAGACGTTAAGGATTCAATTTATTCTAATGGATCCCCGCAAGTTGTGGCTCTCGACATGCTAATCTGAGCCATTGAATGGCTTCTTGTGTCTTCTTTGCTGACTCTAACGGTTATGGCCATTATAAAGTTTATGCATCTGGAATACAGATTTACCTAAACTTGCAGCCATGTCAAAGATACGGCCCGCGGGCCACGTCCGGCCCTAAGACCATTTCAATATACCTTACCCGTCCGCCGGCTCCATCAGAAACTATCTAGGCTAACTGATGAACATCTACTATCAGTTTTGAAAATAACTACCATGAATAAAGAATATGTCAACTGACATCATAATAAGAAGAAAACTCAGGTGTCCAGCTCTTCTAGGTCAAAATAATAATAATAAATCTTACAAGTGCTCGAGATCGTGCAAGGTTTTTAGCTTTGTCTGAAAAATAATCTGGCTATTGGCTCCACGCCCTGCCATTTAGGAATCTCGGCACTCTTCTCGAAAATGAAACTTTCCGTGTAGCAGTAGGACTCAGGTTGGGTGCACCACTGTGCCACGAGCACAGGTGTCCGTGTGGAAAAGAGGTAGACAAGTTTGGAATTCACGGACTCTCTTGCCACAGAAGCGCCGGTAGGCTTTTTCGGCATGGTTCCCTCAATGATGTTATAAAAAGAGCTCTTGCCACCATTGATATTCCTGCCCTATTGGAGCCAGCAGGAATTAGTCGTGATGATGGCAAGAGACCTGATGGATTGACGCTGGTTCCCTGGGAACGGGGTCGGGTGCTGATGTGGGACGCAACATGCGTTGACACATTGGCTTCGATTCATATCATGCAGGGAGACAGAATCAAAGCCGGGAGCCGTAGCTGAAACTGCTGAATCAGGTAAGCGTCGCAAATATGCCTCTCTATTAGAGAGTTACATGTTTGTCCCGTTTGCCGTGGAGACCCTGGGGCCATGGAGTCATAGTGCCAAAAAATTCATTCGAGAGCTTTCCCCGCGTT
This sequence comes from Coenonympha arcania, assembly GCA_036785405.1. NCBI lineage: Eukaryota > Metazoa > Arthropoda > Insecta > Lepidoptera > Nymphalidae > Coenonympha > Coenonympha arcania. Next base: position 1,499,815 of record CM072063.1, on the reverse strand, counting down.
TAATAACCTCAACTGGTGACAGAAGGGCTGGCTCATTTTTTGCGCAACGTATCAGCCTAGCTGTTCAACGCGGAAATGCAGCCAGTATTCTTGCCACCACTCCACGAGGGCAAGACTTGTATAGTAATTAGAATAAGCTAGGGATAAGTTTTATTGTAAAGAAATAAAAAAAAAATTATACTCTCTTCATTACCTCTACATACAAAAATCTGTGTTAGCTGTCTAACTAAATTAAGATATTTTTAACCATTAAGTATGTGTTTTAGTTTTTAATTTTGACTCTGGTCTGCAAACAAACCCATAATTATTCTAAAGATGGCCTTTTAAGAAATTCAGTTTGACACTGTAACGTATTGAAACGACAGATCCCGATAGCAGACTGTTTATTGGTACTTATTCTATGACTACCTACAACTATACACATCATCATCCTCCTCTAATTCACAAATACATTATAAACATAAGAAACATCCATCGAAATTTACTAAATAATATGTTTTAGATATAAGACCTTAGGTATATTTTACAATTTTATATTTTTCCTCGTTGTTTTATTTTTTGAACACATTGTAGTGCCGCTTCCCGACGCGGGCGCATATTTTCTTCGTTTTGAATATTAGGTACATTTTGAGGAACATTACTAAAGCTATCATCGACCTGTGAACCTTCCTCAATATCAGCTCGACAGTCCTCCCATTGTTCAGTCTCCTGAGTGTCGCTATTATTTGAGTTACGAGCGTCTCCGATCTCGTCTTTAACCGGAGACACCAGCGCTAAAGAGTGACGAGACTTACGTTTGTTTGTGGCTATTTGATCAATATGACGTTTCTGTATACGACCATCCTTAGCTTGTACGACGTAAGTCACCGGACTTTTACGTTCTACCACCTCACCTTCGACCCATTTCGAACTATTCCTCGCGTAATCGCGTAACAAGACCGCGTCCCCGGGGCGCACCTCGCGCAGCGCGTGCGGCGGCGCAGCGCGCTCCGCGGCCGCCTGCTGCGCGGCGCGAACGCGCTCGGCCGCGTCGGGCCGCAGCAGGTCGAGGCGCCCGCGCAGCCGCCGCCCGAACATGGCCACCGCCGGCTCCCGCCCCGTGGTGCTGTGCTCCGTATTGCGATACGTAAAAAGGAATCTGCTCAGCGCTGTTAAATCGTCTACTTTTTCGATAACGGCTTTCTTCAACACCCGCTTGATCGTACGCACTGCGTTTTCGGCGGCACCGTTACTGCTCGGATGGTACGGAGCTATCAGAGTGTGCTTGATACCGTTCTTTTTTAAATACGACCCGAACTCGGCTGAGGAAAAGGGCGGCCCGCCGTCGCTTATGATCATCTTCGGCAGCCCGAATCTGGAGAACGTATGTCTCAAACGACCGATCACATTGGTAGCCGTTATACTCGTAAGCTTTTCAACTTCGATCCACTTCGAATGTGCGTCTACGATTACTAGGTAGTACGCGTTATTAAATGGCCCTAAGAAATCAACGTTCAACCGAGCCCACGGCTCCGCGGGCCACGGCCACGAATGCAGCGGCGCGGCGGGCGGCGCGGCGCGCTGCGACACGCACGCCGCGCACTGCGCCGACACGCGCTCGATGTCCGCGTCCAAGCCCTCCCAGAATACATAATTGCGCGCGATCTGCTTCATTTTAACTATCCCCGGATGTCCGTCGTGTATTTCTCTCAAAACCATCTCGCGTAGTGCTTTCGGAACTATCACCCTGTAACCCCAAATTAAACAACCTTGATCTATATGAATGTTGTCTTTTCTAATAAAATACGGTTTTTCATCTTCAGTTACTACTTTACTCGGCCAACCGAACATAACGTAACCATAAATTTTACTCAGTAGAGGATCCTTCGCGATTTCAGTTTTAATTTCTTTGAAACTGACCGGAAAATTTTCTTGAATAAAATTTAAGTAGCTACATTTTTTAGCCTCGCTCCTACCTCGACCGCCAGTCGTGTTCAGTGGAAGCCGTGAGAGCGCATCGGCCTGACAATTTGCTGCGGACCTGACAAATTCCATTTCAAAATCGTAAGCGCTGAGTTTTATCGCGTATCTTTGTAACCGGCTGGCCGCGGTCAACGGGATTCCCCGTTTTTCACCAAATATGTAACTGAGAGCGCGGTGATCACTACGGAGAATGAAATGTCTCCCGTATAAATATTGGTGATGTTTCGTTACACCGAATACGATAGCGAGCGCCTCTTTGTCGACTTGGGAAAAAGAAGATTCACTAGACGAAAGAGTTCTAGAGGCACAGCACACCAAACGCTCCACACCGTCTTCGTATCGCTGCAAAAGCGCTGAACCTAAGCCGTAGCCACTACTGTCGACTGCTAATATCAGCGGGAGGCTCGGGTCGTAATGCGCCAGCACCGGGGAACTGCTCAGCACCTTTTTAATTCTATTGAATGCCTTCGAACAGTTTTCATCCCATTTCCATTTAACATTTTTCTTTAAAAGATTATACATGGGTTTCAAAATATCACTCATATTTATACAGAATTTTGAGTAAAAGTTTACTAAGCCCATAAAGCTTTTCAACTGCGTTACATTCGTGGGAGGCGGTGCGGCCACTATCGCTTCGATCTTTTTATCATCAGTATGCAATCCGTGTTTATCTATTTTATATCCCAAGTATGTAACGCTGTCTTTAAAAAATTGACATTTCGACCAATTGATTCTGAGACCGTTCTCTTTTAATCGCTGTAATACCGCTCTTAAGTTACTTAAATGGGTACTTTTGTCTTTCCCCGTGACGCAAATATCATCTGCAAACACGGCCGTTGAGGGCAACCCGCTCAAGGTTTCTTCCATAATCTTCTGAAAATTTTCAGGGATACATTTAATTCCGAAAGGAACGCGCCTATACACAAAAGTACCTACGTGAGTCGTGATTGCCGTCATCGGTTGTGAATCTTTTTCTAAAACACACTGTTGAAAAGCATTAGACAGGTCGAGCTTCGTGTACTGCTCGCCCCCGCGCAGGGCGGCGAACAGCTCCTCGATGCGCGGCAGCGGGTAGTGAAAGTCTTTGAGAATCGGGTTTATAGTGATTTTATAATCGCCACAAATGCGAATCGACCCGTTAGACTTGACGACAGGTACTATAGGAGTTCCGTAGTCCGATCGGTCGACTTTATAAATAACGCCTTCCCGCTGCAAGCGCTCGAGCTCGCGCTCGACTGGTTCACGAAGTGCAAGCGGCAGCGAACGGGCCTTCACGAACACGGGCGTACTGTCTTTTAAATGTAAACGAATTCGCGACTTAAACGTGCCGAGCCCCTCCGCGAACACTTCGGGAAATTCCTCCTTTAAAATATTTTCACTACACACACGAGTATTATAACATTGTATGACGGATAGTTTTAGTTCTTTTAGCCAAATTCGACCCATGAGAGGCGGGCCCCCATTCTCGATTACGTACAATTTTAATGTATTTGCCGATTTAGACCCACAGGCGACATTAACCAAAATGTACCCCATAGTCTGAATGATGTCACCGGTATAAGATTTTAAAATTAAAGACTTCTTTTGCATAGGATATTTGCTAAAAAATTTGTCATGATACGATTTAGATATTGCCGAAATCCTGCTGCCGGTGTCAATCTCAAACTTGTGGTCTATATTATCTATTTTTAAATTCGCGTAATAGGGGCCATCATCTCCGCCGCTTATCATATTAAAAAAATGGCAATCACTATCACTGTCTGTATCAGAATTATTAAAATAGATCTGACCTTTCTTTTGTTGTCTCGTACCGACACTCGCATCACTTTTGCTTTTCACCTTTTCACAAACACTTTTTAAATGGCCTTTTACACCACAAAAATCACAAGAATAATACTTATATCTGCACCTTCCCGGGTGTACCCGGCCGCACGCATCACAAGTCCGGGCTCAGGTATAGATGACGTACCGTTGTTTTCCGGACAATCTATTCACATTTTCACCAAAGTTTTATCACGTAACCTTTTATACTGCTTCTAACTTTCGTATTATCACTTAAATTAGACGAAAATTTTAAGAAAAAATTATTACTGAATATTCACAATATCGGAGTAAAATTCAAGTTAAGCATCTGACCATAGCATCTGACAGTAGTCTATGGCATCTGACAATTAGAAAAATGACGTTTCATATGTCATTACGCAATTTGACATATTTGTTTCGTCAAAATGTTTCGTCTTACGTTACGATTTGTATATACTATGAAATACAAACGATAGAAAAACATTAATAGTTAAAAATAAATACATTTAATTAGCATTTGGTTAGTTTTCCCACAAAAGTATACTTTATTATTATGTATTAATATTTGATTTATGTTAAAGTAAATAATTATAATTTAGTAAAATATATTTCACTTGAAATATTGAAACGAAAACGAAACGTTTGACATTAAAAAAAAAAGTGGTCTCTCTGCTGTCGTTGTCTATGGTCGTTATTTTTCTTTCCAAAACGTATATTGCTACTGTTAAACGAGTTTATGGCCGATATTACACTATCATATATATAGGATCATAGAAATGTGAGTCATTTTTATATGAGGAACTTACGACAGTGTAATATGTAGATTTGTCTATAATCATAGTTCTAGGATCCTATTTGATAGCATGCGCACAAATAGGATCATATGTCTCTAGTCTCTACTCTCTACTCTCGTCTGTGTAACCAATAAAATGGCGTCTTCCAAAACGAATTTCGACTGGAATATTGAAAGTACAAAAAAGCTAATTAGCCTTTACGAACAAAATGAGTGTTTGTACAATAATCTGGTTCCAGATTATAAAAATCGTGACAAACGATTTTCAATAATGGTAGTAATTGCAAAAACATTATCGGATTTAACGGGAAGAGTATGCCTCGTTCACAGATTAGTAAATTTACTAATCTGTGGCCTCGTTGCAGATGTACGAAAAATAAATAGCCTCAGATCTCAATATCAACGAATACACGGCTTAAATCGTTATCCATCTTGATAGTATATGACGTTTATATGATCATTGTAGTGTAATATGTAAAAATGAAAAACTGAATCATATAAAAATGATCATAGAATTTGACAGATATGACATCATTTATATATGATGAATATATGATAGTGTAATATCGGCCTAAGGTCCAAGAGCGAGCGCAGCGAGCTCGGGACTATAGGGCGCCCCGACTCGGATAATTTAGGTGACGAAGGGGATGGCGGGGCCTGCAAGGCCCCGTCATCCTCTGAGTGGTTATTTTCTTTTATGACCACCCAGAAATTAGGAGCCCCGCGAAGCGGGGCTCCGTCGACCAGCCCTTTCATAGTAAAAATAACTTCAAAATTTTTAAATTTAAAAAATTTATTTCTCGGTAACTATTTAGGGTTCAAGAGCGAGCGAAGCGAGCTCAGGACTATAGGGCGCCCCGACTTGGATAATTTAGGTGACGAAGAGGATGGCGGGGCCTGCAAGGCCCCGCCATCCTCTGAGTGGTTATTTTCTTTTATGACCACGCAGAAATTAGGAGCCCCGCGAAGCGGGGCTCCGTCGACCAGCCCTTTTGTAGTAAAAATAACTTCGAAATTTTTAAATTTAAAAAATGTATTTCTCAGCAACTATTTAGGGTCCAAGAGCGAGCGAAGCGAGCTCGGGACTATAGGGCGCCCCGACTCGGATAATTTAGGTGACGAAGAGGATGGCGGGGCCTGCAAGGCCCCGCCATCCTTCTGAGTGGTTATTTTCTTTTATGACCACTCAGAAATTAGGAGCCCCGCGAAGCGGGGCTCCGTCGACCAGCCCTTTCATAGTAAAAATAACTTCGAAATTTTTAAATTTAAAAAATTTATTTCTCAGCAACTATTACATTCCAACAAATATGACTTGGGGAGAGGGTTACCGCCCTCCCCCCTCCCCCCCCCCCCCTCCCCCCCCCCTCCCACCCCCCTCCGTAACAATACGTCGCCCTTTCATAGTAAAAATAACCTCGAAATTTTTAAATTTAAAAAATTTATTTCTCGGCAACTATTACGTTCCTACAAATATGGCTTAGGGGGAGGGTTACCCCCCTCCCCCCCTCCCCCTCCCTCCCCCTCCCACCCCCCTCCGTAACGGTACGTCATCTATACCTTAGCCCAAGTCCGTCGCGCGCCGCCGCCGCTCACGCCGCTCGACCCCGCGCTCGCGCCGCTCGGCCCCTCCGAGCCGCCCGCGCCGCGCCCGCTCGCCGGCCGCGCGCCACGCACCGCGCCTACCCGGTGTAACCCGTCGTCACCCTGTGCGCCTGCCGTGGGGGTCTGCACGCTCGGGGCGCTCGTCGCGCATGCCGTGGACGCATGCCGTTCCGCCGCCTCGAGCGCAAGGGCGAGCTCGACTGCACGCCGATAGTCGATATTCTTTTCGGCAAAAAGCCTCGAACGCATCTCGTCGCTGATGAGTCCCGACACGAACTGATCTCGCAGATTCACCTCGAGTTGAGTTCCGAAACAGCACGTCTTAGCGAGGTGTTTTAAGTTTTGTAGGTAAACTTTGATGCATTCGCCATGTTGTTGCTTTCTTTGCCGAAATATATGCCGCTCTGCTATCTCCGATCTCTCCGGTTCCAAGTGATCTTTCACCACCTTCACCAGCTGTTCGAACGTTTTGTCTTCGGGTTGCACGGGTGAACACAAGTCACACATCAACGCGTAACAATCTGCACCGACGAGAGTGACCAGCGTGGCCACGTGTAGGTTAGGTTCGATGTTATTTAGCGCGATAAACTGTTTAACGCGCCGCACATACGCGTCCCAATCCTGTGTCCCGACATTAAAACTTTCCACTTTACCGAGTGGCATTATTATTTTTTGTATTCAACTCGAATTAATATTTTATTTAAGAACTCGTCGCCAATGTAACGTATTGAAACGACAGATCCCGATAGCAGACTGTTTATTGGTACTTATTCTATGACTACCTACAACTATACACATCAGACACCTCTGACCTAAAGGGTAGAAACTAGAAAGTACCGGGACAGATGATATTACTGATCCGTCCCCGAATAACGGGGTAAGGAGACACCATAGAAATTAATAGGTAATACATGATAATACGTTAAGGGTCTCTTAAATTGTCATAGTTTTTTAATGAATAAAAATACCCAATATGTCGGGATATTTCCATTTTCTACCTGGATGTGACGTTAAAAACGCAATAATCGTATACAAAAGAAGGATTTAAATTAGTCGTAGCGGCCAATTTACGCGACTGAAAAATTAGTATTATTCCGTTCCTCAGTGTCAAGTCAAGTAGAAGGACATCGAGCAGTACGACCACCCTATTTACATTTAAATGTGATGCACATTACATTGCATTGCCATGGAACTCATAAACACGCAAGGATTTCGCACGAACCTATCTGCACTTTTTATTGCTATTCGCGAATTCAGCGGGCGAGCATAATCAAGACGATATACTTAATATTTAGGTACTTATTTCTCTAATTTATAAAATTAGTATTAATTATGTACTTGTAATTAGTATTAATTATGTACTGTATTTAGAATCATATAAAAAGGTGTATGTTCGCTAGGTCTGAGAATAAGGGAACTGAGATATAATTTATACGGCAAAACAACGTTAGCCGAGTCCGCTAATAAAATTTAAGTATCAATCGATCTGACAATTTCGAATGGAAAATACATCAACGAACCATTGACCTAGGAAACAATATAAACGAACCAATGACGACGAAGGTACGCTAAGAGGACGGGAAATATGTGACGAATGTTGAAGCAAAAAATTTCTCAAATATGGCGTTACCGCCCTCACCATTTCGGTGCCGCTGACGACACATCGTGTTGTGACTTACATTAGGGCCATTATACAGTTTTGACAAACTGAAAAAGATGTTTCATGGTGAGGCCTAAAAATACATGCGTGGCGTCACCAAGTGCTGATCCTTTATATTATGTTTAATTAATGCAACAAACACATACGCTAAGTGACGTCTTGACTTTGCATAGACTAACGTATTTATAGTCCAAGACCTAAGTAACATTACTCAGGATAAAAATGATCCTTAGTGGCCAGGCTTCATGTTCTGCTATAAACTAAACTTTATTTATACACGATTTGTTGCCTGTAAACCTAATGCGTCTTGAGATTGTATTGTATCTTATATCGCTTTTATAAAACAAAGGCGATATGATGCGCGAGATAGGAAGGTGTTTTTGCTACTCTTGCCCCCAACTGCGGCTATAACACTAAAATCTTTATATACGTTACAACAAAAACCAGTGTAATAAAATTGACTGTTAGACTTATCATTGTTACTAATATGTTCTTACGGTTTTAACAACGTGAATTATTATAAATGTTGTACTAATTTATATTATTTAAAGAATCACTCGTAAGTACCTAATTATTTTTTTAAACTATTTTCAATCAGTAGAATAGATAGCGTAGAAGATAAATATTAAAGTCGATGCGCTCTTTTCTGGGAAGAGCCATTAATATAAGTGATTTATTTAAAATAAATAGATTGTTACTGTTAGTAATATTAATTAGTCAAGCATAATGTTACGTAACACAAGTAAATTAAATAACTAACAGCAGGGTTTCGAATACAATTATCTTTTTCCCTCATTTTGCTTCTTTGTTAAACTTGGAATTATAAATTAAAACAAGATATAGAATAGCGGCCTACATTTAAGTAATGCACAGCTGAGCCTAAACCGTTTAAAGTTGCAGAGAACCACCATTTTGTGAACCTAAAACAATAAAAGGAATAAGGAATAAAAAGTGGCAGATAACCTTAATGTTGTACCTATAACAAATTCATGAATGTTCATTACTTTAATACCAAAGACATTTCGTAAACACTCTAGATATTTGAAAATGTAATAAAAAAACTATACTAAATCAGCTACGCAATGTGATAGATATAGAACTTTCATTTCCCAGAGATTTATTCAATAAGCCATAAAACATTTAAAGCCCTGAAACCATAACACAATGTGATGTCTGCTATCTGAAATATAAAATCTGAATTTCAAACGGTTTCGCAGGAAGTAACCTAGCACCAGTGTTCTCTGAACATGCATTTTACATTATGATATTATATTCGATACATTTACGCAACGCAAAGGTTAAATGGATTTTATCGAAAGGTTATACGTGTGTTATAGGAATTGTATTCCAAAATATGGGTTCTGGTTATAACACATATCGCGTCGGGGAGATATTTCATATTTAAATGATCTAGTTATTACGTCCGTTACATTATGTATGAGTTAGAACAAATTACGCTAAACATGTGGTACAGAATTTATAGGTGACACTACCTATTGGATGTATGCGTTTGATTTTATCACAAGTGTGTTAATAACTACTATAATGGTCGCATTATCTCGATGCCCGTGGTATAATAAAATAGGAAAACAAAACGACTCTTGCGTTTTCTGTCACTCTTACAGGCTTTACGGCAGACTTTCCGGCCAACAAGGTGCCATTCTGTTTCTTTTTTATATTGCATCGCTGGCAGCGAGATATAATAACAAGTATTCTACACTATAACTGCCAACTGTACTATAGTTACTGGCACAAGAAAAGACAATCTTCACAATTCATAATATCTCGAGTATTTCTGTGGAGAATTAAAAAGCATGGTCTGTTAATAATAATAATATTTTAATGCAACTTATGGAAGGACCCCTCGGTTAGTTAGTATGTTCAATTTGATTATGAGGACTTAAAGAACTTTTTTATATTGTTATGCGACATAGGTGCCTGAATACCCTGAATTTTGGTTAAGTTTCAAGATAAGTCCCAAATTTTGGCTAAGTTTGGATGTACCTATGGTTATGTTTGGATGGTTTGGATGTATCTTTTGATAACATGAGGGTCGTAGAAGCCACCGCTATAAGTTCCTTAAAAATCAGAGTCAACACTCTACATTCAAGGTTTAAAATATCATGGTGATAATTATGGTACAGCGCGAAATTGTTTCGCCTGGTTTAGTTGTTGATTTTTTAATTGCCTCTCTACAAAAGCTCATTTTAAAGAGGTGTTTGTACGGGAGAAAATCTGAAGCAAGTTACCTGAAGTTTCATTGATGTTAAAGAACGGCGTAAACGGATTCCCCTCAGACACCAGGCCGTATCTGATCTGCCGAGGCGCCCCCTTGTCGCCGTCTTCCGCTCGGACCCTCACCACCATGTCGCCAGGCGCCACTTGTCTCGGCAAATGGGTGATAGGGGGCGCTGAGGTGAACACGGGAGGCATGTCTTGGACATCCTGGACTACCACAACCACCTCCAAACCAGCAATGTTTCGAGTGTCCTTGCCTAGTTCTACGTATGGATCCTGTAATGATAAAGATTTGTTGTCGGTGATTAATGTTAATGAATTGTATTGAACATCACACATAATTCACTTATTCACCCTTACTATACGGTCTACTAAAGTCCCGCTATAGGGCAAAGGTCTTTCATCTCATTGAACACAGGGATTGGAGGTTAGATTCCAAGATACTGTTTCAATGATGGTTGGTAAGTTACATACACCATTGAGAACATAAAGAAACACTCTTGCTTCCTGCAATGATATTTTAGTTTCCCTCAATATACGTACCTACATAATTAAAAATCCAGAAGTGAGTGTCAGGGATTTCAACTGCGAACTCCCGTTACAAATCTCCTTTGATCTTTGATGCAAATGTATTGTATTTTTGTTATTGTAAACTAAATCTCAGAAAACACAAAAAGTCGTGACGAAGTATAAAAGAAAGCTTAAAAAAACAACATCAAGTGCAGATCACAGATATTTGTACATTGGCAATATAGATAGAGACTAAGAAGGACGCACAATAGTAGCTTTCCCATCGTTAACGGGCGGTTAAAACGTGAGAGAGTAATACAAAACTTACCACAGCGAGCAGTGTCAAATGGTACATGGATTGAGCTTCGAAATCCAACGGGCCCACCAGGAATATCGTGCCCTCGGTGTTCTCCGTGGAGACACGACGCTGCCTGATTGCGAAGAGCGGCGAACCCTGAATGCAGACAATGACTGTAGACATGACAAGGGGTTTTAATCAACCTTTATGAACGGAAAGTACTTTTGCACAGGTTGTTTGGAAAGCTTTGAGGCGGGCGAAAAGAGCTTTGATTAAAAATGCGTTGTACCAACGTTGCGTATCTACCTGCTTGTATGATTGATATTGCGATATTAAGTATATTTATTTGAAATAAAGTATGATTTGATAAAATAGGTCAAAACCTATCCAAATATTTTTTTTTCTTCATAAAAATGTATAAAACATAGACCAAGGATCATTATTAGAAACAGGTCTAGAGTTTGGGTGAAGAATATGTCTGGATATTATAGTTATGTATATCTTATTGTAACCACATTTTCTGATGTCATATCAAGATTCTTGAAACTTTATAAGTTTTTCAAGGAAAAGAAAAACGGGTAATTAAAGGTTGCAATTTGGGCATGTAAGTAGATACTTTTTGTGTAGTAGTTAACTATCATAAAAGTCGATAAGAAAAGTAAATTAAATAATACATTGAAAATTATGTGTTAACTAGAAACTCAGTTTAATTTTGCTCAAAGCGAAACAGTAAATGAATTAAAATGGTGAAACTCCGTCAACGCGATTCCACAGTGAAAATGAGGCCTATTAGCGGTGGCAGCGAAACTTCATTATGCGGTTATACGGCGAAACGCGTGTTGAACACGACAGGAGTATCATTACACCCAATCATCACCTTGTATCTCTAACTTTGACGTGCGATGAAGAATTGCTAAAGTAGGGCTCACTCAATAGACTACCTTTGACACGTCAAGAAAGAAAAGCCGGCTAAGTGACAAAGCCACTCGAGAGTCAAGACAAATGTACTTGCGTACTACTACAAGAGGAATAAAACCATACGAATTGAGAATGACTTTTCTTATTTAACTGCTAAGCTCTCAAACTAGTTCTTTGGCGATCATTGTTACAATGTTTCCGTTGTATTTATACAAATTACCTCATGATGAAGCGAAGAATGGCGAATGTCAAAATGATCACGTGAATTGGCCCTACTTAAAAGTTGACACTTATGAAGTCACTACTGAAGAACTTAATTTAAACTTAGGAACCATACCCAAAGCTCGAGTTCTAATGGCTTCGGCGATAGCTGATTTTTCCTTGCAATCACGATCTCCAGATCCGTTCCGCGTTTTGCATCCTGTAATAAATCATTGATACGTTAGCGGGAATATAATAATAAACAAATACGACTTATGCCTTTAATGAAATGATGATATTTATTTGAAGCGATACAACTGTACATCGGCGCTTCTTTTCAGAACGAGTAATTTGACCATGGCTCGCCATGCAAGTTCCACGCACCTTTGAGAATGTCAATAGGGAGATCCCTCTGTCGGTATTAAGAACTTATGGTAAGTATGCATTTTTCTTCAGGATGTTTCCTTCACCGCTAAGGAATTTAGTCGGACATACGCACACAACTCCGAAAACTCAATTTGAGGCCGGATTCTCGACATAAGACTATCAATGCTTATTTGACATAATCCATTGAATACTACAAGAAAAACAGCCTTCATATTGCCAAACGGAGGTACTTCGATGGCGCAATATAGACGCAGCAGTTCGTTTCCGTAGCGAGGCGATCTACCATCATCATCAATCACGAGCATCACAGCAGGCGGACACGGCTGCTCTATTTAATGACGTAAATATTGGGAAGATATCGGCAATTTTTTCCCGTAGGAATTTGGTGAAAGTGTGTCTCTACCTATTACATAACCTACACCTATGCCTACAAGTTGTATACCCACATAAGATACTGGTATGACATTAATATCGCCAAGTGTCGCCATTCCATGCATGGTATACAATGGATCGAAATTCAAAAATGTACGGGAATGAATACGTCACGTGATTAATTTAGCGTTAATTCTCATACATTTTTTTAAACTTCATTTTATTCTGTACCACACATGAAATCGCAGCATGCTATATAAATGGTTCACAGGTTCAAGCCCCAGATCTGTGGGAACAAATGAGAATTTATGCGATTATAATTTTGTTTTAATAATCATTCTAATAAGAAGTAAGAATGCATAGTCATAATTTTAAATCTTTTCACTCATTTTTACCCACGACGGAACGGAGTACGGGTATATGCGTTTAGGGTGAGAGACCGTTTGTACATTGCTCTATTAAAAAGATTTTATGTTTGTTTGTATGTTAAATTGTTCACAAAAACCAATAATGCAAAAATATTTTTGTTTGTTTGTTTGTTTGTTTGTTTGTTTGTGCACATCGATGTTCCCATTTATTTCAAAAACGGCTTGACCGATTTAGATGCGGTTTTCTGTATAATGTTTGGTGTTCAGCGGCAATGGTTCTTAGATAGTTGTTACGAACATCGATCAACAGGGGGCGCCAAAAGATACATTTATATTGCAAACGAATGTTCCCATTTATTTCAAAAACGGCTTGACCGATTTAGATGCAGTTTTCTGTATAATGTTTGGTATTCATTGGCGATGGTTCTTAGATAGTAGTTACGAACATCGATCAGCAGGGGGCGCCATAAAAAACATTTACAGTGCAAACGAATGATCTCAATTATTACAAAAACGACTGAACCGATTTGGATACAGTTTTGTATAAAATATTAGTGAGTCATTGGCAATGGTTCGTAGATAATTGTTCTTGTGATTGAACAGCAGGGGGCGCCACAATAAACGTCTCTTTATGACTTGGAAGGGATGATGCCTTCAAACGCTGCTAGAGGAGCTAGTTTCTAGTTTGAAGGTTAATTTTCATTTTTTAATAATAATATAATTTAAATTACATAAATATATTAATCGAAAAACTATAAAACAAGTGGAAAATTAAAAAATTTTAAAACACCCACGACTTCTACAGACCTGTAATTGAAAAAGGATTAAATAATTTTTTTGAAACTCCCCGACTAAAGGAAAGTAAGAACTAAGAACCCATCAGTATAATTACAAATCCAAGAAAATCCGTCGGAGCTGCCATTGTTATTTTCATTTCGAATATCAATTAATGTATAGTAAGTATTGATAAAAATGATAAACTGCCGGTGTATGAGAAGTATCAAGAAATTGAATTAGTCATCAACTGGTAAACAGCACCATCAACACCGTCATAGGCAAAACACAGCAGCTCCGACGGATTTTCTTGGATTTGTAATTATACTGATGGGTTCTTAGTTCTTACTTTCCTTTAGTCGGGGAGTTTCAAAAAAATTATTTAATCCTTTTTCAATTACAGGTCTGTAGAAGTCGTGGGTGTTTTAAAATTTTTTAATTTTCCACTTGTTGAAAATAGATTTATCCTGAATGTAGTACGAAAGCTTATAGAGTAGAACTTTGGGCTAAGATAACCAAGTATGGATAGGGGTGAAATAGAAATAAATATAGGTATAGTATCTATGCTTAGCGCAGGGACTCGATCTGGTATTGCTATTACATCAATCTCGAGAACTTCCGCTATATTGCCTCTGTAGTCTAGTGATTAGCATGTTAAACTGCGAATCGCTAGGTCCTGAGTTCAATTCCCGGATTGGCAGAAATAAATAATGAGTCCGAGATTAGGAAATTGACAATGTTAAGAATAGAACAATGACTTTTAATAGAATTTAGAGTTCATACAATTAAATATAGTTACGAGCCTGCGACATCAGTAAAAAGTTGAACTAACCCTAGTAGGTATTATTGCAATAAGAATAAGAGTGGAAGTATACCGCTTTTGAAGACCTTCCCTTTTGTGGCAGGACGCGACTCGCGGGTTCGATTTCCGCCACGGGCTACTTTAGAATATTATAATTTTTAATTTGGCTCAGGTCTTGTCTGGTGCCTCCTACCATCCTACCAGCAAAGACGCATCGCTTAGCGATGTAGTGTTCCGGCGTTACGCCATGTGTATAAACCGTTAGCGATTGCTTACACCTTCCAGGCTTGTACGATAAGTACATCTTCGGCTGCATCGTCACTTACCATCAGGTGAGATTGTAGCCTTGTCTAAAGTCCTAATTTGTTGTGTGTAAAATAAAAAGTCGCACTGCCATCCCACCACTATTCCTAAAAAACTATGAGAGCTTTAAAATAGACATAAAGATTGGACGCGGTGAACCACGCGGAAAAATGTAACCAGTTCACTGGCGTCAAAAATATTTGTGTTGATGCTAGCACTACCCCATTGTACTTAGTTCGTTCAGCAGCGATCTCTAGAATTTTGACAATTGGCGCTACTCATCTTCTCACTCGCCACTCATTCGACCGAATGGCGTAGTGGTAGCAAACCTGCTGTCTGCGCCGGAGGTCGTGGGTTCGATTCCCACTACTGGTAAATGTTTGTGTGATGAGCATGAATGTTTTACAGTGTCTGGGTGTTTTTCAATATATTGTATTTATGTTTATTAATATGTATGTATATTTATCAGTTATCTAGTACCCATAACATAAGCTATCGCTTACTTTGGGGCTAGATTGCGATATTGTGTAATATGTTCCGTATATATATTTATTTATTCATATCGGTGAAGCTGACTGACCTCAGGAACCAGGATGATGCCGGGCTGGTGCGGGAATATGGTGTCCCTGGGCGTGGTCGCGTTGGTGCCGGTGATCGAGCACGCGATGCGCGCGCTGCGCCCGCGCGTGTTGCGCGCGGACAGGCGGAAGTCCACGTAGCGGCCGGGCTCCAGGCGGCGCAGCAGGATCACGTTGGCCTGGCACACGGAGTTGTAGCGCGTGCAGGGCAGCGTCTCCACGCCGATGTCCAGCCGACCCATTTGCCCTGGTGACGAGAAATAATCAGAATCTAGGTGCCTTCAAGAGAAGAGTGAATAGGCATTTTCTAGGCAAGCGCGCTCCATCCTAGACCTCATCATTGCTTTCCATCAGGCATGATTGTCGTCAAGCGCAAGCCTATCTTCAATAAAAAAAAAAAACAATAAGTACTTTATTTCATACTAGCTGCCGCGGCTCCGCCCGCGTGAAATACGAAATTTCAAAATCCGGTGGAATTCCTTGATTTTTCGCGAGATAAATGAGTGGATGTTCCCGGGTTCGGCGGGCCAGTAATGGAGTCTTCTTCCATTCTCTCTATCAGCTGCCATCGTGCAATCCTCTTTCACACAATCCATCTATCTCTTCTGTTTTTCCTCTACCTACTTACTAACCAAACTAATCTTATTCTATAGAGGAAACCCACGCCCAGCGAAACGTAAGGTTGAGAAGACATTCGATAAGGTCTGATCGTTCGTTCCGCAAAGGCAACAGTTAGTAACTGATAAAGTCTGATTGTGTAAAAAAACGTATTCGTCTTTATTATCGTAATCATCAGCAAATTTTGTCCCCCGATTTGCTGACGTAAAATTTTTTTCCGATTGCGATTACGATGAATACGTTTTTCTTGCACAGTCTAGGGGCTGATAAGCTAAGTGTGCAAGAGAGGTGAGGTGAGCTTACAAATGAGTTCAAAGTGCAGCGGGTAGTCGAAGTCGGGGTCGGAGGCGCGCACGCGGTAGATGACGGAGCCGACGGGCGCGTCCGCCGGCACCAGCACCAGCCGCATCAGCGTGCTCGGGTCGAACACCGGGTCGAGAGGTGAGGTGAGCTTACCAATGAGTTCAAAGTGCAGCGGGTAGTCGAAGTCGGGGTCGGAGGCGCACACGCGGTAGATAACGGAGCCGACGGGCGCGTCCGCCGGCACCAGCACCAGCCGCATCAGCGTGCTGGGGTCGAACACCGGGTCGAGAGGTGAGGTGAGCTTACCAATGAGTTCAAAGTGCAGCGGGTAGTCGAAGTCGGGGTCGGAGGCGCGCACGCGGTAGATAACGGAGCCGACGGGCGCGTCCGCCGGCACCAGCACCAGCCGCATCAGCGTGCTGGGGTCGAACACCGGGTCGAGAGGTGAGGTGAGCTTACCAATGAGTTCAAAGTGCAGCGGGTAGTCGAAGTCGGGGTCGGAGGCGCGCACGCGGTAGATAACGGAGCCGACGGGCGCGTCCGCCGGCACCAGCACCAGCCGCATCAGCGTGCTCGGGTCGAACACCGGGTCGAGAGGTGAGGTGAGCTTACCAATGAGTTCAAAGTGCAGCGGGTAGTCGAAGTCGGGGTCGGAGGCGCGCACGCGGTAGATAACGGAGCCGACGGGCGCGTCCGCCGGCACCAGCACCAGCCGCATCAGCGTGCTCGGGTCGAACACCGGGTCGAGAGGTGAGGTGAGCTTACCAATGAGTTCAAAGTGCAGCGGGTAGTCGAAGTCGGGGTCGGAGGCGCGCACGCGGTAGATGACGGAGCCGACGGGCGCGTCCGCCGGCACTAGCACCAGCCGCATCAGCGTGCTCGGGTCGAACACCGGGTCGCCGCCGCGCGCCGCCGAGCACGCCGCGAGCAGCACCAGCGCCGCCGCGAGCGTCATCCTGACCAACAAACAACAAGGGAAACATGAATAAAAATTGGTCAAGTGCGAGTCCCACTCGCGCAACGAGGGTTCCTTACTATAAAAAAGTAAAACCATAAAAATCATCTTTCTTACCGAACCACAAACTTAACTTTGTTTTTTTGAGGTTCACCAAAAAAAGTGTAGTAGATACGGAGTTGCTTTTATTTTTCCCGTAAAACACAGCAATCCCTATTAATCAGTATTATTTCGGATTTTTCGACTGGTAATCTTCGGAGGTAAGGGGTGAGGAACGGTATTCTTTGGCATTTTGCTCAATAAATATAGTTTTTATATTCAGGCATAAAAAAAGATCGGTTTTAGAATACACAAGAAACGCCCTTTCTATAGTTATAATGATATCTCATTCAATATTACCACAATATTCCAAATTTCATGTCGATACCTTTAATAGTTTTTTAAATGAAGGGTAATGACAGACAGACAGACAAACGGACAGCAAAGTGATCTTATACCTAAGGGTTACGTTTTTTTTCTTTTGAAGTACGCAAGCCTAGAAACGTGCGTAGTCACCCGTCACCAACCAAGTACATTTTTCAGTCTTAGAACTATGACTAGAGAGACTAGAGACTTTTGTCCCAACGCTTTAGCTTTAGAATTCACATTTGTTCAACGTTGGTATTACAAAGCGACTGTACAAGTGACGAGTTCCTACAGTTGCAATTAGAAGTACATGAAAGCATAAGACTTTTCCCTTAAGTGACGATTATTTTTGCGTGCACGAGTTTCCACTAACTAACTAAAAGAGTAGGCCTGCGGAAGGCTACACAGCTTCCTCACAAAGAGAACATCCTCAAGGTTAGATTTCAAAGTCCCTCTACGTAACTGGTGCTTTTACGTACACACTCAAACATCGAACAAGTTTAAGTTCATGCCTGCTAATATGACCACAAAACAAAGATAAATTCGTATTAGCAATGCAATTTTCGTCAAAGATGTGCTTTGTGTAAACTGCATAGATTATACAGGTATTTTTAGATTGATTCCATAGACATTTATTTAACGACGATATAGTTTGATTAAAAAAAATTGTATGAGCCTCCCAATATCCAGATGTATGAAGAAAACTTGGAATTAATTGGCAAAATATTGGTAAACCAAAGTAAAATATCAGCCTAGCTGCTCAACGCCGAAATGCAGCCAGTATTCTTGGCACCATTCCACGCGGGCAAGACTTGTATAGTAATAAGAATAAGCTAGTGTGATAAGTTTTATTGTAAAATTAGAAAAAGAACTTGGGATAAATTCGGCAAAACAAACTCTGCAAGTAAATAATACTTGACCAGGTTTGTACGCGTAGGTGGGTTTTTAAACCACATACCTATTGTGAAATAACCACGAAAATAAAACAACTCATCGATTACCAGACGTGATAACAAATTTGAAATGTACCTCTCTCACCTAAACAAATTGATATTTTCTTGAAGATAACCTTTAGCTTCGGCTAGCATTTCAATACATGCATTATTACATAAGTCTTATGGTCAACCAGGAACGTTTTTACGACACTGTTATTATCTTAAATACTCATGTTTATAGCTCCGTGTCATGGTAAAAACTGGATCATGATAGTCATCGGATTATAAGCATGTTTGCTTTTCGAAATTTATACTTTTATGTATTTAATAAAAAGAAGAAGAAAGAAGCTCATAATAAAACACGGATTATCACGAGTTATTGATATAAATTATGTAAATAGTAACAATAAAAAATTTCGGTCTTTGGACAATAAAGGAGCTCAATCTTTTTAATATACAGACTTATATCCAGACAATAGATTTTTTTCTTAGAATTATTATTCCCAAGATTGGTAAAAATACATCGTGGGTTATATCCTAACTCTACTTATTCTGGAAAAAGACAATTTTTACCTCCCACTGCTGGGTGTGGACTTAAAAATGGGTTGAGATGAATTTCAAAAACATGTAGAAATCATTTGTGATGCGTTATTCTGCTAAAATAAAAAAAAGAATATTTAGGCCGATTGCCACAAATTTCATTATTTTGTATTCATAGAAGTGAACGACGTTTGTCGGTTAAACTATAAGTAGCTGACCTCAGTATTTCTTTCGTCTAGGTAAACAACAAAATAATTCGGTGCTAGATAAGCTAGCGAAACGTTCCCAATATTCCATTTTATCAATATAACTTTAGGTTTTGGCACAATCTCTATAGTTATCAGGCGTAATCTCCATCTGATCGCAGGTCGATCCGCGTACCGTTAGGTATTGTAATGTCCACTTTACAAGTAAAACTACCGACGATAAATTACGACCGAGCGAGAAAGTAAACTTTATAGTGCTGAATATAGACTGATTTACTTGAATATAATATCTAGTCTATTAGCTTGTTTTAATAATTCTTGTTTATTGGCAGTCGAGAGTTCTAAAACAATGGCTGCATCACATCACATCACACTAATATTATAAAGTTTATGTGTGTGTGCGTAAGTGTGTATGTATGTTTATTACTCCTTCACGCTGCAATTACTGAACCGATTTGGCTGAAATTTTTTTCCGGCTGTTTATCCGGAAAAATCAACGGATCTTGCCCCGTCCGCGGGTTGAAAATTATGATCCATTCGCTTACAATAAAATAATAATAGATAAAAACAATTACTTTATCGACATATAATGATAATATGATCGCAAACGTAAAAAAAAATGATTGCCGTTCATTCCGAAAATTCCTGTCTACGTTAGATTTCTGGAAATTAATCGGTATTTACCAAGTTCGATATTCGAGCTACGCCATGGTAACGGCATTAGGTACTTATTTATGATAATTTTATTCGACGTTTTTCAAAGCTTTCATAAATTTTATTAATTTAAGACGGTCTGTTACGCAAGGAGCTTCCGTAATTGAATTTCCAATCGTACCTAAATCCTAAATGCGTTTTGGCGAGCATTAGATAAACTTAACAAAAACATCAGCAGTGCGAGCGACGACCTATTTATAAATCTATGTAGGTGTAGTAACATTATTATATTTGTAGAAATATTGTATACATATGGGGCTATTGTATACATTACGTAGAAAAATCAAAAAAAAATATTACTCTATCTAAATTTCAAATAAGTACAAATGCTACATATATTGTAATATTAACATTGGCTCTATATTGTATAAGAATTTCAAAAAAAGAACTAAATAATAAATTCCTATTTTAAGCAATGAGGTTAACATTGATCCTTGAATTAAGAAGGAATAACAATATGATATACCTTTACGTAATCACTCTTTGAACTATCACGGTCGTATATTGAGAATTAATAATCATTAACGATAAAAACATGTGAGAAGACACGTGTCAGTTAATATTTTATTTGAAGAGATATAATTATTTAAAACTCATTATAATGTAGAGGTAGGGAGTACACAACGCGATCGTCTGAATATAAGAACAAGGAAAGTACGCTCCGTAATCAATTGTAAATTACTCATACCTCTGAATACCACAAACTACGAGTAGCGAAAGGGAAAATTGTGTTATGAAATGCCTTCTGCTCCACCAGGAAGCTGCCACTTTATAGCTCTCTTACTACTTACTGGCTTACATTCAATTTCGCATTCATATCGTTCACGTCCGTCCTGCATTCCCTAATGGAGATTATGTGTAAAATTATGCATTTTATGTAAGACATAAAAAATGGAAATAATTCTATATTGGCCTAGAAAAACAGGAAAGAAACACTTTCAATAAAACTTTTGTGAGAAAAAAGTGAGAAGTAAGCTAACAGTTATAGAAATCTGAAATTTTCTTAAGGTTTTTTTCATTTATGTATACAAGGAAAAGGGAACATGTTTTTCAAAATTTCCCACAAGATTACCCGGGCAAAGTATATGCGGATCAGCTCATAAAATAAATAGCTAGCTAGTCTTTATATACCTACTCAATACTTAGGTAGTAATAATACTAAAATCCCTATTATGTAAATGGAATATTCTAATAGTTTCGAACGAAATCCGAACTTATTATTAACGCCTTTGGTACTGAGTGCATTATTATTTTATCGCGCAGTTCGTGCTTCACCTTGCGAAATCAACGTCAATCCGTATTCGCGCGAGCCTCGCTTCGGTAATCTGTTGCACGTTTATAATATGTTAAACTGACACCAGTGGGTTGAGCATAAGGTGACATAACCCATGACGTTTTGTCACTAAAATAACGTGTATCGCGCAATCATTGTTATGTAAAACAAGGGAGATAGGTAACAACAATTTCAAAAACATAGGTAATATTATGGTAATAACTATCATTGATTTTGACTGCTGATACCTAAAAGGTTGAACACAAACTAAAATACTGACCAAATTATAAATTTGTTAATCAATTTGCGAGCAATTAACACCTATGAATGTTAGCTGTCACAATGACTTCCGAAAAAGATAAGCAAAAACTACGAGTATATAACACACGAGATAGATATAAATAAAGCGTTTCGTGTTAGCCATGCTCAAGTATAAGTACCGTGACAGAGTTTGGCAACCTCTAACCCGGAAAATGTACAGTAGGAGATTCAATTTTCATTTCACATCAGATTTTGTGTGCTGCATTCCCGTGAAACGGTTGTCAGTTTTAACCCGAACGGGCTTTGCGCCTGACAAGCGTCGGTTCCGTTTTATTATCTCGAAAGATTTATTATTTGAGCTTTTATCGAAGTTTATGTAGAATTCAGGGAGAGAGGTACACATTTTTGTCTGAAAATTGCAAAATACCAAATAGAATTCGATATAATTAAAACGTTCATTCATTATCGTGCAAATAATGCATGATGGCCGGATGAGATTAATTATTCCAATTAAATGAGCTCATTTTCAACTCACAGGAATCGAAAAGTGGTTTCAATATAATTAATCACTGTTTGCTTGAAATGTTTTGACAATGATGTCACTTATGGGGATCTATAATTGAACATTTATATAGTTTTAAGAGTTCCTAGGTTTCATTCTAATCGCTCGTTATCATTTTGGAGTTCTTACGTATGGAGAATATTCTAGCATCACAAGCAACTCATGTCTGTTAAATAAATGTATAATTTTAATCGGAAGTAAGTAAGTATGTTCCGAACATCGATCGGTCGCATGCCTTATAACTCAGTCGCAACTCGCAAGAATTGACGCAAACATTCAAGCATTTACACACAAACTTATGAAAAAACAATGTTGCAAATGCTTTATACATTCATTCAATGCTTTCATTCAGTGTTAAACCTTGAGGAATGCTAGACATCCTTGAAAGGCATATCTAAACAGCGCATAGATTATATCTACCTAGTACCTATCTACAGTTGATAATACCTATCTGCGATAACAAACGTGATCTGTGCCGAAGGCGTCGAGCTTAATAATAGCCAGATGTTAAGCCAGCTTATCTGTGTTGTGTAAGTAACAAGATCACTGGCACTAGCGACTAGAATGCCAGTGGAAAGTACCCTTCTAGCATAACTTACAGTTTACCTTTGATATCGTACCCGGTTGCTCTATTGCGTAAGGCCTTACCTTTGCCTACCCTACCTACTTGATAAATTTAAAACGATCTAGATTAAATTTATCAAACAATTCAGAATACATAAAAAACGTATTATTTTCAAAGAACGTCACAAGGAAGATATTATATTAATTAGTAAAATAGTCACAATTCCATGATATTTCAGTATTCTTATGCATTTTATTAGAGTACAGAAGTCCTTTTTGGAGTTAAGTTTGCGCTTAAATCATGGTATGATCCTTTCTGTCCTAGAATCACATTTGCAAATGTATGTCAAAATTATCTTTCAATTCATGGTTAATATAAGTAATTATATTATTTACAAGTAATTAGCACCTTAACTCCATCTGCGTATAAATACTGTATTATGTATGTACTGTACTAAAATTCAAAACTTTTTTAAAAAAGCAAGTGACGAGTTACCAATCTTGATCATATTTCTCGATGCACTGCTTTCTAAACGTGGCGTAGGCCTATATGAATAATAATTTAATTTTTTTCTGCACACTTACTATAGTGTCTCAGAAGTAGATATAAAGGGCAACCCGTAAATATTGGTATTGTTCACTTGTTCAGCCAGATTTCACTACATTTTCTGTTTGCTCAGATGTTCATTTATCCAAGAATATTTATGGTCCAATCCCTTGATATCTGACAAGGGTTCTGAATGACGAATATAGGTAGCCTGTAGAGTAATTTATAGCGATTCAGAACCCGTCACAACAGTTCGTTGGATGGCGCCAAGCAGGTAAAATATTGTATTAGGCAACCATCTAAGATGTGCTATCTACTCGCGTGCGATCTTTATTTATATCTCTAGATATCGACGTCATTGATAGTACGTCTAGAGCCTAGACAAATGATCTGGGCGCCTTTGTGTGTGATAAAACCGGAATCACACAGCATTTATTATTAGATAAATATGCATGTTTGTGATATTTCTAGGGGGTTACTTCGAGTATATTCAAGAGAGCAGTCAAAAAGTTTACCATTTCTTAATGATTGCCCATATGCTTTAATTGACAATAACTATAAGTAAATATTGCCTCTTGCTGCACTGATTCTATAAGGTATACAAAATGTTGCTCATTTAAAAATTGTGAGCTACTACATTATGACAACGCACATCTTTTGTTGGTTATACCTAATAGTCAATTCCAAGCTAAAATTTCATTACGTCTTCAGTACAATTTTTGAGGAAATTCTTGATGGTTCAATTAACAACGTCGATACAAACGTTGTATGTTGATATTTACTGCAAAGTTT
The DNA here is from genome assembly GCA_036785405.1 of Coenonympha arcania. Lineage (NCBI taxonomy): Eukaryota > Metazoa > Arthropoda > Insecta > Lepidoptera > Nymphalidae > Coenonympha > Coenonympha arcania. Next base: position 1,475,571 of record CM072063.1, on the reverse strand, counting down.
TACTTTGTGATGATAATAATTATAACATTTTCATCAAGTTCTTCGTTCCACTCAAATATTGCGGTTCGCTAAAATATGAGCGCGATTTAAAACAACAGTGCCAATTAAACTGGCTAAGGCCCGACAGGAAAGCAATTACATCCATTCGATCATTCGGAAAACAGATTGAACGTAATTAAGGAATTATTACATGGACGGTCGTCCAAATCCAAATCATTCTTCATGCCCACCCATTGCAGCGCTGCAACATCGTTGCTGTAAAATATTATAGAAAGCGGTAATTTTTCCGTAAGCGCTTCAATTGCTTGATGGTCACTGATAATTTCTCGGCCGTTATTTCTGAGCGATCGTGACCATTTTTAGATTAGGATCAGCGTTTATTGTGATTGTGGAATGAGGATCGTGGGTTCCTTGCAAGTATCAAAAGGAACGACTAAACAAAAAAATAATTCCTTAAAAAATATTTAATTCAAGCAACTGAATTAACTTTAATAAAGTTACGTTATGTTAAGTTTTAATGAATTAAGCTCTTCATCTTTGTTCATGAATCATTCTTTGTTTAAGAATGTTTTTCTTTCATTTCCAGACGACGAAAATTTCAACGTAGTCGTGACCAAAGCACACAGGCACATTCTATTAGAACAAAAATAATCTATCTATATCTATACTTATAATAAATCTGTAACAGGTCAAATTCTGTACATTAAAGATATTTTGAAAATTTTTCGAGGGCACTCTAAAATCGGTTCTGAATCCAAAACTGTATTTTTTTTCATTTTTGTCTGTCTGTCTGTCTGTCTGTCTGTCTGTCTGTCTTTCTGTATCACGGCCGCGCATCACGCCGAAACTACTGAATGAATTCCAATGAAACTTGGTATGACTTGAGTTCATACTACGAGGAAGGACATAGGATACTTTTTATCCCGAAATTCAGCATGGTTCCCTTAGGAGAGGGGATAAAAGTTAAAATGTATACTGTTTCTTTGTAACCAAACTCCTCAGAGACGGCTGGACCAATCGTTATGAAATTTTCAGGGAATGATCTCTGGGTGCGGGACCGGGTTGTTATATATTTGATGTCCCAAAATGCTAAAGAACCCTGGCCCTGGCCGATTAAATTTTCCCATACAAAAAGCAAGGGCGGTACCGGTGTACGGTGGAATTGAACGAATCGCACATCAAATGAAAGAGCGTAAAAAAATAATCGATCCGAGTCGAGGACTTATATGTGGAGACTTAGGATTATCGAGTATTTTCGAAATAAAAATAAAATTAATAAATTGATTTAATGGCGTTGCTAAGTAAACATTTCATTGCTGTCACGTCAGCACCTCTGACAGGTTTGTTCCGAAATTTGTAGCCGGAGTATGATGTCCGACCTCTTTGGTCTATTTAATTTATTTGATATGCAAATAACGTTATAATACCTATTGTGGTTTCGGAGAATATCGAACATTACCTACGTCGATGCCAAGTTTTTATTTGTTCAAGAAAGGGTTAACGCTGAAACAGATTGACAAATTAGGACCTGCTCCAGCGTATATACAATCGTTAAAAAATGGTCAGAAGAATTGATGACCCACGAGCTGGACGGCCATCAGCTTCGAGTATAGTACGATTCACGAAAGATGACCACAAATGGCGGGTCTTTTCTTCATGTACACTCATGAAGAAAAGACTTAAGCCAAAATAATTACCATATATTAGTTAAATAAGACCATATATATTAGTTAAAATAAATAACACCATAATATTAGTTAGATAAGTCCAAAGAGACCTAAAATAGGCCCGCCATTTGTGGTCATCTTTCGTGAATCGTACTATACTGAGAATAACGTCGGAAATATTTGGGATTTCATACTCGGGGCCGTTGATCGAAAATCAGAATCAGGGCTTCGAAGCTTTCTGCGAGATGGGTACCGAGGCTTCTTTCAGCTGAACATAAATGCAACGATTTAGCGCAATTGTTTGGAGTTGTTTAAAGCCGATTCACCAAACTTCTTACAGATATTTGTTAGTACTGATGAAACTTGGTAAATCAGGGTTGGATTTACTTTCCTTTGGCAGGAGTTCGGGGGAGAAAGGTGTTGTATTTGGTATAGGTTTGGTCCCTGATTATAACAATACTATTCGCATTACGAGGTAACGCACTGTTTTCGAGCTTTTCAAAAAAACAATTATTCAATCTATGTGGCGGTCAGTACAAATCGGGAGGTCTTTTTTCGATGATTTTTAGGAAATACAGTAGGACGAGATGGAACACCACACATATATTTTGTTGTACCGACAAAAAAAATAGGCCACAGAACTTTTTAAATATTATGTTATTTGTAGTATTACAGATTCAATTTTTGACACAAACCACTTAGGATGTAGAGCGAGCGAAGCGAGCTCGGGACTTGGGGCACCTCGACTTAACGGATAGGTGACGAAGAGGATGGCGGGGCCTTCTGAGTGGTTATTTTCTTTTATGACCACCCAGAAATAGAAGCCCCGCGAAGCGGGGCCCGTCGACCGAGCCTTAAAAAGGGTAAGGGAAAGACTGAAGACTTAGGATGTAGAGCGAGCGAAGCGAGCTCGGGACTTGGGGCACCTCGACTCGGATAACGGATAGGTGACGAAGAGGATGGCGGGGCTGGAAGACTGAAGGCTAAAAAAGAGTCTTAACCTCAAGATTTTAAAGCTCTGTCGACTGACCCTTAGGGGGGGTGAGGGGTAGATGGTGATGGATAAAGGGTTTTCCTAACTCCTTTACTTCTTCTTGAGGCTACAATTCCCATTCCAAAACATGTATTTCAGTAATTATAACAGCAAAATTGAATTCAAAACAAAAAAAAATATTTCTTAAAAACTACTACGTGTCGAAAGTTTTGGCTTGGGAGGGGGGAAAAATCCCATTTTTTTTTCTTCCCACCCCTTCCCCTTTCGCTTCTCTCCGCGACGAAGCGACTCCATCATCGTCATTTTAATTATTTCATCTTTTTAAATTTGCTCAAGAATGGTGCAATACCTTTTCAGGGAGTGGTATCGGGGTTAGGGGACACTTCCTCTCCCTCCCTTCCCCCTTCCCGTCCCGCTACTCCTGCCAAAGGATTTTTAAATTTTTACCATGGAGTCTTCTCATTCTCTCCTATCTGCTGTCAACGTGCAATACTCTTCCATACGATCCATCCATTTCTTTTTTGGTCTTCATCTAAGTACTTACTAAACAAACCTCTCTTATTCTGAGAGAAAACCCTGACCCAGCTATTGTGGGGTTGAGATGAAATTCAATTATATTTGATGCAGCGAGAGGCTTCGGCCGCGTTCAATTAAATGTTGACAGAAGTGAAAACCTCAGGTGCCATCTCGAAACAAAGTGAGGCAACGATAGATAGATACACCATGACATAACTAAAATTCGGTAATGCGAGAAAAAATTACTTTCAAGAAGGTACCACATTAATTTTAGAGATGGCGCTATAAGTAATATCGCGGCATGACTTGGCTATACGGTTTGACTTACACTGAGGGTTTGTATGTCTGTAATTTCTGAACTACAAAACTGATAAACTAAATATTTCAGAGACAATCTATGAAGTCCCTCCTTTCGAACAAAAAAGAATGAATGAAATCTGACCGCGAGCTAATGAATTATAACTTAATACATACACATTTTGACTTTGATGTCGTCTTCCAAGGAAACCATGCTGAATTTCGGAATAAAAAGTATCCTATGTCCTACTTCGGTATATAAACTCACATCATGCCAAGTCTCATTTTAATCCATCCAGCGGATTAGCCGTGAAGCGTGGCCGTGAAATAGAGAGACAGACAGACAAACAGACAAAAATTAAACAAATTACAGTTTTGGCTTCAGTATCGACTAAAGAGTGCTCTGCAACAAAAAATTCGAAATATCTTCAATGTACGGAACGTGACCCGTTACATTTGTACCTATTATTAAATAAATAAAATTATTATTATTGTTTTATTAATATTATGAGAAAAAAATAACAGGCAAAACGAAGTTTGCCGGGTCAGCTAGTTAGACAATAAAAATGGCACGAGTAGACAGTTATAGACTCTATTAATAGAGTTGCGACACGATTCTATTAATAAACTTAATAAAAAATAACAAAAAACAGCTATGAAATTGTTAAGTCTCACGCAAAATATCAAATAGCAGAGAAGAATGAAAAATAACGATCAGGATCAAACGCACAATCGATCGCCGATACAACAATTGCAAATCACGTCAATCGTCCATCAACGCACACAAAAGGGGGGAACGAGAATACGAGAATAACAAGGTGTTGCCGATCATAGCGGAGTACCATCTATCATACGGTTTCTGTGATTGCCGGCCGGACGACCGCGGTTCATTTCACAGCAGGAGAGATGGCATGAATGTCGTAGTGTAGTACTTTGCCAAAAGACGCTCGTTTTTGACGTGACAACGTCTTATAAATCGATAGAGCCCGTTGCGCGCACGAAAAAACATGACTCATCCGGCGTTACCTCGCTCATGCGGCGTTACCGGCGTTACCTCGCGAGCGCGGAACGAGCGACAAAGAAGACGTTGTCACGTTCAACTATCGTCAGTAAACCGACTTTACAGACAACCAATTTTGTTATGACGCTCTGATACTTCCTATTAATGTTATGTAAAATATACCTTCATCACGTCTTTGTTCAAACGATCAAAAATACTCATAGAAATTAAGAGGATATACTGATGTTTTTGATCTTCTTACTCTTACGAATACGTTGGTGGATGCGATAGGCAGCGTTGCGGAAGAATATAACAGAGAAATGACGTTTTACCTAATTACTAAAAAAATCAAGCCAGTTATCCGACAAGCCAAAAATCCGTTTCGGAGCGTTTTTGAATATTAATATTTTTAATATTACTATTACCTACACATTAAAACAAAAATTACAATAACATCCATAGTAGTTTCCAATAAAAATTAGAAAAGTGGAAATTTTGGAGCAACATAATAATCGTTTCTATCGAGTAAAATGTATCCAATCGTGTTTCTGCTACGGAGCGAATTTAGATGAAAAACATGACGATTTATTTAAATTTGTGGTTCTCAGCCTTGCTAAATTGCTTAAATAGCCCTTTTATGCCATTAAGGACAAGTTTTTTATTTTCGTTTCTTTGATTCTTTGCTATAATAGCGTGACTAAGTCAAGTCTAAGTAATATTGGTCAAATGGGGTCAGTCTGGCGGAAGCCCATAAAATGTTGCTCCTAATACATTTTTAATAATTCCCTTTTATCGCATTTCGTTCCTCCGACTGGTTTGTACGTACTGTGAGCGTATTCGTATATGAAATGATCGTGGCCAGTCCATGCGGAAGATTACCTTAATCCCATATTGGGTAGGAATTACTTAATCTCGGTTTAGTATAATGAAGTTTCACTTCATTACGCTTTTCGGCTTTCCAATGTTATGAATCTGGTCTGATTTTAATTAAATTATAAAAAGATTACATTCCTGACTTGCTCTACATTGAGAAAGTGTGCGTATGTTTTCTTTTGTAAGTATTATGATTTTTTTTAAACATTTGTAATTTTGTGTGTTCAGTATTGTGATAACCACTTTTATATGTAATTACATATAGTGAGGACTCGCCTGCGCCTTTGCTTGATGGATTAGCTACATTGTAATTAATATTGTCTATAATGAAACAGCTGGTTAGCCGAAAATGTTTGAGGCTACAAACTATTCGCTTTGGCTGCTTCACTGTATTGTGTAGATACCTGTTGGTCAATAGTATCGATTTTCCTTCAATTACGCTTTATGTAGGTTATCTACATATTCAGTATGATACAAACTTTGAACTCAATATTCTGTGATGTTGGGTTACATAAGCAGAAATTTGAAATTTTCAACACTGAACATTTTATTGGTAAAGAGTTTATGCTAGTAAAACTAACCCTTTTCAAGCATAAATGTATGTGAATTTCAATGAGGACTTAAGATCTAATTTAGAACCTTCTTTTTTTTGAATTGGCCGTTAGGTTGGCCGCGATACAAATTAACGGAAGAAAACAAAATTCCATATAGGTAAGCACTCGTAGTTACGGTACAAACTTAATGTCTTTCCAAAAAGTAACAATCCCTTTCAATCTTTGTACGAATAGGACTTCGAATAGACTAGGAGCAATCCAATTACTGAAGTACAAGACTCATTTCTGTTTATAGTTTTATTGGTTTATTGTAATTGTTATTAATGTCCGATGCCCGGTAATTTCTCTATTCTACCGTTCGATAATTAGGTAGATAAGGTTTCTAGAGTAGCCGCGGCAATCTCGGATCTCGGAGTGACTTATTAAGGTTTATTAACATGGTGTTTGACTCCCTGACCCTTATAAGGTATGGTATCGTGCAGTGCGCCCGTACAAAAAGTTAACTTTATAGCGAGGATCACGCGAGTTGACCCTTACACTGTTACGTTGAACGGCGATCGTATACGGCTGACCTCAATACGCTTATGGCACTGTAATTTAGTTTGGTGATAACGAAAATGGATGTGTCTGAATTTTTGGTCTCGCCTGACGTATGAACAAATTGAGTTATTTATTTACTGGCAGATGTGGTCTTGCTTATTGTACAATATCTAGAAATTCGGAGCTTTTATTCTTAACGCAAGTACATATTTCTGATTCTGGGGATTCTGGGATACAGGTTTTACGAGTAAGTACATAGACTTACTCAAGGATCCCCGAAACCATTGTAAAACGATGCACTTGTGAGAAATAAATTTATTTCATTTTATATTTAAGTTTGGTCTGTAACAGACTAAATCATTTTTTTATTGGATAAAATTATAAATCAGAAAAGTACCGATGCCCAGAAATATAACTTTAATCTTCTCGAATGAACTACTCTCCACACAAAAAACGTCATCAATCCAGATTAATTTAACCTAAAAACTATTAAAAAAACCGACAAAAGCTTCACGCATAACTATAACAAAATTATGTTAATAACTGCCATTTTTCTTTTTCTTTGTTACTTTAAAGTGCTACAGTTACCAGCTTACGTAACTCCATTAACTGGAAAAGGTTAATCAAGATTTTTAAACCCAGACGGGTTTTGTATATTAGAATTAGGCACGGTAGTTTATGGCTAGTAGTGTCGGTCGGAATTGAACTAAATGAGAATTATGCAAATTGGGAACTAGTTTCGGCAATCAGCTGTGATGGATTTTATTTGGACGTTGTATTTTAATAGCTTTGTGTCATTGTGAAGGTTATGCATTCCTGATAGTCATTAAAGATTTTTTTACAGTTATACGCGGTTTAACTATAAACTTTTTATATTGGTTTCATAAAACAGTCTTTGTGCTTTGACGGAAGTTAACTGCGTATCTGATATCATAATATAACCTAATTAATTAGATAAACTGATATTATATTCATCCTGAAGTCCGGCCGCTCAAAGAATGCGTTTCTGACAGATCGTGATCGACTGGGCGATGTAATTTTCAACTGCCGTACAATTTACGGAAATTTTTTAAATATCTTTTATTTACGTTATTAACGAATGATAACATTAAAATTCGAATATTTATACTAACTTACAATAAATGTATTTATTTTTAGCTAAAATTATTACAATTACTTAATTAACAAATATAAAAACTATAGCTTTTAAAAGTCAAACCACGTCGAACGGCGCTGTTTCAAGGTTATGCCAACTGTTTTTTAGGGTTCCGTAGCCGAATGGCAAAAAACGGAACCCTTATAAATTTGTCATGTCTGTCTGTCCGTCTGTCCGTCTGTCCGTCCGTATGTCACAGCCACTTTTTTCCGAAACTATAAGAGCTATACTGTTGAAACTTGGTAAGTAGATGTATTCTGAGAACCGCATTAAGGTTTTCACACAAAATTTTAAAAAAGTAATAAATTTTGGGGGTGCCCCATACTTAGAACTGAAACTCAAAAATTTTTTTTTCATCAAACCCATATGTGTCTATCTATGGATAGGTCTTCAAAAATGATACTAAGGTTTCTAATATCATTTTTTTCTAAAATGAATAGCTTGCGCGAGAGACACTTCCAAAGTGGTAAAATGTGTGTCCCCCCCCCCTGTAACTTCTAAAATAAGAGTATGATAAAACTAAAAAAAATATATGATGTACATTACCATGCAAACTTCCACCGAAAATTGGTTTGAACGAGATCTAATAAGTAGATTTTTGATATTTACAATAAAACCTCTAAAAACAAAGTTAGTTTTGCGGTTCGATAAGAAAAGTGGTTTTTATGGTTTTATGCCTCCGGTTGTAGTACGGAACCCTCAGTGCGCGAGTCCGACTCGCACTTGACAGGTTATTTTTTGTTTTGTATGACGAATTGAAATGTGTCAGAAACGCATTCTTTGAGCGGCCGGAATATAATAGGCAGCATTTTCTAGACACAGATAGGCTGAATTTCAGGTTTCATAACGTATTAACGTTTACTTATCCCTCAATAAGTTCGAAGTGGTTGTAAAACGAAAGATATGAATAAAGCTTACCATAGTATTAAGGATTATTTACATGAATTAAATCCTTGGGAGTGAATTAACTGCTGTAATAATACTAGCTCATTTAGTTTTTAAGAGCCTTTGTGAAGTGGTGATAACAGAAAACAAAACCCGGCTGAGTTTGTTGTGGGCTTCTTCTCAGTGCAGGGCGCGTTTGAACCCTCGTAAACTTAGTTTTAAGTCGACTTGCAGTTATCACAATAGCGACAAATATCATATTAACGTTTTACAAGAGCCTTGACGTTAGGCCTATGTGAAATAAAGATATTTTGAGTTTGAGTTTATTAAAAATCAAGGAAAAGATAATTTTCCTTGATTTTTTCTTACTCAATCATAAAGCTTTTTTACAATTGACCGTGACGGTTACAGTGGTCAAAATTTTTTTATAGGTTTGGCAAACGATCAGACGAATGCCAAGTTTATCCGGTACATTGTAGAAATTTCATCATTAAAATTGAAGGTAAATCTTATTGTAATCGAACAAATGCGAATCTTATTGTAATCTTCACAAGCCACCGGTTACCGGTATCATACCGGTTAAATCATTAGGTACCTACTTGACACAGTAACCGATAATGTTACAGTACCACATTGTAGCAATCGCTCGTCAGATTTGTCACGAAGTGCTCGATATGATCGCTTAATTGTCTTCGGCTTTTGCTTTCTACATTTGTGTTGGCAAGATCGGTTTTATAAATGACAGTCGTAGAGTCGGAGTGTCGGCCTACATCATTAATAATGACTACCTTTTGTTGGCGATTTCAGTGACTAGGTCTTATCGCAATCACCACAAAATGAGAAATATCGTTGTCTGTTGATTTATTAATTTGCTAGCTATGCAATATTATATTCGTAGATTCTAAATCTTTTAATGGATTCGTTAATGATACAAATGGAATTGTGGCGCAATAAAGTTATTTCCTTTTTGGGTTCCGTATTAAGATAAATCAACTTGGCTAGGGGTGGACTATTTTCATTCCGGAAAAATCCATGATTTCTGGAGAACCAAAATTATAATACCACTAGCATATAATTTAAAATAGTCTATACGCCTGTTTTATAATAATATTTTTATAATACATTAAAAAAACTAGATTAGATAGAAGTCGTGGGTTCGTGAGATTTTTATTAAAAATACTGTACTGTATCAAAACTTTTAATTACAGACTATAGTTGATTTCTATGCTGCATACAATAACTTAATAAAGTTAGCAGTCATTCCGATACACCACCATTCTCCGCATTGTACAAATGTACAAGCAAAAAAATATTACCATCAGACTCCCAGTAGGGTGTACAGTAAAAATAAGGTTAATAGATCAACGGCATCTGTTACTTTAATTATAATATTGTAGTAGGTATACTCATAGTACGCACGCGTATTGAACCACTTTCCCCGGTCACGTATTAGTGTGGAATACTACCTACGATCTCAATACGTTGTTCGATGTACCTACGTTGCGTACGCTGTCAGGAATGTTTCCTCTTGATTAACTCGATTTATTTTGCACGAACACACCGACCTACATTGGCGATGGCTTGTGTAAAGTTCTGCTTCCAAGTTGCTTGTTTTCAACATCATACAACATTTTGTGTGTTACCTATAAGGCTTTTTTTCCACAAGAGATGTGCTATGCTACGTCGTGCTATGGATTCGTGCTATGGATGCCTGCTATGGGCCGTCGCGAGTGGTGTAGCTATGTGTAGAGCAGAGTAGGTACCTACAGTATGTCCCTACTATCGGTACATCGCATAGCTCGAGCTGCGCATCTTTCTCGCACAGCTGCATAGCTTAGTATTGGTAGAAACGGTCACATATTTTCGTAGAGTATGCTGCGAAGATGTGAAATCTATTTCACATCTTCGCAGCATACCATACATAGTCGACGTACCAAAGACGCGTACGAAGCGGTTTGATTCCTCGTTCCTGATACGCACTGCCTGGAATACCCTCCCAGGCAGTATCTTTCCTGCCACTTACAACCCGGGTGCCTTCAAATCAAGAGTGAATAGGCATCTTCTAGGCAAGCGCGTTCCACCTTAGACTGTATCCTCACTTTCCATCAGGTGTGATCACAGTCAAGCGCTAGCCTATATAGTATGATAAAAAAAGCATAGCTGCATAGCACGTCTCTGGTGGAAAGGCACCCTTATGGTTATGGAAGTGCGGGGGTTTGTTAACCGTTTGATGCATTACCGCAACCGCGGTTATGTGTACTATAATTGTTGTAACTATTAGTGTCATTTAGCGCTTATCTAACACGATCGATTGCTAAACGCGGTGGACCTTTGTAAAGTAATAACCAGTGTTCCCGCCTTGGTTTAAATACCACCTTTATTTTTTTGGGATACTATACTATAATTAGCCAACTTATGTATGTAAAAAATAAACGTTTTGGATTTTTTAGGTGCGAGAAAAACATTATTATGAGACGACCAAGACTTTCATCTGGTGTTAAGTGATACTCATGCCTCTATCAGCTACAGTGCGTCTCAACCTTTGAATTTCAATATCATACGACGCAATGCAAAGCACACACTTATGTACCTGAGAAAATCAGTTCTTGAGTCTCATTTAACCCAGTTATATCATCAGCTACATGTATATATGTGCACCTAAAAAACAATTAACAAACATTAAAGTAGAAATAAAAAGAAGATACAGGTAATAATGAGGCGGACTTATCGCTAAATAGTCATCTCTTCCAGACAACCTTACATGCCTTTCAAACCAAAACATAGTAAGTAATACAATAGGTACCTACTGTTTGACAGTAAAATAACTGTCACCTGAACGGAATCCTCAAGAAGAGTCTTATCACCAGTAATAACATAACAGTTTACTCACAAGTAGAGATAGTAAGTAAGCTTACGATGAAATCATCAAAAAGTTGTATCTAAGTTGCCATTGTAGCACACAATAAATCTTTCGTTACCTAGCAGTATGTATCAGAGAGTTTGAAAACTTTCGAAAGCATCCAAAGAAACCAATTAGTGTGATTAAGTACTTGACAACTTTCAAAATAACGAAAGGGCATACAGTTGATCTCAAAAGACAGATGGTCATTGACAGCTCGCCAACAACAGTACAGTATTACACAATCGCTGCAACCATCATCTCATTATGTAAGATTCTGTTGGCGAGCGCCATAAGCTTTGTTCACTGAATTAAAACAATGAGAAGTCTGTCCATTTTGTATTTACATTTTTGCTTATCTATCGGGTAATCTAATTTACAGTTGTACCTATGTGTCGCAACAACGACCAGCCACAGAAATGGACTGAGATCCCATAGCGACCAGAATTAAGTAGCAATCGCATGTTTTACATGGGCAACATATTTTTTACAATAACGTAACTCATGATCCACTGCAGCTTTTGACGAGATAGAGTTGTAAAATTAAGAACCAACACGCTTTTCTCATACAAGTTGGTGAGCTTCAAATAAGCACTTATTCTGATCCATGTAAGAAGGCACTAGTTTTAACGATTTATTTCTATTCGATTTAAGGTGTTGATAATATTATTGATACAAACAAGATTTACAGCGAGGAAAAGAAAAAGCCAAGACCCATAAAATCACCAATCCGGTTTCCGCATGGAATAAAACTTGCTTAATTAGTGCATTCGATTAATTTGTGCTATAATAAGAAAACCATATTTAACAATTTACATTAGTTACCTGTTTGATATTTGAAACTATGCCGTTCTCATGATAACTAATCAAAACAAAACTTTTAACGCTCATGAACTTATGTACATGTTTCGCCCTATAGTGTTCACTTCAGGGCCAATTTTTCAATCGCCAGATAAACGTTAACTAAGGAATAAATATGACGTTTTGACAGATTTTGTATGGCATTTATTTCAAATTTATTCCTCAGATAGTCTATCTGGCGATTGAAAAATCGGTCCTAAAACAATTTAATAAAGCGTAAGTCTGTCAGCCGTGCGATCATAGTTCGTAAGCAATAGTGCTTATTATTCATGATTCCCCTACTGCCTCGATATCCAATATACCGGTGTGTTACTGATACAAGACGGAATATACCAGCGCAGTGCAATAGCATTGCCATCGCTATCTACATAAATGTATTGAATGCACAAGTGTGGCTTTGCTTTTAATTTGCATCAGTTATTGTGTTTTTATTTTCGTATCAGTATATTGTTTCCCGGTAGATCCGTTAAATTCAAATGAGTTCATGAGTATCGCCGATTGTGATTTTCACAATTTGCTTACAATCAAGTTTAATTACGGCGATCGATGTTTATAGACTCAAACATCCTAAAACGAACTCTACACGTGCTACTTTTCCAATTTCTCTGCATCCCGCAACGTCGCACGAACCGCTTGCTGCTATAAGTTCACCTATTTGGAAGATCCCTAATGTGAGACCAAAGCTCCCGTCATGTCCATCAGTTCTTCAACTGCCATCGCCCATTGATTTGTTAATTTTTGTTTGGCAACTTTACCTTTGCCACTGCCTATAATAACTACTTACTTAAAAAGTACCTACTCAAACATCCTTAATACTGCGCAAGTGAAGAAAACTCAAGAGGTTAATCTTTCGTAGCATAATTATATAATTATCTTCTGAATATATTTGTATCAGAATTATATAATTTCGAATCATATACATAGGATCAACTGTGGCACTAATGTATCTTGCCTTTAGCACTAAGTTTTTCCGTTAGAGTTCAGCTTTAGTTTATAACTAATAAAAAACTTTCTTGGATGCTACTGCAACGAAGGCTGAATCTTTTCCCTTTTATCTTATTTCTTTCATCCTAATTTGCAATATCTATTGCAGTTCAAGTTTATCGCGCTTCTCATTTATATACGAGTACAAAAGTATTCTGGAATTCTTGAGAAGAAGTACCTTGGAAGTATTTGAAAAGGTATACTTAGTTGCATGAGGATAATCCTATCGTTCGTATTCAATCAGCTTGTTTCTTGTTTATAATAGATCTCGAATCGACACGATCGCAATCAGACCCGAATCGCGTCCAAGAAGCGTTTGAGGCGTAGTTCACACAATACCACTTTGAAGTCTTCAATTACTCGATGCTAACTGGGGCCTTTGTACACTCTTGAGGAACTAATAAGACGATAATTTCACGCAATTTTCTTCTCTATATCAAGTGAGACTAAGTCCATTCTTCCACGTGTAGGGTTTTTGAGTTTTTTGTAACGAACACTCCAGATCTGAAGTATTTTATAGGCTGACACCGTTACGGATGGGTCACGTAGTACATAGTTACGGTGTAAAAACCGAAACTTTAATGTTTTTACCGCGTACGTGCTCAAGGCTGTTTATTGGTTAAGAAGCGTCAAAAAATAAACTGTAAACAATACTTTACTTCAATACTGTTAGCCTCGAGTAGACACTTTAAAAAAAGCTTTGACAAATACTACATTCTAAGAAGCTGTTCCTAAAGTTAACCTAAGACGGGAGATCATGAGAGCATCTTGGTCGAGAAAGGTTAACGTGCTACTAAAACTTAAAAGCAAAAGAGTCGAAGAAGTCATGAAAAGAATAGATTATGTAATACATAAAAAGCGAATTGTAAAAAAATATCTCTTATAATCCCACAATATTGCTTGACCATTTACTATTTAGTTATTAAATAATTTCGATTGAAGAAGTCTACTGCAGTATGTTAGGTATTAAGATTAAAAAATGTGATTTTTATATTAATAACATTTTCAATTAATATAATGTACGTTTCCCGAGGTTATTAATTTCATATGACATTTAGACCCGCCGTGGGAATGCTCTAGCTAATGGAATGGGAGACATTTCTCATTCGGAAGACATTAATGGTCCAAACTTCGATTTTACAACGCTCCGGAATATCGTTCACGTTAAAAACGTTTAAAATAATAATTACTGAGAGGCTTTCTACCAAAAAAGGTTATTATTTTTCTTTGAGCAGAACATATACGAAATATCTCATTAATTGTCAAAGTACTGGACCTTAGGGCCAAATAAATATTATAGCGCTTAATTTTCTAAATTGCAACGATTGCTATGGATTATTTATTGTTCGTGTTATGACCAATTAGCACTTGAAAGCGACCTCTTCACCTCACATTAAGTGATGCTATAGATGGAAACGCGTGAACTTGGGACGCTTCCTATTTTAGGTGTCCTGAGTGATATATTATCGGAATGCAGAATTACGTGACTTTACTGCTTACCAACAGTGGTAACTAGCCACGAACCCACATCAACAAACATATAGGTCAGACTTGAGCCAGTTTAGGAATAACAGTAATTTTCCCAGTTAAAGAGGTGACCAAAAGCCAAGGTGTAATTGGAAAATTTCCCACCGTTCAAATTCAGACGGCTATGTCTATTCACGGACGTGAAACTCGATGACTTTTTTCGGGATAGCGTTAGTACTTAATATAAATGATACTTTAATAGGAGTTGATATTCGTAATTCACCCGGGAATGTAATGTTAAGTTCGTTTATAGAATGTCTTCGACAAACAGGTTTGAATCATAGGCGAGAGGCGACCCACGCTCAATAATAAAGGTATATTGTCCATGTTTCCGGGCCTTAGAACGCATATATTACGATATTCTTCATCTTCTTGGGCCCAAAGATTGCCTTAATAATGAGAGCAAGGGACAATTAAGGATTTCTTTCCAAGACGGTAAAAGATTACCGATCAATAAATCTGGTATTGCTGAATTTACGTAGATCTAGTTTGTGTGATTACATATAGTTCAATAGGCCTACGAGTATAATTAATCAACTTGGCATATTCGTTTGAACGACTACAAAAGCTTTTATAGAGTGCGAAACTAATCTTATAAGAGAAAATGAATAAACGAAAGAAACAAGCCTTTTCAAGTGTTATACTATAATCGTAGTTTAAATGGAGGCTTCCTTGCAATTGTGTTTTGTTACAAATATTGTGAATTGAATCATTTGAAGAACCAAGAGCGTAAAATAGATCTTTGTTAAAAACCTTACAAAAAGTGAAATAATTGATATGTATAAGAAATTGAATCATCTCTTTCCTAATAGATTCAACATTTCAAACATTCATTTTATCGACAGAGGACAAAAAATCTGTCAAGTGCAAATCGGACTCACGTACTAAAAGTTCCGTACCACATACAATAAAAAGCTTTCGGCAAAGCAAAGACATACCTTTTGTATTCATTCAACGACAAAACTTTTGGGTTGAGCAATGGCTATTTAGCTATGCATCACTTTTGTAATAGGAGGATCGTTTATGAATATGAATGATCGTTTTCCGCGGGTAGGCAAAGTAAAAAGTACACATACATTTTAAAGCTCTTGTTTTATTATTATTTTTTAAATTACAATTATATACTTAGGTAAATAAATTATGTACCTGTAAATTGCCTAAATCCGCCAGTCTCCTAGCCAGTGTTTGTGTCACTGTAATTCACTGTTAATACCGAGTGCACTTAACCTCACTTTCACTATCACTGTTCAGTCGCCGCACTATGGAAAACCTACAGCAGAACATTATTGATCTTGGAGAGCTTGTTAAGTCACAATTAGCAGAATTCCAAAACCAGCTAAAAGGTGCCATTCCTGCTACAAGCCCGACCTCCAACATTACCTCCCAGTTTGGAGCCTTCCGGTCATTCGTGCTGACAGCCCTTGAAAACCTGCAGCGGCAAGTGGAGCTGCTGGCGAGGCAGCAGGATGAGCTAGAAATGCGTTCGAGACGTAAGATTCTTCTCGTGCACGGGCTTGTGGAGACAGATGCCGAGGACCCCGAAGTGACCGTGAGCAAGTTCCTTTCTGAGCGGCTTAAAATGCCAAAACTTGATTCTGCCTCTTTTAGTCGCTGCCACAGACTGGGCCGTATTTCTGATGAAAAGCCCCGTGCCATTTTAATAAAATTCAGTGATTATTCATTACGAGCCTCGGTTTGGTCTGCAAAAACTAAACTGAAGGGTACGGGGGTTACACTGTCAGAGTTCCTCATTAAAAGTCGCCACAAGGTGTTCCTGGCTGCCCGGGAGCGATTTGGTGTCGCTAGGTGCTGGACTAGAGAGGGCAATATCATGGTGCTGGACCCCTCGGGTAAGCGTCATCGTGTATCTACGATGGCAGAGCTGAAGAACATCCCCGCCGCTACTCAGGAGGCCCCGGTGCCCTCAAAGGCGCCTACTGGTACTGCTGCTGCTGCTGCCCCTGAAGCCTCAAAAGCTAGCCAGAGAGTTAAAAGAGTGGTTAAGAAATAAGTTCGTTAGTTTAGTGTTTTGGTTTTTCATTCGTTCGTTGTGTCTGACTTGTCTGTACTTGTTTTATCCGAAGTTTGTTTTTCACTCAAGTTCTGAAGATATGTCGCAGATAGATCACTATGTTTTAATTATGTCATAGGTAGTTATTACTGTAATTTAATGTTCTTCTTTGCGGTAGGTAGGTAATTTGATTTTCTTTTGTTTAATTTTATGTTGTGATTGTGTCACCTGTCATCACTGACATAGACAACCACAGATCACAGACCCTCCGAGCACAGACCTGTCAGTCACGACGACATAATTACATACGGCTGACCATAGACAATGGACAATGTGGACAGAGTTGCGGACACATGGATTTTTATAAAGCTTAGTGCGCATTATTAATTTCTTTTTCGTTGTTGTTCTTTAATTTCATTTTTATATTGTTAATGTATTTAAATATTGTTCTTAGGCCGTTAAAAGTCTACAAATTTCTATCTGTAAAGCGTGATTAATGTTTAATTTGCTTCTGTCAATCAGCTGGCGGATTAGGAATACTGGATTCTAGTTTTATCCACCTTATTGAATAAGTTAGAGTTAAATAATTGATATAGACTATATATTATATATATTTATATATATATATAAATAAATATATATATTTTATTTAAATATAACATTTTTTATAATAATATAATATTATGTCGTCAAGTAGCAACGGTATGGACATGGATAGTGATCTTTTTCTTTCATTGTCGTCATCTAGTAATGATAGTTTTCACAGTACATCTCTTCTTCCTCTTAATGTAACTCTCGATTCTCACTTCTCAGACTGCGTGAAGAACTTCAATGTCGTACATATTAATGCACAAAGTATCCCGGCTCACTTTCCCGATTTGCTTGCGTCTTTCGACTCTCGTAATTTACATGCAATCTTGGTATCAGAATCGTGGCTTAAACCCAGTTTACCTTCCACCTCGTATTCCTTACCTGGATTTAGATTAATCCGGAATGATCGTGTCGGTAAGGGGGGCGGAGGAGTAGCGATCTATCTACGTTCTCATATCCCTTTCTCAATCGTTGGGTCGTCTCCTCAGCCTCCACTACCGGACGCAGCCGAGCACCTATTATTGGAAATTACCTTCTCCCATAAAAAAACATTACTCGGAGTATTTTACTGCCCTCCTTCTGTTCCTAACTATTTCTTTTCCCTTGAAACTCTGTTAGAAAAAGTAGTTCCCCTTTACGACCACACTATTATTATGGGTGATTTTAATACGTGCCTAATTAAAAACGATTCGCGTAGCAAGAACCTGCAATCGTTGGTGGATTCCTGTGGCATGCATATCCTTCCTCTCGCTGCCACACATTTCTCACCTGGGTGTGTTCCCTCTCTTCTAGATTTGATCATGGTGAATTCCAAAGATCTAGTGTTTAAGCATGGTCAATGCCCTGCTGAAGCTTTCTCTTATCATGATTTAGTCTATCTTTCCTATAAAATTCGTCCTCCCAAAGTAAAACCAACCATTCTTCTGCATCGTAACTTTGGTGGAATTGATAGAGATAGCCTTTGCGATGATGCCAGGCAGGTAGACTGGACTGTTGTCGCTGGTGCTGATACTGTTGACCGTAAAGTTGAGGTATTTAATTCGCTGATAACACAACTTTATGATATTCATGCTCCATTACGGCCAATTAAAATGAAGCATCTCCCAGCTCCTTGGTTATCTGACGAGATTAAATCCGCCATGAATAAAAAGAACGCCGCGAAATCTAAATATAAAATAAATGACACTGATGCCTTGCGCCAAAAATACCATAAAGCCCGGAATCGCTGTAATACATTGTGTAGGGATGCCCAACGACGCCACATACATAGCTCAGTTGAAAATGGGGATATAGCAAAAACCTGGAAATTTCTAAAGTCACTTGGAGTTGGCAAATGTTCTCATAAGACACCTATCAATATTGATGTTGAACTTCTTAATAAACACTTCTCAACCTGTGACACAATTGATAGTGTCGAAAAAGAGCGTACCCTTAGTATTCTTTCTTCTTGCTCCAATCCTGACTTCGTCCCATTTACCTTCGAGTCTTTCACTGAATGTGATGTTAAGAAGACCACTTTGTCCATCGCTTCGAATGCTGTTGGCTCTGACTGTATTAGCCGGAACATGATCATACCTATCCTTGACATCGTTTCTCCTGTCTTGACTCATATCCTCAATTATTCCATCTCCTCTGGCGAATTCCCTGATGCTTGGAAAAATGCACAAATTATTCCTCTTCCAAAAAAGGCTAAACCTACTTCTGTCTCTGACTTCCGCCCCATCTCCATCTTACCTTTCCTGTCCAAAGTCCTCGAAAAGCTTGTTTATCATCAGCTGAGGCTTTTCCTTGATAGACATCTACTCCTGAGTCCGTTGCAGTCTGGATTTCGGTCAGGACATAGCACAGTTACTGCACTTGTAAAGGTGACTGATGACATTCGATTGGCGATGGACAATAAGCAGCTCACAGTTCTCACTTTGCTTGACTTTAGTAATGCGTTTAACACTGTTGACTATGATATCTTGCTGAGGCTGCTACGTTCTATTAACATATCTCCATCGGTGGTAGACTGGTTTCGGAGTTACCTCAAAGGCCGCCGACAGCGCATCCGGGTAGATGAAAGTTTTTCATCCTGGTGTGATGTTACGGCTGGGGTCCCTCAGGGTGGCGTGTTGTCTCCTTTACTTTTCGCAATCTTCATTAATTCTATCACAAATAACATCTCTTCTCTCTATCACATGTATGCAGATGATATCCAAATCTATCGCTCAGCACCTATTGGTGAGCTTAGTTCTGCAGTAGCTGCTGTTAACAGAGACCTCGCTGCTATATCTGTTTGGAGCACTCAGTTTGGTCTGAAGGTCAACCCAGCTAAATCCCAAGCTATAATTATTGGTAGCCCCGGGATGATCGCCAGAGTTGACTGGCCTAATCTTCCTCCAGTGTCTTTTAATGGGGTTACCATTGCATACTGCGGTTCTGTTAAAGACCTCGGCGTACATATAGATCGGGAGCTGTCATGGGCCACACACCTGAAAGAATTAAGCAGGAAAACCTTTGCAGCTATGAGCTCGTTGCGGCGGTTGCAGTCTTTTCTTCCAATTCCTACCAAGGTTATGTTAGCACAATCTCTCCTCCTCTCTATACTTGACTACGCGGACGCAAGCTTTCTCAATATGAATGAAGACCAGCTTAATAAACTTGAGCGTCTCCAAAATCTTGCAATTCGGTTTATATTTGGCCTACGCAAGTATGACCATATCTCTGAATTTCGACAAAAGCTCAACTGGCTCCCTATCCGCCGTCGCCGGGATCTGCATGCTCTTTCTCTACTGTACTGTGTATTATATGATCCTAGAACCCCTCCTTACCTCAAGGAGAAATTCAAATTTCTTGGGGAACATTCAGACCTCAGAACCTGTCGTACCTTGACACTTAAAATGCCATTCCATAAAACAAAGATGTTCCAAAAATCCTTCACCGTACAGGCAACTCTTTTATGGAATGCACTCCCCCTCGAGATACGACAGTCTAAATCTTTGTACATTTTCAAGAATGCGGTCAAAGATCACTATTTGAGTACCTAGTTGTGCAAATGATGACTGTTATTTATTCATATTATCTTGTCCTTATTAGTGGACATTATATTATTATATTGTATGTATTAGTTTATAGTTTGATGATTATGTATTGAATATCTTTGTTTATTTGTTCAACCTAGTTTATGTATTAGTTTGTAGTTATTTGTATGTATATAGTTTATAAATCTACACCACCTGCAAAATCTAGTTCCTTTGTTTTCCTTTTCTCAAGGTTGCCTGGCAGAGATCGCTGCTAAGCGATAAGGCCGCCTTTTGTGCCTTAAATTAGTTTATTATGTATTTCTGTTTTGTACAATTTTTTGTGTGGTGCAAATAAAGTGTATTTAGTATTATTATTATTATTATTATGAATAGAAATCCAAATTACAAAAGATCAGTCGTCGTGACAACCATTGGCACCGGATGCTGGAAAGAGCTGTGGAGCTGGTATTATCACAATCTCCGTATTAACTATAAAGTGATTTTTTGTCGACATATTTGTCGATCAGCCTGAGATAAAACTCGGAGATAGCGACAGGGAATATAGATAATACAGTTGGTCGTTAAGGAGATTAGATTCAAGGCTCAATGATTTTCATACACTAAGGACAGCTTATCTTGGTTGACTTGTAGTCGATTAAATGGAGTTAAGACTAGGATATTTCTGTGAATTCATCAAATGAGTTAACCGCTAATTGCTTCTAAAGGAATAACATGTATTATACTTAGGGACAAATTTTCTAGTGTTAATTATGTTGTACCTGCATAAATCACAAATTTTGATAAAAAATTTGACATCTTTAAAAAATATCAGCTTCCGCAAAACGAGACCTAAGAGGGAAAACATTGAATGATTGTTGACAGTACATTTAGACCAGGCTCTCTACCATGGGGGCTCGCGATGAATTCGTCCCGGGGAGATGATAAAATGTTTTTGCATCCTAAAGTTTTATCCATTGAGCATGAGTCAGAGCATGAGCCCACCGCCCACGGATAGAGATGATACTATCCCCCGTGAATAAAATGAACAAAATACTTTTTTTTCGCTGTTGCCATGCTTTAGACATTGAAAAAATATTTTTATTCCGTCAGAGGATAAGCAGTTCACCAGTCAAGTTTTTGGCAAGGAAAAAGCATTTGCAGTTTCAGAGGAAATGCTCGGCCAAAATTTTACCGCCAATGATTTTATAAAAAAGATCCAGTAAAAAATGGATGAATGGATGAGACATGTACCGCCGTTCCATGCACGCTCTATTAGGGTCTCAGGGAAGCGTTCCGTGTAAAAAAAGTTGTATAATACAGCCACTAATGCGCCGCACAAGGTAAAATGAGGAATCCGTGATCTCCTTTAATGAGCGATATTGTTCCATGAGATTCTTTGGAGCGAGACTGGTATATCACAGCTACATGTAGAGTGTAGACGGAGAGATGGTGGGAAATCAAGGGAACATTCTAAGCTTTGTTTTCTTTACTAGAATATACGAAATATAAAGAGTGATAGTAATTCTTTAGTAATAAAAATATCATGTTTTCTGTAGTAGTTTTACCAAACGTTGTAGTGGATTCTTGATAGAGATATTTTATTGCTTTGGTTACGTTCACATACCTATCGATTATTATTTTACACATATTTATTAGCATTTCGTTAAGCCTAAAAATATTTTATTATTTTAAATCAAATTGATATTTGAGTGAGTTGTTGGGCTTGCACTAAAGGTTTCAGGCGTACACACATTGCGACGGAAAAACAAGCGATTTCAAGTTCTTACCAATGGACATTCAAATTCAAACGGTGTAGAAATACGACACTTTTGATTGTCCATTGGTAAAAACCATCATAAAACCCATGCGTTAACCATTAGCCTAGCGTCAAGTGACGTTTTAACTTCAAAATCGAAAAGAGCGTAATAACGTCTGCCAGACCAACACTAGTATTAACATATTTAATGTGATACACTTCATCCTCAAGCAGATCCTCAAAGTTCGAATGAGTTCTTAAAGCACCGGTAGATTTAATGAGGGAGAATGTGCCCGATCATAGTTACGTCGAACCCATGTATTATCAGGGCTGAGAAGGGCGGGTTGAACCTAGGTCACTGACAGCGGTAGCACGCGAGATTGTTATATACCTGCCGCCAATTCTGACTGATGCCCTGAAGCTTTGATTACAACCACCGTTACGCTATAGAGACCTACTATGCGCATGTGTTACAACTGAAACATCTTACTTCTACATTGATCCCAACATTGAAAATTGTATTGGTATTCACCATTGGGTACCGTGGTGTGAAACTAACTTTGCATGTTATACCCGTCATAAATGATAACGCTGGTTCAAAGATTCTATCAATGGTGTCACCAATTCGGCCACTATTTACCCACTGCAGAAATGAACTACAGTCCAATTTATATTGGAATTAAAGAAATCTCAAATTTCGATTGGTTTTTTAACATAAAAGTTAAGAAACAAAAAAGGTCAAAACTTATAATAAAATACATAATATAGCAAATCATTCGGCGAAATTTGAACCCGCACTTCTCTTTCTTGACCAAGATTGCTCACCTACCACTTGACCAAGATTGCTCACCGCCCAGTTACGATCGTAGTAAAACAGTATCTTTAGAGAAACATTAGAAAAACCTAAAGTCCTTAAAAGTTCTGTTATCTATATATATAACGTATAACATCCTATCTAAAAGTATCGCTAGACCAAAACTCTCCGAGTTTTATGATTATCTGTGAAACGGAATGTCATAATGCTGTTCATCTGTGAAGGCTCGTTAAAGATAGCCATCTAACCTCCGACCCGCTAATAGTAATGGCGAGGCCCGTCATTTTTGTCGGCGGGATATTATTGTTACTTTTGGCTTCATAGTTGTATTCATGGTCATGGACCCCGATAGCGAAACGTTTCGAAGGCCAAAACGCATTTCTGATCGATATCTCCGCAAACAATTAGACAGGGGAAGGGCCCTTCCTGTCCAAAATGAACCGAAACTTACATCAAGGCCTATGTCATAATCTGTGACCGTTATATCCATTTAGGTTTTTTGTTGTATTTTAAACATGATTTAATATTTTTTCCCACATATAAATATCTACATATATAAGGTAGTATAATGTCTTTTTACAAAAATAAAAAAATTGAAGTACCAGTTGGACTCGCACACGGTCATATAGCCTGGTGACAGACGGACGGATAGACGGTGACGGACTCTTAGTAAATATCCGTTTTTACCTTTTGGGTACGGAACCCTGAAAATAATGAATATAGCTTTCTGACCTCTTTAATTGATCATTAATTTAGAACTGAAGGGTGTATATTTTTGTCAAAAGAGAACTCAAAGACTCCAACGGAAGTAGGATCCATCTTTTTATTTTCAAACTTTCAATATGTTAAGTATTGGATATGTTAGGCTCAAAACCCTTCGATTTAATCCATCATAGTTTTTTTGGTTATGAAGGAACATGCAGAGGTAATAAATACTTATCATAGTGTATAGGCTTGTCGTAAGGTACAATCAAAGCAATAGACGCGTTGCCTGCGGCCCTTCCCAGTTCGATTTAAACATACCTATGTATAAGTTTTCTACGAAGTTATCTTGGCTCTGACAGATGTTCCTACGGTTTTAAATAATTGTGGGTTCGTGTTTCAGGTCTACTAGAATATTGTGCTTTGAGAAATATAAATTGTTGCAAAAAATCTCTCATATTTTTGTAAATCGCAATTAATTTTTCTCCTCGACAATTCAATAGCATTATCGATCAGTTTTGAAAATGTTTTAGATTTCAACTTAATAAATAATTTCTCTGTAAATCATCATTCATCAGTTTCACATTTACCTTTTTTTGCTGCAATTTTTATTGATCTTGATTGAGATTGACCTTTTATCGTTTAATAATAATATTTTTTTGGTCCAATTATGTTATAAAATTTTTGATTAAAAATCATTAGTGATCGAAACTTTTACATCTGCATTGAGTGTTTAGGATTTTTTAAGTATCACTAGGCAATCGGTTTTTTATGCATTAATGAATTAAAATATTGTAGCCAATTTAATCCGTAGTGGGAATATTGAGATCATAGCATTTAAAAAGGTACTCCGATTCAAACTACAGAATTAAAATTAATTATTAATTATGAAATCATTTTAATGAACTTAGATAACATCATAATTCTTAACTCAACGCTCCTAACTCTTGAAGATGAATACAAAAACGTGTTAGAATCTACATAATGAGCAAGCGACAAAATCGAAGCGTATAGTTGTTCATTAAAGCAGCGGAGCCTCATGCATATTGCCTTACGATGATTTTTCAAAATTATAATTTATGACTTATTTGAGTGTCGAAAACGGTATAGGCTCAAGAACTGTGCGTGGGTGGAACTAGCCCGGGTATCGCTTCTTGAGATGAGTATAAAGGCTAGCGCCCACAAGCAGGAGATTTTCAAGACAGTTTTTGATGGAGAAAATTTGATTGCCAAAGTTAATAAATATTTCGCCCGATCAAGTGCTGGAGTTTCGAGTTTTCGACCCCGGGAAAGCGCAGTGCTGGCAGACCTCCAACCAGATGGACTGACGACATAAAAGGGTCGCGGGAAGACGCTGGATACAAGTGGCGCGGGACCGTGAAATGAACGAACGAACGTGGTAAAGTTTTAAATAGTAAGTCACAATTGCAATACGATTTATTTTATTATCTTCTGTCATAACACTCCTAACTGAGTAAGTATCGATGATCATTATGTAGACATAATAATATAATATTATGATAGAAAGATTTTCTTTTTCTTGATGAATGAATTCTTGAAAATTGGTACTGGATTAAATTAGCGATAATGACACTAATTAATTTTAATTAAAATAATTTCTATTACCCAATACCCAATTGGGCAATGTGCGTTGGCCCTTAATGTAGTTGCGTTACAAATTACGATTTGTTCATTCCAATCAATGTAGTTCATTAATCCGCTTTGTGCGTTGCTTTCTATTGTGTTTATCTTGAGATGATTAATGAATTCAAAACGCTTCCGACTGGTTTTCGCTTTCATTTTTGATTGTTACAAAAGGAACAGCGTTGATCTGTTTTGCATGGGCGATGAAACAGTCCTTAAAAGTAACTTAACATCAAACTGGGTTGGGAACACTTTTGGGGTACACAAGTAATCGGAAAAATTCGATTTGGTATTGCAATGTAATGCAGTTGCGCGGGAAGTAAACGAAAACGTATAAGTCTAACGAGTTCTTACAATGGTTGTAGCTTGTACTATCCCTTCTGAAAAAAGTAGATTAAAGTTTGCATGTATGTTTTAATAGATAGGGTTGCAGACCTCTGTTGATCATTGACGAGGTTAATTAAAGTTAACTGACTCTAATTAGTAATCAGCCGTTAGTGAGTTTGATACACTCGTAACAGAAAATTTTGAAGGAAGTTTTACCATCTTTACCTAGTGATAGAAACCAAGATGTGTAGGTAAAGGTAAAAGCAGTAATACCTTTAATAGTAATTTTATAAGATCGTATTCAAGTAACAACTTATCTAATCTACTATTTTGGTTATCCATTAATTTTAAGTTTACCCTTTAAAAATTGGTTGTCTTCCCAATCATTGTATTTAGTACGGTAAACGAAGCTTCGATTAGAAACTGAGATCGCAAAAGATGATAAATTAATATGCAATTTTTGAAAATTACAAGGTATTAGTGTGGCAAAATATTGCAACCAATCCAGTATCAAGGGTCTTAAATTTGACCGCTACCTTCCGAGAAACAGTATCAGGATTTACAATCTGAGGCTGAGAAATGTGCGTAAGAGCATCTAACTCACTGAGCCCTGAGCAATCAGGCTTTTAGTACGGGATAGCATCAGACTTCGGAACTATCTCCGGATTGGTTTATTTCTAGGCAGATACATATTATATTCGAAGCCGCCTGAAGTTGAACAAGGCATGCCCCTCGCTTGACATGGCGAAAGTAAATATAATATTAATAAATTCCTTGCTGGTCCAGTTATTAATTGTATTATTGTGATCTTATAGTTGATACAAACAGATGTCCTTCCGCCCTCTCTAAACTATCACAAATACCCGCCCAAATAATCATTAAAATTGATAGTTATTATATTAAAGATTCTCTAATAATAATTGTGTAATCAAAGTGCGTTATTAACGTGATTTCAAACTTTGTGAGACTACCAAAGTGAACTCGATATTATAATTTAATTAATCTCCAATTTGAAGTAGAGATTAATTAAATTTTATCTGTTCATTGTAATTAATTTTCGATCACAAGTCAATTAAATTAATTTGCGTTTTCAATCAATTTACTATAGGAAGCTTGAGTCAAATCGATTGATAGCGTCGAATAGTCTTCGACCTTTGACGTCATATATGTTATTTATATCAATCACAATAATTGACTAGCATTGTTAACGGACTGGTTAGACGTTTTTATAACACCGCTAGTAGGTCAGTCACGATATTGTTGCAATTGAAGAGAATTTCATAGCGGAATGTCATGTCTCTCTTTTTTTACAATTGCAAATTGCTTATAACTAATGAGACAGCTTTAGCTTATGTATTCTTGTTCTAAATCATACAGTAATCAAAGTAACTGAAGCTCATATCTTATATCCGATGAATGTTATACCTTACAAGATCATGTACTGCAATCCGATATCTGTCTCATTCTTTCTGGTCATTGGTAGGAAGACAAAGAGCACCTGCTAGTCACTAACGAGCTGATAACGGTATTACAATAACAATACAAAAAAGGCTAACTGTTTAGTTTGGCCCATTGTGATTACATTGGTTTCGGCAAGCGGCCGCTACAGGGAACAACTCTCGGTCACGGCACGCTGTATCGTGGCCGCTACGAGATCAGATAAGGGGATAAAAATATCTAGTTAAATATCGATTGGATGGCGAGATTCTAGTCGTGATCGATAGAGAATCGAAGTGTCACGAGCGGGGTCGTCGACCCGGGGTCAGGGTCGGGACTCGGGAATCTCGCTCGCTCGCATGCGCAAATATCATTTCGCCGATGGATATGTCGTAACGTGGAATAATGCTTGTAACCGAGGCACCGAGGCTCGTAACCGCTTCATTGTTATGCGCCGTGTTGGTTTTATGCATCAAAATTGTCACCTTGCAGCGAGACGCGGCGTCTTGGGATAGTTGATTGGGTTGATGCACCTACCTCGATGTTTACTTTGTGATTGCATTTTTCTTTGCGCTTCATTGTATCAGTGCTACAGTAAACTATTAATTTCAACCATTTTGCTGAGTTTTGTGCATCAAAATTGTCACCTTGCGATACGCGGCGTCCTACGAATAGTTGATAGGGTTGATATGTACGTAAGCTGATTAAATGTGTATAAAATATAAAAATATTATTGTATTTTCTATGACTTAAGAAGGCTAATCTGGATAGCTATTTGTGTAAACGATTTCATCATTCATTATCGCCCTCATTACTCACTAAGGGACTTCTTCATGTTGGTATTTGCACCAGCAGCTTTCCGTTATACAGTTGATTTGTGAACGATTTTACAAATCTTTAGTTAAAATTTATCCAGAGCCGTTCTATCACTTCCCCTATTTGGAATCTTTATAAACATCTGACATTGAATTCGACCTGTCTACATTCGTAGTCGTTTGTTCGCCACTTTTATTTACATTCAGCACTCCAGTCACATCTTATAAAGAAAAATGATGTACTCCAGATAAGCAATTCGTTTCACGTCACGTCGACGACTCATGGAACTCGAGTAAAACGCCAATTTCCAAGTGAATGGTATCAAATCACCATAAACCTATCTCCGACTCGATATGGACTGGAGAATAACGGACTATGGCTCCCTTCGGGATGACGTATCGAGAATTTACGCGCCGACCTTTGTCTGTTTTGGTATTCAGATTAAAATGGTGTTGTTCTATTAAGATACAGATCTGTTTAATGTATGGAAAGTATACGGTTTCCGGACAATAGTTTGTTAGCTTTATGCCATGGCAGCGCTAACGGGAAGTAGTTTTAACTAAATTAACTACTGTTACAATTTTTCCTTTTAGTATAAACCGCCATACTTAACTTGAAGATTGCGCTTGATTATTTAAAAAAAAAAGTCGTACTGACTTTCAAATTATACGTGGAGTTCCAGTGGAACATTTATATTTCTTCAGTTTCCTTTAGTCCTTCTCTGTTATCAGTGATTTAACATTTGAAGGAAAAAGACAAAACAGAGTACTTAAATAATTTTTTTCAACTTTATTCTACGTTTATTTATGTTAGTACTCGTAAGCAAGCTACGTAACGGAGTTACGGAGTTAGCATGATCTCAAATCAAAAGAAAATCGAAAACTGATTCTGCAAAGAACAATTAATGACAGAAGCAACAAGAAACAGACTAGGTAGAAAAAAAAATACTTTTCTGATCAGTGGTATAAACCATGTTGCAAGCAGAAATGGTGGGTGGAGGAATGTATGATATTAAAAATTCAAACAGATAGATGTCGGAAGAAGGCTAAAGGTTAGTAGGTATCCAATAACACTTATACAAAGTGACCAGTGTAGAAGCTCGAGGTATGCTAGCATTAAATAAATTTTGTACAGATTCATGGTCCATGACAGGCCAGCGTAATTGAGTAGAATAACCGTCGGGATCCGTGAGGTTAATCGCACCAAATTTAAGGTGGAGTTACACTAACGCCTGTGGGCTGTAACGGGTAACAAATTGTAGGTGTACGACGTACGTGCATGTTGCGAGTATGCTTCCATGAGCTATCATACTGTGAAGGTAATGATCGGAAGTTATCTATTATTTAACTTTACAGAAATCCAATCTTTTGTATGTAGGAACTCTTTTTTTCTGCTTGGCACCTATCTTTCTTCTTAATATATATAAATCTCGTGTCACGATGTTTGTCCGCGATGGACTCCTAAACTACTGAACCGATTATAATAAAATTCGCACACCATGTGCAGTTCGATCCAACTTGAGAGATAGGATAGTTTAAATCTCAAATTATAGTCGCAATTTTAATTTATTAATATAACAAAAACTTTAGCCACAGCAACGCGTGGCCGGGTCAGCTAGTATATTATATATCTAGGACTGAATTCTTAGTTTAGTTAGTAGTAGTAGTAGTAGAATATTGAACTTGGAAAAAGCCAGGGGGTTTCACTGGCACTAAAGATACAAAGGCTAGAAGTATATACCACCGACGGCCCAGCGGTTTTTTAAGAATACCTGTAGAGAGCCGGAAGGAGATAGAGGGGAGATAAAGTAACGCGACAAAAAGAGTTAGCATAACATTTAGGTTAATAATGTATTAAGGCGCTGTTGCGAACTAAATTGCGCTCTATTGAATCAGTGCTAGAGTCACTATTAATTTCAATAATTTTTCTGAGTGTACCTCCTCATACAAGCTTTATTTATATTAACTCTCGTTGAGTTATGAACTTCTTCATCAGCAACACAAAGATGCTTTGACTAGTTAGTACATTACCTTGCATACAAGATATCTAATATTATGTTGTATAAACCATACTATTAAATATTCAGTGAAGACAACCTAAACATGGGTTTTTCTGAGTGTACCTCCTCATACAAGCTTTATTTATATAATTTTCGTTTAGTTATGAACTTCTTCATCAGCACAAAGATACTTAGTAGACTAGTTAGTACCTTGTATACAAGGTATCTTATATTATGTTGTATAAACCATATTAATAAATATTCAGTGAAGATTTCAACCTATACATGGGTCGGTATCACGATGCCCCTGACCGGCAGTTCCTGCTGATAGCATTATGGGGTAATGCAACACATCGCTTGATGAATGGCGTAATTTTCTCGAGGAATATCCCATTATCCCCCGCTATTCAAGTTTTATCAACATTAATTCGCGTAAATGCCGAGAAGAATTTTCCATTAGGCTTTAAATCGTAATACTTATAGAAACAACCTTCGTAAAGGTATCCTGTAATTCATTTATAGAATAGAATAATTGTTCAGCTTATCTTGTTTACACTGTGATAGTAAAGATGCGAATTCCATTGCGGCGCACGCTATTTGCGTTAACTTGTGTTAGATTCTCAATATTGTGGGCGCTCTGTGATTGTTTTGAATTATTGAACGATGGCTGTCAAGCGTAGTTTATTTCTGAACGCATAGGAGATGTCAATTTAGACAGTTTGGAGAGGTTATGTATGTTTAGAACTGATCCCGAATCATGGCATAGAAAAAAGTAATATATCTGGTATCATGGCCAAGCAATTAAAGCATTCATAATAGTACAATGCTGTGTTTAATTGGATTCCTATCACTTGATATCTGTATATATGTAAGTTTATGTAACGAAAATTAACATATTATTCGTATGGTGGGTTCGTAAAAAGTATGGTTCATTCAATATTTCAATTGAAATATTTATCATTCGATATTTTAATTGAATATAAACAATTCGAATAATAAAACGTATATATGTATATAGTTATAACAAAAAGTTTGATTGAATTCAACTACATAGAAATGCATAACTCAACGTTGCATTACAAAATTCTTTTACGAAAATAAATTAAAATGAAAATCTAATTTATATCGTCCTACGCATAGACATGAAAGATGTGAACCACAACCATACCGGTAAAGCTCTTTCGGCCCACATTATTAAAAAAACGGTCAAGTGCGAGCCGGACTCGGGCACTGAGGGTTCCGTGCTACCATAAGCATAAAAACTCTATTTTTAATTATGATAAATATATGATAAACCGGCTCCAATTAACTATTCTGTGAAAATTTTAAGGGTAAATAAATCAAAACCATTTCTACTATGCCCATTGCTACATACTGAAAATAGCAATGTCGGAAAAAACTAGCTGATTCCAGGACTATTGAAAGTAACGAAAGAAATCTAACTTAATGACTTATAATTAGCGTGTTAACTCCGAAATAGGTAGTTGGAATACTTCCGAAAAATCATAGACCTTAGTATTAGCAATTTTTAACTTGATACGAAAACGGGTCATAAGTGGAAAATCGTACAACAGAGTGATCCAGGGTTCCCTTTTCTAAATTGAAGTACACAACTCTAAAAATGTCTATTGAGAGAGTGTTAAAAAAAGTGATTATGGAATTTTTAATGAGACCATAAATAACATTCGAAAGGTTGATTATTTGAATGCAGGACAAATTGATGCACCCTTCTGGACGCCTAACAATGTGAGAGCGGCTAAGGGGTCAAATATTTTTTTTTACCACCACCAAATAGACCGCTTTGAATAGGAGCTTGATTTTATGATTTATAGGGCCTTTTATCCGGTACCCGGCTTCTCCGCATTTTGTTTTGATTGAGATTCCTTTCAGAGTTGGGAAGATTGATTGTTCTATGCGGTGTGGGAGTTTTTGTTGATTGCTTTCGAGTGTAAATATTTTTCAAAGGTTAAACTCTACGCTTGCGTGAGGTGCCCTTTTATTTTTTGACTCCTAGAAATATTTAATGAGATATTGTAAAATTTATGCTCCTTGATTGAGGAATTTGTTTCGACGGCTTCAAAGGAATAGTAATGATAACACTTATAGTGAGAAAAACATTTTATACTTTAATGAATCAATTATTACAAAGTCCGCCAAGAGCTATTTATTTTCTGTATTATTTGGATTTAGATGATTTTAAATTTTAAAATGTATGTTTCCTATATTCTGAGTAAAACCCCTTATTTCACTTACATAATTATTCTGCTCGTAATTTATTTTGTCCAAATTATTTACATAATATTTACAACGTATTATTTATTATTTTTAGTAACGGAATCCCAATTATTTTATATCAACAGAATGTAAATCACCGCGCACTAAAATATTGATGTCGGAAGTAAAATCTCATTACGATGGCTCCATTGCGATATAGATTCTCAGCATCGATCGCCAGTAATTCTTGTTTCATCGCAAAGCCTCCGAGGTACAATTGTAGTCAAACCACGCTTTACTGATTATTGCTCTGGGCTCTTTTCTGGATTTTCGCATTCCTTTGTCATAGATTTATGTACGAACAGACGATCCATGTAAACATGAAACTGTTGTGTGACATGTCATTTATAAGTCTTAGCTATAACCTTATAACGGTCACAATGCAGCTTGTTTCCTCGAGCTAAACAGATTTTGCCATGTCTACGTTCAGCATAGATGCACGAGTTCGGTTACTAACGTCACTTGAGAAATTGGTTCGCGACTCCTTTATGGCTTTGTCTCTCGCGAGTGGCGTGCTGTGTTTGTAAGCATTACGTTTCGTTCGATGTTTGGGAATAATAGGTTCTATTCAAGCGCTGTAAGAGTGTCTAAGTTATCATTCTTACAGCGCTTAAAGCGCTTCAGCCTGTGTAGTACTAGACGGGGCGCAGCAGTCAGCGCTGAATCTAAGGGACGAAGCTTTAGTTAGTCACGCGCGAGCGATGGTATTTCTCATTAGGCGGCTCGTAAACAAGGACACTTCGACGCTTACTAATGTCCTCACGTTACAGTTTTACGACGATCAACAATTTTAAGTTGTCCAATAGCTCCGAATGTACGGTGTAATGGAAATGTAATAAATTGTGGAACATGTATGTGAACGCTCCAGATATGGACTTAAGGTTTGTTGAAATGAAAGTAAGAGGAATGTTTTAAACATAATTTATTATTATTTTACGATAGCTTTTTACTTTACGTACCTTAGTAAGTTGTTCCTTAAACACCATGCTAATAAGTATGAAGTAGATAAATGTATCACCAGCATTAATTACGTCAATCAAAATAATATCTGCATTAGTCCTGTCTCCGTTGCAAGCTGTGCTAAAGCGTGTACAAGAGTTAAACGGACAGACGAATGACGGCAATCTAAGCACAATCAGTGCCTCGTAGCTACATTTCATTCAAAATGATTATAAAATCAGTGGAGCCAGTAATTAATTCCTCAGGGACATGACCGCTGTACCCGAGCATGTATTTGCGAGGCGATTGAAACGTCCCGCTGCTTGTGAGTGAGATATTTCCGCAATTGCAAAGCTGAGATCGTGTACCGACAATACCTTGTATCGTGTGGCGTCTAATCACGCTGGGTACTGTTAGCCCGCGCCCGGGGCTTCGCCTGTGCGGTGCGCCTCTAATATGCGTGCGAACAATCCGATAGTCAAGGTATAAGAGACTCTTACGACTGATATATCACAATTTGTACGAATGAAGGCACTTTAAAACGCCGACAGAGCGAGTGTTAAAGCGATGATGTCGATAAACTTTGTGCCCCCCTACAATCTTAATGCGCCTAATGGGGATACCCATTCAAGTGCTTATCTACCTCAATACAGCCTTTATATGCAATCAGATGGTGTTAGAATCCGTGGCGAACTCGCTAGCTGCGTTGAATGTAGTTCTTTGCAAACTCGTTCGACACATCATCGCCGTAATGTAGGGACTAAACTCCCTTATAAAACTGCATTGTTACTACACGAGCAATTTCAATCTCAACTTTACGATGATAATATGGATATTAGCTGCAGGAAGTGTATTTGTAGTTAAAGAGTAAATTGTGCAGGTATAAAGTTAGGTTTGTTTATGGGTGTCCAATGAAAACTATACTAAAACTGAAAATGGATATAACATTGTTGTGAACTATTTCATATTTCCAATAAGAAACTTACTTATGTACACTGACACTTAACATATTATTATGTATTGTATGTCATAACTAAGTTATTTATTATTTTAGAATACTAGAGTACTTTCCTGCAACTTAAAACCCCGCCAGCTGAGTCAGTTCTCATTCAAAGTTAATCAATAATATTAGATCTTTGCCCCAATTGTTTTAGTTAAAAAAACAAAGTTTGAAGTCGGACATTATCCAGTGGTAATAATGTCGAATTAATGGACAGTTAATTAGGGCCTGCCAACCGGCGCAGCCTGGTTTCGCTTTGTAGTTACAGCTAGAATTTCGTAATTCACCGTACCTATACCCTACAGCAAGCTAGTATTATAAACGAGAAAATGTTTGACATTGAGTCTCAACAAAATTAAGTATAGGGCAATAATAGACTCATAGTGTCATGCAAATAAAGTACTCTACTGGAAATTTCAGCAGGAGGAGTTGTAGTATTTATGATATTTAACCACTAGATCTCATCATTTCTGTCCATTAGACATGATTGTAGTCAAGCGTAAGCCTATCGACATTAAAAAAAAAGAAAAAAAAACATGCAACCCCACATGCAACGCTAGAATGACGATTTATAAAATTATGTATTTGTCATTTGAACTACAGAATTGAGAAAAATATTGATATGTAGCACCATGATTTCGTTCAACAGTGCAAATGTTTTTGGTTCTTCATTAATGTAATAAAATTGAATAATTGAATAAATAAATTATATACCTACTGAATATTAATCAAGTGTCATAATCTATGTAATTTTGTAATGATTGTGATATAAAGATGAGGTGTTCATAAGGATCCATTTTACAATTTTGCTACGGACCCTAAAAATAAACTTCAGATGAACAGAGTAAAAAACGGCGATACAGTGTTTTGACTGTTATAATTATTTAGGTACATTTATCAATTCGAAGTCGATAACAGCCGCAAAACATCAGTCTCCCGCCTGTCGTGTTACATTGCAACAGCATGATTTATAATTCCACGGACATAACCCTTTTGTTGCTGACAAATTGTGTGGCTACCACTTACTTTTATCCCCCCATTTATAAGAATAAGCGCTACAGATTTTGATAAGGTCCGGGCTTTACGAGTGTCCATTTTAATGGGGTATTCATTGTTGTATTGAATATGATTTACTGCCTCTGTTGCTCTACAACTGGTAGGCGAAGTTAACTGCCTGGTAACAAGATCTGCTACAACACTACACGCCTACGTAGCCCTAAAGTTTTTAAAAGTACCTACCCCACACACAACTTTGTAACTAGAGGACCTATTTTATAAGCAAGCTTTTGACGACCTCCCTGGCGCTATTATTGTACTGAGTATAAATAAGCAAAAGGATGAGGTATAAGATTAGACGTATACAGAGGACCCGGCGGACCACGCGAAAAAATGTCGTCAGTTTACTGGTGTCAAAAATGTTTGTTTTGACACCGACAACGTCAGTTGTAAGCCGACAGCAGTATTGTCTATGTAATAAACAGTCTTTTGAAGACCTCCCTGACCCTATTGTTGTACTCTGTATAAATAGTTATAAATAAGCAAGAGGACGAGGTTTAAAATTAGATGCATACACAGGACCCGGCGGACCACGCGAAAAAATGCCGCCAGTTTACTGGTGTCAAAAATGTTTGTTTTGACACCAACAACGTCAGTTGTAAGCCGATAGCAGTATTGTCTATGGATGGCGGTTCACGACACACGCGAGTTTCCGCAGGGACGATTTCCGCCATGTTGCGGCGTATTAGCGAACATTTTGAAAAATGGCGCTACATTTTTCTTGTATGAAGTAGGCTGATGTAAAATGTTCTGATGGGATTATCCTCAGCATCATATCGGTCAGTATATTGCAATTTTGAGGTTTTATTATTTTTAAATTGGCTCAGATTTAGCCTAGAGTGGTGGTTTTAAAGTATTTCGATTAAATTATTTATTATTTCTGTCTTCAACTGCATCGTTGTAACTTGCAGTCAAATAAAAATAATGTTTTTAAATGATATTTGTGTCTGAGAAAATCTATCCTTAAAATAATTCGCATCGAAAAATCATCTAGTCCAAATTAGGTATGGTTAAATTCAGTTTCTGTTTCACGGTTAGTAGATAACTCAAAAATGTTACCTATTGTTCTAGTCTGGACACGTTTATTTATTGATTTCATGTTTCTATTGAATTATTTACCGGGAGCACCCATAAATCGATACGTTCACACGACTGTAACAATACATTCGCTTAGGACAAACAACATTTTATTTAAGACACCAGTCCACTACAGCGCAACGCATGGATCTGCTATGCACCTAGGATTGCCTTGTAAAGGCTTAGTGCTTGGTAAATCCGTATTACAACGTACTGAAGCTTGGATGGAAGGCGTCTCCAATTCGTCGCCTTAACCACTTTTTATATCCCTGTTGCACTTGGATCTCCTTTCAGTAATAGAGATTTGGCCTTAGCTTACCACGATGGCAAGTTACGCGTAGCATACTGTAGCATGGATGGAAGACGTCTTGAATTCGTCGCCTTAACCACTTTTGACATCCTTGTTGGACTCGGATCTTCTCTCAGTGATAGAGATTTGGCCTTAGCCACGATGACCAGTCACGCAAGTTGACAATTCCGAAAAGTCAAAGATGCGTGCCCAGAATTCAAACTCACAATCTCATGATGAGAGGGCAGAGGTCTGAACAAATGATGACTGAAATATTTTCATCCAGCCAAAACTGAAAATTCACAAAGCGTTCGTGCACAGTTTGTGCACTGCGCCGCAATTGACCAGCGGCTTAAGAATGGCGCATCATCCCAAAGACTCTGGGAGCCCTCTCCCGCACTAGAAATAAACACTTATAAATCTCCACTGGGTATTATTTAATCACCGTTGCCCTCACAGAGTGCACGTTTGCAGTTGAAGTCTGGATTATTTTAATCCTGAGAGCGGATACTCTGAGAGACAGCGGTACTCTGATTTAATGAATCAAGTACCTAAGTCTTCCTTCAAATAATTGATAGTTCTTTAATGTGCACGACATGCAAAAATATTTCAGGAATAAGGACATTGGATAACATTTTCAATTCAATTTTAAGGCCAATAAAAATAATCAAAGCTATTATTCCTTCACATGTTATAATTATAACTTACGACCACTTAGGAATGTCAACTCTACATCAAGTAAAGGTTATATTTGTAACCATTAATATCTAAAAATAAAATTAATAGGAAGTATCTTTACATTAAAAGATTATAGTTGGTAATTTTATATAGCGTCCTAGTCTACAAAATGCCTTACATTTATATTGTGAGCATTTATATTAAAACTTTACACCTTCAGGACCTTGTTTTACACGAAATCCGAATCTCATCATCAATCCGTAAAACATCATCCGATAAGCATATCTTTAAAACAAAAACTGTATAAAATATAAATGAACAACAAAGCAATGTATAAAGTTGTTAGGATTTCCCTCTACGAGTATTTGTGCAATCGTTTCCCACAAATGTCTTTGTATATAAATCCATCGCGCATTTTGCAGTCGTCTCTCGTGCTAATCTCTCATAGCGAGAAGCTTTGGGTCCCTGTAAATCAGCTTAGCGGGCGGATGGTACGGCTGCTATCTTCCCCGCCTTTGTATTGTACTTTGTCATTATACTTATTCTCATATGGTTTTGAAATGAACTGTTGGCATTTCTCCTATTATCTCGTGAGTTGTAACCTTCAGATAGACTCGTATCTTTGTGAGATTTCTTACGTGAATATTCCGCGGTGATATTCTGAGGAAACAGCATCGCACGTTTCGCCGAGGAATGTAACTAGCTGGTATTGCTATGGGCGTTATGTTTGTTTCATCCGATGTTTGCCTTATAGAATCACATTGCTGATTTGTTTTGCACCGTCGTCAACATTTAATTCTTTCATATTTTTCGATCACTATTTTCTTTATGATAAAACTTCTTTATGGAAGATTGCGGGTTTGATTTCAAATATGTATTATAATTTCTAAATTGGCTCAGGTCTGGTCTGGACTCTTCACTCTGGATAATGGCTTTTGCCGCGGCTAGTTACCACCCTACGGGCAAAGACACATGGCCTCGCAGTTAAACATTCCAGAGGGATGCTATGTAGATCCGTGAAGAAAAAGGGTAGCTTACCCCCTTTTGAGTTAGTACGGTAATATCTTCGGCTGCATTGTCACTTACCATCAGATAGAATCAAGTACCTACTCACTTTTGGTGTGTAAAAAAAATGTGTGTTGATACTCGAGAAGTGCTATTTAAACAGGTAAGATTTAACTGCCACCATGCAATGAAACAATTATTATATTTCTACACACACTAAAGATTCCCAGATAAACTACAGTAAGAACATGTTAGAATAAAAAGATAAGAGACTATTAAAATTAAAACCTGCCAATCCTGATTGCAGCTTACGTTATTAAATTATGCAATTATGACATTAAATAGCCAACCTGATATCAAAGTGATCAGGAATAGAGACTACCAGCTTGTGGTCAGCTACCGTAACTTCTTAATGCGAGCCTGGTAATGGTATTAAAGGATTTCTACGTAAGAGGTTTCAATTGAGCTTATGCAAGGGGAAGAAAGATTAAGGTCGATTCATATAAAGTGTAACCTCATCACTTCCAACTATTAAGTTGTAAGATTAATAAATAACGCTCACGATTTTAATACATGACTACTAAATACCTTTTTTCTTTAGGTATTGACCGAACTTCTGCAGTTTTTTTTTTGGTGTATTCTGTACTAATGACAATATTGCACTGTACGAGTATTTATTTGATGATCATAAATAAATACTAGAGCTGTCTATTCCAATGGATTTGTAAAACTTCAGTCAAAACCAGGCCGAAACATTTTCTATTTATATACAACAGACAACAATAATATCTCCTATTACCAATATGTAAAATTTAATGAAAATAAGGGTTGAAATGAAAATATTCTTCCATTGGCGTGTTCAAAAATAGAAGATCTGCGAGGTTATTCAACACGAGCGAAACTTTTGCTAACTTCGACAGATTAATAGGTATCGTATAAGTTCATTGAAGTTAGAAAATTTCATGTATGACGTCATTCACATGAACGTATAAGGGTTTAAGGTAAAATATACCTATGACACGACATATTATGTAGGACATTGTAAAATTCACAAAATCGTGATTGGCTTCTTATCCGTGGCATATAAATTGGGACCGACCTGAATTAGATGTCAGTATTTTCGAATAGAAAATAAATAGATTTTCATAGTTTGTAACTTGGCTTATTATAATTTCTAACAATCTCTATGTCACAAGATAAATATTCCTGTTTATAAGCTATGGTCAGTCTGTAAACTATAACATATACAAACCGCAATGTAAAGACCGCGCGATGGCGGCAACGGCAAGATGGCGCGAAAGAATTATATTAAACGTACTTTATTCCAAATCGTTAATGAAGCTTTACTGAACCAGGGTGTGAATTAATGACAGTTGAGAAAATAACGTTCTTATAGAAAAGCTACTCTGAACTGTTATTTTTTTTTCAATACCTAAATGAATTTCTGAACTGGGCGTAACTCCATAACCATTACTATGGAGTAAAAAGAATTTTAGGTGCAGTAGAAATAATATAATAATTTGTGGAAAAGGGTTCTATGAGCAGCAGGTTCTTCAAATACCATAAAAATTTGAAGATAAATATTGTTAATTATTCATTAAATGTAAAAAAAAATATTAAAATTATAGTATTAATTATACAAGTACCTACATTAAAAAATAAAACTTCTTCAATATCACAGGGTATGGAATTATGTTTTTTAATGCTTTTCCTGAACACTAAATAAAATAAATGAATACCAAAAAATGTATAATATGATGTAAATGCAAATAATTTTAATTCAGTGACCACACATTAAGTCAACACTATAGTGAAATATGATCCCGTATATATTTTGGTGAAGTGGCGCCTGACAGCTTCGCGCCGAATCCAATTATATTGCCGGCTATTTGAATTTATTATAATAATTATCTCTTTTATTTACATTATTTATGCTTTTTGTCTGCTTTTTAAACATCTTAATAGCTGGATTTTGTGCGAATAAGCATGTATTTAATCCATAGACATTTGTGAATTTATAGGCGCCACTTGCGTAAACAAATGAATT
The DNA here is from genome assembly GCA_036785405.1 of Coenonympha arcania. Lineage (NCBI taxonomy): Eukaryota > Metazoa > Arthropoda > Insecta > Lepidoptera > Nymphalidae > Coenonympha > Coenonympha arcania. Next base: position 1,435,351 of record CM072063.1, on the reverse strand, counting down.
TACTAATTTTTTAAAAGCATATTCTTTTATTTGTTTGTTTGTTTTGCTATCACGCAGAATCAGAGCAACATTTCAGATCGATGTAATTTTTCTAAGACAGTTAACTAAATATCAGAAAAGTGAATTTAAAAATTTGCGGATTGAAGTCCTTAAGTCACTTAAAATACGTATTCAAGTCCTTATCTCACTGTAGGACTTGAATCCGTTTTGTAAATTCACTTAAGGTCCGGTTGCAACAACAAATTTTAAACGCCATGTAGACAAACTACAGCAGTATCTCTAGCCATATGACATTTTGCATGGCTAGAAATGCCGGACAATAATATGAGAAACTATTAAAAGATTGTCTCTCGATTTTATTCATCAATCGTTTAGAATTACTTGAAAACTACTTTCATCTCCAAGCGGATGCGATTTCGTAATTTTACTCGTAAAACACTGAAAACCACAATGAAATAACTATTAAATAGTAGTTAGCCATAGTTTGTTTACTATTAGATTAGAGAAATAGCCAACGAGGCCACTAGTAAGTTTAACCTAATAATACGTTCACACTCATCGAGTTACATAACCGCGATTAAGGCCAAGTCGCTTCTTCAAATCTTCACTAAGGAGCTTAACTTCGACCCCGACTAAGTGTGTAAGTGTAAAGAAACCTTAATTCCTTCACCCATCAAAGGTTTCCTATGAAGCGAAGTGAATAAAGGTCAGCTAATGTGTGTTATACTTTTCTTAACATTTGTGACATCGCGTAAGAGTCTTAAAGTATAGTTATTTCAAAACTTACTTGCAGAAAAATATGCAATTGTTTTCATTCTCTGGAAATTACCTGAAAATAACAAATTAATTCGTTAGTTATTGCAAATAAGACATAAATAGTATGATTAATTTATACATTCAAAACTGGTTAAGTGAGAGCTCAAGGGACCGAGATTTCATTCACAGAGTTTTCTAGCTTACCCTGCAGTTCTCATTTACTTAGGTTCGACCGTATTACGAGTAGTTTCGCCAGCCCCCATTTGAGCTGCGTGGAGGGTTATTAGAAGTAATATTAGAAGAAAGACAAGTGCTCAGAAGAAGCTGAGGGACGTTGATAAGCTGATGATGATGATAAATCTAATTTTATTCTAAGATGTATTAAATTACCATAATATTTTTAAAGACAAAAATGCTTGACATGGAACACACGATCCCTTGCTGAAGCCTGAAACAAACAACTCCTGTGTTACAGTAAGGGAAATCCAGGGGTTGTGTGGAGCTTAAAGTTTGCATCTATGAATTAATGAATGAATGAATTGATACTTTATTGCATATTAAAAGAAAGGAAAAACATAACAAACAAGAAATCATACAAAACATAATGCGCAAAAGGCGGTCTTATTGCCATAAGCAATCTCTGCCAGACAACCTTTTCTTTTTGGTGAGAGGTTATACAAAGAGTGTAAAGTGGGTTAGTGCAAAATGATTGTGAGATGATGATGAGAGTTAATAATCTACGTTGGCCCCTCGCCGGATCCGCTGGCGGAGTACAGGATTAACTTAGGTACATCCACTGCGTTTGCCCCAGGTATGATCATCGGCTGACTTCGTCCAATGAATTTCCGTATACAATATCTAAATAAATTAACACTGAGTACCTACTGACGCCTTAATTAGTTTATTCGTGAAAACACTTAGAGCTCGGTATATTTTATTGAATGGTTGCCTACTAAATCAGGATCGTGCGGCCGATTTACGTAAGCTGCTCATTTAGGCACGTCACTAATTCGAGCTATTGTTATATGAGCTATGAAAGTTGTGGTTATGTAATGCATCTGTTCTCTACCCGAACTGAAGCTATTAATTATGCTTTATGGCTCCTCAATGTTCGGGACGGCTTTGTTACGCGCCTTGGGAAATCCTAAACGGGGTCAGACACTAATGAGACGTGTACAGATTGTGATGTTTGTCACTATTCCGGAGCTTGCACTGTGTGAGCTTTGCTTGTGCTATTTATGAAATTTAGCTAATTTTTAATATAATTTATTTTTATAATAATAGAAAAACCTTGAATACCTACCTAGTGGTCAGTCCTTAGATCTTTTACTGGGGAATTCTTTCTGTTCATCCGAGGCATGTCAGTACTCTTAAGTGAACAAAAAACATAATAGTTTGGTATAGCCTTTCATTATAACGTGTTATTCAAGGGGGAATCCCATCCTCAATTGTGCACTAGCGATGGTGATATAAGTATAGATGACAAAAACTAACTTGTCTCCTATCGGCTACATCTTACCCCTAAAAAGAAAAACTTTGTCCTATATAAAGCATAATGAATGACTATGAAGCGTAGGATCAAATCAAAAACCAGTTATTAGCTACCGAAATTGGGTGGTGCCGGAATAATCACGTAGAAGAAAGCAAAGTATTGAAAGACCCACTTAATTGGTGGACGCTGAATTTATTATAAGGTATTTACGTCCCTCATTGTACTAGATCGTTCAATAAGTCCCGAGACTAACCTGGAAATGGCGCATATATTAAAAACTCTTTTGATTTTTAAAAAGTAATGGCTATCAATACAAGAATGTGTCAAAGTTTTAAAAATGGAACAATAAAATTATTGATTTTGAAACATTTAAGTGACGCTACGGTTGTAATTTCGATACAATGGAAAAAAACGAGTTTCGCGTGTTGATAAAACATTGTTTTTTAATGGGAAAAATACCGTTGAAGCACAGCAATGGCTTATAAAATGTTATGCAGGATCAGCTCCCTCTAAAGCAACCATTTGTCGGTGGTATGCCGACTTCAAACGCGGTCGCATGGACACCAATGATGGGGAACGCTCAGGTCGTCCAAATGAAGCAGTGACTCAACAAAATATTAACCAAGTCCAAACGTATTGGAAGATCGGAAGGTAAAAGTGCGAGAGATAGCCGAGATAGTGAAGATTTCAGCTGGTAGTGTTTTCACTATTTTACATAAAAATTTGGCCATGAAAAAGCTTTTTTCTAAGTGGGTGCCGCGTTTGCTTACAACTGATCAAAAGGAACAACGTATCAATGATTCAGAGCGATGTTTGGCGCTGATGAATCATAATAAAAAGGATTTTTTACGTCGGTATGTAACAATGGATGAAACCTGGATACACCATTTCACTCCGGAATCCAATCGGCAGGCAGCGGAGTGGAGAGCGGCTGGTGAAAGCCGCCCGAAGTGTCCAAAGACTCAGAAATCGGCCGGTAAGGTTATGGCGTCTATATTTTGGGATGCGCATGGAATACTTTTCAGCGACTACCTTGAAAAGGGGCAAAATATAAATAGTGACTATTACATGTGCTTAATGGAGCGATTGAAGTACGAAATTGCGGATAAACGGCCTCACATGAACAAAAATAAAGTGGTGTTTCACCAGGACAAGGCGCCTTGTCACAAGTCCGTGAGAACGATGGCCATAATTAACGAATTGGGCTTCGAATAGCTTCCTCATCCCCCTTATTCGCCAGACTTGGCCCCCAGCGATTACTGGCTGTTTGCAGACCTCAAAAAAATGCTTCAGGGTAAGAAATTTAACACAAATAGTGAAGTTATCGCAGCAACGGAGGCTTATTTTGAAGCCAAAGACAAATCGTTCTACACACATGGGATGGAAAAGTTAGAAAAGCATTGGAGGGACTGTATCGCTCTTGGAGGAGACTATGTTGATGAATAAAAATTAATTTTATAAAAAAGACCTTTTTTTAGTACTTAGTCTCGGGACTTATTGAACCACGTGTTAGTTGTTGAAGATCGCTTTAATAGGCCATTGTTGAGGAGACGTCCATCGAAAAGTAACCGTATATGAAGAATATGTGTCATCGCCATTCGCGTACTGCTTTTCGCATTCTTCAGGATATAATATATCAAGTTCAAAGAACTTCCAAATTTCCTTACCCACATTGAACGAAGCAGGCAGAAGTGACATAATTCTCATTGTGCTACAAACGTATAACACAGATTATGCAAGAGCGTGGGAGTCAGAAAGTTGGTTTTGACCATTTACAATGCAAAGAATCTCGTGTTTGTTTTGAAGTCTTGAAGATCAGCCGGAATGTCGATCTTGTTCGTAAAAGGCCGACTTATGAATGTTTTATTGGTATTTTATGGGAATCCAAAAGTCAAGGCAACTTTGAAATGGGATGTAGATACAAATAAATGTTTAATCGATCCATTATATTAGTTTTTCGATTTGGCACACATGGTATAACGGTTGCATGGCATGTCATTATAATTTTTACTATTACGTTATGGTGTCAGCTTACACTGATTATGAAGTTAAGTAGATACGTTCTTATAATTAGTGTGCCTGTACTTATGATAAATAAGGGAATATCAACACATCAGTAATTTTAAATACAGGAAATACAGTAGTAATAACTTAGTATTTATCACCAAAAACATGTATTTAAAAAATCGTATTTACCTTTAATAAGTGCCTGTAAACATTATAACATTTTTATGAGTATTTAGTGAAACAGAGATTTTTTTGTTATTTTCACATATTTTCTACATATTGTGCTCCATTATTTCTATTATTGGGACTTAAACAATTAAAGGTGAAGTACCTCTAGGGTCTAGATACAGATCTACATCATGATTGAGCATCCGGTGTGACCGTGGTCAGTTCGAACCTGTTATGAATAAAAAAAAAGTCTACAAAGACCACGCTACCCTTGCTCTTAGTCGTTTAAGTCTTGTAGTTTCTACAACCATTCTTGGCGAAGACTTGTAGCGTAATTACCCACACTTACGTTGTCTATTTGCCCTTATTTTGGTAATGAATCGAATTCGGGAGCAGAAAAACTATCGTGGTTCTTTAGACGTTTGGGTTAAGTCCCTGCAATTGTAAATGGTCCGAAATGGTCTTCTCGAAAAGGAAATGTGTTCTGATATTTTTTATGTATAGGTTATATGTTGTTGTGCACATGTTTTAAATATGTATTAATAATATTAAGGTTTGTTTCCACGCCAATGGAATTGTTGATTTCTGTTTTATTCCAAAGTTTAAAAAATCAAGTGATTCTAAGGGCGTTGTTTGACATAAAACGTTGCTAAATTTCGTCTCAAATGTAGTAACGTAGCTCGTCTCTGGTATACAAGCAGCTTTACTTAGAATACAAGTTACAAGTAAATGAGTAAGTGTTTATTATTATGTGTGTGTGCATTATTATTAATTATATCTACAGCAAACATGTCGAAAACGCTTAAGTAATATAATAATACACGTGTCTAAATTTGATTTATGTTCATAGCAGCTTGTTGCTTTGTGTGGATAGTGTATTTGCATTCACTCGCGATTTGCTTTGCATTATTTTCATAACAAATTTACATTCGTGAGTCATTCAGTACTAAAGTTGTAATGCGTAATTAAATTACCATAAAGCAACAAACAAATTAAATCACATTTACGTTTAATGACCTCAGTACAAGTAGCGGTAACGTATATTGCTCTTTCACTGAAACGTTAAGATATTCGTACATATTATTTATGTTTACGCGAGAGTAGCTGGCGCGAGCGCCGAGCCTATTGTATTGTGTTGAATCGTGTTCTCTCTCTCTAACCCGCGGAAGCCCTCATCGGCGCGTCTCGCTCACGCTTTGGTTACGGCGAGTTTTTTGCTGCATGCGTTTTGTATCGAATCGTGCGCTCCCGCTCCAACTCGCGGAAACGCCAATCTTCCTATCCCGCTCGCGCATCGGTCGCCGAGATTTTTTTTATGCCTGCAATGACCCGGCGACTTCGGTGCGCGCCAGTATTAAGCACCATTCAGTCTGCTGTCGACCGACGAACTTAGCGGTCCCCCGCGCGTGGCTGACGTAATTTTGATCACGTGTCGTCCTTGAAACGCGTAGTCGCGAGACGCAAATTACTACGTTTGAGTAGCCACGTTTCTATTTGCGCGGGTGTTTAGTCATCGAATAACATCGCAACGGGACGTCCGTTTTTTGATGCGCCTGACTTGTTTTTCGCACTGCGTTTTGTCTGTTGCCGCGCCCCCTCTCTCGTGCGCTGGGGCGCTGGTGCGGTCCCTTTCGCACTTCGAACCGGTAGCCGACGGAAAGTGGGTTCCTGCGCGTGTGGTCTTCGTGTTTGGAGGCTGATTTGAAGCGGAGGTCAGACGGCTCTGCCAGTCCCATACACACACGCACCCTTGTACATACCCTTAACACTTTCACGTCACACACTGTCACACATCTACTACAGAGGACTCCGTATCAAGGCCGACGCTTCGGGATCAAGGTCAGTCAATAAGCACCTACTAATTTTAAACTATTTTTATTGTTGGCCGCGTCCGGTGGCGTACTGTATCAGCCGTAGTGGCCGACCTGTTGTCTAGTAAAAGTCGCTGATTACTATTTCCACTGATCGACTAGTGAGACTCGATTGCTATCCGACTCGGATTGGATGCCGTCATCTGACCCGAGACTGATCGTACACTAGTGATCCCGCGTAGTCTCACTAGTCGGTCCCCCCTCGACCTGTCCGGGCTCGTTCCTCTATGGGCCCGGGAACTGAGCCCTCATCTGGACAGGCAAGGGGCCGTAACAATTGGTAGCAGAGCGTGGTTTCGCGCCTTTTGGTTAAGCGGCTTTTACACGTTCGGCGCGTCGATATCGATATTTGTTGCGCGTATTTAATTCGTCGCGTATCTCTGTCGGTCACACGTTTGTAGGCGCGGTACGCCACGTGTCGGACCGATACGCCGCGTTAACGGCCACAGATTATTGTACCGCTACACCACGCGTTTTTGTAGCAACGCCGCGTTATTTACCGCGTGCCGCGCGTTTGTTAACCGCGACCTTGATTAGCGTTCTGCACGTGTTGGTGTTTGCATCTGTGCTTGTTCTACGTCCTTGTTGTTTTATTTTTCGGTTTCGTGCTTCCTTGTAATTATCTTCGCGCAGTCTCGCCATGCCTTCGCATAAGCCTCCGGTGCGCCGTATGCAGGATGAGCTGCGGTGGGCAGCTAGCGCGCATGCGCTTATTACTCGTCCAGACAGGACGGCTAGCTTGCTCCACCGCCTTGAGCAGCTCCCAGCCAGACGAGCCCATTTTGAAGAGGCCTATTCGGAATTCCTTGCTACAGTGGAGGACGACGAGGCGCGAGAATCGGCCCAGAAGGACTACGAGCAGTTCTTCGAGTTCACAGACGATGTGCTCGAGGCTGGGGCCAAAATGAATCGTGAGGCTCGAAAGAGCATTCTGTGCGAGTCGCCTCGCCCGCAGCAGCAGCCCGCCCTATTGGGTCGGCTGCCTACTTTGGACCTTCCACACTTTGGTGGGCGGCTTCAAGACTGGATGGGGTTCATCTCCATCTTCGACAGTCTAGTCCATACCCGCCGCGACCTATCCCCAGGCCAAAAAATGGCCTATTTGCGGACCTCCCTTCAAGGGGAGGCACTTGGGGTAGTCTGCCATTTGAAGTTGTCTGACGCCAGCTACTCCACGGCCAGAGAACTCCTCGAGAGGCGCTACGCCAATGTGCGCCGCCTTGCTGACGCGCACATGATGGAGTTAATATCCCTCCCGGTTTTGAAAGACCTAGCGCGTCTCCGGGAGGTGATCATTGACCCAGTCGTGGTTGCTTGCAACGCCCTTCGACAACTTGACTTACCGGTGGATCAGTGGTCCTTCTGGCTTCTTCACCTGGTTCTGTCCCGCCTGCCTCTCGATCTGCGGATCCGATTTGAAGAGAGGTACGGCGGGGACGGGGCTAATTATATACCCCCGTTCAGTGACCTCTTAAAGTTCCTTGAGGAACAGAGCCGCCAGGTGGAGAATGCCGTGGCCTCGGGAACACCGGCAAAGGAGCCGGCGCGACCGACGCCCGCTTCTAAACCCACGACTTCCACCAGGGGTTTCAAGCAGCCAGTAGTGGCGCAGCAGACTGGTCGCCGCACAATCCCCAACTTTAGTAGCCTTGCTGCGACCGAGGCAACCCCCTGCAACTATTGCCGTGCTTCCACGCACACAACGGCCGATTGCCCTAAATTTTTGGAGAGACCGCCCAAGTACCGTAGGGCCATCGCGAGGGAGCGCCGTTGGTGCTACTCTTGCTTAGGTCGGCACTTGCAACGCAATTGCCAGCACCAACGGCCTTGCACACACTGTCAGGGCAACCACCTTCCTATTCTTTGTCTCGACCGCAATGGTGCCGGCAGGCAGGAGGTGGTTGAACAGACACCCGGCAGGAGTGGAGGCTCCTCCTCGGTCACGTGCCCAGCCGATGGACGGCGTGGGGCGAACACTGTTCGTCCGGCCCCTGGTTTTGATAGGGCTTCACCCCCCCCTCGGGCGGGGGTGCAGCCCTCCAGGGGCGGGGGCGTTCCGCCCTCTGTCAACCCTGAGGGAGGTTTTGCCGTCGCTCAGTCTGAACCAAGGAGGTACTCCCCTCCTCTGGCTGAATACCCCAGGCTGGAGCGATACCCCCCTCGATGGTCTGGACACCCCCCTCCGCACTACGTCGTCCCGCGGCTGTCGTACGTGACCAGACCCCCTCAGCCCATGAGGGACGCTTGGGTGTACCCTGGGGGAACCCCACCTATTGGTGTGGTAGAAGTTCCGCAAGCTGGCCCCTACGAGCGCCCGAGGCTGGAGGAGTCGCCCGAAAGGGGCAACTCCCGTTGACTAGTTGCTGCCCTGGCTCCCACCACCGCCACCTCACCCGACAATTTGAGCGAGCATAAGACGGTCTGCCAGACCGTACTTTTGCCCACGGCTTTGGTCAGGGTGTTTAACCCGAACGGTGAGTGGCTAATGGTACGCGCGCTGCTAGATCTCGGTTCACAGCGCTGCATTGCATCGTCGTGGTTGGTGAGGACGCTGGGGCTCCCCTGGAGTCCGGACAATCGTCCAATGTTAGGAATAGGAGGATAGGTTCCTCCGACTCCCAGGGGTCGGGCAGAACTTATGTTTGGTCCAGCCGAAGGTCCCCTTCGTATCCTAGTCGATGTGAACGTTCTTGACGATATTGTGGGACACCTCCCGAACGTTCCTATCCATAACTCGGCGGTTCATTGCGCGTCGGGTTTAACCCCGGCGGACCCTTCATGGTCTGAACCTGGCCCCACTGATTTGCTCTTGGGCGCCGATGTGCTGGGCTTGATCATGTCAGGAGAGATTAGGACATTGCAGAAAAATGGTTTGTCGGCCATGCCCACTATCTTTGGGTTTAGTTTTTTCGGTCCGGTTTTATGGACCAACCTGCCTCCTGACGTGGACCATCTCCAAACTATTGGAGTGGCACTTTCCGATGTAGTCCAAAAATTTTGGGAAATTGAAGAGCCCCCTCAAGCGGCTCGGGTAGACCCCCTCCATCAGGAATGCGAGTTATTCTACCAGAATAACACAGGTCGTCGCGTCGATGGCAGGTTTGTAACTCGGCTACCCTTCCTTGCCTCACGCCCCCCCCTTGGTCATTCAAGGGCGTTAGCTGAAAAAAGACTTCTGTCCATGGAACGCCGCATGAAGCGAGACCCTGCATTTCGAGAGAAATATATTGAGTTCATGAGGGAGTACGAGGCGTTGGGGCACATGTCCCCTTCCTCATTTGACTGGCGCTCTCACGAGCACTATTTTCTCCCTCACCACGCGGTCTTGAAGTCTCCAGGCGGTAAAATTCGTGTGGTCTTCGACGGGTCAGCGGCCACGTCTAATGGGGTTTCCTTGAACCAGTGTCTCCACACTGGCCCCAAACTTCTTAAGGATCTATCTGACATCCTCACCAACTTCCGTAGGCACCAGGTGGTTTTTGTGGCCGACATACGAATGATGTTCAGGCAATCGGTAGTGCATCGCGATGATCGTCGTTACCAGCTGATTTTGTGGCGCGAGAATCCCAGTGATCCTGTGCGCGTGTTCGAGCTGAACACTACAACTTATGGCCTTAGGTCTAGTCCTTATATTGCAATGAGGACGCTCTTGGAGCTGGCCAACCGGGAACGACTGAATTATTCGCGAGCAGCGGATGTCCTAGAAACTTCTGTCTATATGGACGACATCTGCGCCGGAGCATCCAGTGTTGAGGAAGCTCGCATCCTGAGGGACGAGTTGATCGCCATCTTGAAATCCGGAGGGTACGAGTTACGTAAATGGCTATCCAACTCACCTCAGGTTTTGCAGGACTTACCTGGAGAGGATCAACAGGATCCTCACCTGTTTGAACACCCGGAGAATCCCAATTTGCTGACGGTGCTTGGTATCCAGTATCAGCCCGTTCAGGATTCTTTTACGTACCGGGTCAAGTTAGATGATCCTCCGAAGTCTTGGACCAAACGACTGGTCCTGTCCACTGTGGCGCGCACCTTTGATCCAAACGGTTGGATAACTCCGGTTGTTTTTCTGGCCAAGTGCTTTCTTCAAAAGCTTTGGGTGTCTGGGTTAGGCTGGGATGAGCCTCTTCTTGGTGCTCTCTTAAGAGAGTGGCTCTCTTTGGTGTCCTCCCTTCCCGACATCAACCAAATCTCTTTACCCAGATGCTTCTTGCCTCCGGGCAAATGTCGTGCAAGCTTACACGGGTTCTGCGATGCCTCTGAGAAGGGATATGCAGCTGTGGTATATCTGCGAACCGTGAGTGCTTCTGGGCAAGTCTCGTTGCACCTTGTCCTAGCTAAGAGCAAGGTTGCACCTATTAGGTCTCGTCTAACAATTCCTAAGTTAGAACTTTCGGGAGCCGCACTCTTGAACCGGTTATTAAACCACGTCCACGCTTCTTTGAAGCCCTTCGTAAACATTTTGGACGTTTTTGCATGGTCGGACAGCGAGATTGTCCTGTGTTGGCTTCGGGCTTCGGTCCATAATCTTGAAGTTTTCGTGGCGAATAGAGTGTCACAAATACAAAGTTCTGTCACACCCTTGAAATGGAGACATGTACCCGGGGAACTAAACCCAGCTGACTGCGCTTCTCGCGGTTGCGAGGCTTCTTTGCTAGTCTACCACCCACTCTGGTGGGGACCGGGCTGGCTATCTGGCCCAGAATCCTCCTGGCCCCCGGACAAATTTGAGGCTCCAGCCGAATTACCCGGCTTGCGATTGAGGGTTGGCGTGGTCAACGATAGGCCCATTTATGACCGCGCCCTCTTGGAGCGGTATAGCTCGTTTGACAAGCTGATCGGCGTAACCGCTTGGCTGCGTCGATTCATGCATAATGTCAGGGATCCCCTCAATAAAAACTTAGACTCGGCGCTCTCGCCCTTGGAACGGCGAGAGGCGTTGATGTACTGGATACGTGTGATCCAAGTGGAACACTTTGAGTCAGCGATTGAGTCTTTGAAACGAGGCTCGCCACTGAAGGGCCACCTTGCTCGCCTGAGTCTATTCTTGGACAGTTCCGGATTACTACGTGTTGGGGGACGCCTTAAAAACTCCAACCTCCCTTATGGAGCGCGACATCCTTTGCTGCTCCCAAAGGATGGCACCTTTGTCAATCTGTTGATAACTCATTATCATATTAAAAATGCTCATGCGGGTTGCAATACCCTCTCAGCCATTTTGCAGCGTGAGTTTTGGATTTTGGCAGGCCGACGAACCATTCGAAGCGTGATCTTCAAATGTATTCCTTGCTATCGTTTGAAGGCATCCATTGCACAGCCTGTGATGGGTGACCTGCCTGCGGACCGCGTAAGGGCTGCTCGACCTTTCGCCGGTGTTGGAACCGATTTTGCCGGTCCTTTTCTAGTTAAGAGCTCTAACCTTAAGAATGCTCGGTCTTTTAAGGCCTACTTGTGCGTCTTTGTTTGCCTCGCAACCAAGGCAGTTCACTTGGAGCTTGTCAGTGCCCTCAGCACGGAGGCGTTCGTGGCCACTCTGGGCCGCTTCGTGAGCCGTCGCGGCCTACCCGACTTGGTTCGGACAGACTGCGGGACCAATTATAAGGGAACCGATCGTTATTTGAAGGAGGTCGTTGACTTCCTTGTTAAGAACAGGCACTGTGTAGGCACCGCCATGTCTAGAATGGGAGTTACTTGGAAATTTGACCCTCCGGCGTGTCCTCACTGGGGCGGAATCTTCGAAGCTGTTGTTAAGGTCGCTAAAACGCATTTGCGTCGCGTTATTGGGGAAACCATCTTAACCTTCGAGGAACTGTCCACGGTATTTTGCAAGATTGAGGCGGTTCTTAACTCTCGGCCTCTCGGTCCCGTCTCCTCCGATCCAAATGATTTGGAGGCTTTAACGCCGGGTCACTTCTTGATTGGTCAGCCTCTTAACGCGCTGCCCGAGTATCCCTATCGGGAGGTCAAGACCTCACGGTTGTCTCGGTTTGAAATGTTGCAGCAAATGACTCAAAATTTTTGGCACCGTTGGTCTCTTGAGTATTTACACTTGCTGCAGCAGCGCGTCAAGTGGACTGACAAAACTAACCCTCCCCAGGTGGGAGATCTTGTTCTGCTTAAAGAACCTAATCTACTCCCACTATTTTGGCGTCGTGGACGCATTGTTAAACTGCTATTTGGATCGGATGGCGTTCCCCGGGTGGCCGAGGTATTTGTGGGGGACTCAGTATTGCAACGTGCCGTGGCCACGTTGTCCCGACTGCCTATTGATTAGCGAATCTACATTCTTAGATTCGGAGCGGGGGATTGTTTACGCGAGAGTAGCTGGCGCGAGCGCCGAGCCTATTGTATTGTGTTGAATCGTGTTCTCTCTCTCTAACCCGCGGAAGCCCTCATCGGCGCGTCTCGCTCACGCTTTGGTTACGGCGAGTTTTTTGCTGCATGCGTTTTGTATCGAATCGTGCGCTCCCGCTCCAACTCGCGGAAACGCCAATCTTCCTATCCCGCTCGCGCATCGGTCGCCGAGATTTTTTTTATGCCTGCAATGACGCGGCGACTTCGGTGCGCGCCAGTATTAAGCACCATTCAGTCTGCTGTCGACCGACGAACTTAGCGGTCCCCCGCGCGTGGCTGACGTAATTTTGATCACGTGTCGTCCTTGAAACGCGTAGTCGCGAGACGCAAATTACTACGTTTGAGTAGCCACGTTTCTATTTGCGCGGGTGTTTAGTCATCGAATAACATCGCAACGGGACGTCCGTTTTTTGATGCGCCTGACTTGTTTTTCGCACTGCGTTTTGTCTGTTGCCGCGCCCCCTCTCTCGCGCGCTGGGGCGCTGGTGCGGTCCCTTTCGCACTTCGAACCGGTAGCCGACGGAAAGTGGGTTCCTGCGCGTGTGGTCTTCGTGTTTGGAGGCTGATTTGAAGCGGAGGTCAGACGGCTCTGCCAGTCCCATACACACACGCACCCTTGTACATACCCTTAACACTTTCACGTCACACACTGTCACACATCTACTACAGAGGACTCCGTATCAAGGCCGACGCTTCGGGATCAAGGTCAGTCAATAAGCACCTACTAATTTTAAACTATTTTTATTGTTGGCCGCGTCCGGTGGCGTACTGTATCAGCCGTAGTGGCCGACCTGTTGTCTAGTAAAAGTCGCTGATTACTATTTCCACTGATCGACTAGTGAGACTCGATTGCTATCCGACTCGGATTGGATGCCGTCATCTGACCCGAGACTGATCGTACACTAGTGATCCCGCGTAGTCTCACTAGTCGGTCCCCCCTCGACCTGTCCGGGCTCGTTCCTCTATGGGCCCGGGAACTGAGCCCTCATCTGGACAGGCAAGGGGCCGTAACAATTTAAGTAGAAACCTTGACAAAGCCTTTAAATTTTTGTTTCATAGTGTAGGTACTAAATTGTTTTAAAACAGTTTGTTTTTCTTATTTATTATAGGAAACTTATAAAGAAAGCAGGAGGCTTATTTTATCAAACACTAGAGCCAAAAGAGATGTTGCGTTTTCTGAAGAAAAACCAATACAAGAAAAGGTTGATTCGCCGTTTTTATTTTTACTTCTTATTAAGTAAGTTTTAAAGTTAAACAAAATATAATGTTTAAAACATAAACTATACAAGTAAATATAAGTACTTAAAAGTCCATAAAAGTAATGAAATTCAAACACAAACTAATTTAATATTTCTTCTTTTCATTCGTATCAACAATACGAAGAAAATAAAAAAAAACACTTGCAATATAATAGGAAAATAAAACAATAATGCATTATGGGATTTGTAGAGGCGTCCCATTGAAATGCGAATAAATTAACATAAAGGACAGGGCTATGTTTAGCCGAGTCGGCGAACGCAATAACTGTAGATAATATGTGACTGCACACTGTAAAGTGATAGAAGGACTATTGCATTTTCACATAGAATTCTTTGCGAAATAATGTTAATCTAATCTCGAAATAACATATTGTTTTACGACATTCAGAATTTAATACGTAACGAAAAAATACCTAGGTAGGTACTACAATTATTTTATGACAAAACAGGCACTACACTAAAATTGAATATCCTACTTACTACTTCACTAAAGACTGAGCTTTGAATATGAGCGCAGGGAAACCACCAAGGAAAAGTAACCACTTTAGAAAGTCTATACTGATGGGAAAAAATAAATAAAAATATTTCTTCAAAAGATAATATTATCATCCCAAAATTATTGAAATGTTTAACGTTGCAACGGGTTGAATAAACATATAAATTGTATACTTTATAATAATTATTTACTTATAACGGCAATTCTTCGTAATGTGTGAATAACAGTTTTTCTTGGAGAGAGTATAAAGCATAGCTGATCCCAGTCTACCTGTTAGATCGTCGATGATGACTGGCGATTAATTTTATATAGTTGATAGGTGGACATGAGCCAGTATGCCAGAAGGTCTCACGAAACTATGCTCGACATAACGCCGCAATTTAACGGCCGCTCGGGGTTCATGTATGGGAAAAATTTATGGTATCTTGCACACGACATATTGGTCGCGTCGGCAGCTTGAGTAGTACATTTTATTGTTTGCAACCGTTAATTTTGTACTACCCCAGATTTTCTTAAATATAATGGTATAACATAAAAAATGATAAGAAAGGTCCTGACTCATTCACTGAAGAAGGCTGGACTTTGCTTCGTCCAGCCCAAACCCGTGACCCTAGAAAGCTGAAATGCACCAACGTTACCTTTCAATGGTGTAGAAAAGGGAAAAGGAAAGCGTTTTTAATTCCAACGGGATCATGAGGGCGAAGCAGTGGCGGGTGAGGTAGTAAGGAATAAAGAGCCCAAAATAAATATTATAGAAAAATTCTCTAGGTTACATTACATAAAACATCCAGCCCCAAGCTATTTTAATCCTTTCTCCAGTGACCATACATAATAATTCATTTTCCAATGGCATAACATCATATTTACATCGTTACACTATAACCACTAATCTAACACTATATCGTGTTTAACATATGAAAGCATACAGAATCAACGATATCCCGATGATTAGCAATGCAAAGCGCTATTTAAAAAGCGCTCTAGTACGTAGCTTCATAATTTTGGCTATAAATATAATATTGGGGGTATTAAACTCTTTTACCGTAAAAGGAACACGTTAAAGGTTTGATAACAATTGTCTATAAATTGACCATTGTCACTCATGTGCTGTATATAGAAACATGCAATAAATATTCATAAATAAAAAATATGCCATGTTATTTTTGTGTGTATTAACTATAGTTCACACATAAATATAAATTTAACATTGTCATTTTATAAAGGGTTCCCGATGAAAAAATGAATTTCAATAATACATTGTAACTCCTATATTTTATTGGATTACTAAAAAAGGTTTATTGAATTATAGGACTACCATACTAGTTACTCTACGTTTCTCGAAAAACATACTCCATGACCTTAACTAGTGAGGCGGAAGGTCTGTTATTATTACGAAATCATGTTGAACATAATACGGTGATTTAACAACTGCTCGTGTATGGGAAAAGTTTATGACATCCAGTGTAAGAGCTTGTAAGTAGGCTAAGAGGCGGCTGTTAATTTATCATAGGTCCAAGCTGATATTTTTAGTATCTAAAAAGGAAGAGAAAGGTAAGAATCATATTATATTGATTTATTCAGCTATAGGGAGGATAGTGAACTAATTATCATATTTAAAAATCATAATTTAAAGGTTTATTAGAATTTAAAGCAGCTTGTATTAGAAATAATAACAGATTGGTCAACTGATTGTTTTTGAAAATCACTATCATTTAACGAAAAAAACGTACTATTTAAATCTTTAAGTATGAAATTCCATGCTTCTTGATTAACAGACAATAACTACCTCGAGACAGCTTAAAACTTTCGCAAGTGTCAAATGCTTTATAAAATACACAATCCAGAGGCTAATCTGCTAATCTGTGTAAGCTGCTTTGCAATTAGGAATGGAGAGAATTTGACGATTAGTTACGTAAGGCTTTCGGCTTCAGTCTCCTTCAGTACACATTTTTACGAAATTTTTGTGACTTGTAAGACATACGTCCAATTATTTTTTAAACCTATGCTCAAAATACCTATACGTATTAGCCACCGGCTCTATGACAAGTACTGTTAACATACGGTGAGCGTAAAAGGCGGTCCTCAGTCGCTCCAATGTATATCAGTCGCCTATCTGCGCCCGCGCATTGTTAGCTCCGCGGACGGAATAACAAGTCAATCGCGACTATTAGTAATATGAAACCTCGATAACCTTATTTATGGCTAGTCGGGAGTTAAGTTATGCTCTTGTAAAATTAATACTGATTTATTGCTGACAAAATAGCGGTCTGTGCGAGTGCGTTTCGGCCCTAAAAGGGATAGGTACAGTGTACCTGCCAGTACTAATCCTTATTGCCTATAACAGTATGGGAACCAGAAAATTGATTTTTGTGGATTTATCCGTACAATATCATTAAAATTACATTTATATTTTAAAGGCAAAGTTTGTAAGTGTATGCGTGCAGTTTGTTACTCCTACACGTTATTTGGCTGAAATTTAAAATGGAAATAGGTTATCCCCTACAATATCAAATGGGGTCTTTTTTATCTGGGAAGTTTCATACTTCCCATGGAATTTGTGAAAATCTGTTTACGCAGGTAGAGCTGCGGGAAACCGCTACTTACTTGTATAATCCACCTTTGTCACCTATAAATTAAATATATATTTGTCCCGTATTTTTTACGTAAATTATTTTTTCATATAAACACACATACCTACTTACATGGAAAGCACAGTTATTTAGAAGTCTACGTTGATTTATATATTTTTTTACTTCAACAACATCAAATACGGGTTGAATTTATGGTTTCCTTTACCAGAATTCAGATAAAACACTGGCATTTCCGTACGAAGGCCAAAGAGTCCCACTGGCTTAGTTTAAAAAATGGATTACCATATCCCATTTTATACATAGTCTTCAATTTTCAACCTCCAATTGTACCTTTGTTTTCAATTTTCGTGTTTTCAGCCCCTGTCCTATTTCTCCCACCTTCCCCTAATTATGTTATTTTACAATTTCTGCAATAAAATTTAATGCGACAGAAACATAATATACGCCAGCAATTTTAAAGCTACCCTTTTGCCGATACCGTATTAACATTTAAATCCGTCACCAACAATAGCTCAAACCAAAAACTGTCCAGCCATGAGATTTATTTTAACAAAACCAGTAGCTCGTCCGCTGGTAGAGCGCAGCCTCTAAAAATAAACGTCACAAACATCCCGAGAAAGGAAACATAACCTGTGTCGAGCGCAAAAAGGTAAATATTTAACCGTTTAATAATGAGACATGTGACACCGATGGGTAATGTTTACCATACATTCGCTACCGTAAAATCACATGTTAAGCGTTGCTCGCGTGAGAATAACTATCAGCTCGTTACAGCTCGCGTGATCCGACGTGCAGGCGCGAATTTAAATATGCTGCCATGAGTTATGACGGTTGCGGTTATCTTTGTGCTCCTAATAATGGTACACGGTTCCGCGAAATGTTTTGCAAATTTTTCAGTTAAAAGAGAGGAATGTGCCAACAATTCGTCTATAAAATCGCAAAGTTTTAATAAATAAATACGTTACACACATCGCAATTTAGGCCCAAAGTATGCAATAGCTTTTGTTATGGGTATCTACTAGATAACTGATAAATATGCATACATATTAATATACATAAATATAATATATTGAAAAACGCCCAGACACTGAAAAACATTCATGCTCTTCACACGAACATTTACCAGTTGTGGGAATCGAACCCACGACCTCCGACGCAGACGGCAGGTTCGCTACCGCTACGCCATAGGATTCGATCGTTATGATTTCTATGATATTTTTCAATCCATCTATAAAATCTTCAAGCTTAGATCTATTTTTCGAGAGTTCGAATTCGAGTTTGAGGTTGGTTTCTAGTTGCTCCCATTTAAGTAAAACTATGATAAACATCTAATGATCTTCTCGATGTTATCTAAAAAGTTCGTCTCTTTTTATTTTTGTTGGAGTTTGATTTCTAGTTCATCCAATCCATTTCTTTTATACAAACACACGTCAACCATTGCTACATTGCTGTGTGATTGAAGGACAAAGAAACTTTTTTCTAAAGAACGACGAGACGTGCATAATAAGTGCTCAATGCCCATGTCAGATGCAGTGCGTTTCGTGCGATTAAGTATGCATTGCAATATGATAGGACGCACTGCATGACGCTCGTCATGCCAAGACACCAGTTGCTGTTAAGTTTCATCAAGTCCAGAAATTTTGACGACTACACACTGCGGGAGTCCGTAATAACCACCAAAGTAGATCTAGCAAAAATCCCTACCGCCTGATAAACTTGTAAACTTACCACCAGATGACATTTAATTGGGCTACTCTACTTCTTTTACTAAATAAAATAATATGATTTCTGGATATCAACATTATCATTTGCCCCTGTAGCTTAGTTTTAAAAAAAACACGACTTTACGAAGATGAAAAGAGTGGAGTCATGGGAAACATAGAATTGATCAATTTGATTATTATAGACAATGTCACACGACGTGCTAATGTTATTAATCAATACATTTATGATATATCCCCACCCCCCTTATCAATACTCATGATTATGACACAACATTTCCTGGCTATTGTAAACGACATTCATCTGATTCTGATGTATGTGTGATAAATGTCAGGGATTCCAATGAGTGTTAGTAGTCATAAGTTATCTGCGATGACGTAAATTCTGAGCAACATAAAACTTGTCATTTTGATTTCCGTAAACATAATGTATCGATTAGGCTATAACTTGCATCCATTACTAATTATGTACAAAATCTTATTATAATTAAATGTAAAGTCTATAAAATTCTAACTCTTTTCCCAAAATTATATATTGACTAGTGGGAGATGAGACAGTATTATAGGACAACTTGGACAATGAATAAGTGATAGAGTCAGTCAGTGTCAGAAATGTATTAAGTTAGTACTTAGTAGATAGTGTACAATAATATAGGGTCGAAAGACGACATAAAGAAAGTAGCGGGGAGTCGCTGGCGCTAGGCGATGCAAGATCGTGGTGTTTGGCGTCATTTCAGGAGGCCTATGTCCAGCAGTGGACGTCCATCGGCAGAATCGACGACGACGACGAATGTAGGGTTGCGTATTAATACAAAAACATGCATTTATCTGAAATAGTTATGTCGAACAAAAAAAATGAGATTGAGTTAACAGTCATAGAGTACTGCTGAGACTTGAAATCTAAAACCGGAATCTACTTCAGTGTGATTGCAACCGGATCGTTTATTATCCAACCCAAATTATGACGTGATGTACCCTTGAGCGTTTTCTATACTAACTATAGGTACTAATATAATAAAGAGGTAACGTTTGTGAGTTTGTGAGTTTGTAACGGATAGAACAAAATAATGTACTACATTATTAAAGAACGTATCAAAATCTGTAAAAAAGTCCGCGATAGCATATGCCTATCTCCTACGGATAACTCACAATAACTGCTTTTACTGTTAAAATTGTGGATTAAAAATAATAATAATTTTTGTGAATCTTATTTAGCCCATATGGTATTAATTTCTATCTCTATAAATATGTTTATTAGAACGGAATTAGTGTAGAATTTAATGTAGAATATTTGTGCTCTTTACTCTATACAGTTTAAACAAATGTCTTGAAAGATATTAGCAATATAAAAAGTGCGGTGCACGTCGCCGCATTATATAAGCATATCTATCCGATTGCGTCGCGTCCAGCGCCGTATAATAGAAGGCTGAAGTATTACGCGGGACAAATGGGCCGGGACAAAAATATTTTTAACGCGTAACGAAGTACGCAGGCACTGCAGTATTTGATAAAGCTTACATACGAACTCCCAACGGGCACTCTGGCGTCCATATTCGCCAGGTTTGCGTTCCCGTTGTAAAACCTGCCACTATGACCTCTCTCAAGGTCCGTAATGTATTCTTAGTGGACTGTCACGAACTTCTCAAGCCTCAACTGAGGGCTTATTGTCTTCCTAGAATACTGACACGTAAATTGATACCCTTCTCTAGTGTCTAGCTGTGGCAAGTCTTTTACGGGCCAGGCACATTCGATATGATAATAATCCTGTACTGGGAATAAGTACCTACTTACTTGTACTCGTACTACTTACCATAGCTATTCAATATCATTTATAGTAAACAGTAATATCATAAAACATCCAGTGATTTAGATGTCTATTTCCTACCGTGGGTGGAGGCAAGGTTAATACGATAGTGAATCCCGTATTCCCGCCAGCGGGTCCAACGTGGGTACAGACATTTCTTAGTAGGTCCTAGCCCCATATAACCCCTTCGTTCCCCTTCTCGGAGGGGTAAAAAAAACAAAAGAAAGATGTCAAGTGCATTTGTGACAGCAAAATATCACTTACTTAGTGAGTGGTAAAGGAAAACGTTCTGAGAATATCTGCATACCTGAGAGTTATCCATATTCTCCTCAAAGGTGTGTAAAGCCTGCGAAGTGCGAACTATGGCCTGTATGGCTGTATGGTGGCTATCTCCAAACAGTGTGCCGTAAACAGAGATCGAGCGTGCAGTCGTGAACTGTAACCTACGCTGAACAGTTATTGAGTTACCTAAGTTTATGCTTGCGATATAATATGTCTATCACTAACTAGCCAGTTAACGATAAAATCAGCTGCATCCTGTTTCGACAATTTGCAATGTTTGATTGTGAAACTCTTCTTATTTGGGCTCCTTTACATTATATTATTATATTGAATAGTTATTTCACATTTTAAAATAATGTATAGGTATGTGTATGTGTGGGAGTAATAAAAGATTTACAACTAGTGCGCGATAAGTTGAGACCTCAGCGCGTGAAGTTAGGGCGAAAGTTACTATGCTGGCGTCAATGGATAAGTACAGGGGAAGCGGGCAGTGAGTCACCATTCCACGCAGGTCTCAACTTATCGCTCACGAGTTTTATTGACTATTTATTAGTTACAAAATTCACTTCTAACTCTAGTTACGTCTAACTCTAACTCTAGTCTAGCTAGTGTGGCAAGGCCCTTACGTCCTGTACCAAACTGGACCATCAACATATCAGAGATATAGATATCCGAGTTATCGTAAATTCGAGCTTATGTTAATACAAACGGACATACAAATGTCATTGACAATCGATTTAATGTTACGGATACGGCCCGTTCCCATTTCAATCAATCTATTATATATGTCTTCAGCAATTACTGTCACATACTTGGCTTGAGGTTTCGATGGATTAAGGTGACCTACTACTTGAAGGTTAGTTTAATTAAAATTGTTTTACATACTAGTAACTACAAGGACATTTTCCGTGAACTCTTGTGAACTCGTTTGAATCTAACAAGGACCTCCTGTGTTTCGAAATAAGAGCAGAAACTATGTATTTAATTTATTAGTACAAACCAGAGCAACTAAATGATCATGGCGATAAATATGTGTCTTATAAATCAGTGGGGATTCCAAATCCCACGCTTTGGTTTCGTCTTTACTTAGCTTGTGTTAGGATACCTTAGGTGCATAATATGTTTTCACAAAATCCTTTATGATTATAGATATATTTTAAAACCTTAAAAGTACGAAATTTAAAAAAAAAGAGGCAAGTTATCATTCGAATTTTTGACTCTACGTAAGAGGCTGAAAGAAGCTGTAAAATATTTATTTAAAATTGTTTACCTAACCTTATAGCTATTACGTTTGATTATAAGGTACCTACTAATTATGGTATTTCGTGGTATGATAAAATTTAAAATAGGCAACATACTATAAAGTTGGTGATAGCCAGCGACCATCTGTAAAATGGACAGTACTCGTATCTCCTATTATAATATCGGGTCATAACAACCGTAGTAACCATTAGAACTAATTCGTACAACCCAGCGTAACAAGTTGCGGTTGTAGCAATTCAGTAAATTCGATTAAAATGCACCTATGTAACGCGGTTCGATTTCTCGATTTCTGTGTTGATATCTCGTTTTCGATATTCATAATCTAATGAATTCTAATGCAACGCTTCTGTGGGTTTGTTGTTTAATTAGTACGGACTATGGAGTTTGTACTAATCAAGTGAAAGTGGAAGCTTTTGGTTAGTAATATCTTATTTCAATAATACTGATGTGCAATGGTGTGAGATCACGTTCTGGTTAAGTTGGCAAAATCAAGTTCAGCTAATTCAACAATATGTGATAAGGTACATATCGTATTCACAATGTAGGCATTGCATTCTTAGCTTTTAATAATAATAATTTAACCGATAGGTATTGTTTCTTTTGTCTTTTTATAGTAATGGAGCAACGAACCATACAATTTTATGGATAAAAAGGGAAAACATACTTTTATTCTCAGGAAAACGATTTTCACGGAAAATCATCATAGCTATCTTTTATTCTAATAAATGGATAATTCGACTGATTTTCATATAAATGCCTACAATAGATACCTAGTTGAGTAGGTACAGTTGTCTAAATTATTTTTAGATAATATACCGTTTTAATCAACCAGATACCTTAATAGATAATAATGTTTGCAACAATAGTATTATCTCCATCACAGTATCACCAGTTCCCATGAGTAATGATACTGATTGACATAATGATATCGCGATTCGCTAAATCAATAACCAATATAAATTTACGTAAGAATATCTGTTGTTATTGTTACAAAACCGATTGTAGTTCAATTTTCCCAACGATAGCTCTGTGACCCGTCCTTTCATTTGTTGAATAAGTGGAACGCCGGGCCGATTGTGGTGCCGCAATCGGAATCGTTTATATTAATAAATCCGAGTATCCCCTCTGATATAATATTATCCATCAATACGCAGAAATAGTGTAATAGACCAAAATGTAATTTGGCGTTAATATTATACCAATCTGGGGACTGATGTAGGTACTCATCAAACATTGCCGCGCAAGGCTTTTTAGATTAATCTAAATATAGGATTATTTATATAGGACACAATTCCGAAAACGAATTAATATTACCAACATTAGACTAATTATTTTTATTATATTCCATCATTATAATATTATTATTTGTTAAATTTTTTAGCTTTAAACGAATAAATGTGCCAATTTGCTTTCTAATTTTGGAGGAAGAATGGGAAAAAGAAATAAGAGAGGATTTTATGATATTCTTAGATAGACAACCGAGTGCAGCCGGGGCAGGTCAACTAGTTAATTTATTATTAAACTAAAATCTCTACGTACCCCGACAGCTAATATATCTGTCAATACTTTTCACATTCACAATTTGTTCACAATGGTTCACAAATGATTTTAGTTATCAATGGGTTTCTCTAATTGCCTATAAGCGAGATGGTTAAAGTTACCCGTTAATGGATATCGTAACAATGGGTTGGCGTTAATAAATTACGGAGAATAACTTTCATCAATACCATTATAATTTTAGTCATGTAAAATAGCTTGGTCCAGACAATGAATTATAACTTACGAGGCTACTACTTTTGAGCCTTTTGAATATGAAATCTATTTACCTAAAGCTATAATTCAGCATCATATTTTGTATTTGCGTTGGACAATGAATAATCAGATGTTTTATTGGTCAAAATGTCAGTCAGTCAGTGCAAAGATCTCAAGAATACTCGATATCTTAGAAAACCTCCGTGACTTTTTTTTTTAATTGAAGATAGGCTTGCGCTTGACGATAATCATGCCTGATGGAAAGCAATGATGAGGTCTAGGTTGAAGCGCGCTTGCCTAGAATATGCCTATTCACTCTTCTCTTGAAGACACCCAGATTGTACTTGGCTGGAAACAGTATCAGAAACGTGGACGAAAAGCGTTTCGTGCGAGTTTGTTGGACGTCAAACATATAAGGATGCCACCGCTCTCGGCGTCTTGCAGTCCTATGGTTCCAGTTCTCAAAAATCTGTTTCTAAGCGTTTTTGGATATTATTCTTACCGACACATGAAATCAAAAATTACAATGAAATCCATTGTAGTTTCCGATAAAAATTAGAAAAATTGAGATTTTGGAGCCACTTTTGGGAGAACTTTCTATCGAGAAAATTATATCCAATCGTGTTTCTGCTTCTAAGCTATTTTAGATTTAAGACCCAAAATGACGTTTAAATTGAAAACTACGCCGTTAATAAATACCAGTCGCAATCGTGTCCATCGTATTATTACGATGAATCAAATAAAACGATTCGAGAGCTCGAAGCTGCGGGCTACCTAACTTACATAATTGAAGGTGATGGGAGTATGATTTGTTGATATAAGGTTACTGACAGATCACGTAACAGCGGGGCTAGACAAAGTAACAGTCGTTTGGCGCTAACGACAGTAGACAAAAATGTATGGACAAAACAAGTGACTGTAGAAAAACCACGTGACCGAATAGAGGAAAACACGCTTTTTTTGAAAATCGACTAAGACTATTTGAACGCTCCCTGGCGTTCTCGCAGACGTTGTAGATAACTTTAGCGTACTTCGCATGACAATTGACAGCCGACAGTGAACAACGCTAAGCATAAAGTAGATTCTGCTTTCATTTGTTTTCATTCGTCACTTGGTTTGTCCATACATTTTTATCTACTGTCGTGTACGCTAAACGACTGCTACTTTGTCTAGCCCCGGCCCCCGCTGCAGGTATTCATTACTTTTCGGGCGTAGTTATGATACTTGTTTGATATAAATATGAAAGTTGAACAATCAAACGCATTGTCCGTGTTTTATTGTAGTTACAGCAATATATTTATTTATTTTAAATCGCTTATTCCACATTAAAACTATTTGTATTATAAAGTAGGTGTATGAGTTTAGAGTTGACTAAGCGAAGCGTGGTTTAAGAGTTAACTGCCGGGGATTTGCTCTTGTCTGTGTCTGTCCATCTGTCAGAGCCTTATAACTTCAGAAATAATGAACTGCAAGTATTAGTACTTAATTAATAGTTGTTTGAATAAAGCCATAGATCCAGAGGTGTAAAATAATATTGTTTTTAATTTAAGTACATACACTTGTGGAGTGTCGGTAAAATAAGAATTTTAGCAAATTAAAATGTTATAATGGTAAGTCAATATCCACGATTTGGGTTTATTTTTATTTGCTGTTCTTGTACCGGTTAGATTGGGCCGAACCACTAAGTAGCTATTGTAATATCATTAAAATATAAAATTTATCGGCACTGACAATTAAATTGCTATGATTATTGACTAAAAGGTAAGTATATTCTATGTGCAAATATAAAAGAAACGGATATGTCTAGCTAAATTGACAAATTAAATGATATAGGAAACTAAATATCAAACAAAAATAAAATAAAATTTAAGTCATTAATTTTGTAATTACCTACGGATGTAAAGTATCTGACATATAGCTAATTGGATACGTCTATGGGTTCGATTATAGCAAGGCCAAAGCTATTTTAAACATAAATTATAGATAAAATTTAAGGGAATAAAATCTGTATCTATTAACGCATCTATGCTGTAGACAAGTTGTCCAGAAAGTTTACATAAAAAAATAAAGAAAGCGAATGCTACTTCCAAAACGGGCAAATACATGGCATGGAGTGTGGCCAATAGACCTTTATCAAAGCGAATAACATTCAGGAAAGGGAGAGAGTTACATAAAAGGCTATCCCCGAGAGGGTTTCTTATTTGCCTTTTAAGATGCGGAAATTAAGTAAGGACTGTGCATGAAACAACTACAAATATACCTTATCATTAATGAAATCCAAGAGCATTCAAATTCAAACGATTTATTTCATATTGGCCTTATTTCAAGCAATTACGAATAGTCCGGAAATACTTATAGTTATTAAATAATGATAACTACTTAAAACTAAGTTATCGAGGGTCCTAACGCACCCACTTAGAAGAAACCCACAAAAAACTCCTGTTTAAGTTTGTTGCGACTTTTTTTATTATTATTTTTATCATTATTCAATTCACGAAGTGCTATTTTCATTTCAATTACTACAATCAAGGTAGACCAAAATCAAAGACCTACTCTGATATATTTTTACTAGCAAACATAAACATTATACACCTTGAATTTATAGGTTAATTATACTTTTTCTCTTATATTTCAATAATTTTTATGTTTCGTTAATATAACCACTAAGTAAATTCTTATTAATATTTTACTGTACTTTATAAAATATCTATTATAGGTAATACAAATAAAAATGAATAGCGACGAGTGGATATAATGGAATTTATTATTAAAGGTGAAATATAGTAAAGATTGAATTAGAAAGTGCTTTTCGAGCAAATAATAGAAATTGCGCAAAGGGTATTGTAGTTGGTCGACAGCTCGAATATTGCTATAGTATGGTATTAGAAATAGACATCTGAATTCGATGTAATTAATCGCCTGCCCAGCGCTTACATTACTTTTCAATTATTCAAACAATTATATTATTATTGGTGGTATACTTCCTGGCTTTATTCACCTAATGGTTATTTGTCAAAATCTCTAGGTCAGAACACACGCCGAATAAGTACAAGTCTATCTGGACTTATAGTCCAGAGTACAAGTCTATCTGGACTTATAGTGCCGTTTTATCGATATAATTTTACTGCTTCACAAATTGAAAAATACACGGCACCCGGTTTTCAGTGCAAAAAATGTCGCCAGTTTACTGGTGTCAAAAATGTTTGTTTTGACACCACCGGCCTAAGTAATAAGGCGACAGCAGTATTGTTTATGGATCGCGATTCGCGGTCCACGCCAGTCACAGTTTCCACCATATTGTGGCATATTGGCGGTAAATTCGACAGTTGGCGAAACTTTTTTCTTGTTTACGTAAAATGTTCAGATGCGCTCATTCTTAGGTTCATATCGGTGGCTCACAGCAAAATTTAAAATAGGTTATAGGTATGCATAAACATTTTATAGTTTTTTCTCGAGTTACATTGCCTAAGAACCTTAATAACATTTTACGATCATGATTTAATTGAATCTTAAAAAGCCTTATTCAACCGAGATGCAAAGATAACTTGCATTCAAAATTATCGTCGCATCTCGCTTGAAAAAGATTTTCATCACCAAATAAGATCATGCCTGCAGCTTCCTAATTAATTACTTCTTCCATAAAATGGTCGTCATTAGACGTTCATATTATCTTAAAAGGTGTTTTGTAACAAATTTATTTAGATTTCTGATAACTGCTTTACAAGGTAATTAAGGTAAGATTGAATCTCCAAAAAGATAAGCAATGGTAACCTAAATAATTAACTACCAGATTCCGATAGTGTTTGACTTAATTACATTCTTATGGTCATAATACAGGGAATATTATATGAACTGATTCGTAATAAAGATAAGTAGTTAACAGCATCTGAATGGCATAGAATATAGACTGTTCTCAAAGAAAATTTCAGATGAAGAAAGTAGTAAGTAATGAATTATTATTTAGTTTGCCAGATGTCCTTGTAATAATATACCTATATAAATTCCAAAAAATATTTTTAAGATTAATCTTAAGTTAACTACAGCTTCATCTAAAATATTCCACTATATGGTATTAATAATATCTAATTATGGAGGTTCAAGGTCTTTGTAATGTAAACAAAAGAAAAGGAAGGATTTTTGAAATATAAATTTGACGGAATCAATAAATTATTTCTATTTACCCTTATACAGTCAAATCTGAGTATGTGAGAATTGCGTAAGCAAAAAAACTCTATTAATGAGAGTATTTGCCAGGTTCCGTCATAGTGCCGTCCACTGTATTCAATATACTCTATGACTCTATACCCCTCTATTCTAATATACCCCTATATTCAATATACTCTATGGTGCCGTCCTAACTCTGAAACTCGGGTTAGTAAGAAACCTCTATAAGAGAAAACGAGATCTCGGTCCCTTGAGCCATTATTGATTTAACCAGGTTTGACTGTATAGTTTTTTTGACAATGTTCTTCGTCTATTTTTTGGTGAGAGAGATTTCTGAGCTTAGACCCGATATGCATATAAATGAAATACACCCACACACATACATAGACACAAATAAAGTAAAATGTGATGCAACACTATTTAAATTAGATCAAGTTCACTTCTAGTTCCACTCGTTAGCTTATTGAGTGACATTCACCGGATGCTGTTTAGAATATAATATGCTCTCATCTGTGATCTTATTTAAATTACCTAACACCTGAATAATGTGAATAAATTAGAGTTTTCAATCTTTGCTATTAGTTTTGAACACAACCAAAAACAATTTTATTTTCATTGTTCAATATTGGCTTTTGGAATTAAGTTTTGAAATGTAAGTGCCCGGATGTCTTTGTTTTTAAAAAACTTATTTCATACCATTATCAGTAGCCTAACACATCTTCCCACTTCCATTATTGAAATATGATTTCATAATACTATTATTATAGTCGTGGGTCCAATCAGCCCACCGTCTTAGCTCCCAGCAGGAACATAAAAGCGGAAATGGGAAACAATAGTTTTGTTGTACCACCCACAAAATGATGGAAAGAACATATCTATATCATAGATTTATTTTATTACTGCTTCATTAACTATCGGAAACCAGCCATTTATTGATCGTGTAAGAAAAACTTATTCATCGTAACTGCTTAATATAACAATTATCTAAACTTTTATCAGCCAAAACAGTCAAAAATTCTGTGCCCTGATTTGCTTAATACGCCGTTTACATATTTGTTAGCCAATTAGGTAAAGTTTGTCAAAAAGGAGGCAGAAAAATGGCTACACGACTGGTGTCTATAAACAAACCATAATAGTTTGAAACTCAAGGAAATTAGACAATTTGACACAGAAATAATGAATCCTAAAAATTAAAAAAAAAACATTATGTTTCTATTCTCAGTATTGACTCTTCGGTCTATATTGAGAATAGAAACATAATATGTTTTATAGAATAAAAATCTGAACAGGAGTATAAAAAATAGTGCCGCTTCAAGACATTTTTGCCAAACTGTAGACGAATATTTTGCTGCCGATTACAATTTATACATTTTATAACACAATCGGCCATCTAACCTACAAGAGTTGAAGACTCATTTGAGTGAGATCTCAATATATCTCACTCAAATGAGTCTTCAATCATTTGTTACACATAGTAGTGTTTTATTATAATGCATCAAAATAAAATAGCATCGTTAATATAACAAGGTTATCAAGATCGCGAAGTGTAAAAGTATGCGTAATTGTACGAGTTCATGAGAACTAACAAGACCCCTTTACACTATTTCTCAGCGGTATTGAATTGCTATGAGCAGTTATGGAACTATGAAGGCAACCTTGTACAACCTTGCAAAGAATGCATACTATCTACGGCATCCGGTTAGAATTATTTTAATAGCGATCGATTGATACGACACTTTTTCGTTACCACAGAATAATAACACTGAGATTTCCTTTTTCGATGTAGCGCAATCTATTTCTTCGTATTTCAAAGAGTTTTTAGCACCCATATTTGTCACGCTACTAATTTTCCACAGAGCCATACCTATATAATTACCGACCTTCACAATTTCTTAGGAAGGCTTAAGGTTTGTAATTAGAAATTCCAGACTCTCATACTTAATTTTAATTATAGGTACCTGTTGATTTTAATTATCCACATCGATGTAAAAAAAGAAAATTCACATAGTTCTCATGATCAAAGTATTCCCAGTTTTAAGATATTATTATCACGAAGGTAATAAGGTACTTGACTATTTCCCTAGACATAAAATAGGTTAAGATTACTAACATCGCTCGCAAGGATTAATTGTATTTATAGATATTGCATAAAAGACAGAGATAATAAAATCAATCATCTTTGAAATTCTGCTTGAGAAGGCTTAAGAATAATTTACAATTTGGAATACCTCGCATTTCTATATTTTGTAGTAGTAATTGGTAGAGTTAGGAACTCGTCTGTTTATCATAAGTACATCTACTTTGCATCAGTTGCAACTCAAATTAAATAAGTAAGTACACAAATATAATATTAAGTAACCTATAAAATAAAGGACAGTTCAACGTTTTTAATATTTAAGCTCTAGTTTCGTATAAGTACCGTTGTCTTCATACAATACGATTAGTATTCTTTACAAGAACTGCTATAAAGAATTTCTTTTAAAGTATTAGTGCTTAAGTTTTTTTTGTGTTAGTTATAGTTAGACGGCTCGTTTAGGTCTAACTCTGTACTTATCTCGTCGCGGTATCGCATTTATATCAACTCGTTTGAACACGTCCGTCAACTACCTTCGAAGCTGTACATAGGTAGAGGCGGGTGCTTTCTTCACTGTTATAGTGATTTAATGTCTTGATTAGCAAATACTTAGCGTCGCTAGGTATCCTCAGTCCTCACACAAAAAGGGAGGTCGTTATACTAATCATAATTGTACTAAAAAAATTAAAAAAAATTTTTTTTTTTCAATTACATTTTCAAAAATCAAGGGATCAACATGTAACTGTTAATTACAAATGGTAATTACTATGCGAATTAAAATACTTTTCAAGTTAAACTAACCCATTTGAAATCGCATAGTAGGTATGATTTGATTTGACGACCGAATGGCGTAGTGGTAGCGAACCTGCCGTCTGTGCCGGAGATCGTGGGTTCGATTCCCACTACTGGTAAATGTTTGTGTGATGAGCATGAATGTTTTCCAGTGTCTGGGTGTTTTTCAATATATTATATTCATGTATATTAGTATGTAAGTATATATATTTATCAGTCATCTAGCACCCATTACACAAGCTATCGCCTACTTTGGGGCTAGATTGCGATGTGTAAAATGTCCCGTATAAAAATAAAAAAAAAGATTTAAACAGCGAAAACTGAAGGTTATATTTTGTAGGTAGCTATTATTAAAAATGATATTGAAAAAATCGAAATCCGTACTCAAATTTACCGTAGCAATTTGTAAGAATAAAAGAAAAATAAACAAAGAAAAATATATACGTAAATGGATTATTTTATGATCATATTTTATTCCTCAAACGTAAACGTAAACTGGTAGCACATAAAACATTAAAATGCTTTAATACAAATGGGTGTTGCATGAACGAAATGAATAAAACAAATCGTTATTATTGTTGCATCGAGAACGAAATCTGAGAAACGAAAGCTAACAAATTCGTCGGCCACTCGTTATAGTAGCGATCAGCATACATCATCGCAGACCACACAGACCGTTTCGTGAATCCGAGACGTTGTGTATTAGACACGAGCCTAGAAAAAGACGGACCGAGTTTCACTTAACAATAAGAGCCAATGGTGCTAATTCTGTTGTACAAAATCTCTAAACTAAACCAATTTAAAACTGTTCCCTACGGAAAAGGATAGCACTATTTTAAATTAGTTTAGTTTAGAGATTTTGCACAACAGAATCGATCACAGTATGAACTCGCAAGTCCATTCATCATTACCGTGCTGTACCATACCTACATACCATTCATCAGTACCGTACCGTACCTTTTCGTAGATAATATTACGACAGTTGGCGTTTACACTTGAGGTTTCCGACGCACATTGGCATAAATGTATTAAGACGAGTGAACAGCTGAAAAACATAGTCCTAACACTTGGTCTTCATAAAGACTTCAAAAATGAACTTT
The DNA here is from genome assembly GCA_036785405.1 of Coenonympha arcania. Taxonomy (NCBI): domain Eukaryota; kingdom Metazoa; phylum Arthropoda; class Insecta; order Lepidoptera; family Nymphalidae; genus Coenonympha; species Coenonympha arcania. The sequence goes on along the minus strand of CM072063.1, from coordinate 1,403,405 downwards.
AAATCTAGAGTATGGTTTTAGAATAGGTACTAGAAATGTATTGTGAGTATGGTTCATAATTGATGTAGATCTGTTAAAATGACGGCAACTTTTTTGAAACGTGCCGTAAAGTGACATCTAAAATTGTGTATCTAAAAATCTCATTTTTAGCCGAGTAAAAGAGTGTTTATTTATAACAAAACAATATGTTTTTAAAATTCATTGATGTGAAACACAAATATATCAAATGTTTAAACTTATCTTAATTTTGTTGCATATACAGTTACCACCCTCACACATTCGTCATGCGTAGTGAGCGTCGCGTTGCTTGTTGTCACAACTACTGCGCGTTAAAATGTTCTCAGCAAGATTTTGTCCGTCTTTTTCTTTGATCGTGGGCTTTAATAAAAACTTTAGTTTCGCAAGAGCTCGCCCGCGCGGCTGTCAGTGTCACGACGCTGTCCAATTTGCCGTTTTCGCAACACGCTGTATATTTCGATACTTTGCAAACCAGAACAAATAGTGCATAAATAAATCGGCCAAGTACGATTCGGACTCGGGCATGAAGGGTTTCGTACCATTTTATATATAAAAACGGCTAAATAATCACATTTGAAGTTTGGGAGCTCCTTTAATATTTATTTTATTCTTTTTTTTACTCTACAAGTTAGTACTTGTAAGTTATACAACTTGCCATCTCATCTGATGGTAAGTGATGATGCAGCCTAAGAAGTAAATTTACCCCAACGGTTTCTACAAGCATCGCACTGGAACGCTAAATCACTTGGTGGTGCGTTTTTGCTGGTAGAGTGGTGACTAGCCACGGCCAAAACCTCCCACCAGACCAAAATTAAATTGTAAAATTCCAAAGTGGCCCGTGGCGAGAATCGAACATGCGACCTCCCACTCGAATTCGAGTGCGCCGCCACTGCGCCAGGGAGGTCATTTTTAGTTAATTGTTGCTGACAACTACAGACAACACAAACCCATCATATCTATTAAAATTTCAGGTGTCTAATTATCACGGTCCAAGAGATACAGCCTGGTCAGTGACAGACGGACAAATGGACAGCGGAGTCTTAGTGATAGGGTCTCGTTTTATCCTTTGGGTACGGAACCCTAATGAACGAAGTCCGGTATTCTAGCGTGTAAAATTTTATTTAACGCCACCATTGTATTTTGTCTATACAGCCAATGAAATATCTACACATAAAATAATATGCTATAACAACATCGGTTCATAGGAAATCGTTTGTTTGTGTATCGAAATTAATCCGCGGAACGAACTTAACATAAATGGGATATCTTTTTATAGGCGTTTTTTTTGTAAGAATATTTTATTATCAAGGCCTTCTAAGAACCGACTTTTTAAATTAAATGCGGGATTAGGACGGTTAGATGAAAAAAAACCTTTGACCTTAGCGTTCCGTTTAAGACCTTTCAGCAGATGCGAAGCGATTCAACGTTTCGGTGCTATAGTATAGATATTTTAACCCACGATCACGCGCCCCACTCTGTAAAACTCTATACGAATCGAATGAAAAACAAGCGATTTTGACAGAGTGGGGCGCGTCTTCTTGGATTGAAATATCTATAAGTATGTAGCAAATCTATAGGGGGATTATAATTACATAATTTCTAAATACTAGGGCTGGAGTTGGTAAAAATGATGATATACTAGGAAAAAGTTACTGACAAGTAATTTGGCGTTCCGGTGCGACGCGACGCTGTGTAGGAAATGATAAGGCGATATCTTACATAAATTTTGGCGCAATTTGGTATGTACTCAAACACTATTATAAAATCGTTTTCGAATGAATTAAGCTGTATTGTGCACAGGTAAGCTATCTGGCACATACACCTATCAACAATAGTTCTTTAAGATAAAATGGGTATATAGGTCCGACTCTATTGTGTCCAAAGATCCTCTCTATAATTATCACGAACAACTAAACGGGAGGCGATTACTGAATGGTCATTATTGAGCATGATTTCACGCGGCGACTTGAATATGCCGTTGATTAACCCGAGCACTTAGCAATTATCTCGGAACAACAGCAACGGTCCAACGGCTCAACGGTTCAACGGACTAATAACGCACTATGTTGACATATCCGACGGAAATAGGATATCCCATTCAATAATCCAGACACACGATGCTAATTGTATGCAATACGTGGACTGCCAATGCATCGTGCGTCTATGCCAATAAACGTGTACTTAGATCACTGGACACTCAATCTTACTTTTTTAAAGACATGCAAAAAAGGATATTCTGTATTCAACTGAGCAGTGTGTATGCATGAAACATGATTGAATATAATCAATTTTATCCAAGCCCCTGTCTTATGTCAAAAAAAACCTGTCAAGTGCGAGTCGGACTCGCGCACTGAGGGTTCCGTACTACAACCGGAGGAATAAAACCATAAAAACCACTTTTCTTATCGAACCGCAAAACTAACTTTGTTTTTAGAAGTTTATTGTAAATATCAAAAAAACTACTTATTAGATCTCGTTCAAACCAATTTTCGGTGGAAGTTTGCATAGTAATGTACATCATATATTTTTTTTAGTTTTATCATACTCTTATTTTAAAAGTTACAGGGGGGGGACACACATTTTACCACTTTGGAAGTGTCTCTCGCGCAAGCTATTCATTTTAGAAAAAAATGATATTAGAAACCTTAGTATTATTTTTGAAGACCTATCCATAGATACCCCACATACATATGGGTTTGATGAAAAAAAAATTTTTGAGTTTCAGTTCTAAGTATGGGGCACCCCCAAAATTTATTACTTTTTTAAAATTTTGTGTGAAAACCTTAATGCGGTTCACAGAATACATCTACTTACCAAGTTTCAACAGTACAGCTCTTATAGTTTCGGAAAAAAGTGGCTGTGACATACGGACGGACAGACGGACAGACGGACAGACGGACAGACAGACAGACATGACGAATTAATAAGGGTTCCGTTTTTTGCCATTCGGCTACGGAACCCTAAAAAGGCTTCAAAAACGACTTTTGCGGAAAAAAAATTATGTGGACTGATTTTCAGCGTCGAAAATAGTTCACAGAATAGTTTCCAGCTTCAGTTATAATTTTATCTAACAGTTCCTAGAATGAAATCCATGTCTCTGAATCGTGAAATATAAATCAGTTTTATATCTCTATTGATGTACGCGCTATGTTAACCTTTCCTCTGAGACTTAGGGTCAAGGTACACTGCGACTGAACGCCTTGTGTATAGTCGTGACAATGGTTTCTGTTGGACACGTTATCCGACAAATGACACACTATTATTCATAGATGGATTTTGACCAAACTTCCTCATTCTAGAACTTTGATAACAACTTAATTGTGTTTTATTATCAACTCCATAATCTATTTGTTATTGTTTACTATCGAAAGCAACTTGTGTGGCTTTGATGGGGATTTACAAAATTATCTTCTTTTACACCGTTATACCTTTTATCTCTCTTTTCATTTGTTGGTACTAGATCTTTTCCATATTTGAATTCATTCTGCATAGCGGCTTCAATATGGCTTCCTGCTATATCATTCGAGCCAGCCAGGCAGAAGTCAATGGGGCCGTCCAGGTCACCTATGACTTCAAGGAGTGAAAATGAATATTATTTTCATTAATACCACTTCATAATGCTTTCATTTATTTTAAATACAATCTTATAATATTTTGAACAATGTTTTAAATGCTTAATTTTGACAATTGTCAAATTTAGAAATCCTAAAATTCCGAACTGGTCCTACTAGAAATTGAACCCAAGACCTCGTGCTTTACTAACTATCTACGTCAAAGAGGTCGTAAATCTTACTAGAAGTTCATGCTATATCATATTTTTTTCTATAAGAGCGGATATAGGTAATTGTGGCAAAGGAAAAAACGTTTCCGATGACGACTTCGAAGTGGTTAGTCTTGGTGCTGTATTTTTACAGTTACCAAAGACTGCGCTGGTCATCCATAATAACCTTTGCCGTTATATAAAGATTGACGTACGTAATACTCTCAAGACTTAGTACAATAAGTGTTTTCTATTAAATAAATCTCATCTCTCTCATTCACATTCGATAAATATTTATGAGTTTTACTAAACTTCTATAAATACTTCAAGAAGGATTTAATTAAATTGGTTCATAACAAACCAGCTGCTCTTAAATCTTATTAGAATTCGATAAAGAGTAATGTATTTAAATTAAGCTGCGAGAACCCTTTCTAGTTTAGAACAAAGGTTTTCAGGACTAAAAATAAAGCAACAAAGACTTTCTAACATTATTTTTCGTGTGTCAGTTTAGTTATATGCCACGAGTTTTTAGATAGCCGTCTGGATTAGAGTTTTAACTAATCTCGTCGCAACCTTTTCTCAGCTCTTGTATGAAGGAATTGCAAACATTGTCAAATATAGAGTGAGACTATTTAGATGTAACATCATAGATTTAAAATAGATCGTCGCTCGCGCTCCGACTAGATAGAGCCCAACCTAACAACGACAGCTCCGTGAGTGCGGCAACTTTTTATTGTAGTGCGAGTGTGTCAATTTGAAATTTGTATGGTATGCGAATGCTAGTGTGCGTGAAAAATTGTGTAGCGACGGCTCGGGTATTCCAATTTGAGTAAAGTATTTTTTGCCGCACTTTTGAAGTCGAGGGCTCCCTCTTGGACCTCTAGGAGATACATTTTTCCTATGAATATCAAATTAGCCGACTAAACGGTAAATAAACGGTATACGAATTACAAGTTTCTGATTGTTTCATCGTAGGTACTATCTAACTTTAATTGAGCATTAATGAATGTCAACAAAATTAAATCCCCAATACATTTTATGAAACTTCATAATTGTTTCGCATGCCATCCAGATGACTCGCACGTTGGCCCGCATAAGATGAGCTTAATCGCATAATCGTGATAAAATCTGTCTGACATTTCTTCGTGATTCCGTTACAAGCGGAGATTTTTAAAGGATCAAAAACTTCTTACTCTATCCGAGAACCCTGTTAGTTATGACTGAGTCAACTGACTTGGTAGAGTTTGCTGAGTACGTAATATATCTATTCTGATTTTTAGTAAAATCCGTTTGTCCTGAAATTTGGAAAGATGATAGCTTATAACCTTTATTTATGTTATAGACTACTTTTTATCTCAGAAAGATCCATAGGTTTTCAAATGACCGAAATTTGCTATAAAAGGAATACTGCGTATGAATTGTGCTCCAAACACTATGTTTTTCGTATAGGTAAGGGAAATTGATGAGGTTATGCCGCAGTAGACAGATACTTTTAAGCCGGTTAAAATAACCTTACGTTTTTTTTAATAGATAATTTCAAAGGAAACCTGACACATACAGAAATAAACAGTTCTATGGTTTTAAAGATATATCTCAACGTTTTATTTTTATATTAATGCAGTATTATAGTTGCAGGTTAGTTACCTTGTAAGGGGCCTAGCAATGCAAATACGATGCTATTTAACATTTATTATTCAGTACGCATTAAAGTTCTATCCGCTTCAAAGAACTTCGTTGCCGATTCAATATGCTTTGTCAATGACAGCCACATGGTACTGACCGATGCGTTTAAATCGTTCGAACAAGTTTCCATTTACCAACAGTTACTATAAAACTTCAAGATGGATTAGTACCAATAAATTCTCTCGTTCTTTTTATTTATGATATCCTTTTAACAAAATTAGTATTCAATTCAACTTACAAATTAATGAACTGCTATAGCACGGTCGCTAACCACGAAGAATTTCGTACATCGACCTGTTACTACCTGTCTCTGTCACTCCCGCGTCAAAATAATGCGTCATGCTCGCACAGATGCAATGAACGCCGTCCTCAGAGATTTTAAACCTTTTACCTGCGAACGTAAAGTTTGTTTTTGTTTTTGTTATATTGTTTTGTTTGTTAGTTTTTAATACATTTGCTCAAAAAGATGATATTTCCGGGTATTTTTAGCGTGCGCAAAGTTATTCTTTTCCGCACTAGAGCTTTTTGATTTCCCCTGCATGATGGACCCAAATCTATGAAGGAGGTTTTCAAGTAAAAGTTTTCGCTACAAAATTATTGTAAAAAATAACAGTAATGTAATTATTTTACTTTCTAACTACTATAAATACGTAATTTAAATTTAATATAAATTTATTACAATGATTTCCTTGCGTTTTCTATTTTTTTTTGGAAATGTGTGGCTGCGGCTGTTATATTTAATATGTGCTTTGAGTTCTTTTTATTGTCTATGATTCCTTGTTATTAATATTGATTTTTCAAATTCCATGCAAAACTTTTTTTTCTTTTCAAATATTTCATCTAAACCGCATTAACAGAAAAATGTTTGTGACCACTGTCAGTAGGCATAGAGGTCAATGTACAAAATTCTTCGTGGTTCGCGACCGTGCTATAGTTATAAAATTGAACTGACTTCAATACACATTCAAAAGTCTATAATACATTTGATCAAATATACAAACTTGATAGATCGTTATGACAATTTTTAAGCAAAGCTCGCATAACCCGAATACCTTTTATATTTAGATTTTTAAAAACGACTATAAAATCAAATAAATTTATATCATATATAGTTAATATAAATATATAGTTATATTTATATTATATATAGTTAAATTGGATCAGCTAATTTGAACCAAAGCAAAATACAACACTTTTCTTCACGTGAAATGTTTAAAGATAAATTCTTTAAAGCATGTAGCAATAGAAATAACAAATGTAATAAAAGCATCGACTAGCGAATATAGAGTCGCAAGAGTGGAAAAATAAGTGTCCGTCGACTCGGATAGAATTCCGAGTACAAAGTAATGGGCAGCGGAATTTAGACATCAATGTATCTTCGTTAGGAATCTGTTCCAGATGAGATAATCAATTCTGACACCGTTAGACTTTGCAACTTAATGCGAACATTTTAAGAGCTTAATTAAATGGAAGGCAGTTCCAAATAAATAAGAAGCAGCAGAATTTACAGTGAATTACCATTGAAATTAGTAGACATACAACGAGACGAATATTTGTTGATGCAAATAAATCACAATGTAAAGTTTATTATCATTATTGCATGATATTTTCATCATCAAAATATTTAATACGATAGAAAAAATCCTGACAAGTGCAATTTGGACTTGCCATGAGCTAAATTTCGTACAAATAAATGTACGAAATTTAGCTCATCCTCAGACATCCTCAGGAGATGTCCTGAGGATGCTCCGTCCGCTCCGTACGTCGAAGAAAGTGTTGGAAAATTGTGTGTGGTGTTTTATGTGGGCAGTGTTCCTGCATATTGTACCATACAGAATCTTTTCAAGTAGCGGATTACAGAAAAACAAATTAATCTGTCCTGTTCCCCACATATTAAAATTTATATAAAAACTATATTTTTATGATTTAATGACCAATTTGTTAAAAATTTACTTGCCAATTTACGTAGTTCAAAGTTATCGAAAAGTACCTTAATAATGATTCTCTTGGAAATGTCGAAATCGGTGGTCGTAGGTAATACAACATTTTGTGCGGCATAAATGACCATATTTTTATTTAAAGTTTACTTAGAAGTTTCATTTTTTCACAGCTTCAAGAGACTGTATGACTGAGTAATCGAGATAAAGAATCGTGACAGACAGACGAATAACAAGTGGTCCTATTCAAAACTTAGGTCAGTTTCTAAACTTTATCACTAAATCATTACCTGCTTCCTTTATCAAATATTGTTACGCTATTGTTGCACGAAGTGATTCCGTAATACTTCACAGTAAACCATAAAGCAATTATTCCATTTTATAATAAAGTGCCGATAACTTTATTATAATTATTATTATATAACCCATCAAAGCTTCCGCTGTCTGTGAAGACTAGAACGCCGATCAAAGTTAACAATAGCAGCTTTCACAATGTATGCAGGTAACACTTCTGAAACGAAGTGTGTGGGTGTTTTGTTTTCACACAGTTAAAACTTATGAATACGGGGCATTTGCTTATGCAGAAAATCAATAACATTTTCCGTAGAAAGAAAGAGGACATTTATACAAATGCTTTTAAATGAGTGTTAATTGTACGTTCTTCTTTTGTCATGGTTTCATTTTTCTGTTTCAGCAGTATAACTAAATCTCTTATCTAGGGTTCATCTCTATTGGCTCTAGAAAGCACAGCATTTGCCTGAGTTTTATTATATAATTTCATTAATTTGCACCCAAGTAATTTAGATTTAGATTAAGATGAAAGAATGACTTACAGGATTTGTTTAGTAAGGAAAAAAGCTCCTCCATCAAGAGGTTTTAAAATAAAATATTTTTCACAGTAACAATATTATAGAGTAACAGGAAGTGCTTTATTAGCATATCCAAACAAAAGACTTCTAAGTCTCTACAAACTTTTTGTTCAGTACAAAAAAGTGATACACGCTCACGGCAAATATACACGAAAAAATAAGGGTCAACAGAATCTATGGCCTTTACCGTGGCCTTGTGTGCTTCTAATTATAAAACTATAGACGTCTGAAGAGATAACAAAAAAGTGTCTATCGTCTATTGAATGTACACAGAATATTTAATACGATGTTGTTGCATGTTTGGAGAGCTTGCGTAATGAATGTATGATGAACGGTTCATAAATTGCAGGACAAGGCAAGATTGAATGAAATGAAATTGATGATGAAGTGAAACAATAAGTCACAACTAATATCACTCACGTACGCTTCGTATTGGGAGATAATATCGTATCAAGGAAGTTTCAGAGTGCAAAGACAGCTAAAGAAAGAATTTGGGTTTCTAAGGAGTGCCAAAAGAATAACATGTGGGTTCCAACCATAAATAAAACATTTTACTTTTCAATATAATCACGGATCAAGATTTATTAATGGATTTTAGGGCAGTTAATTGCCATTCTGCGTTCGTTTAAAAATATGTGCAACGAACCTTTTTATTTCTTGCACACTCCCTGCAATCTGAGGGATATTATAATTATATTTTATCGTACTCGCGCTTCAGGGCTTAAATTTATTGGTTAATTTTACAAGTGGTTAATTGCTCACAAGCTATTAGTATTTTTTGAATGCCTAACTAATAATTACTTTTAAAGGATTAAATTTATTATTGGAATTGCAAATGCCAGGTAGTGAAGACGATTTATCGGTAGTAAAGGATGAAATACGAGTCAGACGTATACAATAAGAACCATGTAAAGACATAGCATTATAATATTAATGGTTCGAACGTAAAAGATTTTAAGAATGAAGAAGTGCACTACACTAAATGCATTGTATCTTTAATTTAGACGTATTAATGAATGTCTAGATATAACAAGACTCGATGTAATAGAGAAATAATGTCATGTTATAATATTATACTTTACTTACATATAAATGTGAATGTGATAAATGCGAAGTTACGTTTTGCACAAAAACAGTTGAAAGCGAATAGTAACATAGACGTTTTTATGTCCCGGGAAATATTGAATGGAAGCAGGCGTTATTTTGCGGAAATCCGTAATTAGCACGACAGAATAAATTTGTTTTGCTATAATCCGCTACATGAAAAGATTCTGTATGGTACAATATGCAGGAACACTGGCCAAATGAAACACCACACACAATTTTCCAACAGTTTCTTCAACGCACGTTTCGTCCCGACACCGGGACATCCTAAGGAGATGTTGACTTCAAAATGCGAAATCATAGAGTGAGTGAACAAATTAATCGTCCTGCTAGTCCTGAGAAATTTAAAGGTTCCACAGGGATTTGTGAAACAACAGATTCTCCCGAGCGGAGTAACAGCTAATATAATAAATATCTTAGAAATAGAGGAAAGTTACAATTTTTGAACCTCCTGGCTGTATTTTAATAACAATGTGCAAATTTATAAATGCACTCTTAAGATTTCATGACCTTGTTTGTTTATCTAGTAAAGATCGCTGTGCAAACTGCAAATAGTATACCTATAGCGTTAATATAGGCACTTATAATAGTATGCAGGTAAGTCGTAAGTAAGAGCGTTATAAATGGTCTAGAAACTACTTCTACCGAAGTATTTAATTCACTTTACGCACAACTAAATCGCTCTTGGCAGATAAAAATCTTTAGTAAGTAGAACCGTCGCTACCTAAGGTCTCGACTTTAAAGAGTCACTAAATTATATTCCATTATGCTCGTTTAAAGCTCTATTGTCGCTCATAAAGGATTTACAGCGTTTTAATAGTGCATTTTCTTTGACGACTGAGATTAGCCGTTCGTAAGTAATTATCGCTTTTAGTTCTATTCGTATGAATGGTTCATATAACGTTATTGCTTCTCGTAACATCTTAAGAGAGCAATGCATAATATCTGTTTTCAAAAAGAAGTGGATAATGTCAAGTAGGTAGGTTACTTATACCCATAGATTTTACACTCATTCTCATACTGTACATACTAAGGTCGAGATTATTTTGTATGTGATCAAGAAATAGACCTATAGGTACCCTGAACGCGGCAGACCGCGAGAAATAAGTCGCCAAATTACCGGTGTCAAAAATGTTTGTTTTGACACCGACAGCATCAGTAGTAAGCCGACCGCAGAATTGTCTATAGACCGCGGTCCCTGCCACAGATGCCACACTTGTCAATAGTCCGCACGTATGTCTCCATGTGGAGACGGTTTCCGCCAAATTGTAGCTTATTAGTTTGGCAATTTTGACGTTAGGCGTTTTTATTAGAAATAGTACACTCAAAACGCAAGGCTTTTAATTTTAAACTGCTTTATAGGTAGCTACATAATTAATAATCTGTAATCGACATTGAAAACCCACCCTAAAAGCGTCTTGTGCCAACGAAGCAATTTGTTTGTTATTTATCGCCTCCATCGAGATGAATTTCGTCGCGAGACACTGAAATCGCGAAATTATACGCAAAACAGCGTGGGTGTGATGTGACAATGTGCAAACGCTTATGGTTTGTTAGGTACCTAATACCTACGTGTAACGGGGACATTTCGAAAGCGAGAAATTTAATTTGAATACAGCTGCTTTGCTAAAACAAAAGGACAATGCTAAATTAAAGTTAATGGTAGATTGACGCAAGAATTGTTTTATCCATAAGGTAGCGCGCGATAAGTATAAGGTTTTATGAACATTTTGTCGTCTATCTGAGGGTATTTTTTTTAACTGCGCAAAGCAAAACTATTTTTTTTTAATATCCACTAAGTATATTTAAAAAAAATTCCTTTGCTTTTTCTTACTCACCCCCAATCATACTAAAACGCCTGAAAATAAATCATTATTTTTATGTAAATTCTGTATGTAGATAAACAAACGTCTTCTGTACCATCAGCTTATGTATTTATGTATACGCTAATTCACAAAGGTAATAATAAAATCAACACTCATCTTCAGCATATCAAACACAATCTATTAGGAAGTGTAAAGCCCGTGTCGAATCGATGTAAACTTAACGCAATCAGATTCAAAATTAATATACCTAATATGAAATGAAATGTACGAAATAAACCAAAACGAAACGAAATGAAATGAAAGGAGATGAGGTTGTAATGTTTATAAACAGAGAAAACGTAGAGCTTCAGAAGATGCATTGCCGCAACACATACGGTAATAATTACCACTCTTATAATGTTTATGTAACAATGACCTAAGAACTTATAGACTTCACGCTGATCTAATGCGAAATTGTCAATATAACATGTCTCGTGAGCAAGTTATGTGGTAGTGTGTAACCAATGTAACAGAGACACGAGTATTTTGCAAGCAAACCATTACATTTCAGTAAACACCTTCACTAAGATGAGAGAATAATGATAAATAATCACCTGTTGGCTGCAGCAAGTCTGGCCCGATAAAGCTTACTATCCGATGCTTACACCTCATCCTTTGGAAAGCGCTGCCTTTATTTTATCCGACCTGAAACAGAAATAGTACATTTCAATATAAGTGCGGAAAATTTGTCATTTCTTTACGAGTCCCGGTTTGTTGACCCAAGCCGAAGGCGAGGGTCAACTATAAGGACGAGTAAAAATGTCAATTCCGCACGTGCATTGAACGACGTTTTTTAATACATTTGCGAAAAAAAAATATTGGTTTTACGTGTTTGCCTGCTCCGTGTTTGCATGCCGTGTTCGTGTTCATGCGCTCCTGGTGCGCCCGCTCCGGTGCCGCGTAGGAGGAAAACACAAAAGCACTAGTGCGGAAAAGAATAACTTTGCGCACGCTAAACACACATGGAAATGTCAACTTTTTGAGCAAATGTATTAAAAATTACATTTATTTTAGAATGACCTTTGAATAACATTTAGATGAACGTGCTCTCATTTTGTAGTAAATTAATTCAGTCTAAGATAAAACGAATATATTTGAGCTGTGACACACCTTCAAAACACAACATAATATCATCTCAATCTAGAATTGAGTATATTACTACTGAAAAATTGTTTTTTATACCTATATTCATGTATTCGAAAGTAAAAATTGAATATGTAAGCAATAATCTTGAAAGTTCAATTAAACCAACTTGTATAATATCGATTCGCATAAGTTCGTATTACCAACGACAGCATTTGGCAGCCACAACAACTTCGCAACTTCGGTCTAGAATTCAGATGGCTTAGTGATGAAATTAGTAGATAGTGGTAGTCTTCACAAGTAAACCTTTCAAGTTTTGGTTCATTTGCTTTATTTAAAAGAGACGCATTCTTAAAGCAATCAAACACTTTTTGTTTCTTAGTTTTATTTTAAACTTATTCAACTACTGGTGAATAATTTACCTTTCCCCTTTATTTTCATTACAAGATTTTGATAATTAATTATTTATGCGAAAAATATCTAGTCAAAATGGGACGCGTTACTTTGATGAATTATTGTCATTATTTAGTTTGTTAGACGTGAATGGGTTTGAAATGACTCTGAATATATTCTCATGCAATTAAACATAAACAAAAGCCTGTGCCTTCGGAATCATGTAAGTATGTATTACAATATACATTGTTCGTTCAGTGTATCAACACCGACGTTCATATCTCACAAGAGAAATTCAATTAAGTTCAATTAGAAGGCGAAATTTCCCGTTTTTGTAAGTCCGTCTTCAATTAGCACATAGCTCGAGAATTGGAACTGCGCTCCTCATTAGGAGAGCAGAATGTGGCAAGAGGTAGATCTGAGATAACGCATTACGCATGCGCGCGCCATTGTCTCTGGCTCCGATACCTAGATAATACGGCGAAAGCTCACAATAACTCTCTGAACCGAGCTTTCGGTTATTGCGTCGCCAATGAATCATATATTATGATCCGAATATCGAAGAAAGTTATTATTTTACAGCCTATTAAAGTTATAAGTATATCATTTTCAATTGCTGCTACTCTATCTACCCCTTTTTCAGGATTCACAAACTTTAAAGAACTCTAGGGCATGAACTGCTGCTGATGGGCAAATCTACTGGACTTGCGCGAGTCGTTGTCACCACTAATCTCACTTGTGATATCCGTATATCATTATTGACTTGACAAAGTTTATCTAAGTTAGCTAGTGACACTGGCAAACTTTAGCCAATTATAAAATAGGTAAGTTTCTTTGCGATGTTTTTCTTCGACTGACGCTAAAGCGAGACGCTTTAAAAAGTCAAAGGTAGCTAAAACCTACCAAGGGTACCTAAATAGGAGGCCGAAGTATTTAAATAATTGCCTTTTATACGATTTAATAAAAAGATATACATGCTAAATTTTATTATCTGAATGTAACAAATCAATCTGAAAGCACGCTTTAAGCGGCACTGCCTATATTATTACAGTGCTGTTTGTTTTCAATCTACTTAGCATTAAGTATAAATCACGAAACAAAGAGTAAATTACACTTATTATAAAGTAAGGCACATTTACAATTTTGAAAGTAACAAGGTTCGGTATCTCGGCTCAGATCAGAGCAACAGTTGTCTCAGATCATTTTGAACCACTTTGAATGAAAATTCCAGTCTGCCAGTAGTAATGTTATATCGACACAATCTTTTGTAGCGTGTCGTGACTTTGTCTATACATTATAGGTACCCACTGTGTTGTTGTGAGTGCTAATGTTAGGTAAAGCGCACGTGCCATGGGTAGGCTGTGCGTACCTCCGTACGGTACTTATACATTTGCCCGCCAACGCTATGACATATCTTATACCTTATTCGGGTATAAGGTACGTTTACAAAACTCTGCATGTGTGATAGAAACTTCTATAGATGGATGTAAATAACTAGATGTAGATAAAATACACCTCTTTTATAGGACAGTTTAGAGACCTTGAATGCTAAACTTAGAGACAATAATTATAGGTGATGGTAGATATACGAGTCTAAAGGAAATATCAAATAGGTAAGTATAAGGATGCCAGGATATGTGAAGTTATTTTTTTAAATCTATTATTAATTTTAAATATTTCAAGACTGATGATGCACACTGTATAAATAATATTTTGATATAAAAATATTTTCAGTCAGTAAAAACTTTAATCATTTTATTTTCAATCAAAATACCGTAGTCACTGGCCCCGAATGTTTTAATAACTGGACTACGGTCAACGATATATATTTTTATTATTTCAGAATTCACATTATAATCTCTCAGTTCACGTGTAAAGGTCAAAAATTTTAATCGTGACACTATTTCAGTAATCTAGGATACCTATTTATTTAACAAAAAAACACCAAGTAAACTGTACTTCGTTAATGAACACTGTCCTTTCGAAGCCTTAAATTAAAACAACAGACTTAAGTAGGATTAAGATGTTGATCTCGTTTAATTTAATAAACAAACCCGCGATAGTTTACCGATGTTATCGCGCATCAGTCTTGTCGTGCTAGACTGTGATTCTTGATAGTGATGTAGATAGAATCTGCATAATTTATCATTGTTTAATGATTCCAAGAGACAATTTAATTTCGTACTCGCAAAGTTATGTTTTGCATTAATATAAATAACAGCCAGGAAATAACGTCCAATGACTATTTCCGTTAGTCACATGATTTTTTCTAAGAATCTCTTTATTTCTGATTAATAGGACTTGATCATTTCATTTAAGAGATAGGTACTCCGAGCATATTTTTCTGTATGGAGGTGGAAGATTTCTTCAAAAATTCGCATTGTTAGTTACTTGATTGGAATGATGAACCTCTAATTTCGTGACTGAATTTCGGTCAATTTGAAAACTTAAGTCTGCACCTGCAATGGAAATAATATTTCTGTCTTAAGTGAGAGGAACAAGTGCTAGTCTTCAATGTCCAGATAAAGATGAATAATTGGTTATACTAAAATAACATTGCTGTGAAAAATAGCTCGCGAGCGGTCATTTCAAAGTTTCAAGCGCAGATAGGGAGACCCAATATTTGTACAGAAAACGCATTCTTCTTAGCAACGCCCAAGGGCTACGGAACGGATGTTTTGTTTACTTTAAATTTATGCCCAAACGAATGCAAACATAACGGTTCGAATGTGAACAAAGCTTTATCTATGTGTAAGAACTAAATAGCGAGTGTACGTGTGGAAGGTTAGTTAAGATTTTATGATGACTAGACAACAGGATAGTTGATGTTTTTTAATATTGACTGTTTGGTTTTAAGGCAATGGTATGACATAGTTATGCTTTTGTTAATTGAAAGCTTAAAGCCTCCCCCACACAGGCGCGTTATTATCGCGCGATAATATCGCAATCGTTATATTGCGATATCTGTTTTCGGTACATTTTGTATTAGGATGGTCATGTAGTTACACACTGCTGCGATAATAACGCCGCAATGGAAGTAATTCGGTCGATATTATCGCAAGCGTTATTGCGATATCTGTTTTCAGTACATTTTGTATTAGGATGATCAAGTAGTTACACACGCTGCGATAATAACGACCGATAATAACGCGGGACGCTGCGTCCGTCTGCGCGTTATTATCGCGCGATAAAAACGCAGCTGTGTGCAAGGAATCGGGACGCATTATCGCAATAACGCTTGCGATAATATTGCAAGCGTTATTTTGATATCTGTTTTCAGTACATTTTGTATTAGGATGGTCATGTAGTTACACACTAATGCGATAATAACGCCGCAATGGAAGTATATCGGTCGATATTATCGCAAGCGTTATTGCGATATCTGTTTTCAGTACATTTTGTATTAGGATGATCAAGTATTTACACACTGCTGCGATAATAACGACCGATAATAACGCGGGACGCTGCGTCCGTCTGCGTCTTATTATCGCGCGATAAAAACGCAGCTGTGTGCAAGTAATCGGGACGCATTATCGCAATAACGCTTGCGATATTATCGCGCGATAATAACCCGCCTGTGTGGGGGAGGCTTAACAATAAAGTCATCAGTCATTCAGTCAAGTAAGTCGCAAGTTTATAAGTCTTTACAAAAAACTTTTTTTTAGTTATTATTGGGAGTGATTATCAAATAGGTACCTACTGGAATAATACTGAATAAATTGTATTTATTCAAGTTACTCAACTTGAGACATTGTGAAATGATGGTACCAAAAAAGTAATACTCAACTTAGTTTGTTGTGTCACTTACAAATTTATTCTACTAGTTTTACATAATTATAACGTGTCTGTAATTAGGACTTATTTATAATAAAGAACTTTACTTAGTACTAATTAGTATTAGTTGTTTAATTAATGTGAAGAAAAAATATTTTTTGGAAGCCTACCCCATATAGAAGCTACTTACCAGAAAATAAGTTTATTCCTGCATTTAACCTATACGTAATTCTGTGATAAGCTTTTAGATTTTTTTGAATGGTATCTTATGCAAGAAGTTGAAATTGTGTGCGAAACGTGAGCGCGATGATGAAGATTTTTTTGTACCGTTTACAGGATTTAAAAGTTAGTAATAAGTATGTAGAGTATGAAAAACAGTGTCAATGGTTCAAGATAGGTATAATAAATGCAGAGTGGGCGTCGCCGTGTTTACATTGTAATTCGTGGACACGATTTCACTAGAAACTGCATTATACTGAAATGTAAATTTCGTTAGGTACTCCTTTTTTAGTATTTATGTTGACACTTTATTACGGCTTTGCAATAACATTTTGTTAGTGTTATAAAATAAGGTGTAAATAACAAATTGATAACGCTGTGATTACAAATACTACGACCATGAACACTGAATAGCGGTTTTGTTTCTGTGCACGTTTCTCAGAGTTTGTTTAGTAGCAAGTATAAAAAAAATTACAATATAAATTATGACGTGCTAATATTATTTTCTATTTACGTAAGCCATGTTTACCATAAGTTTTATTACAATAATAATTTCTTGGATACTAATAATAATCTCTTAGAAAATGTTAATATTGGATTATGGGAATGACAATTTACTTTTATGGTCTACGTCTTGATCTAATGATGTAAAGTTGGTTAAAACCCCTTCTTTTACATAGTTATTTCAGGATTCCACCAATTTGGGCTAATTAAATCCTTGGCGTCTATTCACATAGCCTAGTAATATTGAGCTTTTCTGATTCCTGGCTTTACCTCCCTAACTCATATCTTAGTGATTGGCAAATTGCTCAATTGCATATAATGTCATATGATTTCGTCATTTTTATTAATCGATCGTGTCTTGACCGGTTATTGTGAACAACAGTGCAATCCCATTGTTAGTCGTTACCGATTTACGCGTCACTTTCGCAACCAACTCGCAGACAACCAGTTTCAGTAGATGAAGATATAGACGGCGTGGTTTTCGCAACCGTTTCTCTATTAATCCATTATTGCAATACAAGCAGAGACATCTTAGGTTACCTATGCCAAATTAGATCTTCGTAATATTTTTATGTTTGTGATTATCAAAAGGAACTAACTATAGTAATTATATTAATTTTGTTTTAAACCACTTAGTTACCATTTATTTGAAACATAGTTTCCCTTTCTTTAAGACGTAACTTTATTAAAGTATCGATTTTATATAAAAAGTAATTTTATTACCAACTAAGTGCAACATAAGTTTTTTTTTCATAGTTTCTTGATCTAAATAATAAGTAGAGTACAATAAGGACTTTCTTCGACGCTTTGAATTTCTGCCTGTTTGATTAATTCGGAAAACCTATCACAGAATAAAATTTAAAAAAAAAATTGTGATAGATGGAAGCTTTACGGAGTTAGCACCACATTGCAAAGTTACAGGTGTTTACAATCTTTGATTTGTGAGCTATACAGTTCTAATAACTTGGTGAAGTATACAAAGATTTATGCCTTCTGAGAACTCGCGGAGATCTCTTATAAACAGCTAATAAAGATAAAATCATTATGACCAGACGCCATTACTATTGTCCATAGCTAAGATACTGCCGACAAGAAAACAGTAAGATCGGGTTACCTTTTCACAAAATTATTAATCGATTTACAAGTTACAACTTATTCGATTGCCACGACTCCATTTTATTTACAACCGGAATGGAAATAATATACAAGTTTCACCAATAAAGCTTTGCCGTTTGATCGTAACTAATTTTCTGGTTATTTAAACGATATGCCGCAATAAGATAACGGATAGAAGTTTTGTGTTCTGTCAGATAATAAGCAGTTGTTTCTGTTTTGTTAAATTGAGAACGTAACGTACTGGTTTGGGCGCGTTTGGGTGCACGTACTTTGTCAGATAATTTTAATTGATCACAGTTTACAATCATGTACCGGTGTGCCTAAGACACAACAGTTCCTGTTTAATTTTCTGCTAGTCTTTTTCAAATTTAGCCAAGCTCAGGAATTATGTAAAATTCGTTTAACTATTTCGAACTACAGAGTCTACCTTAATGAAGTAATCCTCAGATTTGAGTCAAATTATTCAGTATGCGATTTTGAGCATTTGGCTTTAGATTAGTTTAGATAACTTTACATTAATTGGAAATGAGACATTCGTTCTCTTTTACGTTATCTTCATTTATGTATGTACAATTGTACGATTGTAAAAAAAAACGAAAGATTTGATTGTGAAAACTTGAGGGGAATCTGATTCTGTAGCCATCAACAAAATACTTACATACAGTAAGTGTTAGTAGTAATAAAGGATTTTGGTTATTATAGGTATTATTAATTATACTGCTGTCTGCTACTATACACAAATATGCACTCAACGTAACAAATTTCATCTCTTAATGTTTGCTCATACAACTATTAACTGTAGTTTAAAATAAATGGTAATTAAGTGCATTCTATATCTATTTGTATTCCCTTTGTCCGTATACAAAAGTCATTCATCAATCAAAGTGGACATCAATTTATTGCGTATGAAATAAAACCATTTAACTGAACATTAAGTGGTTAACTTCAGAAACATCGTTTGATAAATAACCATTATGCATCCAGCCTTACTGCCTCATAGAAATTCCTATAGTGAATAAATAAATAATTTATGGTATTCGAAAAAAACCAATGAACTTGCGGATAGCGGCCGTGGCGTGACCTTGATGAGCCATAAATTATGAAAAAATAAAAGGCATACCTATTCTTTCAATATTTTCCAATAAATAATTAGAAAAACAATGCGGACAGACTGACAGTTTAATTATAGCCAAATTAAACCGCAAAAGCTAGATGGAAAATTAGGACGCAATTAAAGACAGTAATTTGATTTGCTGTTTTAGATATAGCAGAGATCACTGATATATTATTTTTAATTAGGAAATTATATCATGAAAAGGAGGTTGGATTTCTTCTTAATTTATTTGTTTGCCGTAAATCTTATATATTCATGTCGATTTCTGCGTAATAAAATACGCGAAAACTCTTTCCAAGTCACGTTGTTTTGACTTATTTCTCCATTACTGCACGATTGGAGAGCAAAACAGAACAGAAACAATAGCTGTTATTTTATATTTTTGGAAATAGTTCACGATTATTCATAACATCGTGACAATTTTGATTATATCGCTTGTTCAATATCAGAAATCAACTTACAAGCTGCATATATTTTTGTGAGAAGAGTATGTAGGTACTAGGAAGCTTAACAATACCTTATTTAAGTTAAGTATAAGGTAAATTTCACCTTCCTCGTAAATTTTACGCTGTTATTTTTAATTTTAAACAATAGTGAAAGTGGCTTTGATGTGAATTTCCTTACTTACGTAACTTGCTACCGTCTTGAATCTAGAAGGTTTATTGCGGACTGTTCTATTTATTTCACTACCGATCTGAGAATCCACTAGGTACACGTCACGATTCTGCATGCATTCTTAAAGCAAATTACGTTTTAAACAACAGACGATAAAGATCAACGTTGTGTGTAAATTATGTAGGCTTTATTGGATGGTATTTACGTACTATAAGAGTAGCATCGAGTGCAGCCTGCCGAAGGCAAGCAGCTTTCCTCATAAGTGTTATACAGTACGCATTTGTAAAGGTTTTACGACCTTTAGGCAGTTCTTATTACAATTTTAAGTACAGTAGCTACATAATAACGAGTCATCGTGGTCTAAAGTTTTATGTAGAAGAGTAAATCAATGCTACGTGGATACCTATAGACGATATAAATCATAAATTACATACTTTACGTTCGTAGGTTAAGGCCATTTATGACTCTTTTTTATAACTTTAAGTTGTGGCTCCTGAATACTAAATCAATTTACAACTACTTACTATAAAATGAATACGTACCTAGTACTTAGGTAGATGATACCAAAATAGTTAAGACACCTAAACTTACATGTATCTGTTAAATTAATATTTTTTTAGTTATGAGAAGATGCCATTTAAAAAAATCCATGTCTGTTAGGGATGACAATAACTAAACAATGTCATGGAAACTTTTTCATAATAATATACATTATTGTTATTATACAACTATATGATGTCCAGAAGCAGCAGTGCATAAACTAATGCGCGTGGGACATTCTCGTAATACACTGTTATTTGTGCTATTATTGGTCGCACTGTGAAATGGTCGCTAATATAGCGTTGCTGGTAGGTATTGCAAGTTGCAACCATGTGTAATAGGTCTTATTAGGTTGCGCCGGCGATGGCGTGTGAACTGTCTTTATATCTAGGCCCATAACCTATAATCATTTTCATTAGGGAATTTTTATTCTTATTTTACTTCTGCGTAAAACGAAGTGATCACTTTCATAAAAAAATTACAAAAGTAAATTAAAATTTTTATTATGTTTGAAAATGTTTGTCTATGATTAAAGGTAAAATGGGTAGCAAAGCAAGCAACAAACTAAGTAAAATGTTTTGTTAGGATACACCTAAGGTAAACGGCCCAATATTCGATAAGTTTTGAACTTCGCTGACTTTACAGGACTATTATGCTTAAACTACCAAACTTATAGGAACGAAATTGATATCAATACATAAAGAATTTATTCTAGTTTTCGTTTAATAATGTTTTTTTACATTAATATTAACGATAATACACAATAATTCAATAAAATATAAAAAAAGGTCGAATTGTACCAGTATCCGATGACTTGGTACTAGTAATCGGATTTTGGTCCCAAAATCCGATATTTTTTAGCGCGAAATTGAACTCTATTGCTCGACATTAAAGTTCACGGAAAATCAATGTAGCATTTCTGCGAGATTATTAAGAGCATTGAAAATAGAGCTTATGCTAATTATTAAAGGAAAGGATAATTTAAATAAATTGAAATGAACTAAAAAATAAATTGGCAATATATTCTACATTTATGAAATAAAACGAGCAACATTTGAAAAAGGTTTAATCACTGTTGTTTTGGTAATTTTATTATAGGTATTTGTGGTGGAGTTTTCATATTATATCTTCGAAGCTCTTTCTTTCAAATATTGGTTCTCCATTGGTGGGAGAGGCCTTGCCTAGAAAACTTAAATATGTAGACCTAATAGATCTCGTCATCTTTAGGTAACTTCATTATGGACGTGCTTGGTGGTGTTATTTTGAAATCTTCTGGTAATTTCATTATATTGTATGTTTGTGGTGGAGCTGTCATAATGATGTCTTCTGCAGATATATTGCTTTCAACTTTTGTTTCTGCTTCAAGAAAAGATGCCATGCCTCGAGCAGTTAGGTATAGGCTTAGAGCCTATATAGTCCTGATCACTTGACCCAATCGAGAGGAAGTTTCTTGTGTTCTTTCATATTTTTCCAACCTTGTCAGTGAATTAACTGGCATTTCCATGTCCATGATTTTCGTCAGCGTCCCATCCAAATTTTCATACACCTCTATCGTTCCCACGTTTTCTTTAATCCTTTGATTTTCAATTTCTATTTCACTGAACTCCGCTGTATTCAGAAAATTGCAGTCCAAGATGTCAGTCAGACCTGTGAAATTACTGATACCTCCAAATAATGTAGTAGAATCATTCATATTAGATGTTTCTTTGGCAGGTACTTGTATCAAACTCGCATCCGAGTCATTCTTGAATCTGTTTAGAGATACATCATTTTGAGCATGCATTTATCTCCAGATATTAAACAATCCTTCTAAGGTTTTATCCCCTTTCCGCTTGCGTTAAATTTCGGGCCAATCGTTGGCCTACCTCAGGGTGACGTTCTTTGAATGCTTCAAACCAGTGCCGACGTCTGTCGTCTTGAAAAGGGCTGTCCCTCTTCAACTTTTTTACTAGAATACTCACGCTATCTAGTAATTGTGCCTTCGTTAATGGAAATCCACTGATGGCCATAAATATAATCAAACTTTTTAAATGGTCTTCCTCGTCTTTTGATAAGATTGTAGGTACAAACATAGAACAGATGAGCATAGAACAGATGAGAAGCCACGTAGTTTATCATGTTAAGTCGTTCGCGGGATACCGTACTTGCAGCAGCTGATATTGAGGACCCTTTGTCGACTGCCTCCATAGCCTTTAAAATGGCCTTTTGCTTTTCAGTCATGATTAGCTGAAATAAGAAATAACACGTTACATACTTATGTCTAATTTATACATTTTTCTAAAATAAATTATACGTTTTTTTATCTCATAGTTTTTCAAGTCGATTCCTTGTCAAGTACACTTATGTGGGGAAAGTAGGATGAATAGAATTCACGGGGTGAATTGAGGTAAATCTTGGGAAATTTGTAGGAAGGCAGTAAAGATACGAGTTTTTACTGAGTGTGTTTTCTTTCAATCCCTTTTTTAGGAGTTTAGAAAACGATTGCATTTTTGTTTTTTTTTTTCAAAGATTATTTATAGGCAAATTTAATATTTTTCCTATTAAAAGACTGTAAATCGACATTAGACTTCTACACTAAACACAACAACTTTCTTCTAAATTCATCAGTTTTACTCACCTACATTTGAGAAACAAAACAAAATATAATCGTTCCTTATAATAAATAATTATTTTCTGCAAATATTCATTGTTTAACTATGATAATAACGACGAGCCTGAAATACTTATCCATTTTAGTTTACAATAATAAAAATTTCATACAAAATAACTATCAAATCCACGAGGTAACAAAACAAACAAGGTACCGAAAGGTAGTTAAAGTCGAGTCAAAGAAAAATATGACTTAACTCAATGCAATAAGAACTATGACGAGCATAGATGCAACTGTTTCTATACGACGGAGTATCCGACGGGGTGTTTCGACGACGATTCTGCAGTTCAAGGGAAAATGAGTCTTATTTCAAGGCAATAGAGATACGATATCGGGTTAGGTACAACTACTATTACTAAATTAAAGTGTACCAATATCCGACAAAAATATTAAAATTTTGTCGAGCACTAGGTCAAGTAGGGATTTGTCAGTACCAATAAATGTAACATGCAAAAATATTAACTTTTCAATTAGATTCACCTTAAAATCTGAGATATATCGCTAAACAATATACTCAAATATTATAATAAAGTAAAACTCTTACCGTATCATTATACACAGCAGTGTATCAAGCAATTCAATCCTCCGGGGTCGCCTCGTAGTTCAGCAGCAGAACTTTGAATTTTTTAATTTTTTGTTGAGAGCTCACTTTGTTTGTTGCACAGTTACGACACCATTACACGTTTTGGTCAATGTTGCTATTACAATTGTAAAAAATATCACCAAGAATGTAATGCCATTCACAATTTTTTGTTTATTATTGCTAGAAAGCTATGAATACAGAAAATCTAACTCGTTATCGGGTGCTGGGTCACTGTCGGAATTACGTACTTTTACCTTACCTACTTTGACCGTTATTATGACCAAGTGCAAACGGGAAACGATTTGAATAGAATCCATTTAATTAACTGATTAATTAAAACCGATCTAGTTAATTCGATAGCGCGGTCTTTACATGTAGGAGGAACTATAAACATGTATAAGATATATCTTCGGTGCTAACTTACCATCTATCCGATCTTATCAATTGAGAAAATTCGATCTGTTTCTCTCCCAAAGAATCGCAAATTCTAGCTGAACTATCAGACAATGTAGGTATATCCCTAATACTTAACTCATTGTCATTTAACATTGCGCACCGAATCAGCCTAGCTGCAAGATGTTGTCAATATTCTTGACATTATTCCAGACAATGCCAGAAATAAGTCATCGGTTTTTTTTATACCTTCTACATATCAGTATTTTTGTTATTTGTATATTTTGCTGATTCTACGCCCTATTGCTTAGCAACTAAGTTGGTCCGCTAGTTGCTAAGCAATAGACCCTAGAATCCAGTGAAGGTCGTAAGAATATTTTCGTAAGTGGAGGACTAAATTCTTCAAATTGTTGAGGAAATCCATGGTATGTAATGAACCACGTTTTGCTGTAATATCACAGTGTTCTACAAAGAATAATGCTCCTGACACCATGTGTCCAGGCGAAACGTACTTTGAGAAAAAGGTTTTGAAAGTTTTTTGAATGGCACAGACACAGACGATCACATTATAATCATTTTTAAACAAATAGTGGGTCTAGTTTTTAGTTAATTGTTACTAACTTTTGTAATTTTTGCAAGTGAAATTTCATGTTTTGCAAAAATGATCTAGATACTATTCCGACTTCTTCTTAGTAATTAGGTAAAACGTCGTTTTTCTGTGATATTTTCCCGCAAATCTGCCTATCGCACCCACAAACGTATATATGTATGAGCGAGGAGGATAAAAATAAAATCCGTCTGGGCTCTTAAACGTATTGTCAAAGTTACTTACCTACATACTCTAGAGAAAACCTTATAAAGTATTATAGTGTCATAATCTGTTATGTAAGTGGACAACATAGAGTATGTTATGCACTCAACGTTGCCTGCGTTTGGCGGAGCAAACATTTGTAGAGCAATGACCGTGCACATAAATGTAAGTAATGACCAAACACAGCGAAACAGGAACCAAAGGTTGCGTCGACTTGTTTAGTGCTGGCTAGGCTTTCGAAAGCGGTCCTAGTAAAACTTTTTATGTAGTAACAATAGGTTACAATAAACGCGACTTGGCTGAATAGCTATGTGCATATTTGGGAATTATCGCCATTCAATAAATTAATTGTACTAAATATGACATGTTTTTGGATGTCTTTTTTATTTATCGTTCAGCTTGCTTAAAGAAAATGCATTAATTCTTTGAAGAGTGCAACCAGTTTTATCCTGGTATCAATCCTAAAAAAACGTAAATTATAAATGTACTTGTAGTTTAAATCTTTATATAGGTTCCACAACCCACTAACCGTTTATTCACTATCCTTTCTCTAAATACTAAGTATATTAAAATTTTTCGTGTCACAGAGTTTGTAACAAAACTCCTCCCAAACGGCATGACCTTTTTTTTCTGAACTTATTTGTGTAGGTATTTTGTACGTTTGAAAATATCGCTATGAAAATTCATTTATACGGAAAAACAACATTTACCCGGTCAGCTAGTAATAAAATATTTTTTTTACAACTAACATTATTATTACCTATCTAAGAAATGTCATTGCAAGTAAGAACGCCATAATGAGGTCAAATCAGAGATGATGCATTTATTTCCCTTACGTAGTAATTCTAGAATGACACAACAAGACACAAGCGAGATAATATCGAGGCACATGCGGAGGCGTAATCGTTCACAGTAGAAAGTTTAACTTGTATGAAATACATTGAAACAAAAAGTTAGCCATTTAAGGCTAACAACGCAATACAAGACTATAGTTGGATCGCAGTCCTTTAAAGTCGATGTCCACTTAAGATATTATGTGTGGACCCGCCGCGCTTCAGGGTTTCTCATCAGCACTAGTAAATGCCGTAAAATTGTAGGCCGACGTTCCCAGGGAACCCGCGGTGCCGGGATGAATTTTTAGTTACACGATCACGAGCAATTGAGCAGCTATTATCTACGAACTTTACAGGTTTTGTGGTATATCCTTTTTTAGTTTTCCTGGATTACATTCGCTATTGGCGATCTGTGGTGTTTAAACGAGTGGTTCAGGTTCGATTCTCGGGTGTGGACCAGAATGGCGTACTATAATTTCAAAATTGGTTCCAATCAGGTCTTCAGCCGCACTTAGTTACCGGCTAAGACGTTCCTGCAGTACTGTCATGCAATGCTATGTAGATCTCCCACCTTTTTAACCTCAAGCTTCGGGATACAGGCATGTGCATTCTCTGTAGCAAGGCGGAGGAAACTCCTTTGCACATACGGTGTTGGTGCCCAGCCCTAGTACCTATACACAATGAACCGACTGTAAGGAAGGCATGTTTTCTGTCCTCAGGAGATCGAGTACATCCCTGCCAATGAGATGGTATTGTTCCTTGCGGCAACCGGACTTGGTGGGGAGATATAGACAGCAGCAACTACAATAGATCGGAGACGGTCAAAGTGCCACCTGAAGCAAACAAGCCCTGAACATCAGCGTCCCCAAGAAGATAAAGATGATGTAGAAAACTAGAAACCTTTCAGCCAACCCCAATGAGATTTGAGCCCCATCCTTCTTTTGTTTTCGAAGTCGTTTGAAAATGACACTTGACATTTCAAATCGCCACAGGCATTAGTTCTGCGCCAATTTAAAATCAGAGCTGTAGAAAGTGGGCTGTGCAGGACCTGACCTTTCGGAGCGACCTTTAGCCATTAATAGTGGTCTGATTTGACCCCGGTAGTGTATGTGAAAATCGCTACCATTTCTCTATGATATAATTTCGAGCGCAAATTACAGAGGCGTGAGCGAGTACGGTGGGCGTTGCTCGCAGCCCAACTGTTTAGCGTCTTGTTAATAAGCAGCTTGAATGCTTTCTTTCGTGAGCATGCAAAAAGGAATAAATGTAGGGGTTAGTAACACATACATTCTACATTCTTAATACATACTATGGTTTTCCATTTATAGCGTCCCTATATTTAGGTCGAAACAAAATACGTGCTAAAAATTTTGCTCAATCACAACAATGTACTTTTTCCTGAAATTAATGAAATGAAGAAATTATAACAATATTTAATATAATTTTTATTTTTATTTTTTTTATTAATTAAAGAGGATTTAGGATCTAGGATCAACAAGCAAGTAACAAAATAATAGATTAATAAAAATTAGTTTACAGTATTTCGCCGGCCTTTGATCCAGAAATAACAGATGTTTATTGGAATACACTGTCTATGTCACTCTTAAGAAATATTAGTACCAGTAGGCGTGAGCATCGGTCACGTATTGGCCTGAGTTACGGCCTAGGAATGAAATAAATCTGGCTTCACATTGCACTGCCGCCATATTGTGCCTTATACATCCACCGCCCACGCTAACATACGCACAAGGAGTTACGAGCATGTCTGCAGTCTACTCCTTAGATTCACCAGAGTTTAGCAATTATGGACAGGGGTATAATGAATTGCACGCACACATGCATGCATGTACATTATGCCTGCTTATCGGTCTTATCCATAAGCCGCACAGTATTGATAACGCAAACGACGTATCCACTAATAGGGCAATTAAGGGCGAAACGATGGGCCCCCAAGGCCGATCAGTAACAACTGCGACATTCAACCGCATCAAAATGATACAAACCAACCTCCAGCACAAACACCTCGCGACGGCCAACCTTAGAAGACTGCTGGAGGTTGAACCCGAGACCGTCGTCTTGATCCAGGAGCCGTGAGTCAGGGCAAACCGCGTATGTGGCCTCGGAAACTGCAATGGTAAGCTTTACTATAACAGTTTGCAGGAACCACCCAGAACATGCATATATGTACCACGCTGTATAACAGCGTCACTACTAACGCAGTACTGTTACAGAGATCTAACTGCAATCACAATACAAAACGGAATACAACCGGGAGCAGGTGCAACATCAAAACCTCTGGTCATGGCGTCGCTTTATCTCCCGATTGAGGGACATATACCAACAAAGGAGGTATCGGACCTGATACGTCACTGCGAAACCGAGGACCTGGACCTCATCATCTCAGTGGACAGCAACGCACGCCTTTGGGGTAGCCCAACAAACAACAAAAGAGGTGAGCAATTAGTCTCATATCTACTAACCACTAATCTAAACATACTTAACAGGGGAACAGAACCAACGTTCGTCTCAAGCCGCTATCAGACGATCATTGACATAACTCTGGCGTCACACAACATTTCAGGACAGGTAGCGAACTGGCATGTGTGTGATGAGCCATCACTCTCGGACCACAGACGCATCAGGTTCGAACTAGACCTGGAGTTAACCCCAGAAACACCTAGGAGAAACCCCAGGAAAACAAACAGGAAATTATACAAAAGACTCATAGAAACAAGAATAAACACCACTACCAACATAAAAGACATCCTAAGCATAGAAAGGAATGTTGAAAGTATAACCAGTAACATACAGGTATGCTATGAACAAGCATGCCCTTAACAAACACGGAGAACGAAACAAGCACCAAAACATAGCTGGTGGAATCTGGACCTAGAGAGGAAACGGCAAAGGCTACGACACCTTTTCAGCAGAGCCATGAACACCAGACAGGATAAGGACTGGGACAACTTTAAAGACACACAAAACCAATACAAGAAGTTGGTTAGACAAACAGAACGAAGCTCGTGGAGAAGATTCTGCACAAGCATAGAATCAAATGAAAAAGCAAACAGAATCAGGAAAATCCTAACGAACGAGACAAATCACACCCCAGGCTCTCTAAAGAAAGCTGATGGGAGCTATACCACTAATCAAAAGGAAGTATGTGAAACTCTGATCGAGACACACTTCCCGGGATGTAAAATAATCAACGAACCAGTTTGGAATAACGAAACTATCACCACTACCTTGGATGAAGACTGGGAAGTAGCAAACAAAATCGTTACACAAGATAGGGTACGATGGGCTATTGACAGCTTCCACCCTTTCAAAGCAGCAGGAACGGACGACGTATTCCCGGCACTACTACAGTGGTCGAGCGGGAAACTGACTCCATGGCTAGTAGACATCTATAAAGCCTGCATAGCACATAAATACATACCGAAAAAGTGGAGGGAGGTAAAAGTGATCTTCCTGCCAAAACCTGGCAAAACAGACTACACCCAACCAAAATCATTTAGACCAATTAGCCTTACATCCTTTCTGCTGAAAACACTGGAAAGACTAGGCGACAGATACTTACGGGATGGAATAATGCATCACCTGCCAATACATCGAAACCAACACGCCTACAGCACGGGCAAATCTACAGAAACAGCCTTGCATTCGGTTGTGGGAAAAATAGAATACAATCTAGAAAACAAACTATCAACGCTAGCAGTCTTTGTTGACATCGAGGGAGCGTTTGACAAAACGACTTTCAAAAGCATAGACGCAGCATTGGCCAGGCACAAGGTGCCTGACACCCTACGAACGTGGATAGGATCGCTACTGGAGAAAAGGGTGATCCAACTGGAGATAAATGGGACTACAAAAGGCATAGTCGCGAAGGGCTGTCCTCAGGGCGGTGTTCTTTCGCCGTTATTGTGGAACCTTGTCGTCGACGACCTTATAACAAAACTGAACAGCAACGGTTTCTTCACAATAGGGTATGCGGACGATCTAACAGTCCTCATCGGTGGGAAACAAGAGAACACACTGAGCACAGTGATGCAAAACGCACTGAAACTTATCGAGAGATGGTGCAAGGAAAACGAACTAACTGTAAACCCAAAAAAGACCGAACTAATATTGTTCACAAACAAAAGAAAACCTAATATACCAAAAACACCAACACTCTTCGGCACAAATCTAACGTTATCCACGGAGGTAAAGTACCTCGGGGTAATCTTAGATGGAAAATTGAACTGGAAACCACACCTAGACAATTAAATACAAAAGGCGACCATCATTCTGCATCAATGCAAACGCATGATAGGAAAAACATGGGGTTTAAAACCGAAAGTAATACATTGGCTATATCGCACAGTCATTAGAAGTTCACTCACGTACGCCTCACTAGTATGGTGGCCGAGAACACTTCTAACGACGGCACAACAAGAACTGCAAAAATTCCAAAGGCAAGCATGCCTAGCGATCTCTGGGAGCATGTGCACCACACCAACCGCTGCATTGGAAGCGATATTAAATATACCCCCACTACACCTCCACATTA
Organism: Coenonympha arcania; assembly: GCA_036785405.1. Classification (NCBI taxonomy): domain Eukaryota; kingdom Metazoa; phylum Arthropoda; class Insecta; order Lepidoptera; family Nymphalidae; genus Coenonympha; species Coenonympha arcania. Next base: position 1,372,989 of record CM072063.1, on the reverse strand, counting down.
GGGAGGAAGCAGCACTCACAGCACTCAGACTGAGAACATGCGGACTGTGGAAAGAAACTCACACAGGCCACACTAAAATACTACAAGAAACAAAGAATTGCCCTTTCATAGATTGGGTCTGTGACAAAGCAAGGAAGGTACACGTAATGGATAAATCATACGAAATTATCACCGAGGAGGAACAAAACTATAAACCAAGTACTAGCACGGTAGACGTGTATACGGACGGATCCAAAATGAACAACGGGACGGGAGCGGGAGTTTACTGCCCGGAGTTAAACATAAAAATCGCCCACCCACTCGGTAAGAACAACTCAGTCTTCCAAGCGGAGTGTGCAGGCATCGAAACCGCTGCAATTGCGATAGCAAACAGAAAGGTAACAAACTTTAATATAAACATTTACAGCGACAGTCAGGCAGTTCTCAAGGCACTGGCAAAAAACACCGCATCCTCAAAGCTTTTACTGGGGTGCCACAAAAGACTAAGAACAATATCGAAAACAAACAGTGTAACATTACGCTGGATTAGAGGCCACAGTGGTAATGTAGGTAACGACGCAGCCGATGACCTAGCACGACGTGCTGCAACTACGATGGTAATGGGACCTGAACCCATTGTCCCAATACCGTTTAGCGAATACAAATCCTGGCTAAACAAAAGCACATACCAGGCACACTCACAAATATGGGAACGCACTACAGACTGTAGACAAGCAAAAACAGCAATAACACACTTAGACAAACGCCTAACAGCAAAACTCTTACGACTCAGTAAAGACAAACTAAGAATAGTAGTAGGCATGATAACAGGACATTGTCCACTAAATAAACACTTTTCCACTCTAGGAATCACGGACAGCCCTCTGTGCAGAGCCTGCATGAAGGAGGACGAAACACCGGCACACGTGCTACTACGGTGCACCGAAGTGTCGGATCAACGCGAGACCTACTTGGGCTCCTCAGCAACACTCCAAGAAATCCTGTGCGACCTGGGAGGCCTCTTCGGATTCTGGAGTGAGCTCGGCTGGCTGGAGTGATCCGGCGAGGGCCCGCATCGGCGACTCCACGCGCAACGGACGAAGAGATTTCGGCCAATCGCGGAAAAGTCCCAGGAGAAGAAAGAAAGAAAGAAAGAAAAGGGCAATTAAGGACAACAACGGGGAAGAAGCCGAATAGTTTAATAGGATTTGCTCGAGTAAAGTTGGTCCAAAGCAGTCACCGACTCTGGAAGTGTGAATTTGGCCTTTTCCTTTCCTCAGGCACGGTACTGCTAATTATTATCACTGGAACCTGATATTAACCGTACCGTAAACATATTGTGCGACCTTCAAATTCAGATTGGAGTTAGTGCCTTCCCCTGTTTTAGTACTTCATTAATGTTCTCTTAATTGAAAGGGGGGCCTATAAATAGGTCATCAATACGATGATGATAACATCCTTGTAAGAAACGTGACGCTTAAGTCGTTTTTAAACTTATTAATTGTAATGATATACGAATTTGTGACTGATCACGTTCGACATTTATTCTAGCTGACCCGTCCCTGTTTAAAAACTCGTTAGCAGAATCCTGTCTTATCCCTTATTCCGTTGTAAAAGGAACTCTGTTCAAAATCACAGCTTTCTTGAACCAAGGATGTGAATGAGTAAGTCAGTGAGCTTATTTAAGTCACGACTTTTTTTATTTTAATGGCTTGTAACCAGAGTTCTACATTAGCTTGACTAAACTTGAAATCTTGACCACTTGTTTTAGGAGAGGAGTGCTTGCTGGAGCTCATGGTGAAATCAACAATGAAGAATATCTATCTCATAAAAAAGCATATTACTAAAAGCATTTTTTTTATTAAAGTCAACTGAATGACAGCTAAACTATGTTCATACCTACTGGAAAGCATCACGTTTGTCAACAACGCAATGAGACTGGACTGGAGTAATGAACTCACTTCGCTGCTTAATGTGATTCTATCTTTGGACTTTACTTAATTGTTTTTTCGTGTTTGTTTACTGGATGTGTAGTTTAGGTAATTAAATTAAGATAAAAGATACTTTATTTTTTAATTGAGATCTTTTTAAATGGTTCAAGATAATAACGTTATTGTTATCTATTTTTAGTTTAGGTACTTGATAAATACCTATATGTAGGGTACTACTTTAATTTATTTATCCTATTCCCCAATTTTCCCAATTTCCGAATTTTATCGCATCGCGGGTAGCAAGATATTGCAACTACTATAACGAATTTCAACGAATGCGTCACCATGACTCTCTATAGAGTAGAGTTTAAAAAAGTTTAAAGAGCACAGTTTTGTTTGATTGGCAGCATCGTCAGATATAATATAAATGTAGGGCAATTTTAGGCCTAGCATAACTAATTCGTCAGTTTTTGTCGCTGAGGCTTGATAAAAAGTCGTAACGACATGCGACAGTTTGTCAAAACATTTTAAGATAAAATCAAAATTATGCCATATCCTAAAATAAAATAGAACCCTGAACTACTAAAAACTATAACGAAAAAATCGATGACAACTTATTTTATGAATATACAGGAATGAATTTATAACTTATTTAAAATAGTGCTATCCTTTTCCATAGTGCTATCCTTTTCCATTCGAAAAGGATAGCACTACTTTAAATTAGTTTAGTTTAGAGATTTTGCACAACAGAATCGACCACATTGTCGTACAACTGTACGGTACAAGTCCAACTTTACTAGCTTACATAACGTTCATAGCATTTTATCCAGTTGATAAAAAAGTTGATAAAATCTGTGAGATATAAAACAGAAATCGCGCGATGTTCATTTGAAATTACAAAACTCTCGTGAAATTTTCTTCACGTCGATTTTCGAATCCGATACGGTAAAGACTCTTTGCGGTCTCATAATTTATATTTAATTTATGGTCTTATGAATTCCTGCGGTAGGTATCCAGGCGTACAGAATAATTATTATGAAGATTGCATTCGTTGTTATTAAATTTGATAAGCGAATATTAATTAAACTGATGGTTTAAACGGATGGTTTACACTGATCGGTAACCGTTCACTGTTATTAAAAATTAATAGTATATGTATCATTTTGTGAGATTATTTATTTTAATAACAAAAATTCATCATTCGCGAGTTTGAATTTTTCAATTATATCGATTATATAATTTTTTACCCTGAAGTCCGCATGGATACGTATTAAAATCATTGTTTTTTTTTACATAGGTAAAAGAAAAGAAAATATTCGGTATTATCTGGATACTAAATAACCTACAGCATTTTTTTTAAATATTTCAGCATAAACGGCATTGGTTGTTAAAATGCGTATTAAAGTTTGTTGTTTTCCCTTATCGTCGTTAAGGGGATTTATTGAATTTATTTTTGTCTTTCTCACTCTCACGGAGATTTGGTAGGTGCGACATGCAGCGTCGCGGAAGAATATAGCAAAAAAACGACGTTTTACCTAATTACTCAAAAACTAAGCCAGTTATCAAAAATCTGTTCTAAGCGTTTTAAGATATTATTATTACCGATACATTAAAACAAAAATTACAATTACATCCATTGTAGTTTCCGATAAAACATAGAAAAACTGAGATTTTGGAGCAACTTTTGGGAGAACTTTCTATCGAGAAAATTTTATCCAATCGTGTTTCTGCTTCTAAGCGATTTTAGATTAAAGACCCAAAATACATGACGTGTAAATTTGAAAGTAATTGTCTTTATAGTTTTTGCATAAAACTTCATTCAAAATCACCTAAATACGGCTTGTAGGCCGTTAATTCGTGGTTTAAATCGAACTTCCCTTATTCGTGGGAAGAATTTTTACATTAAACAAGTAAACAGTGATATAGGTTATACGTTATACAAGTGTTTACTTAGTAACCGTTCTTCTAAATATTTAATTTGCAACTTTTATTAAAAGAACGACCTTAACCGAGACCGGCGACATCCGGTAAATTTTAAGACGTCGATAAAAGAACATAAAACATGAGACAGGAATTTCGATCTTGAGCCAATGAATGGAATAATTGAAAAAGTGAACCGAACCGGTTTTATCGCATTATTTAAAAGCTATAGGTTGTATAAGAACTTTACTGAACTCTATAGGTAAAATATTGATGGAACTTACAATAAAGCTTTAGAATGTACGAATACGTAATTAGTTTCGTAGAAAAAAAATGAGAAATTAAAAAATATAACCCTCATATATTTTTTTAAGTTCTGACATACATCTGAAACCATGGTTAATTATTGTAATATTTTATATTAAGTTCATTAAATAATATTATAATATTCAATATTCTTGTGCTTTATGATACTTAGTTGAACTTACCTATTTTAAAACATTATTTTTCAAAGCAAACATTTTCACGAGTGTGCTATACAAGATTTAGGTAAGAGACGCTTGATTTAAGCAGAAATAAGATACCTTAGATATTTAAAAAGTGGTGATAAACGATAGTGTAGTAGTACCTAACTTTTCGGCCATTTTCGGAACGTTTTCAAACTCCGAGCACGACTTTTCCGAGATAATGTAATGTTTTTTCAAATAATCAGATTTTGACAACAATATTCCGAAGAAACCTTCCTGCCTGATCAGTTTTGAGCAAGCCCCCTTATAAAATGAAGTCTGCAAACCCGCTCTTGGCCACGTAAGCAAAAGCTGTGCGTTGGAGAAAGATACAATTGCCTTAAATCTCTAAGAGCTATATCACCCGTATACTGACTGATAAATAAAACTTATCAAGCTTTTTAAGCAGCTAAATGAATGATGGATTTTATTTAAACGTATAGGTAAGTGGAAGCATTGAAGTATGTGGTACCGTTAAAATTATTATCAATTGTTTTTAAATACAAGAGCAGTGTTTCACAGGCAAGTGTAATGCGCAATGCCATCTATAAAATAACTCGGTGGCAATAAAAACGTGTGACAAGAGACCTCCGGGAGTTAGAGTTGGGTTTACGAGCCGGACGTTTGACCACACGCCTTCGCCTATCGGTTATCTTTATAGGGTGTTTGGTAAGTGATATCTGACAGTCGATCTGATAGCTTTAGGACCGGCCATCCGAGAGGTTTAGTGCTTTAGTGCCGTTGTTCGGAGCATTGTGAAAATTCACGCTTATCTATATCTTTTCTAGGTAATTTTGAAACTATATCTCTCGCATACTAATCTCAAATTCTCATTAAAGGTATAAACATACCCGTATTAAGTGTTTTGTCAGAAATACAATATAAAGTAGGTATTTAGTAAGTGGTAGGGAATGCAATCTAGATCTCAAAGGTAGAACAGGAGTTTCACTGTTATCTCTTTAAATCTTAATCAGATTGTAATCATGAAAAGACGCAATACATTTTCTTCGTAAAAAGACATTAAACTTGGTAAAGGTTGACAAAATGGCTGGACGAACACCGTTGGAACGGTAAGACATGTAGAATTATTAACTTCCCTCTTGTTTCTGTGATCTGAGCCTTCCCCCTTCCTTTTGTTTTGAAAGTCAGTTGAAGCTTGAACATGACGGTCACATGGAGTAACCGTAAGACGTAATTAATTAACACCATGTATAAAACTCAGTTGTCGCCGTTTTACTAAATTAATTAATTAAATTATTATTATATATAGGTATATAATAATAATTAAAAATTACGTTTTAAAAATTTTTACTCTAAGTTTGATTTTCATCTGTTCATGATTAATTTTTTTTGGCAAAACTTACCGTTTTGCGGAAAATCGTGAATATCTCGCTTTTGTGACCGTTGAACCCGTGTCAATTTTTTCCAGTATATCGATGAGGAATTTTTACGATTTTATTCATAATAGTGGAACAATCCTACCAATTTTCAGCTGGATACAAATATTAAATCCTCACTCCTATTTTTGGGTGTTATTTGCCCGTACTATACGTATGCGAACAGTTTCGGTCATTATTAATATTTTTTATTCTGTAACTCTAAAATTATATATTTTTGTACAATGACTTGGCTGCTATAAAGGAATACTTCCTTTTGAAGCAGTTTCACATCGGACATTTTCCTCTTAAGTAGCTTATTTAAACCCAAAAGCAGCCCCGACTTAACCGCTGTGACCTAAGTCCTACGACCACTTAGCATCCGATTGACATTCCCGTTACAAATATCTAGATGTGAAATCCCTAACAACGTGGCAAGCAATTGTTAAACTATGCAAATAACCCAGCTCCGCCCGGCCCTTTCTGATTAAAAGTTCCACGTTTGCATCCAGATAACCGTTGCATGTTAATTAAACTAAAGCCGTTTAGTGTTTACCTCAGCCCAACAATGGCTATCAAGACATTCGTACAAATAATACAGGTTTTAGTCTTGTAATTACATTAATTGATTATGTGTAATCAAAGAATGCGAACAGTACGAAATGCTAATTAAAATAGTGCTGTAAAATTTTAATCGAATTGAAGCCGTTTTAATTTGCTGAAGTTTTTTGAGCTCTGGCTTTAAAAATGTACAGGTTTTATACAATATTAGATACCTAGTTTAAAAATCTAAGAAGCTCTGAAAGTTTCAAGTAAAATATAAATTTATTTATAGAATTAGGCAACTCATTTTTGAAAATATAATATTAGTACTTTTTAAATAATACCTATATGTAGTTTAATCTAAGTTAATAATAGATAGGTATAGATGTATCTATTTTTGTATCCTTGATAGAGAGGTGGTATTAAATATAACCCCATTTTTATTATCTCGTCAGTTGGGAAGCAGACAGGTTATATAAATGAAAAATTTAATGAATAATGACTAAGCAATTTGCTATAAAACGATTTCATCTAGCACTAATTAAATGTTAACCCATATCATCCAATCTCATTATACCTGAGATTCCTGGTATCCATAACCTATGAGATAGGGTTGTTATTAATATAACCTTTATCGATATCGATATTTTATTCACAAAAATAATTTTAATTCTATTTCAAAAATTTATCGATGGGAATAATGGGATGGCTTATAATGATTTATGGTGTCAGGTTTTGTACGACTTAAATACTTTAATAGAGTTTACTTTGAAGAATTGCGTCCGATTAAGAGAAATCAATTAAATATCTTGTGTGTAGAATAAGCTGTGAAGTTTGTGAAATAATGATGATAATTCCTTAAAAAACCTTATCGTTATCGCATGACAAACATTAATATGATTGATTTGGCTGTTCATAATTTTCTGTGGGGTCTCATTACTATCTAATAGAAGAGGTAAACCTTAAAAAACAGCTTGTTAATATACAAATGTTACCAACCCAAACATTATCGACCATCGATATTATATTTTTAAATGTATCGAAATTTCTTAACCCACCCGACATCTCTACTCTACTGCGAAGCTCTTGGCTTTTTATTGCACGTCTACTGCAGACCGAGGCCGAATTGCATTTGGGCTCATTGAGGATGAAAAAATAAAAGAGTTTATGACAGGTACCGTCTACGGCTAGGGTTACCAAATCATGACAAAAAATGACTTTGAAATTACTTATAGACAAAAAACTGGACGAATATTTTTGCGCGATTTTAGAAATTCAAGTGAATTCCAAGTTTTACTTTACAATTATTCTGTAAGATCTATGACATAGTACTTGTATATAGACATTAACACCAATTACTGATATTGATATGAAATTCCAAATAGAAAATAACTTTTGAATAACTTATTATAAACAAACATAATATATATAGAAATAATTTTACCAAATACGGACTAAGAAGTATTCTAGAATCACGAATGGACTTTGGACAACCCTAAATAAATCTCATTGGTTAAGCTAATGCATTATTTAAGAATTTCTTGTGAAATTGGTGGTCAAGTTTGGAGACGATCGAAAAATGAACGCTTAAATATTATCTTCCCATTTACAATATTTTAACGTTTTATACATTCCTTTAATTAGTCTACGGTTAAAGTTTTCTGATTACTTAAAACCATTTATGCGCAATTATTTCGCGTTAAATTAGTCGCCAAATAGGCTCATTTTATTTTATAAATAAGTTGACCCGAACTATTGCGAATATGGCAGCACAAAAAGTAACCTACATAATTATTACACGACTGCCCAAAAAAAGGAGTGTAATGTTTTTAGGGTTCATGTATGTATGTATGTATGTATGTATGTGAGTTTCTTTATTCCACCATAACTTTTGAATGGCTGAACCGATTTGGACAAATGGGGTATCGTTAGAATTCTTACATTATTCCGGGTAACATAGGCTATATTTTTTTGGAAAAAGTTAATATGGCGACCGTGAGGCGCCAATTTCAAAAGTGGAAATCAAAATGTTTTCTTCAATTATCACAATATGGGTATCAAAATGAAGGTATTAGAGAGTAGTAACCGAATATATATATATATATTTAAAATATACTTTTACATAGGTAGGATGTACACTCAATTTTTCTTACGTCGTCGTCGTCGTTTCAGCCGATGGACGTCCACTGCTGGACATAGGCCTCCTGAAATGACCGCCAAACACCACGATCTTGCGCCGCCTGGCGCCAGCGACTCCCCGCGACCCTCTTAATGTCGTCCGTCCACCTGGTGGGGGGTCGACCGACACTGCGCTTCCCGGTGCGTGGCTGCCATTCCAGCACCTTGGGTCCCCAACGTCCATCGGTCCTGCGAGCTATGTGCCCCGCCCATTGCCACTTCAGCTTTGCGACACGTTGAGCTATGTCGGTTACTTTGGTTCTTTTGCGGATCTCCTCATTTCTGATTCGATCCCGCAAAGATACTCCGAGCATAGCTCTCTCCATCGCTCGCTGAGTGACCCTGAGCCTTCTTATGAGGCCCATAGTAAACGACCATGTCTCTGATCCGTAAGTTAACACTGGCAACACGCACTGTTCGAAGACTTTGGTCTTCAGGCACTGAGGGATGTTGGACGAGAAGACATCGCGGAGTTTCCCGAACGCCGCCCAGCCGAGTTGGATTCGGCGGTTCACCTCTTTGTCGAAATTGGACCTACCTAATTGTATTGTATGTCCAAGGTATATGTACTCGTCAACAATTTCGAGTGCAGAGTTTTCAACAACTACTGGTTGGAGCGAAACATGAGTATTCGACATAATCTTTGTCTTGCTCATGTTTATTTTGAGTCCAATCTGTTGAGAAACCCTGCTGAGGTCGTTGAGCATTGTGTTGAGATCCTCCAGGGTCTCTGCCATGACGACTATATCGTCGGCAAATCGCAAGTGTGTGATGTACTCGCCGTTGATGTTGATGCCAAATCCGTTCCAATCCAGTAGCTTAAAGACGTCCTCCAACGCCGCGGTAAACAGCTTTGGAGAGATGACATCCCCCTGTCGCACTCCTCGCTGCAGTTGGACTGGTCTCGTAGCTTGGTCTTGGATACGGACTGACATAGTGGCGTTTTCGTACAAACACTTCAACACTTGGATATACCGGTAGTCGATTCGGCATCTCTGCAGAGATCTCAACACAGCCCATGTCTCCACCGAATCGAAGGCCTTCTCATAGTCCACAAACGCTAAGCAAAGTGGCTGGTTATACTCTTCAGTCTTCTGTATAACCTGCCGCAGCGTATGAATGTGGTCTATGGTACTAAAGCCTTTTCGGAATCCGGCTTGTTCGGGAGGCTGGAAGTCGTCGAACCTATTAGCGTGACGATTCATAATGACCCTCGAGAACAGTTTGTAGACATGGCTCAGCAGCGAGATGGGTCTGTAATTCTTCAGTAAAGTGTTGTCACCTTTTTTGAAGAAAAGAACCACCACGCTCCTGTTCCACGCCTTGGGCGTTACTCCTTCGTGAATGACGGAATTGAACATTCGCTGAAAGACCTTGAAAATCGGTTTTCCACCCGCTTTCAGCAGTTCAGCTGTGATTCCGTCATCTCCTGGCGCCTTGTTGTTCTTCAACTGCTTGAGAGCCATTCTAATCTCGTATAAGCTGACGTCCGGAATATCTTCGGTATAGTGCCGGGTTAGCTTGGCTCTAGGGTCTCTAGCCAAATCTTGTACAGGCTTCTGGACTGAGGTGTACAAGCTTCCGTAGAAGTTTTCGACCTCCCTCAAGATCTCAGGTTTCGAGGAGATAAGACTGCCGTTATCGGTCTTCAGACGCGTCAGCTGACTCTTCCCAATAGACAGATCCCTGGCGAACACTTTCGAGCCCCTGTTCTGCTCTATGGTGTCCTTGATGCGCTCGGTATTGTAAGCACGTAGGTCGCGCGTTTGTAATTTTGAGATCTGTCTATTGATCCGCTGGTATTCGGATACGTCCACAGAAGACTGGAGTCTCATCTCGTTCCTCTCGTTCATGAGTTTGAGGGTCTGGTCTGAAAACTTTTTGGGTCTCTTTGGGCAGTAAGTTTTACAAAACTTAGACCCAACGGTACGGACAGCTTCCACCAGCCTGTCATTTAAATCGTCCACAGATACGCAATCCTCCAGGCAATCGAAGCGATTTTGAAGCTCGAGTTGGAAAGCCACGGGGTTTTGGATAAGCACAGCAGTGGGGCGGAGCGTTGACTTCACCAGTCGAGCTCTTTTCAGCTTTATATTGATATTCAATGTGCCTCTTACCATTCGGTGATCGCTCCCAGTCTTAACGCTATTGATCACAGAGACATCATTGAATATGTGCCGCTTAGTTGACATGATGAAGTCAATCTCATTTCTCGTGGAACCATCCGGACTCACCCACGTCCACTTCCGGTGAGGCGACTTCCTGAAGAAGGAGTTCATCATGAAGAGGCCCTCCCTCTCCATGAAGTCCGCCAACAATTGCCCCTGATGGTTCCGCTGCCCATACCCAAAATTGCCCACTGTCACCTCACCAACGCTTCGCTTGCCCAGTTTTGCGTTAAAATCCCCCATCACAACACTGTAGTAGGTATTCGAGGCATGCATGGCTCTGGAGATGTCCTCATACATAGCCTCGATCTCCTCATCGGGATGTGCCGATGTCGGTGCATACACCTGTATGACCTTCAACGAATACCTTTCGGAAATTCTGAGTATCAGGTACGCTACCCTACTCGACACACTTTCGATTTGGACAATGTTGCTTACGAGAGATTTGTGGACGATAAACCCGACACCACCTTGAGACTGCTGGTCGCCCTCCCGGTAGTAGAGCAAGTTTCCGGATTGGAGAATAACAGAGTCCTCCCCCTCTCTTCGGACCTCTGATAATCCTATAATATCCCACCGTAACTTGCTCACAGCTTCTTCCAGCTCGATGAATTTTTCTTACACGACTGTCAAAAAAGACAGCTGGGCCGTGACAGTTCACAAACTGCAGGGGACGACACTGGACAGAGCCGTCGTGGATTTAGGCCCCAAAATTTTTGCCAAAGGCCAGGCTTATGTTGCACTCAGTCGCGTGAGACAATTGGAAGGTTTGGCAATCAGCATCTTAGATCCACGAAAAATTTAACAAGATCCACATGACAAGAATTTACTAGAAGAATTAAATCGCCTCAGAAATCTTTGAAATATTAAATATTTAACCCACCCGCAAATTATTTGAAATGCCCGCAAACACCGTAGACCATCACTAAAAAGTACAAAATAAAAATAAATAATTAAAAAATTAAAAAACACGACTGCCCTGTTTTAAAACGAACTAAAAAGTAAAAAAAAACAAGTTATTTTAGTTCATCTGCATATTGACAAAGGGAAAAGTGGTCAAATTTCTCATTAATTAAAACAGATAAACTCATATTATGGCAGTCGGGGGACCTCTTAGAATAGAAGGTGTTCCTCAGAACGGTTCCCCGACTGCCATATTATGAGTTTATCTGTTTTAATTAATGAGAAATTTGACCACTTTTCCCTTTGTCAATATGCAGATGAACTAAAATAACTTGTTTTTTTTTTACTTTTTAGTTCGTTTTAAAACAGGGCAGTCGTGTTTTTTAATTTTTTAATTATTTTGATTAAGTTTATAAGATTGTATAAAAAACATGATCGCATCATTTCTTATTTGCAATTGTGAGAACACCTCGTATCATTGTATTTATAAATTTATTAAAAGATTATATTAATATATTATTATTCCTCGTATTATTGTACCTATTTATTAAAAGATTTCAATAAGAGTGACGTATTTATGTAACAAATTCCTATTACAGTTTTCTATTATTTTGCCTTTCGATTTTTGTCTTATCTTATTTGACTGACTCACCGGGTTGTAGATTCGCATCCCATTCCTTTCAATAAATTGTGAAGTGAAGTGTTAAGGACAATGAATCTTGTATTTCTGGTGAAAGCCAAAGAAAACATTACATAATATAGAGTCCAATCATTTCAATTATATTGTTTTCGAGCTTTTACCGCAGACGCAAGCAATTTACGAGTGTAAAAACAGCACCCAAATTGAAAAGGTCACCCAGTAGCGTAAAGTTTTGACAAGCAATTGAAATATTATTATTATTTCACTCGTATGTTGATCCGCGGTAGACTTTTAACGGTTAAAAACATCCATCAATTTTTATATAATTAACGCTTTGAAATCAATAGTTTGACGTTTCTTCAATTAACTGCAATGCTCGCGCCAATTTCGACTTATTTTTTTGATTTATGATTATTGTGGTATAATTTATCTTCTCTTTGCGAAATATGAGACAAAGAATACTTTTAAAGATATATTCAGTTACACAACTTGTGTTCGACTTATAATAACTAGGCTATACTCTAGTTATAATTTTTTTTATATTAACGATATACAACGTGTAACGAATAGTCGAAATAATATTGAAAAGTATATAAGTGTACATGGGAAAATATCCTGTAAAAATATTTCATTAAAATACGCATATTAATTTTTCCATAATGTATGGAAAAATAAATATGCTTATTTCTATTTAATATTTTTACAGGGTGATTCGTTATCAAGTACACTTATGTACCTTTCAACATTATTTCAACTTTTCTTTACACGTTGTATAACGATGACATGTGCAAGACGTGCTCATAGGTAATGTTAAGTGATAGGTTCGCTTGCCAATGTTAGATGGAATAACAATTTAAGTATTGTTGATCCCATTATTTTCTTAAGTGACGATTAATTAGATGATGTACGAACGAAAGACACCGTCATAGTTTGTGGGGTTTCTATATCAAATTAAATAGTATTGTTCCATATAAAAACTAAAGTGAACACTTGTATTTGACCCAGTTTTCATTTTCAAAACGTATTTTAACTTTTTCAACACGAACTAGCAATCATTTCAACAATATATTACCATTACAGGCTACCGGTGTTTTGCGTGAACACCGAGGTTTTAATTAGTAATAGCAGGCTATAGTACATACCTATAAACTATACTTAATTATAGTGACCTAAAAAGGTTACCTATACTTGTGCTTGTTTTGATGTGCGAATAGGTATTACACTTTTAAACTTAACACTAACACCTAGACACGAAATCCAATTATTAAATAATTTGAACATAATATATTTCGCGAAGGTTTTAAAAACGTGTTTTTGTACGGTTTCTTTCGTTTAAAAGTCCCAAATGTGTATATCACGTCTAAAATATTAAACTCTCAATAAATATAAGTACAGGATTAAATAAATTGAATTAGCCACTACACGTTCTCGTATTACTATGAAATGTTTTTTTGATTATTTGAAAATAGTAGTTTATGTAACGGTTACATAATGGGGGGTATTAAAATACGAGTGTGAGTTTAAAAAACGAGCCGCAGGCGAGTTTTTTAATAGTATCACACGAGTGTTTTAATACCTAATTATGTAGAGTTTCATACACTACTTTATCTACGCTCATATTATTATCATAAATCCAAATCATAAAATCTTGCTAACTTTTGTCGTAAATCATTGCAACTACTAAGATGTCAGGTGGAGTGAAATTTTGTTTAGTAGGTTTCACTACTAGACATTTTTCAGCGTAAAGTTTTGACTACGTAACAAAAAAAATTAGTTGTCTGTAAAGTCGGTTTACGGACGATAGATTTACGAGATAACGTCATAATCGTAATCGTTATCGTAATCGTTGTCGTAATCGTAGTCGTAATCGTAATCGTAATCATAATCATAATCATAATCACAGGCCCAGGTGGAACGTTACGCGGAACGTTAGACATTGTGTTGTTGTCTATGGTCAATCATGGCCCGTCTATACTCTCGGCAATGACTACCAACTATATGTTGTCTGTGGATTCACTTAAAAAAATATTACATTAAAAATATTACCTACCCCAGATAATAATTGTAACCGTTAACCGTTGTATTGCCGATAGCGGTACTGTAATCAATTCCTTCAAAACCCCAGATACAAATACAGGAGTCCAGAGCCGTGTATCGTTATGGATATTATACAACTTTCTTTAAATATTTCCATAGTAGAGCGATGTTATTATGAATAACTTTTTAATAATTATAGAAGTCTGTGAATAAAGTAGGTAGTTATTTGACACATTTCGATTTTATAATTCGAACTTTAAGCAATGAGCGTAGATAAAATAATATATGATTTGCACGCAACACCGAAATGCACGAGAATGGGAAATGCACGATTAATGAATCCCTAATGTCAATGATGAAATCAATAAATATATAGCGGAACACCGGGATCCTCTGGAAAATAGCTTGTTAACACTTAACCAAGGAACAGAGAAAACCGGCTTAAGCGGGAAAATGTGATCGATACCATACAAAATTGAGCACAAGTTCTTTCTTCTCTTCAAATAAAATCAATTTTAAAATTTAACAAATTTGCTTATAGGTATTAGGTAGTCTCTCCACTGATCGCAGACACCTTCACCGAAAAAAAAAAACAAAATACCTAACTGGAATTTACAATACTCATTCGTAAATTTTCTGTAAATCTGGACTGTATGTTCCGATCCGGGTCGACTTGACCGGACCGGTCTTTACTAGCCAAGCCTTTAACCCCTATTGCGTGATTTTGTACTACTACACTATTCGGGTCATAAAGTCATGATTTAATTATAAACCAGTTGTATGGTATACTTAACCGGATTTAGGCACTAAATTTAACTTGAAACATAATTAGGTGAGGCTTTTGTTCATTACAATTTATTCTCCTTTGTCACTATAAGTTATGTAAGAAAAAATTAATGTAATTTAATCCTTATTTAAATTATTAGTGTAATTTTTCCTTGTTTAGAACTCATTTCAAAATCGTGGCAAAGAAGGTGACGATTGTTACATGACAATTTAAAAAAATATAATATATGGATATAGGTAATATTTTATTTCTCTTTACTGGATGAATTTAATTTTAATTTCAAATACATTGAGTCATTTTAATACATTTAAAATCATGACAGACAAATAATTATAATATTATAAAACACGGACCTGAACCAAAACTGCATTTTAATCATTTCGTAGAAGTTAACTTTGTGAGCCTTAGGTACCAACTTAGTTAGTGGAACTAATTATAAATGTCACAGATAAGGAGGTCTCGAGTCAAGCACCCAAGGAGCGAATTCTAGGATACTAAATAGATAGCAAATAGGGCTCGGTCAACAGCATTTCGAGGCGTGTCTTCTTGCTCTTTGGCACAACAATTAGCCATGTCCATCAGTTAAGGGCCGCCGATGATAGTAGTCATGGCAACGAAGGACCACACACGAACAATACTACCGGACTAGCTGGAAATAGGTATGCAAATCAGACACTTATATTTCGTTGAAACCATGTCGAGATTGACTCATTCTTTATGGCTCTACTTTAATTAATTGAACTAATAGGTCATCGTGATAGAGCTTTTAATGGTAAGGTGGGCACTCTTAATTTTTGCTAATATTAAAGCTGGATATTTCTGATTGGATATAAAGATTTTAGTGTAATTTTTTTTTTAATCTCAGAAAACGAGAAATAATATTAGGAATTCAACTTAAAATATCTGGGTTACCGAGCTTTGCTCGGTAACCCAGATATTACAGCTACTCACCAATAGATGGCAGTAGGAGTTTACTGTTATAGTTTATATTTATCGCCAATTTATATATTTTTTGGTAAATACATTTCTAAAAATGAATCCTAGCTAGATCAATTTATCGCCCCCAAAACCCCTTGTATACTAAATTTCATGAAAATCGTTCGAGCCGTTTCCGAGATTCAGATTATATAGAAATATATATATATATACAAGAATTGCTCGTTTAAAGGTATAGGATTCCTTAGGTACTCTGTCATCTGGCAATAAAACAAACAATAAACGTATTAGCCATTCAAAACGCGGATAAATAAAAAATAAATGTTATTTATATCTCCAACTTGATGCTAATTTATTTGTAATTAAGTACCATAATTATCATTCATCTAA
Organism: Coenonympha arcania; assembly: GCA_036785405.1. Lineage (NCBI taxonomy): Eukaryota > Metazoa > Arthropoda > Insecta > Lepidoptera > Nymphalidae > Coenonympha > Coenonympha arcania. The sequence continues at coordinate 1,356,695 of CM072063.1, read as the reverse complement.
CATATTATACAATGATCAAAACAATCTCGTTCTTGTGTTATTATGTACGTTTTATTAACGAGTTTATTTTGACAGTATATTTCTTTTTATCATATACGCATATCACTTGACTGTGGTTTTACCGGTTCGGTAGCTTTTGGGAATGTTTATTTCTTACGCCACATTATGTCATTCAATGCCCATTGTAATCAATAAGTTTTATTTAACCAGCTTAATTACAAAAGGGAAACAAAAGAGCGGAAGCATATTACTACGTCAGCGACGATGACACCATAGAGTGAAGCCTGCTCTGCTAGCATCTGTAGGTTATGTAAATGGCGGCGACGCGGCAAATGAAGAACTATAGGGATTCATTTACATATCTATTCCGGAATAGAATCCGTGTTTTGGAAGTATGTAGATTGTTATTAAATGTGTCAGAGATTTCTCTACAATGATTGGAAACAGCAAACGAGCTGAAGAATCACCTGATGTTAAGCGATTACCTTCATAAGCGGTATCATAGGCCGCATCAATGTTTATAGCTGGGTTATATTATATCAGAGCGTTTCTAAGAACCATGATAACCATATTTCAGGTTGTACCTGATTCTGGACCCTTGAACTTGAACTATGAAATTCATATTATTATTACAAAGGTTCATAGTGAAATTGATACTTGAATTGCCTTTTCACTTATCAGAAACATATCTGTAACAATTCATCATAAGATGTCTCAAGATCATTAGATAGTTCTCGCTCTATTTCTATAGATCATCGAGTTACGAATATACTCGTAGAGATCATACTGTTAACAATAAACCATCCATTGTAATACGTCGCCAACGATCTAAATCTCGCGATGAAATTTAAATAGAACGCTATCTAACAAGAAGAAAACATTTGTTTCGCAATGCAACGGAAACAATATGGAACGATCTTAATTCGTGACTCTCGATTCCGACAAAATACCCAATATACCTACGTCCCAACAATATGTCACGGTTAGGATCAGATAGCATGTCGCGATGGCAGTAACGGTCAACTGCTACATGGGATTTATCGCGCACAGGGCCTGATAATAATTTTGTTCTCGATATTGGATCGTGGGTGCGCTGCATAAGGGATTTGTCCACGATGCCTTACAGTTTTGCTCGAAACATCGACGGTCATTATGATTTCGATAATCTTGTAGAGTTAGCTTGAAAGTTAGCTTTTGCTGAAGAACAAAATCGCAATGTTCTATCAACGTTTCGTGATTCGTGAGACGTTTGACGTCCACAAAGCTCGTGAGTCCGATGGCAGTATTGGAATGGCCATCCCGGATTGAGAAACGCAATGTTAACAGATAATGGTCTGTTGCATATCCGTTGATCCAGTTCAGACGACTTTAATGACAACGATGCATAATAATTACGAATACGAGTAAGTGTTGAGTTGCATAATTATGATGTATATTCCACATTTCGTGAAAGTGGTAAAGGAAAAATGATCAATATACGACCTTGTTCATGAAATTACTGCCATGTGAAGTGTGGACTCGACTGTTATCGTACCGATAGTCGTTTCTCTCAACGGTCTTACAGTAAAAATCTTCGATAACATCGTTAGCTTTTGCATTGAGAGCCGCATTTAGATGGCAGTATCCTAGAGATGGCATGCATTACGAGGAGATTCCTCACTCCGGAACCCTCATCACTAGTCAAGCTAGCTTGGTCACTGGAGCCTGACCCCGAAAGTTCTGCTGCCTATAGAATGCTGAAAACTGTATGTGTTATATTTAAGAGCATTCTTAAAACTACTATCAAATGGTAGTGAATAAATGAAAGGGGAATATCAAGTTTGTGGACTTTTTAAAGTTGCTAAAAATCTCGTGCAAATATCTCCTTTTAGTGACAGTCTTGCGAACAACTGGTAAATAAGTTTAAGTCCATTTCGCAGCATTTAAACACCACCCAAATATGCCGCGCGGCGCGCACACGTTATTTCTCCTTAAACTGCCGTATCTTCAACAGGAATCTCTATGCAAATATCTCCAACGGTAACTAAAAACAATTTTAGGAAAATGTCCGTATCTGGTTTATGTGCAGAATACTTGTTAAGATAACTCATCTTTTTGAGATCTGCATACGGAAATGTCTCTGGAACTAGTTGAACGAGTTACAAATGCGTTTGCGTTGTAAATTCGAAGTACTTCTGAATTGCGTAATAACAGCAGGATACTATGTAAGTACTAATAGAGGGTCTTGGATTACTTTAAAACTGTATTAAATGAAAAGAAAATAATTCAAAACATGAATGTTAATTTTAATCAACTTTAATAACGTATGCTTGATGTAAGATATCCAAAGTTAGTATACCTAGACTTTGTCATGTTGTCTAAAATTGTTTTTCTGTTTTTTTTTTTTTTTTTTTATAAAAAGTTGTTATTTATTTTGAACTAACTTCTCGATAATCTTGGTACTTAAAACTGAACTTCGCTCTACTGATTGTTTATTTATTTGTAAAAAATAGGATAGAATATACAAACAAATTATATTTGATTCATGATTATATCAGATTCTTTACACCGTCCAACCCGTACCGACTAGTGCATTTGCTTTGGCGTGTAAAAGCCCATTAGGGGTAAGGGTCTATACAACTGCCATACCTCTGTTTCGGGATAGCACAACTTATCTCTGACGTCATCAGTATTCAGAATCCAGACAAAATGTTCCAAAAGCGAGGTATTAATATTTGGCTCTTTCAACGTGGGCCTTGCTGCGCCTTGCCACAATTAGAATTTTTAATTTTTCTATGCAAAGTATATGCTTCATTTATGAGTTTTCTGAATCGGTAAAAATAACAATTGAAATCTATGAATTCGAAATGACTGTTTCTGAAGCTCATACAGTTTGTTTTACAATTTTAAGTATACAGAGAGTGATCAAAGCTACTTTTTTGTTTGACTATAAGGACGTTGGAACTTCGTAAACTTAATTTAAGTTAACAAATAGTTAACATTATATCGATAAAATATCTTATTGACCTTTCATAAGTGCTTGTAAAGTAAGGCCTATGTGAATTAAAGAAATTTGAATTTTGAATCTTTGGATAGTCGCAGATAACAGCGAACATTTATAGTATTTTTTGAAAGTAGCTGCTTTAGAATTATGTACTTACAGAGAATGTTATTACCCAATAAAATAATAATTTCATACAGAAGTACCTCAGACTTCGCTAACCTTTATCATTAGAACCAGAAGTATTTTGTAATACAGTAAACATGTCCAGTTTACTCAATACGAGAATATTATAGATACAAGCAGGTACTAACTAGGTTTCGATCACTTTTTATGAAACTTATAATGCCGTCCGCATTTATGGAGTTGTTTTACACCGCCGGCAATATTTCTAGTTTTCCGTTTATGGGTAAGTATATGAATGAGTTATCCTGACTAGCAGCGAAGCCGATTTCATAATACGTATTTCATTAGAGATAGAGGCCCTTTTAGACAGAGGATGTTGGCTAAATAAGTTTTCATATATGGCCGCTTATGCAGTCGGCCCGTTGGAAGATGGTTTTCCTGAATGATTCAAACCAAATGAAGAAATTGTTAAAAGTTTTATTAGTTTATCGATCCGCAGAAACGACGCCGACCAAATTCTTCGGATATCTATTGGCAGGATTCATTTTGCATGCGCATTTTGAAATCGCGACGTCCGTGATTCCGGTGGGGTCTATCGCAATTTAATACCTCGTCATTTGGACTAAATATGGCATGTTTAACGAGGAACTGCATGTGAACTGTGTACTCATTGATGTTAGAAGAAGTATTTGCTTTGAAGAAATCATTACTGTAACTTACCTACGTATGTCAAAATATAGGTAACATTTTATGACAAACATTTTCAAAATAAACCAAAAATACTAAAGGGCTTAGAAAAATTCCGAGTTACTCTGTAATTATAATCTAAAGGCAATGTGCATTATATTTTTTGAATTTTTAATTACATTGCTCAGTTGCTAAATAAATGTTGATAAAATTTGGCCTTTCGGAATAGGATATTTATTCATCCTACAAATTCCGTCGGGAATTTTAAGAAACCCTATTCTAAGGAGGAAGTTGCGAGCAATAGCTTATAGTAATCATAAAGCCGTTGAACATATCCATTCCCTGTTCCAAATAAATTAGTTTTGCTCTACATTATAATTCAAATGTACTGAAATGTACTTTCAACGGCGTATTCTCGTTACATTTATCTTACAACACGCAGCGTCTCTTGTACCCGTTACGAAACAAATTTATACCATACTCCAACTGCAGAATAGAATAGAATTCGCTCTATAAATCAGTTGGTATTGCACACAATAAACATTCTCATCACCTCGTACAAATGAGGTGTTTTCACATGACCTAACATAGGTATGTAACTACGCATCGTTAACTAGTGGATAATTGATATAAGTAGTTAGATAATTTCTAACATTATGGGAAATCTTTTCTTATTTAAAGTTACTCAAAATTTTTAAACTTGGCAACATGATTTAGATCATTTTAGAAAGTTCGTCTCATGATATGTCTAGTATGTCTATTATTATTGAGTACAAGAGCCGTTGGAGAACTATCGCTAAAGCAGCAGTGGCACATCATTGAACATCGTAAAAAGTATAACCACGACCACTTTGTCAAGAGTGAACGACTAAGAAGAAGAAGATTGGCACTTATGAAGGTTTGTTTGAACATTGTCATTAATCTGTTCAAATTATTCTTGAAAAAAGCTTTGTAAAAATTACATTTAGATACTCACGGAAAACAATATTATGTTGTAATTGTAGGTATAATTCAATTCATGATATTTTCATACAAAATCAATGATTTACCTAGTTGGGGTACTTAATATGATTAAGTTATACTATTATCACCCACATTGGTCATATCGCCAAAATATGATATTATGCTCTTAAATTTTACAAGAAACGTTACTTAAGTTATAAGCATACACTTTCGATTACAGGTTGCATTGCGTATCTTACGAGCAAAGTACGTGCATTCCTTCCAGTGGTAGATAATTAAATGTCAATTTGAACTCCCCTGCCCACTGCAACTGATATTTTGAGGCAATTGGCTCAAATTGTATAATTGTATTGAGTTTTTGAATTCATTTCTGTATTTCTAATCTCGAAATTTATATTGATTTTAGTTTGCTCGGCTTGAAACGTGAAAAACATGAATTGGCAATATATAAGAACGTAACACGTACGCTAACACGTTTTTGTTGTCCGAAATAATAATTAAAATTAATAACAACGTTAACACGTTTTTGTTGTCCGAAATAAATAATATTCTAAAACACCACGTGTGTACTAACGTTACGCTTCTCATAGAAATTTTCAAGAAGAGGTACCATAAATAACTATATAATATAATCTAAGATGTTGCTATATTCTTAAGTCCATATAACGGAGGCCATTTACATGAATCATAAAACTATTTGAGCTCCAAAGACATTTGGTCAATTTATGATCTAAAGGTGTTAAAAAGGTTACGTACCTACGTAACTTGGAAATTTCGCTAAATCTGTGAACTCTACAGTATACATTATGCATGAGCGATGACGTAAAGGTACACTAGTACACGCCATTAGTGACCTAGGGCATTTTCACAAAAGGCCTATGTGCGGACAAGGGCTGTTCATTTGCAAATTGTACAACAAAACATGCAACACTAGTTAAACTCTTAATGGATTTAGGTAACAGAAGTTGACTCTATTTAAGTGTACTTTTAATTACCATGACATTCAAATTGCTGATGCAACTTATCTTATCAATTGATGGACGTCCGCTGCTTCATATAAATCTCCTGAAGCTACCATGTTTATGAGCCAACGCGTTGTGAAGTTGTGATATGAATAACTTCACAACGCGTTGGCTTCATGACCCATGGATCATAATCAGTCGCCTTCTGAACTACTAAGACCTTATATTATAAAGTAGGGCTATAAAATGTGTATCCCGCCGGATCACAAAGTCTTTATGTACTCGTATGTGTGTTTATAGTTCCTTCACATCATAACTACATAGCTGATTTAGCTGGGAATGTTGATAGCTTCAGGTTTTTTATTCCGGCAAATCCACGCGCATAAAATATGCGTGTATAATTCACGCAGTTGACTGCAGGCGAAACGTAGTTACTTTATAATTGACACATTGATAAGAATACTGTGGAGCCAGTATGTCCATTTGGAAAACTTCACGTCCTAAAATTGGACCACATGTCGAACAACGACCTACGAGACAGACATGGCGCCGTATTTTGTAAAAGGGTCCGCTGAAATCAAACCAGCTCTGTAAGTAGGTACTTCTACGCTGTTATCAATTGCTTTTGTCCCTGGTCAAAACGGTTTTTAGGTCTACACAGATACAAAGTTGGTCCTTTCTAACTAGCGTGTTCGAAGGTCACATTATTATGGCCCAGTTGCCAAAGGCTACCGTCTAGTAAAATAACAGCAAATAAGAAAAATAAGGCAATTTGTGAGTTTTAGCGTTGTTTTGGTCTTATCAGACAGCATCTACAAGTATCAACCCTAAACTGTAGACTTTATTGCCCACGTAACGCATTGACATTGACAAAATCTCTGTAACAAATCAGTGAAATCTACGTAGGGTTCGGTGTTGTAACATTCTACCGTTCGATCGAGACAATAGTTGCAAAAGTTTGTAAATTTATTCGCTATCACGATTTATATTAAAATTGTGAATGTATTATGCAGAAATTTGAGGGAAACTTTGCAACGTGATCGAATACATAAAACTTATCATCTAGTTTCAAAATACCTAACCAAATTAATTTCATATTTGCAACAATAAATATTATTTTATAAATAGAGTTCTTTGGTGGTTTATTTTAGGTAAATGGAGTTTTAAAGCGTAACGTTATTAGTCAAATATTGATTCTAAAACAGTTATTTGATCTTTTTACCCGACTGCAAGAAGGGTTATGTTTTTCGCGCGTATCTTGTATGTATGTAAATTTCTTTATGACCACGTATCTTCCAAACGGCTGCATGGATTTTGACGTTAATGGTATCGTTAGATTCGTCTCATTAACCCAAGTGTTCTTAGATAGGTTTTTGAAAATAAAAAACAAAATGGCGGATTTTGGGCCTAAAATTGTCAGTCATTTTTAAAATAATTTTAACCAAACCTATCGAGTAGGGTATCAAAATGAAGGGAATTACAAGGAGATTACAAAAATATATATAAGTCATATGTTTTGAATTAATTTGGAATTATAAACAGTCGATCAATGCGTTCAAAATGGTAACATTTGTAGTTTTTGATAGCGTTATTCTTGTATTGACCAAGTGTGTGTCGTACTTTATATTGTGCATTTTTACTTGGTATATCATAGCATAAATCGAAAACATAATTTAATATAATCATTAAACAATTATTTTAACATCTGTACTTTCGCTACTCGCCCTAGATGGCGCTGTGTGTACTCTAAGACGCGCTCCACTTTGTCGATCAGGGAGTGATAGTGAACTGCTGCTATTTTATTAGCTCAATTAATTTTTAAGAGATTACCTATGTAAAATGGTGAAGATAAATAAAAGAAAACCCGGCTGAGTTTGTTGTGGGCTTCTTCTCAGTGCAGGGCGCGTTGGAACCCTCGTAAACTTAGTTTTAAGTCGAATAATAGTTATCACCATATCGTTTTATATTAAATAATATAAATGATATTTTTCTTTCATAAGTGCCTGTAAGTTAGGCCTATGTGAAATAAAGCTTTTTTTCTATTTCTATTTGTAATCTCAGTTTTTCCCGAATGATCCGCTTAAAGTGACGCCTGAGCCCTAAACGTACACAAACTACACCTATGAAATGTTACAGCTTATATATTTCCGGGATAAAATCCAGGTATGCGTTTGACGACACTGTTTACAACTTTTACTTCTTCCAAGTGACTGACTTACTTGAACCGACATAATATAATATATAACCAAATATACCCACTTTACGTCTTTCACATTGTGTAGATAAAAGTGCTTAGGTTTCGCTCGTAAAGTGTGGCAACTAAAAAGCCTGAAATAAAATAAATAATTAAAAAAATCAAAAAACCCGACTGCAAAAATGTCAACTGAAATGCAATAACTTAAAAGACTGAAACAAGGCGGACAACGAAAACAAAATTATAATAAACTTAAAACGATGCAATTTTTACTTCATTTTAACAAACAACATTATGAGCTGATAGCTTTAGTTAAATTTTCGCATTCAATTTAAAAATAAAGCAGGCGGGACCTATTAATTTTCTTTATAATTTTCAAAAATAGGTCCCGCCTTCTTTATTTTTAAATTGAATGTGAAAATTTAACTAAAGCTATCAGCTCATAATGTTGTTTGTTAAAATGAAGTAAAAATTGCATCGTTTTAAGTTTATTATAATTTTGTTTTCGTTGTCCGCCTTGTTTCAGTCTTTTAAGTTATTGCATTTCAGTTGACATTTTTGCAGTCGGGTTTTTTGATTTTTTTAATTATTTATTTTATTCTTTTTTTTGATAAATTTATATATTTTCAGTCAAATGCCTAAGTGGATGCGCACTTTTATTACCTAAGTAAACATTTTTATACTCGTATCCGTATATGCCGTAACAACTACTCGAGATGACTATAAAACTTTGTATTTTGTTATCAATTCTGATTTCTACCCGTTCTGGGGAAAAAGAGTCCTAAAAATAGCAGACTGGATAGACGAAAAATAAATTATAGTCTTATAAGTTTTGTTATACACTACAAGTTAGTACTTTACTACGGTCTCGCATGATAGTAAGCGACAATGCTGTATAATATGTATTCATACTAAGTTGCAAGTGGGTAAGCACCTCTAATGGTTTCGCTAAAACCAAATGCTCAGTGATGCGTTTTCGCTGATAGGGTGGTAACTAGCCACGGCCGAAGCTGCTGAATAGACCAGATCTGAGCCAATAAAGTTATTCCTTGTTCTGTGCTTGAGCCATTTTAATTTTAAATTAAATATAAAATTCTAAATTGGCCCGTGGCAGGAATCGAACCCCCGACCTCCCGACACAAATCTGAGCGCGCGTCTTTGCACCGGGGAAGTCCTTAACTGTTCCGTATTTATCATTTGAAGAACGGAATCCTAGAAAACACCACGGTGTATCCATGTTTAGTGTGACTCTAGCTTGAAGCACGTGGTATCGACCGTACACTCAAGGGCGCAGTGAGTCAATGACTGCTGCTGACGCCTGCTTCGCTGAAACAATTTCTAATGCCTGACTTTGTTCCATAAGCGTGGGCATGAATCGATTTCATATATAATTATCGTAAGTTTATCGCGGTACTAAAAGTGTCAGCAGCGGTTTGTAGGTAATAGGTATCATGTGTATTTGATATTCGCCATGAGACATACATTTGAAGGTCTGCATTATACGAATATATGGTTAAAATTCTTAAGAAGCCACAGGAGATATTATTTTAGCAATATTATAATCGATTGTAAGCTGATTTCAGGCTTTTTACAACTATTATTATGTGTTAAAGAGAGTTTATGAGCCATTTCGGTAATAATAAGCATCAATCAATCAATCAATCAATCACCAACCATTAATGTTACCAATAATGAATACTTAGATACAGCTGAGTTCCAAGTACGATGTTGCATAATCAGGTTCAGAGCATAAAAGGTTTAATTTACTGTTTGTACTGACAGAGTGCTAAACAAAACTTAAATATCAAACAAAATATCTCAATCCACGAAGGCGCGCCCCACTCTGTCAAAATGGCTTATGTGTCTTCTTATTCGATTCTTATGGAATTGGACAGAGTGGGGCACGTCATCGTGGATTGAAATATCTATAAAGTTTATAGTTTGCAAGTGCCTACTGGTTTTTACGTTTTGCTGCTGTGTGCATTGACTTACTATATCTATGGCTGTATCTGTTACTTTTGTTATAAAGTAATATCTAGTAACATTCAGCAATTTTTTGTTAATTTTCTCCACAGTATTCAGTAGATACGTCCGCTCTCTCGGTCCGGTCGGTTGCCACCAGAGCTAATGCTAAGCCAGATTAATGGCACAACGATTCATTTCACACAGTTTTTGGATTGATTTGTTTAATGGCCCATACTTCGAAAGAGATACCCATTTTAAGGTAAATTTAAATCAAGAATTGTGGAAATTTAACAATCCAATTTCGTTAACGTTTCACAATAGATGGCGTTGGTTCTGCCTAAGGACCTCAATATTATGAATCTGAATTCCATCACAGACAGAAATGGCTCTTATAGCTCAGTGGTAAGAGCACCCAGCCGCGAAAGCAGGGGACGCGGGTCAAATACCGCTGCGAGTGAAATTTTGATTCGTATTTAAATTCATAGGAATTATATCCTAAGTGTGTAAAACACTGATCAAAAAGATAATTAATCCGATTCAGATTTAAATATTTTTCAGTGCATAACTTGGCTCAAATATACCACGTAATATTTTCTAGAAGTTTAATGTGTAAATCTTCTGATATCTCAATTCTCGATATGTAGGTGCGCCTCAGCCTGGAATGGCTCGGTGTTGTTTTTCAGCCTTCCATATTATAATCACCTCTTACAATCTGCTGCGAAGGATCGACCAATAAATCGATAATAAGTGATTTAAGCGATAAATCGTCGAGGCATCTACAAAAAGACGCACTTGCGTACATAATAAATTAGGTAACTGAGATAAGAAAGTGAATTTAATGTCTGTTTAATTATTACTTTGAACAGCCTTGTTGAGGTTGTTTTTTTATAGGAATTAATTTTTGATCTCGTCTACTTTGTATTTTACAAATAAGTTGTTCGCGATTTACATTGTGATGAATATGAATAAAGCTTTATTGACATTCATTAATTATAAGCCAAAAAGATAACCAACTGAAGTTGAAGAATTGTTGTGTTGTTCAAATTTAAAAAATTAACTCGAAAACACCTCAATTTAACATTTTTTTTATCGTTACCGATATGTTTTTGTGTATCGGTAAAGCAAATAATTATCGGTATTTTTTCCATTCGTCACTAAATTCCAATCAAATCTCGTAAAAATTATGGGACAGATTTAAGTAGTTGATAATATTCAATTGTTGAGGCGATTGAGTCACGGTTTATCAGTACCAAATACCAGAAAATGGCCGGCGGCGGTCGCTTGAATTTCTTTAATGAGTCACTACTAACGATTTTGTGTCAAGCTATAATAGTAATGAATAATGTAGAGCTTGTACACACCGCCCTACATCTACGTCCGATAGGTCCTAGCTCGTTATTTTGGATCACAGTTCCCATATTGCCAGTTTTATGAGTGATTCTTTTATACCCACTTTATTCTAAAAGCCTCTTAACCTTTTGTTACTTTTTTTTGAGGAAGAAATACCAATTTAAAGGCGTAATGTTGTTGAAACACGTCAAAACGAAATTACCTATAGTAAATCTTTATCAGCTATAATATTAGGACTCGTAATATTTTTAAGTAAAATTATGGCATTTAATTTATAAACAAAATAGCAATAGGTATAAGGTTGTACAGTTTTTTCCCCATTTCATAATCATCATCACATCACAAAAGCTATCGCTTACTTTAGGGCTAGATTGCGATTTGTCTAATATGCTGATATACATTTATTTATTTATTTATTTATCATCATCAACAACAATATTATTAAGTCACTCAAACCAACTACGCATGAAAATTTTCTTATACCAAGTCGGCGGTTGGTGGGACGAAACGAGTGTACTCAACCAAAACAATACGGCAATAAAAAATAAATCAATAAGCATTAATTCATTTCCCAATGCGATCCTGTCGAGTGTAATTTCACAAAAACTGAATAAATCTGCCGTAATTACTTCACCACAACAAAAACAAGAGCGAGGGTTGACCAGACGGCCATTATTTATTACTTTCTACCTGTGGCCACGGCTCCAATAGGCGCCTGGCTGCTAATTATTTTGTTGATTTCTTATACTGATACGATAGGGGTCGAACTTTGTGGCATACTTAGAAAGTCTTTCACTTATAAAAATTAACTGTACGGGCGCGAAAATTCGAATTTTATTTAATTCTTCGCTAATATTGGGCGAAGACTGGGCATCGTAGGCTTAGGGAAATGAGTTTTGCGAGTATAACATTTATGCATTTACATGTTTTTAATAAAAAGGTTAAAGTGAATTTCTCGAGTGAAGTATTTTCGAGCCAAGATTTTATTACAAAAATGTTGATATATAAAGATTATGCCCCGAAAACTCATTGCCATAAACCTTCAATGCGAAGTTACTCTAATATTTGCGAAAAACTAAATAAAATTTGAATTTCGCGGACTAATATGGCCGAAACGTACATACATTTCTAAGAATGTGCAAAATGTAAAATTTTAATTCAGATATAATTAAAAAATCAGTTATTTAGATTACTATGAAAATAGAAGTATATTATTATTAAGTACTATAAACAAACAAAATCAATACTACCTTACGCTCATAATTGTAAAAACTGCACACCATACATTACAATAGCACCCATGGCCACAAGTTACACAGCACTAATAAAATCATCACTACCTTTGCCCATAAAAAAACAACATGGGCAGAAAAATACAGAAATTACCTTAATAATACAGAAATATAATCTCGCCAATCTCAAATAAATATTCCCGCCAGTTATTTTAAATTGCCTAGCGAAATACGTAGAAACAGCCCGAGGGAACCAGAAAGGAATGGCTCCTAAGTTAGGAAGACTCCTATTGTAATTGGCTATTCAGGGAGCCCGTACGTTTTCTCTAATAGTGCTATACTCCAGTCCCATATTATACTTAATGGCCCGATGCGGCTCACGATTTTCACATACCCACTAATTTAATACTATTTCTATTTTTCTCGATAGCTCGTATGTGAAAAACGAAAACATGACTTCTTCAATTGAAGCGCAAATCTTACCACTCCAATGATTACCTACTACAATAATTCTAACATCGTAATAGGTGCTCAATTGTGCATTTTTTTATAATGTTTTTTAATGTTTACATACGTAACTTAAGCTATCAATATCCCTAAAGAAACTTCCGAATTAGAAATTGGATAGTATTCTTTATGAAATAGTTGCAACAGTATAACGCGATGTTTTTGATTTTTAATTAGCGGTTAGCTACTTATTTTTGTATGTTGAATAGACTTATACCCTGGACAGGGCGGACGGCGAGAAAAAATGTCGTCAGTTTACCGGTGCCGAAAATGCTTGTTTTGCCACCAGCAATAAGGCCACGATGTAGTTCACTCAGCAGGCACCTAAAGAATTCAGAATTTTGTATGCTTGTACGAAAAAGGTTTACGTAAATACGTATAATATAATAGTTTTCAATGCCCATACCCTCAGATATATTGCACTCGGGTATATCAGGAATTTTAAACAATATTAGGTAGGTATACTGTTTGTTGTCCCGGAATGGACATCCTATGTTAGTCACCAGGATGCAATTTTGAGGTTTGTGCTAAAGTCGGTTTAAATTGTTTCAGTGATGAGCTTATGTAATAAACAAACAAACCAAATTAGAAACACTAAAGCCTACGCATTTATCATATTTCTATGTCCCCAAAGGCCCAAACCAAAATAAGACTCTAACATCATTGGTCGATATACCCAAAAGAAATTAATTTATGTTGACAAAATGTCATAAACACGAAAAATAAAAGCAAGGTCGCCTGAATATAAATGCTTGTCCGTATTCGAGTGCTTTGAGTGAATTATATAAGCACCAACTCCATAAATACCAACATTCAAATAATATTTTTAACACAATTTATTCCCCTATCTACTCTACGTATTTACCTAAGCAAATAATTTGTGAATCATCAAAGCAATCCCACAGGTTGTTTATACAATTATTGTAATTACTACCACACATTTAGTATGATTTTAAAATTCCAGCGGGGATCCCGTCCTAGTAATCAACTCCTCGTGTGCTAGGGCTGGGCAGCAGGCACCGACACAGTATGTACAATGTAAGGTCAGGGTCAAAATTCGATATAGAATTTGCAAACAAGATTCCTTGCATGTGTATTACATATAAATATTTTAAACCTAATGGTCATTGACTTAAAATTGATATTGCTAACAGTTTATTATACTTGCACACTTTTAGACTTTCAGCTATATGCACTTTTGATCTCGACTGTACATAGGAGTTTTATCTGCTAGAGTATTTTCCGTTACACCTTTAATTCGGCATACTGCAGATAGCTGTCAAGACGAAAGAATCCGAAAAGAAAGCGTTTTCCAAAATTCCACTCCTAAAAAAAGTAGGTGATCACGTTTGCGAAGCCACAAGTATCAATTAACACTAGTAGAGATACCTGTGTGTGATACTAGTAGTTTATCTGCTAGTAAACACAAAAAAATGATACTTACTCGTGTGAATCCGGGACTGGTTGCCAGTTTTTCTATAACGATGACGTATCAACTTCGAGCACCCATAAAAAGTAATCATTGAATCAACTTTATCTCGTTCCAGTTATACCGGACAAAGCATCATATTGTCCGGCTCGCTATAATACTGCGCATGGGCAATGGGCATGTTCTGCATACGAAAGAGTTCAACGAATCGCGCATGCGTGATCGCCTCTACGCTTGTACCCTTGTCTACATCGGAGCTACGTACACGCATAGCTTTAATTTGTGTGTGTATGTTTGTTGTAACTGGCTGCATAATTTTCTCTAAGATAGGTATACTGCTTATTGTAAAATGTTAGAACTCGTCTTTCTAAATTAAAGTGGTTTACGTAAACAAGCTTACTTAAGTACTTAATCGTACTTGCTACTTCAATTTTAATTACTGAAGTTTATCGAATCTTAAAATAGGTAGGTATGAATACCTAATTGAGTATAACCAATAAAGTCGATATTTAGGTACCCGTATAATATTATACATCAAACTTTTAAAAATGACTGAAATAAATTCATAGAATATTTCATCAATTATTAAATCAATTCCTTTGAATTTCAAAGTTTTAATTGACTATAAAGAAAAGCTCATAGAGTTCTAGGCGTAGAAGGATTTCGATTTGTTTTTTAATATACAACTTTACGAGCTAGTAAAGAAGTATTTATTTTATGCCCTGATTGTTATAAGCTCATAAATAAGCAATAAAAGTACTCCCAAGTTTTTTGTTTTTGTTTTTGTTACGTTCAAGCAGTTATAGAAGGCCGAGTCAATATTATAATAACCTATTCACACGATAGGTACTGTATAACACCAAAGTGTTTATAAACGCAGACTACCAAAGTGTTTTCTTTTTAGCAAAAAGTAGGTAATTGAAAACCCCTTAGAAATGCGCGAATTTCCACAGTATTTATCTTGATGAAAAATCTTGCGTCATTTGTTTGCTACATTCGTGTTTTCTTTTCTTTACGTTTGAATTCTAATCAGTAGCAAGCAATATTTTCTTTAATTATTTTCTTTTTTTCTGCAATAAATTTCTTAAGAATAGATACGATTCCGCATTTTTCATAAGAAAAATGCGGAATCGTATTCTTAAGAAATTTATTATATAATAATATCTATATAATAATATATCTATATATATATATTATATAATAATATCTATTTATTTATTGAAACTCATTCAACGTATCTTTGAGTTAATACTTGTAGAGTACTGAAACGGTACAGTAATTCATACACAAGCTATCAGTAATCAAAACTATTGGTACTTATGTAACATAGACAACGACAAACTCAAAGGAAAATTAACGAAGGATAATTCATAATACCAATATAATATTTATCCACATAGGTGCATACAAAAGGCATAACAAAGCTAAACAAAACTAGATCATAGGTCTTAAACAAAATTCGAAAGGCGAGCCGTATTTCACAGGCATACCTACTTAGCATTTATAGCCAATCGAGAGCACCTACTAGGTATAAATCAAAATAGTATAAGTAAGTACTTACTCTTATCACAGGATGTTACAAAAGCTTTTATCAGTTACGTAAAATTCCAATCCCGCCAAAACACCCCACTGACACCCCAAAAACACCCTTTGTGCACTCGGTTCACAGTCCACAGTCGACACACGTGAATCAAAGTTCGATGTTTGTATGTTCGTGTTTAGCAGGCATAGGTGTGCGCGCGCCGGCGTTGGGTCGTCTCGGGCGTCCGCCGCGCGGTCGGGCCCGTACCAAACTAGTAGAGCTGTAGAACCAAGGCGACCGACGACCAACAAGTTACAGGCTCGATGGACGGAGACCTCACCTCACCTCGCCTAGCCGGTACACATGGGTTCACGAGGCAAAATATTAACTGCCCTTTTCAAATGATGTTTTACTTTTTTATGGGCACCATACTCGTGGCTTTCGCGTTGCCGAGTACGGCAATCGTAATAAGATGCCAGGTTGTATTTATAGTTATGTTACCTATATTTATGTCTTTAATATAATAAATAGTTATGTAGTTGAAAAGTTTAAACCACAGATTGTGGTTTAAACTGACCCACAAACAAACAAGATCGCATTAAATCGAACGTTTTGTGGTCCTGTTAGGATACTAGTGTAAAACCAAGTTTGCAACTTGAACCCTGTGATTTTTCAGCCTCTTTCAATTTTTGTATGAAAAATTTAAAACTTTTACACGATAATTCCGACGGGAAATCTTATTTGGTACACTTTTATAGTACCTACTTTTGAATGCAATATAAATGAAACTGCACCTTCGTACAGGAAAACTTGCCATTTTTTCCAAGAAGTTCGTAATTATAGAGCAGGATATCGGCTAACATGCTTACCTTACAAGAACTCAGGAAAATCATACTTAAATATGATTTCAGAATGTTAATTAAATTTTCTGTTCCCGACTTTTTCTGTTCGACTCGTGAATCCTGGTATAAGTACAAAACTTATTCAAGGAAATCTTGATCTAACAAAACAGGTTTTAAAAAAAATGGAATTGTGTAGTTTTATATTTTTTTTTTTAATTTGCGGGAACCTTTAATTTTCTGTCATTTCCAAATCAATATTTAAAAAAAGAACTGCACTAAAATTACGAGTTTTGTTACCACGTATAAGTAGACTAGATACATAAAGGCTCAACAAGTAAACAACCTGTACGTAAAATCTCTTTGATCTATGAAAATAAATACAATTTGTTCTTATATGTTTATTTATATGGGATCCTCGCAAACACCATCCATTGTCAAGGGTCAGCTATAAAGTTTGCGCAGTGCGTTATAAGCTACAATTTATTGTTGAATATGATCGCCGATTGTAAAAACATCAACGTAGAAGTATGATCATAAATTTTATTTAGCTTGGTGGGATCGGCCGTAAAATTTAAGTTGTAATATATATTTAGATCCTATTTTATTTATAAGCCATGTTATGTATAATTCTGATAGTTATGGCAGGTGCTTACTAGATATAGGTACAACGACGTGTAACGAAAAGTTGAAATAATATAAACTCATAAGCATACTTGGTAAAGAATCACCCTGTAAAAATATTAAATAAGCATATTTATTTTTCCATAAAGTATGGAAAAATGGATATGCTTATTTAATTTTTCCATACATTATGGAAAAATAAATATGCTTATTTCTATTTAATATTTTTACAGGAAAATGGATATGCTTAAAAATGGATATGTTTATTTAATTTTTCCATACATCATGGAAACATAAATATGCTTATTTATATTTATTATTTCAAGTTTTCGTTACACGTTGTATACCTATAACGTAAATAAAGGAAAGAAGGATGACCAAAGGTGGTATCAAGTGTTCTTATGAGCCAAAACCAAAATATTATTATAGGAAAATAAAATAGTGTTTTTGAAGAACTATTTGCACATTGCGGGAATCCATATATCTATGGTCATTATCCTTTCACGTATCATGTTTGGTCCCAATTTAAATTTCAGGGGCCGGTGCCAGAATCCTTTTTATCACGTACCTGTTATCATTTAATTTATGTTGAAATTAATAATAACTAACAAAACAAACTAAATATGTAATTAGGTTTATTGCGGTTCTGTGCCATCGAATACTTGAATATAGCATGAATCTGTCACACTTGGTCGTTTTATTAAAAAAAATCTCAATTTCAAACGCCCAATCTTATGGACCGACGATGGATAGATATACGAATGACAGACGATACATTAATGCATTAGGGTTCCTTACGGTATTTGGTTACGATACCCTGAAAAGTTGACAGTAAGTGAAGTGAGGTATTAAGGTATTTTATTGTTTGACTGTTATTACATCCGAAGTAGAGCTAAGATCCTCGCCTAGAAGCTTCACTTGAATTCATCTATATATGTATAGGTGGTTAGGAAGACAAACAATGGTCTTTATTTTGGTGTCTGAACTTTAAGCACGTTAGATATCGGGTAAATACAAGTAGAGTAGGTACAAAATGCTACGTCATATGTAAATGTTAACACAAATTACTGCCAACAACAAATAAATCATTCTAAAAACAAAGCATACAAGAAGTTAGTAAATAGTTTGAATCGCGTTTTATAGTCGAGACACCAGTTTTTTTTCCCTTTTAAATATTTTTTGTACTAAAGCCGTCCATCGCGTGCGTAGTATGGGGTTAGTACCGCAGCCTTTATAATTACTAAGAAAACGAAGTATGCTACTTTTCGGCGACTAATGCGTTTTGTTCAAGATGACGATAACGGTACGATCTTTAGAACCGACTTTAAAAAAGGAGGAGATTTACAATTCGTCAGAATCTTTACATTATCATTAGCCGATACTCTACTAACCTGTGGATTCTTTTCCCCAGAGAAACCCCTAACATTGGGTATGTTTGGATCCAAAATTATTACACAGGCTTGAAGTTAAGTGTATAAGTTTCAATTAATATTTTGCCCTCTAATAGCCCTCTAACATGCGTATTATGTTATTCTGAGATACGGAGCCCTAACTAGAGGTTCAAAACCCAAGCGCACTGCGGACTGTTGAGGCCAAAAATTGTATCGTAGTTTTCGCTACGTAGGTATAACGTATAATTACTATAATTAACCTATAATTTACTTCATATTGGTTCCCATAGCTCAAATGTGGTTCAGAATATAATCTTTCAGGTGAAAGGGAGTTTTTCAGCAATGTTTTTATGAAAAAACCCAACTAAAACATACTTTTACCTTCCTTCCTAACTGTAAGTTTTTACCCAATTGAATATTCTATCCAAGGCACAAGCACTCCTCGACCATTTCGATATTGATTTACCGATGTGCAGTTTTATTAATTAAGAACTCCTAGTTTTATGATGGATGCGTGGCACCTATAAACTAAATATTAATAGCATTTCTAATCCTGTTACGTTTTATCTCTATCTGTCAAAGACGCAGCATAATAAATATGAGCCATGATATGCCCGTGATTTAACAGTGCTCTCAATCTTAATTAATAATCTTAGACACGTCATACATTACGCCGAGTTACGCTGCGATTTAGTGCCTGTTCCCGTACCTACCGTAGAGATGTTTCAGATCTTATTCTAATATCATAATTATTAGAAAGGACTATCAATCAATTTAATAGAAAAAAGGGATTTCAATTCGGAAGACTAAACTGTCAACTTTCATTTAGTGAATTTTGCGAAAACTTCTAATGTTAATATTTAAAACATACATAAAACACTTAGAGCTTTAAGCGCTAATTTAGGAATACACCATATAAATAAAATAAATATTGTCGTGTTATCAAACATTGTTTATGTCACAACCCGTTGTCCATAAAGTTGACGCTTAACTATTCACTAAAAAGTAAAAGAGAACAATATTATTATTTCATAATATTTAAAATATTTGTAGTCAATTATTCTATATTCTGATATATATTAATATTAATTACAAACAAGGTATTATAATATGCGTAGGAGTAGGAGTTTTTAAGTCACGGCTGAAACAGCACTATCTTTCTTCTCTAAATAACAATTCTTAGTTCTTCGTTTATGTTTATTATTCGTTTTTTTTCCGTTTTCTGTACCTACTTCGCTTATCTTGTTTTAATTGTTCCCACATCCAGGGCATCTGGAAGAGATCCTCATTTGTAGCGATAAGATGTCCTTGTGCATGTCCTCTCTATGTTTGTGTCTCTTTGTATCTTTACAGAATAAATAAATAAATATATCCGTTCTGTATATTATAAGTGAATATCTTAGTCCCGTAATAAAATATAACATCACGACTCTCAAATACGGTATCGTTTCGTTATCGTCACGTGCAAAGTGGAGCGAGAGCGTGACTTATGCAGACCCTCGTCAGAAGTAACTAATATAAGGAATAGCAATAGAGCAATAAAAGGGAGGCGAACGGAAAACCCGGAGGCATTAAGGGTTCAGAGGGATTTTGTTTTAATAAATAGTATTATATTAAAAGACATTTTATATGCAATTTATGATGATAACGATACTGATAAATTAATAGTTTTTTTTTGTTAAATTTTGATCCAGCTTTAGCAATTTCACGTATTGAGTTCTGTAGGTGGCATATTAATTAGGTAATTTCCGTGATAGATAACTTTGTATTTACTCAACAGAACTTTAAAAATTTTAAAACAGCATTATTACCACATAACCGCCGTATTGTTTTTAATATCCCATTCCATATCCCATACAATACACCGATTCCCAAAATTAGACTGTCACACGAACAACATTTGGAATATTGTGAATAACCACTTATGAGTATTCTCTATTGCCCTTTCATGGAACAAAAATAACATTGGATAAGGACGTCCCATAATATCACAAAAATAATAATATAATATATTATCCAAACCGGTCTAGTGCGAATCCGGCTCGGGCATCGAGGGTTCCGTAAATCTGTACCAAAAAGAGAATATTTTCCTTTTTCATCAGTAGCTGTTACACAGCTGTAAATTCTTATTTTGTGATCTTTTTAATAACTTACTACAAATGTATAACTTTAGGATTTCTCTCTTTACTAATAGATGTTTGAAGCTGTGTTTGAAGTTATCTGAGGTTACACCTTGTTTTCGGTCAAATTTCTTCATTTTTGCAGAACGGGAATTAGGCACCTTGGTTTTTAGTTTTCAAAATCGATATAACTTTAAGTTGGAATTACTACCACTGTCATTTTTATACGTCATCAAAGTTATACTTACGTCGGTAATAATTTGGTATCAATTTCAACTAGTTCTACGATGCAGCTCTATGAGAAGTGCCACACTTAACAATATAAACAAACGTATTTCTCTGATCTGTGCTACTGCGTGCTGTTTTTCTGGTTTCAGTACGGATCCCAAATGGTTAAACTAAGTGATATGAATCTAATAACAACTTGACATCGTAATATCCTAATTTATAAAGGCAAGTTCTTTCAAAAGCCAAATAAAACAGAAGATTATTATTATGTCATACTTACGTTGGAATTTTCGACGTAAAAAGAAGTTCTAACTTACAATACAAGTTATGTAAATGATGGGTGTACGAATCAAGTTATAATTTGCATATTATGATATAATATTATACTTATGTACTGAGAATCTGAAACTTGTATTCGATGACAATTTTTATTGAACGTTTACTTTTATTGTTTTTTTTTTGAAGTGTAAAAGATTTTGATTTGTTCATTCTATTTTGTTTTCGATAAAAATTTCTGATTTGTTGAAAAAAAATTATTATATAGTCCTCCTAAAATACAAGCAAGGACGTATGTCGTCTTAGAATTTTTTGTTCAGAGGTCTTGCTCTTGATACACAAAAGTTATTTGCATGAAATCGCTGTTTAAAGTATGTTTTTTTTTTGTGAGAAAGATGGAGATAAAAAAGTATCAAAGATTCCGCCGGGCGACTTTACTGGCCAACGCCCGACAATGGTTAATCAAAAGGCCATATCTTATACCGAGACCTTGGCGAGGTCCCGACGTATTTCGATTTCATTTGCGTGCTCCATGCTCGTCGTGTTTATCTTTCTTTCCAGTTTGTCAGAGTAAAGAAATTATTCTATGGTTATGAAATGAGAAGAAGGACGTTGTTTTAATAAGTGTTTTTTCCATAGAATTCGTTACCATGTTTAGGGTCTGTCTGTCACCGGGCTGTATCTCTTGAACCTTGATAGTTAGATACTTGAAATCACAGATAATGTATTTTTGTTGCTGCTATAACAACATAATATACTAAAAACTACTAGAATAAAGTAAATATTTTTGGGAGCTCCCATACCATTCAACAAATTTCAAAATTGTTCGGGGGGAACAAACGAGATTCTTTTGCTCGTTCGTCACTATTGAGAATGGATCTTGATGGTACCCTCAGTCGCGAGTCCGACTCGCACTTGACCAATTATTTCTAACATTATAGCCATTACTGGTTTGTGATTCAACAATGAACTAAGGCGGACAGACCTAAAAGGAGAATCTTTTTTCTATGTTTTTCTTGTATGGTATTTGGGAAAGGTAAGTGCATGGTCTCTAAATAACTTAGCTAAGTATAGACAGTATTCTAATAGCATTACATATTACATTAGCACTTACCTTAGCTGAAAAATAAAGAAAAACTTTTAAATTGCTTCTTTTAGTTATAACATAGACTTACTCCTACATGGTTCGTTCATTAATAGTAAGTATACCTATTACATCAGAAGTATAAGTAAATTTTCGAGAAAATTAAATTCTTCTCCCATTTTTAAAATGAGCAAGCCATATCTGCTTTAAGTAGGTTGTTTACCTTTTATTTTTAGTTGCGTCCGCGCATACCAGCCGAGTAAAGGTCACGTCCGGACCTTTGTGTTCCCCGCAGAAAATATGAAGGGAAGTCGGCGGGTTCAGTTCAAATAAATGGGATTCTTTTGTACGATATTGAAATATCTCTAGGCGATACCGGGAACAATTAATTTCCCCATGATGAATGATGGGTGTTAATCTTGTTTGTAATTTATCGCTTGTTAGTTATCGACTTTGTTTTGCTTGGGGTATTTTATGCTGGTTTGGTTAGGTTGTAAACGAAACCAATATAGAAATATCATTCTGATTCTGAATATTAAGTTCGTAAATGAAAATCACATTCCGTTTCTTCCTTTATTTTTTTAATAAAGATCAGCGAAAGTCAGTAGAGTTATAACTAAAATATTAAATAGGAAAGGATAGAAAAATATTGATGGGCTAGCTTTAGTAAATAGCTTGTTGCCCGTGCGGAACTAAATGGGGAAACAGACCGCCCGTTGAACTCTCTCAACTGGTACCTACCGTCCTGTTTAACCATTTTATCGCCACGGGGGCAGCGAGAAATTGTTCTTACTAAAGTCAGTGAGCAAAAGTTGCTTATTTGTGCCAGACTGTCAGAAGTACCAGATGAGTAAAAGTAAAGGGAATGAAAATAAGCCCTTCGTAAAGGTAATGAAAGGTAATTCAGTTCCACTGATATGAACCTAAGGATGGGCCCATCTGAATATTTTACCGTAAACCTATTTCATACAACATTTCATACAACAATACAAGAAAAGTAGCGCTATCTGCCAAAGTTGATTATCTCATTTTTAATTGAGTTGTGGATCGCGGTACATAAACGATACTGCGGTCGGCTTACTACTGATGCCGTTGGTGTCAAAACAAACTTTTTTGACATCAGTTGACGACATTTTTTCGCGAGGTCCGCCAGGTTGAGTATATATCTATTTTCAATTCCAAAAATTAAAATCCAAATGTAAATTAGCAAATATTACTTAAATTGACTTGTTTGTTTTCCATGCGTATCATTGAGAACAATATTTTTTAATGTTTTATTTGAACAAGAGTGTCATGAATGTTCCTTTAGGGTGTACCTAGCTGTGTTGAAAATGTTCCTGGCCCTTTATTATAATGGTCCCTCGTCTTGTTTACAGATAAGTCGATACCATCCTCAGATACCATCATTCATTGTTCGGGATCCGTTACTAAGCTTCTTTTATTTTGAATAGAAGAGGTGTAAGGTTTAGTTATAAAAAGTTGTTACGGACGCTGGCTGGTGTTGCTGGGATATTAATTGAATTCTTAAGTGAAAAGAGTTGAAATGTTGAAGGAACATTCTGAGTCTGACCTAAGTTATAATCTTTAGCGCTCTTACAATTAAATTAATATTATTTGTATTTACTTACAAGAGACCTATATTTTGGCCGCGGCGGACCGCGGTGCCAAATTTTTTTTGTGTTGGCACCGACAGCGTCAGTAGTAAGCCGACAGCAGTATTGTCTACATACCGCGGCCCCTGCCACAGATACGCCATATATTCGTGAGAAATTTTGACAGATGGTTCTTGTAAAGGGTTTGCGTAGTAACCATTTCCTCAAGCTCCTTATCGGTATAACTTACTTATTTATTTATCAGTTTTTATGTTTGCGTCACTTACGAGTATGAAGTAATTTCAAGGGTACTGTCTAATAGGTACATTAAGAAAATTAATTAATTAATTTTATAGTTTGTGATGACTGGTGACAAATATAATCACGCAGCATTAAAAAAGTAGGTGTTCTCTACAAATATTCTCCCTAGAACACAAAATGATTTTTAAAAGTAACCGAAAACTTGCACCATACCCGATAGGCAACCGGTCTTAGAAATCCATCATCACTTCCATATAACACAGTCATGGGACATCACACCGATTTATAGCATTACATTATATTATCATGGGATATTTTTAAACCATAAAGTGTTTCCTTATTTATTCATTTAACGTATACTTACTATTTACCAATTTACATTCTTTATGAAGCTTTTGAATCGGCGTTAAATCAATTTATAAAATTCCTTACTTATGAAGAAATAGGAAACTCAAATACCTACCCTTTAATAGCATTAGGATATTGTAGCTTATTTCACTTCAGTTTCTCTTTAATCGTACATTATATATCTTAAACAATCATGTTTAAAAAGTATTTTAAACAAAATATAGACATATACCTTGGATATGTCGGACGGAGCGAAAAAATGCTTGTTTTGCCAAAAGTAAGGCCACGTAGTTTGCTCAGACGCCACCAACTATAGAATAGCCTAGACAGATGGCGCTACTGTTTGATTGTACGAAAAAATTTACGTAAATCATTCGGATGCTCACATCCTCAGTTTTCTTAACTAACAAAAATAACTTTGTCTAGACATACGTACCTATCTAGCACCTACAATGCAGACTTGCAAATAAAATACTTCAACTAACATCCTTAATGCACTGATATCGGTAAAATAACAACGTCTAGCCACTGATTCAAATGCAATAATTATTATGCTGTAAAATGTAAATATTCTACACTAAAGTGGGCAAATTGATTGCAGACTGCCGCATTTCTCGCAATAGGAGTCAAATAACATTTTTACTACCCAAAAATGATTATGGAGTGGACCATTTTCAGGTCACTAAAGACGCAATATTATTATGGATCAACACGATTCATCAAGATCAAGATCTAATAAAAAATATAGAGATTTTAAAAAATACTAAAATCTACTCAACGGTTTAGCTTTTTCGGCTAATACTCGGTCACAGGACAAAATAACAGAGCTTTAGCCCCTAATTCAAGAGTAGTGATTCGTAGAGTAGGTTCTAGGACTCATTATAATTGAGTAGGTATTTAAGTAGGTGGACCAAAATTTTTAAAACAGTTATTTTATTATTATTAAGGCTTCCACTGCAGTTCCAAACCACTGCAGCGGAAGTTGCGGCTGTCTGTTATCAACTAAAACTTGCTGCTAATTGACATACTGTTTAGCGGTAATTGCAAAAAAATGTTCAAGAATATTAATAATGGAAGAATGGAGTATGAATGATGCATATCGCATACCTTACAGGTTTTTATGTGTTGCTGGGGAAAAACTGGTAATCAAGTGGACTTGGTGCATTCAACGAGGAGACTTTACGTACGAGAACACCACACCTACTACGTTCTCTGTAGAAATAGTAATAAAATATAATGGTTTTTATAATTTTATAACGGAATTTTAATTAACTTATACTCGAAGCTTGCTCATCTTTTGAGAAGATTCTGGCACACTGGTACCAGAAGTTGATGTTGAATTCTGGTACAGCTCATTAAAGAAATACAGCCAGTTACTTAGAGCCGGTACTACATACTGGGCAATCTTTAACACTTTTTTTCTTAGTTAGAGTAGGTATGTTGTACAATAAGAATTGAAATAATTCTTATTGTACAACATACCTACTCTTCTCTAGCTATGTAGGAAATAATCACACTGCATGGTTAGTTCAAAAACAACATTTGAACTAACCATGCAGTGTGATAGAGTAGAGCTGATACGTACATAATTTTAAAAACTTGCAGTGTAGGGATGTCTGTTTGGAATGGAATCTTGCAACTCAATTTTGAACTATAGTATATAATATTATAATAAATAGATATACAGTTTGACTTTACAAAATACGCATCATGTGGGCTTGAAGTATTGTTTTAAGCTGCATTATGTCCACGTTCCAAGTTTGTTTAGGTAAATCTGCATTTCGAAAATAAATCCTTTAAATTATTGATGTGTAGGCTTTAGTATAGCGGCAAACGAGTCTATAATCCTTAGCAAGCGGTTGTCTAAGAAGTTACAGTGTAGGTATAAGTAAGCTTAATATAATTTATGAGTTAGCTTCATACAATATTGTTCGATATGTAATTTTTAAATACCTCCTCAGTACATTCTATTTCAACGTTAAATTACGTAGGTAAACGGTAAACTTTTAAATATTTCGTGAATTGTTACCTTTGAATAACATCTCATTTAGATTGTTAGTTTTTAGGGTTCCGTAGCCAAATGGCAAAAAACGGAACCCTTATAAATTCGTCATGTCTGTCTGTCCGTCTGTCCGTCTATCCGTCCGTATGTCACAGCCACTTTTTTCCGAAACTATAAGAGCTATACTGTTGAAACTTGGTAAGTAGATGTATTCTGTGAACCGCATTAAGGTTTTCACACAAAATTTTAAAAAAGTAATAAATTTTGGGGGTGCCCCATACTTAGAACTGAAACTCAATAATTTTTTTTTCATCAAACCCATATGTGTGGGGTTTGATGAAAAAAAAATTATCTATGGATCTATGGATTGGTCTATGAATGGGTATCTATGGATTGGTCTTTAAAAATGATACTAAGGTTTCTAATATCATTTTTTTCTAAAATGAATAGCTTGCGCGAGAGACACTTCCAAAGTGGTAAAATGTGTGTCCCCCCCCCTGTAACTTCTAAAATAAGAGTATGATAAAACTAAAAAAAATATATGATGTACATTACCATGCAAACTTCCACCGAAAATTGGTTTGAACGAGATCTAGTGAGTAGTTTTTTTTAATATGTGTTGAATTGATATTCAACAAGTCTAACATTTTGTTTAACTTTGATGACGACAGATGGCGTTGCACGTCCGAATCGTACTTGTCCGGTTTTTAAATTCTATGGGCAGGGGTGTTTCGTTTACTTTATACGTACTATTGAGAATGAGTCTTGATAGTACGGAACCCTCAGTGCGCGAGCCCGACTCGCACTTGACCAATTTTTTTATACTTCTTTCAGAGAATATTATATTTATGTTTAACTGAATAGATACCTAGTATTTTTAGTTGCGTTACATTGCGCTGTTATCTAAATCAATAATAATAAAACTAAGGAACTGATTAGATTCTAGTTTTTTAACGAATATTTTTTAAAGAATACAGTATCTACCATCCAAGATGAGGTAAATAAAACGCCAGGAAGAAAAGAATCCGGCCGAAAAAATAAAATATACCCTTTAGCGGTAACCGGAATGATTCAAAGACGAAACAGATTGCTGGTCAATCTTTATCACTTTTTTTCTTAGTTTTTTCTCTTGATCCGACATTTGAATATTTATTGGCTCTAAAAGCGCATGTCTTTTTTACAAGAATTCCCCTCACTTGATGGAAATAGGTTTCCTTTTTTTATTCAACTTAAAAGTTATTCGAATTTAAAGTTACACACAAACATTTATGGGAACACATTTGTAACTTTCAGAAAGAAATTACTCTTGTATCTTATGTTTTGTGTTTTACTTTAAGTTTAAGCAGACCTGCAATATGTCTAAATAAATTCGTTGAGATTATTGAGTATTTGAGCACTTTAGGAGTGCAAAATAGAAGCTTATGAAAAATTAAATATTTTACAAATCATTTTTAACGTGAAGCGACTAGTGGAGAAAGAACTTCTTGTGGTTATTGGAAAAGACAGCTTTCTTAACTATGAATAAGCAGGTATGCTAAATCAATGAGAAATAAAAAAACAGAATTATTTATTATGAACCCCTAATGGACAATATGGGTTATTCTTAATTCTGAAGACTCTACACTTATTTGTAGTGTAATTCTTTGATAATTATCTTCAAAGAATAACTTCAGAAATAGGTGCAGAGTCTAACTCTTTTAATATCTGGTTCATAAATAGTATACAAGTTGTATTTAAATTTTAAGTAACAAACATTCGTTTGAAAAGCACTTTAAATATTTTAAACTTCCTGTCATGAACATAACTCAACCCCATTATCTTAATACAAAACTTGGTCCATATTACTATTTACATGCTTTTCTTTGTCTAGGTACTGAAGAATTCACGTTTCTGTACATGCCTCGTAGATATAACAATGATAATAATTATACATGTAATAAACAACAAAATAAAATATATTTTTAGGATTTTGTTAATATTTCTAAAAGATACGTTGCCGACGCGACGTTTTAATTTATACACTTTTTTAATTTTTTCAAGTGAGTTCATGATTTCGTATGAATGGAATCTTACGAAGAATGCTTGTTAAGATAATTAAGATATTAATGAGATTATGACGGTTGTTGGGTCGGCGTGTGAACCTGTCAGAGTAGGTACTGGAGTAAGCATGACTCGCTTTTAAATTGGCTTAGAAGCTGGATCGGCAACCACGAAAAAAAGGTATGATACTATTAATCTCCAAAATATTCAAATTAAATTCAATAAAATGCAAACAAAATTCACTCTTATGAACACGAGGATGTCCGAATTCAACCTCTTGGTGTAAAGACAAAAACCTTTGTAACCATTTAGAGTGAAGCGGCCCATTACCAATGGTCTTTTTGTAACCGGTCGGTGTGGGTAAATCACCACTTTAAGGTAATATTTATAGTGGTGTACATTACGCCTTTCAAATTTATGGGGGGCATTACGGCATCATTACTAGTATGTAATGTTGGTATGTTAGTGAGGGGATATTTCCATGGTTTTATACTTGACTATTAGTTAACGTTTTTCTGTGGTCATTTGGTTCAAATATCGTTTTATTTTTTGTTTATTTTATTTTAAAGATTCAAGAAAGAACACAACATCTAGAATCTTGATTTTCATGTTCGAGTTTTATTGATATGACTGAAATTGACTTTGCATTTCAAAAATTCTTATTTCAAAAAATATTCTCAAGGTGCGTTCTTAAGGTCATTGCGGAGGTGTTAGTAGTCTCTGCTCAATCTCATAAGTGTTCCCTCTTATAATTTTTCATCCGTACTAGGCTTAGAATTAGATAAATTGTATCACATAAATTAAAGATAGATACAGAAGAATGGTTAAACACAATAAAATACATTAGAATTGGAAAACCTGTTTGGAAATCTGCGGAGAAAATTCAAATTAGCTTCTAATGGCTGATCACAATGCTCACTGGTCAAAGGAATCAAGGAATGAATATTGAATCTCTAATCAAAATGCTGTAAGAGCATGGCTAAGCCACTTTAGAATTCCTAAATTGTCTCAATAGAAGCTTGGAAAACTAATCTAGGTACTTAACTTTTGAAGGAAATCAAAAACTTCATCGTCATTAGTGAAATGTTATCTCGTTATTAAATTTATGCATTTTTTTACAAACACCTCGTTTGTACTTGACTACAATTTAATCTGATGTTATGCGACGATGCAGACGAAGATGATATTACGTATCTTTGAACTGTTGCGGAAGACAAATTAAATAAAACGGTCTTCCCGGTAAATCTCAATAAGTCGTGACAATAAGAGCAAACAAATCTAAATGAACGTCGACAATCTTTTAATTAACAGTCCGTAGTCCGTACTAATGTTAGTTCCCTAGCTATCTCCGGGGATAGTTGGTAGAGGTGAGGCGTACAAAATGTTTGAAGTCACGCAACGAGGGAAAATAGAGCGAGTACCTTCGTCCTACAGTGGTCCGGTTTGTTCCGCTATTGTGAATCGCCAATAGCTATCGATTTCTGGAATTCTTCTTAGATGTTCTTGTAACAAAGTCGAAACAAGGATTAGATAGTGCTGTCCTTTTCCATATGAAACAGTTTGAAAAGGATAGCACTATTTTAAATTAGTTTAGTTTAGAGATTTTGTGCAAAATAATTAGCACCAATACAGAAAACATCCTATTCAGGTGTTTCGGGCGAAGTAGCCCGCGAAATTCAAATTTTATTTAGTTTTTCGCAAATAAAAGGCTGTTTATTATACATCGTCAGCTTATGGCAATGAGTTTGGCAAGCACAAACTTCATGCATCTACATGTTTTTAATAAATAGTTTATTTTTTTTCTTAAATACCCTTTTACCCCATATTGGTTCCCGAAAGATTTTATTTTCTGCAGTTTCCCAGGTTCCGAGCTATCGATAACCAGTACGAAGTAAATAAGTATTGTTGACCAAAGTTTTATGAAAAACATGCAGATGCATAAACGTTATGTTATTAACCTACAATGTACCTATAATAATAAGGCAACGGTTTGCGAAAAATGTGATATGTTTCACTGAGTTGTTTGATAGTGCTATCAATAAACATAATTTCTTCCAAATAGCATGTGGATTGTAGAGATTCTTACAATTCGGCTTATCGTAATTTAATTGCGTTCTGTCAATGATTTATGACTGTAGTTTAAGACAACAGTTCAGTACAAATAAATTATAACATTATTTCTATTATCCTAGCTGACCGGGACGCGGGGCTATACAAAGTGTTTTTGATAATTACCTACGACAACTTGAACGCTCGCTGGCGTTCTCGCGGACCTTGTAGATAACTTTAGCGTGCTTCGCTTGACAATTGTCAGCCGACAGTATCAAACACAGCGTGTTTAGTTCATTATTATCGTGGTTTTTCTACAGTCATTTGTTTTGTCCATACATTTTTGTCGACTAGCGTTAACGCCAAACGACTGTGACTTTGTCTAGCCCCGCCGGTATACGTTGTTATGTTTCTATTTTAATTTAATTATAGGGTAATGAAAAATAGTTAATTTTGTATTCTCAGACCTAACGAACATACACAAAAAATATGCTAATAATATATTATACACAAATAAATACTGAATAAACACACGAGTATTTTATATATTAGAGAAAAGGTGATAAACTAACACTACGATTTACATTTTATGCATTATAATGTCAGATTATTATTGAGACGTTATATATTTTCCATCCGTTGTACATTCCTTAGCAAACAAATTAATCATTTGGTATGCCCACATTCTACCATTTAATTTTTGAGTTATTTCAAAGCCTCCCACAAGTGGGCGAGATTTATGTCATAATAGTGTTAGTCACGGCAGCTCAAGACTGCACGGCCATAACTAAAATATATGAGTCGCCATTGAATTAAGTTAATCTATGTCTATGTCACATTATATTTGTATAAGGAGATTAATACTCAGAATTTAGTTGGAATTAACTTGGCTATCTAATTGCATTGGCCGACCATGCCGACCATATTACATGGTCGTTATAAACTACCGGTATTGGTACCGACATCATAATCCAATTGTTTAAATTAAGGGGATTTATTGAATTTATTTTTGTCTTTCTCACTCTCACGGAGATTGGGTAGGTGCGACATGCAGCGTCGCGGAAGAATATAGCAGAAAAACGACGTTTTACCTAATTACTCAAAAACTAAGCCAGTTATCAAAAATCTGTTCTAAGCGTTTAAGGATATTATTATTACTTACCGATACATTAAAATAAAAATTACAATTACATCCATTGTAGTTTCCGATAAAACATAGAAAAACTGAGATTTTGGAGCAACTTTTGGGAGAACTTTCTATCGAGAAAATTTTATCCAATCGTGTTTCTGCTTCTAAGCGATTTTAGATTAAAGACCCAAAATACATGACGTGTAAATTTGAAAGTAATTGTCTTTATAGTTTTTGCATAAAACTTCATTCAAAATCACCTAAATACGGCTTGTAGGCCGTTAATTAACACAGGCCTTTTTTTATCGACAGGAAATGCCTAACGCATACCCCTCCGTCAGGGGAAACGGAGGGTTTATGTGGGGCTTGCACCCACTAAAACCTGTCGCTTGCCACGACGGACCTCGTTGGCGGGAGTACGGGATTCACTTGCGTATTCACCGCGCTCCCGCCAGGCCCCGACCCGCCACCTGAGCGGCAGGTAAATTAATTAACACAGGCCTAACTTACAGGCACTTAAGAAAGGTAAGTAAATTGTTATATAGTGTTAGATATTATAATAGTGATAATTATATCACGAGTAAATATGTGAGTTCCAACGCAACATGCCTCTGAGAAGAAGCTCACAATAAACTCAGCCGGGTATTCTTTTTTGTTACCACGATTTAGCAAATTGCAGTTAAACAGGCTAGTAAAGTCAGAGCAATTCGCTATCACTCTCAAAGGTTTGTATCATGTCACATACATGATGAAATAGTCACAAACCCTTGAGAGTGATATCGAGTTTAGACTTAACCAACTCGTAAAGGTCAATAACGTATTAGCTAGTGAAAATAAAAAATAATGGTAAATTACTTACAGAGTCGGTGCTCCTAATAAGAACTCATTAAATAATTTTGATTTACCAAACCTTTACCTATCATAATAATATTGCATTAATTATAATATTACCTTCTAAATTATCTATCTTTATCGATATATTTATTACACTTTAGTTATCTTATTATTTGTCAGAGGTAGTAAGGGCAGCTATAATAATGCTGTAAGACAGAACTTACAAGGGACACTGAATTTCCAGAATCGCTGCAACTTGATACTTAATTATATCATGGAGTTATTTGCTCAATTGCGTACTAGCATAAAGCGTTATCTCATGGCTAGGTGAAAGATTTTAATGCTTGATTAATTCTAAAATCTAGTCATGATGTATACGTACAAAATTAAATTATAACTTATTATATTTAGACACAAAGTCTAAGGTCACTACTAACGTACGTTGGAAAATTGTGTGTGGTGTTTCATGAGGGCAGTGTTCCTGCATATTGTACCATACATAGAATCTTTTCAAGAAGCGGATTATAACAAAACAAATTAGTCTTTCCTACTAATTATGGATTTCCGCAAAATAACGCCTGCTTCCATTCAATATATTCTTCATATCTGTGTCGTTACAGATATGTAGTTAACTCATTGAATTATTACTGTGGTTAACTAATCATCTCAAAGGATACACAGGTCCCTATTAGTGGCGGCGCCGGCGCAACTTCCAAGTTCGAAAGTGCGTACGGCAAACAAACCGCAATGTGCGATCACTATAAAGCTACTGCTAAGTCGTAAATAAATACCATTGTTTGACTACAGAGGTCAGCATTTGCCTCCGAACTGGTACGCCTCTGTACCTCTGTACAAACGTGCCCTGTCCGTCTGAGAGGATTGTGCAATTGTTTCATATTTTTACTGTGTGTGGCTGCTATCCGATTCAAAACGTTCTGCTTAGAAACCCCTTAAACAGCTGAAATGGACTCTAGTGCCTTATATTTAGATTGATTTTGGAATGGAAAGAGTTGATAGAGGATTGTTTGGTTAGTTCGGATCCATCGAGCTAGTTCTCCGTGGGCGGTGCAGTACTGGACATGCAATATGAATAAATAGTACACTAGTGTGGAGCTAAGTCGACGCGTAATGTCGATGACGTTTTCAACTGGTGACTTTCCAGAATTTTTAATAAATACATTTTGCACTTGTAATGCAGATTTTATTTTCTATGTCAATTGTTCTCAGGAGGCCTCCGATTAAACGCTGCTGTAGCGTTTAATCGGAGGCCCGATTACACCGATTAGTAAACTCAGGATACAGGCATTCGAACGATTTACGTAAACCTGTATCGTACAAGCAAACAGTAGCGCCATCATAATTCAGTGTCAGATGGCGGTTGGTATTATGGCACCGATAAACTAGAGACATTTTTTCGCGCAGTCCGCCCAGTTCAATGAAAATGTTGCCAGAGTAAATCAACGATGAGCATCGCTCATTACATCTGGCAACATTTTCGTCAAGCGTAAGTATACTACCGTTAAAAAGGAATGATGTAAATAATATTTTCACGAACAATGTCGTTTTACATTATAACGTTCACAACTTTTATTCGCTGTGGGAATCTGATCGGACGGACTTTCTCATTTAATATCAGCGTGACTGCAATTGCTTGGGATATTGGATGATAGGAAATTATTGTTTATCTATAGAGAACTTCCCAAGCATTAACAAGTTTTGTTTGTGCTGTTTAACTTTGGTATTAGATATAGATATATTTCTTTGTGTATGGATGTGTGATCCAAGATCAATCGATAGGTCCCTAAATGCTACAAATATTAAAACTCAGTAACACTATGAATAAGTATTATTGAATGACCTCTTTGTACCAATATTGGCTTACTCTACGTCTTTGTAGATAATGCAGCTAGAGCGTTTACCAATTACCACCTATTTAGTCCCAACACAGTAGTGTTGGGACTAAATAGGTTTAAATAGGACGGCGTTTGAATATTGTAGTTGCAATATTCAAACGCCGTCTGCTAATAGTTTTGTCTTGACACTGGCGCCACGCGTGATACACTATACTATACTTATACTAACTACCTAACTATACTATACTTATACTATACTATACTTATTATATACGCGATACTTGTACTAACTGGCTCTGGATCCTAAGTTTGTCATTGTTTTTACACTGTTAAGTGAATTATTGTAACTATTATCTTTCTCTAATATATAAAATTCTCTTGTCAGTTTTTGTTACCAGACTCCTCCGAAACGGCTCGACCGCTTGTTATGAAATTTTCTGCGTATGTTCGGTCGGTCCGAGAGTAGGTCGTAAGCTATTTTTATATCCCTAATGGCAAAACAACGTTTGTTGCACCAGCTAGTTTTCATATAAAAAAACACCTCAATTAAAAATAACAACTTTGTACCTACTCAAATTCAATATGCATGTCCTTGCTCTATTACTCATTACGTAATCCTTATAAAGTGTAATCCTAATCAAAGAATCAAATTGATATTTGAAAGTGAAAGTTTGTATGCAAACGCATGTGGGTACCTATGTGTGAGTAGGTATATCGATAAAATGAAATGTATTTGTTGTAAGTAGCAAAAGTGGCGTAAATTAGATGTAACTTCGTCAATGCTATACCTAAGTATTTTTGAATTACGTAACCGCTGAGATATTAAAAAATCTACTTCGGCATAACATTCTTGAAATTTACAAGTACAAATTTCATAAACACAGTTATTTTTGATACTACCCTAATTAGTAATTACTACTCAGTGTGTTTTGTATGTAAGCAGCACAAAAACAAAACCCATTAGTATCTGATGACGTCCATTGTCTTCGAACAGTACGTGTCGCGATCGAATCAGAAATGAGATACGCAAAAGAATGAAAAAGATCAACTGAGAAGTTGAAGGGGCAATTGACGCCATAGCTCGACTTAACTAAGCTAACTGGCGTCAATTGCCCCTTCATCATCAGTTCATCATCAGTTGATGATCATTGAGAACCCAAGGTACTGAAATGGTAGGCTATGCGAGGAAAACTGACAACATTAAACGAGTCACGGGGAGTCACTAATTTCAGACGCCATGAATTTGTGGTACCTATTTGGCGAGTAATTCAGGACCTTTAAAACCTTTATAGTTTTATAGACGCATTACCTTTATAAAATAGGTAAATAACATTTATATGGGTTATAAATAGCCTATTTGTATTATTATTGCAAATTTTTATTAATTTATTATTAGGTTGGGAGGAGTTTGACATTTAGGTCGACGGAAGGGTAACTTATTATTGTTTACCTCGTTTCACCTACTACTTTGCCTGCGATTATTTCAGTTTTTTCTTCTCGCTCAGTGTGGCTTTCAGATGATTTTTCCTTACGCACCGCTTTTCATCCTCGGACATCTCTAGTTGAGACGCAGCCTAAGTCAAATCTGGTAGTCTGTTCACTGCTTTAAGACTTCGGCCCTGACTTATGAGTTCCATGGCTAATTGCTTAGGAAAAAATTAAAAAGGTTGGCGATCACATCTATTAGATAACATCGTAAATCTATTCGTCAAGCCATTATTCATAATCCAGCAGTGTGAATTATATCAAGATTTATATTTTTTGTTGAGAACGCAACCTTGTATCACAAAACATAACTTTTAAATGATTTATTCGGCTAATCTTGCCTGTAGCTAAACAATACAAAAGGAATAACCGATAAAATCAATAACTACGTGGTATTGATCATAAATAATTGTAATGTGTTGCGTAATTATCCTCGGTGGTCAAAGGTTGGGGAGTCAATTGCTTTGTGTGCCAATTAAAATCTGCTAAATGTAGATTAAATTTATTAGTTGAGAAGATATCTCATAAAGATTATTGTTTCAATTACGGGAACACTTGTAGCTTGTAACAGGCATTCCATAAATAGAAGTGTACTATACACTGAATTAGTTTTAAAATACACCTATGGTAGAGTTTTCCATTTTGTTTAATTAATGAGCTAAAACTGTTATTTACGTGATTTAAGTGACCTGTACAAAACTATAAAGAAAATTAGGTTCAAATTTAAACTACATGTATTTTGGGGTCTTCAATTGGATTAAAGATATCAGATAAATAAACAGCAACGATGCAATTACTTATCGAAGGAAGCGCGCTATTAAACGTGTTAGAAGTTAGGCTACATAACTTTTCAATTGGGCGGTTACCATAAAATCAGGTCAAGTTAATTAACTAAGAAATACATAAAATCTTTAAATGGCCCTGTGAGTGAAACTGAGACCTCAATCTCAAATGTCATAGGGGGGCAAAATCTTCTATGACTTGTAGATAATGTCTCCCTAAAAATTACATATTTCAACAGTGGAACTTAGTATGGATGCTTTCAGAATTTTCTGATTTCATACAAGTAGATCCAATTTCACCTTAGAGTTTTTTGGTCCCCAAAATTTCTTAACAATTATTTATTTTAACAAATCATCATTGCCGAACTTGGTTCATTAAACAGATCCACTACAATAGAATCGAAGATATTAAGATACTTACTTCTAGATTAAAAGAAGACTTCGATAAAAAATATTTGTTTCTCTGTCTTAGAATTCACCTTCAGGTCAAGGCCAGACTATGTGTCGTCACGTGAAGCTCAGTTCAGATGAGTAGGCAAACAAATGGTATTGGAGTCTGTGTTCAGTTTGAGAGCTCTCGCCGCATGCCTCGAGCGCTTTTCTTCATATTCATGTCCGTTACTGTGACAGACACTTTTCTTTTGGTTTTTTCGTGATTCAAGCTGCTTTTATATTTTTCACTTCCTCGTGGCTTCAAAAGCTATATGTATCTAGTTTTTTTTATAACAAAGAATGGCGATGTTTTATTGAAAAATCAATGAAAATTTATTCGTTACTTCTAAGGAAACGCATAGTTGTTTCTCATTGTACATTATATACCGGCTTATACTATAGGTTGACGAAGACAAAACCACATTTCAACTGAAAGATAAAACATTGCATGGTATTGAAAGATAGATCCAAATCGGTGTAAACATTGGAATTCAATTGTCTAACAAGCTGATATTGTCATCAGGACTAAATCGCATTTAATTACAATCAGGTGACAGCGCCGCAGGTGATTACTATTTATTTACTTGCATTTGATAATAACTACATGCTATAGAGGTACGGTATCCTGTGACAAACTGGGTAAGTTCACAATGGACCATCATTATTTTAAAGTCTCTTTTTGCACACCTGCTTCTGTCGCCAGTAATTTTATATCGTCTTTGCAATACAGTGTCTCTACCCTGTATAAGTTGATAGCGTATGACTAAGGGGTTTTTACACAACACACATCCAAAAAGCCACTTTAATGTTTATCTTCTTTATTAATGTAGCGACGAATCTATTTTTATAGTTCTGAATCTCTTACAAAACAATATTTTGCGATAATCCAGTATTAGAGAATAATAATAATAATAATAGGCAGGGACCGGTTGTGCTTAGCACCTCTGACCGGGAGTCCGTATGGAAGGAGAAGGAGCTGCACGGGCGCTTTTTTAAGGCTCTTCATGAGCCCCACGTGGATAAAAAAGCGTCCGTGCAGTGGCTGCGTTTCGGTGACCTCTTTGGGGAACCGAGGGTTTTGTCTGTGCAATACAGGATCAGGTGGTTAAGACGCGGAACTACCGAAAGTACATTCTGAAGGATGGCACTCAAGACATTTGTCGAGCTTGTCGCCATCCCGGTGAGTCACTCAGACATGTGCTTTCGGGGTGTTCTGCGCTTGCCAACACTGAGTATTTGCACAGGCACAACCAAGCAGCCAAAATCCTACACCAAGAGCTTGCTCTGAAGTACGGACTCTTGGATGAGAGGGTGGCCTATTATAGGTACACACCGGTTCCTGTCCTCGAGCGCGGCGGCGTCCGACTCTATTGGGACCGGTCGATCATCACGGACAGGACTATCTTGGCTAACAAGCCTGATATCGTGGTGATGGACCGGGCACAGTCGCGGGTGTTTTTAGTGGACATCACGATCCCGTATGACGAGAACCTCGTGAGAGCTGAGACGGAGAAAAAACGAAAGTATCTGGATCTCGCTCACGAGGTTTCCGCCATGTGGCACGTGGAGTCCACTGAAATCATCCCAATCGTGATATCTGCCAACGGTTTAATACCAGTCAGCCTCGCTCACCATCTGCGGCGGCTGGGTTTCCGTGGCAGTTCACTTGCGGCCAAGATGCAGAGGGCGGTGGTGCTCGACTCGGCTAGGATAGTCCGTCGGTTTCTTAGCCTGTCGCCCTGACCCCCGGCCGTTTGGTCTCCCCTGCCGGGGTGTAGTCCTCCGCCCGGCACATATATGTATGTGTGTAACGTTTATGTAAGTTTATAAAATTTTTTGCGTATTTAAGTAAGTTTATTATATGTCTTTGGTTTTTTTTTTTTTTTTTATATGTATTTATCATGTGCCGGGTGTGAGAGTTAAATTCAATATGTAAATAATAATAAAAAACTTTATTTGGGTTAGAAAATGGAATGGAGAACTGATCATTTATTGCGACATAAGTACCAAGTATCTTTTCGTTCTTTACAGATTTCTTCTCATTAGAAAACACTATTTGATGCAGCTCCTCTTCACCAGCAAACGCCACTTCCCCCTGCTTTTTGAGTACGTACCTATAAGAAGGTTGTTTTATAATAAGAGACAGTTGAAAATGTTAAGAATACAGATTTGCATTCAGAAATGTGACTATGGCTTTATGGAAATCATTGGCTGTACTAAATTTAGTCAAAGCCCGCGAGTTTAGAATTTTGAAAGCTCTTAACAAAGCAATTACGAAATTCAATAGTTGCTAATAAATAAAGGATTTAATTGTACTACAATTGAATACCAAAATAGTTCTCGTGTTAGGCTATTACTTTGGGATATGAATGCACATATTAAAAGCGCAATACATAATTGTTTCTAATAGCCAAAACAATCACAGACCAATGACTATTATAAAATTATGAAAGCTCGAATGATTGTTATGCCTTCACACTACAATTAGGCATTGAAAGACGTCTACTATATTGTATCTAAATTCTAAAGTCCTCGCATATCTAGTTGTGGTCAGAATTTTTTTCTTGTTCATTAAATATGTCCACGAAAACTCAAGCTTTGTACAGAAGTTGCCTATAATGGAAGCTGGTGATATACCTAGTAGTCGTTTGAAATTCCCACGGGATCATGCGAGCGAAGCAAGGATGAGTCTACTTTAGAGAGGAGAGTCTAGTAGAGAAGAGTCTAAAATCTTGTACCTATGGGTATAAATATCTTTAGTAGAACTCGAAAACGGCTTTAACGATTTTGATAAATTTTTTACTTTAGATAAGGTTTTTCTTTGTAAGTTTACTTAAAATTATGTGCTTACATTTTACATAAAAACATGACTTTCTAAAATAACGACACCGAGCAAAACTTGTTCATCCAGATACTTTTGGCTAACATAAACTGTCATAAATATGAAGTAGTTACAGAAAGGACTTAACCTAATAGATAACCTAAGGTCCTAAGTATAATGTATTCACAGTGTAAACTTTTCTCCTTTGTAAAATCCTTTAAAATACTACTATTTTAAACATTTTTCGTAAAAAAACATAAACTTTCCATTAGAACTATCTAAAACGACGGGAGACACTTAAACAAAGTTTGCTGTAGTTGATATTGTAGCACCTTTATCAAACAATGGTTAGTTCTAAAGTAAATTTCTCGCGTCGGTCGCTTCCATTAAGTTGCCTACGCTTTACTCAACTTATGTTAAGAGATAGCGAAATTATGAGCGAAAATCTGTTAAACCATAGTTTATGCGCTTCAAGAGACTATTGGGCTTATCGTCGTATAAAGAATGACCCTGAAATTCTTATCGTATTTTAACAAATAAAATAAACCGGGTACGACGAATTTATTGAAGAACATTTTTAAACTGTATTTGAGTTTGGAGTAAAATATTTTTCATAAGAAAGCTCACAAGAGTTTCAACATCCTTCAACCAAAAACATCACAAAGGAAAATATGTTTACAATCACAAACATATTTTGGTATATTTAGCTCGTAGCTAAAATTTGCTCACACGCCGGAACTCTCTTGCTCTTTCGTACATGTATAGTATTAATGGATACAATATAAACTCCCTACTAACGGAAACGTAAACCGATCGGTCTCAAAATGTGCATAAGTCGACATCAAAATCGAGACAACTTTATTGAACTATATCTAAATTAAAAACTACATACTTATCTAAAATAAAAACTACAAATTAAACTAAAATGTTAAAACAAATTAATCTAGTAGACCGCTGTCAGAGGGAATTGTTCCCAAAATGCTAGCCCCGTTGCCTCGTTGTATCGCGATACGAATTCGCTGGGCAAAGTAGAGGCCAGCATTTTGGTCACGCATTGCATCGACCAGGCGTAAAGAAATTTCTTTAAAAACTTTTTTTGCTCCCGGTCCCCACGGTCCCATAGTTTCGACCCCAATAGGCTCAAATATGTACCCACTGTCTAGGGATACATATTTGCGCCTTTTGAGGTTTTCAGCGGATTCAGCCGCTGCACCAGCCCTAACTTTGGTTCCAGGAAGATGGGACGGTGCAAGTGTGTCAACACAAGTCGCATCCCACACTAAAGGCCTTCCCATCTTACATGGAATCAGGGTCATTCCGTCCTGTCTCTTACCATCGCTACGCACTAGACCGCTCGGTTCAAGAACGGCCGCACAGTTAGCGGTGGTAAGGGCACGGCGGATGATATCGTTAAGGCTGGCGTGTCGGGGAATCCTACCTGCGCTCCTCGCACAGGAAAGACCGTGGTGACCGAGTTGGTCGACGACAACACCACAGTGACAGCGGTGT
Source organism: Coenonympha arcania (assembly GCA_036785405.1). Taxonomy (NCBI): domain Eukaryota; kingdom Metazoa; phylum Arthropoda; class Insecta; order Lepidoptera; family Nymphalidae; genus Coenonympha; species Coenonympha arcania. Next base: position 1,315,079 of record CM072063.1, on the reverse strand, counting down.
GGTGCACAACAAGATGCGCCCAAACGAAGGGCGACGCCTATCCGAAAAGTGGACGAATCAATAAGCGTGCCAGTGTTGGGAGAAGGGAGAGCCCGCAACCACAAACCAGATTCCCACTGGGCAACGGCTAAGAGACGAGCACGATCTGCAGAGCTTGAGCACGTATTTATGAGACGGTTCCGTACTTGCTCACAGATCGGCCCATCCCACAGCCGCTGAGAAGATGGAATTGTTGGGAAGTCTGAGTTTGGGCATGCCGCTCTCCAAGCGTCCCTGGCTTCGTTCATATAGCTTATTTCTGATGTTTCTGGACAATTCGAAAGAATTTTATTTATTAAGACTTCGTTGCTATGAATCGAAGACAGAAACGCAGGGAGAGCAACACTAGAGGCGGAGCGTATCCCTAAACCTCCAAAACGTACAGGTAAAGAAGCCTGTAACCACTCTCGATCACTTAAATTTACATTTAAAATTAAAGCCAAAATGTTTTTTATTATGTTGTCTAAATTAAGTAATAAGTCAGTATGCTTCCACAACTGACAGCATCTGACTAAATAAGTAAATTTTGGAACAAAAAGACAAAAACGAACGATTGTAAAAGCCATGTGAATATTAATTTTGGTTAGGCGATCCGAAACTTGTTGAAAATTTTGAATTTTTCCATCAATGAAAGAAGGGAATGATTCATTCAGGACAGGTGAGCCCAATAATTGGAGAGTTCTTTTGTTTATAATTTTTATATTAGGAGCTAAAGTGTTAAATTTTTGTATGATTAAATCTTTTTCCGGGTGTATATCAGGAATCATAAGTTCACATTTTGAAAAATTTTAATCTAAACCAATTTTTTTGAATTCTGATATCAAAAATTGTAGGTCACTGTATAAGCTACTAGCGTCACCACCTAAAGTCCCATTATCCAAATACCAAACATTAAGTTTTGATTTAAGGCGTTGGATGATTGGGTGAATTGCTAATGAAAATAGAGCAGGGCCAAGAGGGTCACCTTGTTGACAACCTACAGCGGAAATAATTTCATTGCCACGAAAAGTTAATTTAGAAGATGAACCATAACATTGCCAAAGGAAGCTAAATACATTTGGAATTTTGCTCTTGACTTGTGTTAGTAGGGCGCCCCTGTCAACTGAATTGAAAGCATTTTTAACATCCACCTTCAGCAGCAGATCTTTAAAATTTTGAGACAAAAAAGATCTGACTGAATGGACGGCGGCTTCACAGCCACCTCGCGAACCAAAACCTAATTGCAATGGTTGAAACAGGTTAGTTAGAACCGGTGCAACCTTCTTGCAACATATTTTAGCCGCAAGGCGCCGATATGTCATTCCAACGGCAATCGGTCTTATACCACCGTCCTTTTTTTTTAAAGCGCATAAATTGGCGCCATATAGAATATTAATGATGTCATTGTTTACCCGCCCTGAAAGCATTAGATTAATCAAAGCTGTCAGGTCCTTCAGTAGAGTCTCGCCGGCTTCGCCACTTGTACCAGACAACAAATCCTTTAGATGTTGTGGTGTCAAGGCATCTAAACCACCGGCGGACCCATTTTGGAAAGACGTGACGGCCGCTGAAATCTCCAATGCTGTCACCTCAATGACTTCATCACTATCCAACGGCGCTGCAGGCAATGTTAGGTCTGTTGCTGCAGATGGATGTTTCTCCTCTAGGATCGAGAGAGTTTCCAGGCTCACTGGCGCCATTGTATCACTGGAAAAGAGGATACGTGCTGCACCTTTTATGTCACCATCACTGAGTCTGTTTTCCACTAGCCTATAGAGAGCAGACTCAGAAGATTGCCTTGTATTAATAAATTTTGAATTTTTTTTGTAGTCCAAGAAATTATTCGAAAAAGAAGATACCCCTTCGGGTGCCCTGTATTTAACACAATTTTCTTTTATAAGAGTTGTTAAAGATTTTTTATTGTCTGGGTAAACGTGAAGTACGGCACTCGGAAAGAAAAGTAAATGTTCCCAGGATCGCTTTGTGTTGTTTGTCACCACAGCTTTGATGGCGTGTGACAAAGCTGCGGCAACTGAAATACGAGCACCTCTGGGGATACGCTTGACGACCGGCTTAGTTGATTTCAGTATCGTTAATAGCTCCCAGAAGTGACGAGAAGGCAGGGGTGCGTCATCTGTATCCAATACCCCACCAGGATTAGGATCTGGCGAGGTATTGGGGATTTGAATTGTTTTATGGCATTTACCTTTATGTATTTTTAAACCTCTCTCACCTTTAAAAAAGCGTTCCTGGGAACATTCTAAGCATCGCACCTTATCCTCCTGAGACACAATCGCTTGATTGGCTTCGTCCACTTGAGCGCACCTTGTCGCCCCAATGAAATTTTTACTACTAGACTGCATATATTTTAAAAGAAAATAACATATTATAAATAGGTATAAAAACAAACAAAGTGAAAATAAAAGCATAAAAAGTCCACAAGCGTTGATTGCACCCTTTCAACTTCGGAGGAAAGCTGCAACTTCGGATTCGAAGTCAACTCACAACCAGAAGACAACCTCGCAGCTGTAGGAGGAAATGTATCCTCCAGCCATTCTAGTGTAGGGCCCAGTGGAGGCCCATACCTTCCGATCCAATACACGTAAAAGAGCCACTGAGTATGAAATTTTTATCAATCACTTAATATCACAATTTACTCCTTTATAATAAGGCACATTTCAGCGACCTTACATTGGTTTAAATATTAAATAAAAAAGTAGTAGTTAATTAGTATAATTTGTAGTTTTTATTTTAGATAAGTATGTAGTTTTTAATTTAGATATAGTTTAATTTTATACCTAGTTTTAATTTTTAATTTAAGCTTATTTTTTTTTAATTATTATGTAATGTTATTGTATTTTTAACGTCGAAATAGAACTATAGTTTAATAATTAATAAAGACAGACTTTATTGAAACTTGGTGCTTACCGTTTTGGTCTCCAAATCGAAGTGTTTGAAATCTTAATTCCATTCACGTACCTTTGAATTTTTGAAGTGCATTTGTGACAACTAAATATGTATTTTCTAGCACTTTCAAGGAGAAATGCATATAAAAGAGAAAACTGCTGGCCTGAGATTAATGTACAATATAATTATCTCTTGGGTGGGTTTTCTTAGATTCACACTTGACCAATAAATAAATATCAGGACATTACACACATCTCAAAGTAAGCGATAGATTGTGTTATGGGTACCAGATAACTGATAACTGATAAATACATATACATACATATTAATGTACATAAATATAAGATATCGAAATACACCTAGACAGTGTAAAAAATTCATGCTCATCACATAAAAATTTACCAGAAGTGGGAGTCGAACCCACGACCTCCGACGCAGACGGCATGGTTCGCTACCGCTATACGCCATTCGGTCGTCAACTGGGAACTGTAGCCAGAGTAGTTGGCTTCTAATGGAAGACCAGCCAGTAATGAAGTAAGAAGACAAGCAGATGCAGATGTGAAATGAAACTTTCCGCATGTTAGGATTCAATGAATGGAACGGATTCAAAGACCAAAGATTGAAATTATTTCTCACATGTGTAACAGCCGCAGTAATACGGACGTCGACCCTGACCTATTTATACGTCTATGAAAAAGCCTTGAAACTTTCTTTGACTATTTCTAGCCACATGCTGATTTAATTTAACATTTTCTGAAAAATATAACTGAAAAATATTTAGATCTAAAAGTGGAAACAAGTTATTTGAAATAAAAAAAAAATAATTTCTAAATATATTTACCTGTATTTTTGACCTAGTAGATTATGGTTTTATAAAATTTCTAAGGGAAAGGTAGCGTCTGTCACAGTGTAGAGTCTTATTTCCAATATCCAAGCAAACTTATGTTTTTAGATAAAAATACAAGTTACTTTTTTATCTATTTGCTTAAAATTTACTTTAATATTTTCCACTAGAATAGAGAGTACAATGAAATTTTGATCGAATATGAAAACTTTATTCAACATTTAGAATTGTGGCTAATTGTGCTAAACCACACAGGAAATGAAAGGTGAATATGGATTTATTGAAAAAAACATACGCACTTGATACTACGCAAAGTATCTACCTTACATGAGAAAATCATTGAACCAAAGAAGAAAATAATACATATTTATCTACAATTTTACATGATTGAAAAAAAATAGCTGAGTTAATATGCAAATAATAGATCAAGTTCTTTTCTATTCAACTGCTGCAGCTGTTTCCCACGAAGGAAGGGACGCGGAGATCGAAGGCTAGGGAGACGGTATCTCCAACGCATCGCCTCCTGAGGCGTCAGAGTTCCGGCAACATGTCCTATTGTTAATACAAAACTATCCTTTTTCGACCTTACAAGGGAATCTTTAAAGTCCTTTTTCGAAAGGTCCTTGTCAACACCCTGGTGGCAATGCCACGGCGTCCCTCGCAATATAAGGCCATATCATGCCACCTATACGAATACTACTAACAGTGTAAAGTGCCCACAGAAGTACATGTGCCTTATTAACATATACTTTAGGATTTGAATCAGGGACTTCTTTAACTATATTTCATTGTTAAACCTCCTGTTGCGCTAACAGGTTCTCTGAAGCCTAACGAGTCAAAGGCCAAATCCGTGTATTCAAATGAAATATTATTAGACACAAAAATGGTGTTAACTGATAAAATCGCCGGCAAACATATTGCATCAGGGTTCAATGAAAACGTCGTAAACAGTTTGTAAAACTAGTGAATTCTCTCAGAGTCTCATGTAAGTAAAATAGTTAACATTTTTGTGATCTTATGAAACATGAGATGTTGATAAATCGTTCACAGAAAAGTATTAAAGGATAGATAAACTCTTTAATGGTTTTGTAAAAATCTAATTTCATCTAATGCAGAACGCTATCTGACATACTCACATACGATCAGTTTATTAGTGATTTTTTTGTTATGTGTTTATTATTGAATATATTATTTATTACTTGAATTTTACAATGCGTAATATTGTTAATATAAATATTGTGTAATGAAAACTAATACATAAATATTGCAAATTTATAATTCCAAAATGTACACTGTTTTTTTGCAAATTAAGAAATTAATTTTAATAAAAATAGGTTCTCTGATGCCAAGCTAAGGGGAAAAGCATTCAAAATAAAACAATAGACATCCATGAAACAAGAGGGTACGTTGAACGGCTCTTTAGTAACTATTTAATTCAATTGAAGAGGACACTAATGATGTTTATGCCATAACCATAACCTTCATAACGGTGTAATATGATCATGGATGCACTGCACTCGCGTTAGCTACCGGTTGTATGAGTAGAGATATCTACAGTGAGTATTTTTGATACAAAAACAATTTCATATTTATGAATTAAAACATACTAATACTTGTTTTATATTCAATATTGATAACATCCCTAACAATTTTGTAAAAACTCTGAGTCTATGAATATGGGGTCAAGACTAATCTGGTACGAGCCTTCGGCTGAACCAATTACCGCTGGCAAAGATAAATTGTCAAGAGATGCGTTCCAGCTCGATGCGGTGTAGCGACTGTAGTTATAAGTACACGCCTTCCTAGTTAATAATTAATAGGATAACAATAACATACGTGGAATCATCATTTTAAGCTACCATCAAAATAACTTGCAATCATGTATCTACTGGAAGAAATGCAACTTGTTACTGCTATTGGTTTAAAGATTTTCTTTCTGTGCATTTTACCAAAAACGCTTTGATTATATTCGAACCAAACTGCACAGCCAATCGAAATCCATATCCACGAAAACACTGCAACGTGCTACAGAAAGCACAAACAAAATAATTAACTAAAACTAGACGAGATTGAAAACATAAGGTTCACGACATAAAAAGTTAGCGTTATTGGGTCCAACCAACCCAAAGCTGCACTCACACTGTAGCGATTTTCGAGAGGGGAACGATTTCCTTATTACATCGCTCGGATGGGTTCCCAGAGGTCGTTTCCACTACGGAAACCCAGTTTACACTACCATATACAGATTATTTATTTTCTATTTTTCCAGAATGTCCACTGGCCTTACTTCAAGCTTCAATCAGTGCTAACACCCGAAAAGTCATAGGTTTAATCTCACCCATTTGGATACTTACATACCGACTTTCCTTATAAGATTATAATCAATCACGTTAAATATGGCCAACCGTCAAAAATAGATTTGCCCCACATTCTCCAAACGATATCTATAATATGAACTCTTGATATTTTTAGCATTTTCAGACAATGAAGCCTCTAAAGGTCAAATAAAAACTCTCCTATCTCTTTCAGCGTAAAACGGTAGGTACAGTACTAAATATACAGATTCTAAAACCGAATCACTATAACCAACGTGTTCCCTTTTAAGGCTTTAAAAAGGATTTTCTTGACAAGAAGAAGTTTGTAACGTTTATTGGATTTTATCGGATAGTGTAAATGGATAGTAACCATCTGGTTGCGTTCACGCAATTGCAGAGCTAGTTACATGTTACACTAACTGCCTCAATAACCTCTACATAGATCCGTTCCTTGACTTTGCCCTTGTTTTATTTTGTCAGTCTCTTGCTTTGAAATGGTTTGTTGTATTTTGTTTTTGATCTTTTGTAACTAGATTTAGCTAAAGATCAAATTGGTTTAGGTTTATTCACAACAACATACAGGGAAACTATCGTAGAAGAAATAGGTTCTTTTTTTATTAAAACCATTTTAATTACAATTTTTATGAGAATGAAAACCATTTTAGAACTCACGCTTGACCAAAAAATTAAATATGCGAAAATTCCATTGTATCGGAAAAAATCCTGATAGCGGATGTTAGAAAATTTTAATTGCATACTATTTGTCCATTAAATGGATATGAGCCTTTTAAAATGTAAAACTAATTCATCAAAAAGTCTATATCTCTCCAGATTCCTCAGAGATTTTCCCTGTAAAAGTAGCTCAAAATTTGATTTTGTGCCTGGTAAAAACCCTTGAACCCTAAAATGGGATGTTTTATTTCTTGGACGCAATATAACAAAGTTATCTCATATCTGCACTACAGCGCCTTACCGAGAGAACAAAGTTGTGTCATACTTTCAAACTTCCCAACTTTGAACTTCCTTAGGACAAAATTCTGTTTAAGTATGCATGAACAATTCCACTTCTCTTATGATCTTGATAGGTTTATGACTGGATCGTATCTTTCCTTAATCTGCTTCTATATGACCTGTTCTGTAAGATCTAGTTCGTAATGTTTCTATTCATATTTGTAGAGAAGAAGGAAGGAATTGATAGATAGGATGACGAAATCCGTATTAGATCCTCTGCATTGATTTATAAATAGGTCATCGCTCACGATAATATTTACTGTGTATAAATATGTGCCTTTTTCTGTAGACGATAAGTATAATTACTTACGTTAACAGCTAAATCCTATAATGATCGGCCTGCAATTGCTTGATTAATAAAACAGTTAGTACACGACAGTAGCATACCAATAAAATAGTTAAAGTGGTTTCAGTTTTTGTGACTTGGCTTGAGGTGTGCGAGAATTCGTAATTGATCCATGCTCAATCAAGTGACAACATTTTTTCTTTGAAATATTTTAAAGATTTAGTTTTTTATCATAGTGAAAATAATCTGTACATCTTGGAAAATGGTCGACTGTCTGATCTATGAACCATTGCTGAAACCATTGCTGGATCGGTCTGTACAATAGACATTTACACATAACCCGCCGAACCACGCTTAAAAAAGTCACCAATAAAATTTTTTGTTTTGACACTAACGGCGTCAGTAGTAAGCAGACCGCTGTATTGTTAAGGACTGCGGCCTATGCCGCAAATCACAATACTAGTTATTAGCCATCACGTACGTTTCTACGGGGACGGTTCCCCGTCCAGGGGGTCTTCTCCGACGACCGAAGTCCGTCGGCGGTACGGTCCTCGAGGCTTGGCGGCCTTGCCCAGGCTTGTCCCCACAGGCAGCTTCACTGCCTGGCGTCGGCCTTTGAGGTATGGGTGTCGGATTTGGTTGCTGGAGATTGGTCGCACGCGTCGTCCTCATCGTCATCACCATAGAAGCCACTGTTGGGAGGCACCGTTGATTGAGGGAGTAGGAGTGGACGGTTTTCGCCATATTATCGTATATTAGCGGGAAATTTGACAGATGGCGCTACTTTTTTCTTGTATGAAGGTTTACGTAAAATATTCAGATGGGCTCAACAGTTATTGCACATCACCTTGCTCTGTGGGCTAATATCGGTGAGCTGCGCCTAAATTTACCGACTTCCTCTTACGATGTGGGCCCATCAGCTGAAAAAGGAAACTGTTGTTTGAACTTGTGTGAAAAAAGCTGTTTTGAAAATTCAAGCACTAAGCGGGGGAAATAGGAGGCACCTGAAATCGAAGCCTCTAGTTTTGTTGTTGTTGTTATTATAAAAGCAAAACGTTTTTTTACAAATTTCTTTCTGATAATGAGAGTCCCATATCTAACCTTATTTTTAATCCAACCCGGGAATCAAACATGCTAACCGGACAGAGGAAAACTACCGGCTAACAACATATGAGTCACTCATAATTAGTAGTTCACCATATTACTCTCCCGTCAGCAGTAGTTCGCTGGTGCCTAAATGTTCTATTACAAAGTTTCACCTTTGTTAATGGTGTCAAACTAGAGCGGTAATGCATCCGAGAAAGTTTAACGACGACGTTCAAAGGCTACTTCATACTAGATTAGAGATTACGCTAAACGCAAACCTTTCCTTGTAATACTTAACTATACTTCGATAAAAATCTTCTTCAATAGAGAAATATTACATTGAAAGAATCGGAAAGTGTGAGTTCTACTTGCTCACCCAGGACTCCGTACAAATTTATAGGTAGGTTTTTATTGTGCTGAGTTTCTTTCCGGTTCTTCTCGGTGCAAAATTGCTTTCTTATTGCGCGGTGTGGCAGTGGTCTGACATTTTATAAGTTTCTGTAATTTAGGCCTACGTGGAACAATTCCGGCTGAGTGGTGAGCGGATCGGAGTGGTGAGCATTCCGGCTCACCACTCCGATCTTCTTGCATCTTTTAGCAACGTCCTAGTCGATGGCATCCTGGTATCAGAATCCTGGCTAAAACCCTCCCTTCCTTCGTCTCTCTATGATCTTCCTGAATTCACGCTAATACGCAACGACCGTACCGGTAAGGGTGGTGGTGGTGTGTGCATTTTTCTAAGGGATAACTTAACTTTTAATGTACTTAGACAGTCTCCCAATATGTATTCCGGTGACCTTGAATACCTCTTTGTTGAAATTACTTTTCACCATTGTAAATTACTTCTCGGTGTTGCGTATAGCCCTTCTCTCAATATAAATTATTTTGACACCTTTGAATCTCTCCTTGAAGATCTATGCCCTACCTATGAACATGTAGTTGTTATGGGGGATTTTAATACCTGCCTCATCAAGAATAATTCAAGATCCAATAAATTAGAATCCTTAGTTTCTTCTTTTAATCTCTCCCTTCTCCCTTTGTCTGCTACACACTTCGCTCCTAACTCTGAGCCTTCCCTTTTGGACCTTATTATGGTTTCAAAAACGGAGAAAGTTATGAGCCATGGCCAACTAAATGCTCCTTTTTCTTATCACGATCTTGTCTTTTTACAATACAATTTCGCTGTTCCTAGACGCAGAGGCAAGACCGTTTTGCGACGTAACCTAAAGGGCATTGATGTGCAAGCTCTCCACACAGACGTATCTTTGATCGATTGGTCCCCACTTTACGGAGCATCCTCAGTTGACGACAAGGTAGGAATTTTAAATACGACCCTTACTCGATTATTTGAATCACACGCTCCTGCTCGTCCTGTAAGGGTCAAGCATTTACCTGCACCGTGGTTGACAGCGGAGATAAAATCAGTAATGTCAAAACGTAACAAAGCCAAAAGAATATGTAAAAAGGACCCTAGCGAAATTAATATTGCTGCTTTTAAAAGTCTGCGGAACCGCTGCAATAAGATGTGTAGGGATGCGAAACGCCGATATATACATTCCTCTATTGAGCACTTCACTTCACGACGTCAGAACGTGTGGGGTTTTCTTAAATTGCTGGGTGTGGGTAAACCATCACAATCTCTTAGTCAGTCGGTTGACTTGAACTCTCTTAACAAACATTTCTCTACTCCTCCGGTCACTATTGCTGACGGTAATAAAAACTCTCTGCTTCTCAAATTGTCCCAGGTAGCCCCACCTACTAGCGAATCCTTTGTCTTCGATCTTATCTCTGAGGGTGACGTTAAGAAAGGTATCCTATCCATATCTTCTAAAGCTGTGGGTGTCGATGGTATTAGTCGTGACATGCTTTTACTTATTATTGACTATATAGTGCCAATTATTGCCCACATTCTTAATTTCTCCTTATCTTCCAACACATTTCCTAGCATGTGGAAAATGGCCAACGTTATCCCTTTACCAAAAACCAGTAACCCGTCTACTTTTTCGCAATACCGCCCGATCTCTATCTTACCTATCCTTTCTAAAGTGCTGGAAAACATAGTTTTTAAGCAAATGTCCTTCTATTTATCTCACAATAATCTTCTCAGTCCTCTTCAGTCTGGTTTCCGTCCTTCACATAGTACCGTTACTGCTTTGCTCAAAGTTACTGATGATATCCGGTTTGCTATGGATAACAAGGAGCTTACTGTACTCGTACTTCTTGATTTCAGTAATGCTTTTAACTCAGTAGACTTCGATGTAATGCTCGCTATCCTCCGCTCGATTAACGTCTCTCCTCCCGTGATAGATTGGTTCATGTCATATCTTCGTGGTCGCCAGCAGAGAATCTGCACTGATGAAGTTTCTTCAGACTGGGCTGATCTTACTGCTGGTGTTCCTTAAGGCGGCGTACTCTCCCCTTTGTTATTTTCTATTTTTATAAATGAAATCACAAAAGTAATTGCTTCTCGCTACCATCTTTATGCAGACGACTTGCAGCTGTACAGGCACGCAGCATTAAATGACCTTGCCTCCGCTATAGAAGTAATTAATACTGACCTAGATGAAATAAAGTCCTGGGCAGATTCTTTTGGTCTGCTCGTCAATCCAAAAAAATCTAAGGCTATCATAATTGGCAGCAGTAGGATGCGCAACAAAGTTAATTTCAATCTCTTGCCTCCTATAATCTATGATAGTGTTCCCATACCACTAACCGACAAGGCAAAAAATTTGGGCTTGATAATCGACTGTAACATGTCGTGGTCAGCTCACATCAATGACATCAGTAGAAAATTACACTATTCGCTCCATTCCCTTAAAAGGCTCCAGAACTTCTTGCCTCTGCCTACTAAGATAATGCTCGCTCAGTCTCTTCTCCTTCCTCTCATCGACTATGCTGATGTTTGCTACTTAGATGCCACAGAGGAGCTACTCGACAAACTTGAACGACTTCAGAATTTGTGCATCCGCTTTATTTTCGGATTGCGCAAATTCGACCATATTTCCGTTTTCCGACGTCAACTTAAGTGGCTCCCAATTCGCTTTCGCCGGAATGTTCACTTACTCACTCTTCTCTTTAAAATTTTTAAGTCTTCTACCCCACTGTACATACGGGAACGCTTTCAGATCGCTCCTCCCAGAGGCAGACCTCTACGTTCCTGTGTGGTACAGAGGGCTCTCGATGTACCACATTATAACACGATCTTTGCTGCAAAATCATTTGCTGTCCAAGCTACGCGGCTCTGGAACTCCCTCCCGGAGAGTATTCTTCGGGACAACCCTTCACTGGGAGTTTTTAGATCTCGGCTGAAACAGCACTATCTTTCTTCTTAATTCTTCATTTATATATTTTATCATTCGTACATTTCTGTTTTTATTTTATTTTTTTGTATATATGTATTTTAGTTATTTATTATTTATATAGATATATATTTTTGTATTTTAAGTATATATATATATATATTATGTTTTGTATATATATTATATACTTTTATAATATTTATGCATAATATTTAGTTCTCTTTGTATCTTTCTCGTGTTCTGTACCTACTTCGCATATCTTGTATAATTGTTTCCACACCCGGGGCATCTGGAAGAGATCCTCATTTGTAGTGATAAGATGTCCTTGTGCATGTCTTCTCTATGTTTGTGTTTTTTTTTTTTGTATCTATGTTATATGTACAGAATAAATAAATAAATAAATGAACAATAAGCTTTTTGATTTATATTTTTTTATTTATAAATTAAACAATATTTTTATGACTTAATTACAAATGTAGTTAGTTGTAGAGCTCCCAAAGTCATTTCAATAGTTTAAGTACGTTCAAAGCCTTTTCAATGGTTCCTGATTTTATTTCTTCGCCATGCGTTTTAGAACTGTGAAATGATATGTGAAAAGCCTTTAGAGTTTAGAGTAACATAATTATGCGAATATGTTCACGAGTGCAAATTACCGCATTAGCTTTATAATTAGTTATATGCAAATGCCCAAAGGTTAATTATTTAACACTGTAAACAACTGTACACTTTACCCTCTGTAATTGCTTTACTAAGGCAAACCAAGATTTAGTCGTCTGTGCAATTTTGTTTGTGTTTGCGAATTAGCTAATTACATTTCTCACTAGACGAGCATCGTGAGAAAACTGCCATGCCTGCACGTTGTCCCGAATAAGGATAAAATTGTATTCAGCTTGACAATCCTTTTTTAGCCCGCATGGTTAGCTAGAGCAAAATCAATTTATATTCAGTAATAAATAATTAATATTGTCTGTGCATAAAAAATCTTCTTCCTTTAAAAATAAATTGGTTTCGTTAATAGTGCCAATTCTGTTTTGCAAAATCGCAAAAGTAACTTCTTACGCGTCTAAAAATAGTGCTATACTTTTCAAAATGCTCCAAATACAAAAGGATAACACTTTAGATGCGTCAAATTAGTTAATTTAAGATATTTTGCGCAACAGAATTGACACCAATATTAATAAAAAAAAATAACAGAATAGTATATTTTTAAGAGTCCTCCTTTTGAAAAGAGACCTGCAGGTATTATTTTGATTTAATATAAGCATGAACGCATACCTCGTAACATTATTCCTTATCCAAAATACATGACATAATAATACTTCGCGTGCCTAATTTTAAGCCGCAGGCCTCAAACCAAAATAAGACGAGGTGATTTAAATGTTTGTATGAGTAAATTCGAACGTGGTAGGATAAAGCCAAAGTAGGAACAGAATTTTGTTAATGGGAATACCTGCTCAAAATCTCAGTGTAAATTGGGTGTATTAAGATAAAAATAGTATTTACGACAGAAAAGTTAATAAAGATACATATAGAAAGCACAACTTTTATTCATTAAGTAAATGAAAATGAAAATCTTAATTTTCACCTAAGCCTGATAATTTACAAGCTCGTTTGAAAAGTCAAAACTCTACCGCTAAGTTTGAAAGCAGATTTGAACCGAGAATAACAAGAAACTCGGCATTTGCTATTTTCGAAAATGTAAATAGCAAATGTAAATTTTACATACAATTTTTCTTACACATAACATAATTTTAACCCTGAAAATGAGAATTTATTACATAACAGTAATCATATAATTATGATTACTGTTGTTATTATGGTTGTTTAATAAACATGTGTACTGTGTAGGTCCTAAATGACACGCCTAATTAAACTGGTACCTACAGCCACACTCATTATAAAAAAAATCATTCCATCAATTCGTTTTTATAGTAGGCATTTTTTGTTTTATTCTTCTCGTTATGCCCTTCAAAGTTGTCACCTAAACTGTTAAGCATGAGTGATTCCTATAGTTTTTACGACGTTTTTTATAACCGGGCGGATTGAATTTGGCTACGGTATAGGTTCGATTCCCTTGACAATAGTCAGCTGTCATGGCTGTCCTGCTTTTGGTGAAGCAAAACAATTGTAACTGGATTCCTTCACATCATTTGGGCCTAATTCGGTTCTCGAATTTATAAATCGCTGTGAAAACCCTTTATTCTGAGGTGAAAACATAGTCCGGAAATCTCCTTGCCTTATTTTTACTCAGACTACATTAATTGTTTATGCATGAATTAAAAATGTGTAATTTGATCCACGGTTCAATGCCGCTAGTAAGTAATGCACTCGAAGGTCATCAGGTTTGAAAATTGGTTGTAGATTTGATGTTATCTTGTAAGTTGCCACTTGCCGGTACTCAAGACTTAAAAATTTAACCCAAATCTTCTAAAAAAAGCGTTTATTTATTGAACCGATTTTCGTTTTGTACCTAACACCAGTTTCCATTTACAGTTTTCTCTGAAATTTTCTTTTAAATGAGTAAGAATAAATAAGTTTTTCAATTTGTCCAGCCTCATATAATAAACATTTATAAATCGAATAGCTCACTATCTAAGCGATCGTCTTGTAAATACATATCAGCATTTATTTTATTAAAAAAAGGAATTTCGTAAGTGGTTATCGGGAGGTGCAAAGTATTAATTTTCAAACTTATCGTCCATCATTATAATTATATGCTGTTCGCAATAATTGAATTGATCGATCCTATCGAATCGGTATTTATTTTGCAGATTGCTTCGAGCGATCTACCCACTCTGAATATCAATTTAAGTACTGAATATGTAACCTATCATAAGCATTGAATGCAATAGTGTCGTGACCATAATTAAGCCCGGGGAAATTTAATGAGAGTGTATTATATTTAAACATTATTATTTTTAAATATTATAATAGGCGCCTTTTATTCCTTGTCACAGTCCGACACAGTACATGTTTTGGTGTATAAGAATACAAGGTGTGCTTACCTTGTTATGATTTATTTATCATTGATGTATTGATTGAGGAATGGTAAATGAAATGAGAGATGAATTCTATGATTCATTACTATAATTATGTTTAATTCAACATTAAAAATAAATAATTAAAATTGGCACTGCTCAAATTACATGAACTACAAGCGGAAATGATATCGGAGCAACTTAATTACTAAGCGGTGAAAACTTAAGGCGCCTATATTAACATCCCACTATAAACATTATTAATTGATTATATTATCTACATATACAGTTGAGTGCCAGGAGGAACTTTACACAGGTGTTTATTGTGGTGTTTATTCCACACCAAACAAAACTAGACTTCCAGTCGTCTTAGGGTATCTTATACTAGACACATATCAGAGAAGGCGTTTTTTTAGGCTTTCAACAAAGAAAAGAACGCTATTTAATGTTTGTATATGGTGACTGAATGTAGGTCAAAGATAGCTATGAACTTATAATATTGTGTACGTCAATGGCCTATATCTCACCCTTCCCTGGTTGTCCAAACACACAACTTAACGAAAGTCGAACGTCTCGCGTAGTTTAAAATCAAGACTCATAATTGCTTTATTTGACCAGCCTATACTGTCATGACGATTGTCCTTATAGACAAAACAATACATCTGCTTTCACTGAGTCTTCTTAAAATGACTGCAGTAGTGTAGTGCGCGTAAATTTTAACTCGGGTAAGCCTTAACTATTAATAATTAATAGTAGTATTTTATTCCTTGTCACCGAAGCTAAAGATGTTTTGGCGTATAGTTTTAAGAATACAAGGTGTGCTGTGCTTATCTGGTAAATTGCTTCATTCGACCAGTCTATACTCAGAGGATTACCTTATAGACAAAACAATATTTGTCTATAAGGACAGAAGATTGTCCTTATAGACAAATTTTTTCACTGACTCTTCTGACTCCATAATAAAATTGAAAACGATTATCGTGACTTCAAAGCCATTGTTGCCACGTGCGTACAGCCGTACATGCCCCGTCAAGTACGTATCAATTATTATTAAGAAATAAAACTAGATCCGCAAAGCTTGCGCGAGAGTGAAAGCTTGACTATCACGACCGCAACATTTGATCCTAATTGTCATGCGTTCACATTGTCTATATTAATAACAATTAGTAACGTAACAGTATCATACGCCCATCCGCATTCTTATTTAAAGGAGGTTGAATAAAATTATTATTGACTGATTTTATTTGACCTGTCATCAAATTGCAATTATTATTACATTGTTAGTAGAGTTAGTATGGTTTATGTTTTTTATTATAATTGGTCATTGTTGTCATATTGTCTCGATGTTTTATGAGAGAATGTCACACGAAACCTGAAAGGAAAGCTCTTAATGACCCCGTTGTATTAGCAGTAAATAATAATTTTATTGATGTATGGTTGCCAGGACATTTAATTAAAACAGAGATTCATAAAAAACTCATGTTTTATAATTCTCACAATTTCAAAAAAAATGGTTCTATTTCGATAACTTTGCCAATATTTGTGCAAGGTTTGTTTATTAATGAATTTAAAATTCCCAAAATTTATTTTATGGTACGGCGTGCGACTTTTTCGCAGTATAAAAGAGTGCGGATCCACCTATTGCGACATTGAATAGGTATGCCTATTGCCTACGTAAAGTGAACACCTTTAACAAGATTGTCCGTAAATTGTATAAGACATTAATACCAAGAAAAAGTTCCATATGGAACATCCTCAGGAATTCCAATTTAAAAGGCATACCGTGAATTTAAAAAGAAGCCGTTAATAAAGAGTGATTGCCAACGCGCCTCATTTGTACGGCCTGGGGCCCTACTATGAAAACTCTACTCGATTTAAAAATACAAATTTTCCACTGAATGCAATGGAATCATATTTTGTAGTTGGTAAATGTCAAGTAAAAATAACGTAAAGTACTTAATATTGTATTCAAGATTACTGGATCGGGTGTTTCCAATTAGAGTGATTACAATATTTGTTTGCTGGTAGTTATACCGCCAATCCATTAACCTCCTCACATACAAATACTAAAGTTGTTAGCTTGCTTTGGTTTTTTTTTTCAAGTCTTTCTAAAATACAGATAAAAATAAAATATTGATTGATGTAGTTTTCATTATCCACAATTTTGTCTAGAAATAATAAAAGACATAAGCTTCTTTAACTATCGGTAGAGAGCTTATTTAAAGCGATCTTATAAACAGCTGCTGAGAGTAAGTAAGGGGATTATCATTCCCAAGTAAAGAATATTTTTGTCCCGTTTCAACCCACTTTCGACTAAATCTTCGCGTACATTCAAAATAAATTACAAACAGCATTAACTATTACTATATTCAACCGACTTTGAAACCCGTAGTAAGCCCTCTTCCCTTATATTGGTGTCATTTGAAACTATTTCGAGTTAGGGAATGACGACGGCATCGTTAAAAATGGAATGGGCCTGTTAATCAACACTCAAGACTTTTATTGGAGCCTGCTGCGATGTCAAGTGGAGATTAGTACGAAGTCGACTCGGTTTGGGCTACTTGCAATGTAATGAGACCATATTAAAGACATAACGAATTTTTCCTATAATCCCAGTAGCCTGTAACATGAATATAATGTTTTTACCCGACTGCGGCAATGTCCGAAAGGGACATGTGTCATGTGTTCACTTATTATTATCATTTTATTGAAGTGCTTCACAAACTTATGCTTGTTTTCACCAACGACCTCTATAGTTTAAAGGACACTTTAACCCTTCGATGACAGTTGTTTAATCGATCGTTGGTGATAACGAGTAGGTATTAGGAATTTTTTTTTAGACTTTTATTATTATAAATTTTTAATATGTATGAAAACGTAGAAATGTCTTCTCTTGTTCGAAGAGCTACATTTGAAACTATGAGCCCTTGGAAAGTAGATTGAAACTGCCAAGTTTTCTACTATATGCCATCACAGTTCTGCCTGAGGAGTGAGGACTACTCTAGAACTCCATCTATTTGATAAATGATGCGTCATTAGATTCTTATCATACTGAAAGCGTTACTTGGTTGATACATAAACAGATCAAGTGGTAGATTGTATGCGTAAAAGAATGACTCTCAAAACGTTCACAAGCTATTAAGTGATACGCCTGCCTATTTCAAATGCAGTGCGCCCCAGGAAGCAAAGCCAATTTCAATGGCATAAGACGCACTGCACTGCGCTCAATCGCGAGACATACGAGTAGCTGATATATTGCAATATGTTGCAGTGCCCGTTAAAGGAAAAACGGAAACGTTTTGAACTTATACAGTTTCTTTATTATTTAAATAGATTTCTTATTATAGAGCACTTTGTATGCCGGTTAAGAATTCAGCCAGTTGAGCTGTAATATTATCAAAGAGTTGAGATTTATCTAAGTTAACAATTGCATCTGAAATTAATTATACTGTTCCTACTTACATAGGAAAAGGACCTACTTAAGCATTTTTAATAACATAGTATTCTTCCATAATATCATTAATGTTTTATAACAAGATCCAAGTAGAGTAGGTAGTACTGTATTATTTTTAATTATTATTTTGTCTTGTCATCTTGAACTATTCCAGCCTCCAGGACCTCGATACGTTTCTCGATACCTTTCCTCAGTATTTTCATAACCGTCGAGTTAAATCACACAACAACGAAATTATACTTCTTTGTATATATTATGTGGGAATGAAGGGACTATAATTAGAGACAATTATAGTAGGGCTCTTTGTTCAGCCGTCTCCGAAATGTCATGGGGATTGTTTAGACAACCTTTATTATTATAAAATCCTAGGGGAAAAACACCTACACCATTTCCAACAAATATCTCATCGTTTTATGAACTATCTCTTGTAATTGCGTTGCGTATTATTGTATTTATCAACTTACAATTGTACGAATATTTGATAGTATTCATGTCTTGATACAACAAAACTAGTTGAAATTTCTTTTTCAAGTAATAAGTGTTAGAGTTCTATTTAATTATTAAAAAACAATGGCTAATGGCTAAACTTCCCGATAACACAGGTATGAAAAATAAACACAATCTTCATTCTAGACCGATTGATAATCATCTTGCTGAGACACAGGTGCAAGCACTAAGCAGAGTGCTTATAACTAATACTGACATTCTGCCATTAGGTATACACTTCCCAAGCGCTTAAAACGTAATGATACTCCGGGTAATGTATTTATCATTGCCTTTATTCCGATATTACAGTTTTGACAAGCTTCTACTATTATGTTCTACCCTCGAAATATACATACTTACCTATTGTAATGAACTTGCACGTTGTACGGGTTTTAAGTTGAATTCATTTATCTTGACAAGAAAAAGATGGAATGTTATGAGAAGATACTATCGAAATTTAGTGTTTAAGTTTCAATTCATATTTCATACTGAGTCGTGATTTTTCAAGCCCTATGTGTCGATGCACGGGACGGGAGAATATTCTATAGTAGTGTTATTATCTCGCTGCAGACACGGTCATAAATCATTCGAGTGTTTCGCTTTCGTTGTTCTTTGCTGAGTTGTGCATTACTGCAGAACAAAAAAAGAATGATTTATGACCGAGTCTTCAGCGAGATAATAACACTACTATAGTTTGGATATTGAATGGAAGCAGGCGTTATTTTACGAAAAGACCTGTTGTTGTTTATGTTGGATGATAATTACAAAACCGATATGACTTTAAGATTCAGCAGAGTATCTCGCTTCAGGCAATGCTAAGATGCTTCAATACGGATTACGACGACCGAATATATGCTACGACTTGTTAACTAAATTAAATGAGATAATTCATATGCTTATAATCCTATCAAAATTTGATTACGACCATCAAACTCTTTGGCTAAGCTGTAAACAATGATCCTTCGCAAAAAAACAAAGATATGCCATTCATGGCGCCACTCAATCAAGGTGTCGCAAGAATTTTTTTTCATTACACACACGGACGTCGGACGTGTCTTAAATCATTAGATGACGTGTGTAATATAATGTAAAGGCTACACAAAATAAGACATTAGGATTACGATTCGAACGTAATAATGTATCGAATCAAAGCATTTCCATACATAGTGAAATTAATCATTCATGAGTGCTTTCAAGGAATCAGTCAATGGGAAATTTCAAATTTATATCTGTCGGCTCAGCATGGCCTCGGTTAGTATCATTGTCCTTGTCATCCATTTTTACAAATTACATTACTTCACTATTGCAAATCAATGAAACTAGACTGATATGATTTAACAAAATTGTTCTATAATAAGATTAAGTGGAATCAAACAACACAAATAGCCTAAATGACACAAATTCAACATAAATTGGATTTATTGGAAGTTTCGCCATTTTCCATGGACGTGATCCGATGACAAGCTCCTCTTCCTGTCAGAACCACGCAACCATAGAGTCGACGACTCTTCCGAGTGAGCGCTTGCCTCCCGCCACAGACAAACATCTTTCCAATCCAATGTCCACACGCGATATTCCTTGATAATTCGTGATGAGCCGACATATCTATTCGTCGTATTCTAATACTTAAATTTTTTTATAGCAAATGATGATACGACAAGCAAGATGTAATAATTATCTAAACTACAACAGTACGCCCGCACTTTTCAGATGCAGGACGCCCATAAACCCTCTCCCCCCAGCCTCTGTGCAGAGCCTCCATAGTCCTCCATGGAGGAGACGCGATGTGCGTGCTGCTCAAACGGAAGGGTGTATCCGACCAGCTCAACTTAAGTAAACTCTCTAGCTTACACTCCTTGAATCCCTAAGCGACCTGGACGGCCTCTATGGCTTCTGGAGGGAGCTGGGCTGGCTCGGATGATTCAGCAGACATCGGGCATATCTTGGCCCCGCGTACAACGGAGGAAGACTTAAAGCGCGTAGTAGGTCCAGGAAGAAGATAGCAAGCTGCGGGTTGGCGGTATTCGCACACCTTTCACAAGGCATTGCAACCTATGTGAAAAATAAAGATTTTGATTTTGATTTTCAATAAATATCTTTATTTTTCACATGGGCCGGATTAACAAGCTCTTACGAAACGTCAAAACTCTACCGCCAAATTAGGAAAGCAGGCTTGCACCGAGAAGAACAGGCAAGAAAATAGGCCCTTGCTCTTTTCAAAAATGTCATTACATAAACTTTTCTTACATGGAATGAAAAATTATTACATCATTTTTACGATAATATCTCGTCCCTATAATTCCAAGAATCCTTGTCATTTAAAAATTCTTCAATAGTAAACTCTAATTTAAGAGATCTTTTTTGACAATGACTTTAAGCCTGTGCAATGGTGAGTAAATATTTATGGGTTATGTCTATGAACTTTACCTAAAGCAGGAAACCATGAAGATTTTTCCAACGACTTGCGGGGTGTCCTGCGTCTTTGTGCACTAGCCTTAAGATAGCAAGGCACGATCGCGAAGGAATCAAAAAGAACATAGCTCCAATCACGGAACACGGCGTCGTTATCCTTGTACGGGCCCGAGACCCGCGGCTATTAACGAACCCGACATAAATATTTAAAGGCCGTCGTGTTGTCTGTGGATACAGAACTGCAGTCTGCAGTCCTGCTATAGCTACAAGTATGTGCTAGATGAGAATCTATGTAAAAGAATATTCCATACGCGTAGGGTGACTCTTTTCTTGTGGTTGAACAACATAGTAATATTGTATGTAAGAATTGTAATAAATAATAGTACATTGTTACCCTAGGGATGAAAGTAACTTATTTAGTCCCGAGACGGGGTTTGGCGCCCGAGCGTAGCGAGGGCGCCTATAGTTCGAGGGACTAAATAAGTCTTTATCCCGAGGTAAACACTGTGCTTTTCATTACGAATAAAAGGAAAGTCAAAATAAAAATAGAAATTAGCTAAAGAAAATTGAATAATTGTGTCAATAAAAATCACTCTTAAACAGAAGCCTAAACAAAACTCTACAACTCGAAAAACAAATGAAGATCGGATTGCCGCTTGACACTTTCCCGCCTTTTTTTTTTCTTTGGCCTAGCCGGCGGGCTATGCATTTAGCTTTTTACACGACTGCCCAAAAAAAGGAGTGTAATGTTTTTAGGGTTCATGTATGTATGTATGTATGTATGTATGTATGTATGTATGTATGTGAGTTTCTTTATTCCACCATAACTTTTGAATGGCTGAACCGATTTGGATAAATGGGGTATCGTTAGAATCCTTACATTATTCCGGGTAACATAGGCTATATTTTTTTTGGAAAAAGTTAATATGGCGACCGTGAGGCGCCAATTTCAAAAGTGGAAATCAAAATGTTTTCTTCAATTATCACAATATGGGTATCAAAATGAAGGTATTAGAGAGTGGTAACCGAATATATATATATATATATATATATATTATATAAATTTAAACTAAAAAGTATAAAATAAAAATAAATAATTAAAAAATTAAAAAACACGACTGCCCTGTTTTAAAACGAACTAAAAAGTAAAAAACAAGTTATTTCAGTTCATCTGCATATTGACAAAGGGAAAAGTGGTCAAATTTCTCAATAAACTTAAATTAAGGCAGTCGGGGGACCTCTTAGAATAGGTGTTCCTCAGAACGGTCTCCCGACTGCCATAATATGAGTTTATTGAGAAATTTGACCACTTTTCCCTTTGTCAATATGCAGATGAACTGAAATAACTTGTTTTTTACTTTTTAGTTCGTTTTAAAACAGGGCAGTCGTGTTTTTTAATTTTTTAATTATTTATTTTTATTAATAGTCAAGTATTGTCTATGATTGTCTATAAATGTCTATGAATCAGTTGTCTTTACTTTATGAATAAAGTCTATCTTTCTTCTTGTCTATGGATGCACTCGGGTATGTCGTGTTTCATTTGAACTCCAATAAAAATGTGACAACTAGTTTTTTTAATTATTTGACAGCTGTCAGTTGAAAACGATTCTCCCTAGGGCTGCAAAGTATTACTTTCAACCCGCTTCTCAGGCAACTTCAGACCTACTTTCCGTGTATGAGTGATGAAAAATAACTTGAGAGGTGTCAATGGACACCTGGATGGAACGAAGCATATCTGGCTTGCTTTCTATAAGAGAAAGAGAGAGACAGGCAGAGAAACATGCGCACGCCGCACGGCTTACAATAGCTTACTATAACAAAAAGTGTCGTTACAACTTTTTGTATGATTTTTTTCCGTCTAGCCCCCTTTCACAACGCGCGATAACGAACTTCGTTCCAAAAACTTTATTTGTATGTATTTGCTATCGCGTATCGGCTAAACAAAACGATTGCTGTCTATATCTTTCGTCGTTCGTCCATGTACCCTTTTGGCAAATCTCTATAGGTTTCTAGATTGTAATCCGGATAAGCTACGAGCATGGTATATGGATATTATTTTGGGCTATGTAATCAACTTATAGAACTTGTGTGGAGTGTTCCGCTACTGTAAACTTGTAAAGATACTGTAATGTTGTCATGTCTGATAGAGAGCAATGATGAGATGTAGGATGCAGTGCGCTTGCTTAAAAATTGCCACATAATCCAAGGTGTTGTATCTTTGCGTTGGTTTAATATAATAATACCGTGTACAGCATCCGAGACATGGTCGTTTACAATGGGCCTCATAAGAAGGCTCAGAGTTACTCGTCGGGCGATGGAGAGATCTTTGCGAGCATAGCCCTTTAGTTTCTCTGCGTGATCAAATGAGGAGATTTGTAGAGGAATCAGAGTCACCGACATAGCTCAACGTTGCTCGAAATTGAAGTGGCAATGGCCGGGGCATTTATCTCGAAGAACCGAGGACGTTGGGGACCCAAAGTGCAGGAATGGAGACCCCGCACGGAAAAGCGTAGTGTTGGCAGACCACCGACCAGATGGACAGACAAAATTAAAAGAGTCACGGGACTGGATACAAGTAGCACAGGACCGTGTGGGCTGGAAATCATTGCAGAAGACCTGTGTCCAGCTGTGGACGTCCGTTGGCTGAAACGTGTACAGCGTAAATAATAATCGTATAAGTATCACAGAAGTTGACACAGAACTCTCACATCGAAAAAAAACATATTTTTATCCCACGGTTGGTGTAAAATACTAACAACCAAGCAGTGATCCTAATTTATTGAAATGTAACATACAATAAAATGGAAGTTTCCTAAACCAATAACAGGACAAAGCTTCAAAATTATTTGCGCCAAAGCACAATTCCACAACGGTTACAATATGCGATAGATGGCTCTCTAACTATTTTGATGGGAGGCCGGCGAGCCATTATTTTGCCGTCAAAGTGATTAAATAAATAGTCCTTCACTCCAGGTACGAAGCTATTTCGTAATTACGGAGGTTTATTGCTTAGAGAGGACGGGGGCATGTTTTGGAGCAGTTCGGAGCGAGCTCAGAACGTGTACTGAGGGCCAAACATGATGACCCGTGTTAGACCATATTATTCTGAGAGCACTATTATAAAATATCCTGTAAAGGCTTGGGAGACAACTGACAGAAATAGACAAAATGCGTTTTTTGTATTGCTGTCACTACACCATCCTTTCTATCGCTTAATCGGCTTGACGGCAATCGGCAGGATTGGATCAGTTAGAACTGACTGTGTGTGGACGTGGTTAAGATTGGACGATAGGAAGGATGTTGTGTGGCCGGCATTCCTTGAACCTCGAACCTTGGAACACAGTATTTTATTTAAAGTTTTTGGTCTTGTCATTGTTTTTTCGCCAAATTTTAAAACTTATAGTGTACTTACTAGAATAAGATACCTACCAAGACAAGTCAAAAAATATATTTTTAGAAACAAGTTTTATACGGCTATTTAATCGTATTCTTCTCACCAAACGCCTTCGTTTGATACCCATAATATTGTAAGAGTCTGGAGTGCATTGGAAACAACCAGTTCGCCATCTTGTGTATTCATACTTCCACCATATTTGATTTAAAATGCGTTAGGCTCAGAATACAGATTTTTCTGTATTCTGAGGCGTAAGGCTATGATTGATTTAGAATGGCGACACATAACTAACGATGAATTTTCATCCAAACTAAACAAAATTTGAGCCCGATCGGTTGAAGATATCTGCATAAGCTTGTAAAAAGGCAAAAAAAGCACTTACTAACAAGTTTAAAACTTTAAAAACACCCTAACAGAATAGCACTAGAGTACCTACGTAAACAGATTATTTTCAACGAGTAGAACGGTCCAGGGGTCGACGGTCAATCGTCTAGCCATGTTAGATTTGTATCCTTGGCGCCGAACTGGTCGCCATTTTGCCGATTCGCACAGCATTCGAATTATTTCCGCTAATTAATACGACTGGCTTAGCAATATGTCAGGCAATCGTAGCAAGAGTACTTACTAACGTTGAAAATGTTTGATTAATCATTGTACAATTTTGCAATAAACCGTAAATGTGATTTTTTGATTGAAGAGTGTGAATTGAACTCAAGCAGCCGTTATTTTGCAGAAATCTATAATTAGCAGGACAGATTAATTTGTTTTGCTATAATCCGCTACTTCAAAAGTTTCTGTATGGTACAATATGCAGGAACACCACAGTTGACCACACACAATTCTTCCAAAACTTTCTTCGACTTTTCGTCCCGATACCGGGACATCCTCAGGAGATGTTGACTTCACAATGCGAAATCGTAGAATCTATACGACTCTGAATAGTGTGTATTTGATAAGCGGGTCAGTTAGTACTTTATATCTTATCTCCAGTTCGGTTGATTTGAATAGGTAACAATAAATGGGATTTGCGATTCGTGGACGATGGTTTGATTGAATTTAATGTAATTTGTAATATAACTTCCCAGGAGGTGCCGGAGTTAATATTAGGTTACAATAATGAGCCTAGAATCCTTAGAACTACTTTTATGTACTTAAGTCAAAAAGTTAGTTTTAAAATAGGTACTCTGCATCTTTTTGGTTTAAAAAAAGTCATGGGCCATGAAGATTAAAA
Organism: Coenonympha arcania; assembly: GCA_036785405.1. Taxonomy (NCBI): domain Eukaryota; kingdom Metazoa; phylum Arthropoda; class Insecta; order Lepidoptera; family Nymphalidae; genus Coenonympha; species Coenonympha arcania. The sequence goes on along the minus strand of CM072063.1, from coordinate 1,289,358 downwards.
AACCATACTTAAATGTTTTTAAGAACTTCCCTACATAAAATAAATCACAATAACTGAACTGACATTTAAATTATCAAAATCTATTAAATTCTCTATAGTTAATTTTCTTGCTTGGAAATATCCAGCGCCTGACGTAATGTAAAAGCAATAACCACTAAAATATATTTCGCTTACAATTTCAGCTAGGCATACAATTTCGAGAGTGAAAACGGACAGCATTATTAATTTGCAGATTAACGTTTGTGTCACGTATGCGCTCAAAACATTTAATTACGATTAAGGAATATTTTTGATAAATAAAATGACAAAACGAAATGACTTGCACCTGTGAAATTGTCCAAAGGGAATGGAAGATGCTCACACGACAAAAGAACGAGCGCAAAACAACGACTTGACGTGCTTTTCTAGGCACGTAGCTTTTGAAATTATACTTGAAGAAGAAATCCCTTCTATTTTGTGTGATAATCTCGAAGCGGCTACTTTTTAACTCTTGGCGATACAGAATGACATTTTTTTACACTCTAAGTACATGTTAGTCGAATTTGATCTCACCTGAAGAAGCAACCGAAGATGTTATTATACTAACTTGGAAGGGCTGAACCCCCTAACAGTTTTTAAACGGCATCGCACTTGGCGGTGCATCTTTTACCAGTAATTACCAAACTAGCCGTCGCCGAAGCATCCCACTAGACCAGACCTGAGCATATGTAGATTTATTAGTAATATAAAGTATTTATTAGAACATTTTTGACAATTTCTGGAATTGAACCCGCGGCTTCAACTGTCCCAGGGAAGTCGTCAAAAGGTATACCTACCTATATGTAGTAACACATACGTCATGTTCTAAGTTCTAAGCACGGGTCCCTGCGCTCATTACGCGAGTGGAGTCTACGCGTCATGAATCATGAGCTTCGGTTACTTCGTCATTACACCGCATTTCTGCCTCTTTCGTCATTACAAGCATGGATGGAAAGACTTCTAATCGGCACGTGCGAGGAAAAATATCGTAGCTCACTTTTACTTTTTTTTAAGCATTTGGGCATGCCCGTGCGATGTGCACATTTTACAAACATGCTTGCCAGCCCCGAGGGACAATAAGCTCTTATGTTATTTTAGTCAGAGCCTTAAATTGCATGCGAAGAGTGTGCCTGTTCCCGCTAAATTCAATTCTTTTTGGTTTTTCGCAATTTGTAAGCTGATAAGACATAATAGGCTTATGGCAGTAAAATTGCGGAAATGCCAGTAGGTATCATATTCACGTGTTTCATATCCAACTCGATACTCGGACTAATTTCTTAGATTGGACATTTTTTTAACAATAATGATGACATAAACATGTAAGGATGAAACAGCCATTCCCGCAATTTTACTGCCATGAACCTATTATGTCTAATTAACGTACAAATTGCAAAGACAACAAAAATTTGATACTTGTAAGTGGACAGATTCGTTGATTTCCCCTTTTACAGAAAATACTTTTTTAATAACAAAGATACAAACGTTGTTGTTTAGTTCTCAATTTTTAATTTAGGATCTTATTGAAAAGTCGAGTTACAATGTTACTCCTCGCAGATGTCGTAATAACGCTGTGTCTGAGCAGAAAGCAAAGATTCAACGACATAATCACACTAAAAGCATCGCGTTTTATTTGTGTAGAACCACCTGAATGTTCGGTTCTGACAAAGACTGCCATACTTACACTTTGGGAATAAAGGAGATTGATCATCGAAGTATGGGCTTTGGTTTCACATTGTAACACGATGTGCATTTATGAAACTTACATTATTTATAGGGTAAAATAATAGCAATATATCCTCAAAATATGGAATCTGTACTTCGCCGGATTTCCGAGAAACAGCTTACAAATGTTCACGAATTGAGGTTATATTTTAAACACGATAAAATTGAAATATTTTTGATTTATTGTAGGTAGGTACCTATTTTACTTACAAATAAACCCTATTTATTTTAATCACAAAATACCTTCTCAGGTCACCAATAAACCACATCTCATTCATTATTTAATAGGTATAATATTCAAATAAATACCATAATAAAGGTATTGATTCTCATAGGTAGGTACCTAAGTACTGTTTTTTTTGCAACACAAATACTAGTATATATATATAAATATAGGTAAAACTGTTATTAGAGATGGTGGTACGGCCCCAGGACATTACACACATCGCAATCTAGCCCCAAAGTAAGCGATAAACTCTCTGACAGTCAAAGCATGGATAAGATCTAAAGTGTGGTGATAGTTTTCTGTTTGTCAGTATTTTAATGAAGGTTCGTTGATGCATGTCGATTAATGTATCGATTATTTACTCGTAATAATATTTCGAATCTGTATTTCCATACTGGCGACACTTTGAAACAATGCATATTTATTAAAAAATAAAGGAATAATAAAATCACTTTCTTTTTATTTTGCAACATTTTAATCCGGCGAAGTTGGAATTTAGTATTTTAACAGATTTTGTAAAAAAATAAATCTTAATTTTTGATACCAGTTTCAATCTAGTACAAATTGAAACCATGTTTGAGCAATCTCCTTTTGATGAAAAAGGATAATAATATTATGATGTATTTGAGGCAAAATGCACTCACGAATCAAAATTAATCAATCAAAATTTAAAAATCATTGAAAAATGTTGATGATAAGATGATAATAACTTAAGTGTGTGCTGAAGTTACTTACTTTTGAAATTTATTTTAGTACATTGTAGGGTGGTAACTAACCACGGCTGAGCCTCCCACCAGACCAAACCTGAGCTAATTTAGATGTTATAAAATTCTAAAGAGGCCCTTGGTGGGAATCGAACCCGCGATCTCCCACTCGAATCCGAGCGCACGCCACTGTGCCAGGGAGGTCTGTACCTATTTGCACTTGCACTTTATTTTAAGTGGTTTCCAAGAGGTAAACCAAAGAAGTTAATAATTCATTCATTAAACCTCGGCATCGCATACGTAATATAAATATTCTATTCAGAAAATAGTTGAGTTTACCATTTATAACTATAATATTGCCATTGAAATAGCAGCAGGCGCTTAAGTTGTTTGAATAAAAAACAGGCCAAGGAAGACTCGGATTTGCGTGTGAAGGGTTCCATACAAAATTGTCTATAAAAAAGGCAAAAAAATTATCACGTTTGTCGTACGGGAGCTCTTATAAATATTTATTTTATTCTTTTTTCTAGTATTTTTTATTAAAGCGGCAACATCATATTCTGTGAAAATTTCAACTGTCTATAAGTACTTCTATAATATAGCCTTGGTCTCGCGATCATAATATAACGCACAACGCTACGGTACGTGGCATACTGCGTCGGACTCATACTATAATCGTATGAAAAAACGTTGAGAATGGCCTCTCGTTCTGACGAGAATGGTCTCTCGTTCCGACGAGAATAGTCTTGCGTTCCGACGATAATGGTTTCTCATTCCGACAATGCATGCCGCGTAGGTATCGCAACGTTGTACGCTATAATCGCGAGACCACGGCTTATCACGGTTCAAGAGAAGCAGCCTGGTGACAGACGTATAGACAGACAGACGGACAGATGGACGGCGGACTATTATTGGGTCCTGTTTATTACCCTTATGATACGGAACCCTTACGATATGGAACCCTAAAAATACCTCGCACAGTCTTTCGGTGCTCCCGAATAGGTCACGCAGTGTGGAATGCCTTTCATTAAAGTTGCATACTTTCAGAGCAGGTAATATGATCCCTTCAAAATTTTAATGAAAATATCTGAGAGGATTTATGTTGACATTCATTAGAACCACGTACGTGGCCACGCTACTAGCGACACGATGTATGTGGAAAGTATTTTTATTAAAAAAGAATAAGTGCCACTTACAGAAAATGTTTTATATTTAGTAAGTACCCACTTTATATGTGCGCCTATGATGTCTCGTTGGTCTAATGATGAGCGACTGCAGATCGGCGGGGCTAGGATCAGCACGTAGAGATTTTTGTCTACTTTTCTTAATCTCTTTTCTCTTTTTTATCAATAATAGATAGACAGAGAAAAGAGATCCAAAATTATCTCTACGTGCGTATGCTACATAATGTAGACAGCAGGTTTTGAATTTAATTCCGGGTCAGACCTATACAATAGTATTGATTTTTCTGACAAGAAATTCTTAATATCAGCCTGGAGTTTGGAAATTGGCAGTGACTAACCCCCCTGTCTCGAAGAGCACGTTAAGCCGTTAGTCAAGCTGCCGTTCTATTGTACTTCGAGAAAGAGGAGTATAGAGTGTAAGTAGACACTTGTTCACTGTAATATCTCCCGCTAAATCTTCGTGAAAATAAGGACCGTGATCAAAATTGGTTTTTTATTTGGTATCCAATAAACCGACTTTTTGACCAAAAATAATTATGAGGTACTTAACAATTAATTTTAAGTAAATAAAAAATCGATAAACCTGTCGAAAATTCATCGATAATATGGGAAGAGCTTATTAATGTTATCTATAGAGCATCGAGATTCGAGAGCGACCCAATTTCTGAAACAGGCGCGAGTCACGTCCCGGGGGGGCCGAGTACATTTTAATAATCAGCGCAACAGTTGAAAATGTTGTGCTTTTGGATAAATGATAATGGCGTAGGCGGCGATGTCTTCGTTTCAATTATTGTTTATCCCAGCGTGGATTTTGATTTAACAATCCTGAAAGGTTTTTTTACACAAATTATGAAACGAGCAAGAAGTGCGGCATACAACAATGCGCTCACTATCCAGAGACATCAGGGAGTCGATTGGATAAGAAAAACGTGTTCATCGTAATCGTAAGCGAATTCTAGCCCCCGAATGGCTGACGTAAATCAGGGAACCAATCAGCGGGCAAAATTTGTTTACGATTACGATAACGGTGAATACGTTTTTCTTACCAATTGCCTAGCAGTTCTTGTAGGTCCTATTTTGCCTAGTGATCACGTCGGCGTATCTACAGTGCCTTTCTAAACCGAAACGCTACTGGTTCATGGTAAAATAACTCGCACTACTTTGGTACCAATTCGGACGAACTCCGCAGGATGAATCCTGACAAAACTTTTAAATAATAATTTATGTTCTTATCCCAATCCTCATTAATATACCTACCTAAGGAACATAATGCTTATAGGTAGGATGCAAAGTCTGTTGGGAAAAAAAAATGCACGGTTCAGTGGTCTGGTTGCTATATGCGTTGTAGTGTTAATTGTCCTACCTAGAGAAATAATATTAGTTTTTTTTACCCACGACGGAACGGAGTACGGGTATATGCGTTTAGGGTGAGAGACCGTTTGTACATTACTCTATTAAAAAGATTTTATGTTTGTTAGTATGTCAAATTGTTCACAAAAACCAATAAAGCAAAAATATTTTTGTTTGTTTGTTTGTGTGTGCACATCTATGTTCCCATTTATTTCAAAAACGGCTTGACCGATTTAGATGCGGTTTTCTGTATAATGTTTGGTGTTCAGCGGCAATGGTTCTTAGATAGTTGTTACGAATATCGATCTCCAGGGGGCGCCATAAAATACATTTATATTGCAAACGAATGTTCCCATTTATTTCAAAAAGGGCTTGACCGATTTAGATGCAGTTTTCTGTATAATGTTTGGTATTTATTGGCGATGGTCCTAACATAGTTTTTACGAACATCCATCACCAGGGGGCGCCATAAAAAACATGTACAGTGCAAACGAATGTTCTCAATAATTACAAAAACGACTGAACCGATTTGGATACAGTTTTGTATAAAATATTAGTGAGTCATTGGCAATGGTTTGTAGATAATTGTTCTTGTGATTGAACAGCAGGGGGCGCCACAATAAACGTCTCTTTATGACTTGGAAGGGATGATGCCTTCAAACGCTGCTAGAGGAGCTAATGGCTAGTTTGAAGATTAATTTTCATTTTTTAATAATAATATAATTTAAATTACATTAATATTTTAATCGAAAAACTATAAAACAAGTGGAAAAATTAAAAAAAATTAAAACACCCACGACTTTTGCAGACTTGTAATTGAAAAAGCAATAAATAATTTTTTTGAAACACCCCGACTAAAGGAAAGTAAGAACTAAGAACCTATCAGTATAATTACAAAACCATGAAAATCCGTCGGAGCTGCCATTGCTATTTTCGTTTCCAATATCAATTAATGTAATTAGTAAGTATTGATAAACTGCCGGTATATGAGAAGTATCAAGAAATTGAATTAGTCATCAACTGGTAAACAGCACCATCAACACCGTCATAGGCAAAACACAGCAGCTCCGGCGGATTTTCTTGGATTTGTAATTATACTGATAGGTTCCTAGTTCTTACTTTCCTTTAGTCGGGGAGTTTCAAAAAAAAAATTTAATGCTTTTTCAATTAAAAGTCTGCAAAAGTCGTGGGTGTTTTAAATTTTTTTAATTTTCTACTTGTATATACTTAGGTAATTAATATGACCAAAGAATTAATTGCGTAACTAATTTACATTCTATCATTGCAAATAACAGTATAATAATAAAAAATAAGGTTACAAAAAATGTTTAAAAGTGACCTAAATCCTAAGCCAGGGGCTACATAGTTAATGGTCTTTGGCTACAGGATACAAAAAGCATAATTATTTTATTCGTACCGCGCCCCAGTTTTTAAACCTCAGCAAAAAACACATGTTTTGCATAACACGAGGACTGAAACTGATTCATCACAACACTGGAAGGCTACAGCAGTAATTCATCACATTCTCGCATACAAATAACTGTCGCTCACTGTGCAGAGGGGTTAGTACAGGTTTTAGTACGAATTTCGAGACGACTCGCATCACACAAACGAATCGAATGCCTCCATACATTTACAGCCAACAAACTCGCACGAAACGTTTTTCTTCCACGTTTCTGATACGAACCGCTTAGGTGTGGAACGCCCTTCCAGCCTCCGTGTTTACAGCCAAATACAATCTGGGTGCCTTCAAGAGAAGAGTGAATAGGCATTTTCTAGGCAAGCGCGCTCCAACCTAGACCTCATCATTGCTTTCCATCAGGCATGATTCAGATGATTGTCGTCAAGCGCAAGCCTATCTTCAATAATAAAAAAAAACCAGCTCCATCTATTGACAGGCGCATGTCAGTGACTGTCCATAGATGGCGTTGGCTGTTAATGTATGGAGGAATTCGATTCGTTTGTGCGATGCGAGTCGACTCGAAATTCGTACAAAAATCTGTACTAGCCCCACTGGTTGGACCCAGGCGGATTGGTATACATTTTATTCGAACCTCGCTTTATGTTATAACTGGGACGATAACCGCCAAGAGGCTTTTGCGTGGCGGTATTAGAAAAATGTAGAAGTCCCATTTTATTTTATTTTATTCATAACTCGGCTACTTGGTTCACGTGGCACGCTTTTTTCAACAGTTCCTTACACAAGACTTCAATCTCTATTTTAAAATAGAACAAAGTTTTTCTCCAAACTGCCAAGATTTTCCATCAGCGCGGCGGTACACTACTCTTTATTCCCTCTCCGATAGCGATAGCTCCGACACGACCGGAGAGAGATCCGACTTGTCAGACATGCTGTCCGAGGCACGAAAGTGATTACACTATACACCGCCAATTTCCAATTCCAGGAATTTTCCCTATAGAAAAACCAATGTTTTATCTAATCGGCCTGACCCAGGGATTGAACCCAGTACCTACATTATGGGCTACAATCGAACTTCAAAGTACCGAGTGAAATATCATAATAAGTATCACAATATAAGGTCCTGGATGTGTACGTTCTAAAATAGATTTTTATTTATTTTTGTGCGTTTAGTAAGTTTTGATTAATAGTGCCAAAAGACGGAAAAACTATCGTCACCAGTTAAAAGCTTTCTGAGAAAACACTTGACGTCACACTTAAAAGCTCGTTTTAATATTTTTTTTATTTTTATTTTACCAACTCTACGAACTTTTAATAAAATAAAATCTCAGACACTTCGCAGCCTCAGTGTCCCACAAACGCGGAAATGGCCAACGTGTCACTTACAACATTTAATTAAACGTAAACAAAGCATTACATTTGACAACAAAGGATCCCATTATACAATACAAAGCCAACATGTCCTAAAACTTAAATATTTATACATTTTGATTTATGAGGATTTGCATATTTTGCTATTATCACTCAAAAAGATCTCGAACCCTGGGTACTTTACCTACAAGGACGATATGCAGTGCACTCATTTGTCTCATCTATCTTCGTATTTTTTAATTTCATTCCTTTTGAGCAATCGACAGCTTTTTGTGACGATCGCTAATATTATGTCATAATGCTATGACTTCTGAACCAGGATAAACCTGCCGTAGAGGTGCTCTTTATTTTTTTATCTAAACGAACATACAATTTACATAAACCTACAATGTAAAAATAGTTTCCATATTTACTTCCATACTTTATTAATTAACTAGCTTTTGCCCGCGGCTTCGCCTGCTTGAATTTCGGTGAAAATTAGGGTTTTTTAAATATGCCATTTTGGCATTTGGTTTTGGAACTATGAATTTTTCCGGGATAAAAACTAGCCTATGTTTTAATACGGGTTATAACCTATCTTTGTTCCAAATTTCAGCCAAATCGGTTCAGTAGTTGCTGCATGAAGGAGTAACAAACATACACACTTACACACAAACTTTCGCCTTTATAATATTAGTGTGAATAGTGTGAATATTAGTGTGATAGTGTGATGTGATATGTAAGTAGAAACTTCGATACAAAAATAACAAAGACAAATACGTATTTCCAACAGAGTCTCTCATTTTAAGGAAAAAGTCCACAAAAAATGGAAGTAAAGGATGAATTGGAAGTTCTCGCCATCGAGCTACAAAGTTACTATCCAGAAAAGCCGTACTGAATCCTTTCATATTAAGTTTATCGCAGTCATATCGCAGTCAAGCAAACACCACTGTGCTATTGTTGCCTATTTTTGTAGTGACAATATAAGTAGTTTTTTATATTTTTCTTGCACCAGCCACAGCTAAAACCGTCCACTAGAAACACTAAATAAAGTGGGGACAGTATTTTTATACATACATTTGCCCTATCAATAAAATAGAAACTGTATTTATATTGTACGTTTTTTCACAAAGGAATAGATTCCGAAAACCGTCCAAATGTTATAACTAATTTCAATATCCTTAGAGTTATTCCAATAATAACAACTTTAATTAAAGAAAAGAATTGAAATAAATAAATGTATTACTTATAATAATTTGTTTCATCACAAGGATATCTTAAGGGTAAAAGAAAAGTTCAAAGCTCGACAACAATTGACATGAGGAGACCCCTGAAGAGCATAATGGAGGCAGAAATAAACTAGGTACTAAATAAAACGTGTCGCATAAAAAGAGAGCATCCAAAGAACGGATGAGAATCTTAAAAGGCACTTGTTGCCCTTCTGTCGTTCTCCTTTGAACCCAGTCGATTTTTCTTTGTCCTGTATAATAAAAAAAAGTTCGTTTAGTTATAAGTATCATTACAGTAATTAATAAACTGGGCTAACTAGAGTAATTAATTAATAATCTTATTAAAAACATTCTATTAAATATTGAATGATTTCTCTACGATTTCGCATTGTGAAATCATCATCTCCTGAGGATGTCCCGGTATCGGGACGAAACGTGCGTCGAAGAAAGTGTTAGAAAATTGTGTGTGGTGTTTCATGTGGGCAGTGTTCCTGCATATCGTATTATACAGAATCTTTTCAAGTAGCGGATTATAGCAAAACAAATTAATCTGGCCTGCTTAACATTATTTTTTTTTCGCCATTAACGTCGCTATCATCTTATTACACAAACTGCTGACAATATTTTTAATACACTTTCAGTTTCAAATTAAAATTAATCATTATTATTGCTCGTAATTAGAATCTTTATTTTATTTGTTTTTATTTTTATTTTTAGTTCGTGGTGTCCCGGTCAAGAGCTCCAACTGAAAATCAGCGCTGTGTGCTTCTATGCTTACATGGGGCACCCAGCACCATGCTGATTTAGGGCCCATTCCTGGATTGTGCCACACATGACAAGTGGTGTGTGATGCTTCCGTCGCTTGGGCAATAATCTAGTATTTTTTGCCCAGGTGGTGGAAGCTTCAGTCATCGTTTTAATACATGTGTACATTGTTTTTACGTGTGGCGTAATGATACGAAATAAACGAAATATTTTCTTTCTTTCCATTTTAATAGAAAACCCTGTCAAAAGCACAATGAATAAAATAAACAGCAAAACAATGAGAGTCACAATCAAAAGAGGGCTCTTAACGATGAGGCTATTTGTTGACACTTGTTGCTAATTGTTCCATTGCCTTTAATACCATCTGTTCCATTGTTGTCTATCTCAAATCGAATAAAATAATGGATTAACAGACAAACGGATATTCGTAATTTTGTGTATATTAAATAGCTTAAATTACTGTATATATTATATTTTATTAGTTCACCAATCCATTTATTAAAGCGATAAACTGCAACTTTAATAATGCCTTCATCAGCCATTGAATTACAATCTAGGACTTGAATGAAGTCTTGAGGATAATTGGTCTGGAATAAATTTCTATCTGTTGTAACTTGCTACAAGTTGAATTATTGCCTTGAGAAATTCTCAGAAACCTTTGGTAGCTACTAGTTCATTTTCTTTAATGGATTGGAGTTGCTTACTGGGAACCAAGATCTTAATATTATTAATAATTGATCTATGCGGTTGTATTTAATCTGTATAACTAAAATGGCAAGACAAGAATCACGCTGTTTGTTAGTGGAGGTATAGTTCAATACCTACTATATTCATCGAAACGAAGACAATGAAAATTTTGAGGTTTATTATGAAATGATCACTGAAATCAAGTTTCGGGAAAAGTTTTTCGCTACGAAGATATAATATATACGCTTTTTAAATTTTTTTTCTAATTTCTTTATTTAGAATGTTCAAACCTTGGAAGAGAATCGACTGTACTAAAAATATATTCACTCCAATAAGCACCACAGATTTTGATGGCAGTGCATCTCTATTAAAATACCGGATCCATTTGTATTTTTTAAAGGACTTTTTTTGATGAAACTTTATGATGAAATACATTCTTTTAACGCAAAAATTTAATAATCTTTGCACGTGCCGATAAGGCAAAACAGTAAAGAGGCTATTTCAAAAATATTGGAATGTAAAAGGCCGATTCAATTTCCGATAAGGGTGAAGCCGCCAAAATGATAACGCAGTAGGCACTGTCATGATACTGTACAGGTGCTCATAGTTAAGGAAAATGAAAACTGCCTTTTTATGGGTAAACGAGGTTTTTTTTTTTAATGGAGTCTTCTTTTTCTCTTGATCTCTATCTTAGCATATGAATAAATGAATTATATGTACTCTTACTATGATATACCTGAGAATGTTGATTGATTGCAGACATCTCCTTTAAAATAACTATAGGGTGAGATTTTTCATGTTTAGTGTTTATTTAGAGCGGGAGTGTAAAATGCTCAGCTTATTTGTTCGTATTGTTGCGAACCGGGGTTCGGGATTGGAAGAACAAGTCGATGTCGTTGTATATGTGCCTTTATTCAAAGTCCGATACCTGGCTCACAGGCCGTAGCGCCGTGACGAGCAACACAAAGACAGTCCCTGGTCCCTCTTCAGCTCCTAAGGCCGCACCGCGCGAACTTCGGTGCGCCTAGGAGCACGAGCACCACTGACTAACCGAAGACTCCACCACCAGTACTACACCATAACTAGTACATTTACTTCTTCTTCACTCACTTCGTGTCGCTTTTGTATCGTGGACTTGAATCTATCGAACTGAATTACTTGACTGACTGTATGATCCTGAAAACTTCCCCTTATATACTCGGCAATAATTCGAATTCCAGAACATTTCAAATTTCAAATAACTAGTTCTAAATTTAAATCATCCCTAAAACTTATTGCTCTGTGTTCATCTATTCACTGAAAGGTTTGCATCTTGTTCTAACACATCGGAATTTTCATTCTTCTCTTTCTAATTATACACTATTGCCATCTATTATCGAGTAGTCGAAAGCTCTTATCACTAAACTGTAAACTGTCAATTTCTATTATTAAGCTAGGGACACACAATCGTTTCCGACCTAGCCATAGGTCGTGCCACTGCCCCCACCTAAGACATGCTCGTCCCGAGCATGAACATCACCATGTCATGGCTGGGCCATATTTCTCTTTTCATCTTTACCTTTGTCGTCATTCGATTTACCCTGTCGCACCCAGTTTGGTCTTCCTTCTTCATCTTGACTCTTGCAACGAATCGTTTACCGCTGTCACAACCATGTAATACTTTTCGGTTCTTCTTGTATAATGTCGATCGTCTGGCGTTGATGCAATTACGCCGTACAGCAATCGGGATACTTGCGATGTTGCTACCAGGCCGTACCTTCCTCCTCACCAAGCTTGCTGCAGCCGACCGTTTTGCGCCACCACATCTAGGGTGCACTCTCCTCTTCAGTCTGACCTCTGTAGTTGCGCTGAAGCAAAGCCCCATCTTCCCTTTTACCATGCGTGCACCAACCAATCCTCCAGCGTGACTGTAAGTATGACGCACCTCAATCTTCAACTTCAGATCACCCTTCAACTTCCTCTTAATGCTCTCCGTCATCATTCCGCGTCGTCTGCCACCCTCTTGGCAACGAATATCAACTTGTTCCTCAGTTTTCTTTACCCTCTCAATAAACTCTGTCGTAGCCAACTCCAACGTCTCCAAATCTCTTGAATCTTGACAAATGACATCCTCTAATACCAGCACATGAGCCTCAGGTTCCACAAAGTTGGTTTGTGGCTTCAAACAGACCGCATCTTCCACCACTAGTCCAACAACCATCTCCACGTCACTAGTCTCCGTCTCAATGATCTCTGTCGTAGCCAACTCCAACGTCTCCAAATCTGCTGAATCTTGACAAATGACATTCTCTAATACCGGCACATGAGCTTCAGGTTCCACAAAGTTGGTTTGTGGCTTCAAACAGACCGCATCTTCCACTTCCACGTCACTAGTCTCTTTCTCATAGACTTGTTTCTCGAGTGAGTCGTTACTTCTGTCAACTTCCTTCTCAACCGCTCTGTCGCATACCTCTTTCTTCTTTGGTAGTAGGCCAACCATTTCCTCATAGAAGCTTTCCAGACGTGTCTTGATTCTTTCTTCCCGGCGGCTGAATTTTTCCAGAAGCGCACGTGACTGTTCTTCCATCCGTTGTAGCAGGGCATTCACGTCAATCACCTGCTTCACCGTAGTGTCACCCTCCGAAGGTCTTGTATCGGAATTACTCCTCTCCTGCACGCGAGTCATGTCTTGATTCTCGTTCCCTGGCACCAACGACATCTTCCAATCCCACTTCTGACACCAATGTTGCAAACCGGGGTTCGGGATTGGAAGAACAAGTCGATGTCGTTGTATATGTGCCTTTATTCAAAGTCCGATACCTGGCTCACAGGCCGTAGCGCCGTGACGAGCAACACAAAGACAGTCCCTGGTCCCTCTTCAGCTCCTAAGGCCGCACCGCGCGAACTTCGGTGCGCCTAGGAGCACGAGCACCACTGACTAACCGAAGACTCCACCACCAGTACTACACCATAACTAGTACATTTACTTCTTCTTCACTCACTTCGTGTCGCTTTTGTATCGTGGACTTGAATCTATCGAACTGAATTACTTGACTGACTGTATGATCCTGAAAACTTCCCCTTATATACTCGGCAATAATTCGAATTCCAGAACATTTCAAATTTCAAATAACTAGTTCTAAATTTAAATCATCCCTAAAACTTATTGCTCTGTGTTCATCTATTCACTGAAAGGTTTGCATCTTGTTCTAACACATCGGAATTTTCATTCTTCTCTTTCTAATTATACACTATTGCCATCTATTATCGAGTAGTCGAAAGCTCTTATCACTAAACTGTAAACTGTCAATTTCTATTATTAAGCTAGGGACACACAATCGTTTCCGACCTAGCCATAGGTCGTGACAGTATGTTTTTGGGAATTTCCAATATTTTTCCAAGTAAAAAAATATACTTTGGTGTATGTACATAGTAATTTGTATCACTGTGAATGAACAAGACTTTATTTTCGGCGTATTTACTGATGATGCTCAAACTGGAAATGACTTCATTTTGCGTTGCACAAAGGCACGAGTCCACTTCGCTTCTATAAAACTCTCGCAACCGGACGTTTTCCACTCACGTAGGCGGAAACAATATCCGCTGCGATTGGCATTGCTCCCAGTCGACAGCTGTGAGTAGCGCGTATCGTGTATGGTGAACTATTCGCAGACGCGATACACCAATAAACGTATAGGCGTTTTACTCGTTACCCTCAAAATATACTGATAGCTCTATCGTTCGTTTCAGCGACGGACGTCCACTGCTGGACAAAGGCCTCCTGCAATGATTTCCAGCTTACACGGTCCTGCTCTACATGTTTCCAGCGTCTATCGGCGACTCTTATAATGTGGCGGGCTTAGGCATCTGGTCGGAGGCCTGCCAACACTGCGCTTTCCCGTCGCCACTCCAGCACTTTGGCCTTTTACCACAGTTTAAAGATTTACTATAATACTAAAACTGTGCCTGTACTAAGGTTATAATTTTTAGAAGGTATACCGTATGAGTAGAAGTACGTAGGTACTAGGCATATTTTTTAGCAGCAGGGAACACGACGAATCATACATAGAAGAAAGTGTTGGAAGAATAGTGTGTGGTGTTTCATGTGGGAGGTGTTCCTGCATATTGGACCATTCAGATTCTTTTCAAGTGGTCGATTATAGCAAACAAATTTATCTGTCCTGCTTATTATGGATTTACGCAAAATAACGCCTGCCTCCATTCAATAACCAGCCTATAACGTTAAAAAGGCGACGATGCCTATAAAGTGCGTAGGCGGAAAAAATATCCGCTTAAATAATAAATAAAAATATGCCCTTAGGGCATCCAGCACCTCCTACGCGATAAATGAAATACGAAATCTCGTTAGATCTAACTTACGAGTGGAGTTTACAGTTCCAACTGGGAATGATTTCTCTTTCAGCTAAGATCACATGATTTTGCATGCCATTTGACTGATTTTGTTGTTTCTACCATTAATTGATGTTCAGGAACTAAGATACTTATAGGAACATGTTCCAGCAAACCATGATTAAAGTTTCCCTTCGCGTCCAGGTAAGTTTTAGAGTTTATCATTGATAGCTATCTTCGTAAATAATTTTTTTTTATCTCCCAACCGGATAATTTTGTAGCAAAACGAAAATAAATGGGATCCCGACCCAGAAACTTAGTTCTACTTACTTCTATAATACATAATATCTACAAGTGGTAGGTGAAAATGCTACCCATTACACCCCCACCTATCATATTTGAAAGAATATTTTGGAAAAATAATTATCTTCCCGACAGACTATTTTGAATAAGCAAATACTTCATTTAAGGGGATTTATTGAATTTATTTTTGTCTTACTCACTCTCACGGAGATTTGGTAGGTGCGACATGCAGCGTCGCGGAAGAATATAGCAGAAAAACGACGTTTTACCTAATTACTCAAAAACTAAGCCAGTTATCAAAAATCTGTTCTAAGCGTTTTAGGATATTATTATTACCGATACATTAAAACAAAAATTACAAATACATCCATTGTAGTTTCCGATAAAACATAGAAAAACTGAGATTTTGGAGCAACTTTTGGGAGAACTTTCTATCGAGAAAATTTTATCCAATCGTGTTTCTGCTTCTAAGCGATTTTAGATTAAAGACCCAAAATACATGACGTGCAAATTTGAAAGTAATTGTCTTTATAGTTTTTGCATAAAACTTCATTCAAAATCACCTAAATACGGCTTGTAGGCCGTTAAATAATCATCTAAGTTTGTTGTTTGCTCTTCTCAACTCAAAGTGACTTAAATCCTTATAACCTTAGTTTTAATAAATCATAATTATCATCTCACAAATACCCAACACAATGGTTTCATGTTGGCAGTTTTCATGTTTTATTTTTTCTATTTCAATGAAAAATCGTTTAAAGTACTTGTGACTTTATAGTTTTTGTAAGTGAATTTTCCGTAATTTATTCATATTGTGTGAAAAATTATTTTCAAAAATTAGGGAAATATCGCGTAACATCTATATGCACTGCACAGTAAAATTTTCTTTACAACTGACATACGTAGAATCCATTACGGAACAGGGCCAGTCTGTATGCCATGTCGCTGATGTGAGTTTCCGCTAAATGAAAGCTAGGGGAGGCGAGTGGTAGCTCGCAGGGTGCGGGGTTCAGGTTCGTCGGCTCCGTCAGTGTAGTCAGTAGTCAGCCGCCCGACGCCGGCCGGCGCGTCTGCCCGCCGTACAGCATTTTCCGCGCTCCGCTTTCAGAAACTTCGCGTGGTGACGTTTGGGAAATGTTTCAGTGACTTTGATTGGTTGGACCTCTTGCGAAGGTAATTGGGCACAGCTTGCGGGTTGTATAAAATATTTTATTTTAAATTATAATTATTTACCATGTAGTTATATATATTATAATACGGTCAGCGAAATTGTTATGGTGCCACTATACCTAAACCACCAAGAATCATCCCCCTCCCCCCTTTCTCGATTTATAAGATTATTTTTACTAAAAGAACCAACCAAGTGCGAGTTTGACTCGCGCACCGAAGGTTCCGTACGTAATATACGTAAAATTCTATAAATCATAATTATTTCAGATTTTTGTATTAGTAAACTAAATTGGTGAAACCAAGCATAAAAATAAATACAAGTTCTGTTTTATTTTATAATACACCAGTACCGCCCTTTAATATGTTATCAATCTCCCTGTCTCGATATTCTTATCTCATTTTGAAATTTTGATACCCCGGTTTGCCCCCTTTTTCAAATAAATATAAAAATGATTTCCAATTTTTTATGATTGCAATAGCGTTGGGCCACTATCACCTACATTAATTGTCATGTCGATAGCTACTGACATAATTACTGAAATAAAGGGTTGTGACAGACGGACAACAAAATGATCCTATAAGAGTTCGCATTTTCCTTTTGAGGTACGGAACCCTAAAAGGACAAAATAATAATAAAAGACATGCTTAACAAGGACTTATTAACACGTATCATCATATCTTATTGCTTTATTAACGTTATATCAGCACTCACGTTCTCTTATATATTTGGCTCTACCACTTTTTATTTCCCACCTCTGGGCACAAGTTACCTCTCAAAATTACTCCACATTATTCTTCTTTTAATCCAGTTCGTCTATGTTGATTTTGTTTCCCAATAAATAACTAATTAATCAGCTGACATATTACATTAATCAGAATATTTAAGGACGATTTTTCAATCGCCAGATTATCATTAACTGAGGAATAAACATGACGTTTTGACAAATTTTATATGGCATATGTTTCATTTTTTTTTTCAGATTGTTTATGTGACGATTGAAAAATCAGCCCTTAATCATATTCGATTATCACGTAGTAAAATTAAGTATTATTAAAATAAATTATCCAGCCTACGCGTAAAGTTCTTCTTCATAACAACAAAAATAATAATTAACATAATGTTATGAGTTATAAACAAATATTCATATTTTCTAACAAAAACATACACCAATTATTGTTCTAGTAAAATTTTCAGCCTTCAGTTATTATTAATTGATAGTAGATACACATAATTTACAAACTGATGATGTTGTACTTAATTTGAAAGGTCTTCATCATTAAAGTATCATAGTTATGTGTATTGGAAAATAATATGAAATAGATCCTTTTCATAACTTAGTGATTTGGTAATGCGTGAATATTTTTAAATGTGGATGAAGAGGATGGTCGCCTAACTATAATAAAATAAAGTTTCTCTCACTTTCTTTGGCGCTTCAACCATGGGGTGTTGGTGACCTCTACAATTTTTTTAACGTGTTTCTGCCATATACGTACTTTACCACGAACTTGAACTTTTTAATAACTGCAGGTTTTATTCTCACAATCCGTCCATCATTTATGAGGTCATTCCCTTAGGCGTATCTATCATTTGATGTGGCGCCCATTTCATCATTCACACTTTCATATCCCTCTTATATGTGCAATTTTCTCCTAATATGTTATCTACCGAAAGAGTGAGGGATCGTAGGACAATCACAATAATATTATAATGGCGAAAGTCTGTGTGTAAGTGTGTAAGTATATGTTTGTCTAATACTCCGACATGCCCCGATTACTCACATGATTTGGCTGAAATTTAGACTGTAAATAGATAGTCTCTAGTAATATAATATTTTAAAGGCGACGCTGCATGCCGCGATTACTGACCCGATTCGGTTGAAATTTGGCATGGTTATACCTTGGATAAAATGTGTTGTTACACAGACTATTTTTTATTATGTAAAAAATCCAATATTATTGAATGAGGCTTATTGAAAACCCGAAAAACACAAGCAACAGCTAGTCCTATATAATTATAGTGCATATTTTGTAGAAGATTATGTATGGTACAATATGCAGGAACACTGCCCACATGAAACACCACACACAATTTTCCAACACTTTCTTCGACACACGTTTCGTCTCGACACCGGGACGAAACGATGTTGACTTCACATTGCGAAATCGTAGGGATCTCTATATAATATTTATAGCAAAACAAATTAATCTGTCCTGCTAATTATAGATTTCCGGAGATTAACGCATGCTTCCATTCAATAATTTCATATTTGATTAATTAATTTTTCATCTCACCCGCCCGGAAAGGAGATTTTTAATGCCCAAAATGCGGGCGGGAAATGCTATTATATTCCCTAGGGCGAGAAAGTAGTATGAAAATCCTTTCCCGCCCTAGGGCCGCAAAGCATTTCTAAATTCGAACGTGACGTAATCTCGTATTGCGTCTATAATAATGTCTAATGGTGGCACCACACATGGCTATTTGTATTTGTGATTGGATGATCGCGTATTTGCGAAAATTTTCGACCTCATGGAGCCAAATATGTTATTGGCTATATTTGCCAAACAGGCAAATATGGCAATAATTTTGGCAAATATAATATACTCTCCACACATGGAAGTTATTTGACAAATATAAAAAATAGGCAAATACAAATAGCCATGTGTGGTGCCACCATTAAACTGAAGACTTCTTTTGTTTTTAAATAATGCATACGGTCAGTAATGAAGTACGACCTTTGAGTTTGTATAGGTGTACATTACTTTTTGTTTTTACATTTTTTTAGAATATCAATAAAAATAATAACTCCTATTTAGTTTTATTAATTATAAAGGAAACCTTATTAAATCCATGATATTTACTTATTGTTTATCTAATTATTGTTATTTTTTTTAATCTTCTATTATCTTTGGTTCTTAGAAATTGATATTTCTGAACGCATAAAAAAAAGTAGAAAAAAAAGTCTCAATTTTTTTTAATCGTGATAAATGATATCATCTTGTTTATAGTCATTACTGTTTTGTAATATTAGATGAGTGATGATTTAAGGTGGATTTAATTAAGTGAGTGAAGTTATTGCAGAGTATTACTAAAGACAACATCTAACATATCTACTCGCAATGCCGATCAGTGTTCTTCTAGTAATTTTCCGCGCTGTGGTGAGATGAAAAATTTTGTGTTATGAACGGCCGCAAATTTTTTTGGGTCTCGTGTCCTTTAAATGCCTCGCTATGCTCAGGATTCTATTCTTTGAACCCCTCGCTGCGCTCAGGGTTCAACCCTAGAATCCTTCGCCGCTCAGCATTCAAATTTGACACTCGGCCCAAAAATCCATTTTGCGGCCTTGCATAACAAATAACTATTTTAACACATTTGCTCAAATAGTGGACTTTTCCATGTATGTTTAGCGTGCGCAAAGTTATTCTTTTCCGCACTAGTACTTTTTGTTTTCCTTCTGCACGGAGGTTTTAATCAAAAAGTTTGTTGTACAAAATGTTTGTATTGAATGACTATTTTATAGCGTAAACACTATTAATACCTGAATTAAAGGATGTAACTTTTTAATTTGTTAAATCTGAAATAAAAAAATTTCAACAAAGTTTCATTGTTATTTGTTTTAGAGTTACTTTTTTGTAAATTATTAGGACTTTCATAATTTCCGGATTCTGACCCCAGGACAGAGTGCATCAGTTGACCATAGACAATTCTTGTCCGCTTTTTTGTTTATTTTTTTTGTGCGTGAGTGGTCTGTAATAATGGTAAATTGGCCTTGGCCCCAACTTTATGTATTTTCGCAAATGTGTTAAAAAATGTCGTTCAATGCACGTGCGGAATTGTCATTTCCACTCGTCTCTATTGTTGACACGCGCCTACGGATTGTGTCAACAAACCGAGACTCGTAAAGAAATGACATACTTTCCACACTTATATTGAAATGTACTATTTAAGTGGCAGCATAATTATTATAATTATTATAGTAGGTATACGAAATTATACCCCGTTACATATATCATTATAGTGATCCGCAATTTTTTCTAGTTGTTTGATTTGGACACTATAGGAATATTAATGGTAGAACGATCCATTAGGGCCGCAAATTGAATTAACCCCAATCGGAAATTTACGATCTCGTCGGCGACAGGTGTCGGTAATCGTGTTGCCTGTTTGTGTCATCTCGGTAATATTAATTTGTGGAACCGCTCGCCACTAGGTGCATGACCCCTGGCTTAGGGTATGTTTCTACTGAAGCGGGCACGTGTAGATTGTTACTTGATTATTATTTAATTTTTATTTCTTATACTAAACCCGTTCGGAAAGTACATCATTACTTCTAACTTGTACGTTCTTGGATCATCTCTAGGGTTGTATACAGAGTTTTGTACAAATTTCGAGTCGACTCGCTTCGAATAAACGGATCGAATTCCTTCATACAACAGCCATCGCCCCAAGCGGACACGTTGTGAACTAAGCTCCGTTTATTCCATTCGAGTTGACTCGTTTGTACAAGAACTAGTACTAACCCACCTGATTAAAAGTGCAAAAATATTGTTCAGTTATAATTTGATGCATTTTCTAGAAATTTAAATAATACTTACCACGCTGAGATATTTTCTGAGCATAATCTATGACCACAAAGCCAACCCAAATCCACTTCTTTTTCATTACAAGTTTTTACTTCACTGCAATCTTATCCATTATTATTAATATCATATAATGGCTGGCATGTAAGTGAAGATCCAGCTAAAGATGTTATCAGCATCTTTCTATCTATGCTATCAGTATCAAGCAGCTCTCCAGACAACCTAATCACTTAATACATTCTGGAATCGAAGCCGGGACCTCCTGCTTATATCCAATCGCGTGCTATCTACACCACAGAGGTTGCCAACTTTGATGAAATGCCATCTTTATCCAACCATCTCACCGCATCAAAATTTTCACTCTTGTGAACGAACGAACATAGCTTCCAAGTAATACGTTGAAATTGCAATACTGGTAGAGACTTATTCGATTTTGTCACGCTCCTGAAAATGGAGCTCGAACTGTACCCTATCATGTCCCAATTTTAGCGGCGTAGCAAACAAGGAGGCGACATTCCCTCTTTGTACGAACTTCGCCTTTTCAGAAGGCACCTACTGAGTAATTTTGCTACGGAAATAGAAAATCTATAGGTAGTACATATTCGATTATTTACGTCTTCTGCTTTTATGCATGCTTGATTTTGTAGAGGCAGTACTTTAGGTATTCAACAATACGAATCCTTTGTCAGAGGCGATAGTAAAACTTACCCCCAAATAAGGGTAACTTTCATTGATTTGTGTAAGGGATGGAATTTTCAGTGTTATTTTAAAGGTAATCACGGTTTATGGTGAAAGTTTTCTAATAAAATAAGCTAAGAAATGGAACAAATTGGCAAAGAAACGCGTGAGTAGCTTGATTTTGTTGGGTTTTAAATGGTAATTCACTTTTAAATCCACTGAAATCTACAGGCAAAAGGAAATTGTGTGTGTTTTTCCAAGCAAACACATTTTTAAAACACGCTTCCAAGAAAATGTTTATTACTGTGTTATTCACAGAATATTGCAATCGTAGTGGCTTTCTCTTAGCCGTAAGGATTTTTTTTCAATTTTCAAATTCCGTTCCGTTCGAAGACACGAATTTTTCAATAGAAACAATGTCTAACTTAAAAGTAACTTTATCAGTTTAAAATAGAAGGTCCAGTTTCACTTTACGTTTATTCATCTGACGAAAATCAGTTGGTAACTAGACACCGGATTAAAGCAGTTAAAATATGATCACAATAAAATCTCTCGGTAAAGCAGTTTGCCAAAAGCTGTAAAGTTTTCCACCTTTTCAAACCTCCGGTCCATTGTTCTCAACTATGGAAATCTCCTCCCTTTCCTGTTTTCTAAAAGTTTAACCTGAGAAGAATAAATATTTTTTTTAACGGATCCGCAAGCTATCGGTTTATTTTCAATATTGTCATGTGGAGGTCATCGTTTTCCAATACTATTAATTTATGGTTTTAACATCCTTCCTGTTTTCCGTACTTAGCAATAGAAAGGCTCGCAACAGATTTATTTTTTACATTCCATGGTTTCTTGAATTATTATTTTCAATTGATTGCCACTCTAACTTCACTTCAGTTTTGCAAGAATTTCGTTTGAAACTAGATGTTGCTTACAACATCACCCGCGTACAGAATCGGTGATTTATTCAAAAAATCTTTTTTCAAACCCTGTCTTATGAATTTACTATAAACCATAAAAAATAGATGAAGTGATTGTGAAGTGATGCCTGTACATACTTGAAGTACATTCGATAATTCATTCTTATTTATTTTTGTTTAGTTTAGAAGATTAACTGTTTACGAGGTTGGCTAGATTTAACCCTTCACTACATTTCTTGTTAGGTTGAGAGGTGAACGACCATACATACATATTCAGTTCAACACGTATTCTACAGACATTATAGGTTAACAAATGGGTAACAATTATAAAAACGCTTAGGTCATGCGTTCTCTGCATTTTTTCTGACATTGTAATGGAGACTCGTTAGAAAAATGCCACGGAGCGAAAGGTTTAACGTACGGGAGTTTAAATTTCCATGATGGCAGAATATTTAAGTTGTACTTTCATAATTTTTCATGTAGGGAAAAAGTGCTGTAAAGTTTTGAAGCCTATAAAACTGTAACTACGACCCGCGTAAGTACTTACATAATCATTTACCGGTAATGTTCAGCTGAGTACCTACTTATGTAAAATTTTGGCCAGGATACTTATACCAAACACAGTCATTCATTTGCATCACACTTCACCCAAATACAGAGAAAATTATCACACTAATGTCGTTAAAGTTAAAATTTGTTGCTCCATTTGCATTACAACTGCTGCAGCTGTAGGCATGTGGCTCATCTTCTTTTTTCCAACGAAAATGTATGGGAATGATATATCCGAATGCAAAATAGATCACGTGCCTTCCAAGTTCCGCGCAGACAACTTTGCATAGGTACATTTTTTGAATTTAATTTCTTGTAAATTCCATTTTTCGTAAAATTCTCATAAATTTTTTGACTGTCGTTCGACAGAGTTGCATTAGCAATCTTAGAGAGGGAAGAGATCAATCGTATAGATAAAGCTGCTGAGCTGTTCTGGCTGAAGTTAAGAACATACTCCGCGTTGAAACTTACCACTTATTAATTTTTATCTTCGTAAAATGCATGGTTTCCGTTCCCGCGGGGCTTGTGAAAGCCCGAAGTTCTAGCGGGCGGAGCGGCTAAAATGCGCTTTGATACTTAAATTTTGAACGGTTCTCCCAAAACCTCTTTTAGAATATTCACAAAAATCTTCATTATGCGAAAAGTTGGGGTTGCCGCTCAACTAAGTTGCTCCCGTCTTTGAGCGCGAAGAGTAAAGACACAAAGTTTGCAATCTTCCGTGAGTCCACATCCGTCTTTCGCTCCAGTTGACGCGCAAAGTATGCCAAGAGAATTGTGCAATTTGACCTTTAGATACTATTTTTCTCAACTTATTACGATCAACCAAATTGGATGACATAGCACTTTTTACAATATTATTATTGAGACTTAATTCTAATTTCGACTTTTGGTGATGAACTTTTGAACATTGAATGACTGACTGAGTTCCATCTACCAAATATAAGAAGAAATGTTTGTCTCTTCTTTTACGTTGTAATTATAAGTTTTTGCCTCTTTTTTACTATTCTAAGTTTTTGGTTCGGATTATAAAACGATTTTACAAGTAAGTCTCGTCCAAAAAAGAAGAATGTGTGTGTATATGACACATTGATAATAAATCGCAATATTTGATTAATTTTATGAAATTCAATCAATCAGGAACGATCTTACAATAACTTTCTAATGATAACCCTAATGAGTTTTGAGAATTATTAATAGGGTATTCCATGACCGCCCCATAAAAGGCCACGCATCAAGCCCAAAGTTGCTAAATTGAATTTGGGTATAACCGCTTTTCCCTCGTCTAGGATGGAAACTATAGAAAACTGTCTAATGCTTCTATCGCTTCAGTGATTTATCACACTGTAGAATGTAGATACCATCACTGATTTGTAACTGTATAAACATAATTTATCAAGGATATATTTATCTTGTACGAGTATTATAGAAAATCAAAATAAATAAAAAATATATAATATAAGTTTTTTGTATAAAATTTAATTAGAGAGTAAATTACTGTGCCTTGGTAGATCAGTCAGTCAACTACCTTTCCATTTTATTTGTAAAAAATCACAGTGCTTGCGACAAAGAAAACAACTTCCCTGTTGTTGAAATAACATAAATTACATGAGTAAAATATTGTCGTTTTTTGTGAAGGGGTATCAAGTCAAAATTTATGAAGGTTACCTTCGGGAAAAATTGGATTTGCTACGGATCGAAATTCGGTCACGCATACGTTGAATACGTAAATAAGTAGCTACGAGTTTTATTCTTACCATAAATTACCTATGGTTATAAATTCTTTTCACCCATAATAGAAAATTTCTTATATTCGTAGAGAAGAAAATTGGTTTCCTTTGTAAAACTTGCCAATCGTTTCTATAGAGTAGATGCTGAGTTTATTTCCGGTTTTTTTCACGGCTGTATTGAGGGGATGATGCTCTCCGTTCGTTCCCCTTGTAACATTTTAATAGTGCCAAAATATTATAATTTACTTTCCATGGTTCCAATAGTCGGTAGGTATAGTAAAAAAAGTTCGTAATTGATCTACGCATCTTAGAGTAATCGGGGAACATACATAAAAAAAAAGATTCCGACGAATTGAGAACCTCCTTCTTTTTTTGAAGTCGGTTTAAAAGCTATAAGTATCAAACAGGACAGGACAAGAATACAAGAGTCAAAATATTGTCCATTTGGCTGTATTTAGTACCTTTAGCTCCGAAAATGAGCCCGGATTAACAGAATATTTTCCGATGTTAAACAAAGATTTATCTCTAAACGTTGGATGGCCTCTCTTTTTGAAGCCGTGGCGTAATATCCGCCAAAAACTCGTTCCACTGAAATGTGGCCTTAAAATGTGGGACGAAGTTTACCCTGAAATCAAAACCTTTTTTTATTGCCCTGATTTGTTTTGAATGGTTGTCACTTTTTTTGGCTTCTCCGTTTTCCCAGTTTAAAACTAAGATTTGTTTATTTTGTTATTGAATTTGTTTAAGATTTCCAATTTTTGGGGTTCTTCATACGTTAACAGTTCGTACAATCTTTATGCATAAATCGCCGGGATATTGATAAACGTGTGATATTATGATTACGTCACTAGTGAACAGTTGAACACATAATTACCTACACGAAATTTTGTCAATAGGATTCATTTCTTACAGTTTCACGTGATCATTTCAAGAGCATCAAATGTCAATTGACACATACAAAACGTAGACTGAGAGTCTGCCTTTGTAACTTGCCAACAACGTTGTAGTTATCATGAACTAATACCCCAGAACAACATAACGGTACAGATAATTAATTTGGCAAAATTATTCAAACAAAAAGCGACTCTACGCTGACACAATAAAATGTAATTCAGTTCATAACAGCGCGTTATACCCACATCGTTATTAACCTAAACGTACTCTCTTTCTATCGCGTTTCTTTATAGCCTAAGATCCCGATATACAACGACCTTCACCGATAGTGTTGCCCAAAATCAGTCTTGGTCTTGCAGTCTTGGTCTTGTTCTTGCGTTTTTGCAAGAACAAGACCAAGACCAAGACTGCCTAATTTTAGCAAGACCAAGAACAAGACTGGCAGTGCAAGATTTGAGCAAGAACAAGACTAAGCCTGCGAGACTCTTGCGTCTTGCAGTTAACGTGAAATCGCACCCTCTGCCCGCGAAATTCAAATTTTATTTTGTTTTTCGCAATTATTTAACTAATCCAACGAAGTAGGCTTATGGAATTCATTTAGCGAAAATAAGAGTATCATCTTCACAGTTTAATGTTTAGGTACTTGAAAGTGTCCAGTTTAGGAATGTAGTTCGATTGTCGACCAATTTGCAAAATTTCAAACTCGGCATTCGAACTACGAGTACATACCTAAACTGGACGCTTTCTAGTAAAGATTTTTATTTAAACCTATGAAGATGATACTGCTATTTTCGCAAAATGCATGCCTTAAGCCTAATTCATTGTACTAGTTAAATATTGGCGAAAAACAAAATAAAATTTGAATTTCGCGGGCCGACCTCCGTTTTTCTTTACACACTACAAGTAAGTACTTGACTGTGATATCACCTGATGGTAAATGACGATGCAGCCGAAGATGTTATCGTACTACCTTGGAAGAGGTAAGCAACCCCTTACGGTTTCTACACAGCATCACACTTCGGCCACATTCAGGCTTCGGCCGTGGCTAGTCACCACCCTACTAGCAAAGATGCACCGCCAAGCGATTTAGCGTTCCGGCGCGATGCTGTGTAGAATC
Source organism: Coenonympha arcania (assembly GCA_036785405.1). Lineage (NCBI taxonomy): Eukaryota > Metazoa > Arthropoda > Insecta > Lepidoptera > Nymphalidae > Coenonympha > Coenonympha arcania. Next base: position 1,262,450 of record CM072063.1, on the reverse strand, counting down.
CGTTAGGGTTTGCTTACCCCGTCCAAGTTAGTACGATAACATCTTCGGCTGCATCGTCACTTACCATCAGGTGAGATCGTAGTCAAGTACCTACTAACTTGTAGTGAGTAAAAAAAAGCTATGTTAATTCAAACTCAAAATGTATACTTACTCAAAATGTTACATTGTTCTTACATCTAAATTACCGTAATTGCGAGACTTACGAGACTATTGCTGCAAGACCAAGACCAAGACCAAGACTTGGGGTGCAAGAACAAGACCAAGACCAAGACCAGATGTACTGGCGCAAGACCAAGACCAAGACTGGCTGAGTCTCGTCTTGTTCTTGCATTTGGGCAACACTATTCACCGAGATGCTTATTTGATGAAACATATTTTATATGTAATTTAGTATATCAATAAGTATATTGCATATGGGTTGTCAAACAAATTTCAGTCCAGGATATGATTAATTAATAATTAAAAAAAAATTTTTTTTTCAACATTTCACCGGTTTGATTATTAGACAAATTCTATACCAATCGAAAGTCTGAAGCCCATAGAATATGAAAACGTTGGGTTGTTTATTCTTTTCCGGTCACAACTCTGGGGTAGCCAGGTATAAACAGGTGCATCGATTCAGCATTTTGCACCGGTCTGATTATTGAATTAAAATTAAATGAAAATAAAGATTATTTCATTCTGAACACGATGGTATAAAGCTGCCTGCGAAAAATCAGTCCAGAATTCCGGTTGTCGAATTTTAAAAAATTGAAATATAGTCCATTGAAATGTTACATTTTTTAGGCCTAACCTTGCGTTTTTTAGAGGACGCAATTTTTTATGTGTAGTGGAGGTCAGTGTAAAGCTAAAACCAAGTTTGTGGGGTCGCCACCCTTGTCCACCACGGCCGCCATCTTGAAAATTGGGGTTGAAATGGTTTTTACGATATATCTCTTAAACTATTTGTTTGATAAAAAAAAATTGTTAACATTTTTTGTTACAAATTAAATTCTCTACAACTTTGATCCAGTAACTTTTGGTCCAGTAACTATAAATAAAAAAGTTATAAGTGAAAATGTTCAGAAATTCGAGATTTTTTTATATAACTTTTTTTAATCATTTTACGAAAAAATCATATCAGACCATTTTTGTAGATCGTTTTTTGAGGAACAACTTTTATTCACAACATTTTTTCATTAAGTCAATAGCTAAGGTTTTACAGCGCTCCGAAGTAAGTACTATTTTTCAGTACTATTAACTATACGTATATTATACGTGTACGTACTAATAATGTGTCATCAGTTGTTTTTTTTTGTTATTATAATTTTTTAATCTTAAATTTTGCAATATTAATATTATTAATAATAATTACTTATTGACTTTTCCACTCCATTACAGGATTTTACATTTATTGATTTTTAAAATAATTTAAAATCTGATGGCCGTTACCGAGAATCCAGTTCAGGTAGAAAATACCCAAGTGACCATGAGGGAACAAAAGAACAGCTGCCTGCTATTTATATTAATAATATTGCAAAATTTGTGATTAAAAAAATTATAATAACAAAAAAAAAACAACTGATGACACATTATTATTTATTAGTACGTACACGTATAATATACGTATAGTTAATAGTACTGAAAAATAGTACTCACTTCGGAGCGCTGTAAAACCTTAGCTATTGACTTAATGAAAAAATGTTGTGAATAAAAGTTGTTCCTCAAAAAACGATCTACAAAAATGGTCTGATATGATTTTTTCGTAAAATGATTAAAAAAAAAGTTATATAAAAAAATCTCGAATTTCTGAACATTTTCACTTATAACTTTTTTATTTATAGTTACTGGACCAAAAGTTACTGGATCAAAGTTGTAGAGAATTTAATTTGTAACAAAAAATGTTTACAATTTTTTTTTATCAAACAAATAGTTTAAGAGATATATCGTAAAAACCATTTCAACCCCTATTTTCAAGATGGCGGCCGTGGTGGACAAGGGTGGCGACCCCACAAACTTGGTTTTAGCTTTACACTGACCTCCACTACACATAAAAAATTGCGTCCTCTAAAAAACGCAAGGTTAGGCCTAAAAAATGTAACATTTCAATGGACTATATTTCACTTTTCAAAATTCGACAACCGGAATTCTGGACTGATTTTTCGCAGGCAGCTTTATACCATCGTGTTCAGAATGAAATAATCTTTATTTTCATTTAATTTTAATTCAATAATCAGACCGGTGCAAAATGCTGAATCGATTCACCTGTTTATACCTGGCTACCCAATAGAATAAACAACCCAACGTTTTCATATTCTATGGGCTTCAGACTTTCGATTGGTATAGAATTTGTCTAATAATCAAACCGGTGAAATGTTGAAAAAAAATTTTTTTTTAATTATTAATTAATCATATCCTGGACTGAAATTTGTTTGACAACCCATATGCAATATACTTATTGATATACTAAATTAAATATAAAATATGTTTCATCGAATAAGCATCTCGGTGAAGGTCGTTGTATATCGGGATCCTATACTATTATCTCTTTCGGGCTCGCTACAGGGCTTGTAGCATTTGTGCCTACAGTGCTAGTGAAACCTCGGCTAATGCGAGATTGTTATCAATAAACTGACATCAAATTCATTCTAAAGATAACTCAATATATGTATATGTTACGCAATCTCAATTTCTTAGACAATACACACCCATCCGAAGTCTCTTCTAATCAATTTTGAGCTCTCCTAAGCCGCGGTCTGTTCTATTTGATAACGTAATCCACTTTCAACTGATTTAAAGCTTTCAATGAATACACTGTTTCATACGATGATTGCGTTTTATTTAATAACTGTAAAAGTTACTCCACCTAGAAATGTTTAATTTTCCAGAATACTTACATCTTTTTCTTTCCCAAAAAACTTGTAGGAATAAAAAATTTAAACCGATCATTTTTTGTTACAGGTTGAAAAGTCAAACAACCGTTGCACCAGTTAGAAAACCTATAACAAATAAATGTCCTGAACTGAAGCGGGTTAAGAAACTGTGTGTATGAAGGCGCATAATATGACCGGAGTGTCCAGACGTGATGCAACTAGTAATGGTGAACTTCCTCATTATGTTTGACGTGGTTTTCGTGTTCTTTCTCTTTCTGATCGCGGTCACTTGTATAATAAACTATATGCCTGGAAGGAGACGGCAAGAGGTGATAGAAGAGGAAGTGGACAGTGACGTCATTCCCCCACCGCCACTGTTCGCGGGCGATGATGAAATGGCGAGCACCAGCCGAGATACGTACGTGGTCATACCGCCGCCTTTGCACAATGTTAGATCGAAGGATGGGTGTCCTATACACGTCGTTTAGTATACATGTACTGATATGTAAGTATATATGTATAAAATATGTTATTATTCTCAGCTCAACCACTGGATAAATCGGGCTAGAATTTGGCTAAAAGTCGATAGCATGTACCATCTGTACCTACCATTTATCATATTCTGGTGGATACACCATAAAAATATTACGATGAATGGTAGGAGTTAAATACTTGTGTAATTACATTTAAAAATCGGAAAGTGCAGCATGCCATTATTTTCTTCTATAATTTATTAGGATCAGAGTTTTAAGTAAATTCCATTTTTGTAAGTTTGAGTTAATAAAGAGAATCATTACCAGTGTGTAGCTATTTCTTCTTTCACTGTTTCCAAATCATAGGATTATGTATAATTGTAACAGTCCTTTGGTTTTCCAATTCTTGATGTTACATTATTACCTTTTACCACATAACAAAATTTTTGAACCAAGCATATATTATTGAAAATATGTTAAAATGTTTAAATGAGAAATCATTTTTATTTCAGATCAACGTAGGAGTTTATTACAAAGAAGCCTTATGAAATTGTAGAAGTCAAAGGAGTAAATAAAACGTAGTCATTTTATACCAATTAGTCAGATTAAATTAAATATCATAACTATGCAAAGACTAACGGTGGAAACACGGGACTCAAGTGGCGGTGATTAGCTGCGAGGATTATAATGTAGTAAAAGCTAAATAAAACGTGGTAACATTATGTAATACCCTACATAATAGGATAAAAAAGGGATATAAAATTGTTATGTAGTAGAATTTTGTTAATAATAATATTATATAAAAATCAGTTTTGATGATTAAATATTTATTAAAATGGAAAAAACTTAGTAAATTATAAATTAAGTAGAGACTTATCATCATTGTTAATTTTACAAACATTTAATTTTTAATTTTTTTATATTTTATATCAGCTCCTGGCACGAAGTGTTCAATTTCGCTCCAAACTTTTTGTAAAATATATGCTTATTTAAGATGGATGTGACTGAATATTAAATATTATTTAAATTGCTGTTATATTATATAGGTGTGTATAGAATTATCTATGTAGCTAGAATCAAAGCGATTACAATAATAATATACTGTCTTAATGACAAAGTTATGTATTATTTTACAATGACTAGATATTATTTATTAATTGAATAAATAGTTAAGTAAAAAAAAAACAGTCAGCTACTAAAAACGGCAATAGTTGTACTTAATGTTAGAATTAGGATAAACATACTGTAATAATGAAAAGACAATACGTATATTCTGTATTACAATTTACGAATAATTTCTCATATCATCTGTTTTGATAACTATTTATAAGTTAAAATGTAAACGTTTGTTAATAAGGAAATCAGAATTAAATAAAAACAGTGAATTTTGCAAAGAGTGCTAGAAATAAAAATCTAAATAAGCCTGAGAAATAGACAGCAAGATTATCTATAGCTGAACTTGATCTCTATCTAAATTAATATTTTTTTTTCTATTATAAAGAAGTTTTCACAACACCCACATTGTGAATTACTCAGAAAGAAGAGTAGGTGGGTACTACCTACGCCTAATTTTATTTACAAATTATTTAACTTATTTCAAGCCTCGAAACATCTTTGAATAATAGATAAACAATGAGGAAAATATTGGCATTTTAAATCAAGAAAATACTTTTTCAAGAGTAACTTCGACTTTGCTAAAAGTTTAGCAAAGTCGAAGTAGACGAAAAAATCTACAAAAGTTACTATTATTAATGAAAATAATACTTTTTTTAAAATACGTGTAATAAACTCTGATTATTAAACGTATTGTTCATTAAGTGGATTTTTATATATGCTGACTCTTTATGAGAAGGGTGAAATAAGAATTGCTTAGCGAGTATTTAGTTAGGACTGAACAATGTTTAATATTGCTGTTAGATATTTAACGCAAACGTAACATTCTGACAGATGGACAGCCCATGTTGTTAAAGAAAGGGTAAGCATTTATAGGAATGGTCGCCAGAAGTAAAAATTAATTACTTTTGAATAATTATTACTATAATATAAATCAATGAAATTGCATAATTTTGAAACAGTGCATATACGAGTACATTAATTAATTTAACTGCGTCCATGACAGTCGAAACACAGACCCTCATTTGTTTTATTTCATTAAAAAAAACGTTGTTCTATGCACTTGCAGAATCATCATTTCCTCTCATTTCAATTATTACCCGCGCCTTCGGCTTGGGTCAACTAAGCGAGACTCGTTGAAGTAACGACAGACTTTCCACACCTGTACCGAAATGTACAACTTTTTTAATAACAAACGTCGTTCAATGCACGTGCGGAACTCGTCTCCATTGTTGACCTGCGATTTTGGCTTGGGTCAAAAATGTTAGACCCCTGAAGAAATAACACACTTTCCGCACTTGTATCAAAATAGAAGTATTAAATTATATTATTATTATCTATGCAATTATTTAAATTATATTCTGTTCCATTAGCCAACGACATTTTTTTTCAACTCCTATGACGACGTCTATTTACGGCATCTTATCTCCCACCTATCGCCATTGCCATAATTATTGCAGCAATCGGAAAGCCTATTTCTAAAATTTCTAACACTGTAAAAAACTGAGAAATCTATGAGAATGACATTTGTCTCGTGATCCCCATAACTTTCTTAGTTTTCGAAAGCATTAGCGATTCTAGAAAAATAATAAATTTCATAGAAGTTGAAAAAAAACTCATATTTTGCTATTTGAACAGACAATAATATAAACCATAGTAAGATATCTATATCATAATATATAACATACATCATGTGATATATACACAATTTTTAATGTAGTTATATAGATTTAATTAAAACAATGTTGTCAATAGATTGTTAATATTATGTGACACTGAAAATATAAGATTCGATTTGTAATATCAATCATAACGTAGCCATGGAAATAGCTGTTGCAATGTAGAGTATGAGAATATGTCAAACCATACAAATGGACTTTGATTACGGAGATCCGCGAAAGACACAAAAACATTCAAGAAGGTACAGGTGCTGGCAAACTTCTTGAGCATGAAGTGACGTAGTGGGGGGCACGCGACTCTCCGCCGACGCACCACGCACTTACCACAAAAAGGATCTTAAATTCGCTTGTGCGCAAATCAAGGTTAAATACCCAAGAATTTTGTCGTAGACTGTATAGGGTGGTATCGTTAAAAATATAGTAAAAAAAACATTTAACTCTTAGTGACAGTTTTATACAGTTTTTCTCACTATGTTTTCACCGCTAAAATTGTTGTTATATTACCACAAACTTTTACAAAGTTTCTGAAATTTCACGTAGATGTTTCCGTAAACAATGTTACAGTGCTCGCCATCGCAGGTGGGGAGCACAAAATGTTAACATCTACATGTTTCCGAAACAACCTTTTTGTATCAGGAACACGTAGATTTTGTTTCAGAAACAGTGTATCCGAACCATTGTATCTCAGTGAATAGTCAAGTCAGGGTTAGACTAGTTAATATACTGGTTGATATAATCCATCTTTTTTATAATGAACGAAACGAGCACGTGTGTCTCCTGATGTTAAGCAAACACCGCCGCCAATGGACATTTGCAGCACCAGGGGAATTGCAATGGGATGGAACGCATTTCCGCGCGGAAGTGCATGCTCAGATAAAGAGGAAGGTGGAATCAACTCAAACACTTCCTCAGAATACTCCCCATTGAACAACACATAGGCAGCTAAATTAAATTAATATTGAAATTAAAGCTACATCATGGTTACGTTATGCTACACCTAGAAGTCTTTCATGATGATGTACCTAATTAATAAAGTGCACTGAATGCAGTGTCAACTCTTATTTGCAGTTTTATTTATATCTCAACTGGAGCAAAGGCCTAAGAGACTTGTATCTTGTGTATCCTTGATATTTTTATTATTACTGAACGAATAAAATATAGTCTGTATTTAAAAATCCCGAATAAAAAAGAACTTAATTTTGAGAATCCTCTAATTGGCATATTTACGGTAACGAACCCGAGAGCTTAGCGCTACGGCGCGGCGGTGCCCGTAATTGTCCGATAACTCATAAAACTCATAATTAAAAACCTTTTTTATGATATTGATGAGTTTTTTAAAGTTATTATTATTTTATAGTCGATTGGTAGTTAACTTTTTTACTTGTAGTGTTTCTCATATCAATAAATATAGTATACTTTAAATTATTATTTAAAATGTACGTATTAGTAAATAGCTTGCCTGCAATAGTTTTCAGCTGCGTCATCACATATTAGCAGGTGAAATTGCAGTCAAAATTGTATAGGATGAAAAAACACAGGTTACCTTATGAAGTCATAGGCACTTCTCTGATTGAATGATAGTGAAATTATATAGAACTCGCCTAACAATCGTCTGTAACATTTACCGCTATCGCTTAGGTTAAAAGTAATTTATTAGCAGTTATAGTTGAAGGATCGAAGGGCTCGCAGAATCATTCTGTAACTGAGCCAAGAGCCAAGTGATATAATAGCGAACAAAATTCAAAAAATGTATGCAAACCGTCGCGCTATTTTGACGTTCGACAACGACAACAACAACGAATGGCATACATTTTTTGAATTTTGTTCCATTTGTACACTTCGCGAAGTCACTATTTGCCACTTAAACTACCTATTTGTCACTTGGCTCTGGGGACAGGTAAGATGCAAGGTTTTAGATTAGGGCGGACTCATCGATAAGACTGAGGATTTATGGTCATCAGCGGGGCTAGACAAAGTAACAAGCGTTTGGCGTTAACGCTAGTTGACAAAAATGTATGGACAAAACAAATGACTGTAGAAAAACTACGATAATAATTACTAAACACGCTGTGTTTGAATAATTAACTACGCTAACTTGAACGCTCGCTGGCGTTCTCGCGGACCTTGTAGATAACTTTAGCGTACTTCGCTTGACAATTGACAGCCGACAGTATCAAACACAGCGTGTTTAGTAATTATTATCGTGGTTTTTCTACAGTCATTTGTTTTGTCCATACATTTTTGTCGACTAGCGTTAACGCCAAACGCTTGTGACTTTGTCTAGCCCCGCAGAACATTTTACGCAAACCTTCTTCATATAAGCAAATAGTAGCGCCGTCTGTCAAAATTTCCTACTAACACGCCACAACATGGTGGAAAGCGTCTCCATGGAAACGTGCGTGCAGACTGTTGACAAGGTGATATGTGGCGAGGACCGCGGTCTATAGATGATACTGCTGTCGGTTTAATACTGACATTGTCGGTGCCAAAACAAACATCTTTGCACCGGTAAACTGGAGATACTTTTAAATAGTCCGCCGCATCCAGGGTGGTCGAGAGTCTATTGGTGGACTGCTAGTATTATTAGTATAAATGTACTCAAATTTATGAGTAACTTACATTATATTATGACTAATGTACACGATTATAACCAAAAGGAAAAACATCAGAGTGGAAAATCGTAAATGCGTTTTGATTTATTCGCTATTTCCTTCCGCCTATTATCACAGGCCCAAGAGGAGGTGAAACCACGCGGGCGAGGCCGCGCCGGGAAGAAAGGCTTTCAACAAAAAGCAGTTTTACAAATGGCTCGAACGGAAACGGCACCCATTTGCCTGGTACACGATTACTTACGTGGTACTTAATGCCATTGAAAATATTAAAATAAAAGTCATTTAGGAAAATTTAATACATCAGCAGACACCAAACAAGAAAATACTTGCTGACCCGGCAAACGTTGTTGTGCCATTTAGCGGTATGAAATTACGACGAACGTATACAAAGAAATTTCATTAAAATCGGTCGGAGCCGTTTCGGAGGAGTTTGTTTCAAACACAGTGTTACGTAAACTTATGACGGTTCACGCGTTAGGATTATGCTCGAGTCAAAATTTACGATTTCCGAAGGAACATAAAATAGTTATGTGTTCAATTATAGATTAGATAATAATTGAATTCATATTATTTGGCATTTCATAATCTAGAACTTGTCTCAAAAATATTTTAAAATATGTGTATAACTTTCTCACTAGAACAGTTTTTGTATAGGCTGTTTGCTAAAATAGCGGTCGACGCTCTACGCAGATGCAAGATATTTGCCATGTTTCTTAACACAAACTTATAACAATGACATATTTAGAAAATTAATAACATTTACTAATTAAATTTAGTGACAAAGATGAGACAGGAGAATTTTATATATTAGAAGAAAGAAGGTAAAGATAATATTACAAAATAAATTGGAATTTTTTATAGGATGTTTAATTTCTATTGCCGCATGTCTCATAAAATCAATATCAAATAAAAATAAAATGTTCTAGATGGAAGATTCCTTGCTTCTAGTGAAAATCGGACACAAAATTGGCTAGTTTTTTTTGTCTCTATTGAGTGGAATATCTCTAATCATATCAAGCCAGTGAGCAGAAACAAATGAAACCATTGATACAAGCGGCACTCCAATACAATCTGCACACATTGCGGTATGGAAGCTGCATGGAAGCCGAAAATTGATGAATTAAACGGTTGAATGGAGATTTCAATCACTTTAATGCCTTTTTATTTCACTCAATAGCGTTAAAAATAATAAATACAATTGAAATTAATCTGTTTACTGTTTAAAAAGAACTTGAGACCAATAACGGCTTTTTTTTAAACCAAATCACAATTTATTTATACTACGCTTTATCTGAAAGTTGCTTTGTACATAAAACACTATGTAAATAAAATCCTATGTAACTTTTTTTTAACAAAAGTATACTTAAATAGAAAGCGTCTTTGTTTCAGCGATAAAACTTCAATAATTGTATTCAAACTTCATCAGCATTAAAACAAGCTAATATTAAGAGAAAAGGCAACACCAATTTCTATACTTAATTAATTAAGTCAGCTAAGTTCTGGCAGTTTGGGCCACGCTTTAATTAGGGGGAATGATACGCCAATAAAACGTCAAGATAATTTCAGGCGTTCGGCAACACCTGAGGCTTTGACGGCAAATCGATACGACAAAATATTGCAAAGCATTGAGGGATAATTTAGAGGTTAGGTAAACGAAGGAAACAGAGAAATTATACCAACAAATGAACAAAATAAGTGTCGGAATTATAAGCTGTAGTATATTATTATATTATGACAACTTAAAGTAACGAAAAGGCTACAACACCTGCCCCCAGAGGAGTCTTGAGTACTCCGGTTACATTGGCCGAAGGGAAGGCATAGAAGATTGTTATCAAAGTGGAAGGAATGAGACCTCGAGGCGTTGGTCGGATCGAATCCGCAGCGCACTCGACCCGACAGTCCACGACGCACTACATGTTGGTCAGAACAACATGGCGTGTCATCGTCCGGAAGATAGTCATTAGTGGAAGGGGTCACGACCCTCAGTAATGAGTAACATGACTTAGAGAGAGTTTGTTGTAAAAAAGTAATAACTAATATTACCTACTTAATAAATTAGGTACATTAAGCTAACGGTCCAGATAATTAATATCTGATAAGACGTTTAATTAACCATAGCAGACTATGAGTTGGAAACACCAAACCTTTGCCGTTTATCCACTGCAGCCGTCACGGCATTTGAGGTCTCCGAAACGGAGATTGACGATTGACTGCGATCAAGGTGACGTGATGGTGGCGTGGTGGCTATTTAGTAAACTACAAACTACAGTACGATTCACGAAAGATGACCATGCGCAGAAGTCATATTTTAGGTCTCTTTGGACTTATCTAACTAATATTATGGTCTTATTTATTTTAACTAATATATATGGTCTTATTTAACTAATATTAAAATATTATTTTGGCTTAAGTCTTTTCTTCATGAGTGTACATGAAGAAAAGACCCGCCATTTGTGGTCATCTTTCGTGAATCGTACTGTACTTCGGTGCCATTTGCTCATTTTCGGCGATGTACTGGTATTGGCTGCGATGCATAAGAAGTCTCAGCTTTATATTACTCTCCTAAGAGAGAGAAACAGATGATCAGCAGTGGAATGTTAGTCCACTGATTATAAAGATAAGTTCTTCCTGCTGCCTCGCTTTCTGATCGACATAGTAAGCTTTATGCAAAGATACTTATAACTTTAAATGGATTGCATTATTTATTAGTTTCCACGTTCAATATTCATGGGAAACTTAAGACTAACCTTCGACATTTAAATAAACCATAAGACAAATGACTGACCGACATTCCGCCGCGAATTGTTTGTTTCTGAATAAAGAAACAAATTGAATTTATGTCCTTTGTTCGATTTATTACCAAAGACAAAAGGTTGAATGGACCTGACAACCTATAAATTTAAATTTTTCGTAAATACGATGCTTTTTGTGAAAAGATTGCTTAAAATAATATCGTTTTTATACGTAATTATACAGTTTTTATCCATCCATGTGGATTATAGCGCAAAAAGTCGTGAATTTGAGTTTCATCCCCCATAGAAAATACCAGTATAAGGACTAGGTGGACAAACGGCACGTAATACTAGGGATAAAGGGATATGTTACCAACCTTTTCTGTTCAGTAGATACAGTAGGTAAGAGATGCATACTTTAACAAACTCATTAAACTACGTAGATTAGCTAGGTAGGTTGAAACTATCCAGTATCAAAGCAACAAAATTTCTAAATAAAGATTAAATTTATCCAAACTGTTACAACCAAAGAAATTTAAAAAACTTGAAAACTTTTAGAGTAACTCCAAACCGCATAATAAATTACAAACTCACCCCTAAGAGTAGTTAATCTTATTTGTACAAAAGTTTTTAGCAATTTATTTCAGAGAGAGTAAGATCAGACTCGTGAAAAAGTAACAGTCGATAGTGCTCTTTTGTATTATTTTGCTCTTAAACTACGAGCTACGAACTCATTTGCTTTTACTCTAAGGGAACTGTAAATATTATTTGTATTTTAAAATGTAAGGAAAATAGCATGTAATTTCACTATGGCAGCTTTAAAATCATATTTCATTGATTTGTTATGATTGTGCGATTTGAGACTTTTAAATTTCATCATACTTACTCGACGTATGCTATACCTAAAAGGCCATTCCATCGTACTTTGAAAGTGACGAAAATTAGTACCTGTGTTATTAACTCTTTGTAGTTTGTGCTCTTTGTAGTTT